>CAXKWD010000001.1:215460440-216815447 GCA_964059195.1 Ectobius pallidus
GCTCAGGAGTTAGAGCTGTGGCTGTCGCAATGCAGAAACCTACACGTAGTGGCCAACTTCTACGTGAAATGCACTGTAGATGGTGCTACAACGCTAGTGATTCTTGTAGATGCAGAAGCCAGTCCGAACAACAAAGCAAACTTCACGATTAAAGCTCTTTCATTCGAGGGTTTCATCAAGAAATTTTCAACACCTTCTCTCTGACCGTTTTCTTTATTCATAATCCTTTGAACCACCTTGCTTTAAAAATTCACACAATTACTGTTTTTTCTCAATCTTCACAATCTATTAACTATCATCTTTTTGAAGACTGAATATTTCGAACACACTGAGTTAGGACAAAATTTTGTAGTATACAATGCTCAATAAAATTTGAGCTTGTTAAAGAGGTAAATTAGAAGTAAATAGGGTAATCACACGAAACAAAAATATATCAAGAACAAAAGACATTTCATTTGAAATCCCAGCAATCAATGAATACGGGGGGGGGGGGGGGGGGGGGGGGACAAGGAACTAAACTAAATTATTATAAAGCTATAAAATTTTAGGCTTCAGTCTGAGTTAAACTAAGAGAGAATAATCTAGTAATGTACTCTCACAGTCACTGGGACTTTATCTGAATTAGGAGTTCTATTATTTCTAACGTTCTTTCTTGTCTCTACAATTTCATCACAATTATATGATATGACAGTATTTGCTTTAACATCTTGCTGCATGACACAGAAGGTGTGATACTAGGACAACAGGTAAAAGTAGGAGCTTTAGATCGTGTTAAATATGCAGGAAGTTCCGTGCAGCAACACCGTTCAAGTGTACTTATATTGCAATGGTGGAACAGTTTAACAAGTCTTCTTTACAAACTAGACAGTGCACATTAAAACAACTTAACTATAATACAACACGATGCACTTAGTGTTTACAATATTTACAGATCAAAACTCCACACTATTGTACTTCTTATGTGATGTTGACAGAACGCATTAACCTAACATACTAGAGGGGGATGAAAAACACAGGGCCCAATAAGTCTCTTTCTACAAAAAATGTACGAGAGGAGCCATACAAATAATGGCTTTTTATGTGGCTTTTTTCCCCATTTTGGCAGAAATACATTTGTGCTGTCCTAAATAAGGAAACCTGCCAGATATCTGACAGTTAGGAAGCAATTGTTCTGCTGGGAAGGTTAGTTTATTGCAAAATCATTTGACTTAACACTAGGGAATCTGATAGATTCTGAGTCACTATAATAACATTAAGCAAAGGTACACATGCAGCGAAATTCCCAATTTCTTTTTGTAAAAGATTCAGTAAGTCAAAGCAAAAATAAAATTATCAAAAACTTAATTAGAAATATACATACTTAATTCAGTTTTCCACTCAACTTCACTTATATAAGTAATGACTTACACATAATGCATTTCACAGCTTCTTAGCTGCATCATCAGATGAGGTCAACTGCCGAGTTTGCTGGAGGACCGGTAGATGTCTCTGTTGGGCGTATCAGTGTAGTGATGAGGTCGTTTTCCTTTGGGATATCGAAATTTACCAAGTTATTCCTGTTCCTTTGAATGAAAATTTTTTCCCATACCGTTAGTTCTATCGGTTTTGTTACTGATTTTACTAATTTAATGTCCTCTTCAAATTCATGTCCTGTGGTCCAAAAATGATGTGCAACAGCCGACTTTTCTGTTTGTTTGTACTTTATATTTCTTAAGTGTTCCTTATGCCTTATATTTAAATTTCTCTTGGTTTTTCCAATATACAGTTTGTTGCAGTAAAATGCAAAGACTGCAACAAACTGTATATTGGAAAAACCAAGAGAAATTTAAATATAAGGCATAAGGAACACTTAAGAAATATAAAGTACAAACAAACAGAAAAGTCGGCTGTTGCACATCATTTTTGGACCACAGGACATGAATTTGAAGAGGACATTAAATTAGTAAAATCAGTAACAAAACCGATAGAACTAACGGTATGGGAAAAAATTTTCATTCAAAGGAACAGGAATAACTTGGTAAATTTCGATATCCCAAAGGAAAACGACCTCATCACTACACTGATACGCCCAACAGAGACATCTACCGGTCCTCCAGCAAACTCGGCAGTTGACCTCATCTGATGATGCAGCTAAGAAGCTGTGAAATGCATTATGTGTAAGTCATTACTTATATAAGTGAAGTTGAGTGGAAAACTGAATTAAGTATGTATATTTGATTACTTCACTGTGAATCCCGGTTACAATTTTTATTTATTACTTAATTAGAAGTTGTGTTTTTCAGCTCTTACAACTCATCTTCACTCCCAAGTACTGTGAACTTTATCAAAGTATAAATAGTTCTCATCAATGCTTTTTTCTGCCGGTACTAATGATCGAAATTGAAGGTAGTATCAATTGGGCCATCATTTTGATAATATCAAATTATAAAATCACTATTCGAATAAAGTTAATGATATAAAATAATAAAAAAACAGTTTAAGTACACACTAAAATTCACTTTGTGTTTAATTTCCTTTGCTTCAATTTTTTTTCTTTATCGTTATCGTCACAAAATTCAAATGCCAACTTAAAATGAGGGAAAATGAAACTAAATTTAAAATCAAAACAAAAATAGCAATTCAGTAAATGTAATGTTTAGTGTAAGCAACATAAAAATATTAACCTTAACTACCAAAGCTTAATCTGCGAATGTTGGTTGGTTGGTTGCTAATGCTCTAGGAGTTGGAGGATCTCCATTTTCCTTCTGGCTTCCCAGTACCGTATTTACTCGTCTATAGCACCCCCTCACCTATAATACCCCCCAATTTTCGACAACGCAAAAAAATAAAAAAAATAATAATAAAAAAAAAAATAATAATAATAATAATAATATTCAGAAAATCTTTTAAAGTGATCGGCAACTGCAACATTCCTGTTAACGGTAAAATCCACACTTCCCTGTCACCTGTGTGTTGGCCTTAGGTACTCTCACCTCCCCCATAGATTTCTCAATGCCCTTCAGGTTTTTGAGTTCAACTTCCGCCATACGCGTGTATTGTGTTGTGTTGTTGCCTGCCTGAGAGTTAGTAAGCACGTGAAAAATGAGTTGGAGAGCAAGTTTTACGGCATCCATCAAGTTGAGTGTATTAGAATATGCAGCCATGTATGTTATCTTATTGGCGTAAACAGAAAAACAAATTATCAGGAGCAAAGAAAATGTTGAAATCATTCCGTGGTGTGAAGAAAGGGAGATACGAAATTTAGGCAGTTGCTGCCCAGTTGGATGACAACATTGCAATGCTGAGTTAACCTTGAACACCACGCGGGCACGCGCAGCATTTAGTCACGTGACCCAGTCAGCTGCGGTAATGCAGGAGGGAGCTATACCAAACTGTTTAAAACTCTAAAGTTAAATTGACGTGATAATTTAACTTTTTGTAAATAAAAAAAAAATGGATTTAAACTATTTTGCGTGTTGATTTAAAGACGCTAAATGTGTCTTTTTCTGTTTTTAAAGCATGACAACCCAACCTATGTCATGCGAAAATTTTCACCTATTATACCCTCCCCTATTTTAGAAGTTGAAAATTGTGAAAAAAGGGGGGTGTTATAGGTGAGTAAATACGGTATCTTCTGACTAGCTGTGATGAAGGTTCTTCACTAGTTGATGTAAGATAACCCGTATTTTTCAAACGGGGATTTAAGGAAAAAAACACAGTTCAGCAATTTATAAGCATCTGAACTCTTGTCACAAATATTACAAACGTCAATAATTTCTTGACATGATTTAGTTATTAAAAGTTATTTCTGGAACTGTTCATATTTGATCATCTTTCAACTCAGATGTTTCCTTGCTTAAGACAAGACTTTTTAATTCATAAATTAATTGATTTAACGCTTTCAGGGGGGAATTTACATATTCATATAAGCAATCATCATTGAGCTCTACGTTTAAAATCTGAGGAAAATTTTTGTAGAATAATTGGTCTCCATAAATAACAAACAAGTTTTGTTTGTCTCAGAAAAATTGTGTTAAATTTTGAGGTGTGTCTTATACAAAGGAGTGACCTATACAACAGAAAATATTTTTTTTTATATTCTTCAGTGCTATTAAAAAAATAGCCCATTTTTTAAAGGTTTGTATAAAGCATAGAAGTAGCCTATTTCTCTTTTTGACCTCATTATAAAATTAGTAAAAAAGTTGGCATTGTATTTAAGGTGTAAAATATTATCGTACATACATGAACTATGCTTTAAAAATGTGTATCAAAATTCCTTCAAGCCACTAAAAAATAGTTAAAAGGTAGGGCCTTAGTCGAAAAATAAAACGCTTTTAACTCCACTTACGTCAATTTTTAAAAAACCTGGACTAGTTTCGAGAGTGTTTCTCCCATCATCGGGTGGCGGTCGACCAGTCTACTATCCAAGTTACAAAATTTTACTGCAATCTTCCTGAAAGCAGTTCGGCAGTGGTAGTACAAGACATCTTCCAGTTAAGCTATCTGGAAGTTAGGTATCAGAAGGATTTATCAGGAGGGTACTTTCAACATGCTGACACACTGATAATTCCTATACCATGTACAGGCTGAGTCACAATGCAGTTTATTATCAGCAGGGCTCAGATTTTGATGACCGAAAAATACTTAAAATATGAGCTATAAGATGACCACAAAAATACAATAAATGACCCGAAAACTAACAAAAATGTGTAAAACATAACTGAACTAGTTAAATATTATATTAACACTTAATGCTTCACTTACGTCGCTGTTTATGAGCAGGACATGTTTTGGGATTCTTATCCCATCTTCGGCTGCTGGTCAACTGGCAATTGGCGATCATGGTTAGTGGTCTTGATGGTTTGTCCAGTGCTGCCCTCTCTTCTCTTGGCTGTAAGCTTGATGACATCATCCACCGGCGGTATTTCAAAATTCATAACATTGCTGCTGTTCTTAGTGATGAAAATCTTCTCCCAGGTGTTCAGTTCTGCCCGTGTCTTGACGGAGAAGATTTTCATCACTAAGAACAGCAGCAATGTTATGAATTTTGAAATACCGCCGGTGGATGATGTCATCAAGCTTACAGCCAAGAGAAGAGAGGGCAGCACTGGACAAACCATCAAGACCACTAACCATGATCGCCAATTGCCAGTTGACCAGCAGCCGAAGATGGGATAAGAATCCCGAAACATGTCCTGCTCATAAACAGCGACGTAAGTGAAGCATTAAGTGTTAATATAATATTTAACTAGTTCAGTTATTCATGTGCTCCACTGTGTATATTACTTCGTTTTAATTATTATTTTTATGTGTAAAACATTTGTATGAAAATGGTATTTTATTCATCAGAAGTGTGTCTATTCTATATTCCTGTTGCTGACCCAATTATAGGCTTGTAATTAGTTAATTACATATGGTTAAATGCAAGATGCACACACCGTCTTTCTGTATCCAAATTAAAATTACAATAACATTAATTTTTAATATTTATTTAGAGTTCATTGTAAGTAAATACACAAAAACTCTATACAATGCAAGAAACAATACAAAATGAGAAAATAATGACTTTGAATTTAGGAAAATTACCTAAAAATATGAAATGGGGAAAAAGACCATGAAATGACCATGAGATTAAAAAAAATTACCGTATTTATCTGAATATAAGCCGCACTTTTTTTCCTAGAATAAGCCCAACAAAATATGCCTGCGGCTTAAAATCGCGTACGAGTGTTTTTAGGCAATAATGGTAAAAATGAGCACAATATAGCCGGTTGATCCATCGTAGCTGGTTTCCACCTCCAAGCACCGCCACCTATCGATTATCTCGAATCTCCAGAACTATCGATATATTAATCGATTTAACATCAAAAATATATCGATTTAATCGAAGCATCGTAAAAGATGCGTAAGCAAGTGATGTTTTGCGTATTTTTGTCATTTTTATGGCAGTATTACAGAATATGTATGTATTATGAACTGCTCAGAAGTAAAAGAAATGCCGTAACATATGGGAATGTGAATAAAGGCAATTTTGAACTGATGGTAACTGAAAGTAAAATTAAGAAAAATAGAAAAATCGCGCGAAATTCAACACTGATAGTCATATGAAGTGTAAAGTACTGATTTTTGTTTTCTTTTTCGTCAGTTTTATTTAATTATATTAAATAAAATTATAATATCATAACTTAAGTCAGCTGATACTTTCTTTTCCTTATTTCAGGCCTATTTTGGATAAGAAATGTGTTACTTCAATATTATGAAAATGAGGCAATTTAATTTTTCACTTTGGGGTTAATTTAATTATTTTTCCTTTACTTTACTGTTAAAAAGGCAGGTGCGGCTTAAATTCATGGGCGGCTTATATTCGGATAAATACGGTACCTAAAAATTAAATTTTGGGGAAAACGATCCAAAAAATGGCCTGAAAAATCACCATTTTTCTAATCTAGAAGTCACGATCAGAATATCTGCACTAGTGGGCAACGTCCATGATGTAACAGTTAAAAGATGACATGTCATCAAAATCCAGGTCCTGGTTATCAGATACAAACACATGATTCGCAATAAAATAATGTTCCCAGCTTTGTTTGCTGTGTGTTGCACAATGCCTGCAACTTTTCTTGCTAACCAATTAGCGGATATTTGTACAGATCCTCTTGTACATATAAAATCATATAAAAATCACACAGGATGTCATAAGACAAATCTTACATTTTCACTTGTTAGAAATATCTTCTTTACAAGCACATGCTTTTCCATTGCAGGAAATGTTACTTTACAGTAATATATATTTATTTAACTTTACCAATAGAGAAGAGACCTATTGGGCATTTAACACTAACAGAATCTATTCTGAAGTCCACTTTCGGCTTGATAATCCCAAAATAAAGTTCCTCATTACAAAGCACTTGTATATTAAGGTGCAACACGTCCCCGCCATGCTTTCTCGACAAACATGGCTACCTCCTATTTAATAATATATATATATGTATATCACAAGCTAAAGATACTTACACTATAGTCGTATATCTATATATGCACACAGTCACACTCAAAGTATAAAAATTATACTACAAGGATGTGTCTTAGGGGAGGACCTTCATTGGTACATAGTAATGTAAAAATAATCTACAAAATTTGAAGAAACTTGGAAGTTTCTTGTGTCGGTGGAATTGGTTGACTTAGCTTTTCAAGGGAATGTAGTCTGTACCTTAACTTAGTTCATCCACTTCCTGCAGTTGGGCGCACCGCAGTTGCATGGAATCTTGTGTTGATCATCTTCTATGTCGAATTTGTAGTCGTACGCCAGCTGCAAATTCAAATACAATATGAACTGATGAACACATATAATTTACTATATCCAATTTAGCATTCAATATTTCACTACTTCACTGTGATTCCCGTAAAAATTGCATTGGTGTAATAGTTACTGTATAACTACTATATATTTCTGCAGGTAAGTTGATAGTTGAATCATAAAAAAAGGCCCCGAAAATTATAGGACAGATACAAAAAAAAAAAAAAAATATATATATATATATATATATAAATTAAAACCATTATAAAATGATGTATTCTCATGTCAAGATTATATTATCTTCATATATTAAGATGTTAGGAACTATTTGCAGGCAATGCGAATTTTGTAAATAAAACCACACATGGCCAGGAGAAGAACCATTAACACATCACTACTATACAATTTGTTATTCCTTCTTGACCAATCATAGCTCTCCATCTACCTGTTCCACTTCCCAGTTTTCCTATTGGACCCTCCACTCCACCCAGTCCATTGTCTTTTCTATATACATGCACGTCGGCTTCAATAACATCACAAGTCAAAAAACACAATTATTCAGTATGAGCAAAAAACACTTTCATATACCTAACAAAATAATTATTAAATAAATGGATCAAAACCTGAGAATTACAGTTTAGTTAATGCATGTATTATATTATGGTTACTGAAAGGGTCTTTTTATTATTCCAGTTAATATACACCCTTTTTTTACCTGAAAAAAACCTTTTGAGTTGTGTCACTTTTGTTGCAAAACTGCTCCCTAGCGGTTATTTTCATAATTATTACAGAAGTATTGTTCTAGCTGGCTGTAGGTCTGAATTTGGCGGTCTTCAGGGTACTATTAACTCAAAATTGGCAATTTTTGACTAATGACGTTATTGAAACCGATTTGTGAATTAATAATACAGACCTTTTTTCTTAATTAGCTCCTTCTCCCAGTAGATGGCAGTGGAGCAAGCTGCCGATGCTCAGAATCAATCCTTCTACTCACTCGGTTGGAAGCTCAGAAACTATTATCCACAACTAGTGGTGTTTGAAAATGGTTTTATTTAAATAAATCAATCAATAAAAAAGAATGGATATTTTAAAATTCAAATGACGGTGTTTGGCATTTTAATGCAGAGAATTTTGAAGACAATTTTTTTGCTTATAATCTAGCCGATACACACAGTACTTGAACACGAGAACAATCATTTTAAAGCAGGACTTATAACATACCTCTTCGCCTCGAGAAATTCGTCTCTTAGCAAAGATGATAATTCTGAGATCACGCTCCACTTCTACAATCTCTGCAACACAGTTCGGGTTGCATGAGTGGTTGATGTATCGTGCCAATCCTCCGGACAGCGTGGCATCCACAACTCGCTCCTCGTCCAAGCGGAACATGTAGATACCTCGATTCTGGAAAAAAAATGAAAGCAATGACTGTAGACATCTTAGTGTGGGATATATACTTAGTTTTCTATGCTGGAAAGTTCTGGGATGCTTTCTTTTCATATTTCACTACCAACTTTTTAAATTTTATTACTGTATTGGCCCTAAAATAAGACAATTCCCCCCCCCCCCTCAAAAAGTTATACTTATCTTATATATGCAACCTAGCACTATTGAAAACTTATTTTTCGTAAATCCCTCTTTATGATGGATGTCCAACCCAAGATCAGTTATGTGGAGATTCACCAAACTTCACTAAATTTTACCAAAATTCATTTTTCTTGCATTTGTGCTTCTGAGTTTGTACTGTATTGTTGCTTAACACGTAAAGGTTCGTTTGACCACCGTCATGGCAGACCGTGTGGAAAAGACAGCAACTTCATTGTGTAAACACATAAATAAAGGCGTGAGAAGAAGTTAGGAGATGAACTTCAAAATTTGCGATTTACATGAAGCAAAATGAACAGGCTGCAAAAAAGTTCAGTGTATCTGAATGTAATGTATGATGTTGGCGGAAAGAGGAAGAAAAGTTGAAGAATGTTGGCACATTGTGGAAAATATTCAGAGGACCCAAGACTGGAAGATTTCAAGAAATCAATAGGCTTGTTTGTGAATATGTGCAGGAGAAACAAAACGATGGGTTTGCTGCAAGTCGAGATGGAATGAAGGAATTTAAAAAAATTGGGCCAATAAGGTATCTCTGTCTTGGTATTATCGTCTTACCCTGGATTCATACAGCTTTTCTCGCAGCTCTGATAATTCAGTTCGGATCACTTCTCCAATATACTCAATCACCATTGTGTGACGCTCCAGATCTCTTGCTGCATAGAGTCCAAGACCTTGGATTTTTGACCTGAAATAATGACAGGAAGTAATTAAGGAGAGATTTACAAACAACTTGACGATAATGGAATTTTACATATGATAAAAATACAATGATGGTAAATATCCCCCCATCTTGAAACTGCACAGAATAATCTAATACAAAATTATAAATACAATTTGTAAAGATTTCATTGTTTTATGTTTTAATTTATATAAACTATAAGATAAGATAAGATACTTTATTGTCATAAGCGCTTACAGTTGGTTGAGCATTGCTCAAGTAAACAGATGACTCGTCAGATTAGAATGTATAACACTAGAAAAGAAAAGGAAATACAATAGATGAACAACATTATAATAACAAGAAATATAAATATTAGTAGACTACTTTGCAGTCGGTAATTATGATCTGCTGGATAGTGACATCATCCTCAGGGTACCCTACACTACCAGTTGTATATTGTCTGCCATGTATTCGGCAACTGAGTAGTATGCCTTGTCTAAGAGTAGGGCCTTCACTTTCTTATTAATTTTTTAAAATATGTATTTTTAAGCACTTATATTGATCTAAGTACCCTGGATGCCCAACAAGTTCATCCACCTGCTACCAGATGGCCAGTCGGAATTAGCTGATAATGTTGGAGATACCCGTTGAAACATATGTTCTGGGTAAATATACCTAATGATGAAGTTAGTGTGCATATTTCTATACTCAATCTTGCTCCAGATTTCAACGCTTCACTGTGCTATTTCTCTAGTAATACTAATATGTGCTAGAGTACATGTTCGATTCTCAGAAGAAAGTAAACTCAGTAATATAGTTCATTTTAACAACTGCCTAC
The DNA here is from genome assembly GCA_964059195.1 of Ectobius pallidus. Classification (NCBI taxonomy): domain Eukaryota; kingdom Metazoa; phylum Arthropoda; class Insecta; order Blattodea; family Ectobiidae; genus Ectobius; species Ectobius pallidus. The sequence continues at coordinate 215,470,821 of CAXKWD010000001.1, forward strand.
AATAGTAGGTGACCTCACAAAGATCCAGTCTGCGATAACTCAAAAAAAGATAAATATTATCTTGCTCTGACAGTTATTACTATACGGCTCACATTATACGAAGGAAAATTGGGTGAAGCTTTAATGTAACCCGTCTATGTAAGTAACAAATGACAGCGAGACAATGTTGCCCAGTTCAGATAACTCCGTGCCTAACAGAAGTGTTATGTTGTGCAATTTGAATTGCGCTGCAAAAAACTATATAGAAACCAAAATTTTCCATGTACCACGAAAAACAAGAAATGTTTCTGAAGCCAGCTGTACAAAAACCATGTTTTTACGACAAGTGGTTGTTGAGTTATGAGGTTTTGAATGATAAGTAACACTGTTGATCAATCACGCACCTCCAGGGAGTAGCCGCATGAAATCTACGCTCTCTTTCTTTCTTCTGACAAGTGCGACTTCAGTGCACAAGAGTCCGCAGGGACTGGCGCACAGCATTTTCCTTCATATAGCGTGAGCCATATAATGGAGTGAATATAAATGATAATTTATAATTTTAATAGGCTATAATCTTGTAAAACAGATAAACTGATATCCTGAAGAACTTCCAGAAGATGGCAGTAAGGAAATTCCTGAAAGCTGCAATCATATTTCCTTGAAATTGTGTTTTGTTTCTGTAAACTGCCCCAGGGAAACTTACTTTGTGGATGGTCGTTGTAAATCTTGCAAATGGCTTGTCTGCAGGAATTTTTTTTGCTTCTGTTATCATATACTTTCAACCATTTTGGTTTGTGCTATTAATTATGATACACTCTGTACAGTTTAAAATCACTTAGACAGATCTCTAGGAATGTGTTACCTTGCAAGGTAGACGTTGTTGCGCCACTCCTGCTTCATCTTCTTGTACTGAGAGCTCTTGGAGTGGACAAACTGCTTGGAGTATGGACATGCAGCTTCTCCTGCCACAGTTGCTGTTGGCACGAAGATGGGCCTGGACGATGACCCTGTCCTCTGTGTATGGGGTCGCTTCCACAAGAACTTGTCTTTGAGTTTGGGTTCTGTTCGAGCACAGCCGGTTGGGTTGACAGCTAGGGGCAATTCCAGCAGAGGATTGCGTCCATACTTGAACCTGTAGTCTGTCAGGGTCTCCACACCTGATAACATATCACAAAGTATGGCTTTGAAGCTTATGCAAGAATTTAAAACAATTAATGTAACCATAGAGACTACTAATATCTGAGAATATCAATAGCTACCAAACATCTAGGATATTATACTACTTACGTTTTGATCCGTTCCCTTCATTGTGTAATTTTCATATTGTATGTGTTTCTTGTTTCTTTTTTATTTTTTTCTGTATTTTTTTAGTTGTAGTATTAGTTTAAATATTTTTAGTATTACATTAAACACATAATATTAGTGATGTAAAACTGGTGTAATTAGTATAAGAGAATGTTGTATTTTGGCTATGAACATGTTATATTCTCAACAAAATAAATAAATAATAAATAATACAATGAATGAAAATAGCAAAGTGGAAATCACACAAATGGAATTTTTCTTCCCATAAATACAATACACCATGTCTATAAAATTTTGGATGATTTCATAAGGCTATATTTTCACTACAACTTAACATAAATAAATTATCACCATTTGAAAGAGAGGTTTAAGTTTTGTAGTATATTTCTGATTTTCGTTTGTCATGTAATGGGAACCTTGGTGTTTTTGGAGGAAATGGCTTCATTACCAACTGATCTTAGGTGGTGTGTTATTGAATATGCGTGAAGAGACAAGTGTTGTAGAGGTTCAAAAGGCATTTTGATGCCAATTTTGTACCTTATTTTGTTACCTTATCGACACATGCCAAGTCGATGGACTAGTCGTGCAATGGCCGCAGACAACACTTTCTGCACACGGCCACCAGATCTCACAGTTTTGATTTCTTCCTGTGGGGTTACGTCAAGTTCAATGTTTACATCCCTCTTCCAGGAACATTGCCAGAATTGAGAAGGTGCATTACCGCAGCCATCGAGAACGTCACACAAGACATGATTGAAAGAATTTGGCATGAATGGGATCATTGCCTGGACGTGTGCTGTATTACACATAGGGCTCACATCGAATGCATTTTCCCTCTTTCGAATGGTAGTAAGATATTTTATTTATGTTAAGTATTACCGTATTTTGCAGACCATAAGATGCACTTTTTTTTTCAAAATGGGTATGTCTAATGATCTGAAGTAAGGTAAAAAAAATTAAAATTACGGTAAATATTGCCTGTAATACCAAATACCATAATCATAAAGAAGGTGTTCTAAGGATAACTTAGTTGCAAATTTTGGCACACACTGTACATCAAGACACTTATCATAATCGGTAAAATGAAGGCAGCAGGAAGCCAGGAATACAACGTGAAAAGGAGTACGAAAGGAGTTGTCTCTGTGGGATGGTCTAATGAAGGCAATGACCTCTTACAGCCTGACAATGAGCACTGAAAGCAATTTGCACTGAATCCATTGTAAAGTCATGATTTGTGTATGCAATGAAGTAAATTATTCCCTATAAAAATTTTCGTTTAGAATCACATAAATTTTTTCCTTAAATTTCCATCCTAAAACCAAGGTGCATCTTATGGTCCAGAGCATCTTATAGTCCAACAAAATATGATAGTGAAAATATAGCCTTATGAAAACATCCAAAAATTTATGGACAATTTATGGAAAATTTATGCTCTCTCTACGGAAGAGATATTGGAGCTTACAGGAATCTACAGTTGTAATGTTATAAATTAAATACTCCACAGCACCTACACTCTTTTAAATATATTTCTGGCAATACATAAAAACTTTACTTTTCGATGATACAACATAACATCGTTGGTGTCACATTTCTAATTACAAACCCATGCAGGATACTGTAAACTTACCTGGCAAACTCTCCAGCACTCTGACAACAGCTGGTTCAGTCAAGCCAAACAAATCCTCTCCTGAAATGTATCTTGGGAACACCTGCACACCTCCCATCTCCTTTCTCAGGGTTGCGAGTGGTTCCAGGATGCGAGCCCACACGGCACGAGGTGTGCTGTCTCGCAGCTCCAGATCGTCTTGGCATGGTTCTTGCACCAGAACTCTGAATTCGGGACGACCAGCCACGTCATGAATGGAGCACACGTAGCGACATCTTTTGTTGGGCACTCTCATGCTCCAATAGAAGCGAACCTAGTAACATACCAAGCACAATTTGTAGTAACCTTAACTTATAGATACAGGGATGTCATGACATATATATTATGGTTTTAAACCCACTTAAACTTCACTTTATGGTTTCTATGTAGTGTCAATCACCATGATGAACATCCTCAGCTCAATCTGAAATTTGGTTGGCAAGGTTGCTCCCCTCAATGACCAATCCCGGCTGATGGATGCATCTAGTGGTGGGTGGATGTTCTTCTGGTGGTATCTCGAAAGTGAAGTTTAAGTGTGTTTAAAATCATAATATGCAGGGTACTAATGAATATCACTGAAATATTTTACCTGTAAACAGAGATAACATAGACAAACAACTTTTATTAGGAGATTTTTGCTCTATGACGTAAAAAGTGCATGCTACAGGGCATTTAAAGTCATTACAAATTGGTGCCCATAAGTCAATAATTAAGCGAAACAGGGTTAAGATTTTCATTAAATTGACTTCATGCCTTCTTAATGATCGACAAAACCTGATTCTTAACTATTCATCAACAGCTATCAGAATCTGCAAAATTTACAGACTAATCACATGAAAAGGCAGTTTGTTCATCAGTTTACCTGATTTTATTTTTTAGTTCACAGACCTGTTACAGCATAAAATCTCCCAGGGCATGGCCACCACTGACTTATAACATTTGAAAAAAAGCAAAAAAGGAGCGTTGTTGCTAACACTAAAGTTATGAATAAAAAACACTAATGCAGTTAGAAACCGAATTCTGAATGATGTACAGTTCTTAGAAATAAAGCTGCAAAAAGGAAAACTGATTCTTTGATCACAATAAACAGCATTTTTTCAATGTATGAGTATTAAACCGTACAGGACTTCATAAAAGTGATACAATTACTAATCGTAGTAACATTATCCATGATTACATTAAGCAGCGTTCACTGTACCTCAACGAAAGACAGGTTATGTCACATGCAGGGTGAGGTAGATAGTTATTCATCCTAATTTATAAATGTAACATGCATACTTACAATTTTATAACCGATGGGATAGATATAGTTGGGAGTGTGGAAATTCTGGAGTTGATGTGGGAGGAGCTGCCCCACACTGAGGAAGATGAGACTGCCCACTCGTAACAGATTGTTGTGATCCTGGTGCATCACCGTTGCCACCTGCCTATTTTCATCGCGGTTCACATACACTCGACGGAACACTGCCAGGGTTGTCAGTTCATTGTCTTTCTCATTTTTCGGAATGTGAGCTGTGCAATATGTTGTCTGTAACATCAATGGGATGGAATATGAATATCAGAGGTTAACACCAAAACTTGACCAACTTGTCACAGAAAAATAAAAGTTAAAGAATAACAAAAGCACACTTTTGCATTGATTACATATATTAAAAAATTGAGTATTCCATCATTTATACCTTTTAAATTTGTAAAATTAATTAAAAAGGTGAATACTGTATTTACCCAAATATAAGGCCACACTTGTTTGCCTAGATTAAGTCCAGTGAAATATATCTGCAGCTTAAAATCGCTTACAAGTGAATTTAGGTCATAATGGTAATGCACACAACATAGCCGGTTGATCTACTGTGGCCGGTACCGCTCTTCCAAACATTGCCACCTATCGATTATCCTGAACCTTCATGAATATTGATATATTAATTACTTCAACATCGAAAATACTCAGATTTCACATAATAGAAAATGCGTAAAACTACACGAGCAGGTAATGTTCATTTTATAAATGCATTTTTTTCGTATTCTGTCGTTTTTTATAGCGGTGTTACAGAATATTCCTATACTATGAGCTGCTCAGGAGCAAAGAAATGCAAATAATGGTAATTTTAAACTCATGGTAACTGAAAGTGAAATTATGAAAAATAAAAAGTAGTGTGATATTCAATAGTGAAAGTCATTTGAAGTGTAAAGTACTGCTTTCTGTTTTCTTTTTTCATCGATTTCATTGTTTCATTTAACATTTGACAAAATAAAATTGGAATTTAGTAATTTAAGTCATTTGATAAATTTTTTTTTCTTATTTCAGGCCTATTTCACCTTAAAAATATGTTACTTTGAAGTTATGATAATGAGGCAGCTTATTATTTCACATTGGGTTAGTTAAATTTCAGTATTAATATTAGATGGAAATCTACAGTGAAGACAGTGTTGATATCTGTAACAAGATTGAGATTGGAAATATACACACTAACTTCACTAAAAGGTATATTTACCCAGTATGATCATTTCAATGGGTCTTCATCATCAGCTGATTCCGACTGGTCCTCTAGCGGCGGGTGAATGAACTTGTCGATTGACTTGATGTCTTCATCATCAGCTGATTCCGACTGGTCCTTTAGCAGCGGGTGAATGAACTTGTCGATTGACAAGTCAATCAGGGGACCAGTCGGAATCAGCTGATGATGATGTGAAGACCCATTGAAATGATCATACTGGGTAAATATACCTTTTAGTGAAGTTAGTGTGTATATTTCCGATCTCAATCTTGCTACAGGTAATTACATTTTTTCTTTACTTCTAGTGTTATAAAAGGTAGGTGCAGCTTATATTTGTAAAAAACACTATAAATAAATAATCTCCTACACCATCCACTGACCTTGTTCTTATAGAAAACACAGCCATCCTTAACTGCACAGCCCAGGTGGTACACGTTAGAGCAGCGCAGTTTGAAGCAGCGAATGGTAGCACCAGTGCGGTGGCAGACAACACAGTTGAGCACCAGACTTTGCTGAAGAGCATTCTCAAGGTTCATGAGGGCTCCATTCACCGTCTCATACACATCATCTGACCACAGCGCACAGTTCAAGTGTACCCACTTGTCCACATCAAAATTCAGCAATCTGTACAGTGAAATTTCAGTAAAGTACAACAGAAAAACAAGTTGTTTAAGTACAATATTTGGCAAGTTAACACTTTGCGACCCGAGCGGCTCCCCTTTCCATCGGCCCGGTCGCCTTCTCCGCCAGGCAGGCTTCCCCTCCGCCTACCGCGCATCTACCCCGCTGCCGGCCGCTACTAAGCGCCGGTAATGCAGCTTCCTGTGTTAAGCCGCAGCTTACTCTAATGATTGCCTTGCACCATACATAATATTTCACAATGTTTAAAAACGATTATAAAAACAAAATAAAATTTCACGAAATATATTAAAACAATACCCTTGTACCAAACATCATATTTCACGATCTTTAAACACCGATTTGAAAGAAAAAAAAATTCACAATGTATAGAAAATCGAAATTTACATAATATTTCCCAATTTTAAAAAACGCCGTGTTAATTGATGCAGAAAAATTCCCTTGCACCAACACTACTCTTTTCATAACAAACAAACCATCTCAAAATTAGAAAACCCGATTCTTGCGTTAACACTCGCTAGCGCCAACTAAATTAGATAACTAAAATATACCGGAACTTCCTTCACTGCTCAACTGTCCTTCGTAGCGTAACGGATAAGTCTCTTGGCTACGATGCTAAGGGTCATGCGTTCGATCCAAAATTTACTGTTAGGAATAGGTCTCGAATAGGTAGGTAGGGTGAAGAGGAGGTGAGAGGAAGAGAGGAAAGAGACGGGAAAGGAAGAGAAGAAGAGAATAAAGGAATAATAAATTATTTTTCTCTTTCACCATTTCCTTACTAGATGTCGCCACCGTCGCTAGGTTTCTCGTAGTGGTGGGGGGCTCGGTCGGGTCGTAATGTGTTATTTTCCCCAATATTTTATGTGGGATTATTTATAGTGAAGTGCCGCCCTCTGGACATCAAGCAAGGATTTGACAGTTGACTAGAAATTGAAAATGTGGGCAAAGCCCATGAAACGTATGCTCTGCAAAAATGTAAGTAAAAGTGAAGTCTAAAGTGTTTCAATGCAACCATCTCACTTAATTAACATGCTTAACAACTATTTTGTTTCTTAATTTATTTTCTATAATAGGCTACTATTCATCTCTACCATCAATATTGTTAATGTCGCTCTCAAACTTTTGCACATCTTTTCATGTTCCACGTTATAGATCTTATAAATTGCATAATCTTTTTTTCATCCCAAAAGCAAACACTGACTCCCACAATAATTCTCCTTTTTATAATGTGCTCCGTCTATACAATCTATTGCACAAAATGGGCAATATACGAGGCGTGTTTTTTAAGTAAGTACCGTTTTGGAATTAAAAAAAGACGTGCAAAGATATCGCAATAATTTTATTTTTATGGTTACCTATATCTCTTGTCTACGCACTGATGCAATTACAGTCTGATTCTTCATTGTATACGTTGTTTACTGAGTGTTTAAGATGCCTCCGACAATCGTGAGTCCCGCCGATTGTGAAGTACGGGCTGTTATACGATTTCTTAGTGCTAAAAGCGTAAAACCGATCGATATTCATCGTGAGATCTGTGAAGTTTACGGACAAAACATTATGAGTGAGATGGAATGGTAAGGAAATGGGTGAGAGCATTTAAAGATGGCCGCACAAATGTGCATGATGAAGAACGGAGTGGGCGTCCTTCGGTCTTTAATGAAGATTTGGTGCAGAAAGTGGAAGAAAAGGTGAGAGAAAACAGACGCTTTACAATTTCATCAATGTGCGACTGGTTTCCTCAATATTCTCGTAGTGTTTTGTATCGCATTGTGACCGAGAACTTGAATTACCGGAAATTGTCAGGCGGCAGAATTTTATGAGGAGGGTATTCAAAAACTGGTGCCACGTTATGACAAGTGCCTCAATATTCACGGAAATTATGTAGAAAAGTAGATTAAGGTACAGGCTTTCATGTAAAAATAAAATTATTGCGATATCTTTGCACGTCTTTTTTTAATTCCAAAACGGTACTTACTTAAAAAACACGCCTCGTAGATATATTGAATACTAACAATAAGCGGTTTAAAAGTATCTGTGATCAAAATTTGAAAAATTTAAAATAGTAGTAATGAAAAATTGTTAGTTAAAATATGCTCCATGTCATTTTCTTTATTTAAGTCTTTTGTTTCCTCCAAAACGATTATATTATTAATGTTTTGATCTGTTCCCTTCATTGTGTAATTTTCTTATTGTAGCTGTTTCTTGTTTCTTTTTTCTGTATTTTTTTGTTGTAGTATTAATTTAAATATTTTTAGTATTACATTAAACATAAAGTATTAGTGTTGTAAAACTGGTGTAATTTGTAATTAGAATGTTGATTTGTATAACTGGTGTAATTTGTAATTAGAAATTAGCATGGACCCCATGAATAGGCACCACCTCCTACTCTGCAACAAACTGGACAAGTCTAAACAAGAGAGACAACTAATCTCACATCTCTACTGGGACGCCAGATTCCAAATGGGCTAGATGACCCAATGGAAGACCATTGGAAGAAGAAGAAGAAGACATTCTCAACAAAAAAGAAAGAAAGAAAGAAAGAAAGAAAGAAATAGTACCTCTGCAGGAATAAAGAAATAATCTGAAAAATGAATCCTCACCTTGCTGTACCATCAGCCACTCCATCGCCAATCTGATGACAGAACATGCACTTCCGGGTGTCATCTGGAATCTTGGCAGGCATCATTGTGATACCCATTCTGAAAAGCATCTGCAACACAAGACAAATTATCCTTTTACTACTGATTCTAGCATTGGTAAGAAGAATATCCAGAATGGAAGAAACTACCGGTAATAATCAAGTGGTAAGAACTGTGAAAATCTACAAAACAAAGTACCTAAAATGTCCTTGATGATGTGTTTTTGCATAAATAAGCAACATTTTGCACTAAATGAGCTGTAAGGGCCTATGTTACCACCTGCCGATAATTCCTCCTGATACGTGACTTCCAGATAGCTTAACAAGATGTCTTGTAATACCACTGTCGAACTGCTATCGGGAAGAACGCAGTAAAATTTCGTAAAAAGATCCTTAGCTCGTTGAGCGAAGAGGTGTGCTTGTTATAGTTCAATCGGCATCTGCTAGGTGTGACAATTCAAATTTGTATTTGTACAATTAAATTACATAAGAACATGTAGTTTTCATATGTGACTTGAGCCTTTACCAGCGTTGAGAATGTGTTATTGTTTCTTGGATTTCCAACCGGGTGAGGTGGAGGTTTGCCTCCAGAAGATGGAAGCGGAGATAGCTGACGAAAGCTTGGAACCAAACCTCCAACTCACCCAGTTGGAAGCCCGAGAAACAATAATACATCTAGTTTTAAGCGTATGAATCAATTTGTGCAATTCTATTTCACTCAAATGTGAGCCTAAAACGGCATTATTGTGTAAGCTAAATCTTCCAGCATCAATTCTAAAATCCAGGTGCCTAAGAAGCTTCAGAGTGCTGCCATCTTGTTTCCACCAACCTTCCCAATCTGGCAGTTGGTAGTTTATCAGCCACTCCATCCTCCTGCTACCTTAACTGGGAATTGACTTTCCAGACATATTTCGCCATGAGATCACAGTACGCAATTGAAGCGTTTACTTTTATAAGGGTCTAAGTGCCAAAATCATGATTGTGTAGAAAACAAGATATAGACCCACAGAAAGACGTGCTGGAGATATACCCAGTGCTATATCATGGAATTTATTGCTACTAACATGACTTTCCCTGGATCTTGGACCCTTTTGAAATGCATTGGTCTGGGTACATAGATCCATTCAAAATTATCAGCTGAAAAATCATGATTTTGGCTTCAATTCTTGGCCAACTTCCATTTAAATATCTCTACCTGGCAGATAAACATGCTATCAGGTGGTTGTCGTACAGGCCCTAAGTCTTTTTGATTGTAGTGCAAAACAATGCAGAAATGCTACTTTTTGAAGTGAAACTTCTTTAGCCACGGTAGGGGTAAATCGAGAGCTTGTGTAACGCTCAAAATCATCACGAAATTAGTGCCACGCTCAAAATCGTCACAAAATTAATGAGGTGTGACGGAACGGACTGCACAGAAAACAATCAACTTGATGATTAGGCTTATCCAAAATTTTAAAAAACCAACAATTCAAAATTAAACAATAAAAAATCCAAAATTTAAAAAAAACTAAAAATCCAAAATTAAAAAATTCAAAGATCCAAAATTAAAAAATCCAAAACTCTAAAATTTAAAAAATAAAAAATCTAAAATTAAAAAATCCACATATTCAAAATTTAAAAAATCCAAAAATTCAAAATTAAAAAATCCGAAATTTAAAAATAAAAGAATCCAAAATATAAAAATCCAAATAAAAAATTTAAAAAATAGAAAATCCAAAATTCAAAAATTCAAAAAAATAAAAATTCAAAGATCTAAAATTTAAAAATCCAATATTAAAAAAGCAAAAATAAAAAATCCAAAATTAAAATAGTCCAAAAACCCTATATTAAAAAGTTCAACAATCCAAAATTGAAAAAATACAATAATCCAAAATTGAAAAAATCCAAAAATTAAAACACATCGCATGGCGTTCCAAGCACATTTTTTAAATACAACATAACACCAAAATTAATCCAATTTTTGTAGCGAAATTTTAACATTTTGCTTCATCATACCTCTGTTATCTCCCTGTCGGTTGGTTTCTTGTACTTGATGGCAGGCTGAATAGCACCTGGGGCCCAGTATTTGTACTTGACCCCCTTCCAGAGTTTGGCAGGAGGTTCGGATTCTGCCACACTCACTGCAGTGTGGTCTTCTGTGTGCTTGCGACTCTTCTTCTCACTCGAACTGGCACGAGGTGGTGGTGAAGATGCAGAGACCGGGGTTGTAGCTCTTGTTGATGGTGCAGATTCTTTCTCAGCTTTCTCCTTGATTGGTTCTGTTTTGATGGTCTCTAGTTCAGACTCCTTGCCCTGGGACTGATCAAAAAATACAAAATACAAAATGAACTTAAAACTGACTATTCTCTTTGAGTGAAGCTGTTTTAAGTTTCTACCCAGGTAATGTCTTTCAAACATGAACCTGCTCAAAATAATCAACCAAAAAATCAACCCTTCCCAAGTATAATCTATAATAATAAGAGGATCGCCGTGGGTGAGTCGGTAGCGCTCCTGCCTTCCACTCCAGTGGCCCGGGTTCGATTCCCGGCCGGGTCGGGGATTTTTCAGTAGTGAAAAATCCCTTTCCCGGGTTCAGGACTGGGTAGGTTAAGTGCGCGATTCCTTAATTATAATAATAAGAGGAAGTATTTGTCTGTCTGTCTGTCTGTGCGCGATGCCCAGGGAAATCTACTGCATCCAGAGATCTGAAATTTTAAACATAGATGGACTGAAGTGTGGCCGAATGCAACTCGAAGCTGGATTTTTAAATTTCGCTTTCGTTTGTGAGTTATGAGCGAAAAAGTGGCAGAAAATGTGAATTTTTTGCCCTATCAAAGCATCAGTTTTCGGTAATACATTTCAATTATCAAATCAATTGCTGATGGCTTCGCCTATTTTTTTTTGCCATAACTTGGAAATAAAAGCATAGTGATTCTTTTAATATATCGCATGGAATTATTGACTGTTTTGATTCTGAACTCACCCTGGTTGATTTGTTTGTTTATAATGTCAAATACAATGGAGGCACTTTCTAATCGTGAATGCACTCCAAGCTGGATTTTTAGTTGTTTCTTTATAATTATTAATCGTTTTGTTTATGAATGATTCCTGAGTAGGTGTTAATAAATATGTTTTAATTGTTTTGCTCTTAATTTTTAATCTTTGAATTAATTACCGTTGGTGAAGCCGCAGGCACCTGCTAGTAATGAATATAGTCATAAAAACCCATATTGCAGGGATATTATTCATACTGCAAATGCTCATTGTTAGAGAAACTTAGTTTTGTGAATGACGGATTTACAAATTGTGGTTATCAGTGATAAAGTTAAAATCTTTCGTTTTAAACACTTCTAGGTGGAATATTGTCATTTTACATTCCCCCTCCCGCAAAAAAGCATTCTTTCATTAACCTGGTTAGAAACACAACTGGAGTTATATTAAAACAGAAGACATATGGCCAGTTTCTAAAATCCTTCTCATAACACACGTTTAACACATCTTGCTACCATTATGTGTTGTGACGTTCAAAAATATAAAGGATTTTACTGGAATTCAACTCCACATAATTCTTGTAAGATCTTATGAAATTAAAACATATATGTTTCAAAGGGTATCCCCTTCATCATCAGCTGACAATTACTGACGAGTTTATGCAAATAAACAAAAGCATACATACTTCTAACTCCACAAAATAGCTGAACCTGTCTGTTATCACATTCTGCTAAGCATATGCAACATTCTAAAGGTTTCATAAGTTCAAGATGGCAATGGACTGATGAGATTAATTACGCTATTATGTTGAGTTTTGGAAAACAATTTCTTATGTGTTCTACTGAACCACCCAAAAAATTATGTACTATTCCAGAAACCAACCATAAGAGCATCTGAGCATTAATGGCCGTGTGCACTATTCTCGATTTTCTAAAATGCAATAACTAGGGTCCTTGGAACATGGTCAAAATACGTTTGCAGCCCATCAATCCTGTTCAGGTGACGCAGGCTAGCTCAAGAGAATTCATGCTATTATATGAAGAAAAAAAAAGTATCCATAGGAGAGCAAAGGTAAAATTAGGAGGCATCCAATTGTTGAGCACTTCATTTTGTTAATCCACGCTACCTGATTCGTTTGTTTATAACCAAGGACTAGGGAATGTCCCAGGCCATAGAAATACAGTATATTTCAAGCATTGATAGTTTGATATTCCTGTAAGCTCAAGCTGAAAAATTTGAGTTAACAAAAACTTTAATTAAAAAAAAAAAATCTTAATTTTTCAGTGCACAAATGCCTTATATGAGGCTAGACAATGACAAGGGTGTGACAGGGTTAAGAAAAGAGATGCTGTATCTCCTAAATTGGTCATTTTTAAGTGAAATGTTCAAAAAAACAGCCCCATGTAAACCCTCATATGTGGACAACAATCAATTATGGCACTAATGTTGTAGAAAGATAAAATGGATATGTACAAGGTGTGTAACATTTATTGTATCTAGAAATTTTCAGTTACCACTCCATAGATAATTTCCTGGAGTTGTGCGATGGACATAAAAAATTCCACGCAGAACAATATTAATCCCCCTGTAGTGTACAAAATCTGTTCAAAAACCCTCAGGACCAGTTAAGTTTTCCCTCGTTTAACTTTATCATGCTTCATGCACCAGAAACTGAGGAACAATGAGTAAAACAAGTAAAATTTTGATTGCGAACAGTGCATATGACCATAAAATGTATAAAAACAATCACCTGCAAATGTGTTTTCTGAATGAAAAATGCAAAACCAACCTTTAATTCTATTCAACAAGTCTTTACCAGCATTCTATCAAGTTAAGACCATATACACTTTCCATTTTAGAAACTTTTCAAAAGAGACTGATGAGAATATAGATATTCGTGCACAGTAGAATCCTGTTTTTACACTTTCCCAGCATTTAAGTTTGTATAAATCTAATATTCCTGCACCGTTACACTTCTGATAAAATAAATACAAAGATTCTGAACATGAATATAATCTAATCAACATGGCCCTTTCGCAGCCTTAAATAATATTAACATTGTAGACTTATTGCCAACAGATGTGATAAGTAGACCTGGGATTTTAGGCTCTAAAAAACTTTGTTTTAGGCACCTAAAATAGGCTTTTAAAACAAGTAAATAGGCTTTTAAAAGAGAAAATAGGCACTTAAAATATGCTTTAAAAATGTGTAAGTAGATAGAAAATAGACTTTAAAATATTACAATATACACTTAAACTGTAACATGGTATTTTTTTTACTACAAGAAACGTGGTATACCTACTCTTAACAGAATTAACTGCAAAATTAGGCATCACGAACTACTGTACCTAGGTATATTCACTTACACACATGTTCTTTCATTGATGACTTGACACAGTAGTCCTTCCCCCCTTAATCCTCCCCCTCCCCTGTCAGTCAGCATTCCTTTAGCGACAATTATTTGGAATAATCAAGTTTCTGTGAAAAAACCCACCTCTGGTGTTCTGCTTTTCATTGAGGGATGTCCATTAGAAGATTCTGAAGTTGAATTTTATTTTAAATGAACAAAATAGGCATTTTAGGCACCAAAATAGTAAAATAGGCTTTTTAGGGCACTATAAATGTAAGTGATTTATCATGAAACGTCCACATATTTAAAAATTGTCATGTTATTTCATAAGGAACAAAATAGGCATTTGCCTTAAAATCCCAGGTCTAGTGATAAGATATCTTTGTAGATTATGATGATGATGATGATGATGATGATGATGATGAAGTGCTTGGCCTGGAGGCCAGTCCTGCCCTGGGAAAGAGCCGTGCGGAGGGGGAGGCTCATGACCCAAACGAGGGACACTAGGCAGATGATACTGCTTAGGGTGGTCAGGTCCTTTTGCGGGATGGGGCTTTCAAATGGAGGTTTTGGATTTTCTGAGAAAGAGCAGAGGGACAGGTGGTAAGCCTACTGCTTCACAATACTTGCAGGAAACTAAGGTAATACTTGGACATGAAAGTGCTGAAGAATTTTGTCCAGAGGTTCTAATTTAGGCTTTGAGTTCTTGACAAGGCCCCCCCCTCCCCCCAGCTTTAAGTCCCTTCCAGAGGACTTCATGTCCAGGATTTTTATGTCCTGAAAAATCCACTGACTAAGCGACATTCGGATCTAGAGATGGGCACGCTGCCTCTACACCATTGCGGCCAACGATTACTTTTATAATAACTGAGAATAAAATCATAATTTTTTTCTTTAATTATTCCTCTCTCGACTTTCAACTCTTGCCAGGAAAGTGTAAAAGAGAACTTTAACTGCTGTGTGTACTACCCAAATTTTTAAATTCAAATGTATACACTAACCAGTTATGCACAAGAAATAATGCTTAAACTTCGTTGAAAACCACATTTGCAAGCAACATACCATCTCTTCTAAAGCTGGGTCTCCACTGCTTAACATTTAACACCAACAGGTCAAGTTTAACAAGTTGATATTTCCATGTATATTGCAATTTTGCATTCCAATTGACTTGACATACAAACCCAGTGTGCTGATGTTAATTTGTTACATGTGACGTTAATTTGTTTTCCGGAGAAAATGGACAACATGTCAAGTCAATTGCTAGTCGGTCGATATCGGTTTTGTTTCGGGAATTTCCGTCTAAACAAAAAGCAATCAACAGCTTCCTCAACAACATTGCCAGCATCCATTTTTATTCTTACCAGGTTATATTTTTGTTGAATGGTCAAAGGAAAAAATTATGGAACTTGTAAACGAGATTATGGTGCGGCCTTTGCTTTGGAACGTCTTATCAAAGGAGTACAGGGACAAAATCAGGAAGGCTGATAAGTAAGCATAGTATTACCTTTTCATCAGTATCCATATTGAAATAATGGCACAACAAATAACATGTTAAATTTAAACACTGTACTGGAGACAATTGTTAAATGGCAAACCACTTGACATGTACATTTCATCAAGTTGATGATAAACATTTAACATATGTTAACTGCAACATGTTGGTGTTAAATGTTAAGCAGCTTTAGTGAAGTAATTCCAAACTACTTTCTCAAACAGTTACAAAACTACAAAAGAAGATAACAATTCAACTTCAAACTACATTCCGTTTTTGAAATGTTTTTCTATCTACCCCATGCCCACCCAGAATGTATGACAATGTATGTACTTGTCTTCTCAGTTGGCTCCTCAGCCCAAGGGGGCTTTTGCTGCCTCATGAGTGCCCGCCCATACAGACCTCTCTGTCTATACTCGACAATGTTTCCAGCATCTAGTAATAGCTGTGCCTGAGGATCTGAATCCAACAGGAAAACAAAAATAAATGGTATAACTTATTTCTAAAAAGGAAAACTTAGACCTGATAACATACAGTAGCATGCATTCTTATCTGATGGAGGAGCCAAGAATTAACGTGCAAATATCTTCTTTGCTTTTCCATCAGATGGAGTTGTTGCTGTTGTTCTCTTTACAATTTTACTATTAAACCAAATATCAGGGGAGCCTCTGTTAATTTTACAACCGAACTGTTTCCAAATTCTATATGCCACTTTAATTGATCTGGATCTTGTATGTGTTTCCTTATTTATAGAAGAAGTGTGGAGAAAACAAAGTAAAACGTATTTGAAATATTAATTTATTTTAAATAATTTCTTCCTCCAAGCTCTCTCTCTTATAAAAAATAAAAATTAAGAAGTCCAGACCAATTTGTAGCATGAAAAAATGCAACAAACTTGTTATTTATCTAAGTAGGGTAAATAAATCTTACAGTGCGTTTCTTTTTAAAGCAAACCTGTAAAGTGCTATACGAGTGCTGCAGTATTGCTTTACGACCGCTGCACACAAAAAAGAACGGGCAAATTCGATTAGCTGACAGCACGCTGGATGAAACCGGCACTGTGTACTGCCTTCCAACATGGTTAAGACACATTGATATTAACAGTTATGCCTAGATGGCAATAATAATTATTGTACGTACAGGTAAAATCAAATGATACTAACTGTGCTCCAGAAGACGTTTGTACTCGGGAATTTGAACAATGATGTTAAATCCATCAAGGAAATTTTCGATGATCACCTAGTCCGTCATGACAGTTCGTGCAGCAAAACCATGCAGCTGTCGTAAAGTGAGATTTGAGTGTGCTGCACGAGCAGCAGAGTGGGGGTAAAGCGAAGCTGCAGCAAAATGTAAAAAACAACGGTTTTGACGCAGCAATGGTAAAGCGCTTTAACTTCGCTTTAAAAAGAAATGCACTGTTATCATAACTTAAACTGAACTATGACTGCAACTTTTTGGTAGTTCATGTTTCAAAGACCATGGTCTCCTTCCTCAGCTACCATGTCAACTGGAAAATCCTGATGTGCACCTGGTGGAGGTTTGATGAACTTCTTGATCTCATCTTCTGTTATCTCAAAATCCATCAGTCTACTTTCAAATTACTTTATATAAATTTTGTCCCAAATTTACAGATCTTACTGAGTATTCAATATTTTATAAATTTTTCTCTGCAGATTATGTAGTCATTGTCCCAAGAATGAGTTGCTACAGCTGATTTCTCCTTCTAATTGAATTTAAGATTTCACAAGTTATGATCTTTGAAACTAGTTTCAATATTTCTTTTGGGTTTTCCTACATACATTTTGCTGCAATCTGTACAATTTATCTAATAGAAATATTTAATCTAGATTCAAGGAACACATGCAAAATCTCTAGCACAATCAGATGGACAAATTCAGCCGAAGCAGCTCATTCTTCGGACGACAAAATATTCTGTAGAGAAGCAAAATTGATAACATCAGTGAATAGACTAAAATATCTAGAAATCTGGGACAAGGTTTACATAAAGAAATTGGCAAGTAGACTGATGAATTTTGAGATACCAGAAGATGAGAACCTGATCAAGAAGTTCATCAAACCTCAAAGAGGTGCACATCTGGATTTTTCAGTTGACAATGAGCCAAGGATGTGGACGATGGTCCTTACTGTACTACCAAACAAGATGGCAAGTGAAACATAAGTGACAAAGTTCAATTCAGGTTATGTTAGATTTATTATAGCTCCTTCATTGTATGAGTACGGTTCCATCTATTTATTATAACCTTTGTACATAAAGAGTCTTGGAAAATTAAATATGAAGGTATTTTATAAGACTTGAAGATTTCTCGGCACTGACTATTAATAATGGTTTCATCCTGAGGAAGGCTGCAGAGATGCCAGCGACCGAAAGCTTGGATGTTTATCCCTTCACTCGGCTTATAGCCCGCAAAACCATTATTAACAATATTTTATGTTTACACAAGTTTTAGCAGCTATTCCCCTTAACTAACGCTGCTGTTCACAAAGCATTTTTTTAGGATCATTTCACTAATCAAACATAATAAACTACCTTTAAAATTGATTCATCCCGGAATAACATTCTAATTCCTAAATTTGTTAATGTTCATGTGAATAAAGAACTGTAATAATATGGTCAATAAATCTCCTTTTTAACTAGTACTTTGGCAGAACCCAAATACGTCACTTCTGCTAGTCTGTTACATAGCTCTAGTTTTGGTCCTTGTCTGTATAATTCTAAAATCATATTTTATCCAGGTTTAGCCAATCGGAGCTATGGAGTCTTTAAGAGCTGTGTTCACCAATGCCGATAATCTGTTTGATCCTAGTTTTTAGACTGAAAAGCTGCAATATTGTCCATTTTACATTTCACCAGCTACAGTAACTTGGCTTTTCGATAATATCAAACTAATGCTTTACCTGAACTAGTTAAATATTATATTAACACTTAATGCTTCACTTACGTCGCTGTTTATGAGCAGGACATGTTTCGGGATTCTTATCCCATCTTCGGCTGCTGGTCAACTGGCAATTGGCGATCATGGTTAGTGGTCTTTATGGTTTGTCCAGTGCTGCCCTCTCTTCTCTTGGCTGTAAGCTTGATGACATCATCCACCGGCGGTATTTCAAAATTCATAACATTGCTGCTGTTCTTAGTGATGAAAATCTTCTCCCAGGTGTTCAGTTCTGCCCGTGTCTTGACGTGTTTTAATAGTTTAACATCCTTTTTGATGTGGTGGTTTTGTGTCCAGGAGTGGTGTGCTACAGCTGATTTGTCCGTTTGCATGAATTTCACATTCCTAAGGTGTTCTTTCATTCTAGTTGTTATATTTCTTTTGGTTTGTCCAATGTAGGTCAGCTGGCAGTTTTCGCATTCCATCTGATAGATTCCTGATAGTTCTGTTTTGGGTGTGATGTCTTTCAGTGGGTGATTGAGCAGATTTCTAATGGTATATTTGTTCTGGGGTGCTAGCTTGATGTTGTAGTTTTTGAATACTTTCTCGAATTTGTAGAATGTTTTTGGATGGTGGGTGAATTTTTTGTAATTTTGTGGTTTTTTCTCTGAATTGTCTAATGTACTAATTCCTTTTATCATTTTTTGTCATAATTATTTATAATTTATCATAATTATTATAATGCTTTACCAGTGAAATATCGGCCAGCGAAACAGGTTAAACCAAGCTAATTACGATATCAAGACGGCATGTAAGTGATTGGAACAACTGATCAACATGAGATATGACAGTGATGGGGAATATGAAGCAAAACACAGAATAAGGCACCCTAGATGAGTTAAAAAAAAAAAAAGTCGTACTTGGACATCTATGACGACATTAATTTCTGCACAAGATTCATGGAGAAAACGAAATTATCTGTTATGTGCCACAAACAGTGAGATATCTAGTGACCATTTGTAGAACTACTAGCAAGGAACAGCATGAGGGGAAACTTTCCTGTTGCTATGGCAATGTGTACATTTAGTGCCTGGATGCAAGTCAATAGTTATTTCCCCTCACTGTTTCATACAACAA
This sequence comes from Ectobius pallidus, assembly GCA_964059195.1. NCBI lineage: Eukaryota > Metazoa > Arthropoda > Insecta > Blattodea > Ectobiidae > Ectobius > Ectobius pallidus. The sequence continues at coordinate 215,490,362 of CAXKWD010000001.1, forward strand.
CCGCCAGATGATGTTGGTTACTCTTATGAAAAATTTAAGGGTCAGACAAAAACCAAGTTTTTGTAATACCAACATGACAAACTATGTGGTGATGCCCGAAAGGTTTACTATTTCAGATAATGGATTAATCGTAGTTTTTATTATCCATGATACCGAGAAATTTTATCCGTATTGGTGAACACAGCCCTAAATAAAAAATTAAAAACTCACATAACTTAGATTTTCATCCCTTTTAAAATAGGTTTATCATTTTGGTACCTACTGCTATCCTGCAGTCATGATTGCAGGTATTTATTACTTCCTCTGCCTGTACCATAGGTACTATAGGTAGAGGAAGTATTGTTTTCGACCCCAAAATTCGAAGTTGAGTTTTTAGCATACATGCACGTTTCAAGGCCCCCTGGATCCAAAAATACTATTTTTGGAAACATGTCTGTGTGTCTGTCCGTCTCTCTGTCTGTCTGTGAACACTCTAGCTCCAAAACGGAAAATCGTATGAAAACGAAATTTCGTATTTGGGTCAGGTACCTTCTGAAGATGTGAGGATAAGATTGGCGACTATTTTCTCTTATTTTTAAGGGGACTTTACATGAAGAAATTTTCGTTTTTCGCGATTTTCTAAAAAACGGCTCTAACGATTTTCTTTAAAATTTGCACATGTGTTCCTTTTACTGAGAGCTAAAATTTTTATTTGAAACTTTTTTTCGAAAAAATTCTCTGAGGGTAGTTACAAGCCACCCACTGTTTGTAGAAAGTTTGTCTTGCGTGATGAACAACTGAATACGCGCTCTTTCACAGCCTCTTATTCTATATAAGAATGTGAAGTGAGAAAGATGTATTGTTGGCCATGCATAGAGTAAAGAAGTATCTGAGGGAAATATTCGATAAATTTCGGAAATTATATTTTACGGCGGAAAGTTCAATAAACGTCTGCAGTCTGTTCTTTTTTTTTAAGTTTGTTATATAGCCTGCGCTTTTAGTCGCATCATTGAAAGAAGAGGTATTTATAGGATAATTAGCGTAAAATTGTGTCTTGCGATTCTGTACAAGGATATGTGAATACTGCTAACTTTTATTTGGGCAGAGGAAGTTATGTGACTTTCACATCAGATTTTTTTTAGAATGTTACTGCAGGATGAACCAAAAAATATACACTGGTACAACTGACATCTGAAATCAAGTCAGGTGCATAGAAAGAAAAATAAACTGACCAGAGTAGGCTGAGTTTCCGCAGTCTCTTTCTCCTCGGGTTCATCCTGCTCCATCTTTATGTCCTCAGCCTCATCCTCTTCCTCCTGCTTCTCTTTCTGCTCCTCCTCAGCCTGTTCTGCATCTGTTTCCATCTTCTCATCTTCCTCCTTCCCCTTCCCTATGCTGCCCTCATCTGTCTTTGATTTCTCGCTGCTATCTGAGGGACGTGCTTTCTTCTGCTGCGGTGTCTGGGAATTCTGACACAGATGATCTACTATAGCTGCAGCCTAAACAAATAAACAAATATTACTTTGAGGCTTTCACGGCCAGAATCTTGAATTAAAGACATCTTTCAGGATGACTGATAATTTCATGTCCATTTGTGGTAAAATTTAAAGGTATGCTTAAAATGTAATACCACAAACTTAATACTGTCGATAGTTCTTATCTTGATACAGGGTTGCTATTAATTCGTTTTAATGTTTTCAATTATTGCTGAACTAAAATTTATGGGAATATTCCTGGTTTGTACTTATAACTAAATATGTGTCAATTTAACACTAGTTATGGATTAAAATCTAAAAATTCAAAGTTTTTTTCAATGAGTCCAAAATTATTAATATCTTAAAACAATTAAAATGTTTAAGTCACAGTTTTTCTTACAATGTACAGATAGGGGGGGGGGGGGAAGCTGATTTCAGAGCCTTGTTCACACCAGTGTCCATGCGTATTCCTTAGACCTGTGTAGTTGGACAACAGCCATGCAGCTGGTTACTGCATTCGTCTTGGTTGAATAGCTTAGGTGCTTGGGGCGCATGACCTTCATGCGAAAGGTCACAGGTTCGATTCCCCTGACTGTCAGTTTTTTAAGTATATCATAGAAATATTATCACAGCTTGTGGATCTACTCACACTTGAGTTTAGTAAAAAAATGTGGGATATTATTTGGCCAAAAAAAATATTTATCTGGAAGGTAACGGAAACATTTGTTTTCACAAGCAATGCAAATTACTTGAAATTATTTCTCAATTCAAGCAATTTATCGGCTGTTCCTCCTTGTCAATAACTTGTTTCATAACAGACTCTCAAGGAATATTGGTTGTTAAACGATTCCGTAGCACAATGACAGCGCATTCTACTGGTAACATGTTCTCGGTTCGAATCCTGTCAAGGTAGGACATTTTTTGTTTCCTTAATGCACATTGTTTTCCCACTACTTTTCGAATGCCACAATATTTAACTACTTAATTAACAGATTATTCCCAGAAAATGAATTTTATTAGCTTATTTTCTAATGGGTTTTGAAATGGGCTAAGTCAACAGTTGACACTAGAACAAATTTCAATACATTCCCTGATATCCTGTGATTGCTGATAGGCATGCGCAGAAGCTCATATTGGCAACTTAGATACTTTAATTGGTCCGCTTTTTTTCCCTAGCTGCACACGACTCACCTTATCCTCGGAGATACTGGGGGAGCGATGCATAAGTGCAAACTGCATGTAGCAAGATGAGCTGCAGAAGTAAAGGTCATCTCCATTCTCCACGAGATCATCTTTTGCAAGGAAAGGAAGCTCTGAAACCTTCTTGCGGATCAGATTGCTGAGTATTACCACGTCACAATGACGACAGAATTTGGCAGCCCCATTCAGAATGCTCTGGATGTCAATTGGAGCTGAAATAACAACCATCACACTCATTTTTATAACCACTGTCACGCAATACACATTAGCCCTCTGCAGGCAGAAAACAGAAATAAAAAGCCGTGAGATTTTGAATTTCCCGAATAATGTGCAGGAAATTCAAATCTCACACCTGGCTATATCTGTATTCAGCTCACAAAGGTTAAAACCTCAGTTGACAGCAGTTGACAACGTACACTAGAACCTCGATTTAACCCTTTCACTGCTACAGACGTATATCATTGGCTTAGAATGAATACCTTGCATCTCATAAAATACATACGTGCTTTTGTCACTTAATAAGGCTTCCTAGCAATACACTAGGTTTTGTTTTTCCTCTCTAGAGGGCAGCACACATGTAAATATTGTAATGTTGGCTGACAAATAGTTGAAATACATGTTTTTCTGTCTAATAATAAATTAAAAATGCCTTTGCATTTCTTTTGAGATACGAGGCTTTCATTCTAAGCTGACGATATATCTCAGTGTGCATCATTGCTGGCCATACTATTGTTGGATATATCTGATGCACCACTTTGTATGCCAATAGACGAAAGATATTTGCAGTGAGGGTTTAGTGTCATTTGTTGTCTACTTCTTGACACCACAGTACTCTGTTATCTTAAATGTGCTGCCATCTGGAGATAAATTTTCAGGTGACTGAAACATATCTTGCTCTGCTGTGTTGTGACGACATGAAGCTCCAGGGTTGCTTAAATCAGTTTAACTTCAAGAAATACGTGCTGTGTTCTTGTTCCAGACGAATGTTTATATTTTTTTTTTTTTAAGAACATTTATTTATACAAATCAAGACCACCCGACTGAGCAAGCGCTCGTGCTCGGGCACAGTTCAGCCATTTACATTACAAAATACAAATTACAAATACATAAAGAAAATATAATTAAATCAATACCTAAAAAAGTAATAATAAAAATACAAGAACAAAGTAAAAAGAAAAAAGGAAAAGTAGTAAGAACAAAATGAAACTCTGAGTTATTACAAATAAAATCGTTCCTTAATTGTCTACTAAGTACAGAGTGAAATAACTTTTGAAGTATGAAATAAGATTTTTGATAAACTTATTGAATTTTATAGAGTTATAGAGTCTTGGACCAGAATAAATGCTATGTTTAGAGCCAGAAGAGGTGAAGTATTTTGGTTCTATTAAAGGCAATGTATTATTTCTTCTAGTATTGTAATTATGAGGATCCGATACATGTACGTTGCGGTATTTTTGAAAGTATTTTAAAAGTGTGATCTTATAAATTTGTTCTACAGTCATAACATTAAATTCTGGAAATATCAGTTCTGTTGGATATTCTATAGGCTTTTTTAAACAAATTTTTATAATTCTCTTCTGTATTAGAATCAAAGGAGTCAATACAGAAGTGCCACTTCCTCCCCAGCCAATGATACCGTATTGGAGGACAGATTGTATTAGAGCTAAGTAGACTATCCTCAAGACTTCAATCGGTAATATTGTTTTAGACTGACAAATTTGTATAATGTTTTTCTTAGTCTGGTGCATAAATATGTGATATGTTTGTCGAATTTCAGATGACGATCTATAATAATACCAAGGTATTTGACCTAGTTTGTCTCCTTCACAGCCTGGCAGGTACATGAGTCAGTTTCACAGTTGATATCATGGAGTCTTACGCACAAGTTTTGATCCATAATTGATTGTGGAGTACCAGCAGTTGTTAATGAGAATGGAACACAGTTTGTTTTATTTATATTTAATACTAACTTATTGCAGTCAAGCCAACTTTTAACCACTCTTAATCCCTTATTAGCCCATTTGTAAGTATCCTGCCAAGTTGGACCGGAAAATAGCAATACGGTATCATCGGCATAAGAATAAAGACGGCCATGGAAATTATTTAAGTCCAAATGCAGCAACTCATTTATGTAAATAATGAAAAGAATTGGGCCCAAAATTGTTCCTTGTGGCACACCAGTATCCACTTCTCTGACACCACTAACCTGATCCTTAATTTTGGTTATTTGCATTCTATTATGTAAATAAGACCGAAATAAATTTAGTGCAGTGCCTCTTACTCCTATTTGCTCTAGTTTATCTATAAGTATCTTGTGGTTTACAGTGTCAAAAGCCTTTTGCAAATCCAAAAAAATACCTAGACTTTTATTTCCCGCATCTAATTCTTCGTATATGTATTTATTTCTTTATTTTATAAAAGTTTTGAAAATGAGAGGAAGAAACAATTAAGTAAACAAATGTATGCATACCTCCTTCTTTGCCATCTTTGCCCTTGGTGCGATACAAGCCAAGTTTCTGGCTGGGGGGAGTGCTAGTTCTCTCCACTATCTGGTACCCAGAAGGAGCAGGGATGCTGAGGATGTTTGCCAGATTCCGCAACACTCCCAAAATATCCTCAGCAGCAGCTGATGTCAGAGTCAGGGTGACAGTCACATTATTGGAATCACGAAGAGGAGCAGGTGGTGACACACCAAACCTTGTTTTCAGCTGCAGGTGGTCTCTGGTCACTCCGAGGTTCTCCTTATCCTAGAAACAGAGATTTGATGTTAGGTTCAGGAGCTTTGGCAATTATTCTAAAAGTGGAATGTCAATTATCCATGTTGGTTATCTGAAACATTAATGATTTATTTCTACTATTTTTAAAGGAGAAAATCGTATAATATTTAAATCATTATAAAGCAACAACCATTATATTACCACAGATTGCAGTAAATTAGAATATCTGTGTATTTACAATATTATTAGGAAAATATTATAATATTAGGAATTATTATATTTTTAGGAATTATTATATATTTAGGAATTATTATATTCTTGGGGAAATATATCATTACTTAGGAAAATAATTGGACCTAAGAGAGATGAAAATGGGGACTGAAGAAAACGGCATAACAACGAGCTTCATAACCTGTACTCGTCACCAGATATAGTAAGAGTAATTAAATCACGGAGGATGAAATGGGTTGGACATGTTGAGTGCATGAGGAGGAAAGACATTTCTAAAAAATATTGACAGGGAGACCCGAAGGAAAAATACCACTTGGAAGACCTAGATGTATTAGGATAGATTTAAGAGTGATAGGATTTGCGAGGGATGGTTGGACGGATTTAACACAGAATAGGGTTGAATGGCAGGCTCAGGTAATGAACCTTCAGGTTCCATAAAATAGATAATATTCCTTTAGCTTCTTTAGGAATTGTCTATTGCCATTGAGTAAGTAAATAAGACTATTTATATTATTATTCACTGAGAAGCTATTATTACAAATTAGGCAAAAATATATTTTCCTGTACAACTTGATGACAAACTGGCAAACAAACAAGGAAGCAAACAAACAAACAAAAAAAGACCCATTTATCATTTTTCAATCACTAACATTTGTGGGATCAAATGTGTCCTTTATTTAGCTGTTCAGAATCGTATTACAAAGTAGTTTTAAATAGTTTTTTTTGTGAGAAATACAGTTTCAGGTCTATTTTTTACTATTCAAATAATTCTCTATGAGTCATATTTAATTACAAAGCAAAATAAATATTATGATATTTTAAATAATTGTATGAAAACCAAATTAAGGAAAACCACAATTATATAAAAAAAGCTTACACAATAAATCTATTTAGAAATTTGTATTTTACTGATTTATTTCAAGAATTATACCATCGGAGTATTGAGGATCGAAACAAAAAACAAAATGTTATTGAGTTTCAACAAAAACAGGTATCGTTGCATCTCTACTTACAATGAACAGGAAATAAACTACTATAAACAGAAGCATAATGGTGAAGACCAAGCAAGGAGAATTTCACTTACCACTTCGCTCGATTCCTTTGTAAGCTGCATGCCTGGGCGGAGACGAATTGGTATCGGAGACACAATGGGGATTACAGGAGACAAGCGTTTAAGCCACCTCATATCCTCTTCCTTCTCACTGTCTTCTTCTTCAATAAGTTTCAGACCTGAGCAAACAAGAATTCTAGTGAATCTACCTGAACTCTTAAATTATATTTATGAATTGGTACTCAGATTGTAGGATATGCAGACAACTTAGACATCACTGGAAGGTCAACAACAGGAGTAGAGGAAGTATATAAGGAATTGAAACTTGAGATGGAGGTTTAACATACGTAACTTCACTTAATTCAAGCCCTGACCTGAACATGTTTCGAGCAATCCTTCATGACTCATCATCAGCTATACTCCATCTGTCTCCATCATAAGGCGAGTTTCTAAATTCATCAATGGATCCATCCGATGGCATCGAGCTTTCATCAGAGCGTTTTTAATTTCATTGATGGAATCCATCGGCTATCCATCAAAGCGTTCTTTGAGTTCTGATGAGTTTGCTATGGTTTCCATCGACTGGCATCGGTTCCATCGTACTTGAACGTCCGATGGATCAGATGAATCACCGCCATTATGACGAATTTACAATTCAAACATATGTAATGGAGATCGCGCATATAAGATTCATAACTACATAACGTAGACTAAATTACAGACACATAAATAGTAGTTAAACTTATTTTTGAGGATTCGTTATCCGAATCCTCATAAAGGGCTAAAACTGAAAGAGAAAGAAGCAAAGACAGTCCATTAGTTTGCAGTCACAGTAAATTATTATAATGGCATGCATTTTAAGTAACATTTAAGTTATTTCGGTTTTAGTTGTTGGAATTGTTAAAATTATAAACTATAGACCATTATAAAATAATATTACTAATTTCGGGTCAATTTGAAAACATATAAGTACAGTACTGTAATGTGTATAGTATAAAACACACAGACTAAGTAGGTCTGCTGTGATAAACCGATTTTATGTAACAAATACCGACGAGTCTGTCTTTGCGATAAGGTGTTAATTTAATGTAGATCTCACCTTTGTTTATTTATTTTATTTAATATAACTTATTATTGTAATCAGTTTCCATTGTATTTAATGAAATGAAAATCGATCATTAGGCCTATAATAATAATAATAATAATAATAATAATAATAATAATTATTATTATTATTATTATTATTAAAAATTATTATTATACTTTTTAGGTGGGAAAATAATAAACCGGAGTTACCAAATGCCATCGCTAATATTTTACAATTTTATATGTAGTTACTATGTTGGCGCTCCTGAAAACCATCGGTTTTGCCAACGAATGGTTTTTAAATTCATCAGTCATCAAGAATCCATCGAGAAAAAATTGTGAAATCCAGCCTTCCAGTCGGTGGAATCCATCGTCCATCAGTCCGATGAATTTAGAAACTCGTCTATACTCCAACAGACAGATGGAGTATAGCTGATGATGAGTCATGAAGGATTGCTCGAAACATGTTCAGGTCAGTGCTTGAATTAAGTGAAGTTACGTATGTTAAACCTCCATCTCAAGTTTCAATTGATTATAACTTCACTATATAAACTTCCTACAAATTCTAGGATCTAAGTATGTAAGGACTTGGAATTCAGAGCTGATAAGTTGGACAGCAGATTAATGTGGAGAAAACAAAATGGATGGTTCAAACTAGAGATCAGGGAAGATCTATACCCCAGCCCAATATGATGCTAAACAAATTTGAAAAAGTAGAGAAATTGAAATAGCATAAAAGCTCACAATGATGAGTTAATGGAGGTAAAAAAGCTGAATTACAGCAGCAAACAAGGCCTACTTAAGATATCGAGGTTCTCATTATTTCTCACTCAGCTGGAATCCGGAGAAGCATGCTGAGAATGCTTCAAGTCTCTTAAGGGCTATTTTGCACTGACTATTCCATTCATATCCTGTGTATTTGATAACGACAAATAATGTTTAGCAATTCCTCAGACATAGACCAATCACGATCGTTTATCTTATAAAATGCTTGCTATTAATACGAGGATGCGATTTTAGCTGATACAATTATCAGCTTGTTATTGGACACGTAAGGCATCAACGTGCGGTGATTAATACATCACATGCTGCCAGTGATACAATAGAAACACATTATTTTATACAACATAACTTGTTTGGAAATTGAAATAATATAAATGTACATTGATTGCAAACACAATTTCAATTCGGTGCAAGCCAGTTCGTGTGCTTTATTCTGTTCAGCTGTTAGCTTGCCTGAATTAGGTTAACTGTGTCTTATATGCACCATTGTTAGCATTGGGTACAACATGGTAACTCAAACTGATTCACAAATGATTGATTCATAGTATGGCGTGATCTCGCAGCTGTTAGTTTTGTTTTTTTCAACAAAGCAGGAAAGTAATTATTATTTGTATAATCCGTTACATTTTTATTCATGGAATAGTTTCCATAAATCCAACTCATAAACTCTCGTGGGATTACCTATGACAAAAGCTATTAAATCTCTGTACATCAGAAAACCAAAGCAAAGGAAGGTACTTAGAAGGAACTTTGGACAGTGCTAGACAACTCAGAATGGAGAATCAGATACAATCATGAGTTGCATGGAAAATACAAGTGCTGACCTGGCCAGATCTAGAGAACGGAAAAACAAACAATACCAAAGAAGGTTATGGAAGGAAAATATTGGGGAAGAGACCAGTTGGAAAACTTAGGGACAGATGGACAGATGCAGTGACTACCGACCACAGAAAATTCTTTGGTACAGCAGCATGGAGAAGAAAATCCTTGGGAAAAGTAGGAGGAAAAAGAAAAATCAGGCTAAGGCCTGATATGGGCTGTGAAGAAGAAGAGCACAGCCAAGAGTATACCTATACCTGGGAATCGGATGGGCAGTTCTGGCATGACACACTCAGGTGATGATGAACTGATCACTGTGTCCGGTGTATCATTGTCTCGCTCACGGCTAACACCATCCATTTTCTTATCGTCTGTGGAAAGAAAAAATATAATGCACAAGGACTGCTAAAACTATTTTATGAACGAATACATTTTTAAAAAATGTCTATGAACAGGGAGGCAGGGGTAAAAATATTTACTATACACGTGATGTAATAAACTAATTCTTAAAAGATTCTGACCATATAAACACTCATTACTTTATTATTTACAATTGAATACTATTTTCAGAATTAATTTAACTATTACAGTTATGGGTAATTATCACTACAAAATGGCAGCAAGGTTTTCATTCTAAGGGGACGATATGTTAAACAAATCACTCACCGTCTGTATCCAGCTTGAGAGCAGCGAACTCCTGGTCGTAGAAACCTCGCTGTGTTGATACCGGAGGTTGAGGTGGAAGAGGCTCAAGATCTCCAAATGGCTGCGTGTTATAATAATCAGACACATGCGCCAACTGAGCAGAACCAAACGTCCCTTTCAGATCACCTGTTCGCGTTGAGTAGTCTCGTGAACCAATCTTTGCAAGTTCTCCTGAGCCGAAAATGCTACAGACTGCATAGTTCCTGCTTAGCTGCGGCTCCAATACTGTCATAGGAGGTAGATGCCTCAATTGTTGCATCAAATTCTCTATGTAGGTGTCATAGTCTTCATCGACTTTAGAGCCCTGAAATCAGTAATTAATACAGGGTTCCCACAAATGCACTTTTGAGTTTCAAAGACTTCTCACTGATTAATAATAAACTTCATTTTTTCTCCAATGAGGGTTTTATTATAATAAAGCATAATATAATTTATCCACCTTATACGCTCAATAATCAGACATTTATGAAGAAGAGAACTCTGCTAACTAGTAGTCTGAACCTAGAGCTACGTAAAAACCTGGTGAAGTGTTTATTTGGAGTATTGCTTTGTATGGATCAGAGACATGGACTTTGAGGAAATTAGAGAAGAAATATTTAGAAAGTTTTGAAATGTGGTGCTGGAGACAGATAGAAAATATAAAGTGGATGGACATGGTGACAAACGAAGAAGTTCTGAGTAGAGTGGGTGAGAAGAAGTCAATCATACACACAATTCGTCAGAGGAAAGCAAACTGGGTTGGGAACATTCTCAGAAGGAACTGCATATTACATGATGTCGTAGAAGGAAGATTGGAGGGTACAACTAGACTTGGAAGAAGAAGAATTCAGCTGTTGGACGATTTAAGGGAAAAGCGGAAATATTGGATGCTGAAGGAGGAAGCAGAGGATAGACAGTTTTGGAAAACAAAATTCGCGTACCAAGTTTGAAAACCTGCCGGAAGGCAGAATACTTACTACTACTACTACTACTACTACTACTAGGCTCCATTAAAAATAATAATGCTTCGATGGTTTGCCTGGGTGGCGCAGTTAGTATCACACTGGCTTTCTGCGACCAAGTTTGCGGGTTCGATCCCGGCCCAGGTCAATGTGACAGGCCTATGTCAGTAGATTTATTGACATGTAAAAGAACTCCTGTGGGACAACCGGCACACCGCGACGGTCACAGGTTTGCCTCTTTAACTCCTCAAGTTTTATTCTTTTAGCATAAAATTCCTTATACAATATACAAAATACCACAGATTAAAATTATCAAGGTAAATTACGCCTATTTCTCTTTTTTTGCATCAATATTAACCTACAAGAAAATCAACGTAACATAACCTACAAGAGCAGAATTGAACATCAAGAATAACATCAAGTGATGTGAATTATATAGACAATTTTCTTTTAATGAGGAAACTTGAGGAGTTCAAGGCAAACCATCGAAGCATTATTATTTTTAAATGAGGGTATAAGGTGGAAAAATTATATTATACTTTATTAATCTCACTTATATTTAATGAAACTCAGAAACTTGAAACTAGTATCGACTGAAAGATAAACTAAACAAGTTTTGTTCAATTACTGTAGTGGGCAACAACGAAACACACATTTAGCAATACTGAAGCAAATTCTTAAGATTGTTAATTATTTATTATTAAATGAGAAATTTCCTCAAAACAGAGGTTTGTCCCCAACCAAACAAATACAACAGTCAAGCACTATCACACAACTCAACCCTACACGTGTAAGATTGTTAATAATTTTTTATTATGGTTCAACATTTCCAAACATGATCCACTCTGTGGGGCATTAATTTGTAAATGGTACTCCCATTTTAACCTTAATTATGTCGTCTTTGAAGTTAATAAGTTACCTAATTCTGCTACACAAACGTCTCTCACTAAATTTAAAAACATTCTTAAAACTTGGCTTAAGCCCTTTATCTGGCAGACGAAATGAAAATTTATGCCCACTGGATAGGCAATGTTGCTCTCAGGCAACATGGTATATCACAAGTCTAATGGTTATAACCCAGCAATTATACCTCCTATTCGGCAATGGTGCTTACAGGCAACAGCTACAATATCCCAGGTAACACCTACCAACAATTTAGTTCATTTTCTAACAGTTAGATGGCCGTAAGAAGTGTCTTTGTGGTCCAAATGCAAACGAGGCTTGCCAGGTTCAGGGAGGTATTCATAGGTGTTGCCTGAGAGTAACACTGCCAGATAAAGGGTTAAAATGGCATTTTATAATGTAGAAGCCTTTTTTGCATCAGATACTTCTGAAATAAATTTTAACTAGGTAGTTTAGATTGTAACAAGCTATAAAGTAAAATTTGCATATGTAATATATTTTGAACTATTTATAGGAATGAATGTATTGTTTCTGTGTATATTGTTTGGATCAATGTCACTAGAATGACCTACTTTTTATATATTTTTATGTTTATAATTTTAAAATAAGTAATTGTTTAATTTTAATATATTGACGAAGTCTATTGTAATCAGTGTATTACTAAATGACAAATAAAAATCTTGAATCTTGAATCTTAAGTTTTATCTAGCTACATACTGCTCCCTACTTTTTAAATATGATGCTATCCAGTTTTGTGGGATTCCCGTTACCGTATCTAAGTAGTTTTTTGTTTTATTTTTTTATAATTTAATTCAGGTGTATTTATACTCCTTTTAGTTAAGTATAAAATGTACAGTGAAACTGGGATTTTAGTTTTTTTTTATTATTATTGTTTTAATTGTTCATGCATGATTTGGGTAAAGTTCATGAGCATGTGGTTATGTTTTATCATTTCATTTTGAATCTGTCTGCCCATAAGAAAGCACAAGATTTGTTGTATTCATTTAATGATTTATATTTGTTACAGAAAAACAATATAAGAGTTAATAAATATGTTATATTCATTTTTCTGCTAAATAAATTATTTAAATAAAACATTTAGCAGTTGAGTCAATATTTGTGGGCGAAGCCACGGGCACCTGCTTGTTCTTGGTATAAATGTTACACATGGATTACACAGACCTACAGCCATTTTGGTGCCTTAGAATTTATATCTATTCTTGGGTATATTTAGGTCGCTCTTGCCAAATGTGCCATTAGTTTTGCCCTATCAGGTTTAGTTTTTGAGATATGGTATTACCATTATGCATATTATCCCATTTTATGTTTGATATAAATAAAAAACAGCGCCTACTTATAGCTTCTAAATCATGTGAAGAAAAAAGCAACACACTAACATTACAATAACAATATAACATGGGGTCTTTAAAAAAAGTTATATTATCACATATTGTGCGGTATTGTACTGTATTGTATGACTTATGAGTAGGGACCGGATTCTTAGGTTTTTACCTATTTTTTTCCTTACTTCCAAAAGAAAAAGTGCTCATACACTTTTTCGAATCACGTTCATAGGATTCAGCCACATTAATTCTGTGGCACCTAAAAATACCTAAATGGGGTATAAAAACCTAAATATACCTAAACGAAATATAAAAACTAATATATCTTATTTAGGCTACTTTTTGGCGTTTTTTGTTTGTCAGTTGAGAAATCGATATTTTGCGGAGAGACAATAATTTTTGTCGGGTTGAAATTAATACCACCAGCGTTTCGTTCAACCCATTGTCGTCTAAGATGGACAGTATCAAAAGAGGAAGTGTAAGACTACCGTCGTATTCCTTTTAAAATATTCGTACCAACAGCCACTGTTGCCGTGTATGAACAAGGATATAGTTTTCTGCGTTTTAAAGCGCTTGTCAGGGTTGTCATACGTACGACTAGTCGTACACACTCGACTATTTGTACGACCTGCGACTTAACCGTGAGTCGCAGGCCTATTTGTATGACTGTTTTTAACATAGCGTTTTATATTTTTTAATCAATCTACTGACGAATTTTAAATTTTGATGTACATTCAGCTCTTTATTTTCTCGTGGTTTTTGTTGTAAGCACGTTCGTAGCAATAACACTGTGGCAACTACTGTTTATTTAATTTTATTGTATTTTATCAAATTTAGCACATCGGAAGACAATGAAACACGCCCAATAATTTAAAAATAAGATGAAGGAAATGTGAGACAATCTTAATTTCACCGCTTCTTTTGATTGTTTATGCTTTCTTTCTTCAATTGTGTAATATTGTCCTAAAGCAAGTTTACATAAATTTAAGTCAATTTTGTTAAGTTAAACTTTACAAGTATTATGTATTGAATCCTATGTAGCACATTCAAATTCATTAAACCAATTATTCTACCCGATAAAGATATTTTGGACAAAAAACCTAAAAAAAACTATTTCACCTAATGGAAAACCTAAAACAGTGTTTTTAAAAACCTAAAAATCCGGTCCCTACTTATGAGCTGTCAATTTGAAGGCCAAAAAATAATCCAGCTTTTAGTTTTTCTGTACTTCGCACAGTTTTTGTCCTACGTGTCCAAAGCATGGTCAAGAACCTTGACTAGCTATATTTTCAAGCAAGATTTTGTTTTGCTAGACTAGAATTCACAAATAAAATCTATATAAAAGTAGAGCTGGTAGAGAATAGCATAGTGCGATACAAATGCCGTAAGCGGTGCATATGGATCGAGGAAAGAGTTTTTCAATTTGCGAGATCTGTTATGCGCTTACGGCACGAGTATTGCATGCTATTTTTTGCATGATGATTATTTATATTAATTGAGATATTAGCTGAAAATATTATGTTTATACAGTATTGAAGATGGATGCTATATTTCAGAAAGTGATTCGCATATGTTGGTTGTTATGGGGACTGAATATTTGTCCTGTTAAAGTCGCCACAAACTGGGGGGCCTTGGTTCCGGTCTTCCATAAAGGCTTGTATTATGATGATTTTACTTACGGCACTTGTGCTTTTTGTAATTTTTACCGCACGGAGATTTCTTTTGTTTTCATAGCAACCAGATTGCGTGCAGGAATGTCAAGTTACGATCCACGGCAACAATATTCGTAAGTACCACTAATTAGTTACGTCGTGCAAAAAAACTGTTTACATATTTGGAATAAGCACACTAAGTATAGCCAACATCCGGTAAAACATCTGAGACACCAAACAAATAGTTTTTTTTGTTGGGCTGCGGTATTAGTTAAGACTGTTACAACACTTGACACAATATTACAACACATTACAATACTTTACACTACAATACAACACACTACACTACTTTACAACACACTATAGAACTACAATAATAAGCACAGAAACAAGAAGAACAGAAATAATAAATATTCAAGTACATTTTGCTCTGCAAAGAGGATAGGTGCACTTAACAAACACAAGACCTGCTTCTCAAGAAGGATGAGGAGACATTAATGTAGTGAATATAAAACCAAATCGTTGGTCTCATTCAACATGATGAAATACATTATCAACCCGTGTCATAATCCAGTCATTTATGTCACTCCTGTTGATATATAACATCAGATTTTCATTACAGTAACTTATGACTCATTCGATGAAGGATGAGATTTGCATGACCTTGTAGCCTCAAACTTTCTATAATATGAGTCACATCATGGACTGATCAGACTTTTATAACCAAGGGCGCCCATATGATATTTTCTATGGGGGGGGGGGGCAATTTTTTTAATTAATTCATTTTTTGTCGCTTTAACTTCTTGGGCCACTTTATAACATTATGTTAATAATATAATAAATGCAACAATGACGTAGCCAGAAAATAATTTCGGGGAGTGTCAAAAGTACCAGGGGGATTGGGGGTAAGGAATACCCCCCAGGACCCCCGGAAAATTTTTAAATAGTGAACTAATGAAAATCACATTTTACGCAAATTTGTTTACCATACTCTAAGACATGCCAGCGTAAAGAAGAAATCGTTACCTACGTTATAATACTTATTACTATTTATAAGAAAAGTTAAATAACACATGGAACAATGGAAATAAAAGCCTACAGTGTTTTGCAGATGACAAGCGGTTTGTTCTTCTCCTGCTTAGATACGCGGTCCAATCAGAGACGGCGAGACGGAAGGAAGACCCTTCCTGCTAGCGGTACTTCGTGAGCTCGTACACGTGATTGGCGGTGAAGGAAAACACTTCTCATTTGAAAAATACTGTACTCATTATGTTATGAAAACAAAATAACTGCTATATTGTATTTGAGACACCGACAAAACTTGTTGTATTCAATAAATCTTTTTTAAATACAAAAATAGAATTTTAGGTTTTTATTTTTAGGGGTCCAGACTCCCTGGACCCCCCTTTCCTAATCCACTGTTGATTCTGCTTCCATGTTGTAGATTTGGTAAAACTAATGCAAACTTTTTATATAATTATTTTCTGGCTACTGACTTTTAAATAATTGTCCTAAAAGATAAATACCAGACTATAATTATGAGTATACATTATGTCCTTTCCCTGAGAACTACTTGCCCCCGGGTATGGGCATCCTTGTACCTAACCAACTCACTCATTGGAATAAAACAGCTCGAAAAATTCAACACCATAGCAACAAACATCTTAACTTGGAATAAAAACACACAACAAATTGTAATAGTAAGTAGGCCTACAACGTCTTGCAATATTGACGAAATATAATTTTTTGTTATCAAAACCTGAATTTAAAGAGGAAAAACTCCCAAGTGTTTTCAGGTAGGCTAGTGAGAAAAGACAATAATTTTCCTGCACTTTTTACTATAACCAAAAATCTTACAGCACCAGATTGACACTGATGTTTTTATTCTGTTTTCCTTTTAATTCTATTAAGGGGGACATACAGCTTTGAGTAAAATTCATACGTGAGAAATAAGAGAAATTCATTATTTTTTCCTCAGCAATGAACTGTTCGGTAACTAATGTTCTTTATTGACTACCTCTACAATTACACAATATTTTCATAATTAATTAAACTGTTACAGTTATGGGTAATTATCGTTAAAAAATGGTAGGCATGTTTCGTGTACAAAATTCCGGAACTCCTTCAGAATAGCGTAGCCAGCCATGCCCTGCCATTAGTGACCGTGCCCCTCCGAGCCGCAGGGAACAAAAGAGAAACGATCGGCACATGGGTAAAATTTCCTGTCATATTCAATGTGAGACATAATAAACCCAGCACTATTCAGTATATTGCTCCTAAACTAATACAAATGTTCCTAACCTAACATAACCTGTCACTGCCTAGAATTTGGCTGTCACTACTTCTAGAAGCCTTATTACCCTTCCACGTCTTTCGTAAAACATTGTTACATGGCACGAACCCCGTGCTATGCAGAATACTGCTGCTAAACTAACATGACTGTTCCTAACCTAACATAACCTGTTACGGACCTAGAATTCTTAATGCAGAAGCTTTTTCACCCTTCCACATCTTTCATAAAACATTGTTTATCTGCCGAATTCAATCGACCCTTCCACATCTTTCATAAAACATCGTTTATGTGCCGAATTCAATCGGCATGTAATCATGTTCGTAATATTGGCGACATTGTAGAGTTGGTCCCACTCGGTACGGCCCGGTTATGACGGCAGTCACTTTATTCTCAAGTTTAGTGAAAATGCCTTTTCCATGATAATTTCCACAAAAGACAATATTTTTGAGTGATTCTTTTTCTATCTATTTGAATATCTGCAGTATAAGTATTTTTTAAAAATATTTTTTTTTTTTAGATTTACTCTCATTAAAAAATATATATATATATTAAAAATACAAACTAATAATGTTAAATGAATGATTGTAGATAGTGTGTTCATACGATATTAACAAATACACAGAAAAATAATAACACAGATTTATTGATATTTATGGAGGTTATCAAGGAAACGGCATTTCAGTGCATGAAACGTGGCTGCCATTTTGAAACGATAATTACCCGTAACTGTAATAGTTTGATTAATTTTTAAAATAGTATGCAATTGTAGTAGTCAAATAGTAGTCAATAAAGTCAATAAAATAGTAGTCAATAAAGAGTATGTAAGATTGCAAGGTTGTAGAGCAATTCATTGCTGAGAAAAATAATGAAATTCACCTATTTCTCACCTTTGAATTTCACCCAAAGCTGTATGTTCTCCCTTAATTATTTTGTTTTGGAAATGAAATAAGCTTCAAAGGTTGATAATGCAGGTTTCTGTTATTGGGAGATGTGTTAATGAGGCAGCTTGACCAGCAGAAGAGCATCTGTAGAGCCCGTACACAACGTCAAATGGAATTACTTGGACATAAACAAGGCGATTGCCTACTCATGGTGTTGTGCAATAATTCTTTGAAAATGGAGTCAGAAGTTTGCTCTATGATGTGGTTTTTCATATTCCAGGACAAGATCGAGGTTTTAATGTACGCTGGACTAAAAAATGACGTGCATAGTCAAAGAAAACATAAAATTACGAAAATGATTGTAATACTAGGCCTCAAGTTGGGGTATTTTGTATCTATTATACTAGTAAATAAGTGCATCTTTCTTAACTGGTAAATTAGGTGGATGGTTTCTAAACCCTTACTTCTATTCTATTTCCGAGAGAAAGCAAAGGAACAGGTGGCAAACCCATCGCCTCAAAACCCTTGCAGGAAACTAAGGGCCTGTATAACGACCACCTGATATCGTATTTATCTACCAGATAGAGAACCTATCTGGAAGTTGGCCAAGAATTGCGTATTATGGTCTCCTGACAAAATCTGTCTGGGAAGACAACTTCCAGATAAGCTAGCAGGAGGATGGAGTGGCTGACAAAGTACCAACTGCTAGTTAGGGAATCTTGGTTGAAACAAGATGGCAGCACGCCGAAGCTTCCTGACCACCTGATTTTCAGAATTGATGCTGGAAGATTTAAATGACAAAAATGTCATTTTAAGCTCACATATGAATGAAATAGAATTGCACAAATCGATTAATGCACTTAAAACGATGTGTTATTATGTAATTTAACTGTACAAATACAAATCCGAGCTGCTGCACCTAGCGGAGGACTACCGAACTACAATAAACACACCTCTCTGCTCAATGAGGTAAGGACCATTTTACAAATTTTACTGTGTTCTTGCTGGTAGCAGTTCAGCGGTGGTATTACAAGGCATCTTCCAGTTAAGCTATCTGGAAGTCACGTATCGGGAGGACTTGTCGGCAGGTGGTAATACAGGCTCTAAGGTTTTACTTGGACATGAAAGGGCCAGGGAATTTTGTCCATCTAGGCTCAATTTTAGGCTTGGAGTTCTTTAGTGTGCTGTATATCTACAGCAAGGGCACCCAAGCTTAAAGTCCCTCCTACAGGACTCTGTGCCCAGAATTTTTACATACCGAAAAATCCATCGACCATAACTTGGTTTGAACTGGCGACCCTTATGGAGGCATTTAGCATTATGAGAAGTGAAAATGTACTTAATATAGATGGTTCTTTACATATGCAAAAGACAAACTAAAGAAATAGCCTATGAAGATTGATATAGACAAAGAAAGGGAGGAGAAAGAATCTCATTTCCACAGGCTTCCCCTCCATTATAAACATCAGGCAATTGTCCAGAAGCGAAGAGAGAGAGAAAAAAAAAAAAAGAGGAAAATAACACAAAACATTGAACACTCACACTGACCTTCCGGAACCTCTTCTTGGGAGTTCCACCAGAAGCCGAAGTTTCTTTACCTTGACTCTTACGTCGATTCTGTTGATACAGTCTCCGCTTGTGCTTCTTCATATCTGCAACAAACATGGTGGCAAATATGATAAAAGTAATCGAGAAAACATTGTGAAGTGTCAATATTATACATGAAACTTTAAAGCATTCAACTTCACTTACCGTATACATCTGAATACTACCTGTCCTCAAATAACACACACACTCAAATTTTTTAAAAGGAAATTTGAAAAAATAAAATAAAATCTTTAGGCCCATATATAAAATTATTTTGCCAGTTTTATTCTTACAGTCTACGGACAGTCACCTGAGGAAGGCTCGGAGGATAGGACTGAAACGTCATGAAGATTCGAGAAGGAAGGAAACACGTGATCCACCGAAGGCAATTTCACTTTAATTTTGACTACTATATAAATGTGGCAAATTTCCCCGAGAGGGCAACACAAACGTCCAGCCGGCAGTTGATGTTACTCTGATGATTATGAATGACAATGGTCTTCAAAACTAGTTCAGGTATTTATACAAAAAGTGAAGTACCGTATTGGCAAGAATATAAGACGATGTTTTTTTTCCTTAAAATGTGTTTATAAAACTACACCCATCTTATACAGGCAGCCTAACACTTTCAAGAAAGTTCTCCAATCATGAATGCAGCGGGAATCCCCACACGATGATGTGCGTCCGACCAAGGTCAAAGTCACACGAATATTCACCAAACTTTACCAAATTTTATTTTTCCCGAATTCGTGCTTCTGCTTGTACTGCACTGTTACTTCTCTATTTTCTATGCATAAAGCTTTGTTTGACCACCGGTCATGGCGGACCATGTGGAAAAGAAAGCATCTTCACTGTCTCAATGTGTAAATAAAGACGAGAAGAAGAAGTTATGGCATGAACTTCAAAATTCCGTTTTATGTGAAGCAAAATGTACTAATAAGCTATTTTATTTATTTTTTCGTAACTATCCTCCAAAAATTCAGGGTCATCTTATATCCGAGATCGTCTTATATTCGGGCCAATATGGTCATACATGCTAGACCCAACTTAACATTATATCCTGTATGGTGTTACTTACCCAAAATTGCCTGGTCATGAGCAAGCTTATCATGTGGATCCAATCCCAGATCTCCCAGGTCGTCTCTAGTGGGCTGGAATTCCTTCTTCTCAGTCGCCATCAGAGAAGAGGAATCATCAGACATCACTTCCTTCTTCACTTCGCTCGCTGGCATTGGATGAATTGGGCTCTGTTGAGGAGGCATCACTTCTTTCTTAACAGTAACCATGTGAGGAGAAGTTAGAGGAGACGGAGTGTGTATGTTCGAGTCACCACCTCCACTAACATAAGACCTTGGAGTTGTTGGAGTTGGTGGCGAAAGCAGATCTTCTCTGCTCGGGGTTCGAGTTGGAGGTGCTGGCCGTCCTTGTTGGAACTGTTGCTGTTGCAGTTGTTGTTGTTGTTGTTGTTGTTGATCCTGTTGTCTTTGTTGTTGCTGCAGTTGCTCCTGTTGCCGTTGCTGCTCCTGTTGTCTTTGTTGTTGCTGCAGTTGTTCTTGTTGTCTTTGTTGTTGTTGTTGCTGCAGCTGTTCTTGTTGTCTTTGCTGTTGCTGTAGTTGCTGCAGTTGTTGCTGTTGAAGCTGCTGCTGCTGTTGTTGCTGTTGTGAAACTACAGAACTTGCAGTCGACGTCGATAACAGAGGTTGTGATTTTGTTAGAAACGACGGCTCATGAGTGGTAGTCAATGGTGGTGGATTTGTCGATAGTGGCGGTTTTGGCAGTGTCTGTTTCGGTGGTTGTGATTGTGGGCCATCATTCTGAAGAAGTGGAGGCAGCAAAGAAGATGGAGTGGGTGGTACAGGTCTTGCCAATTGAGCTTCTAGTGATGGGACTACAGGCAAACTTGGTGCTCCATGATGGTGCGTGGAAATGGTTGGTACAGTTGAAGTCTGGGCTTGCGACTGAGCACAAGCAGTGTTCTGCAATAACTGCTTCAGCAACACATTCTGTGATTCTTCCATTCTGTGTGGGGGCTGAGATGTTGCAAACTTGCAACTGCTAGTTCCTTGCATGGGTTCAGTTTTTGGCACCAGTGTAGTCAATGGCTTTGAGACAGGTGTCTGCCGATTCTGTACGGTAGTACTAGAGTCTTTAAACAGGCATGATTCGAGGGATTCAGTTTTCACGACTGTCAACTGCTCAAAGTGACAAGATCGGCTGGGTTCTTCTTGTTTTATTTCTCCAGTACTCATTCTCCTGAGCGGATGCATATCTTTGGAATACACAAGCGTAGAAGATTGGATTCTGGGAGGAGCAGAGCTAGCATACGGATAACTTGAACTTTGAGATTTTGTTACCTCTTGTGATACTCGAGATGATGTGGAGGACTGAAGCAGTGTTGATGCTAACATGCTTGTTGTCGACGGTGATGAGAATTGTTCTGAAGATGTCACCTGCTGTGAAACAGAAGATATCACACCTCCTGGTTGAGCTACAACATTGGCTGGAACTGAAGATGGAGATCTCGATGTCTGTAGCTGTGGAGAATGGATAGGGGAAGGTGTTGACAAACTCCTAATAACAGGAGAAGGCTTTGAGACTCCTGCAAT
Organism: Ectobius pallidus; assembly: GCA_964059195.1. Lineage (NCBI taxonomy): Eukaryota > Metazoa > Arthropoda > Insecta > Blattodea > Ectobiidae > Ectobius > Ectobius pallidus. Next base: position 215,512,614 of record CAXKWD010000001.1, read on the forward strand.
GACTGGGGACATGCGAGATGCAGCCTGATGCTGAGTGTAAGCAACATATTGTCTCACTGTCGACTGTACAGCCTGTGTTCCAGTCACGATGGGCGAGAATCTACCAGCGTTCGGGGAGATTCTTGGGCTAACTACCACTGAAGATGGAACTGTTGACACAGGAGATGGTGAGCTAACAATTTTCCCTCCAATATCACTTGTTGTTACGATTCTCGGAGGAGGTGCTCCATGGCTTATTGTTGCTATGATACGCTGAGGACTGTTGGTTGTGGCTGCCATCAGTCGACTTTCCAACATAGACTGGACTCCGCCTGTGAGAGCTGTCGACAACACTGACCTACTTTGTTGGGACAAATCTTGAACAGCCTGTGGTTTGGTCTCGGCTGGCTTGGTGGTTGTACTTTGGGGTGAATGGCTGAACACAGAGGTTGACTCTGGTGGTATCAACGAAGGCATATCAATGTCCATTCGCTGAAGGCGGAATGGAGCAGAATCGAGGTTTGTACTATGTTCTAACTTATGATCTGATGAGGTTACAGTATGAGATGAATTGGCACTTTCATCAATTTCCATCTTCACCTCTTTGATAGGATGAGATGGCAAAGGCACGGGACAGTGAACTTTGCTGGCTGCAGGTGATGCAACTCTCTTTGGCTCAGACGATTCCTCACTAACGATGACTGACCTTAGAATTGGAGATGAGACTGGTGTTCTTATTTGTCGCTGTATACTCCTATCAGATGTGAGATCCAAAGCAGGAGTACGAGGTGGCGTAGCTGTTTTCCTCTCAAGTGTTGCCAAAACAGAAGGTCTTGTGTCTTGGTAAAGCTCTTTGACAGTTTTCATTAGAATGTCATCATCATCTTTGTCCAGAATTTTCATTTCAGAATGCAGTAATGGCTCTGAAGTTACCACTCGACTTGTGGTTTCCAAAACACTTGGCCTAGAGATTTCTGGAACCTCTATGCTTTCTTTTTGGAGTTTTGTCTGTGGAGTTGATCTGCTTATGACATGATCAGCAGGATGATTATCAACATTTCTGATGTGAACTGTTGTTGGGACTACGGACTCCTCTGACACAGTAGTCTTGGGAGAATTTATTTCAGCTGAAAATGTAGTGCGAGGGATTGAGGTTGACTGTAAAATGGCTGAAGTGACACCCAGAGAGGTTGTAGCAGGAACTGTTGACATTCTAGGTGGAGGGATCAAACCGGCGGTTGTGGCAATCGGCACCAGTCTTGGAGCACTGGCTATGACACTCACTCCTGCTGGTGTAGCTGTCATCAGATTACTCAGGGAAACGATACCAGCTGTTGTAAATGCCAATTGCTGTCCTGATGTGGCTGGTGGATATGGCAAGCGTGCAGCATTCACGGCATCTGCAACAATATTTGCTACTGTTGCAGACGTTAAATCTGTGTTTGCCATGGGTAATGCAACTGTAGAAGCGATAGCACTGTTTATCAGAGACATCGTTGTTGAAATACCTCCCTGGGACCTTATTATGCATACCGGCACAGTAGAAACAGTAGGCGGCTGCTGTGACCTTCTAGGAGTAGGAGCACCTACAGCTGTTTTGATTATAGAGAACGTTTGTGGTACACCGATTACTGTCTGTAGGTCTAGAGGTGCTGTAGTTGATGCCACAGTGCTGATCTGAGATGCTGTTGTGACAACTTGCATTAAGGTTGCTGGAATCTGTGTTACAGGTTTGGACTCCACTGCAGGAGTTATAATAGGAGAATGTGTTGGTGAAGAAGTCTTTACACTTTCTTTTATTAAATTCAAGGCTTTATCTTCTGCTGCGACATGTGGAACTGAAACAGTACTCGAGACTACAGAAGCTACTTGTCTTGCAGCTGTAACAACAGTAGATGCCACAACAAGAGGTGGTGGTTGCACTGACGCTGCTGTAGTTGTAGTTTCTCCAGCCAGGAGAGATGCCAAAGTCTGTGTATGACCTCGCGAGTAACTTGCTGGAGGCATTGTGACACCAGAAAATGTTGGGTATGCTATTGTGGCTCTGGTCGTGCCTGGGATGCCTATGTTTGCCTGATGAACACTAGATGGTGGCATCTGTGTAGCAGGGGGTAGAGAAAATGGCAGAGTAGGTACCACGGTTTCTTCTACAGGACTGGGTTCAGTCTTCTCAACCACAACTTCTTTCGTGGGCTTGCTATCAAGTTCACTGCTTGTAGCAGATTCCTTCTCGCTTGTCGATACGATTTCAGCTTGTTCAGGTGCTGCCACTTCCTCCACTTCTATCACTGTCCTACTTCCCTCCTCTACGTCCATCTCTTCTCCATCCTCTGGCATCATCGGCATCAAGTCTTCATCATCGTCTTTTATCGTATCTGGTGTTGGTAAATAAGGCTCAGGTGAAGGGTCAACATTCATTTCTTCCTGATCAGGAGATTCTGGGGTGTCTGTCATTGCAACTATTTTCTCCTGCTGAAGAGGACCTATAGTACGTACCATTCCTAATCTCAGTCTATCGTTCATGGAATGGATTTCTCTGCAGCCTTCTGGCATATCGAGAACAGGATCTCGATCTAGTACGCCCTGCACCCTAGTGTCTAAAATGTTCATCATGTCCATGTTTGCTATGTCATCATTGCTTTCTGCCATGGTAAGCCCATCATCTACTTCAGTTGATTCCAGCATGTCTCCAGAGTCCTGTTTGCTTTCTTCTGCATCTTCCATGATATGTAAGACTTCATCATCATCTTTCTGCATGACAGGTGAAAGCTTCTCGCAGCTATTCAATGCATCAACAACAGAAATATCCATACCAATGTCCGATGATGTCACGATACACTCTTCTATTACATCTGTTTCTATGGAACTGGTGACATGCGCAAGATCGCTTTCAGACAGGTGTTCAAACATGACGACGTCCGAACCTTCAACTGTCAGGGACTCCTGCAGGTCTGAGGTAGATACTGCTTCTGAATTTAGGATATCTTCTTGAGAAATGACAGCAACTTCTATTTCTTCACCACATTTTTCTTCTGTAACGTCTCTGCTGTGCTCTGTTTCAGATGGTTCTTTTATCTTGTCACTTGTGGTATTTTTACTTTTTGATGTAGATGCTGCAACCTGCTTATTGGATTCATTTTCTGTTTTTTCCTTAGATTCAGCAGGTAAAGTAGTCAAAGTTGAAGGTTTTTTGTCATCCTGTTGTGACGGAGGAGGTGTCAGCGGTGGAGTATGAGAGTTCTCGTCGTCAAAGTCATTGTAATCGACACACACAAGTGAAGCAACTTTAGAGACAACTTTAACTGTTTTCCCTGGTGTTGAGACACTCCTGGAAGTTTCACCACGACTACTACTACTACTTCCTTCTTCTGCATCTTTAATTTGGCGGTTACCGGAGCCAGTTCCCTTTCCTTCGTTTGCTTTGGAGCCACCCTGTCTGCTTCCTCGTCCAAAGCCAGCACCCATAGACCACATGGGAGATCCTCCACGTAATCCTAGCTTGAAGTAGCCAAATCTCCCAAACATCGCAGGGATGGGTATGGGATTGTAAGGGTTATGAGGGTTTCCTCCCCCTCCTCCTCCACCGCTACCACCTGCTGGAGAAGCTTGCTGAGACTCAGATTGTTGACTGGACTCTCCCCCTGCTTGGTTGCTCTGTGGTGTGTATGGCGTGTGAGGTGTCCGAGGTGTTGTTGGATTCTCAACGCTCTGTGGCCGATCTGGTAGATTGGGACTGTTACTCACACTGCCAGTGCTAGAGGGATGACGCATCGGCATGGGAGAGCCGCCAGAATGCTGCAGATTCTGCACCATGGGACTCCTCATTACTGGTGAAGGTGGCTCTTGGTGCTGGTACTGTTGTTGAACAGCTGGACTGCATGGTGGCATTGGTGAGTTTGGATTCTGGCCTTGATTCATCTGCTGAACCATTGGACTTTGTGGGTGCATCGGAGAGCTGCCAGGTTGATTCTGTGAGAGAGGCTGCACCATAGGACTTCTCGGCGGCATGGGGGAGCTTGGAGGAGCACCAGAGTTCTGATGTTGTTGATGCAGCATTGGGCTCTGAGGTGGCATGGGCGAGCTTGGTGGCTGATTCTGTCCTACCATTGGACTTCGAGGAGGCAGTGGTGAACTGGGGGGCTGATTCTGTTGCTGTTGCAGCTGCTGTTGTTGCTGCTGTTGTTGTTGTCGCTGTGCTAGTTGTTGCTGCAGTATACCTTGCTGTTGCTGCAGCATCTGCTGTCTCTGTTGCTGTTGTTGCATCATCTGCCTCTGCAGCTGTTGCCGTGCCAAAATATTAGCCTCTTGTTCTTGTATCGGCTGACCTTGTTGCTGTTGTTGCTGCAGAATCTGTTGTTGCAGTTGTTGTTGCCTTTGCATCAGCTGTTGCTGAATCTGTTGCTGCTGTTGAACCTGTCTCATAATCATCTGTTGCTGTCCCACCTGGGACATAAAAAAATTAATAAAATCAGGTAAACTGATGTAACAAAGTGCCAGAATGCTTTTGTTTAATCAGTGATAATTGCAATTATGATATGCAGAAAATAAATTATTTTTTGTAAGCTATCTCCGAGCTAAGCTCCAGATCAATTCATTAAGCAGGGCTTAGGGAAGAACAATGATCTAAAGTTTGATAAGCATATGCGAAGGAATGTGGGTAGTGTTATTTGTCATAGCTAACTGTATTGCAACTTCCAAAGCCATGAACACAAGGCCATAATTACTACAGAATGTACATATTAATTTCTCTCAGCCCACTGCAAAGACATACTGTTCACCATGAATAAAAATAATAGTAGTAATAATAATAGTATTATTATTATTACTATTATTATTATGATGATAATGATGATGATGATAATGATGATGATGATAATGATGATAATGATGATAATGATAATAATAATAATAATAATAATAATAATAATAATAATAATAATAATAAATAAATAAATTAATTAATTACTGCAAATTACAGTACAACATGTTTAAAAATATGAATGTCGCCTGAAAAAGCAAAGCTTGTGCTAAAAATTATAATTTGCAGTAATACAAAAAAAATGATTTAAAACATAGAAGAGTATGAGTAAAAAATATTTACAGCAAGAACAGATATTGTCATAATTACAACAACGAAAATGTTGGCAAGTTTTGATATGAGCTTATTAGTAGTTCCCTAAGGTATGGAGAAAATATTAATAAGGCTATAACATTTATATAGGAGGATGGAAATCTCACTCACCTGCTGTTGCTGCTGCTGCTGTTGTTGTTGTTGTTGTTGCTGCTGTTGTTGTTGTTGCTGGCCAACAACATTGGACATGATAGGCTGGGGGCTTCCGAGAGGAGAAGGTGACGCTGACGATGAGTACACCACACCTGCTCTCATGGCCTGGCTAGATGACTGCTGACTGTACATGACTGTGCTCTGTCCTGACTGGCCTTGTTGACCCTGCACCGGCAGACTGCGGGGCCGCTGCAGCGACCCATCACCTCCACCCATCGGGGAACGCACAAACCGAGGTGGCATATTGTGGATCCTGTAATATGGAGCATGAAATGAATGATTGTATGAATGTATGTATGGAAATGAACGAATGATTATATTTATTCTTAAGTTAATTGTATAATTTTTTCTTAACAAATAGACTTAATTTTAGTTTTGTTCTATTAGTTGTTTCCCTTTTGCTACACTAATTGTTTTATACGAGGGGTATTCCGAAAGTAAGTTTCGTCAGTTTGTCACACGGACACTTTATTGACCCAAAGCAATACAGCATGGCAGCATGAACTATACACCGTGCACTATTTTTCGACATAGTCGCCAGCGACATTGAGACATTTGTCGTAGCGTGCGATCAGTTTGAAGAACCCACTGTGGTAAAACTCGGTGCCCTGCGATGCAAGGAATTGGCGCACAGCCTGCTCCACCTCAGCTTCCTGACATTTCTAAAGGTTCCATACAGACCATTTTGAGTGACAAATTGATGTTCCATAAGGTTTGTGCGAGATGGGTTCGTGGAGGCCGCACTTTGCGGAGACGGAAATCGGGAGATCAATTTCAAACAGCTCTATCTCGGACAATAAAAGGTTCAGCGGCTGCAGCAATGGCTCGTTTGAAAGAGGGGAGATAGCGGTACATGGCAGTGGCGCCAAATCTCTCGTGCCATCGTGAGCGGTACACTAATACCCGCGGGCACGCCAGTCTGCTGCGACTCGCTCTTCTACGGCGCAGTGCGCCTGCGTCATGCCTCCTCCGCTGACGCCACTTCCGTTGTGGAACCAGCCACGGGTGAGGATTCGTCTGGCGTTTGTTTGGTTCCCCTGGTGAACACGCCGCTCCTGCCATACATTGACGAAACTTACTTTCGGAATACCCCTCGTACACTACATGTTGTTTACAGGTAATTGGTTTTGCCATTTATATGTATTACTGTCCTCCCATTGATGTATACATCAGTCATTGATGTACAGTCTCTATTGTATTATTGATGATTGTGTACTGTACTTATCTGAATATAAGCCACACTTTTTTTCCTAGAATAAGCCCAGCAAAATATGCCTGCGGCTTAAAATCGTGCACAAGTGTTTTTAGGCAATAATGGTAAAAATACACACAATAAAGCAGGTTGACCTACCGTAGCTGGTTCCCCTCCAAGCACTGCCACCTATCGATTATCTCGAATCTCCAGGACGATCGACATGTTAATCAATTTAATATAGAAAATATATCAATTTTAACTGAAGCATCATAGAAGATGTGTAAAAATGCATAAGCAACTGATGTTCATTTTATAATATATGTGTTGCGTATTTTGTCATTTTTGATAGCGGTAGTGCAGAATATGCATGTACTATGAGTCGCTCAGAAGTAAAAAAGATGCCGAAACATATGGGAATGCAAATAATTTTAAATAGAATAGAATTTCATAACTTAAGTCAGCTGATACTTTCTTTTTCTTATTTAAGGTCTATTTCAGCTAAGAAATGTGTTACTTCAATATTATGAAAATGAGGGAGTTTATTTTTTCACTTTGGGGTTAAATTAAGTATTTTTCCTTTACTTTACTGTTAAAAAGGCAGGTGCGGCTTACCTTATATTCAGGGGTGGCTTATATTCGGATAAATACGGTAAATCACTGCCAATTATGTATTTTTGACTGTCCCTTTATATGAGCCATTTGGCTCATTGGGACTTTTAGGATTAGAGATTTCTTCTACATGTTCTTCTAGCATCATTATAATATACACTAGGTCGGTTGATGCAAAGCTGTGTAAACGGGAGCAAAGCCAGTTAACACTCCTTTTTTTGTGTTTTTGTTGTCAAGTTTGATTCAAGTAAAAAAAGATGTTTGAAATTTTATTTTTTCTTTCGATACTGTTATCTACATGCTTTCTTGCTTATTTGTTCATTTCAACAATATGGTCAATGATGCAGCAGTTAGATGGTAGGCAGAGTCCCTTTAGGGATGCAGCGCCAGTTTAAAAAAATGTATTTATTTAGCTAGATGTCTAGATTTCCTTGGCTTTTGTCAAAGGAGTGAAATGCAAAATCTCTACATGGAAGTAATAGTAATATGCTATTTATCATGGGAATAATATGTTACAGGGGGTACGCCGTAGCGTAGTGGTCGAGGCGCTGCGCTACAGACCGGAAGGTCGCGGGTTCGATTCCCGATGAGGTCGTTGGAGTTTTTCAATTGGCCTAATCCTTCTGGTGGCACTATGGCCCTGGGGTCGACTCAGCCTCTAACAGAAATGAGTACCAGGAGCAATCCTGGGGGTAAAGGCGGCCGGTGCGTAAGGCTGACAACCTTACCACCTTCAAGTGCCGAATGTCCAAAATCTAGGAGCCTCAACCTCCTGGAACCCTCTGGGTCTCCATGGCCTGTATAGGGATCACTTTACCTTTTAATAATATGTTACATATACCGTATTGGCCCGAATATAAGACGATGTTTTTTCCCTGAAAAAGTGCTTTTAAAAACTATACTCGTCTTATACGCGCACCCTAAGACAACAACTCTCCAATCATGAATGCAGCTGTGCACGTGTGTAGCGGCCGGGGATCCCCACGCAAATGGCGTGCGTCCGATCCAAGGTCAAAGTCGTGCGGAAATTACCGAATTTTACCGAACTTTATTGTTCCCCAATTCGTGCTTCTCCTTGTACTGCACTGCTTGGCATCTCTATTCTCTATGCATAATGCTTTGTTTGACCACCAACATGGCAGACCATGTGGAAAAGAAAGCATCTTCATTGTCTCAATGCGTAAATAAAGACGAGAGAAGAAGTTACGACATGAACTTCAAACTTCTGTTTTATGTGAAGCAAAATGTACTAATAAGCTATTTTATTTATTTTTTCGTAACTACCCTTCAAAAATTCAGGGTCGTCTTATATTCGAGGTCGTCTTATTTTCGGGCCAATACGGTATTTTAAATGTAACAAGCATGAATGACATAGTAAGACAACTAATTTTTAGAAAGGCATTGTCCAAAGTTTATACAAGGTACAAGAAATGTCAGAATTATAAATAGTGCCATGAGAAGAAAGAGAAAATACAGAAGTAGCAATACCAACCTAATCGGCTCTCCTGCCGAGAAAGACTGTTGTCCTGGTCCTGTGTATGATACAGGGCTTGTGACAATTCGACTAATTCCTTGTGGGGTTGGCACTCCCATTCTGTGCTGTGGTGACGTCATGCGAGGTGCACTGAGACCTTGTGGTGAAGTGAGGCGCCCCCCAGGAGGTGGTAACACTTGTTGAGGTGAAGGCAGAGAACGCATCAACTCCTGAGGTGTGCCTGGGCTAAATGGACTCTCCTCCGTCTACATATGAAAATAAAGAAGCATTATTTAATAAAAATACCAGACAGTCCAATGCAGATTTACTGAAGGGGGGACCAACAGGTTTGAATACTCAGAAACAGATGAAATTTAAATTTCTTTCACAGCAATGAATTTCTCTACAACCTTGTAATCTGACATGCTCTTTATTTACTACTTCTACAATTGCATACAACTTTCAGAATTGATCAAACTTTTACAGTTACGAGTAATTATCATAGGTAATCCCACAAGAGTTGACGAATTCATCTGATGTAACTTGTCAATTCGAGTTGGATTTATTAAGACTATTCCATGAATAGGCCTAAAAATGTAGCGGATTATACAAATAATAAAATCAGGTAAACTGATGTAACAAAGTGCCAGTATGTTTTTGTTTAAACAGTTATGACTGCAATTATGATATGCAGAATATGTTTTTTTTTAATTGATTTCCAAGTTAAGCTCCAGATTTATTCATTAAGCAGGGCTTACGGAAGAACAAAGGTCTAGTTTTTTTTAATGAGATTAAAATCTTCCAGCATCACCTGAACTGTACAGATATGTGATATCATGACAATCGCACACTCACATAAAAATGTCAAAAAAAAAATTCAAATTGGCCGGTTTCGGGATTTGAACCATGGACTCCAGAATGTGAGGCCAAAGCGTTACCATCTCGGCCACCGGGGTCATTTTAACGGTCTAGTTGGATAAGCGCTTGTAAATCGATAGTGTTTTTTGTCATAGCTACCTGTATTTTAATTTCCAAGGCCTTATAAGATAACAGTAAAACAATAGGCAGTGTTGTCAAGATAATTGATTTTCATTTTTTTTTATAAATTCTTTCGAATACGTATATTACCATAAAATAGGCACTAAATTGAGCATTACTCCGAAACAGGTCAACCGATTTTATCTATTATAAATAGACGTCTTCCCATGGACATTATAAATGCGTATACGAAGTTTCATAAATATACGATAAAGCGTATTTCAGTTATTGCGCCTTTAAAGTAGACATTAAATTGGGGTTTACTCCGGTACCGGTCAACAGATTAGGTTCAAATTCAATAGGGCACTTCTCATGAACGTCATAAATAAGTATACCAAGTTTCATGGAAATCCGATACAGCGTATTTGAGTTATGGCGCCTTTCTAATAGAAAGGCGCCATAATCTATTAAAATAGGCACTAAATTGGGCATTACACCGGTACCGGTGAACCGATTTGGTTCAATATCAATAGGGTTCTTCCCATGGACATTATAAACGTGTATACCAAGTTTCATTAAAATTCGACAAAGCGTATTTGAGTTATCGCGCGTACAGACACACGGACGGACAGACAGACAGACGGACAGACATTTTTCGTCCCCACACACAATCTCATAAAGTACCATACTGGCACTTAATAATTACTTTCATGCTTTGTTGTATAAAAATAACACTAACAGTTACGAGATCACGGCATACTATGAATCAACCATCCATGAATGTTGTGACAGTGCTGCCAATAGCGCTTATAAGACATAGTTAATTTAATTCAGGTATTCTAACAGCAGAACAGAATAAGAGCGCTCAAAGTGGCTTGCACCTAATTGAAATTGTGTTTTTAATCAATGTACATTTCTATTATTTCAATTGCAAACAAGTTATGTTGTATAAAATAATCTGTTTTCGTCCCGCTTAGTGGCAGCATCTGACTATTAATCACTGCACACTGATACTTGCGTCTCCAGTAACGAGCAGACTGTTTTATCGCAAAAAACACCCTCCTCTTGATTCCTAGAAGAATACTGCAAGATAAACGGCCATGATTGGTTTAAATCCAAGGAATTGCTAATCGTTATTGGTAGATATCAAACCCTCTGTGTATGAGTTGAATATTCATTATAAAATGGCAGCCACGTTTTGGGCATTGAAATGGTTCTGTGATAATTTCCACAAATATCAATATTTCTGAGTGATTCTTTTTTCTATCTATTTGTTGATATGACATCAACAACACTTTCTACTACAATCACTGATTTAACATTCTCTATCATTCACTGTCATTTCTTGAGAGGTAGGAAAAGATGAAAATCTCTGGGTGTGTGGTCCGAGCTGTAGGGTGGAGACTTCAACACCATCCTGCAAGTCTCCTGCAAAAGTTCGGCTAGGAGATGTTTTAACATCCACCTCGCTCCCAGCGATTTCCATCTTTCCCTACACCTCAATAGATAAAAAAGAAACACAGAGAAGCGGAGATGGTTGTCACACAGTAGTTCAAATCCCAGGCAGCAGACTTCTAAGTCACAAGTATTCAAAAGTTAGTCCCACGGTATGACCAATGTTTAAATTCCTGTGGTGAATATGTTGAAAAATAGCTGAACACTTGCTATATATGTTGCAATAAATATTTCAATGAAATTTTGTTTCGTTTGTGTAAAGGGCTGTAGGGAAACTTACTTTATGGACACGCCTCATATATATATTATATATTATTTTAATATGTTTATAAACTAAAACACTGTTCATAAAAACCTAAATATCTGGGCCCTGTTAATCACTTTCTTATTTTTCTTACCTGCGAATGAGGTGTACCCATGCGAGGCGAAGGAGACATGCCACTGTTACTGCCGGGTCCTGGGTTCCCGGGACTGTGCTGAAGCATGGAGGAGACCGACCCTGGTCCAGGACTGTGCTGCAGCATGGAAGTGACAGAACCAGGCCCTGGACTGTGGGACAGGAGTGGCCCTGGACTATGTAGAGGAGAGGAATGCTGCTGCATCATGGGGGACGGCGAAGGAGACATCATAGGTGACTGTGGGGTGTGGACGGGAGAAGATGCCGGGGGACCTAGAGGAGAGTGGATCACCACCGACTGTTGTTGTGGGGTTGGAGGTCCTATCAGGAGACCGGGAGGGCCACCTGGTTGCTGTCGCTGTTTCTGTTGCTGTTTGTTGCGGTATTCCTGCAAGCAATGTAGAGAAAGACATGAGTCAACAACACTCACAAATTCAGGTTAGGATTTTACAGGTTTTTATAGTTAATGTATCTAAAATGTAAACAAAGGGAGATAGCTAGTTGATGGAAAAATGCTGCAAAACTTTAAATTTCCATATTTTGTTTTTTAAAGTTTGATTTGTCAATGCTACATGGCCAAAGTTACGACTCTGTAATGAAGCAAAATTCTGTTCATAGCAGACATGTGGGCTCTATACAAGGTGCCTTAAAAAATTTTCCTGTATGCGGACAGCCTTAATAAATAAAAAAATACGAATTGGAAGAACTATGTACGAAACATACTTCATTATCTTACTGGATTTTTTAATTTTTTCCATTATTTGTTATTTATTTAGAGTAATTGATGGTAGATAAATAAATACAGCAAAATCCTGACTACCCATGTTAATTGGGACCATAACATGCATCAATGATAAATAAATAAGTAAATAAATGGATAATCGGAATGTTATTTCAAGCATTGTTTTTAGGTGATATACACATATAATCTAATGCGACTATCATAGGCCGTAAATGCTACTAAAGTTGTCACAATACCCAGAGTTTTCATTAACAATAACAGTAGACATAAATACATACATAAATATTTACCGTTTGCATATGGAACACAGATATATCTGAGAGCAATTTTTTGAATTTCTCGCACTTAATTTCAAATTTCCCATGCTTTATTTTATCATATTGTGCATAGAGAATGTTACTTGGATTTTCTGAGACAAAATAAAGTATTGGAATTTCAAAATCTTGCATCCGGTTATATCCGTACTCCATTCGCAAAGGGTTTAAAAAGGGAGGAAGAACTTTGTATGGATAATCCACGAACCAGAAAATCAGGAGTTAGCTGTATACAATACTTTTAGTACATCATTTATATTGTCTATTAAGTATGTACCAAGTTAAATTAAACATAACTGAACCATGTATTACACAATGAACAATATTACATCTACGCCAGGGAGATCTTGTGCACATTGTATACTGTATATGTACACGAACAATTTTTGAACAGTGTATTTCATGTAAGAGTTGGCCAATCGTGCAGGTTTCTGCATTGCAGCGGCCACAGCTCTAACTCCCGAATGATCGGGTGAAATATCTACACAAATAAGGCCGCTAATGGTGTAATGATTCAGATTCTCACAAATAAAGTTAAAATTACAATGAAAATAACCACGTACCTCATCACAAGAGATGTTGGAAATGTCCTCCTCTTGCATCCACACAATACTGGCACCATTTTAGGAAATTTTCTTTCACGTGCTTAAGTTCAGCTTCCGAGATAGAGTTAATTTATCTTGTGATATTGTCTTTAAGTTCTTCTAACAGTATGTGGCTATTATTTAGGGGGAACTTGAAAAATGAAGTGTGTAGGTCAATTCCCCACACATTAGATGAACTTCAAGTCAATATCACAAGAGAAATGAACTCTATCTCGGAAGCTGAACTTATGAGTGTGAAAGAAAATTTACTAAAAAGGTGCCAATGTGTGTGGATGCAACATCTCTTGTGATAAGGTACGTGGTTATCATCATTGTAATTTTAACTGTAACTGTGAGAACCTGAATCATTACACCGTTATTGGCTTTATTTGCATAGACATTTCACCCGATCGCTCGGGAGTTAGAGCTGTGGCCGCCGCGATGCACAAACCTGCATGATTGGCAGACTCTTACGTGAAACGCATTGTACATGAATATACATTGAAATCTTGATAGAACAATTTTGCATGGACCAGAAAAATGTAGAGAATGTTATTGTTATATCACAAATTTACAAAAAGTGTACTAAATTTGATGGTATATAGGGAACCACTACCGTAATTGAAGTTTAAGCACTTAAGAAAAACTAACCAATTTCTTCTTAAATTAATACACTACATTACTACAGAATATGTCCACTCACTTTTTCTTTACTTTGAGACTAGCACATTTTACATTACAATATCAGTTAAGGAAAGCATGAAAAAATGGGATACATTATATTTTTTCTCTCTTTGAAAAGCCTGATATGACAGTCTGTTTCACAATTTTAATAGAGCGGGAAACACACAAGACCTTATTTAATTAATGAAGGAATTTTACACAGTGAAGTTAAGAATTATGAAAGATATGAGTGGAGAAGTAATACACTACTTCACTCATATCTTTCATAACACAAGACCTTATTACATCGAGGATCACTAAATGATCCTGGAACACACAGGACAATTGATAGAGTATTTCTGTAGAGATTCGCAAGAGGCAATTGGCTCCTATTGTGGTTAATTTGTTCTTTGTTCTTTGTTCTTCCTCCTCTTCTTCAGCCTGTTTGTTCTGATTTATAATTTCACATCCTAGTTTGCGATTGCATGGGGGTACAAGTATATTATAGAGATTCTGTATGTAATCATAATGGAGAGGTTTATTGTTATTAAGAGTATCATAAAATCTGGGGAATTTTACATTATTTCAATGGAATAAATGCAGGTACAACAATATTTTTACATTATACCGAGTACTATCATGACATCAGTAAGTTAATCATTGTACAAAGATTTCACTGTACTATATTGTAAATTCAGTGCTTAATGTAACATTCATACACAACAAAACTACTGCACACTGTTCTACAAGGTACAGGATACTTAATTCTATTATTGGGAACATTATTTTGAGTAACCAGAAAATTTCGTAACTCCAAAAATTAAAATTATACAGGAGAAAAAAAATATATGGACCAGTTAGAGTTACAAGGTTAATGCTTTTTTTGTTTTGTTTTGTTTGTTTGTTTGTTTGTTGTTGTTGTTGTTTTTTTTTTTTTTTTTTTTTTTTTTTTTTTTTTTTTTTTTTTTTTTTAAATGAAAGCCTATATAATTTTAATATTTATCTGGAGTTAAGAGATATTCATCGTCAACCAGACGATGTTTTCCAATGCAAAAGGCATCGAAATAAAAAAAATCATACAAGGGTGAGTTACAAGGTTACACACCAACTAAAATCTTGAATCTGTTACTCTCAGAGGAAATATACATAAATATGACAATAGGAATAACCCTCTTACAGTAGAGACTGCTAATCCGGGCTGCGCTCGTCCTGACATCAAATTAATCTGGACAGGATTTTTGTACTGAACAATGAATAAATTTTGGATTTTAATCACAAAGATGTTTTGTTTAGTTAATCCTACATCAGTCCATAGGTTAAAAACTTAGATCTACATATACAGTAGTATTAAAACTAAAATTTAGGTGTAGAAAAAGGACCATTTTACAAAATTTTATTATGTTCTTTTTACATTTATAGAATCTGTTATTTTCTTGTTTTGAGCTGCAACTTCACTTACTGAAAGAAAATGTTACTGCTTCCACCTACAACACAATACACTGACCGGCAAAAAAAAACCAATCACTTAAAGAAATTTTAAAAAATTAAGTTTAGATAAAAATTATGTAGTAGGCCTAGTGCTTGAAATAAAATGATTGTAAATGTATACTTTTTAAGATTAAAATTTAATTACACATTTCACACTTAATTCCCCATGTTGCCTCTTGCACCGTGATGAATGGTGAGCCTAAGGTTGCAGCGGCATAACAGAAGCTGCGTCCATCATCAATTAGAGCAACAGCTTTGGCAACGTCATCGGGACTGAGAGGCATAATTTCAATTAAACTTACTGACAGAATCACTTTGATGCGAAGGGAGACAGTTTCCTTTCAGTTTGGAAACACCTTGTAATGTGTATGACAAGCTAGTGCACATAATCAGATACGAATCGCCCTATTGCGATGTTTTTTTTTATTTTGTTTAGTGATAAAGTGAAGATATGAAGAAAGCAGATATGCTATATCTATAGCTAATGGTCCAATAAAAATAATAATTCATCCTCACTGACAACAATGTATGAACATCCAATCAAAATTATGTTTAATCTTAAAATTACAACAAATTTTACAGAGATCGGTTTTTTTTGCCGGTCAGTGTATATTATGACAGGGAACAGATCTACACACTCACACACCGACATCCAAGCTATATCAAATGTACAACTACTAAAACATATGTCAAAGTGATAGTGTAAAAGGAAGGAATACTGACAAGTGAACAATACAGGATTTAAAAAAAACAAAAACAAAAACAATGCATCACACCAGTAACTCTCTTTGTCACGCCATGCACATTTCTCCATGGTGTGCTTTGTATACAAAGCTTTCTGGGTAAGACACCCGTTTGTAACAAACCCTAACCCTAATCCTAACACACAAACCCTAAGTTGAGAATATTATAGGAGAAAAATCTTCTGACACTAGAACTTGAACCCAGGACCTTTGGCTATTCGCGCCAATGCTCTACCAACTGAGCTAAGCCAGAGTTCAATTCACAGCGCCAGATGGAACCTCTCTCCTATGACTGATTGCCCTAATGGTCTACCTCTCAGAATGCTTATATATCTATCTTGAATGTTAACTGTACAATAACAGTGGGAGCCCAGTCACAAAAATCACTACTTACTGTGCCTCACAGTACTGCATATGACATAACTTGTCTGTCTGAGAGGTAGACCACTAGGGCAATCAGTCATAGGAGAGAGGTTCCATCTGGTGCTGTGAATTGAAGTCCGGCTTAGCTCAGTTGGTAGAGGATTGGCGCAAATAGCCAAAGGTCCTGGGTTCAAGTCCTAGTGTCGGAGGAATTTTTCTCCTGTAATAATCTCATGTAATGTCCAACAGAGACAATAATCTGAAGTTCATGAATGCTTATACATCTATAAACCCTAAGTTGTCTTGCTATTTCAAGTTTATATTCTCGTAAATATGAGCTGAAAATTTTGAGTTGACAATTAATAAACCGCCAGTTTTCAGTGCATGAGTGCCTTATACAATTTTATTTACTTTATCGATTGAGCTCAACAGTACTACAATATTGTATTTTAACACCTTTTCTACCAAAATTTAACATTTTTATTAAGTGCCAGAATAGTACTTTCTAAGATTACATGGTGAATGTCTGTCCATTCATCTGTGTGTCTGTACGCACGATAATTCAAATACGTTTCTTAAGATTTTCATGAAACTTAGCCCAAATCGGTTCATCCCATCGGATGCGTCATTACTAGGGCCCGGATGTTTATGACATGTCATATTTTTTTCCTTTGTGATGTTACCATAGCAAATATAATTTAAACATGATATCATCTAATGTGATCAGAATTATGCAATTTTCATTGGTCATATAATGTCATATTTTAGCTTTTTCAGTATTTTTTGTCATTTTTCCGTCTTTTTTCATATTATGGTCATATTTTCAATCATTTTTCATTTTTCCCCATGCTTTTGTTTGTTTTTATTCCATTTTCATTTATTTGCTTACAGCCGTCTCAGAGATGGGATTTGAACACCCCAGAATTGTTGCTTGTAACTTCTCAGTATTTTCTTTCTAAAAATACTTTCACAAAATATACGTTGGCCTACGTATATTTCTGAGAATTAGGAGAAAGAGAGAGATGCGTAAAAAGGGACAGATGCAAAGAAAGCGAACGGAGATATTAGGATGGCTATTGTCAGTTTTCATAGCAAGGTCAACTAACTGCTTCTGTAAATAACTTGAGCAGGTAGAAGTTCTTCTTGGGGGTGCCAAGGGGAAGGGGTGATAGGAAGGAACAACCATCCCTCAGTTATTGAAAACATTTCGCTGCATGGTGTGCTTCATCGAAATCTCAATACTCTTGGTTTATCACGCCTAAAACTAAGGGTCCGATAAGTGAAAAATTAATATTATTATTTATTAATGTGTTCTCATAAAATTTTAATTGAAAAAACCGACAAGATTTTGAAAAAAAAATTGTCTCTAAGTCATATTATTAGTCATATTTCGCCATTTTTTAGGTCATAAAGGCTTGCATATTTCTAACATTTTTAGGTCATAAACATCCGGGCCCTAGTCATTACAATCAGATCAGTTTTTAGATTAGACTACGCATTTTGTCTTGATCAAGACATCTTCAGATCCTTAGTTATGTATGACATTGTAAAATGGATGAGAGCAGATTTATTAAACTTTAATACTTATTATTACATGTATAAAATGACTTACACAATTTATCCCTAAAACACTATCATGCAGGTAAGTAACGACCAATAATGGTCATATGCTTTTTAAAAAGTGAACCATCACTATACTATAAAGCCACTCATTGACATAATTGTTTGTCCACTTCCAGATGAGACAGAAACTTGAAATTTGGCATATTTATAGCTTTCAGCCTTTAACTAGGGGGAATATTCCAAAAAGTTCTAATTTTGAACTGTTTACCTCCCCCCAAAAAATTCGAAATGGTGGACACAGCTTTAAGATCTGTGCAGACCTTCTCTGGAGGCTTATAGTAGTTAAAAGATAAGTCGTATCAAAAAACCAATTGCGCCAGCAATAATTGAGAGATATACAAGTTTGTTCCTATGACTTTTTGTCGTCTCCATTGGTTAAACCTTAGAGAGAGTTAGATTTCTTTTTAAGTAAATTTTGTGTATTTTCCTCACAATTTGTAATTTTTCACACACTTACAGGACAGCTACGATCATAAAATTTAACAGGAATATTGGCACATCCAACTGCCATAAGTGTGCAAAATTTGATCTTTCTAGGTGCCTTACAAGTATGAAAGAATTTAGGCAAACTTATAGCTTTTAGCTATAACCAATGGAAAAATTCTAAAAAGTACAAATATTTAATTATAGGCCTATATATAAAATAAAATAAAATAAAAAAATAAAATTTTTTAAAGGCTTTCCCTCACTCACTGACATTAATGTTGGCCCATTTCCAGATGAGCTAGAAACATAAAATTTGGTTTTGGCCTCTGTGCACTTGTTCCAAATAAGTTACATGCAAGCAGTGGAAAAGTTAAACCATAGTTAAAAGTTACGATGCCTTATTCTGTTCTATTATATGTGATTACCATTTCCATCTCGCACCTTGTTTTACCTTAGAACAGGATCCCTAGTAATAAACTTTTGAGTTCTACAAAGTAGCTCGGTATGTGAAGGATAACACTGATTAAGTTCACAATAACATTGCCACTCACAAGGAGATGAACAGCTAGTCTCAAGAAGAGAAATGACAGGGAATGAAGAGCGACAACTAAAAGATATCCTTCCTTGTACACAGATCACACACAAGAGAAATGTCCAAAAAGTCACTAGTACAGGAAAGGAGAGAGAAACAAACCAACACACTGAGGTACTTGCCATTCATCGCTACTCTTCATCAGGTAAAGCTAGAAGAACGAAAACACGAGTTAGTGGGCGTCCTTTCCTACCCTACCATAGTGACTTTTTGGACAACTAACAGCTACAGCTCCTCCTTCATACCTAGCCTGGTAAACAATGAAACAAACGTAAGGGGGAAGGTTTATATGTAGGGATGTCGTTTTGTATTATTTCAATTTTTTTTCGTTCATATGCTTTGTTAAATCGACATAGAATACTAACTTTCACAGCCATTTGCTATTTTATAATTTGGTAAGAGGGCGATGCTTTTCATTTCGATTCTGATGTTTATATTGCACTGATTACAGTGATACAGTCTGTATTTCTAGCAATATTTTTCTTTGGTCCAGACAAATTTCCTATCTTAATAATGTTAAATGGCAGTCACTATATCGTACATACTCAAATACTACCCGCATATTTATTTTAAAAAATCATGAACAAAAAACTGGGGTGCTGATATTATTTGAATACCGGACTCCTCTCATCTGAATTTCGACATTTTATACCATATCGGCTCAATGTAACACAATGATCTGTAGTAGCCCCAAAGTATAGTATAATAATAGCGAAGCTGGAATGAAAGGAAAAGGAGATAAAGAAGGCGCTTTCTTATCCACATGGTCTGCCATGACTGGCGGTGAAACAAAGCTTTACGTGTATCGAAGTAAACAGTGCAGTACAAGCAAAACCACGAATTCGGGGGAAGTTCGGTAAAGTTCGGTGAAATTCCACACAACTTTGACCTTGGGTTGGACGCATGTCATCACATGTGGATTCCCGCTGAACAGGTGGAGAGTGTTGTTATTGTTGAATTTGTTACACTGCACATATAAGACAGCAGGATTTCGGCTGGCTGTTACCATGCACGTTATTTTAGCCTACCATATTAAATTATTTTATTATATGTAATGTTAATTATAACTGTTTAATTAAGAATAAAACTGGTAAAATGATTTTATACATGGGGCTATCGATTTTTTTCTTTTTTTTTTCTCCCCAAAATTTGGGGGCGGGTAGTATTTGGGTATATATGGTAAAGATTAAGCTATTTTAGAAACACCCTTTTACAGCAATATTTTCTAGTTCCAATTGATATTGCAAACCAACAGCCTAGCTGGTACCAATTTAGTGTCCATCTCAAACACCAAAATTGTTACTTTGTTACATAGAAACCAAATTCAAGGGTTCCAATAATGATAAAAAAAAAAAAAAAAAAAAAAAAAAAAAAATTACAACGAACCATTTGTCAAGAATTAGTGTACACAAAGAGGACAGACAGACAGATGACATTCTAAAAAAAAACTTTTTCTGCTACTAGGGATTGTGAAACAAGTTTTCCCGGTGTTATGTCAATTTCATTATTTGTCATGATCACGATTCTTTCTTTATACTACATAAACATGAGAAAATATAAAGGTAGGTGTATGAGAGTCTCACACACACTCTCCCAAATATGTTAACCTAAGGGAATCATTGATATCTCTGGACCTTTCCAATTCTCGATATAAACTGAAACCTAAAATTGTCCTTTTTAATATCTCAAGAAAGTAACTGCTTAAATTTATATTTTAACCAAAAGTAATTACAAAGAAATGTTCTTTTGTTATCTCTCTGTTTGTAATAACTGTAGCTGTTTTGTTAAAGCTCTACCCACAATGTGAAGTCGGCAGTCAAGAGTTTGAGTCGGAAGTCAAGATTTGATGTGTGGTAAGTAATGGATACCATTTACAATTGCAGCTGCAGTCAGTAGTAGGCAGAAAATTCGTCTTCGACTTCCTCCTACCAACTACATGACTACAAGTTACGTATTACGTGATTCAAAATCGTTTACCGTATTGACCCGAATATAAGACAATATTTTTTTCCTCAAAATGTGTTTATAAGAGCTACACTCGTCTTATACGCACAGCCTAACACTTTCAACAACTCTCCATTCATGAATGCAGCTGTGCATTGGGAATCCTCACGCAATGATGTGCATCCGATTCAAGGTCAAAGTTACGTGGAAATTCACTGAACTTTACCAAATTTTTCTCCCGAATTTGTGCTTCTGCTTGTACTGCACTGTTACTTCTCTGTTCTTTAAGTGTAAAGCTTTGTTTGACCACCAGTCATGGGGGACCTTGTGGAAAAGAAAGCATCTTCATTGCCTCAATGCATAAATAAAGGCGAAAAAAGAAGTTACGATATAAACTTAAAAATTCCGTTTTATGTGAAGCAAAATGTACTAATAAGCTATTTTATTTATTTTTTCGTAACTAAGTTTTCTTACTACAGTATATAACATTTCCCTAACCTCAATGTTGGCTCAACTACAACCACCAAATATTAACTTCGCATTGTGGATGGACCTTAAGTATAAGGAAATGTAAAAAGGGAATGGATTATGTTCACCTGCTGAAAAGCACTTTAAACTGCTTTAACTATTGTTATTTAAAAAAAAAAAAAAAAATGAAAATTTTCATGAATTTTTAAAAAGTAATAATGTTATATTATAAATTAGTTAAAATTTTATTTGAAAATATTGAATAAAAAAAGTTCTACATTAATTTTATGTTCTACATTAATTTTATGTTAGGTATGTAGTTAAATTTTATTAACAAATTTGTATTTAAAGATTTACTTACAATATTTTACTCCTGACACATTTTAAATACAGACAAGACAATTTTTTTAATTTTATTTTTTTTAATTGAAGTTCTGTTAGACATTTGTTTAAGAGAAGAATCTTTGCTTACCTGCATGAGCATGCCATGTTGCCGACTTTGTTTGCGACTGGCATCCAGCTGTTTCTGAAGGATGGACTGTTCACTGGAGATCCTCTGCAGCTCCAGAGCGTCTGCCTCTGCCAACTCGTTGCCAGCCTTTCGAAGTTGTCTCTGCTTGCTGTTCAGTGACTGTAATGAATATATATTAACAATTAGAAAGAAAGAACATTTTTGGCACATAAAATACCAACAGAGTAATAAACCAGCATTAGCAGCACATTTTTTGGAAAGACGATCACAACGAAACGAAATTATTAAAAAATGTTCAACAGCCACAAGAACTTACAGTGAGGGAGAATATCTTTATTCAAAAACATAAAAACAAATTAATGAGAGCAGCCTCATTCAAAATGTCTACCTGCCACAGACATCATCAAACACACACCCCTCCCCGTACCAGGACCAGCAATGGGAATTCAAAACAGTCGACCATAAGCTGAGGATGATCATGATTGTGACTGAAACCGTGGTTCTTGAAAAAAGAAAGTAACTGAAGTTGAGTGCAAAAAACCGACCATACACTATCATTCCATTTTTTGGTATTACTCTAATTTCTTTTATGAAAGGTAAGATTTGTGTTTTCTGTGTTTTTAGAAAGTCTTGGTCCCAGTTATAAATAAGGAATAATTATCCAAATTAATAAAGTCAGTTTGGATGAAACAGAAGATATACTAATTAGCAAGCAAGAGATATCTACAGCAGTCAGAAGAATTGCAGTCGACACAGCACCTGGCCCTGACCATGTTCTTTTGAGAGCTGTAAAAGATGACACTTGCTATGAGATCATAGCACTAATTGCTACAACAATGGCAGCCTGCAATCTTGTTCCGGAATGTTTAAGAAGAGCAAGAACAATACTAATCTTCAAAGGTGGTGATAAGACAGACCTGGCCAATTGGAGACCTATTACCATCTGCTCGATCGTGAGAAGAATCATCGAGCGTGTGCTTGATAGAAGACTTCAAATGTATGTATCGTTTTGTGAACATCAGCGAGGGTTTACTAACTCCCCCGGCACACATATTAACACGTCTATTTTGGAATCTCTTCTCACGTCAGCTAAGAAACGTAAAACAAACCTTGCCTTGATCTTCTTGGACATTAGCAAGGCATTTGATAATATTGGACATGGTCATCTTGAGAAAAGTCTCTCATCACTTAATATACCATCTAAATTATCAAAACTTATAGTTTCTTTGCAAATAAATAACATTACGCAGATATGGACTAACAATCAAAAGACCAAGCCCATTTCAATAAGAAGAGGAGTGTTACAAGGATCGCCTCTGTCACCTACTTTGTACAATCTAGTGACAGACCATATCCTACATGAACTGTCTTCCAATGAAAATGCTGAGGATTTTGGTTATTCTATACTGCCAGGTCTCCCTAATATAACTGTCATGGGATTTGCAGATGATACTTTAATAGTAGGCAATAATGAAGAATCTGTCAAGAAACTTGCCGATATAGCCATTCAAAGGTTTCTTGAAATAGGCTTGGCTATTAATATGCATAAATCAAAATCTATTTCAATTACTAAAGGCACTATAAAGTATGATGATTTCGTTCTAGACTCTGGACAAGTCATTCCTTCAATTGCACCTGATGAGACTATCCGCTATTTGGGTGTCAACTATCATCATGCAACGGTTTTTGACCCAAAAGCAGCGATGAACGATCTTAAAAATAAATTTGATGCCTTAGCTTCCTCCTCTTTATTACAACCATACCAGAAATTTAACATCTTGAGTACTTTTATATGTCCATCATTGATTTATAAATTTCAGACTACACCATTAAATAGAATACCAGTCAAATTTCTTTCTGACGCTGACGTATTAATTCGAACAACATGTAAAGAGATACTTCAACTCCCAACCGACACCCCTGATAGTATGATGTACTCAGCCAAGAGTTATAAGGGATTAGGACTTTTTAAAGCATCGTGGGAGGCATATTTACAATTCATTAATTCCTGCCAAAGTCTCATGAATTCTAATAACATCCACATAAATCACACAAGAGACTTGAACGATGAAGTTAACAGATGTCTCGAAAAACTTAATCTGCCATCAGATGGAAGGCCTGCCTGGCTTAAAGTTCCTTCCATATGGACGCAACTCCGAAATAAGGAATTTGAAACTTGGTGTTCTTTGCCCCAGAAAGGAAAGGGTGTCATCCTTTTTAAAGAATATACGCCATGTAATAAATGGCTTAGTAAGCCCAAAGGATTGACGAGTAGTGAGTGGAAGGATGCAATTAAGATGACAGCGAATGTATGTCCAGTTCGTGCTCTACCAGGCAGGTCCCAAGACGGTCACCATTGCCGTCGTTGCGGCAGTGAGAAAGAAACTCTTGCTCACGTCTTGGGTGCTTGTCCTTATGGTGAAGTGCTGAGGAACAGTCGCCATCACAAGATCCGAACTTTAATTGCAAATGCTCTGCGGGAAAATCATCATCAAGTAGCTGAAGAGGTCTACGGCGTTTCTGAAGGTGGCTCCTCTAGAAGAATTGACATCATCGCCATTCCACCAGGCTCAACCAATGGATATGTAATCGATCCTACAGTCAGGTTTGAAACAAGTAGCACCCAACCTGCAGAAGTTCATGCTGAAAAATGTCGTATCTACGAACCCACCATCGCATACTACAAAGAAAAATACTCCCTTTCTTCTATTACCATCTTTGGCCTGATGGTGGGTGCAAGAGGAACAATTCCTTCATTCTTTGTAGATTTCTGCAGATTTTTCCGTCTGAACAGCATTTTAATAAAAGAAGTGTCTCTGACAGCCCTGAAAGGTTCCCTCTCAATACTCAGGAATCACTTATATTCCTGAATTGTATATATTTGTTTACAATGTTCTTTTTTTTTCTTGTTTCATAAGTTTTCTTGATATATGTGAGTTTTTTCTTTATGTTTATTGTAAATACTTGTAAACACTTCTTTGTGGTGCAAATCATTTTCTTTTATATTACGCTTTGTCTTAGGGCAACCCTTAACTAAGGGAAGCTGAATGTAAATAAACATTAATATATATAGGAGCAAAATATATCAGAAACACAATCAGATGTTTAAATGTTCCCTTAATGTATTTTATTTCTCACTTAGTACGTTCATATTTGGCTCACCAACCACATGTTGCAAACACAAACCTTGGCTGTGCAACCTATTATTTACTCTATGGTCAAAATTACTTAAATGCATTGCATTGAAGTAAAAATGAATTGCATACTAAATATATTATTGTAATATTTAAATAGGGTACTATATTATTAACAAACATTTATGTTTTAGATAGGGCTATATATAACAATATTAATAGTACACTTGGTCAAATAAAAAACGTCAGGCGGTATTTCATAAAGTATCACGACCGAGCATATGCGCATGTACAGAAAGACTTAAGGTTAGGTTCACACCTGCCTCTTCTCTGCTCATGTATTTTCTTGATTATTTAGTCAGTTTTGTTCCAAAACAAACATCTATAGAAGGCTGTGGCTACATGCCTCAAATCCGCCATATTCTTGCATGGACATTCTTATAATAATAATGAATAAATTCGCGAGGAATATGTTTATTCAAGGAGGATTTTTAAAGATTTTATTTTAAATACCAGTACTTGTAGTGCAAAATCAATAACTTATGTTCAATTACACTTAAAAATGTTGTATTTACACACATACTTCATTAAATTTTACCTAATTTTCTCAGGACAGATCTGTTTCATCCACCCTTCTGGATATCCTCAGCTGATTTCTATCAGCTGAGGATATCCTCGTGTATTGGACACGAAAATTATTTTACAAAGTTGACAGACATAAATTTTAACTATGTTTTTTTATAATATTAACAAACATAAATTTTAATTTTCACAAGGCTATGAGCTGATTTTTCAACAAAAAGATTTTATACGAGGGAATAGGTGGTAATATTTATACACAAGGTACTTATAACTTATGTTCAACTTCTGCAACCAATCTAGCATCGAAATACTTGGCCGGCCAGATCCACGTTTCCTATGAAAACTTCCGGTCTCATTAAGAAATATGGTCTCTAAGACATAGGCCTCTGGAACCTTCTCGATGCTTCAGAGGCCAAAAAATGCAGGTCAATTACAGCCCTAACCACTTTCTCCCACTTTAGCATATTTTGTATGTGGCGATGACACAAAGCAAATTGAATTATGACAATACATTAAGTTGAATATCGTGTGTTGCGCTTTCCACGTTGTTAATTTTTTCCCTCGTTGTTCATTTTTTCCCCTCCTGTCGCATGGCCTCATATGTTCCGAAAATGGCCTGTATTTTATGTTTTTATAGGAAACTTGTGAACTAATGCGTTAAAACTTTAATTTCAACTGCATACAAGTCCCGACGTTTTTTATTTGACCGACTGTACAAAGTCTGTGTCACTATATAAGAAGCATGTGAAATATGGCCTATTAACTCCATCTAGCCATTGTTACATCAGTTTACCTGAATTTATTTCACTTTTTAAAAAGGATCCTTAACACTAGGATGGGATCTACGCATGGGTAGGGGCTTATCCATGAGTAAATACAATAAGGCTGGAGTCTCATAACTGTACATACCTTACGTATCTTGCGCAGTTTGCTGACTTCTGTTTCGTAATATTTCAGTTGGGATGTCACTATCTGGTTTTGGTGATTGAGCCACTGCTCGTAATGCAGTTGAGTTTGTCGATCCTGCTCTGACATGATGTTCTCTGGTGGCAGAGGTGGAGCTGGGAGTAGCGGAGCATTGAAAAGCGGAACACGACCAGCTGAAATACAAATACATCAGGCATGTCAAACTCAACTTTTACTAAGGGTCAACTTGACCAATTACTTTCTACGGATTTTAGCATTTCCAGTATAGTACAAGAACAAACAAGCTAGTTTTATATTTTCTTAAGTGACAAAATAGTACTTTATGAGACTGTGTGGTAGACAGGAAAATGTCTGTCCATCTGTCTGTGTGCCTGTACGCACGATAATTCAAATAAGCTTTATTAGATTAGCATGAAGCTTGGTATATGCATTTATAACGTTCATGGGAAGAAGCCTATTGATTTTGGACCAAATCGGTTGACAAGCACCAGAGTAATGCCTATTTTATGGTAATATATTAGAAAGAATTTATCAAATGCGAATCAGTTCTCATGACAACATATTGTTTTACAGTGTTCATATACGGCTTAGGAAGTTGCAATACAGTTAGCTTTGACAAATAACACTACCCACATATTCCTTCACATATGCTTATGAAACTAGACATTTGTTCTTCCGTAAGCCTTGCTTAATGAATCAATCTGGAGTGTAACTTGGAAATCGATTACAAAAATAACTTATTTTTGCATGTCATAATCGCAATCATCAATGATTAAACAAAAGCATTCTGACACTTTGTTACATCAGTTTACTTGATTTTATTAATAATGGCTTTCAGGTTATCACCCATGATAAAGTTATGAAGTTCAAGCTTTCGATGTGAACACTCTCATTCCAGGAAGTTATTATAAAAATGTTCCAGACACTGTGAAACAATTTCTCTCAGCAAATATATTATTATTATTATTATTATTATTATTATTATTTATTTATTATTTATTTTCTTTATTATAAAAGAAGAAGCAAAAAGTGGTACAAAGTAACCACACTTTACGGTAAGGAATCCTTTTATGCACAATTTTGCACTTATCGCTGTTTTGATTATGATGGCTGAATGCTTACCCATGCCTGCAGCTTCTCCCTGAATTCCAGGTACAGGTTGCTGTCGCACAATGATTCCACTAGGTCCCAGTTTAGACTCGAGCCCAGGTGAGGTACCTGGCTGCCACTCTATTACCTTCGACTGCGGCTGTGGACTAGGACGAGGGGGATACGGAGGCCTCAGTGTGGAAACCGGCACCATGCTTGGGCTGGGCAGCAAACCTTGGGCTGAAAATAGGAATGAAAGAGGTTAAACCAATTATTACCAATGGCTTATGTGAACAGAAATAATTTTTTTTCTATCAGTTATGACCAGTTTTTGTTGACACTCGATACTCAATACCAAAATACGAGTCATGTCCACAAAGTAAGTTTCCATGGAGCCATTTACAGAAACAAAACACAATTTCATGTACATATAAATATTCCAACAGATACAGCAAGTATTCCGCTGATATTCAACATATTCGCCACCGGAATGGAAACATTTGTCATACCGTGGAACCAACTTTTGAATACCTGTGTCATACAAGTCTGCCGCCAGGGATTTGAACCACTGCGTGACAAACATCTTCTCCTCTCTGTCATTTTCTGTAATTCTCTGTTATTCCCTGTCATTTCTTGAGGTGTAAGCAAAGATGGAAATCACTGGGAGGGAAGTCCAGACTTTAGGGTGGATGTTTAAACACCTCCTAGCAAGTCTCCTACAGAAGTTTGGCTGGGAGGTGTTGAAAGATTCACCCTAAAGCCCGGACCTCGCTCCTAGTGATTTCCATCTTTTCCTACACCTCAAGAAATGACAGGGAATAACAGAGAGTTACAGAAAATGAGATGTTGTCACACAGTGGTTCAAATCCTTGGCGGCAGACTTGTACGACACAGGTATTCAAAAGTTGGTTCCACGGTATGACAAATGTTTTAATTCCAGTGGCAAATATGTTCAATAATAGCTGAATACTTGCTGTATCTGTTGGAACATATATGTCCAAGAAATTGTGTTTTGTTTCAGTAAACGGCACCAGGGAATCTTACTTTATGGACAGCCCTCGTATTAACACTGTATAGGAAACACATAGAGTTCATCTATAGTAACATCGTTCAATATCGATACCTCTTGAGTATCAATGGAATTGAGGCATCAGAAATATCGAGAATCCATCTCTAATATTTAGCAATATCTTTAATGTTAAGCATGGCAAAGAAACCAAAACAGAACAGATTTTAAGTTCATCAAGATCATATTGCTACCCCAAGAGTTTAAGCTGATAACGATCAATGTATTCTACTCTAGAGCATGCTGTACCTACAAATGAAGATGGTGTTTCACCTGGTATTCCTTGAGGCGGTGATCCCAGTACAGGGGATCCACCAGTTGGTGTGGAGGTTCCCAAGACGTCAGCTCTGAGGCGTTCAAATTCAACATCACTGAGCAAAGGAGGAGAAGCAGACGAGGGCGGGGCTTGATGTTGCTGTTGTTTTTCCTGCTCCCGCTTCTCCTGTTCCAGCAAATCTTCCAGCAAAAGTGGCTGCTCCTGTAAAGGAGACTGCGGCATGTTAGTTCACTTTCCATTACTTCAATTGGCCGTTTCAAAGTCACAATTTGTTCACTTCTAGTTGAATTTAATTCTTACTATAAATTCCATCATATTTACTCAAATACCCTAGGCTCAATTTCTTCTGGTTACTGTGAAGGAGTTCGTAGTGATAGAAGGCTCCTATTTACTCTGAAGTATGCTGGATATCCAACCAACATCCAAAAAAAGGGATTTGAACTCAACATATCAGGTAATTCACAACCCAGGTCCAACTCTTTCCACCGGTTATGGATGTAAAATTGATTAAAACAGTTATTAAAACTTATATACAGTGGATAAAATTTTACCTTTAAAACGGTCAGGCTGAAACGTAGTGACCGTTTTAAAGGTAAAATTTTATCCACTGTATATAAGGATTTGAACTTCCTGTAATTTACCTTGATTTTATAGATGTGTTGACACTATTAAATTCCAACCCTCGTATGTTACAGATACAGAAGATGTTTAAGTAGGGAAATAAAATCGGTTTTGATCCCAGTTAAAAGTTACCGGAAGATACTGGAGGGAACAGTAAATGATACGGTGAAATTAGTCATTAGATTGCTATCATGAAGCACAAGATGAAAATTACAAAAACTACACAAAACAAGGGCAGAAAACAATGAATGAAGTAAATTATATCTTTTGTAAACACATAAAAGAGAGATACTTTGGACAAAATGAATTTAAACCTAGTGACAAAATGAATTACACAGTACTTTAGAAACAAAAAAGCAACAGTTAAAATCTATAAGCAAACTGAATAAAATTATACAGTACTTAGAAGACATACATTATCTGCGACATAAGGCACACATAAAAAAAACACAAAACAAGTAGGTGTAACACGAAATAATTAAAAACATTGAAACTATCTTTATAGGAGTCTGATGGCAAAAAGGAATGAACGATATTGAGTTCATTGATGCCAACACTTGCACATAGTAAATGTTTATTTGATAATAAAAATAACTTTTTCCCAAATTTACGGTAAGTCCTATTAAAATTATATAAAAACGGATTTTAATTTTTCTTTGAATGTGCATGTACCTAATGACTTAATGAGACAAGTGTACAGTGACAGAAATCAGTGTGTACGATACTAGTTAGGTTGAAAAAGACCAAGAACACAAATACAGTTAAACCTCCTTATAACGAAGATCAATATAACGATAAACCTGCATATAGCAACATTATCATTTGGTCCCAGCAAATGTCCTATCTTAATAATGTTAAATGTAACTCATTATAATGATGAAGCTATTTTAAAAACACCCATTTATAACGATATTTCAAGATAAATGTAGGCCTATATAAGCATTCATGAACCACAGATTATTGTCCCTGTTGGACATTACATGATAATATTATAGGAGAAAAATTCCTTCAACCCTGGGACTTGAACCCAAGACTTTTGGCTATTCGCGCCAATGCTCTACCAACTGAGCCAAGCCAGAGTTCAATTCACAGCACCAGATGGAACCTCTCTCCTATGACTGATTGTCCTAATGGTCTACCTCACAAACAGACAAGTTATGTCATATGCAGTACTGTGAGGCTCACTAAGTAGCGATTTTTGTGACCGGGCTACCATTGTTATTGCATAGTTAACATTCAAGATAGATATACGCCTATATAAGCATTTATGAACCACAGAATATTGTCTCTGTTGGACATTACATGATATATTATTACATGATGTCCTGGGTTCAAGTCCCAGTGTCGGAGGAATTTTTCTCCTATAATATTATCAGATATTTCAAGGTTTAATTGTTATTGCACACCATACATAAGTTGAGTCGACTCTTAGTATGTAGGGATACAGTGAGCGTTTTAATAATTACATATGCTTATGTGTTTTATTAATTTTAATGTATGAAAAGACAGCACACTTTGAATATTTATGTTTTAATTAAGGACTATTGTTGGTTGTTTACGACAATTATAAGAAAACTTGTCAACTGTTACTCCTGCAATTATATAGTTACACACAAAGAATTCTTCTTCATCTAGTTTCATTTAAAAATGAATGAGGGTATAATGTGGTTCAAAAAGTATATTTTCATTCCTTTTTTTAATCTGTTCCATGTTTCAAATTTCACATTTTGAAATATCTTTGATGTGTGGCTGCTCTAATGAACTTTCCAAGTTGTTTTTTTCCATCTTTATAAATACAAGAATCTGCTTCACGCTCGTAAGATTTTAATATTCAACATATGTCAATTTCTACTAGTTCGCAGTATAACGGTGATTTTAACCTATAATTTTTTCAATTATTTTCATTTTCCAATTGAGAAAATTTATTGTTCCCAATATACTCAATATTCCACTTGTATAATTATTCTATTTCTATTAGTATATAAATTATTTAAAAATCATCATGAGTTAAAAGCGTTATACATAAATTGTAATATACATTACTTCGGTAAATACATTTACTCATGTGTGTTCGCTGTAAGAGTCAAAATGATAACAATTAAAATGACTTACTATCATTAAAATGTAAACATAGATTACTTGTCACCAATAATACAAATGAATGGTAGTTCTAATGTTAAAATACAGCCACAACTTCGTTAGATGTTTGTTCAATGTTAAAATTGCAGTGTTCTTTTCTTCACGACACCTTTCGACGTTAATTCATCATCTTCAGGTGTATATTTTATTTGTGTAGAAAGATTTTAAAATCAATTATATAATACCAACAGAATAATTATACAATTATTGTATTAACTGAGCACAGGTGGAATACTGAGTATATTGGCAACAATTTAACCTATCAGTTACGCTGAACTTATATTACCATAGAATTTTGAATTTTTACACACAGATACAAGAAAGCAGAAGAAACACTGAAACACAACATACACAGATAAAACACACTTCAGGCACATGCTCTGATTTTCTATACAAATGAACACTATGGAGAGAAGTCGCAGCAAACACAGGAAATTCCAAGACTCATCTGGATTGTATCACCGTTTAAAATTTGTGTCAACAGCTTCTTGTTTAGTTGGTCGGTTGGTATATGGTTGTTTAATGATGA
Organism: Ectobius pallidus; assembly: GCA_964059195.1. Taxonomy (NCBI): domain Eukaryota; kingdom Metazoa; phylum Arthropoda; class Insecta; order Blattodea; family Ectobiidae; genus Ectobius; species Ectobius pallidus. The sequence continues at coordinate 215,544,771 of CAXKWD010000001.1, forward strand.
GGATATACTGCAACTTAGGCCTGTGATCGCCGGAGTGTCAGAATTTTATCCCGCAGGAGTTCTTTTACATGCCAGTAAATCTACTGACATGGGCCTGTCGTTTCTTCTTGTTTAGTAAAATATCACTTTAGAGCAACAAGGCAGCTCGGAAAGTGGCAAAATGTGGATACTTGTTAGTGGCGTCCAGATGGGACTTCTCGAATCTGCTCTACCACATCAAGCTAAGTAAAAGTTATGTCACATAGTGGCTTGCTTCTTGCATAACCTAAGATTTCAGACTTTATGTGGAAGGTTAAAGCGTCTTCTCTACTTGAAATTAGCTAGAATGGAATGATGTGAATCTGTAGAAGGACGATCTCTTCTTGATGATGTCAAATACAGTTAAATTATATAGTGGTACCTCGAGATACGAGTGCCCTAACATACGAGTTATTTGAGATAAGAGCTGTCGAGCGAGCGAAGTTTTGTTTTGAACTACGAGCAACATTTTGAGATACGAGGAACGGCCAGCTGCGACGCTGCACACGGCCCACCAGTTTACTGCGTCTGCGCCTCGTGCATTATCCCACGTATTCCCCCAGTGTGCTTGTTTACTTCGCTGTCGAAGCATTTTTGCTAAGTTTTTCTAGGGCTTTGCGCTTTTTGTGCATTTACATATTTTATCACATTTCTTTTTATAACCATGGGTCCGAAGAAAGAGTAACAAATATGTATGTACACTTTATAAAACCAGTTTTTTTTGCTTTACATTCTCTTTTATTATGTTTTTATACAATATTTGTCATTTATAAATACATTTTTCTTATTCAAAAACACGTAACAAAAACAACTGGGGGTAGCATTTTTGGGCTGGAACGGATTAATGGCATTTCAATTAATTTCAATGGGGAAAATTGCTTTGAGATATGAGCAAATTGACATACGAGCAAGGTTACGGAACGAATTAAACTCGTATCTCGAGGTATCACTGTACTCATAGTTTTATATATCACCCGTAAAGTTTAAATGATCTGGGATTAAACTCATCTGGGATTCAAATTTCACCTCTATCAAATTAAATACATAAATAACATGTCCTGCTATTCTAATACTTTTGTGGCTATCAAAGTATTAAATAATTTGTTAAAGATTTGGTAGCAGAGGTATGGAAAGTTCTCGTAATTCCTATTTAGAGATCAAACATAAAGTGTAATCTCTCTTCATAATTCAAATACAGAGATTTCTGGCTTCGGCGTTGTTTTAAATCCATCTGCTACCGTAGAGGACTTGGGCAGAAGATGAAAAGATAAGAGTTCTGAACTTTCTACTTTATTATTAATACCTCAGGGAGAAAAATTCAAATAATTCATAAATAGAAATATTTGCAAATGTATTCTATTTTCTTTCATCATTAGGCCTATTTTATGGTTCTTCTTTTGTTTTCAGAATTCTGTTTTTTATTTTTTCAAGGAAGCTGTCGATACCATACAAATTTCCAAATGAGTCGTCAGAATGATCTGAGTTGCATTATTTACATTCCCCATTTCACTCATCATTGTCAGAGATGCTAAGGATCTGGCTACTTTACTTAATGGGATCAAATTATATGTTTATTCTGTATTTACATCTGTACAAAAATAGTAAAATACATTTTTCAGACAAAAGTTAGTTGCCCAAAATGAGCTTTGTCTTCCTTCAATTTGTCCAAAGTTAAACTTGTTTAATACAAAACTATGTCAATTAAGCTATAAACATTTATGATTTTAGGCTATATGATAGAAAATTACAACAGGCATAACATTATAAGACAAAGTAAATTACAAAAAGGGGAGTATTTCTTGTGCACCCATGCAAATTATATAACTAAATACCTGTGCCTTTAGAGAAACCCAGATTTGTTGTTTTATTTCCAACACTTCAATTGTTGATTACTTGAATCATTGAATTTTTCTGCCAAAAATGACAACTGGGTTCTCTTAAAAGCCTTGAACATTATCCTCGATGAATTTTGACAGTATAACCACTGATTCCTCGAAAGAATGTGTAAGTTCCAAAATGGGTACATCATGTTTAGATCAATGGAATGAATACATAAAATAAAATATAAAACATAAATGTTGTCTTAACAATACCACCTAGTAATGTCTTGCAATTTACATAGTACAATTTTAAGGTACTTCCAGTTTCTTATTAAAAAATAAAAGCGAAATAATGTTTCCATATTTTTTTTTTTTAAGTTTAATGTTCTGCACAATTATAAAAATTTTGATAAAGTGATTGAACTAATATTAATGTTAATTTTGAGTCCTCCTAGAAACGGCCTATTTATGATTAATTGTAAAATGTGAATAAGTCAGAAAACCAGTGTTTCAAGGGAGACAAAAAACAATTCATTTCCACAGCATTGTTACAATATTTAATTCAGCCCACCCAGATAGTTTTACATACTATCTTATACTACGTAAAAATATCTGGGTGGGCTGAACTAAATACTGTAACAATGATGTAGAAATGAATTGTTTTTGTCTCTCTTGAAACTTTGGTTTTCTGACTTATTCGCTTTTTCTCTATAACTCTAGAATTATAACTTAACGTCCCCACAAAGGGCATGAGAGTTAAGGGAAGGAATTTTATTCAGAGTTTTTATACATATATTGTTTACAGCTTTCATGTCATGTATTTTATGAGTGAGAAATAACACGATAATCGTGAATTCAATTTAATTGTTAAAATACTTCACAAAATTTCAGAATCTGATTTCTTGTACTCAGGCAATAAGGAGTGCATTAAATAACCACATCCTTAGCATCTTCATTGTTATGCAATGTAAAATAATGTAATCAACACTGTCGAGCAATGTTCTTGTATACACTATGCCAGCATACCAATACCATTCATATTCCCTATGTTTATATTCCTCTTCTTGAGTAACTTCATATTGTAGAATGTTCGACAAACTTTCCCACAAACATTAAACCACTAATCTATATCAATACTGTTAAAAACAAGTAATATCCCAATTCCATCCCATGTTCACTTACAGCATTTTACCAATACTGAACACTTCATCCATAACCCTCACTTAATATAGACTGCATAGAGTTGTAACTACCGTATATTTCAGCAGATAAGATAAAAGTCAAACCATTAAGAAGAAAAAAAATATTTGTTTTTAAATTTAAAAAAATCTGGGTTGTCTTATAGGACAGATAAAAAAAAACTGAAATTTACATAAATTATGTATTCCAATGTCTAAATTACATTATCTTGAGATATTAAGATGTTAGGTACCATTTGCAGGCAAATATAAGCTGCGAAATAACGTGAATTTAATAAATAAAACCACAAATTCCATAATCTGCAAAATAAAGTCTATTTTTGGTATTTTTTTCATTTTCCCCTATTTATCTGTTCGTGTATCACAGGGTTCAGGCACAATGTGCGTATCGTTCTCTTCCATTATAGTGCGATTGTGCTCAGTGATGCCATTTTGAAAAAAAAAAACAAGGAAAATTTATTCTGGTAGTAGGGGTAGCCAACAGTCTTTTTAACTAACCGTAGTTCCTACTGAATGGATTAAGAGATTCCAACGTAACACCATGTTTCTTCATGCATCTGAGCGTCCACTTTGTGAATTTACCCACCCTCTCCTTACCGATGATGATGGTGACGTAGAGGGGGTTACAACACTCAACCCAGCTGATCTACCAACCAGTACCTGAGGAAAACTAGAAGGATCTAGTTGAAACGTTGTGCTGCTTGTTAGTGTTTGAGTTATCAACCGCTGTTAAAAGTTTTAGTCTGTTTGTACAGTATTTTTATATAACTGTAGTTATTTTGCCCTAACTTCTACTACCCACCCTATGGATTATAATAGTGCGACGGTTAGCAACATTTTTGCGATCAACCAGGAAACTGAAACAAAATCTAAACTTTTTGAAGTTGTTTCATAAACATAAATTCATAGGTCATTGATAGTTTGGGGGTTGTCTTATAGGACAGATATATGCTAAAACTTTAAACTTTGACAAAATTTATACGTCTTATCTGAAGGTCCTCTTATCTGCGGAAATATACGGTAAGTATCTTATCAAATTTGAAAAGTATTCACCTTTTCACATTAGGAAACAATACAGTAGAAAATTATTTTTTATGAGTATACATTATAACTTGTGTAATTTAGAAAAATCCTTTTCCATACTATGAAACCTTCAATAGAGAGAAAAGATTAGAAGTAACATGTAAAAATAAATTATGTGATGGGTTTGAATGGTGTAAATGCAAATTTTACCACACAGGTATTAGACAATCGATTTCTTCATAATCCCATCACCATGTTAAAAGTGCTGTTCCAAATAAATCATTCACCCCACCTTTTCCGTTCCATGCCCAATAACATGGAATGTTAGTATATACAAATATGGGAAAGAAGTACAGTAAATTTCTGCTATTCTTCAGCTGCATTCTAACCGTTTAAAGTTTATCTTTGCTTTCACTTCATTAGGATAAATTAAGTTGACAAATGTATACGATATGCTTGTAATTATTTTGACCCGAATTTTACTATCTGCCTGAATATATCATTCTTCTCAATAATTTCCCAAAAGGTCATGGTTTACAAAACATTTGATTAATATGTAAGTTTTACCACAAGTTAAAACTACTTTGATAACTTGGTTGATAATGAATAACAATTTTTAACTGCCTTTTTAGTTATTAAGTGCTGAATGTAAGAATCAAATCTTATTCACTTTTAAAAAATGGTGAAGTAAGCAGGTGCTTGGACTAAAAACAGAAGAGGATTAATATTCATCTAAAAATTAAAATATGATCCAACCAAAATTCATATCAACACAAAACAGAATGTTTTTTTTAACTTTTTCACATACTTATATCCAAAAAAAATTCTGTGAACTTTCAATTTAATCAAGTAGCAAAATAAACAGACATATTATTAATTCAAAAGTAGTGCCATTAGACTTATTAATTTCATTAATGAATAAATGTTATCTCAATGGATTAGTAAGACATATAATTTAATATGCTCATATAATTTAAAAATAAAGTTATATATGATTAAAAAAAGAGTACTACTTTTTAGAAGTATTTTTTCCTTTTACGTGATAGTTGTTCTTAAATTACAATCACAACTTTCTATTAATGGCTGCTTTAGTCATGATAACTACACCTATTGCAAAATAAAAGAACTCTTGTGTTGTTTCACAGGGCTCTATGTTCGCTGTGGCCTCACCTGCAGCAACAGGGGTCTGCGCTGAAGATGAGGGGGCCCCATTCCACCACCTGGAGGGTGCATCATCTGCGGCATCATTGATATAGGGGGTGGCCGTGGGGGCCCGAGGGGCAAACCCACTCCTATGCCACGGAGCCCTGTCGGTGGCATCTACAGAGAGCAGCAGCGGCAGCAAGGGAAAAGTTACGGGTTAAGTGTTAGCAGCAGCCAAGATGCAAGTAAGTTCCTGAGCCCTTCAAAGCATGCATAACAGTAAGTTCTCAAATAAAGTAACAGCATGATATTTTGTTTCACAATGGACTCCTTACACCACCTACTTAATACAGTGATTGGTTCGTAACAACAGTGTAACTTAGATGCTCTAACCTAACAACTTACAAAGCTGGGGTGAAGGTTGGATTTATCGTACTTCAAATTCTCAGGCCTGTACTATGATCGCCAGATAACTTCCAGTTACTTTAACTGGAAGATAAATATTTTCTCTTGTATTACCATTGGATTCTAACTGCTACAGTGTCTCTCACACATGAGAAGACCGGTCGCGCAGGGACCTGCTGCTCTTACTCCTTGCTCAAATATTTATGCAATGATTCAGGTTTCCATAATTACAATGAAAATGAGTACATACCTCATCACAAGAGGTGTTGGAAATCTCCTCCTCTTGCATCTACACATCTCTGGCACCTTTTAAGAAAAGTGTCTTTCACATGCATTAGTTCTGCTTCCAAAACAGACTTAATTTCTCTTCTGATATTGTCTGAGTTAAGGGTTGACAATATTAACTAGTTATATAAAGACAATACATAATTATGGTTGATATAAAGACAATATCAGAAGATATTTGTGCTGAACTAATGCTTATGAAAGAATATTTCCTAAAAAGGTGCCAATGTTGTGTGGATGCAAAAGGAGGACATTTCTAACACCTCTTGTGATGAGGTATGTGGTTATTTTCATTGTAATTTTGAGAACCTGAATTATTACACAGTCAGCGGTTTCATTTGCATACAAATTTGATCTGATCACTCGGGAGTAAAAGCAACTGGCAACTCATACTCGAGAAATGTTTAAGCTGTGAGATCAGTGTCTTTGTCTCTCAACTAGATGTCATTATTCAATCGTAATATTTTTGCACTTCATACAATTAAATTACATTTGACAGTTCATTTTAAATAAAACTAAACTCCGTGGTGCTACATCCCTGAAGGGATTAGGCATACCACTACATCATCTACTATATGCATATGGCAGCATTGGGGGACATGTGGTCAGCATGCTGACACCCACGGCCATATGATGGTTTCTGTGACCGGAAGATCATTTTAAATATACTAACCAGTTTATGTAATCCCTTTTCATGAAAATATCTTAGGAGAAAAATTAATCTGACAATGGGATTCGAACCCATGACCATGAGCTAGCCAGAGTTCCACCATAGCATCAGATGGAATTTCTCCTCTATGACTGCCCTTTGTGGACCTCACTGAAAGACATTTACTACATATTATAGAGGGTATTAACGAATAACACCAAAATATTTTACCAGTGTATAGAGAGGACATATACAAGCAACTTTTATTAGGAGATTTTTGCTCTCTTTTATTACCATTATGTATTTCATGTTTTTGCCCTGGCTGAGTGGTAGAGAAGGCCTTATGGCCTTAACTCCGCCAGGTTAAATAAATAAATAAATTAAATAAATAAAATGTGAATGCTACAGGGCATTAAAGACATTACAATTTGGTGCTCATAAATTAATAATAAAGCAAAATAGGGTTAAAATTTTCATTAAATTGACTTCATGCGTTCTTAGTGGATTCCCAGATAAGTGTACAATCTACCAGCTATATCTTTCAAATACCTGTTTATCTGAAAATCGTAGTACAAGCCCCAGACATAGGAAATGGTCAATATGAACAAACGACATTTAAGCAGATAACAACAATTAATATACAAGGGTTCTATCCAATTATACAGAGCAAGAAAATTCCCAAGAGTTACTAGTAATTTTTCATACAGAAATATTTTACAAAATATTTTTTTACAATTTGGTGATAAAGGACAATTTTGGAAATGTACCCCAAGATTTTTCTGGCATTGTTGTTGAAGAGATTCGAGATTCTCTGGAGGTTATTTTTGAAATTTCAGGAGTGGTCTGTGGTCCATTTTCAAGGAACGAAATATGAGATTGAAAGCAGTTAAATAAATAGAGACGCTTAAAAGTGAGAAGACTGAGAAACTGATTAAAAACCGTCTCAAATAGAATAGCATTGATTAAAAGTCCTCTTCAATCAGATCTCTTCTGTCCTCTCTTTACTTTCCAGAGTTCCTACATACAGTTGAACCTCATTTAGATGTTATTCCTAGTATTATGCTAGTATTATGCATTAGTATTATTAGATGCAGTTATAAACTACATTTTTAGGCACCAAACTTTGTCCATTAATATTGAGTTGAATTATCTACATTTACTCATTAATAAATCACATTTGTCTGGTTCCCATGAATGAAACATATTGATTTACTATGTTACAATACATAACCTTTTTTTGGCAGACAAAAGAGTTGCCGCCACTGCAGATAAAAATTGCCGCTGACAATGTGTTAAGAAAAGCGACAACAGATGACAGTAGATACATACAACATATAATTTACACGTGTCAACAATATGGTCGGACAAGGTCTTGTTATTTGTTTGCAGTTCAATTAACGTTCAAGTCACAAAGAAAGGGGGAATAAATAAACAAATATGCCTATCAACAGGTAAAGAAGAAATGCAGAAAAGCCTTAAGTCTTGGGGAAAAGTTAAAAATAAAAGATGAGGTTAAAACAAAAAAGAAAATCGCTGAACGTCAAGGACTGCCATATTCAACAATGACAACAGTAAAGCATAATTGTGTTATAAAACAGTTTCAGTTTCTTAAGAAAATGTACTTTTCTCTTTTCTCATTTACATACTACATTAGCCGTCTCCCTTTGAAAACATATAAATGAGGTTATACTGTATATCTAACAGCTTTCAACCATAAAACATGAAAATGGATTTAAAGTTAAACTCTAAATGTCAGAAATAGTATCCTTCCAAGCTGGGTAGAACCTGCTGGAGTATGCAGTTGCTTATTAACCCGCCACCTGTAGGATAATACTAAATCCTCTAACTAAGCGGTTTGGGTTACTAAGAAGAATTCTAAATCCAATGGGACTTACACATCTACACATAACAGCAAACTCCCAATTAACATGGATCGAGACATGCATGGATAATCCGAATACTAGAGTCATTACTATTCTAGCTTCATGGTCTATTTCATAGAACTTTTACACTCATATTATTAGCAAATACATAATAATATTAGTTATTATTATTAGTCTTCTGTTTCATAAGAATATTTTCTAATAATATTAGTTATGAGTTCATGGCTCTAAATTATTAGTAAATATTGCTAATATTATTAGTAAACTGTTTCATAGACTGTAGAATTAATAAAATTTACTGATAGTATTAGGTGTTTTTCTGTAAGTGCATTTGGGCTAATAAGTTATTCTCAAACCCATGTAATTTCAGATTTCATGATCTTAAAATTGTGGAAAATGAATCTCACTGATTTAATTAACAATTTAGAAAAAAAACTTATGTATGCTACCCAAGGAATTTTTGTCATAACAAGTTTTTAGGATTTGAGGTTAGATTTTAATACACAAGCCTACATCTATCTTGAATAAGTGCCTGGTAGATTTATTAATTTCTTAGAGCTAGTTATTATTTGTTACATTTATGAAGTATATGTAGGCCTTGCTGTTTTGAAATAGCATTGACAAAAATACTAAGAAGGGAAAAATCACAATCAACGATCCAGACACAACCTCCAAATCAATCAGCTGACTAATGAACTAATAATATTAGTGAAGAGATTTTATGAGTAGTGTTCATTATCTCTATGAAACAGGATTTTGTTAACTAATAATTAATATTATGATTCCTAATATTGTTAACTAATATTATTAGCAAGTTCAATGAAACAGGGTCGGTAATGTTGTTATGGGCTACACAAATAATCCAGTGTGATTTTTATTGTCGTAATGCTCATTTTACTCTAAGATTTCATTAACAATAAAGCATATTATTATATTTAACCCCTTGCGAGGGGCTTCTGTCGAAGTCATGTAACATTCTCTATGCACAATATAATGAAATAAATTGTAGGAAATTCAAAACTAAGTGCAGGGACTTAAACATCTCGCATAAGGTTATACCTGGATTCTGCCTGCAAAGGATTAAAGAGGGAGGAAGAACCTTGCATGGATAGTCCCAAGGATAATCAAGAGTTTGCTGTGTACGAAAATACATCAACTAACTATAAGCTGCAAGAGTATGTCCAAAGTGACAACAAAATATCTTTCAGTGCTTGTTAAGTTATTTGCCTCCCTAGAAGAAGTGAGTGGGGTTAGAAGAAGAAAGTTGCAGTTCTACTGGTGATCTACTTTTCTAATTGGTGTAGTGTAGGGACTGATTGTCTTAGCTATCATCAAGTACAGGATTCAGAGTCTATTTTCTTGTGTAATAGTTGCTCCAAATATGATTAATAAAAATAAAAAAAATTGAAGTAAAGATATCCTCACATCAATATAATCATAGCCTCATCATTCTTTCCTTTTTAATCGAACTTAAAACTAATATTTTCATTCATGACATTATCAAATGGTGGGTTGTAATTAGTTTTGCATATATATTAAGCTGAGCCGATTTTTCTGGTCCAACAGGGGACATGGGCATTTTCAATCAGAATTTAACATATAAAACCTAAATGTGTCTAATTAGAAAACCCGATAGGTCGATATTAAAATTAAATAAGCATTAATTGTCGTATAATGTTGGAAAATTCTTCATATATTACTAAAGAACTTAAAACCCTAAAATATAAATTTTACATACACAGTAGAAGCCGGAAATAGCACAGTTCGAAATACCGCGGAATCGGATGTAACGCGGGGGAAAGTATGTCCCCCAATAAAAATATACCGTAGTTTTATAAATACAGCTTTTATTTTTGAAGTTGAGTTAAAACAGTAAAAATTCTGCAAAGAATGGTTCTGTAGTACATTTTTTTTACCGTAAGACTTACCCTCACCTGCTAGTTGGCCGTCACCACAGCATTCCAAATGATTTAGCAGAAGTAATGCGACATGGAATGAATAGTGTAGTTCTATAAGGATTTTTAAAAATCTGCACCTGCCAGAAATTCTTAAAACCTAGGAAAGTTGAAATATGATTTAAAATTTAAATCATTCATTCGGATTGTAGAGTCGCGAGTTTGGAATACAAAATGTCGCAGAAGCAGAAAGCATATTCATTAGGAGATAAACTGAAAATTATTGATCATGTAAAAAACGGGGAAACGGAATATTATTCCTGAATGTTACAGTGTATGTTTTAGTAAATGTTGTACGTTACTCTCGGGAATTAGAAACATTCTGCAAAAGAAGAGCTGTAAATTGGGATCAGTTACAGGACTGGATTAAATAGCATAACTGAGAGTAATTTTTAAAACTACTGTTTTTTATATTGCTGCATAACATTGTAATTTATTAGTGAACCAATGTTCCCCTCTGCATGGTCGATTTTTGTCACTTCTTCGGTCACATTTTGAGATACTGCGGTAAGGTTATAACGCGGGGGTAAAGCATGTCCCCCATCAACCGCGTTATATCGGGCTTCTACTGTACTAGTAAATGATCCTATTAAACAAAGTTGATTAAGTTTTTACAAGAAAAATGAAAGTTAGCTTTTACTTCTAATAATAACCGATTTAACTTTTTTCTTGACTTTTCATTGGGTTCAATGTGAAAGAAAAGTTATACATAAGATAAATTATTACCTGGAAGTCACATGACTCATCACACTATATTCAGAAAATTTGAAATGGGATGGTATTTTTTATGAACTATCTCCTACCACTTTTCACCTTTAAGCTTGTCTACTATGTCTTGTCGGATGTTTTCCAATAAAGTGTCAGAGAGTACAAATCTAATTTCTTTATTGCCACACCCCATACAAGGGTTTGTCCTGCCAGAAGGCCCTTCTGAACCTCTCTGTCACTTACTTGCATGCAAGTCCAGTATATATTATAGTAACCCATTTTTTACTGAAGAGCTGATTACTGATTACGACAATTTTTATTCAATTTAAATAGATGGAATGGTCGAATAAATAACACCTACGATTTGGAATGTAAATATGCTTCATTTAATGATGTTTTTTAATCGACTACAATATTACTTCAGGTGTCTCGGTACAAATACTACAATGCATATCCAAAAAGTAAGTTTCCCTGGGGCCATTTACATAAGCAAAACACAATTTCATGGACAAATATATTCCAACAGATACAGCAAATGTTCAGCTATTTCTCAACATATTCACCACCGGAATTGAGATGTCTGTCATATCATGGAAGCAACTTTTGAATACCTGTGTCGTACAAGTCTGTCGCCAGGGATTTGAACACCTCCTAGCAAGTCTCCTGCAGAAGTTCGGCTGGGAGGTGTTTCAACATCCACCCTAAAGCCCAGACCTCGCTCCCAGTAATTTCCATCTTTCCCTTCACCTCACGAAATGACAGGGAATGACAGAGAGGAAATGTTTGTCACACAGTGGTACAAATCCCTGGTGGCAGACTTGTATGACACAGGTATTCAAAAGTTGTTTCCATGGTATGACAAATGTTTTAATTCCGATGGCGAATATGTTGAAAAATAGCTAACACTTCCTGTATCTGTTGGAATATATATGTCCAATAAATTGTGTTTTGTTTCTGTAAACAGCCACAGGGAAACTTACTTTATGGACGCGCCTCATGATTTAGGAATTCGAGAAGATCATGGTTGGTTCCGTCAATAATACTCACGCTTTCACTTATGGCTATACCACAACAGTTTTTTTTACAACATATCAACATCTGCCTTTATTGGTAATCACAAGAATTATTTATAACCCAGTATGCCCAATGTTTTTACATAATACTAAGTAAAGATTTCAATCTTACTTGGAACATACCTCAAAAATGGTTGAATGCTAGGTTTCCGATGAAGTTATCATGAATTTCTGCATCTCACACTAATTACAGCAAATAAATTCTCAGCTGCTTTCAATTCTCTAATATGAAGGTCAAGCATTTGATTTCCTAACACATAATGTTAGTGCCAATTTTCTCCGAACAACAAATAGTGTAACTCTCACCCGTTCAGCTAGTCTTACAACCAATAAGAAAAATACTACTCATACAACTAACTAAAAAGAAAGAGAAACAGATCATGCACTACTTCACAACACATACTGCATTTACGCACAAACCGCTCCCGACTTCCATCGAGAAAATTCCATCCAGGGGAAAGAAACCAAACCATAGAAGCAGTATTCTGTTTTATATACATAAAAAAAAAACTTATTTTATCACTCACCTTCACTTTTAAGTGTTTGCTTACACATAATGCGTTTCACAAGCAACTTGCTTGCATCCTCAGATGAGGTTCACTGCCGGATCAGTTGTTGGGCTGATAGATGTCTCTGTAGGATGGATCATTCTGGAGATAAGGTCGCTTTCCTTTGGCATGTCAAAATTTTCTAAATTATTCTTATTTCTTTGGATGAAGATTTTTTCCCAAATAGTCAGATCAACCGGTTTATGTATAACTTTTAATAATTTTACGTCATCCTCAAACTTGTGTTCATTCATCCAATATTGATGGGCAACCGCCGATTTTTTAATTGTTTGTACTTTATATTTCGTAAGTGTTCCTTGTGCCTTACAGTCAAATTTCTTTTTGTCTTTTATTAAAAGTTGTATATAAACCGGCTGATCTGACTATATGGGAAAAAATCTTCATCCAAGAAATAAGAATAATTTAGCAAATTTTGACATGCCAAAGGAAAGCGACCTTATCTCCAGAATGATCCATTCTACAGAGACATCCATCAGCCCAACAATGGACCCGGCAGTGGACCTCATCTGAGGATGCAAGCAAGTCACTTGTGGAACACGTTCTGTGTAAGTAAATACTTAAAAATTAAGTTGAGTGATAAAATAAGGTTTTTTCATAATTTGACATCTTCACTGTGAGTCCCACAAACATTATGTACGATTACTAATGTTCTGTATGTTGAAAGAATGAAAGAGAACAAGATACCACCCAGCAATTTCCTTTCAAATGTTCAGCTCTCCAAATACGACCATCCAACACACCGAGTTTCATGACACTGAACCGCATGCTACAAAAGTTATTTAGGTGGTGGGGTACTTTTAACTAACCCTGTATTTTAAATATTTAATTGAAAGTTTTGTACAATTTCAATCAGTTTACTTAAAAATGTAATACCGGTAATTTCAAGTGCTGCAACCTAACGCAGAGTAAACCCATACGAGAGGTACTGGGAATTAATACTCACTTACCGTATTTTACGGACTGTAAGACCCACCTTAATTTCAGTCTGGAAATTTAAAGAAAAAGAAACTTAATGTGATTCTAAACGAAACATTTTAAAGGGAATAATATACTTCATTACATAAACAAATTACTGTATAACCTTGTACAATGGAATCGGTGTCAATCACTTCTCACTTAAAATCTGCATTGCACGAAAATCTCTTCTGCACAGGTGACATCGGGTAAATTTTAACAACTGAACTGATTTCTCATGAAGGACTGAAAATACTTTTACACCCTCTAACCCTCAATTCAGCGTACGGTAAGTGAAACGGGACAAAGCTGTTCAGAGGTCATTGCATTCTTTTAAACCACCCGGCAAAAACACGCCTTTTGTATAAAAGAAATCAACATTCCTTTCTTTTTGCATTGTATAGCCTACGTGGTTTCCATCTACCCTCATTTGACGATTGTGACAAGTGCAGTGATGTACAGTCTGTGCTAAAAGTTGTAACTGTCTTATTGTTTGTGTATTCCGGCAATATTTACCATAATTTTAATTTTTTTAGTGTACTCTGGACCATTAGACGCACCCAATTTTCAAGTCTCTGTTTTCAGGTAAAAAGAGCGTCTTATGGTCCGTAAAATACGGTACATAACATGGGTAAACACAATTTTCTCTACACTACCTCTACACAGAATAAGAAGTAAGAAATCTCAGACCTACTGTTACTGGAAGCTTGTAAGGGCTCAGAATATGGTGCCCAAAACTCAAGATTTAACACAGAAAAAAGATAAATCTCCCATGCAGTGAACAGTGCACCAAAACCTCTCATTTTGAGCACCAATTGTTAAAACTACCATGCACACCAACTTGTTAATTCTACTGCGACAGAACACCCAATAAAAGTGAGGTTAAATCTCCATATTATTTTACTTTTCTTAGGTGTTCCTCTATAAACTTTTAAAACTGCTCCACCAAATCAGCAGAAACTAAAGAATCAGAAATTCTTAAGAGAAAAACATATGCTTTACAATCAATACAAAATATATATTATATATTTAAACCACACATGAAATGAAAAAATAGAAAGAAAAAAACATATTAGAAATAGCAGACATCTGAAAATCCTGTAGGCATATGAAGAGTATGAGAGAACAGTAATCATTTCGATTAGTGAAGATGAAAAACAGACAAAGAACAATTGTGCCATAAAACAAATATTCTTGTGAATTTAAAACACAATGGAATAATGGAACTTTTATACAGTGAAACAATATACTATGTTAATTAAGCAAGATGGTTGACATTTAAACACTTTAGACTTCACTTTTACTTACATTTTTGCAGGTCTAAAGTGTTTAAATGTCAACCATCTCACTTAATTAACATTATTTTTGTGTTTGTTCAGAACAACTTGATTAGGACAAGAAAAAACCACAAACTAAAATAATTCTAATGAATTACCTGTTTGAAACATAAAGAAGGTCTAGGTTTCTGCAAAACTAAGTGGAAAATGGCAGGCAATTCAAAATGTGCACTGTATTTCAAAGGTTTGGGGACTTAGGTGAGTACAGTCAGTTCAAAATACCTGGAGACAATAAGCATCTTCCTCAGAAAGCTAAAAAAATTCAGGATTATGTTTAAACATGTGATACAACTTTGCTCTTTAGCATTGTTTTAACTTTCTACTTTCTTCACATAACATTTGAAGCCCTCAAAAGAAATTAAATTTATTCTTTCACAAACAAAATGAGTTATTGCCACCTATAAAACAATACCACTAAATCTTAATGATAAACTGTTGGCTTGTGTGAAATTCAATAATTTTGGACCACCATGTTAAAAAAACATAAAATAAAATAAAATATACTTAAGACATTCACAGAATGTCGCCGTGGGTGAGTCGGTAGCGCACCTGCCTTCCACTCCGGCGGCCCGGGTTCGATTCCCGGCCGGGTCGGGGATTTTTCAGTAGTGAAAAATCCCTTTCCCGGGTTCAGGACTGGGTAGGTTAAGTCTTAGGTTAAGATAATGCACATTGTGCGCGATTCCTTAATTATAGAATCATTGTAATTCCATGTGAATGAATGTATTGGAACTGTACACTGCTCTCATTTTACGAGGAAACTATGCATCATTCCGTTGCTATCCTGAATCTCCCGACTGTGAATGCAAATCCATGCTCGTATATAATCCAAACAGTTAACCAACTATAACAAAATTATTTTATTAATCAAGTTCAAATTGTTTACTACGCCGGTAGAAGTCCAGATGTAGAAAAATGAGTCAGATGGACAAACTTGGTGGGGGGAAAAAAATGCCAGCCCAAGAAGGTCTGCAGCCACCTTTATTTCAAAGTTCATGGTGGAAGATTTAACTTACACAATAACGATGTTTTAGACTAATATTTCAATGATGTAGAATTGCTCAAATTGGTTAATGTACAAGAAAGGATGGCATTCAAAGTAGAAGAAATACGCTGGAGCTCAGAGACATTATTTTTGCTTTGTGCCAAGAATGCACGGTCCACACGGTGGCCTGGAAGCAAGTGTCAGCTGGTAAAGGCTCATATACATAACTCCTCAATTCAAGCATACAGATTACTGAATTAGACGTACAATTAGAATAATGACATATGTTATTTTTATTTTTGGGGGAACATTAAAAATAAAGCGTGCAAGAATAACCTCATACAGTACAACTGAAGAACTGAAAGAGAATTTAAGAAGAGAAATTGCAGCAATTTCACAAGAATAATTAATGAGTGTGAAAGCAAACTTTCTTAAAAGATGTCAGAAATGTGTGGTGGTAGACGGAGATCATTTTCAACATCTCCTATGACATAGGTAGGTAATTATTCTAACTGTAGACCTAATTCAGACATCTGTGCGCTTGAGTTGAGGGGTTATATAAATCAGCCTTTACCGGCCGATGACTTGCTTCCAGGCTGCCGAGCAGACCTTGCATTTTTGGCACATCGCAAAAAATAATCTCACTGTACTAGCCAAGTAACAAATTTTTACTGCACTCTTCCCGATAGGAATTCCATGGTGGTAGTACAAAAAGCTTTCTAAGTGTTAAATATCAAAGTAATTAAAACATTAACATCACGAGATAGTGTATTTCTTTCATTTTATTCGTGAACTATTCTTAATAAATGCAACTCTTGGCTTTGAGCTCCCCTACATAAATTCCCTATAAATAAAGTATGTACCATGCATTATTTCAATTGGCTACCAGATATGTATTTTATTATGGGGAGGTTCAACCAAAATACATGACATTCTATTAATACAAAAGAAAGTCCTTAGAATTTTAAAGAATAGTGACTACAGATCTCATTGCAAACCAATTTTTATTGAAATAAAAATTTTAACTATTGTGAATTTATACTTATTAGAGTTACTTATGCACGTACACTGTAATATTTCTGACTATACACCCAGAAATGAAGTACACGATTATGACAACAGAAATAATGCCGATTTGAATTTGCCATAATTTAGACTCAGTAAATCAGTTAATCCTCATTTATATTTAGGCCCAAATGTTACAACAAGCTGCCTTCTTTTGTAAAAATTTATAGCAAAAATAAATTCTTGAATACACTTTTACCTGTTCTATACTATGGAAGAGTTTTTAAACATACTTCCCAGTGTGGTTTTATGTTGATGTTATGACTTATATCTTAAATGTGCTGTATTGTGCTAACTGACAAATAAATATCAAACAAATTTCATGACTACGTCGCTACTGAAATTACTGATGACTTCACAGTCACTCATGGCTTTACCTAAGATAAATTTCATTTTGATTACTGTTCACTTATAATCTTCACGTGCCAATCCCCTTTTTGTTATCAAAAGATGCTATGAACTGACGTTCTTACCTGCTGGCATGGACCTGGATAGGGTGGTGGGGGGCCTGGGTAAGGTGGTGGGGGAGGGGGCGGAGCCAGCCCCATCCTGCTCACTCCCACTCCTGGCTGGTGCTGGATGATTGAGCCTCCCGGCACCACCGACACAACTCTGGCTGGACCTTCTCTCACTCCTGCAGGCACCATGCCTCCGGGTCCTATCCTCATCTGCACTCGCTGCTGTTGAACTGCAATGCACATGAAGCATTTTAGTCACAGGACACGGGAAAACTAAAACTTTTACACTAGACTTCACTTCTGGTATAGTTTTACCTGTACATATTTCGGCGCCTTTGCAACCCTTTTCAACAGTCATACTTCAACTGCCGTGCTACCCTCTCGTGTACGTGGAATAAATCTCGAGATGAGGTCGTCATTGGTTGGGATGTCGAAGTTCATCAGCCGGTCCCCCCTTTTGTGTGTGAAAATTCTTTCCCAAATAGAAAGCTCCCTGTGGCCTCGGACACATTTTAATAATTCTGGTTCTCTGATAATTTCATGTCCATCGTTCCAAAAGTGTGCGGCTACTGCTGATTTGTCTGTATTTTCAAATTTGATGTGCCTTAGGTGTTCTTTAGTTCTAACTGTTGAAAATGGTTGCAAAGGCGCCGAAACATGTACAGGTAAAACTATACCAGAAGTGAAGTCTAGTGTAAAAGTTTCAACTCATATATAATTATTATGTTATATAACTTCACTGTGTTACTTCCAATACAATTTTATTATTATTATCTACATAGATTTCACATAGTGGAGGATCCTGCATGTACTTGTATCAGAGACCCACAGACAGTTAATCATCTGAACTATGAATGTAGGGACAAATGGCAACAACGAGAAAATTTAATAGATCGCATCAGAAAAAACGGATGTACATGGCCAGTGAAACAGAACAGCTAATCCAGAGGCACAATAGGGAATTCCACAGATTTATACACTCCATGAAGTTGTAAATAACTCTGCTAGGGTAGGGAAAAGGAAAGGTTTATCATTCATCTGTTGGGATGTCTCATCTCCAAATGCAGCAAACTTCCCCGAGAGGGCAACACAAACGTCCAGCTGGCAGTTGGGTCATTCCAAATCAAATCATCCAGAGAAAACAACATTTTGCACCCCACCCCCTCAGATTTTCTTGAAATTTTTTTTACATCATCTATGGACAAATATAACAACCCGTATTTTTCATTTTGTGCAAATTCACTTTAGTTTTTTTTTAATGATTTTTTAAAAAATTGCGTGTTTTTAGACAATTTGTTGCTAGGAGTGCAGGTTGAAAGTGGCACGTTTTGGTAAAAAATTATTTGTAAAGTTGTTACTTAATATTAAGTCATGAAACCCAACTGTTCTTACTTAAAATTTCACCAGGATTCCAAATATCTTATTGAAAATAACATTTGACTCACATAAAACTTTGTTTTTACTCTTCAAAGTTGGTGCTTCTGAAGTTTTTTCTTCCGTGCAGTCATATAAGTAGAAGTTCATAACTTTTTTCTGCCTGGTGGTATCAGGCTGAAAAGGGTCTCATTTGAAAGAGGATGAAACGTACTACAATAGTATCAAATAAAATTCATGGGTATTTGATGTTATCATGTTATAAAAAAAAGAAAAAGTTTTATGGATGAAAATTTCCATTTTAGCATTAACTGTTATCATTGCAAAAGTTAGATTAGTTATATTAATTTTATACAGCAATTAACATATAGATTTGTTCACTCTAATAGACCTAAAAAAGGAATCACAAATTTTGTTTTGAAATCTAGGGTATTGTTAAGAATTTTTTTAGGTGACAGTCAGGTGAAAAGTAGATCTGTAATATGCTAAAACATAATAATATAAGACATATTTTTTGTTTGAATGAAATTTAACTTTTACATGTAATGAAAGATTTTATTTTATGACTCTTTAAAAACCCAAAAATGAAATGATGTAATAATAAAAATTATTACAGTAATTAAAATATTTTATTAATCCAACAAAATTGGCATCAGATCATTTAAACATGATTGACCACAGGGTCCTGAATAAAATTAGTGCATGCCTCAACAGTTACAATACAAACAAATATAAATAGACACATAACATTAACATAAACAATGATTTTAACTGTTCACTTCTCTTGGAGACACAAGACCATTAAGTATAATATAAATGTCTGTGGAGAATACAAAGGGAGTCCTTTATTACTCCCAACAGGATGGTAGGTTTAGCATTATCATAATACAGTGAGTCCCACGCAAGAGTTGGCCAACGACGCGGGTTCCTGCGGCGCGGCGTGTACAGCTCCAACTCCCGAGCGATCGAGTGAAATATCTACGCTAATAAAGCCGCGATGGGTATAATGATTCAGGTTCTCACATTTACAGTTAAAATTACAATGAAAATAAACACGTACCTCATCACAAGAGATGTTGGAATTGTTCTCCTCTTGCATCCACACAATACTGGCACATTTTTAGAAAATTTTCTTTCACGCGCATAAGTTCAGCTTCCGAGATAAAGTTAATTTCTCTTGTGATTTTGTCTTTAAGTTCTTCTAATGTATGGGAAATTGACCTATACACTTTATTTTTCAAGTTTCCCCATAAATAATATTCACATAGCCTACTGTTAGAAGAAATTAAAGACAATATCGCATAGGCCTATCACAAGAGAAATGAACTCTGTCTCGGAAGCTGAACTAATGCGCGTGAAAGAAAATTTTCTAAAAAGGTGCCAGTATTGTGTGGATGCAAGAGGAGAACATTTCCTACATCTCGTGTGATGAGGTACGTGTTTATTTTCATTGTAATTTTACTGTAAATGTGAGAACCTGAATCATTACACCCATCGCGGCTTTATTATCATAGATATTTCACCCGATCGCTCGGGAGTTGGAGCTGTGCCCGCCGTGCCGCAGGAACCCGCGTCATTGGTCAACTCTTGCGGGGGACTCACTGTAGTAAATCATGTGACTCACAGACAAGAGACCAAACAAAAGAACTTGTCAGTACAGGTCAAGAGGAACATTGGCTTCTCTTACCTCAGTTAGTTTTGAAACTCTGTTGTGACAGTTCATCTTAGTTCATTATTAAAGGAAAAGTAAACTAAAAATTCAGTATCATTTTCTTCATACGGATTGAAAGAGAATGTTTTTAAGAAATGATATTCACTGTTAGAAATGTTTTACACCTTCACATTTAATCACAAAACGAATCTATTTATTGTAACGCGATGGGCGCGTGACGTCACGCTTGACGAAGGCTTGGCTCAGTCTCGCCCGGTGAAAGACATTTCACAGCATTCTGTCTACTGTTACAGTTTTTTAGTGAGTATCTGTTCAAACAATGGTTTATTGTTGTGTTGTGGGGTGTACAAACTCATCGTCGAAGAGTGATAACACACTTAAAATATCTTTCCATCGATTTCCCAACAGAGATAAGTCACCCGAACGTAAATAAGCAATGGCTGATAAAAATAAAAAGAGAAAAATTTGTTCCTACTAAATACAGTACGGTTTGTTCACAACATTTTGAAGAAAATGATACCGAGCTTTTGGAACAGTACGAACACAGTTATCTGGAGAAACCCCGCAATCTGTTTAAAAAAGAAGTGCTGTGCCATCACTTCTTTTGCGTGGGAAATCTGAAACACCGCCAATGAAGAAAAGAAAATCGTCGTACTCGAGGAAGAAGGAAATGAGAGAGTTGTTGCAAGATTTGAATAGTAATCCTTCAGTATCCGGGAATGGACACATCATGAATGTGGAATCTATGACGAAAATTCAGTTTCTAACAGAGTAGGCGTTCAGCGTGAACTAGGAAACGAAACTTATGTCAATGTTTGCACAGATTCATTGAATGTTTCTTCTAGAAATTGTGATTTAGATAGCTCTTTTAGCATTTCAGAAATTTCTACTACCGCAAAAGATGATTCTGAATCAGAAAGTGACTCTGTTCGTATCTTGAAAAATGTTTCGTTTTTGAACTGTATTAGCTCTAAGTATTAACTGATAACGCCTGGCAACTAGTGTATCTTTATTTATAATAACGCTATCGAATGAGCAATGTCGTGTTATACAGTCTACAACCCCCTTCTGTTCACAAATTACTTCACGGTCCCAACAACACACACTTTCGTGGCCCGTTTTCGTATGTACACACAGCCCACATTTACACCATTCCGTATTTTCTTTTCTTCCTTGCAACTCTTTACATAATTCCTTGTCATTTTCTTTTCGTGTGATATTAATTTGTGAATACCGAGATTTGTCCTTAGAAGGTAACATTGCAGGCATCTCTATCAACAACAAACACAAATGAGACTTTGTGGTGTATTAGAAACACAGGCGCGAGCATTACAGTAGCTGTTGTCCTGCCAGCAAGTTAGTCAGGAGTGACGTCACACGAGCGTTTTACTTCACCCGTACAAGGCGTAATATTGGGCACCTGAAGTTCACGAGATCACCATTCGTTTCGTAATTCAAAGCTCCGTGCGATGAGATTAAAATTAGAAAATGGTATTTTTTTAGTTTACCCTTCCTTTAACAAGTATGCTAATTGTGAACAGTAGTTTTGTGAAATAGTTTTTCTAATAAGTTAGAAAATGTGAGTTTTGGATTTAGTTTTTTGTGCAGTGAGTAAATTAGAATTGTTGATGAATTACAATATAGGCTAATTTAGGTAGACTACTTGCTGTAAAAATGAGTTCAGATGAAGAGTTGATGTTATCACCTAAAGAACAGTGCAGTGTGGGACTGATAACTAATTCCCAATGTCATAGTAAATATTTTACAGATAAGGAAGAAAATCTGATGGTTTCAAATTTACCTGATCAAGTACAGGAAATTCTTAGTTGGAGGATAGCAAGAACATTGACTCCTACTTCTAATGTATGTTTGCACCACTTTCTATACTATACAGAGTATTATGAAAATAAACAAATGAAGTGTTGTGACCCAAACAAAGTCCACAAAAAAGTAATTAAAGCAGGGTTAAGACTGATTACATTAAAATTTGCTAAAGAAGTAAAAAGCAAAAAAGGTATCGTATTAATTCCAGGCAAAAAGATTTGTGACAACTGCAGAAAAAAAGTTGTTTTGCATGATGATGATGAAGAAGAAGACAACGACCAGAAAAGTGTTTGTAGTCAGTCTTATGAAGGAGAATTTAGTGGCAGTAGTGTTTTAACACCTGCGAAGAAATCTAAAAAAATTGATACACCTTCAAAAGTTTTAGAAAAGTATGAATTAGACTCAAGTATGGCAACAATAGGAGTTTCACCAATAAAAGTTAAATCTTTAGCATCAGGATCAAAGGTAAAATATGCCAAACGAAAAATAAATGAAATTAAAAATAAAATGCAAACAAAGGTTGCACATGTTTTGAGGCTACCAGGAAATGAACTACAATCTGATTCTTCAATTTCATCAACAGAATCTATATCTCCAGTAGCACAAAAGGCCCAAGATTTGGACCACCTAGTCAATGCCATCACAAACCTTTTTTTGGCCAGAACACAAAAATACTGGAAGAGAGGATAAGTTCTGGGTCCCTTTTACAGACATAATTTGCTCCATAGATATAGGCCTACCAGAATTAAGTTCTCAAGTCGGACGAATGATGTTCAGTCTTTCAAAAAAAAGTGAAAAAAAAAAACATTAATGCTGCCTGGCCAAGGAAAGATTAGGCCAAACACATTGGTAAGTCATAAAATTGCATTATCTTTAAGCACACCCAAGCTACCTTTCTTTTTAATCCTACCTAAAAATCTTAAATATTAGGCTATCCTTGATATCAAATTGAATTTATGACTAGTATTTTTAAGCCTAATAGAGTGTACAAGCTGTATTAATTGTTGTATAAAATCAATATAACTAATCAACCTTTTGCATTGATAACAGTTTAACGCTAAAATGGAAATTTTCATCTATAATACTTTTTCTTTTTTTATAACATGATAACATCAAATACCCATGAATTTTATTTAATACTATTGTAGTGCATTTCATCCTCTTTCAAATGAGACCTCTTTCAGCCTGATACCACCAGGCAGAAAAAAGTTATGAACTTCTACTTATATGACTGCACGGAAGAAAAAACTTCAGAAGCACCAACTTTGAAGAGTAAAAACAAAGTTTTATGTGAGTCAAATGTTATTTTCAATAAGATATTTGGAATCCTGGTGAAATTTTAAGTAAGAACAGTTGGGTTTCATGACTTAATATTAAGTAACAACTTTACAAATAATTTTTTACCAAAACGTGCCACTTTCAACCTGCACTCCTAGTAACAAATTGTCTAAAAACACGCAATTTTTAAAAAAAATCATAAAAAAAAACTAAAGTGAATTTGCACAAAATGAAAAATACGGGTTGTTATATTTGTCCATAGATGCTGTAAAAAAATTTTCATGAAAATCCGAGGGGGTGGGGTGCACACCCCTGGATGATTTGACTTGGACTGACCCAGTTGGTGTTAATCTGATGATTATGAATGAAGATGGTCTTCGAAACTAGTTCAGGTATTTATACATAAAGTGAAGTATACATGCTAGACCCAACTCAATATTATAAGCTGTATTACAAAAATCCCTTTAGGCAGGCCTACAGGCTGAGGTAGATTTCAAAGTGCTTTTGGTTTAATTTATTATCGCTGCGCATCACTCTTCTTTTTTAGCCTTGGCATGGCAAACCCGCAGTACAGTAGAACCCCGATAATTCGAGCTAATTGGGGCTGAGGCTACCTCGAATTACAAAAAACTCGGATTGTACGGAAACATCACTAAATCAATGGGTAAATCATAAATAAATGTTTAATGAGCACAATAATGGTTTAAAAAATAAATAAATAAACAATATAGTAGGCATACATATCTTTAATAGGCCTGTATGTATATTGGCAAACATTTCCAATTTGCTACATCGGCATCCTTTAAGAATAAAGTCATTGTCTGACTCTTAGTGGAGTGGAACGGGAAAGCGGCGATACTAGGAAAACACTTTTAATTACCATTGTTGCTGAAATTACCATTGTTGCTGAGTAGGGATTACTGTAACAATACAGTATTCTTTTCTGAAAGGATGGTATGCACTGTATGATTGACACGAGGTCCCGTCAATGAAAGATCGAACCTAACGGTTTCTGTCGATCTGTAATAGAAATGCATTAGCAGTCTGAAGCCAAGGTTATTTCTGTGTGTTATGAACGAAAATCCAGTTTTACCTGCATTTTTGTACATGCAAAAATTGTAAGAAAGCTCAAAATGTAACACACTCGGAAGTGTGTAAAACTTACATGCGGACACGGTATAAAAACGGGATTTTACTCTAGTTTTATGGAAAATTTTAATTTTCTTAAGACCAGCTCGAATTACACGGAACCTCGAATTACCGGGGCTCGAATTACCGAGGCTCTACTGTAATAAGAATTGAATTCGGTAAAGAGGAAGAGCCTACAATCATTTGTTTTCACAACAAGAATAGGATATAATATTCTGGGAGGCCGTGCGCAAGATCAGCAATGAATAAAATTAGCAAAGCCGCTAAACAAGACAAAATTATGATATTATAATAATTGTTTTAAGTGTTATTATTTTCAAACATTAAAATCTTGCGTCATATGAGAGCTATCAAGAAACTAGTTATTGATTTGTAGAGTACTCATCAAGAGCTTTTCAACGATACCCCACAAGACGTAGTTTCAAAAATTTCGAATTTCCATCCCCTCACCCCCACCCCCACTCGTACCCCCAAAAACCCCCGAATTGTTGGTGTCACTGTGAACTCCACAGGGAGTACTCTAATTTATTCAAACAAAGTTTCCCTCTATACTTCATAGGGGCCGAGATATAAATGTTTTAAAATTTCAACCCCCTCCCCCGACCACCCCCTTGGGCCAATTTTGCCCATTAACGAACTTGTCTGAACTATTGGGCCTAGAAATAACATAATAAAATTTGGTTCAAATATCTTCATAATTACGGCCACTATCGTGTAAAGATATATACCGTATATATATATAAATATCACAAAAAAAATTTTTGGACGGGCGGTGGTTTCGTACTTAGGGGAGCATGAAACGTAAAGATATGAAAGAATTTTTCGAAAATCATGACATGGTATCCATTGCAATAGGTAGATTTTTCTTCGAAATCTACCTAAAAATATGTTGCTTTAGAATCCTCTGTTATTGCAGGAGTAATATGATTACCTTGCATATGCCCTGGAGGTAGCCTCTGCAGCTGATTTGCTCCTACAGGACTGGAAGATGATGGGGGGAAGGTGCTCTGGAAGCTCACTGCAACACCATTGTCAGGGGACACCAGTCTGCTTCCCACCACTTGTCGGTTCAGAGCCTGCAATAAATCAGAAAGATAAGATATATGCATATGCATTCATGAACCACAGATTATTGTCTCTGTTGGACATTACATGAGAATATTATAGGAGTAAAATTCCTCTGATACTGGACTTGGAAATGCTCTACCAACTGAGCTAAGCCTGAGTTCACATCACAGCACCAGATGAAACCTCTCTCCTATGACTGACTGCCCTGAATGATTTTGTGAAAAATGTTGAAAAATGTATCGCTGTTTCTCTTCATCTGTGAGTTGTGGCATTAACCAATTTTCCAACACGTCCAGGTAAACATTGGTAACACGGCCATTTTCTCCAAACAACAACAATGTTTCCCGCTAATGAAAAATGAAAATCAGATGTTCACTACAAAACTTCAAGCTTCCCTCTTTCACATGGTGATAGATTTTTATTTATGTTACATAGTAGAGAAAATATAGCCTTATGAAATAGTCTAAACATTTATGGACATGGTGTATAACAGACCAATGATTATATGATGATGATTGATGACGATGATGATGATGACGATGACAATGATGACAACAAATTAAGTCAATTACATTACACACTTTTACTGGTGTCATATCATATGGTTTTAGGGGATTAACATTTTGGTTTGCCATGTTGTGACATGGATAATTTGTGTGAGCCGCAAGCAATGAAAGGTTGTGAAACACTGGCATAAGCAAGTTATGTAAGAGATTTTAAGCCGTAGGCAAAGAAAGGTTGTGAGGTTCATACCTGCTGCTGTAGATCTTGTGCCTGTGGTTGTGGTACAGGCTGAGGTGTTGTGGCAGGCTGGTTTGACGCTGGGGATGCGGCCACAGGGGTATCACCTTCCACTGTTGAAGATGGAGTGCTTGCAGATCTGTTAGCTTCCTCTTTCAATGAAGGCGATGGTGTGGTTGTGGTAGGCTCCTGCGTACCTTCTGCTGGTTTCTCTGGTTTAGCATCACCGGATCTGTGAACCAATATGAGAGTCAGCAGAGTTCCACGAAGTTTAGAAGATGCGGTTATTTATTTATTTATTTATTTATTATGCTGAGAATATAACAGGCTAATGCCCAATTATAATATTCTCTCTTACACCACAGAAAGATTCAAATAAAGAAAATGACAAGGAGCATATTTTAATAATTACTTTTTTTAAGTTTTCAAATTTTTATTACATATACCGTATATACCGGAATACTACCCGCCTCCGAATAATACCCGCACCCAAATTTTTCGAAAGGAAATTTGAAAAAAAAAATTCTTTAGGCCTCTATATAAAAATATTTTGCCAGGTTTATTCTTGATTAAACAGTTATAATTAACATTACATATCATAAAAGAATTAAATATGGTAGGCTAAAATGTAATTTTAAAAATAACATGGTAACAGCCAGCTGGAAATCTCGCCATCTTATACGCGCTGCGTCTCTTTCAACAACAACAACACTCTCCAGCTGATCGGCGGGAATCACACGTGATGACGTATGTCCGACTGGTCCGAATCAAGGTCAAAGTCGTGTGGTAATTCCCCGAACTTTCCCGAATAAGTGCTTCTGCTTGTACTGTAATGTTACTTGCTTGGCGTCTCTATACGTAAAGCTTTGTTTCACGGCCAGTCATGGCGGACCATGTGCATTAGAAAGCACTTTCTTTGTCTCATTTTCCTTTAATTACAGCTTCGCTACTGGTATACTATACTGTGATACTACTACAAAGCATCGTGCTATATTGAGCCGATATGGTACAAATTGTCGAAATTCAGATGAGAGGAGACCAGTATTCAAATAATACCCGCACCCCAGTTTTTCACTCGCGATTTTTGGAAAAAATATGCGGGTAGTATTAGAGTATATACGGTATTTTTAAACTGCTTATTGTTAGTATTAAAAATATCTATTATAGTATATAAGAATTGAGTCAATTTTTGTGACACTTACTTCACTTGAGTTCTCTATTTGGAGACTAGTTTCCTGAAACTAGTCTCCAAATAGAGAACTCAGGTGAAGTAAGTGTCACAAAAATTGACTCAATTCTTATATACTATATTAGAAAAACTTCACTGTTACTAACTTCCTGTAATAATTAATATTTAAAAATATCTATATTGTCCATTTTGTGTAACTGATTGTATAGACGGAGCACATTATAAAGAGGAGAATTATTATGGGAGTCAGTGTTTGCATATGCATAATACAGGTAATCTATGTAGCCTAATGAGTAATCAGGTAAACGTGACAGCCGGTGTATTGTGTTGACATCGAAGCCATGTCATAACCTATATGTTTGCAGTGTGTCCAACTGAAAAGTTTTAAAATAAAGGTCAGACACACCGAGTGAAAAGGCGGTTGTGGAGGGGGGGAGCTAAATACAGCACATTATACTAATATACCGTTAATAACAATATGGTACAGTTTGGAGTTTGTTTTTATCACTGCTTTCATCTGTAGCAACTGAAAACGGACCTTGAATAAGAGTCTGAACAATCTGAAAACCTACACAGTTCTTCGGAGGAAAAGTTCAGCTTAAATTTAAGTTTTTTAACGTATTATCTATTAAATAAAGGAAATTTATATTCTATTTTCAAAATGGCCTCCTCTTCACCCTTCATAGCCATTCCATTCCTCCCACAGTTTTAATTCTTTACTTTTCATTTTTATAAGTTTATTTTCTACATTTATAATTGATTGTACAAATTATACAATAACATAAGAATACAAAACTCTGCATGTTTTCAGCTTAAATCTGTATTTAGACATTTAAAAAAAGAAAAAGCTTGTTTTAAAGGCCTCTTGATAGCCTATATGTATATAAATTGAATACATTATGTAAAAAAAGTTCAAGGTACAAAAAAACAACATATATCATGGTCTACAAGGATGAAAAAGAGAGAACAATGTACGCGTACATTACAAGTTGGTTATATTTGAAGAACTTAAATAGATCTCAATGTCACATCTTCAGAAACAAATAATGCTTAACCCTTAATAATTCTGGAAACTGTTCTCAACTTGCTGAAGAAAAGGACAGCACTAAAAAAAAAAAAGGACAATTAAAGGACTTTTTTTAATAGTCACCATTTTAAATGACAGTTGGACACACTGTGTTGACTTGTTTTCAAATGCTGGGCAATGAATCGGGAATAGAATCTGAGCCTGGTAAGAACAGTGAAATCCTGAAATTTCAAAATGATTTTTCAGTAAAAAATAAACTACTTTCCAAGATTTCTACTAATTTGATTTACATACCCCTCTTTCACAGGTTCTTTTTTCTCGCCTTTGTGTTCCTCCTTGCTTTCTTCTTCTTCCAGATCCAGGTTCTCATCCAGAATATTGGTTTTCTCACCTCCCGTGACTGAGTCTAACTCAGGATCCGCATATTCAAGGATGTTAAAGTCATTGCCCATTTCTGTGAAGAAAATTATTATAGTAGGTTTTAACTCAAACTAAAGTAAATGCTCTGTTGAATACATAATGCAGTGACGAATCTTGCAAGATTTGACATTTATTTTCCTTTACTCAGTATATCTCACACAGTTCACATTTTCTTAGGAAAAAAAAATGACTTAACAATGCAGCCTTAATGCAGGAAGCAACTTGAAAGAACTTTCATGAACTTACTTGACCAAGCAAACATTAAGCTCATTGTCACTTGACCATAGTTCTAGATTGGATATTAAATTGCTATTTATAATTCACAATTCGTTACACAATACTATACAATACTATAGTAGTTAATAAAAATTATGATACAGTTAGCAGTCTTTAGTGAAATAACAATTGTTAAGCTAAGGGATTAAAGTGAAAGTTACCTAGAAGTTCTTTGTCGTCTCCCAGCTCTGCTAGGATGGCACCCACGCCCTCCACTTCCACCATGCCTCCATCTTGTTCCAGCTTCTCCAGCTCTGCAGTCACACTCTCTGGAATCTCTTGGGAGTCGCCAGACGATGCCGTCACTGATGACACTGACTGTTGTGTTGACATTCCAACAACTGATGAGACAGCAGGAGCCGGCAGTGTTATTTGTCCTGAATGACTTACTGTAATAAAAATTAGATCGCATGTAAATCTGGTGCTCAACATCATTATTTTAAACTTAACAAAAATCTGTCATTAGAGAATGTGTGATAACTGCCAAATGTTACATAGAAATAAGAAACCTAAGACACTTTTTTACCTTGAAAACAGAGCAATGAAAGTTGGGTGCGTCAAATGATCCGAAGTAAAAAGAAAAAAATTATGGTACTTACTGCTGGTAATACCATAATCATAAACAAAGTGTTGTATAGCCATATGTTAGTTGCAACTTGTGGCAAAGACTATATGTTAGTACAGTTGGTGCCATTTTAAGAAGGCCTCGCCCCAAACCATAGTCTATCTACAAAAGAATATAATAGCATTGTTCCCTAATCCAAAAATCTGCACCGACTTCGACACCAACAAAGAACAGGTGCTCTTGCAGTTGCGTGGTTTCCCCAGTGTTGTCACTGTCCTTCACTACTTCTTAAGTAAAGTAAGTGCTGT
Organism: Ectobius pallidus; assembly: GCA_964059195.1. NCBI lineage: Eukaryota > Metazoa > Arthropoda > Insecta > Blattodea > Ectobiidae > Ectobius > Ectobius pallidus. The sequence continues at coordinate 215,575,191 of CAXKWD010000001.1, forward strand.
GGTACATATTTGGCAATATTGTACTGGACTGCAGACAATATGCCTAATTACCTTTCTATTCAATGATTGATAGGATTGATAAGTGGATTAGAGTATCAGCAGGTAGAGGAAGTTCTTGGGAAAAAGTCTTTAAAAAGTGGCACCCACATTACCCTTGTCACAACCGCAAATTAGGGTAGTAGGAAGTCACATCAACAACGCAAAAGAAAGGAATCTGGGTTCTTTCATACAAAGAGAGTTGTCTATTTGTGTTGGTCTAAATGAAGACAATGACCTCCAAACAGCCTTGTTCTGTTACATTTACCGTATGCAGTGTTGAGAGTGAGACGATGTAAAAGTATTTTCAGTCTTTCAGGAGAAATCAGTTATCAGTTGTTCGGTAAGTGAATCTTAAAGTGCAAAACATCTCTTAAAATTTATGCAATGCCATCTGTACAGATGCACTGATTCCACTGTAAAATATTATGATTTGTGTATGCAATGAAGTATATTATAATTTCCATCCTACAATCAAAGTGTGTCTAATGGCTAGTTTACACGATGACAGTAGATTTCTTAACAACGTTCATAAAAGTGATTTCATGAACCATACTCTTTAAACTAATTCCAGGGCAACCACACGTTTCATCTTATTTCTGAAGTTCAAGTTGTTGAAATCCCATATTCATGTTTGAAACACGTAGGAATCCAGGCATTTCACAGTTTCATTACCCCCCCCACTTCATTTTACAAAATGTGGACAAGCTAAATAAGCGTTAAGCGTATAACCTCAAAGTCGCTATTATAGTTTTCTGAAAAGTTGAAATCGGCTGAAACTGTCACTCACTGTCACCAGTACATTTCGTGCTTGCGCATTCAAGTAAAAAAACAGTTGTGAAACTTAGTTACGAAACGTAATTTCATCGTGTAAACCAGCCTTTAGGGTCCTGAGTGTCTTATAGTTCAAGTAATAAGGTACCACCATGAATTTATATCTTAACCTATTCATTGCTACTGACGTAAAAATTCCTCACCCGAGAAAACTGTATAAAAGAAGAAATATAAGATTAATAAAGTAATGCTTTTAGAAACTAATTGAGAAGAACACAGTGAAGTCATAATATATATTATTAAGGCTATTTTTCACACTTAAACTTCACTATCAGTTATTTACCTAGGATTACGTAGTTTCAGTCACCCTTGTGACTATCCTCAGCTACATCTGAATTTCTGTTGGTAGCCTAACAGAAATTGAGATGTAGCTGAGGATAGTCACAAGGGTGACTGAAACTACGTAGTCCTAGGTAAATAACTGATAGTGAAGTTTATGTGTGAAAAATAGCCTTAATAATATAAGTAATGCTTTAATTGGTTTCACTTGATGTCTGCTTATATTTAAATAACAATTCAGCTCTAAAAATGTTAAATTTAATATTAATATTTTGAGGGCTCACCAGCAATTCTCTGTGTATTTGGGTCCAGAGGATGTCCTGGAGTGACTCTTGTCAATCTCATCTGCACCCCAAGTCCTCCCTCAATAGTGCCGCCTGGTCTCACAACTCGCTGCGTGGTTAACACTGTTGCATTAGGTGTCAACACTCCTTGAGTTCCACTGCCATCTGTGGACACAACATTAAAGAAAATATTCATTCACAACATTTTAAATACAAAACAAAATTATCGTTATAATCTCAAACTTATTGACCATTTGAGGACTGAATGTGACGGAAATCCTCATGAGTAGGGCCCGGATTTTTAGGCTTTTATAAAAGGTATTTTAGCATGGACAACGTCACAGACAGAGGCGGCAGGAATTCGAATGCAAGCAAAACATGCTGAGATGAAAACACTGACAGTATCACGGTAATAGCCACATGGTTAACTAAAGCACATGGATTGGAGTACAGCATCTGCGGACTGCTATTTTCACTTCTGCATCTGACACAGAGCGTTTACCGACCAAGAATTTCTTCAGCAAGGTGTAGTGCGATTTTTATGGGCTAAAGGGCATAATTCGAGTGAAATTAACAGGGACATGTGTGACACATATGGGCACGACTGTATGGACCATAGCAAAGTCTCCAGGTGGTGTGCATTCTTCGAAGATGGCCGTGATAACCTTTCATTTGTTTGGTCACATGAAGAAACTGATACCATGATGGGAGAAATGTGTTGAGAAACTTGGCGACTACATAGAAAAGTAGATAAAAGATGTCCCTTCATGTGTGCATTTGTTTGTAATTGTACTTAAACTTTTTGTAAAAAAAAAAAAAAAAATTATTGTGCGTTACTTTCTGATCCACCCTTGTATAAAGGGAATTGAACTTCACTTATTTTAAAGTATGTAACCTAAACTGTTCCCGCTTTCAACAGCTATACTACAAATGAATAACTGTGCTAACCATATTGTACTCATACTTGATCCAAAACTATTCATACTTGATCCAAAACTTGTCATACTTGATCCAAAACTTGTCATACTTGATCCAAAACTTACTTGGTCTGATCACATTAATTATGTTTGTGTGAGACTGTCCCGTGTTCTCTATTTATTGTGTCACTTGAAGCCAATAATATCAAAAACGTATTTAAAGCAAGCGTACTATGCATTTTTCCATAGCATATTAATTTATGGTATTCACATATGGGGAATGGAACTGGAATTGATAAAGTCCTCATTTTGCAAAAGAAAGCTATTCGCATATTGTCAGGTGCTTGCTATGATGCCCATTGCAAACCACTGTTTATAGAAGAAGGTATTTTAACTATTATAAATCAATACGTTTTTAACGAATAAGTTTACCACTAGGCAAGTTGTATACAATCACTCCATTAGATTCAATTATTTTATTGTCAAGCCCTCTGTTAGACTCACTAAAAGCAAAGATTGGTTTAGTGTAATTGCAATCGACATGTTCAACAAACTGCCATTTGAAGCTCACACAAATTTAAGAACGAATTGAAAAAGTGGCTTACACTACATCCATTTTACAACATCAATGAATATTTTATTGCCAATTTTGATATGATTTTTTAATGTGTTATGTGTTAAACATTTGTAATTGACTTCTATCCATAACACCATAGCGGAGTTGATGATAGCAATAAAGAATAATAATAATAATAATAAACTCTACAGGCAAGCTAGAGATATTTACCTTGTGAGAATCCCAGTTGTGTCTGTCGCTGCACAAGGTGATCGTAAGGATCTAGAGGATTGCGTGGGCCAGGTAGTCTGTGCACTAGATGTGCAGGGTATCCCTGTACACTGCCAATTGTTCTCTGCTGTTGCTGCTGCTGCTGCTGTTGTTGTTGTAAGATCATTCTTGTACGTGGATCCACCCCCTGATAATAAAGACAAACATTCATAATGCGGGAACTTTCAAAGCTTTTTTTTATTTAATTAATGAAGGAAGTTTACATAGTGAAGTTAAGAATTCTAGAGTGATAGGGAAAAGCGAATAAGTCAAAAAACCAAAGTTCCAGGAGAGACAAAAAAGAATTATTTCCACAACATTGTTACAATATCTAGTTCAGCCCACCCAGATATTTTTACATACTGTCTTATACCGTGTAAAAATATCTGGGTAGGCTGAACTAAATATTGTAACAATGCTGTGGAAATAAATTGTTTTTTGTCTCTCCTTAAACTTTGGTTTTTTGACTTATTCGCTTTTTCCCTACCACTCTAGAATTATGAGAGATATGAGTGGAGAAATAATACACAACTTCATTAGATGTTCAGACTAACCTGGACTAGTTTCGGATTGTGCCTTCATCCCATTTTCAACATACTCCAACTGCTGGTTGTGCAGAAAGTTGGAGTACATTGAAAATGGGATAAAAGCATAATCCCGAAACTAGTCCAGGTTAGTCTGAACATCGAGTGAAGTAGTGTATTATTTCTCCACTCATTTCTTTCATAACTTTCAAAGCTTTTACAGTAAACTAAATAGCGTGAAACCTCTACTTTATACTTCTGCCAGGGACACTTTACAAAGATCTAAAATTGAGGAAAGTGTAAAATAAAGACACAGTAATAGGGTAGCATACAGGAAAAGCTGAAGAGAGTAGAGCGCAGCCATATAATTCTGCTGCAGCGCAAAAACCAATTTACGTTAAGACCATGAAGTCATGCCACCTTCCCAACATGTCATCTTTCTCCTCCCATCCCTCCCTGCTTTTTAATGAATATTTCCACATGTTTCAACGAGGAATCACGGTTTAGGGATATCTCACTTGCTCGAAAAGAAAGCAGCCTTATTGCTGTGGCTTGGTCCTAAAAGGGCCAATGTCAATTTTTTGTAGCAATGAGATTTATGCATTACTGAACTCGGCTAGTCTTTATCTTTCGTATACTAAAAGATCCAATGTCTGTTGCTATTAATAATCATAATACAGACACCTCAGGGGCCAGAGTCACAAGTTTTCAGCAAACAAAGTTACTTCTATAAAGGCTTCAAAGTCGGTTATCTCAAAAATAAGTTTTATGACATTGGCCCTTTTAGAACCAAGACACAGGTGTAGGTGTTTCTTTTGTTGGCATCGGTGAATGAGTGTATGTGCTGTGTACAGTTCTAAGTGCACCTCACATTGTTCGAAATGCCCCCTGTGCTAACTAAATTATAGTTTAAAACTCTTCATAGTCAAGTTAGGGAAATAGTGTCAAGAAACCTCGCCCTTAGGATGTCTGTACTAGTCTGAAATCATTCGACAAAATCGCTGCATAGCTCTGCCTCCTAGTCATCCCGCACACATTGCAGCAGAATTATATGGCTTCGCCTCTACAATAATTAATTCCTGTTATATCACTTTTCCATAACCAAATTATAACCAAATTCTAACCAATCATGAATCAGTCTTTCCCTGAGTATCCTTACAATGGGGTTTTACTATTTCCTGAATAGTATTCTTGGTTACTGTCGTAGGGGAGAGCTACTTAGAAATAATAGGCACCATAAAGTGAGTTCTTCAGGAAGAGAGAGGATTGTGAAGTGTTTGAGGAGGTGGTATGCCAGTCGACAGAAGGCTCCATCAAACAAGTAGATATTACAAATAAGTATCAGCTTGAAAAATTTTATGTCATAACCGGGATTTGAACATGGATCTTCGGCTTAATGCGCCGATGCTCTACCATTGAGCTACCATGACAACATGCCAGTCTGACATCAAATTCCTCAACTGATTCAGAAGACAAGGCAAACCACGGGAGGTTTCTCTCCGTCGAGAACACACATCCAAATGGCGTCCTACCCTTGTAGGTACTTTGAAGCCTAGTTATTATTTATATACTATTAATTAAGTGGAAGGAAAGGAAATAGACATTAAATCCATGTTGTCATGGTAGCTCAATGGTAGAGCCGAAGATCCGTGTTCAAATCCCGGTTATGACATAAAATTTTTCAAGCTGATACTTATTTGTATTAATATCCCAGACATGGATTTAATGTCTATTTCCTTTCCTTCCACTTAAACAAGTAGATATTGTTGTGATCATCAGGGAGAAGAACTGTGGACCGGTCATTGATTCGACAGTGCGTTTTGAGAGGGGCAGAGACCATGAAAAGGATGTAGACATGGAAAAGAAACTTCATTATTATCCATGCTGCCAATATTTGAAGAAGTATGGGATAAGAGATTGGGAAGTGGCTGGTTTGCTATTTGGGGCGAGAGGGACAATTTCGAAACTTTGTATCAATTTTTTCTGTTTTGGTATACTGTCTTCAGCCACAATACAGGAATTGGCCTTAAACATACTTCAAGACTTGCTCCATATTGTCCATAACCATTTGTGTTGTGAATATTTTAATAAATAGGAAGGGAGTCCCTTATTGAAAGCTGCTTTAAAATTCAATATAAAATATATGAATATTGAAAATTTCTAATAAATTCTCATTAAAAAAAATATATAGTTCTTAGAATTGTTTTTATTTGGCTTTATCCTACTGGCAGCCTTAATTTAAGGCAGCTATCCTGATAGGATTTCCCCCCAGTTGCAATGAAAAGATACTCCATTGCTACAATACTATAATCATTTGATCTATGATCATTTGTTAATTTCTTTGCAATGAATTATACCTGTAGTCTTGAATCAATTCCTTGCTGCATTGGATGCCTGATTTGAATGGGAGGTCGAATCACGACATTGCCTTGAGATGGAAGTCTGGGTCTCGCTAGTGCTGGAGGTAAAGGCTGGCGGAATGTACCATCTGAATTCGTAGCTTGAACAGGATGTGGAGATGTCGACTGCTGCTGTACTACTGATCCTGATGCATCAAAATGCTGCTGTTGCTGTACCAGTCCTGCTTCTTGAGCCGACACCTGCCCATCACCTGCAAGAACAGAAAAGAAATTGTAAAATCCCTATTAAAAATTGTGAAATTATTAATATTATTATTATTATTATTTTTAATTCATCTATATAATGGATGACCAAAGTGCTGAAAGCGACTTTTTTAACTACATGTGCTAGTACAAGTAAGAATCAGCTTGAAAAATTTTATGTCATAACCGGGATTTGAACACGGATCTTCAGCTTAACGCGCTGATGCTCTACCATCGAGCTACCATGACAACATGGTTCAAATTTGACACAATTAAATAAGACCTGAACAGAAATTACAGTTTCAAATTTCATTTTAATATCTTAATTTGTTTCTGAGATACTGTATATAATCGAATACTACCCGCATATATTTTTAAAAAATTGCAAACGAAAAACTGGGGCACGGGTATTATTTGAATACTGGACTCCTCTCTTCTGAATTTCGACATTTTGTAAAATATCAGATCAATATAGCACGATGCTTTGTAGTAGAATCACAGTAAAGTATAACAGTAGAGAAGCTGGGATGAAAGGAAAATGAGACAAAGAAGATGCTTTCTCATGTACATGGTCCACCATGACTTGTGGTGAAGCAAAGCTTTACGCGTAGAGATGGCAAGCAAGTAATAGTGCAGTATAAGCTGAACGACTAATTCGGGAAAAGTTCGGTGAATTTCCACCTTACACAAATGGCTCAACAAACACTTCTGTTATCCATTAATCATAAAATCTGAAAGAGGGAACAAAGTACAGTGAACTGATTATTCATGTTAATGGAAACACATTAATAATCCATAATAATTATATATATTGAGTTGAAGTTAACCCTAAACTTCACTTATGGTAGAAATGCTATGGACGATTACCTTGTGGAGTCCAGGATCGAGGTTGGCCTTGAACTACACCATCCTGCTCCAGTTTCTTTGTGAACTGTTGTCTCTGCAGCAAATCTCGCAGTTGTCGTGTCACTTCTGGTCCTTGCTGTCCCTGCTGACTAAACACTTCGCTTTCTGTTCTTGCCCGAGGTGTGGCTGGCTGCTGAGCGTATGGATCCACCTGCTGAGCTCTTGGTGTCGGAGGTTGAGATGCGTATGGGTCCTGGGATCGAGGTGTCCCAATAGGCTGTGCGTATGGATCAGACTGAGGAGTGCGCGGTGTTGGAGGCTGGGAGGCGTAAGGATCTTGCTGAGCTTGCTGCTGCTGCACTCTTGCCTGAGCATAGACAACCTGAGGTGCCGGTCTCGTAGCTGGGGAGCTGAACTGAGGTCTCGGTGTAGATGGAGACTGAGCATAGGGATCAGAACTTGGTCGAGATGTGGAGACATATATAGGATTTCTCTGAGCAACAGATGGTGACTGGTGACTGCTAGTTATGAACTGTGGTCTCGGAGTATGAGGTGACTGAGCATAAGGATCTGCTGTCGGTGATTCAGAGGGAGGTCGCTGGAAAGGGTCAACCTGCGGTGTAGTAGCTTGTGGAGTGGTAGGGGTTAATGAAGGCACAGGTGACTGGGGGAATTGCTCGTGTGGCGACTGCGGTGGCTGAGGTGAGAAGGGAGATTGTGGCTGTGTTCCTGCTGGGAACGAGAGACGAGGTCCACCAAACTGGTCAGGAGTGCTGCCTTGTCGTACAACTGCTGTGGGAGCTCCTCGAGGCAGGGTGAGTGTTGTGGGGCGTGCCACGGCCATCATGTCTTGTCGACCTGCAGGAGGCGGTAGTGGAGACGGTGGAGGAGGCAAGCTCGGGTGGGAGAAGGGGCCGGCACTGCCAGGACTCTGAGGGGCAAGACCTCTCGCCACTTTCACTTGTGGAGGTGGGAAAGTGCGCCCACCAGGAGAAGGAGATGCCATCGGAGCCAATGAATTTGGATCCTGGGGAAAGAATAACAGAACTCCTGTTCATATATTGCCAATACAAACACTTTTGAAAAGTGTATATACAGTAAGCAGGAAACATGAATATGTATATGGAAGTGGATGTACCTCTTCTTATTTCACAATGTTAACTTGAAACATTGCTAGGAGCTTGTTACTTCCTCTGCCTGTACCATAGGTACTATAGGTAGAGGAAGTATTGTTTTCGACCCTAAAATTCGAAGTTGAGTTTTTAGCATATATACACGTTTCAAGGCCCCCTGAATCCAAAAATACTATTTTTGGAAACATGTCTGTGTGTCCGTGTGTCTGTCTGTGTGGAAGTTTGTGAACAAGCTACCTCCGAAACAGAGAATCGTATGAAAACAAAATTTTGTATTTAGGTCAGGTACCTTCTGAAGATGCGATTCGAAGATTGGCGACAAATTTCCCTTATTTTTAAGGGGACTTTACATGAAGAAATTTTTGTTTTTCGCGATTTTCTCGAAAACGGCTCTAACGATTTTCTTTAAATTTTGCGCATGGATTGCTTGTACCAAGAGCTAAAACTTTTATTTGAAACATTTTTTCGAACAAATTCTCTGAAGGGTAGTTATAAGCAACCCACTGTGAATACGTGCTTTTTGCAATACGGCTTCTTGTAAATCGTACGAAAACAAAATTTTGTATTTGGGTTAGGTACCTTCTGAGGCTGTGAAGATTGGCGACAACCTTTTCTTATATTTAAGGGGACCTTACATGAAGAATATTTTGTTTTTAGCTATTTTCTCATAAACGGCTCTAAAAATTTCCTTTAAATTTTGTACATGGATTGCTTATACCATTTCAAAAACATTCTCTGAAGGGTGGTTGTAACCTACCAACTTGCCTGGTGAACAACTCAATACGTGGACATTTAAGGCATTTTATTCTACCTTATATAAGCACGTGAAGTGAGAGAAATGTACTGTTGGCCCTGCTTACAGTAAAGAAATATCTGAGGGGAATATTTGATAAAATTCGGAAATTATTTTTAACGGCGGAAAGTTCAATAAACGTTTGCAGTCACTTGTTTTTTTCCCCCAAAGCCTGCGTTTTTAGTCGCAACATTCAAAGAAGGGGCTATAATATATTTATATCATAATTAGCGTAAATGCTGCAAACTTTTATTTGGGTAGAGGAAGTTATGTGACTTTCACATCAGATTTTTTTTTTTGGTGAATTTCGGTGTTGACTCATTCTATTTCAGAGAATGTTTCATGAAATAATTTATTTTATAGACTACCACATTTGACATTAAAACAGTATATTATGTACGGCATTTATTAAGATATGATATATTGTTGCTCATTTCATAATTTTCATACGAGTATCTTAATTACCGTCAAAGGCAAGTTCCATACAACGCAGTTATCTGTAGTAGCATATTGAATTGTGTGCTCACTATGTCGCACGTTTTGTTATGTTGGTCACAGTTCATCGCAAAACGACGTCACATAGGCAACGACCAATCATTCGCTCATTTACAGAATATAAGTACGCCTGTCAGTAACTTCTAGCTTTGCTCTGTGCATGGAGTAAGATGTTGCAAGATTTGACTTACCTGTGAAGTTGAGACTTGCAGCTGAGTTGTTAGAGGAGGTACTGGCTGGTCTGGTGAGAACGGAACACCGTCGGCGCTCATCTGCCTGTGAACACGTGCCATGGCTGCAAAACACAAGCAAGATTAATGTTCAATTTTGATATGAGTGCATGTATATGTAGGTATTTTTATAAATATTTTGATATGTCATTGTTTTGAATGACCTAGACGTGTATTGATATTGCTGTATAGAATTGGTTGTATATAAATAGTGTGTCATATAAGGTATGCATAATGTAGATGAATGTATAAATGGTACTTACAGTAAAACTTTGATAAGACAATTCTTAAGGCACTAAACAAAAAGGGTCAATTGCTAAATCAGGGAGTTGATCATGGCTCTCTAAGAAGCAGCTTTCACTAGTGTTGGAAAAAAACCAGGTAAAAAAAAAAGCTTTGTTGTTGTTGTGTAAACCACCTTTTCTTTGCATTGGTATTGTATGGCAGAAAATTGAGTCATTTTAATTCTTAATACTGTAAAACATCGTCTAATGTAGGCTTACTAGGAAGCTTGAATGAAATTGAAAGGATTAAATCTGATCAAATAATAGTTCATAATAAAGTGCAATACTATCACTTGTCTGCTTAAAATTAATATTGTAGTGTAGTTATTTTACAGAACAGTGTAAATTATGGGAAAAGTTAGTTAATGAAAGGTATACCTTGCACTCGCTGGTCATGTATGGTCTGTTGCTGCTGTTGTGCCTGGGCATGCCTGAGTGCCTGAAGCTGTTTCCACTGCCGCTCCTGCTCGGCCTCCCTGCTTGACTTCTGCTGCTGCATGATCTTCTCCTGCTCCTGTAAGCATGTCATCACTCAGCATCCTCTTACACTACTGTAAACCCTCAAGCAAATGAAATGAATGCACAAGAAAGCATTATGATTTTAAAATAATAATTTGGTAACCAATTGTTCATAATGCCTAAAATAATGATTTTAGACATGTGAACATCTTTAAAATTGGTCTTACAGGGGGAAGGTAACGTGCTAAAACTGCACTTAATGAAAATAGCTATTATAAATATATCAAGTCTGGACAAATGGATGTAGAAACAAGGTCTCAGTAGGCTTATATCAATCTTATATTGAATACAGAGGGCTTTGACTATAAAGCTGTCTGATGTTTGTAAATTTATTATGTTACGTCTTGCTTTACTTGTACAAATTTAACTGTTATTACATGTTAAATATCAATTTTAAAACATTAAATTAAAAAAAAAAAGTTACAAAACATTTGGAAATGTCCTGTTTCTATAATATGATATACCAGGATAGTTCTAGTGTACAGTCGGTCAAATAAAAAACGTCGGGCGGTATTTGATTAAGTATCACGAACGAGCATATGCGCATGTACAGGAAGACTTAAGGTTAGGTTCACACACGCCTCTTGTCTATCCATGTATTTTCTTGATTATTTAGTCAGTTTTGTTCCAAAACAAACATGTATAGAAGGCTGTGGCTATATGCCTCAAATCCGCTATATTCTTGGTTGCAAATTTTTATAATATTAATAATGAATAGATTCGCGAGGAATATGTTTATACAAGGAGCATTTTTTAAATATTTTATTTTATAATACCGATATTTGTAGTACAAAATCAATAACTTACGTTCAACTTCTGCAACCATTCTAGCATCGAAATACGTGTTTCCTATGAAAACTTCCGGTCGCATTATAGTGGAGTTCCCACCTCTGAGCTGCTCTTTCATAAATATGGAACCTTCTCGCTGCTTCAGAGGCCGAAAAATGCAGGTCAATTACAGCCCTAACTACACTTTCTCTCAAACTAGCATTTGTATGTGATGCGATGACACAAAGCAAAATGAATTATGACAATACATTAAGTTGAATATCGTGTATTGCGCTTTCCACGTTTTTCATTTTTCCCTCGTTGTTCATTCTTTCCCTCCTGTCGCATGGCCTCATATGTTCCGAAAATGACCTGTATTTTATGTTTTTTATAGGAAACTTGTGAACTAATGCGTCAAAACTTTAATTTTAACTGCATACGAGTCCCGACGTTTTTTATTTGACCGACTGTACATAATAATTTTCAATTTAAAAAATGAGATGAATACAAAACACAAGAAATAAATCGTGATCTTCAGGCAACTGCATAATTTATTAGCGAACTTATTCACTGCTTCCCATTATCCATTTACTTTCAGAAGTCCAGTGTATGTAAAAACTGCACTTGTATCATTCCGCCCATAACATTATTTGATTATGTGTTATAACAGTTTTCTTTTTCCATACATTGTCCACGTGTGTTACTGAAAAACAAAGACTTCATTATTACTTACTTAATGGCAATAGACAATTCCTAACCAAGGTAACGGAATATTATCTATTTTATGGAACGCGAAGGTTCATTTCCGCGCTTACCTCAGCCCGCCATACAACCCTATTCTGTGCTAACTCCATCCAACCATCCCTCGCAAATCCTACATCCCTTAAATCTATCCTAATACTGTCCTCCCACCTACGTCTAGGTCTTCAAAGTGGTCTTTTCCCTTCGGGTCTCCCAGACAATATTTTTGAGATATGTCTTTCATCCCCCATGCATGCAACATGTCCAGCCCATTTCATCCTCCGTGATTTAATTACCCTTCCTATAACTGGTGACGCGTACAGGTCATGAAGTTCGTCGTTATGCAGTTTTCTCCAGTCCCCATTTTCATCTCTCTTAGGCCCAAATATTTTCCTAAGCCCCCTGTTTTCGAACACTCTCAGATTATGTTCTTCCCGAAGAGTAAGGGACCATGTCACACATCCATATAATACAACTGGCAGGATCATAGTCGTATAAATTTTTATTTTTAGATTTCTGGACAGAGCTTACATCCACTGGATTTGTGAAAGTGAACGGTTAAAAGATGTAGCTGTGATCCTCTGTAAGTAAGACACTTAAACTCTTACTGTCCACAGCCAGGAACTGATAGCATTCAAGTCCAAGATTTACATAGGAAAATAAATTACTTGTTTATGGTAATTCAATACTTACAAATAAGCCTATAGTCTGATAAAATACTTATTTAGTCTTTGCTTCACCATCATAGAGACGTCTTGTTTCAGATGCTTGAAGGTTTACAGTCAATGTGTAAATAAAATTAAAAAAAATTATTTGTACAATATTCAAAACACCATAGAATACCCAGCCTGGAATCTGTAGTTTTGCCTAGTATCTCCACATAGAGATTTTTTAACCACTTACATATCTGCACAATTTGATTCATACCAACTTCTACAGTGTACACAGAATGTGACAAAACACAATTTGTGAATCACCTGATACATTAGAGTTTACGTGAAATATAATATATCTTAAATATTTTTATTACTTTAGATTTTAAGTACGGACAAGATGGTGCTTTCCATTTCTTGAAATATAAATACAGTACCTCAAAAATATATATTTTTTGTGAGATTTCCAAAATCGAACTATTACTTATATTCCCAATTTGACATACATTTTTCTAGTGTATATACAAATTAGAGTATATTTTGAATTCAATTAGAAACAATTTTGATTCCAGGCTGTATAATCCAATACATGCACTTCCATGAAAATAAAAGGAACTGACCAAGAATATGAATCCCCTAAGCCATGAAGGAATTTGAAGTGCAGAAAAAAAATGTCACATATAGCAGCACATAAACTATTCTTCTAGCATTACTATGTATTCGGAGGCTAAAATTCTGAACTCTAAGCTTTCCCAGTGTTGATAACATATAATGGTTTCTCGGCTTCCGACCGGATGAGTAAGAGGAGTTTGCTCAACTACCATCTTCTGGGAGAACTGAGCTGATCAAGGGAAAATACTTGTGTTATATAGGAGAGACATGAAATGTTAGGTGGGAAAATCAGAAAGTGGAACAATTAGACAGAGAGTTGGGAAGGAAAAAATTCAGTCAATTGGAATCAATCTTCCTACTTACCCAGTTGATAGCCCAAGGAACCATTATACATTATGAACTCCGTAACTTTAAAAGAAATTTTAACAAACTCATAAAAGTTACTGTAGTATAAATTAAGATTATGTAAAATATACAAGTTTCATGATGTCCTTCATGGATCTACAGAATCATATTTCTGGGATATTTGAATAAAATGTATCATAGTGGTTTGTGTGATATTGTTTAACTACTGTGTCCAAAATACTACATGCACAATAAGACATTTTTAATACGGAGTTTAAATAGCTGACAAGAAATTTGCACTTGTTCTTAGTTCTTTCTTCCTGGTACAGATTTCATTTTTTAATTCAGCTGTGTTTATACTCCTTTTAGCTACGAGGCCATATCAGGAGTTCGGGATGTGTGTCTATACAGTAGAGTAGGCCAGGGAACTATTGATTGTCAATTGTTTCTATTATTGGTGTATTTTTATGGAGTAAATGTCAACTGATATTAATTTAAACGGATATTATACAAGATGAAATGGTGAGGATGATTCACGGTATGTAAATATCCAATTCGGCATTTGTCTTTACAACTGGGGAAACCGTTAAAAAAGCCCATGTGAAATTGGCCAGCCATGGGATTTGAATCTGGTACCTCCTGAATGACCTTACCATCTCGGCCACCTCGCTTGGTTATCAATTGTTTCCAGAAACCAGATACAAGGGTTAGAACAGTGGTAACGTATCTATAGAATCAAATAAAATGCAAGTTTATGCCAGTTCCACCACACTCTGGTGGGATAAAATCTTTGAAATTTGTGAATGCATTTTTCTCAAGATTGTTTTTCAGAAGAAACGTTTCAACTATGAAACAGTTTTAAGTAAGAAGAAATTTTGACCTAACAGAGCTCTGATTCGAGAAAATCTTAATAATACTCAAAAGAGAACTAACGTGAGACACAAAAAGTTCAGTCAATATTTGGCTCAAGAAGTTGAGATTTCTCAAACATCAGTGTTAAGGAGACTTAAAAGTACGACGTTCTGTCCTTATAAAATTTACACGTCTTCAGATATGTACAGTTCACGGTATTTTCATACTTAATATGCTTTTAATAAAAATGAAATTACAATAGATCCTACTATAAAACAGCTATCATTTGTGTGAAAATATGTCAGTACCAGTATACCAAACCGAATCACTGAACCTGCAATATTTGCAACTGCACTGTTAACCGTAAATTAAATTACAATTTTAAAGTAACCATTATGGCAGTGCACTGCTAGACTGGTATTAACCCTTCGCAGGTGGTAACCCATCTGACCGACTTACGTGACTAGCTCTTCTCATGCACAAAGTACATAAAAACTTCAAAAGATGGCAGGAGAATGTTCTTTTAACCACTTGACTTGAGAATTCTCTTATTCACGTGTCCACGATGATGGGCGTACATATCTAGTGAATAGCATGCTTTCTTTGTTTTGTGCTTTTCCCTTATTTTCAATAAAATGGCAAGAAGAAAGTGTCTTACAGGTTCTGAAATTGGCGAATTAATTATTCAAAGTGATAGTGAAGTGACAAAATTATCATTTAGCGATAGTAATGGATGTTTTTCCGAGATCGCTAATGGCAGCATTAGTGAGAGTGAGAACAATGTGACACCGGAGGTAATAATGGAAGTGAGTAATCTCGATGTAGGCCTATCATCTACTATTACAATATACAATATCCAGCAAGTATTATGTATTTCTATCAGAGACATATGACCATGTGCATGTACTACTTTGTATTTTGTTACATTACATACAATGAAAATGCCACTTTCACCAGTACAATATTAGTATGTAACTACAATACAGTGCTCGACAAAATGTTAACATCTAAAAGATAAGTAGGCAATGCGATAACAATCTCGGTAACAGAACACCTCTAAAATATTGAGAAGCAACCTTGACCAGAACTAAATGAAAACAGAAATACAATGTACATCCTGCTAAAAGAAACAACAGCACAATCATAAAAAAACAAATTCAAAATAACAGTCCCTATACAAGAAACAGGCTCTAAACCCTCCACATCAAACAATGTTTTAGTTATATTAGTGGGTCATGCTTTCACATTCCAACAAAAAACAGAACAATCTGGGAAAATAAAACACACCAACACCACTACAAATGCGGCCAACATCGAATCGAGCAGCGAGGAATCAAATTAGGAGAGGGTTTGGACATTCCAACTAAACGACAGGATGAGCTCATGATCCTACCCAACTCTGCTCTTATTTTCAACACTCAATTTACAATAAATAAGCAAATTCATATTTCAAGCAAGTAAACAAAAACAAAAAATTGAAAGATACTCTTCAAAGCTACCCCAAAAGGCAAAACTGTCGCACACAAGATGACATTTTGAAACAAATAAACAAGAGATTCTTAAGAAAGAAGAAAAAAGAAAGGTTATTGAGGAAAGTCAAAAATAAAAACACTTTTTAACTCCATTTACGTCAATTTATAAAACTGGACTAGTTTTGGGAGTAAAACATCCATATTGGTCCCAATTTCCACTGAGTCAAATACAATAAAAAGATGTCTTTAAAATTATTACAAAATCAGTGGATAAACGTTAAAAAATTAAAACACAACGTTTCGACTCTGCCCTTGATTCTTCCTCAGGTGACACCTCAAACAGTACTTACTGATCATAAAGAAGATTGATTTTCGTCGCGGTAACCATCGATAAAAACATTGTTTCTAAAATATCTGTTTTTCCAGTCCTTCGAAATGTCAAACATTTCCTCCTCTATGCATTTCTGCAGTGGTAAAAATTCCCTGGCTGCCTGCGGAATGCATAGAGGAGGAAATGTTTGACATTCCAAAGGACTGGAAAAACAGATATTTTAGAAACAATGTTTTTATCGATGGTTACTGTGACGAAAATCAATCTTCTTTATGATCAGTACTGTTTGTGGTGTCACCTGAGGAAGACTCAAGGCAGAGTCGAAATATTGTGTTTTAATTTTTTAACGTTTATCCACTGATTTTGTAATAATTTTAAATACATCTTTTTAGTTTTGGGAGTGTTTCTCCCATCATCGGCTGGCAGTTGACTGGCATTCTGGCGATCCTGGTTGGTAGTATAAGTATGCTGACTGATGCTGCCATCCCTCTTCCTGGTGATAAGTCTAATAAAGTCCTCTGCTGGGGGATTTCAAAATTCATGATGCTGTTTTCATTCTTTATGATAAAAATCTTTTCCCATCATAAAGAACGAAAACAGCGTCATGAATTTTGAAATCCCACCAGCAGAGGAATTTACTAGAGTTACCACCAGGAAGAGAGATGGCAGCACCAGTCAGCATACTTCTACTACCAATCACAATCGCCAGAATGCCAGTCGATGATAGGAGAAACACTCCCGAAACAAGTTTTATAAATTGATGTAACTGGAGTTAAAAAGTGTTTTTATTTTCGACTTTTCTCAATATTCAGTATGCTTCACTGTTTACATCACTTCGTTTTAATTTGTTTTAAAGAAAGATTGTTTGCTTATAGCCAATGATGGCACCAAACAACCAAGACATCACAGTTCAAACATCAAAGCATTAACATCAAGACAAGGTACTTTCTTGTCCCTCTCGAGAAAGGCAAAGATGGAATCAGACTGTTGTGTCTTTTTTGGATTAATCCAATGGCTATAAGCAAATATTTTGCTTCCTCGGCCTTTCATGAAAACTAGGAATTCAATATCCTTTTTAAGTATTAAAATAAATTTAAAGAACATTAAGCGGAAAACAGAAGTTATTCCTTATATGTTTTAATTATTTATTTTAATACAGTTGGAATTTACAGGTATATTTTTATTTCTCGTTTTAAAGGATCTTAATTAATGTTCTCCATTTAATGGAAGAACCTAGTCAAAAGAACTAGTTTTAAACTGGTATTTTAGTAAAAGTCACTGATTCATTTGTTTAGATATTTGTTAAATATTTTAATGTTATTTTGAATCATAAACATTAAGATAACTCTGTCTATGTAAAAGTCCACTTTACGGGCCGAGTCCGTTAAGGGTAAAGAAAAAGTTTCTAGTACGTTATAGCGATTATTGAGGATATCACCAGATGTCACTGTCCTTCTCCTCCCTTACGTAGGAATTAACAATTATCCATTTACTTTGTTTTAACCACTACAAATACTATTATTCCTACTACCACTATTTATTGTGTACCTATTAATCATTTACAATATTCAAAGTAACATAAGTTACTACATATTTTGGCAATAAAAATTTGGTCCATTAACTTGATACTGCCAGTTTAAATGTTTCTGACAAAAAAAACAACTGTAAGCCAACACAATATTTAGTTCCAACATTACTTATGACCTTTTTTACCCATCCAATCAAAGTCTGCAATTCCTTATCATAGCAAAGGACTTTAGCTCGTTACCTCCCTTATCTATAACTTCAATTCTTGGCGAGTAGATCAAGATTTGGCACTTTCAGCAAAAGTTTCGGCTATGATCAATTGTTTTCATATGTGATTTGTTTCAAATAAATTGTTACAAACCAAAAGAACCTGAATTTTGCTATACTGTATATGAATTTACCAAAAACTATTTTGATTACTGTTCTAAGCATGAGCAAAGTGAAATGTATGATTCAAAATAACATAAAATGTCATACGATGTTCGACCGCTATAAGAACTTAATAGGATTGCATTTCCAAACAGTAATCTGTTACTGGAAGTAGTTTCATGGTGACTTTTTAAATTATCTGAAAATTTCTAATTTTAAGAAAAAATAAGTTACTGAATTATATTTTAATTATTATCAACTATTATTATGTTGTCGGCTGCGGTGGTCTAGAGGTAGCGTGCCTGCCTCTGGATCTGAAGGTTGTGGGATCAAACCCAGCCGCGGTCGATGGGTTTCTCAGGACGTAAAAATCCTGGACATGGAGTCCTCCAGAAGGGACTTTAATCTGGGGGTCCCATGTCGTAGATTTACAGCACGTAAAAGAACTCCAAGCTTAAATTAGAGCCTCTGGACAAAATTTCTCGGCCCTTTCACAACCAAATAATACCTTATTTTCCGGAGGGGGGTCGAGAGGCGATGGGCTTACCACCTGGACCTCTACCCTCTCTCGGAAAATAAGCGTAACAAAAATTCACATAGGTAACAGAAACCTCCACTTGGAGACCCTTCGCCCCAACATAGGGGATATAGGATTCCAGATACCAGAATATTATTATAGTATTATTATAGTATTTTTATAGTATTATAATATTATTATTATATTATATTCATCTGTGATTTGTAGTTATAA
Organism: Ectobius pallidus; assembly: GCA_964059195.1. Classification (NCBI taxonomy): domain Eukaryota; kingdom Metazoa; phylum Arthropoda; class Insecta; order Blattodea; family Ectobiidae; genus Ectobius; species Ectobius pallidus. The sequence continues at coordinate 215,594,215 of CAXKWD010000001.1, forward strand.
TGAATTACTGTTTATGGGAACCAGTGAAGTAATGAAATATTAATATAAAGTAGGTTTTCACTTACACATAACATGTTTCACAGACATTCTTGTATGCATCAACAGCTGCCAAGTTTGTTGGAAGATTGGTGGATGTCTCTATTGACTAAATCAACTTAGCAATGAGGTTGTAGTCCTTTCAGATCTCAAAATTTGTCAAATTATTAAAAACTGATGGTCTTCAGATTTTTTTGTAAATTCTGAGATTTCAAAGGATGCTGATTCCAAACGATGAGCGTATTGCTAAGTTGATACAGCCAACAGACACACCAACTAGTCTTCAACAAACTCAGCAGTTGAACTCAGCTGTCTGTGGAATATGTTCTGTGTAAGTGAAGTTGAGTGGTAATTCTAATATAATAAACACATTAAGTTAATAGAAATAAGGAATACTTCTGTTTTTCATACCATTCTTTAAAATCCATTAAATTAATGTAAAACTTTACTTTAACCTCTCATGCAAGGCTAATACTGCCAGCAAATTAATACTAAAGTATGAAATAAAATAAACATTTATATATCCAGTAATATAATTTTATGACTTTTTATATCCTCTAAACTTACAACATGAAAATGAGTAGTATCTCAAAGACAGTAACCAAAAATCTCTGTGTGGGGGATTGTATTTGCCAGCTTATATAAAGATATCCACAGATATTTCAAAATAAATTTCCCAGACTTTCCATGACCAAAAACTTCCATTTCCCTGATCACAAGAATCAATGATTTCAAAGTTCTTTGTAAATTAAACGAAACGGGGGGGGGGGGGGGGAGGGAATTAGCCTCCTCCATCCCATAATAAAAATATGAAATGATTAGCTCAAGTACTGAAAAGAAAATTGCATACACACAATCTGAGTTACAGCAGACTGCAGTAAAAAACACATAACCCTCATATTTCACCCACTCCATGGTGCTACATCCCTGAAGGGACTTGACCTACCACCCAACCGCTGCATCTACCATAGGCAGATGGCAGGATTGGGGGCATGTGGTCAGCATGCCGACACCCACAGATGTTAATGGTGGTTTTTGATCATGGGGGCTAGTTATTTTCCCTGACTATTCCACATTTTTTTTTATGAATTTCCCTGACTTTTTCCTTTACTTTACAAGATTCCCTGACTTTCCTTGACCAATTTCATTTTTCCTGACTTTCCAGAATGTGGACACCCTGTATATCTACACAAGAGGTTTACAAACTGTGGTACAGTGTGTCCCCCTCAAGGTACATGAGAAGATTTTAAGGTGTACAGTAACAATTCAAAGGATATCCGGTGAAATTACGAATATCCAAACATTACACACGATTTCATTGGATGGAAATACTCAAGAAACTTGTTCATGTATGTAATATATTTAAAGCTAATATTAGCTGTATATGTGGTGAGTTGAGTATACACACAAATAACTGAAAAAATGAGCACTGCTGATTATTACAAAAGAAGAGGTGAAAGAAAACCTGAGAAGCAAATGCAAACACTCAGAAGCTAATGCAAACATCGAGAAGGTATGCTTAAACAATTCTTGCTTGACAATGGCTGAACTTTAAAATTACTCTGGGCTTTTTTTTTAAGCTGAAGGGGATATGTAATATAAGGACTGAACAGAAAATAACAATGACTAAGGATATTAAAAGTATCCAACAGGCATACTGATCAGACACACACCTTTAACATAGGTAATTCATAGGCATGTTCCATCCTATCACAATTAACCGCTACATGAAAATAAACAAAAGCTGGTGAACAAAATTTTCACTTGCGTATCAACAATGCTGCCCTTTTTCCTGGCCTTACAGAGAATTAATGGTTACTGCCCAATGAGAAGTACACAAATTATGAAGTTAAATGACAACAAAATTAACATCTACGTTTTGTATGAATAAGAAAGAGTAAAGAGATGATGAAACATAAAGACACCGAGCATTATGTGGCTCACCATGGGTGCGGCTGAGGGTAAGTCGTATGTTTCCTGGCCTAGGGATGGGAGAGTGCGCATTATTTCAGAAGGTGTGAGCACTCGAATCTGCTGGTCAGTCAACGTGCCGCTGTTTAACAGGTTGGGTGCTTGCTGTGGTGGGGGAGGAGGCACTTGTGTCGTCGGGTTCGGTCGACCGGACATAAGAGGGATATGCTGGTTTAAGGATTGGGGCGGAGGCGTAGTTAGATGTTGACCAATGGAACCATCACCGCCAGAAGAGCCTAGAATGCTTCCCATGTTAGTGGAAGAGACGACAACGTTGGGAGAAGGCGTGACAGGTCTGGGAGGGGATGAATACTGCTGGTGGTGCACGGTGTATAAGTGAGAGTGAGTGTTGGGTGAGGACTGAAGCTGCACTAAGCCACCACAAGTAGAGTTAGAAGAAGAAGAGCAAGTTATTTGCTGTTGATGCTGTTGATGCTGTGGCTGAGGCTTCGTTGCCGACTGCTGTGCACCTCCACACACCTCGACTAAGCTCGGTGATGGAGACTCGCCACCTCCAGCGGTGGGCGTCCCACTTCCTCCTGCGCTGGTCACCTGTGGAGCACTGCCTCCTGGCGAGGTGGTGTTGGCACTGCTTGTCGAGGGAGTCGACTGGGGGCTGGTGGTGCCAACTGAGGGTTTTGTGATTTCCTTGGGGATCTGTCGATAGCGTGGAGTTCACCCACATACATACACACATGTAGTAAAGAGGGGAGACTGAACCGTAAGCCAAGACAAGACAGTAACAGGTTGAGTTCAGACGTGGAGTTTTCAAATCGAGAACATGGTGCAGTAACACTACAGCCTGTGCCATGTTCATGCAAGGGGTGCTTGCTACGCTACAGGGGTGGGGCCAAACATCTACACTCCATGTGTTTGCCATTCCATTCCTATCACTCAACTTCTCCCCTTCACAATAAAATCTCAGAGAGTAACAAATATAATAAGTAGCAAAACTTCAGGAATGGATACCTCATAACACATTATGTAGAGAAGAAAAAATGTCTGTGGAAGTGTTTAATTAGATTTCATAATTTTACACAATAGAATACTGTAATGATAAATTAAATTTGCTATCTGATTGTACTTTTACACACTTTGTTGCTTCGTTTATCAATATTTTGACGGGACGTGTTTCAGGGACTTTTATCTCATCTTCAGATACATTGTAAACTGCCAAATATTTCTTAGGAACCCCTGATGTGTACTTGGTGGAATGTTTGGATAAAGATTTTCTCCCACACTTCAAGAGATTTTTCTTTAAAAAAAAAAAAAAAATTATTTTAACAATTTGGGTCATTTCTTACAAAATGAAATGCTAAGGGTGAACTGTCAACATGACTGAACTTAATGTTTTTCAGTGTTCTTTCACTCGTGTTAAAATTTGATGTGTTTTCTTTAACTAAAACTTTTCATAGTGTATCAGTGAATTTGATATATACTTCTTGATATACTTCTTGTTAGAGGTTTGTTGTCAACAGTTTTGGGTTTCATTACGTTTTTGAAGAAGACTTTACATATAAAAGAAAGTAATACTGTATTCACGTTAGACACTGTACAGGGTGAGCTGAAAGTCACTATCCATTTTAATGAAAAGAACTCTTTACAGTTATAAACATCTTTACAATATGTGAATCAACAATGTCAAATGAACATCGGCTGTTTGAACGAATACCAATGCACTCTACTGCTTACATAAGAAACGATCGAATACAAACAAAAGACAATGGGAAGATCACAACCAAAGTTATCAATTTCTGTATATTGTATTTAATAAAATGTCAATAGCATTACAGTACCAGCAAATAAACATCACCAGAATAAATAATCACACCTTCAAAGCTTTAGAAATTAAGCAATTCCTCGCTCATGAACAGTCTTTCTTCTCTACATATATCATGAATTCATTCCTGAAGTTCTGCTGTTTATTTTAGTTACACACTGTGCAAAAGAAATGCAAGTAGATAAAAAGTGAAGAATGCACTCATTAATCAACCCCATGTGAAAATACAGATGAGAAAAATATAGGTGATTCATACAGAACTTGTGGAAATGTTCTTTTTATACAATCAAAGGTAAAAGAAGCACTTTTAATGGTAAATTATATTAAATTAAAAGGAGAAAATTATGCCACTGTGTGTTATAAAATTACGACACTCCAGGGTGACCAACTTTGATTGCTTCGCAGAGATGCCAACCTTGAAAGGTGGTTATCAGTAGTGTGAGTCTAATCGGATGGTGGGAGACTTGATGTCTCGGGCAAATTAATATATGCAATTTCAAACTTCAACATGCATAAACACAGGCCTTCTGTATACTGCTTTCGATACTGCTGATTTGCCGCAGTTCGTTTTTGTCCATCACACTCTTCACTGGTTTTACGTTTACACGACCTATTTCCTCAATATGCTACTTGCACTGCAACACTCAATTAAACTTCTAGCAAACAACGGTGTCGGCAGTCGTCAGCGGCATTACAGTGATAATAAAAAAGAGGAAATATGTAGTAAAAACTGCTCTCGGGTTTCCAGTCGGGTAGTTATAGATGTGTACTCTAAGCTTTCGGCGACTGTCTGCGTCGTCATCTTCCCCGAAGATGACGACGCAGACAGTCGCCGAAAGCTTAGAGTACACATCTATAACTACCCGACTGGAAACCCGAGAGCAGTTTTTACAATGTATTCGTCGGGAGAACCTACAAAGTTTTAAGAGGAAATATGTTAACACCAAAGATGTTATAACTACAATACTTATGATCTAAACTGTAAAATATAACATCTTTGGTTAACACACACTCACGTCAAAAACGAAGAACGAAGAATTTTAAAAATAGATATTGGGTTTCGTAAAATCCGTAATATTTAGTGCAATTTCCGTATTGCCGTAGCAGAGTCAAGAAAATCGTAGAAACTACGGAAATTCCGTAGCAGTTGGCATCTCTGGCTTCGCACGGAAAATGCTTTTCTAGTTAAGAATAATTGGATATGATTATTAAATAGACTCAGTCTTATATAAATTGAAAACGTTAAAATTCATTATGACTTTTTAAATGTTAAATTTTTCACGGTGATCACAGTTTTCACTTGTTGGCTCAAAAGCGTTGTCCATTCCACCTCTTACATAGGCAGCCATGTACGAGAAATCAACAACCTCTGTCTGCATAAGTGCATACTAGGTGGCAGGGAGCTGTAAAGCTCCCAAAATGGCTGCAGCGTAGGTATTAAAAATTATTATTTCAAAATATTAACACCTGTCTAAAAAATAGTGTATGAAACATGTCATAAAAGTATTTTATTTTGCTCGTTGGACATAGCTACACGCAAAAAAAATCCTTGTTTTAGCCCTAATAAATCTACCAGATATTGCAAATCTGCTATTTTTTATTTTTACAGTTTCTGTTTTCAATTTTTAATTAAATATATATGTAAACAAACACTTAAAAATTCATATTTCTTAAAGAAATGTAAATTTGGCAAAAACATCTGGTGGCGCAATTCATTAGAACACGTAAATTTCATGCAAATATATTTAATAGAATCGAAGTTATTTCACTTTGGAGATTGAGAAATATAAAAATTTCCCTTTGCAACAAAGAACTATTTTAAATTAGCTGCCAAACTGACAGATTTCATTTTTCAAGATTCTGGTCTGAGTTCTGTATGGATCACTTTACAATTTTCTTCATCCAGCTGTAATAATGGTGCATCTCCCTTTTATACCTACTTGATCCTGTCGAGTTTAATCAGGTAACTTATACTTGTAAAACTAGACAATGGATGGAGGGATACATAACCATTGTAAAAAAAAATGCAGTCCGTTCATTAATAAGAAATACTGTTATGAAAATTTAAAAATATCTGAATAATTTTTGTCTACACCTCCAGTTGTTGTATATTAGATCATCCTAAAGTGAAGAAGGAATTCATTTTTGAGCAGAGATATTTTACGGCAGGTTCCTTTATTCGATTATAAAGATTCATTAGAACAATTACCAGCACAGGGAACTACAGTTTAACATGGAATTCAAATCACATCCCAGCAAGCTTCACCTAGTTTCATTTAGAGGTGAAAGTAGAATTTATTCGGTACCAGAAATATTAACATGTGGATAGGCAGATATGTAGAATCCAGATATAAAGTTCATGATAATGAGTCAAATTACCTTTGAGATTATCAGATATCCAGCATAATGATGGGAATAGATACTTTCTAGCTTTTATTACGAATAATGTTGGAACTTACACAGTGAAGTGAATCAATATTTCAAATTATATGAGATTGACTTAAACACACTTTATTAAATAATGTAGTATATGGTCGGTTGTTTAAACTAAAACTTCACTTACTTGTTTCTTTTCAAGAATCATGAATTCAACCAGCCTCCTGATCATCCTCAGCTTGTGTCCAACCGTTTTGAATTTCAGTTGTTTGTCCTTGTGACGCTAGAGCGGTTTGTTTGTTTGGTGACTTCTGTGGCGGGTAGAAATTTTGAATGAGGCTACTCTCTACATATGTCTCTATAATTGATGAATTTCGACACATATATAGAGAGTAGCCTCATTCAAAATTTCTACCCGCCACAGAAGTCACCAAACACACAACCCGCTCTAGCGTCACAAGGACAAACAACTGAAATTCAAAACAGTCGGACACAAGCTGAGGATGATCAGGAGGCTGATTGAAATCATGATTCTTGAAAAGAAACAAGTAAGTGAAGTTTGAGTTTAAACAACCGACCATATACTACATTATTTATAGTATATTATATTATACACTTTATTAACTTCACTTACCAATTTATATGGTAGAACGCGTTTCACAGGCCACCGCCTGCATTTTCAACTACATGTCAACTGCCGGAGCTTCGATGTTTCAACAGGAAGAACCTTCAAACATCGAAGATCCGGCAGTTGACATGTAGTTGAGGATGCAGGCGGTGGCCTGTGAAATGCGTTCTACCATAAATTGGTAAGTGAAGTTAATAAAGTGTGTTTAAGTCAATCTCATATAATTTGAAATACTTTCTAGCTGTTCGGCCATGGTCTCTTCTTCACTTGCGACTGTGGTAAGCACCTTCCTGGAGTGAAGTGTGCATTCTGCTTGCTGTTCATAGACTAGATTCTAGTCCTGTGTTACTCCGATATTTATACCTTGGGCATGACAGGCACATGGTTTTCCATGAGGTCCATCTTTCTAATTCTATGAAATGGTTTGGTTCGTTGGTATATGGTTATATAACAATAGGGATGTACTGCTACTTAGGCCTGTGACCGTCGCTGGTGTGCCAGAATTTTGTCCTGCAGGAGTTTTTACATGCCTGTAAATCTACAGACATGGACTTGTCACATTTATGCATACATAAATGTCATCGACCTGGGCCGGGATCGAACACGCAACCTTGGGCACAGAAAGCCAGCACGATACTGACTCCGCCACCCAGGCCGATATGAAATGCTTTCAATGGAACTTCTAGTAATATCTCTCTCAATTTAAAGGCAATGCCTTGTTGAGATAATCATGTCTGTCTCTCGATTGCAGTTTTTTTCCGGCTATTGTATGATGTGAAGAATGCTTCTCTAGGACAACCCTTCTGTTTCTTTCCTAATATTTTTACTTTTAATATATTTGTTACAAATTCATTATGACGCATTATGTGCCCTATAGTTTTTGCCCCTCTTTTTCCGATTGTTTTTAATAGTGACCTGTTTTATTCACGTATTCTGTCTACCAAGCTTGTCCTCGTTAGTTTCCTCCAAATCCACATGTCCATGGTCTCTAGTCTAGGAAACCACAACTAGTTGATCTTCAGGATCTCTTCTTTTCAACTGATACCAAAATAATTTCAACTGAAAATTCAGCAAGTTGTGATTTCCTTTATTATGAAAAGTTCCAGTGCTACTATCTCATTGGAACAGAAAGATGGATTGCATGGAAAACCACTTGCCAATCCATGCTCAGAGTATAATTATCGGATTAATACAAGCCAGAGCTTAGTCTATGAACAGCCAGCCGGTGAACTGCCTCTAAAGATACTCAATACAGTTGCGAGTGAAACGTCAGGTCATGACAACCTCCCACGGACTAACTCTCATCATGACACCAACCACGAAAGTTTACGCACATTGATAACCAAGCATCATATTTTAATAATTAATTTCTATAATCTCAATGATCAATAGCAGTTAAGGACAACTAGCCAAAAACTTGCCTCATATCCACATTAGGGTGTCCATTTGTCCCATTTTTCCCGGGACAATTCCGTTTTTGACAAAATATCCTGCTTTTTTGTGATTATGATTGACCAGTGTGTTTCATGCTACATTAATAAAGGTTACAACAGTGAAGGTCTTGCTCATTGTCAAAACATACTTTAATGGAGTAATATGTGCTGACTTTTATGATAAATTATAAGAAAAAACGCACTTCTTGATAGAATACGTAAAAGTGAAATGTAGTGACAATAAGGCATCTATTTCTGTGGAATAAATTATCTATACCAGTCTGGAAAAGAAATTTAATAAGTCATTTGGGATAATTTGTGTGCATGAGACACAGGTAAATAGTAAATATTCCCTAAATTTTGTGAATTAAATTTTTGTCCCTTTTTTCCCTTAATTGTAATTATATGGACACCCTAATCCACATTCATCTGCAAAGATGGATAATCAACGAACTAAGGTGTGGCGCAGGGTCGACAATATGATTCCTGAGCTATAGGACGCTTTCACTAAAAGAGTATACTATCGTTTGTACAGGGTGTGGCAGAAAGAATGCCCCGATTTGGGAGATAGATATCCACGTGGTGGGTGGGGGTAGAGGGGCAGGGTGAATATTGCCGAACAGCAACTTAGGTGCCGTTTTAGTTTAGACCATGGCTTGGCCAATAGTGCATCGCGCTTATGTCGTAGTGCAGTTTATTCAAAATGGCGAGTCACCGACAGCAACACAGCGTGCCTTTCGCGTATATTTCGGGCTGTAAAGACGGTACATCTGAAAGCCAAGGTGTACCAACATCGTCCCCAAACTTTGGAAGCTCTTAAGGAGGCAATCCAACAGGAATTTGCTGCTGTTCCGCCCGAAATGACGAGAGTCATGGACAACTACCGAGAGAGGCTCAATGAGTGTATAAACAATGGAGGCCGCCATTTGAATGATGTTCTCTTCAAAACACGTTGATGTAAATGGCATCATGTGTACTTTCAAAGAATTACGTAAGTTTTTTCATATTTTATTGAGTTTGGATATATTTGCCTTCTGTAATCGGGGCGTTCTTTCTGCCGCACCCTGTATTTAAGATGGCTTTTTGGGTTATCAGCACCTTGAAAGCTTGAAATCTTACACTCGTCTGTAGTTCCCTGTTTTCCTCATAAAAATGAGCTTGCTGGATTTATGGATTGCTCTGAATTTAACAAGAAGATTCTTTCTCTTATGACACTAAAGCAATATTCATTCTATGTCATCTACGCTTTAGACAATGAGATTTCTCTGTGATATAGAAACGGTTTTACAAATTATTGCAAAAATGGCCAAACAGATACTGAAGACATCCATTTTGCTCATTGTGAAATTCCTTTAGATTATCAATACTACTGTCCCAAAATGACAGCATTCCATCAGATGAATATAAAACTCCATTTCTGAAACCAACCTATCCAGTTATGAAAATTTCCCAACAAGCTGAAAAAAAAAAAAAATCCTTCCCAAAATTTGACATCCTAATTGCACATATATTTTATAGAGAGATTATGGAACAGCAATGCTTCAAAATGCAAAACATTTAATAGAGACCAAACCCTTTTCCCATAAAGACACACGAACACACATGTGAAGCACATGATCTCGTCAAGTCTCGGATCTCTGAATGGCATTTTCCAATAGAACTGTGCATTCTACAGAAGCAAACAATATTACTTCTACCCTATCTAACTCACTTATTCAACCATTAATTACAAAAAGAGTGTATTTCTGTAAAATATTAATATTAGAAATGCTCAATGAATGCTCGAGGAAATTCATTATCAAACCACCAAAAAGAGGGGAGACGTGCTGAATGGTTGGTGAATTTCAGAGAGATATCAGTCAATTAATTCAAGAGAAGGTAATTTTTGTTCTCTTTTTCTTATCATAATTATTCTCTCTCTTATTATTTCTATTTGTGAAACCATATTGTTTGTCTGTAGTGATAATCCTCTATAAGCATTTCTATAAGGAAAGCCGAAATATTTCCTTTTTTAATAATGAATTACTATTTGTTTTGGTAAATTGGAACCTTTATCTTAAATTTATTGTAATTCCCCTCCCCCGAGACTTTAGTGTTTTCTTTCAGTAATTTAGACATCATATTCTTAAATTGTGATTGTCAATGTTTTTTAACTAATTTTATTAACTAACCATAAATTTGTATTACCAATGTAATAGAGTACTACAGTGTTTTGCAGATGACAAGCCCTATGTCCTTCAACTGCATATATACGCGGTCCAATCAGAGACGGCGAGACGGAGAGAAGACTCTTACGGCAAGCGGTAGTCTTTTAGCCCGTACACGTGATTGGCGGTGAAGGAAAAGGCTTCTCATATGAAAAATACTGTAGATCTAATTTGAAGTTGTGTATTTATGTAATATGTAATTGTAATTGTTTTGTCTGGCCTTAGCTCTGCCAGAATAAGTAAACAGAATAAATAAATATATAAATAATTAAACTGCATGGGACGAAAATTTAGGAGTCAGCCATTTTTAGCAGTTAGGCTCAAAATAGGTTGAAAAAACCCAAAAGAATGCAACAGAACAAAGATAACAAAATACAAGTATTTTGTAAACTATCGGTAATAAGTCCTGACTTATTCAAACAATGACATCTATTAACAGTAAGACGATAAAGTGGACTTTAAAAAAATTGAAAGTTACTGAATAATGTACAGAAACAACTTCGGAAAATTAGTTAATTGGTACGTATGGTTAAATGAAAACAGTGAACACGGTTTTTCTGTATTTATTTATGCTTATTTAGAGTTCCGATAATATTCAAGGTAAGTACAAGCACAAACACTCTATATACTACAAGAAACAACACAAAATGAGAAAATGACTTTATATTTTTAAAAATTACCTAAAAATATGAATTGTGGAAAAAAGGACATAAAATGATCAAAAAATGACCAAATAATGACACTGAATTCTAAAAATTCACTAAAAATAAAAAATTGGGAAAGTTGTTCGCAACCCTTGAGCGGGAGAATTTTTTTATTTTTTTATTTCAGCTGTGTATATACTCCTTTTAGCTTTGAGGCTATATCAGGAGTTCGGGATCTGTGTCTATACAGTAGGGTAGGCCATGGAACTATTGCTTTGTCAATTGTTTCAATTGTCGGTGTATTTTTATACAGTAAATTTCAACTGATAATTTTTAAATGGATATGATACAAGATGAAATGGTGAGGATGATTCATGGTATCTAAATATCCAATTCGGCATTTGCCTTTACGACTGGGGAACCATGAAAAACCCCATGTCAAATTTGCCGGCCCCGAGATTTGAACCTGGGATAAGTTAAAATACCATAAAATAATATGGATTATAAAACTTGCAGCTACTATATATCACTCGTACAACCTATCCAGGGATTTTCCTCCTATGTGCTTCTCCTCTTTACTGATGTATTGCCACAGCTATACGGATCAATGGACCTGGTCAATATCCCCAAGGTTCTGGGCTGTCCAATGTGTCATAACAGTGTCTCAAAGTTTATGAATTCCACAAGACATTGTAACTCTATCTTAGTATCTTATCGTAACTGTTATTATATTCTTGTGTTATTTGAACTTGAATATTAATTTAGCCTATATCATCCCATGAGGACTAAGGCATAGTCCCATGAGGACTATGTCCACTTTCAGGGTAGCTCGAGCTCACTCCTTAGGCGAGCTAATCCTAGGGAGTACATCTAGTGTTATTACATTATCGTAAATAGTTGCAATATTCCTTTATATGAACGCTATTTTTTTAAACCTCTGATGGGGCATAAAATGAAAACCACAGTGAAAATCAAAACTGTTTTATTTCAAACATTTAGCTACACCTTTTAGCTACTTCTCTACACAATCCTGCTCCGATTGAGACATTTGTCGTAGCGTGGTACCAACTTTCCAATACCCTCTTCATAGAAGCTTGCCGCCAGCGTATTGAGAAGTGTCTTCACAGCATTTTGAAGTGTTTTGAAATTCTTTGTTGATGTGGAAGTCAGATCTTGGGTTTGTTCGGGAAATTTGTGTGCATCCATTCTTTGGATTGTTCTTTTGAATCTGGATTGTCGTAACGAATCCATGTTTCATCCCTATCACGATGGATTTCAAAAACTCATTCCTGTGCCGAGTGACTTTCATCTTTTTCGGTAGCTAAAGAAAGATCTGGGAGGACAGCTGCCACACCAACAAAGAATTTCAAAACACTTCAAAATGCCATGAAAACCCTTCTCACTATGCTGATGGAAAGCTTCTATGAAGAGGGTATTGGAAAGTTGGTACCAAGCTACGACAAATGTCTCAATCGGAGCACGACTATGTAGAGAAGTTCCAAATAAAACAGTTTTGATTTTCACTGTGGTTTTCATTTTATGCCCCATCGGAGGTTGAAAAAAATAGTCCTCATAGTTTGACTTTAATATCAATAAATAAAAAATAAAAATTAGTGATAACACTGAAATACTAGAATTTAAAAAATCTTGAAGATACAGCCACACGTGCAGAACTCTCTCTAATGTTTGGTGATGGAATAATATGTGCTGATGACCAAAGCAACTGGAAATTTTTTAGCTTGCATCAAAATTACATCTTTTGTTCAATTGCAGAAATACACTCTTTATATGAGAATAGAAATAATGCTAGTGAGAACTTTAAGAGAGAGTGGGTTATGACAGACCTGCTGGGCTTTTTTCATGCGGAGGGCTGCTCTGTTTTCACGAGCCTGTTGCAGGAATGGAGCCTTCAGTTCCGATGGCAGTGCTCGCCAGGTCTTCAGAATCTGTTTATGTCGATCGCTCCACACTGTAAAACATTCAGACAATCCCTCAAAATAGAAGTGAGATTTCTTGCAGACAGACACTGTTTCACTATAGGCATTACTGTTAATTTATTTACATACATTAACTCGAATATGAAAAATGTTCAAAAAATAAAAACTAAATTAAAATAAATTTGGGATATGTTTTGGATAAATTTCAATGCACAACAGACTTAGTTTGCCTGAACTTACATGGATACTCCTTCTTCCATTCAGGGTGCTTCACATTTGCATACAAGACAGAAGAAATTGTGGCTAAATTCCCATGGGCCTCATCTTGTTCCATCTTCTGGCTGTTGAGTCGGTTTCCAGATGAAGATGAGCCACCGCTGTCCATGCCATCTACATCGGCACCGAGCCATGGACTGGGCGGTTCAGAGAACGGACTGCTACAATACAAACAACAACATCAAGTAAATATCGCTTTACTGTGCTCTACTTGTATGGCCAGACTATTTTAAACCTAATTTTAGATCTAGAGTTGAGCATAAGTTTAGTGTTGAAATAGCTATTTATGTATCCAGTATGCAAAGCAAGGCTTTAGCGGATGGATCAAGCATTTTGGACAAGGTGTGGGCGAGTCTGAAATGCTGGATGAGCCCGCTAAAGTTTTTGTGTATAAGTATAATAATAATAATAGTTTATTTAACCTGGAGAAGTTAAGACCATAAGGTCTTTTCTTCCACTTCACCAGGGAGTAATAGTAACTTACATTAATTATTACAATATAACATAATAAGTAACACAAAATACATTAAAAGAACACAACATAACACATGAAATGATTTAAGATACATTAAAATGACACACTGAATAATATGAAAGAATTTTAAGAAAATGATAAAAAAGAAATTAATTGTTACAAATACAATTAAGTTATACAAAAGCATTAAGTGATAGAAACTGAAATTAACATAGGACATGAAAAAGATACACTATTAAGTACTACGTATATGTGCTGTTAACTGCGATCTGAAGGTTGACAGTGACCGGCAGTCCTTGATGTGAGATGGTAAAGAATTCCACATTCGGATGACTGAAGTAGTAAACGATGATGAGTAAAGAGATGTATGATATTTAGGTATTGCGAGAATATGATCTTGCCTGGACCGAGTGTTTAGGTTATGATGAGATGAAAGAGTTTGAAAGCGTGATGACAGATAGTGAGGACAGGAAGTGTGAAGAATTCGATATAGGAGGCAGAGAGAGTGCAGTTTTCTTCTGTTGTCCAAGTGAAACCATGCCAATGTTTCAAATGCTGGCGTAATATGATCTGATTTACGAATACCACAAATGTAGCGAACGCAAGCATTATGTGTGGCGTATGTGGCGCATACAATAGTTTGTAGTAAAAGTTCTCTAAATTGACTACTAATGAGCTCAGTTTTTCTCTCATTTCCAATGAATTTTTGTGAAGAAAGCAAATAGAAATGGCGATTGTATCAGTAGTGCATGTTTATAAACTTTGCTTGCTGTGGATTGTTTCTTTTCCTTAAAAAGAAACTTAAAGACATTGTTAAGATAATAATGCTGATTAATTAAATAAAATATATTTACATCATCTGAAATTACATGTCATTTTTATCATATTTTCTGCAACAAAACTTATTATGCCTTGAGAATATAATATTCTCATGTCCAACAGAGACAATAAGTGTTGTTCATGAAAGCTTATTATGCCTTAATATATTACGTGGGATTTTTTACAGTGAAGTGGTACTATAAATAATGTAGTATATGGTCGGTTGTTTAAACTCAAACTTCACTTACTTGTTTCTTTTCAAGAATCATGATTTCAATCAGCATCCTGATCATCCTCAGCTTGTGTCCGACTGTTTTGAATTTCATTTGTTTGTCCTTGTGACGCTAGAGCGAGTTGTGTGTTTGGTGACTTCCGTGGCGGGTAGAAATTTTGAATGAGGCTACTCTCTATATATGTGTCGAGATTCATCAATTTGTTTTTGTGTTTTTGAATGAAGATGTTTTCTCATGCTGTGAGTTCTGTTGGTCGCTGGATACTTTTTAGTAATTTTGTTTGCTGGCTTATGTTGTGGCCATCATTCCAAAAGTGGTATGCTGTAGCCAGCAAACAAAATTACTAAAAAATATCCAGCGACCAACAGAACTCACAGCATGGGAAAACATCTTCATTCAAAAACACAAAAACAAGTTGATGAATTTCGACACATATATAGAGAGTAGCCTCATTCAAAATTTCTACCTGCCCCAGAAGTCACCAAACACAAAACCCGCTCTAGCGTCACAAGGACAAACAACTGAAATTCAAAACAGTCGGACACAAGCTGAGGATGATCAGGATGCTGATTGAAATCATGATTCTTGAAAAGAAACAAGTAAGTGAAGTTTGAGTTTAAACAACCGACCATATACTACATTATTTATTATGCCTTGTTAAAAAGAAGGAATCATACAAAAGGCTGATCTGAACTCGTTTCTTTCAAGTAGCACTCGTGCTCTCAGGGACTACGCTATGGCTTAATAAAGCAAACTATATGCATTCGCGCCCACTCCAGTCATAAAAAATATAAAAGGTTATTATTAAGGGGCGGATTTCTATGACCTAAAAAATAGGATATATGAATGCATTTATGACCTAAAAAACATTAAAATATGACCAATAAAATTTAAAATATGACTTTACCACTTACACATTGTGTATATATTTTTTAAGTTTCATTACAATACATTTTATTAAAATATAGTGTTAATTATTTTAAATATCTGTAAATTCTCAAAAGGTATCATTATAATGCAAAATTTACAAAATATATGAAACTTCAAAATGTCTTTAATATGCACACAAATATGCCAAAAATATGGCCTAAATATGCGTATTCATTATAAATATGCTGCTACAATAGTTTAAAATGTCCCAAATATGCAGTTATATGCACAATAAAAGCAGTTTTCACCAGAATGCTTGGAATCGGGTTTAAATTAGTCGGAAACCTGAAATAATGCAAAGGGGAAAAATATGACATGTCATAGAAATCCGCCCCCTAGTTATTATTATCGTTCCAAATGACAAGGTTTACTACGCTTGTTAATAGAGTTCATTGAACAATAAAACCTTTACCATGTAAAATTGAACTTACACTGGAAGACACTGTAGAGACATGTAGCAGTTGACCATTTTTTAATATTATTTACAATTTACTTTATTCGTATAGCTAAACAACTCAACTGTTGTCAGTCCTTGGAATTCCCTGGCCATAATGATAACCATCATTATCCATGACCTTCCAATTCGTCATCTGTAAATCTGAATTCGTAGCTTTCTTCAAGTAATAATTTTATTATAATTTCATGCTGCCATAGAAAAAATTGTATGATACACATGTGTTAAGTCCTTTTTACTTCCTCTGCCCGTACCATAGGTACTATAGGTAGAGGAAGTATTGTTTTCGACCCCAAAATTCGAAGTTGAGTTTTTAGCATATATACACGTTTCAAGGCCCCCTGAATCCAAAAATACTATTTTTGGAAACATGTCTGTGTGTCAGTGTGTCTGTGTGGAATATCTGTGAACAAGCTAGCTCCAAAACGGAAAATCGTATGAAAACAAAATTTCGTATTTGGGTCAGGTACCTTCTGAAGATGTGAGGATAAGATTGGCGACTATTTTCTCTTATTTTTAAGGGGACTTTACATGAAGAAATTTTCGTTTTTCGCGATTTTCTCGAAAACGGCTCTAACGATTTTCTTTAAATTTTGCACATGGGTTGCTTATACTAAGAGCTAAAACTTTTATTTGAAACATTTTTTCGAGAAAATTCTCTGAGGGTAGTTACAAGCCACCCACTGATCACCCACTGTTTGTAGAAAGTTTGTCTTACGTGATGAACAACTGAATTCGCGCTCTTTCACGGCCTCTTATTCTATATAAGAATGTGAAGTGAGAAAGATGTATTGTTGGCCATGCATAGAGTAAAGATGTATCTGAGGGAAATATTCGATACATTTCGGAAATTATATTTTACGGCAGAAAGTTCAATAAACGTCTGCAGTCATTTGTTCTTTTTTTTTTTTTAAGTTTGTTATATAGACTGCGCTTTTAGTCGCATCATTGAAAGAAGAGGTATTTATAGGATAATTAGCGTAAAATTGTGTCTTGCGATTCTGTAAAAGGATATGTGAATACTGCTAACTTTTATTTGGGCAGAGGAAGTTATGTGACTTTCACATCAGCATAAAATGCACTCTCAGGTAAAAACAAAAACATGACTTTAAACACTTCCACATGAAGAGAATGTCATGCATAAAATATCATACTAAGAGGCAAACTTTATTTGGATAGAGGAAGTTATGTGCGATTCACATAAGATTTATTCTGAATATTTCACAACTACAGTAGAAAGCCCCAAACAATGCAGTTATTTTAAGGTACACAGAACAAAGTTTCTGATACAAATGCAACGAGCCCAAACAATAAACCGAACACTAACACAATGAAAGGTCCTTGAAGATGTGATAGAGATATAGGACTTAGAGCACTGAAGGTGCTATTAGAACGCAAGGATTTCTTGAGTTCATAGGTAAAGTTTTGATACCACAAGCCTGTAAGTCCCGAAGAAACAAGTCTATGTAGTATAGAGTTAAAACGCCTTGCAAAGATGCACCCTTTTTTCATTCTGGTAACTATCAAATGAAATCTTAGAGAATCCACAACTTTAACAATCTGAGGTTTTCCATACTTTACAAACTGGCTTTGTATTACTGTATCGTAAGAATATGTGTCAGCTAAAACAGCCAATTCTCGACCGCTTGTCAGGAGGTCGAAGCAGTCTAATCCTAAGCAGCTCTTGTACAAATTTTGAGGCATTTCTTCTTCATGTTTAGAATATCTAATATTTGTGAGTAGTTCAAATCCTGATTCGTTAAGCTCTTCCAAACTGCTGAGAGGTCGAAAGTGACCAGGATTGGCAAGAAATTGAGTGAGTGATGATTGGTAAGCGGTGTAAATTTGAATGCAGTAAAATAACCACAATGAAAAGAATGGTACAGAAACTTTTTCTTTTAAACAGTCCGGTACACCAGCAGCAATGTACGTTTGTAGCAGATAAAGCAATATTGTTGATGAATTACCGGTAGAATTATGATGAAATCTGTTGTATAGGTAGAAAGTCATTGCTGTTAACAGATATGCTAGTGAGACTACAATCCACATGCCTGGTGTGAATATTCTGATCAATGCTTGCCATCTCGGAAACGGGAAAACAGGTACATACCAAGTGATAGTATCTCTGAAGTATGGATAAGTTGCAACACACTCATGTCCAATTAGATCTTCTGAGTAAAACACAGGAGTTACAATACCGTAGCGGAAACGAGTCACAGTGAGGTCAAGGTAACGGAAACTGACATTCAGTTTTTCTCCCACTGACTTGAATACTCCATTAAATACTCCATGAAATTCTTCGAGATATTCATACTTATGTAATTCAACCGCTGTGTAAACATAAGGCTGAGCAATTAAAAGCCCCACAACTAGCGTACATCCTCTCATGTCGATTATGTCTTTCACTGGAAACAAATCAACATTCCTCAGAAATTCCTTTTCTTTTGAAATCCAGGTGTCCAGCAATGAAAGACCATTCAATCGATCTAAACATGGATCTCGCTGTCTATAAGGTAACCAGGAAAATATATCAAGCATCGGAATTTTCCTTTCAGAGTTTAAGGACCATCCAACTTGAGGAAGTAAAACTATTACATCAGCTATCTCCATTTGAGCCCAAAGCGTTTCTAAAACTATATAGGCCGTCTGCATTTGCTCATATCTAGTGCTTGGTATACGACTTACAATGACAACAACTCTTACTGCAGGATTACCAAATGTTTCCTGCAACCTCCACAGTACCTTTTTAAGAAAGATGCCCTGATTCTTTCTGTCTACGTCTGGTAGCATAATTACTATAGTTCCTGGCTTTAGCATATCTTGTTTTACATTAGAAGCATTGTTTATGCAACCCAGGATTATAAAATGGAATTTTATATCCAAGAATAAATTTTGGGGAAAAGAATCACGATTGTTCACGACTGTAGTAGTATTTCTGTACAAAGTTTGAAATCCAGTATCATCAAAATGAGACCTATAGGACCTGTTCTGAAACAATGTTAACTGCACAACCACAGGAAGATGTATTGAGAAATATTTCCTGGAAATAGCAGCTACACAAGATGAGATTTGTTGTTGAAGTAGATCTTCACACTTGGCAATGTTGCACAACAAACTAGGTACCAGTATTAATAATAAAATTAATGTGATCCATTTCCTCAGTTTTACAGGCACCATCTTTGTAATTTAGTACAGCAAAGTAAAGCAGTTGTTTAGGAGTACAGTAGTCTCGGTAATTCAAGGTGGATGGGACTCGAATTACAAAAATACATGAAAAAATTTACATACAAGAGCCTATTTCAGTAGTGTTGAAAACAACACACATTTCATTCATTTTTCTTAAATTGAAACTAGTGTAAATACACATTCTCGCAATAATCATTACTTCATTCAATAACTTTCAACTTCCGAGTTCACGTTACAATTGATTATAGTACTAAAATAGAGCGCTGTTCATGTACAAGGATACACCAGAAACACAGAGCTGTTTTTTTCTTCTTCTTCTTTCTTTTTAATATTTCACTATAACCTATAAATGGCCAATTTTGGAGATACAAGATCTCTCTTCTTAACCCTGTCACGAACTCGTCAGTGTCTAGGCACTCGTGCACTGAAAACAGTGACTTATAATTTACTTATTAACTGTTAGTTCAAATTTTCTGCTCAGATTTATGGGCGATTATTTTTTAAATTCATTTCAACTAATTCCTATCAAAATCCTCAGTAATCTGAAAGATGTTCTTTCATAATGTTAGCCCAAGCCATATGATTTGTAACATTCAAATATTTTTATGATTTCATTTCACTGAGGCCATGCCAGGATTCTTTGGTGGTTCAACATTCAAAGCTCCATAAAATGTGTTGAATTAGAGGCGAGATAAATTATAATCTCTTAATTTACATTCCTTTCTGTAGCAAGATTGAGATCGGAAATATACACACTAAACTTCACTTAAAAGGTATATTTACCCAGGATGATCATTTCAACGGGTATTCCCGCCATCATCAGCTGATTCCGACTGGCCCTCTGGTGGCGGATGAATGAACTTGTCGATCAAGGTTCCTGGGAATACCCGTTGAAATGATCATCCTGGGTAAATATACCTTTTAAGTGAAGTTTAGTGTGTATATTTCCGATCTCAATCTTGCTACAGATTTCAACACTTCACTGTAAATTTCCATCTAATATTTATATTACATTCCTTTGTTTCAGTGATTTTAAAGAAATCCATACAAAATTGTAAATCTTATACTGTTTGTTCGATCCATTTAACCATTTCACTGTTACTGAAGTATAAATTCATCATCTCAAAAATATAAAAGCGCAGCTGCAAAGATTGATAGAGTATTTCTTTATGTAAAATGTAAGGATCTTTTATCCACAAGTTGGGATTGTCATTTACGGAAACTAGCTATTTCACTGAAATTTCAAACTTAAAGCCCACTGCTGACTTCACTTGATGACTACATATATTAACAAAGAAATTCAGCTGTGAAACAGTTAGAGTAAATCACTGACTGCAGTTAATGTCTTATTCAAGTACCATACAAAAATTCTAAGATTCATTTGAACTAATTTATTCATTCGAATCTTGGCTGCATTCTGCTTGAATATTCATGGATTATTCAAGAATGTCCATAGCTTTTGCTGGTGATCTCTAGGTCTACTCTTACAACATGACGTATTTGCTGCGCCATAACTTTTGTAGCACTTAGGATGGAAATGAATCAATACCAATTGTTAAAACTATTATTGAAAGTAATGTAAAAGCCAAGGCGGTTTAAATGCACTAAAGGTTAAAACAATTACTAGGTAGGATGTACAATCTAATGGCATTTTATTGAAATACTAAGCATCTAAGCTTAATGGACTTTATATTGCTTTTAAAAAATGAACTGCCAGTAAGTGTTTCTTCTATGCTTTGTTATCTGTACAATTTTCTGACAAACACCATATTTTTTCACGTAATGGATGCCCTTGAATATTGGACGCATATTAACTTTTGAAGTTAAAAATAAAAAAATAAAAACTCTTCACATTTTCATTTTTATTTTCGCAGCTCATTTCTAATAAAATATTGTTTTAAAAAATTCTGAAGTCTGTGAATTTCACACATATTTAGCTATTATTACATGACAGTAGCAACAGACGAATATCAATAATTATACAGCCCACTGGTAAACCCACATATCCTAACTCGTTGCTGTTATCGTGTGTACAAATGAAGCTGAAATAATAATTTTAAGAAAATTCTAAAATGAGGTTTACGAGGTGTGTTCAAAAAAAGACCGAACTTTTGCTGTATTTGCTTTATTATTCATTATACAAACTTTTCAAACACTGTCCTCTTCAAAGTACTCTCCTCTACTATCAATGCACCATTGACATCGCTTCTTCCAGTTTTGGAATGCCTGCTGGAATGCACTTTCTGTGAAGGCGCGCAAAACTCTCGTCGCATTGTCTTGAATGTCCTTTATTGTTTGAAAACGACGCCCTTTCAAAGTGGTTTTCATTTGTGGGAAAAGAAAAAAGTCTGGAGAGGTCAAGTCTGGAGAATAGGGTGGATGGGGCACAACGGAAGTGGCATGTTTGGCCAGATAATTCGTGACAAGGAGCGATGCGTGAGCTGGTGCATTGTCATGGTGCAAAATCCATGACTGTTTCTCCCACAGTTCAGGTCTTTTCCTACGCACAGCATCTTTCAATCGTGTTAAAATTTTCTGGTAGACTTCCTTGTTTACCGTTTATTCACGTGGTAGAAATTCATGGTGCACAATCCCTTTGCAATAAAAAAAACCAGACCAACATCACCTTCATGTTCGACCGAATCATCCGGGCTGTCTTTGGTCAAGGAGAGCCTTTCCCCACCCGTTGTGTCATCCCCGTATGCTTGTTTAAGCATTTGGAATGTTTCGGTAAAACTTTTCTCAAGTTTCACGCAAAATTTCACACAGACGCGTTGTTCTTCCAACTCCTTCATTCTACCTTTATCACTAATCCGACGCAAAATTTGCACACAACCTTACTTAAGCGACTGTCACTGCACAACTAATGCACCGATCGGAGTCCGGCAACCTATTACCAATAGATGCCGCTAGTGTACAAGGCAGCCAGAAGATTGTATCTGCAGTCGACGGCGAGCTATTAAAAAGTTCGGTCTTTTTTTGAACACACCTCATAAGTATTCTTGCAATAGTGTCAGTCAAAATAAAAAGAGTGAGTTGCAATTCCAAGCTGAGGTAGTTCATGCTAAGAGACATTATTTACTTACTTGCTGTATTCTGAATGGTATGGCGATGGTGGAGGGAAACTGATGGGGGACAGGTTTGACTGTCCAACTGAAGGAAGTGGCCTGTTTACTCCCTGCTGTAATCCTGTAAAAGAATAGGTCAGTTATGATCAGGGCCCGGATTCTGATGACCTAAGATTGTTTGAAAAATGACCTATAAAATAACTTAATAATTATAAAAAATGACCTAAAACTGATATTTTATTTATAAAAAATTATTATTGTACACACAAAGTTATAGACTAATTTGTACATAATTCTAAAAACTGTAAATAACTGTAATGTTGTGAATGTTATTTTCTCATGGAAATTTATACTGGCACTGAGGCACTGGTGAGTCAAAATTCGGCAAATCCTTTTGTGGTCTGCCGGATTATGTTGTTGTTTATTGAGGGTAAACAGTAGTTTGCACTCTCAAATCCAAGCAGGTGGCAGACTCTGGTGCCAAATCAATCTAATAACAATAGTAATATAATACAAAATTTTGGCGTTTCTTTGATTCCCACTTCCGACTGAGACATGTCAACACTTTAACGCTGAATTTTTCCTTCTTGCATTAAACAAACAACACTTCAAAGACAGCACCGCTAGCGATGAAAAAAAAAACGTTAATACACTCAATGTAAATACATGAAAATAGCTGTCTCTTCCATGCACATATCATAGCTTACCGGGATGAGACACTCCAGAAGGTGACATGCCTGTGTTGGGCTGTGCAGATCCACTGTGGGAAGGAGTGGTTGGTGTTGTGACAGGTCCCAAAGGAAATACAGACTCCTGAGATTCTTGCGACTCATCTGTGAGAACTCCCTTGAAGATTTCTTCCACATCTTTGCTGTCCATATTTGGTAAACCTGCAATTAATTTGAAAGACACATATATAAGGATACAGTGTTAAATTAATAAAGAATTGGGGAAAACATACTACTGAAGTGACTAAAGTAATTTTAAGCAAAGTCTTTGTAAGTTGCTTTAGTTATAATACCAATGAACTGCCTGGCATATCAACAAATAGTGGCTAGCAAAAGAACACAGATTCACTAGAGACATGATTTGTATGGTGAATAAAAATTACAATATTTGTACAACATTATAATCCCAGGAGAATTAATTTGGTAAAAAAACTCATGATACGAGGGGGGACCCAAAAATAACCGGAATCGAACTGTTGCGCACGAATGCTTTCTAGTTACGAGTTGTGCTGTTAGGTGGTGTTATTTGGGGGTCTCCCACGACCGTTAGTGAGTTGGCGTCAGTCTGAATTAAGTGGCTTGGTTGTGGTGCGCTGTTGTGTGTGTTCGTGTTTCAACCCGTTGGCGATTAGCGAGATGCCCGACCACAAGGAACAAAGCGTGTGTGTGAAATTTTGTTTTCTGTTAGGGAAAACTGCAGCCAAGACCGTTGGGATGCTTAGGCAATATTTCATGATGATGCTTTGGGGAAATCACAGATCTAAGAGTGGATTTCCCGTTTCAAATCTGGCAGCATGTCAACTGAAGACATGCCACGCCCCGGGCGTCCTTCAACAGGGAGAAATGACTAAAACATTGCCAAAATCAAACGTGCAATTGATGAAGATTTGGATCGTTCTGCACTTCACTCTTCAAGTCGCGGAAAACATTCACGCGGTTTTCTCTTTGGTCATCTCTGAGCAAGCGAGGAACAAATTTTGCAGACACCCGTCTCATGTTAAAATTCGCTGGACCGTGCTCCATGACACATTCGTTTCCTCAGAAATTTGGCCAATGTTCTTTCGACGATTTCGGCTGCAGTTTTCCCTAACAGAAAAAAATTTCCCACACATTCTTTGTTCCTTGTGGTCGGCCATTTCACCAATCGCCGATGGGTTGAAACACAAACGCACACAACAGCGTACCACAACCAAGCCACTTAACTCAGACTGACGCCAACTCACTAACGGTCGCGGGTGACCCCCAAATAACACCACCTAACAGCACAACTCATAACTAGAAAGCATTCGCGCACAACAGTTCGATTCCAGTTATTTTTGGGTCCCCCCTCGTATACTCAACATTCGCAGACTTTCTCTGAAACACATACTGTGAAAATGAAAACTTGTAACAGTGAGGTTGCATGATAACCCTATTCAATATTTAGTATTTCAAAACTTCACGGATTCCTGCAAATTTGTACATTTTGCAGCGCCAGGCATCACGAAGGCTCTATATACAGTTTGCACTTAAAAATCATAACTATCCTGTGGACTGACACCATGCTACTAACAGTAGCGAAGCTCCTGATAGTTTTTTTTATCTGGTGTGACTTCAGCCAGCACTGCAGCGATGAGCAAGAGGAAACGCCAGTTTGTTCAGGGAACTGAAGGATTATATCAGAGTCGCCATTCTTAACATCACTGCTGACAACGGGAGGCATGTGAGACAAACTGGACTATAGTAGTGTAGATATCTACATAGTGGCAGGTGGTGAACATATTGAACATTTATAGTTTCATGAAAGTAACTTCCAAGAGATTTTCTATAAAACAAAGAAGTTTATTTTATCTCACATACTACCAAAATATTTTTTCAAAAATCGCAACCGAAAAACTGAGGTCCAGATATTATTTGAATACTAGACTCCTCTCATTTGACTTTCGATATTTTGTATCATATCGGCTCAATATAGCACAATGCTTTGTAGTAGCATCACAGTATAGTACAACAATATTGAAGCTGTAATGAAAGGAAAATGAGACAAAGAAGAAGCTTTCTTTTGCACATAGTCTGCCATGACTCATGACTGACAGTGAAAAAAAGCTTTACTCCTCGAGATGCCAAGCAAACAGTGCTGTACAAGCAGAAGCATTAATTCGAGAAAGTTTGGTAAAGTTCAATGAATTTCCACGAGACTTTGACCTTGGGTCGGACGCATGTCATTGCATGTGCTTCCCACTGAACAGCTGGATTCACAAATGGAGAGTGGTGGTGTTGTTGAAAGTGTTACGCTGTGCGTATAAGACGATGAGATTTCGGCTGGCTGTTACCACGCATTTTTTTTATAATTATATTTTAGCCTACCATATTTAATTCTTTTATGATATGTAATGTTAATTATAACTGTTTAATTAAGAATAAAACTGGCAAAATAATTTTATACCGTATTTACTCACCTATAACACCCACCTTTTTTCACAATTTTCAACTTCTAAAATAGGGGAGGGTATAATAGGTGAAAATTTTCACATGACATAGGTTGGGTTGTCATGCTTTAAAAACAGAAAAAAACACATTTAGCATCTTTAAATCAACACGCAAAATAGTTTAAATCCATTTTTTTTTATTTACAAAAAGTTAAATTATCACGTCAATTTAACTTTAGTTTTAAACAGTTTGGTATAGCTCCCTCCTGCATTACCGCAGCTGACTGGGTCACGTGACTAAACGCTGCACGTGCCCGCGTGGTGTTCAAGGTTAACTCAGCATTGCAATGTTGTCATCCAACTGGGCAGCAACTGCCTAAATTTCGTATCTCCCTTTCTTCACACCACGGAATGATTTCAACATTTTCTTTGCTCCTGATAATTTGTCTTTCTGTTTAAGCCAATAAGATATCATACATGGCTGCATATTCTAACACACTCAACTTGAAGGATGCCGTAAAACTTGCTCTCCAACTCATTTTTCACGTGCTTACTAACTCTCAGGCAGGCAACAACACAATACACGCGTATGGCGGAAGTTGAACTCAGAAACCTGAAGGGCATTGAGAAATCTATGGGGGAGGTGAGAGTAACTAAGGCCAACACACAGGTGGCAGGGAAGCGTGGGTTTTACCGTTAACAGAAATGTTGCAGTTGCCGATCACTTTAAAAGATTTTCTGAATATTATTATTATTATTATTATTATTTATTTTTATTTTTATTATTATTATTTTTTTTTGGTGTTGTCGAAAATTGGGGGGGTATTATAGGTGAGGGGGTGCCATAGACGAGTAAATATGGCCTATCGATTTTTTTTATAAAATTTCCTTTTGAAAAATTTGGGTGCGGGTACTATTCTGGTATATACGGTATACTAAAACCCCTAGCATTGTTCTGAATAGCCCTGTATAATCTGCATTATTCTGACCTCTGAGGTCAGGACAGTCATACTCACAAGCTGGAAGCTGATCATAACATGAGGATATGTCATCTTACCTGTCTGACTGACCATTGACTCCAAGTTGAAATTTGGACTCAGAATGTCAGCCAGTTCATCCTTATGACTCGCCCCTGAAACGTCTGCTGAGCCTTCAGCCATCGACAGAGAATCATTCAACGAATCATCAGCCAGAGCAGCATCTGGTAAATGAAATTTGTACTATTTAATTTAATTTAATTTAATTTAATTAGCTTTTGTACAAGAACGCTGAGATCAATTTAGTCAAATTTACTCCCTTATACATACCGTATTTACCTGAACATAAGCCGCATTTTGTCCCTAGATTAAACCCGGTGAAACATGCTTAAAATAATGTACAACTGTTTTTGGACTATAATTTTAAAACTTCGCAAAATAGAGCCGAAAATAGAGCCTGTTAATCTACCGTGGTCGTATCCCTTCTTCCAAGCATCGCCACCTTTGATTATCTTGAATCCCCAAAATCGATGCAATAATCTATTCCTACTCAATGGAATTAGATGATGAGGGGATACCCATTGAATTGATCATTCTGGGTAAATATACCTAATAGTGAATTTAGTGTGTATATTTCCGTTCTCAAACTTTCCACAGATGTTAACACTTCACTGTGTTATTTCTAGCAATATTAATAGTGAAACACTGATGAATTTTGTGCTAATTTGCAATCACCTGTGCTCCTTCCTGAAGGTATGTAAAAATTCATAATCCTACCTTTAATAGTTACGGAGAAAATTAAATATAACCATAATGATGAGAAACTTTGCTAACTCCGTAAAAATTGTTGAACTGAGCCAGCTGGTAGGCCACTAGGGGGTGGGACTGAGTGTTAACATCAAAACTACATCGATTCCAATTGAAGCATGGTAGAAAATGCTTAAAAGTGCGAAGAAAGCGAGGTTCATTTTATGATATATGTCCTGCGTCTTTTGTGATTTGTAATAGTGGTATTATGGAATATTCCTGTATAATGAGCTGCTCGTGCAAATAATGGTAATTTTAAATTGATGGTATTAAAGTGCAGAATTATGAAAAATAGAAAAACCGCATAAAATTCAACACTGAAGTGTACAGTACTAATTTCTGTTTTGTTTCCGGTCAGTTTCATTTCATATTTGATGAAATAAAATTGCAATTTGTAATTTAGGTCATTTGATACTTTCCTTTTCTTATTTCAGACCTATTTCACATAAGAAATGTGTTACTTCAATTCATTTTTTCCTTTTACTGTAGTGCTAAATAGGCAAGTACAGCTTAAATTCAGAGGTGGCTTATATTCGGATCAAACATTACCAAGAAGAAAACAAAGACACGAGATTCTGAATGAAGAATGCCATTTTTGATAGGCATGTATGACCCCACAAAACCAAACAGTGCTATTGTCTGAAAGACAGCAATTCTGGGTGAAGCAGATCAATAACTTTGCTCTACGATGATCAGAAATCCTGCAAAACATCTGTGATTTTGCATGAGGAACGATCATCGCAATTTCAAAATTTTACTGTATTCAGTGATTATAATGATGATAATGATTATAATGATGATAATGATTATAATGATGATAATGATTATAATGATGATAAAAAATAAAAAAAACAGTGCATCTTTAGTATATATAAGGAAAAAATTCACCCCCTTAGATTCTTTAAAAAGAGGCTATACTAACCTCCTATATCCTCAAGGTTGCCTTCACTTTTAGTGATATCGTCGTCTTCATTCATGATTGTGTTCACTAGGTCGTTATCCAGTAGATCATTTGGCAGAATGTCTTTCAGACCCTCAGTGTCACTCCCTTCATCATCATCCTGAAAGCAAACAAAAGAAAATAATTATAACATTAATACATTAACCATTTTGGTGTCACGCACTGCTGCGTCGGTATCACTATCACTGTCCGCTGAGTGCCAGTCTTTGTATTGGTTCTACCTACTCAAGAGTGCAATGGTTTTCTATACAGAAATGCACAGTTGTGGAAAATATACATGAAGGACAGGCTTTTGCCCCAGGCGATAATTGTTCTCATTATAATAACAGATATGGGACCGTACTGGCCTGAAAATAAGATAACCTCGCATATAAGACGACCTTGAATTTTTCAAGGATAGTTACGAAAAAATAAATAAAATAGCTTATTGCTTCACAAAAAACAGAATTTTGAAGTTCATGTCCTAACTTCTTCTCTCGCCTTTATTTATGCATTGAGACAATGAAGATGCTTTCTTTTCCACATGATCTGCCGTGACTGGTGGTCAAACAAAAGCTTTACGCGTAGAGAATAGAGACGCCAAGCAAGTAACAGGGCAGCCAGGATCAGAAAGTCCTGGTGCAGTACATGCAGGAGCATGAATTCAGGAAAAATTAAGTTCGGTGAATTTCCGCGCGACTTTGACCTTGGGTCGGACACACGTCATTTGCGTGGGGATATCCACTACACACGTGCACAGCTGCATTCATGAATGGAGAGTTGTTGAGTCTTAGGCTGCGGGTATAAGACGAGTATAGTTTTTAAAAGCATATTTTCAGGGAAAAAACATCGTCTAATATTCGGGCCAATACGGTAATTTAAGTATGAAAATAATATGTTACGTTTCTGTTATATTTATCGTTATAAAATATCAGTATGATCATGATGTCTTTGTCGCTGCTGCTATCAGATAAATCATTATAAATATCACAGGATAAGTCATCAGTATTGAAATCACACTGTTCTAAATACTATTATTCATCACTTCTTCCGTCAACAAATATGTCTTGCAAACATTCTCCCATGGTTACTACCAAACAAAGCAATTGCAATGAAATGAAAACATGTCTCACTCACAAAAATGCCCCCTTATGAAGGTCAAAATACACCCTTGAAAAGAGGGGAGATACTGAAAGGTACAGTCCGCCTCAAATATTTATATATGTTAATTCAACAATATATTGGAAATAGATATATATGCATATGCATTCATGTACCACAGATTATTGTCTCTGTTGGACATTACATGATAATACTACAGGAGAAAAATTCCTCTGACACTGGGACTTGAATCCAGGACCTTTGTCTATCCATGCCAATGCTCTTACCAACTGAGCTACACTAGAATTCAATTCACAGCGCCAGATAGAATATATTGCAAGGTATGTTATACATGATATAATATTGAGTTGGGTCTAGCAAGTATAGGCCTACTACACTTTTTTCATAAATACCTGAACTAGTTTCGAAGACCATCGTCGTTCATAATCATCCAGGTAACACCAACTCAATATTATAACATGTATACAGACCTATATATATATAATTTCGTAAAACTGAATTAAACTCTGATCAGCACTGGCATTTTTTAGGCAGTGAGAAGCAGGAACTGACTGAATCAGCGGGTGACATTTTAGAACCAGTTCTTTGGCAAACAGTCTGAAAGGGTTAAATACAACAGCTTTTACAACATTTTTCACTTTATTGCCAGATCTTACCTTTGAAGGTGATTCGCCTCCTTCAGTTTTCTTTTCCTCTTTATCTGTCTCTTTCTCTTGTCTTGCTTTTACTTCTTCTATTGCTTTCAATTCATCCTGCAAAACAGAACAAGAACATCTTACGAATGTTTCTATTCTTCCCTTTGGTCTTGGGGTCTGTTCCATTCATTATTTTGTACCCAGGTACAAACCTGCGAGAGCTGAATGAGTTTGTCTTCGCTGACTTGAACTGAGGACTCCTGCTCTTCATCTGAATCACTGCTGCTGCCCACCTCCTTTTCTTTTGTTGTGTCCAGAAGATCACGTCCAAAAAACGCTTCCTGAAAAATTAACACATTGATACTGACTTCATGGAAAACAATCAGAATATAGAATATTATTTACTCACAGATTTTTTTCACTGAACAAGTGTTTGCAAGTTACCCTAAATAATTTTGGTTACTGTATAATGATGAAGCAAACCCTTAAAAAAAAAAATCAGGCATTTATAGTGTGTCCAACTGAAAAGTTTTAAAATAAAGGACAGACATACAGAGTGAAAAGGGGGGTGTGGGGGCCAAGCTAAATACAACACATTATACTAATATACTGTTAATAAACAATATGGTACAGTTTGGAGTTTGTTTTTATCACTGCTTTCATCTGCAGCAACTGAAAAAAGACCTTGAATAAGAATCTGAACAATCTGAAAACCTGCAGAGTTCTTTGGAGGAAAATTCAGCTTAAATTTAAGTTTTTTAACGTATTATCTATTAAATAAAGGAAACAGTATATTCTATTTTCAAAATGGCCTCCTCTTCATCCCTCATAGCCATTCCATTCCTCCCACAGTTTTAATTCTATACTTTTTTTATTTTTATAAGTTTATTTTCTACATTTATATTCGATTGTACACATTATACAATAACATAAGAATACAAAACTCTTACCCTTAATAATTCTGGAAATTGTTCTCAACTCGCTGAAAAAAGGACAAGTAAAGGACTTTTTTTAATAGTTGGACACACTGCCTATTGTATTTTACGAACCATAAGACACCACTTTTTTACCTTGAAAGCAGAGCCTTTAAAGTTGGGTGCATCTAATGGTCCGAAGTACGCTAAAAAATTAAAATTATGGGAAATATTGCCGGAATACCATAGTTATAAACAAGGTGTTGTAAATGATAAGATAGTTAAAAATTTTGGCACAGACTGTACATCAGAGCACTTGTCACAATCGTAAAATGAGTGCAGCTGGAAGCCAGGTATACAATGCGAAAAGAAAGGAATGATAAGTTCCTTTATACAAAAGGAGTTGTCTCCACCGGGTGTTTAAATGAAGGCAATGACCTCTAAACAGCCTTGTCCTGTTATGCCATATGCTGAACTGAGGGTTAGAGGTTGTAAAAGTATTTTCAGTCTTTCATGAGAAATCAGTTCAGTTAAAATTTATGCGATGCCACCTGTACAGAAGAGATTTCCGTAGAACGCAGGTTTTAAGTTAGAAGTGATTTACACTGATTCCATTGTTTATGCAATGAAGTGTAATATTACCTTTAAAAAATTTCATTTAGAATCACATTAAATTTCTTTTCCTTTAAATTTCCATCCTCAAGTCAAGGTGTGTCTTATGGTCTGGAGCATCTTACAGCCCACAAAATACGGTACTATGAATATTATCATTGAGGGATAATACTTGGAATGTCAATACATTTTAAAATGCATGCATTTTTTCTTCTCAAGTTGCCAAATATTATTAAGCAATTAACTTGGTACGCAATGTTGAAACCACATTACAAACCTGCAGATATGAGGGGTAGCTCTCCATGAGCTTATTCTTGGGTTTTCTCCGGTTTGGTTTACGCCGTGGTTTATCTTCAGGAGCAGATATTCCCTCAGGAGTGGTAGCAGTTGTTGTTGGTGCTGCTGAGGTAGGAGTGGTACTGCCTAGTGCAGCGTCACCTCCCCCCTCTTCATCCTTCTCCTTGTTCCTGGTGTTGCGTAGTCGAGCATTGAATCCACCAATACCTAAAAACAATACAGAATGTAGCTTACTATTAGGAGTCATGGCTGACCTTGATGTTGAACATCCACTGCATTGCTTTTTTGGGTGGCCTTGGAATCTATAGTTGTAAACATTTTGTATTGTAATTTTTAGTAGTAAATTTATTCAGTACTTTTTTTCTAATAAAAAAAGTGTGCTTGGAACGCCACAGAACAGAAGTGAACTTGCTTTAATTTTTGGATTTTTTCGACTTTGGATTATTGGGATTTTTCAATTTTGAATTGTTGGACTTTTTAATATTAGATTTTTGGACTTTTTTAATCTTTTGATCTTTTAAATTTTTTTAAATTTTGGATTGTTTCACTTTTAAATTTTGGATTTTTTATAATTTTAATTTTGGATTTTTGATTCTTTTTTTAATTTTTAATTTTTTTAAATTTTGGATATTTGAATTTTTTAATTTTGGATTTTTTTATTTTTTATTTTTTTATTTGGATTTTTTTATTTTTAGATTTTGAATTTTTAATTCTTAAGTTTTGGATTTTTTAACTTTTGGATAAGCCTAATCATTGAGTTGATTGTTTTCTGTGTAGTCCGTTCCGTCACACCTTACTAATTTCGTGACGATTTTGAGCGTTACACAAGCTCTCGATTTACCCCTACCGTGGCTAAAGAAGTTTCACTTCAAAAAGGTGGCGGTACTCGCCGAAACTTTTTAACTGAATCCATAAGAGCTCCCACACTTCTGCCAGAAGTCATTTTCCTGAGTTAATGTCACAATCAGGCCCATCATGGGCAGAGTTGTTTCCCTCCTGTATTGTAGTAAAACTATTGGTATCGGTACTTGTGACGTTTTCTTCACATTTACTTGGTTCATTGCTAGAACGTAAAATTGCAAAAAAATTTGTTGCTGTTATGGAGTTAAGTTTGGATTTTTGTAAGATGCGAAAAACGTAAAATCATAGAGTGTAAAATCAAAGTTTCACTGTAAATGGGTTCTCAGTGCACAAGCTTCACACTTTAAACAAGTCTTCAAGGGGTTAAATAAACACAATGGGACACTCACCTAGCTTCTGTAAGTTCCGTACTCTCTTCCTCCGAAGGACCATGACTCCACTGTCTGTTGTATGGATGGTGAAGCCCTCTGGAGGCTCTGGGGGTCGCCCATCCTCCCTGGGACGCACCACCATCCCCTCCCTGTATATCTCCACCGGCTCCAATTTGATCTCTTCTTTGGAATCATCCATATCTAGGTTTGAGAGGGGATCATGTTCAAGTGAACTGTCTGTAAAAGTGTTAAGCATAATCTCGCTGCCCCAAAAATAGATGCCCTTCACAGCATCCTTATCAGGGTACATAACAAAAAACAAACACAGAATCAACCGTGCCAAATACAGTGGAATCTTAAAATAAATACGAAGTATTACAGACAGCAGAGCAGACTGAATCACTAGAAATAATCAAAATGATAACAGAGCAGCTGGACGAGAATTTACAGTGTCTGAACGTAATGTGCGTGTTCTTTTTCATCTGTTTATACAACTGTTAACGATCGATTGTCATATGTGCTGTACAATGAACATATCAGTGTTGGCCGATATACTGATATGAACACTATCAATCATTAGCTGGAGCATCTTTTATTTTTTTTTTTACTGAAATTTTTTCTTCAGATAAAGGACATATTGTGCGTGCCACTTCTTAAAGACGCTTTTTCCAAGAACTGCCTCTACCTTCTGCCACCCTAATCCTCTTCAACCTGTCAATCAGTGAATAGAAAGGTAATTAGGTGTATTCACACTTTTCTGCAGTCCAGTACAATGTTGCCAAATACGTACCACATCATGTTTACTTCACTTAAGAAGTAGTGAATGACAATGGCAACACTGGGGAAATCCACGTGACTACAAGAGCACCTGTTCTTTGTTGGAGTTAGTGCAGATTTTCAGAGCACCTGGTCTTTGTCAGTGTCAATGTTGGTGCACATTTTCGGATTAGGGAACAATGCTATTATATTCTTACGATGGTTAAGGGACGAGGTCTTCTAAAAACGGCACCAACAGTACTCTAGTTTTTTTTTTTTATATATCTGAGGGAAAAGAGCATCTATTATGCAGGTAAATACGGTACAAAAATAAATTCTCCTTTACGGCAAGCATGTAGGGATTTCAAATTTTATTCCATAAAGAAAAGAATTCCTTAACACTTTGCACCCAGCACCATTTAAATATATATTCACCCAAGTGCCGAAGAACAAAGACAGTGTCATGAACTTTGAAATTCCACCGGCAGATGACATCTTCTAACTAACAACCAGGAAGAGTTAGGGCAGCACCAAGCAGACTATATATACTATCAGCCACGATCGCCAAAATGCCAGTCGACTGCCAGCCGAGGATGGGAGGAAACCTCCAGAAACTAGTCCTGTTTTATAAGTGACGTAAGTGGAACAAAAGGATTTTTATCATTTTGACTATTTCTAGTGATTCAGTGTAATCTAGTTAACACACTTTTAAATGAAACCAAAAAAGCATGTGAAATTGTCATTCAAGGGAAAAAATTCAGTTCCCCTGAGTTTAATAAAACATGGATTTTACTGGTACTTGACCCCTTACCCTACAAATACGGCTTGGGCAATGTACAAGTTCGTTTACACCATCACAGCTGCCACATGGATTGAGCCTATTTCTTATTTCTATTCCCATTTCCTTTTAGTTCTAGCATTCTGTCAGTAGATGGCATGACATGCCTTGTACTGTTTTAAAGCTAAAGAAATTATCTGTTGAATAGTATTCAAAACAATATGTGGTTATATCGATTCTTAAGTTGCAGATCAATATAAAAATCTTGGGATTTGATGGCTGCCAGACGGGTTGAGCAACCAATTCCTTTTGTTTTGTTCTAGCTTTCTGTCAGTAGATGCATGCCATGCCTTATACTGTTTAAAGCTAAAGAAATTACCCGTTGAATAGTTTCCAAAACGATATGTGGTTATATCGATCTTTAAGTTATACATCGATATAAAAATCTTGGGATTACTGTGGGATTCACAGTCACATCCAGTTATTCTACTTATTAGTGTGTATGGGTGTGGAAAAAAAAACATAGCTTGCCAATGGGCAAGAACTGGAACTTCTACAATATCACAACACAAGGCTGCAAGGAATGTGTTAAATGATTCCACTGTACCTAAAATAAACTCATTGGAACTGCCTCAATGAGAGAACAGAACCTATCATATGACTGTACTGTTTCATCTACCTTTATGTTTTGACTTCACTAGTA
The DNA here is from genome assembly GCA_964059195.1 of Ectobius pallidus. Classification (NCBI taxonomy): domain Eukaryota; kingdom Metazoa; phylum Arthropoda; class Insecta; order Blattodea; family Ectobiidae; genus Ectobius; species Ectobius pallidus. Next base: position 215,629,577 of record CAXKWD010000001.1, read on the forward strand.
GATGGCATGACTGGGAGGCATATGACCGATGGCTGTTAACAGGTTTTCTCAACCTAATCCTTCATTTCCATGTAGTTCCTCAGTTATCCTCTCAAGGCTGAGTACACTCCATAACCGATCATCCTAGCTCAGAAAATATCAGGTGAGATACTGAGGATCAAACCTGGGCATTTCAGATCTCTAGTATGTGATGCTAGCCAATGAACCATGGAGGCGTTCAGGAAAATATCTAGCTATGAAAAAATTTAGTTCATTAGGACTCTAGCAATATACCCAATATACTTATCTGTTCGTCAGCAGGTTGTAGAAACCACTTACATAAAGGAACAAATGCACGAAATCAATGCCTCTCTTTCATACACTAGGGAGATAAAGTATGGAGTTCCACAGGGTTCAATTCTTGGCCCTGTCCTATTTTTAATTTAAATATACATACTGTACATACATGCATATGTAATTGGAATCTGGTTAGCAAGTTCCAAAATGATGGAACTATTTTACAGAATATGCATCAGTTAAACAATCTTCTATCTATCTAATGTTGTTGCAGGAATTGGTAATTTCATATTTAACACCTCAATACCAAGCCTGTGGATTGTAAGGGTTTTCGAAGTTCTCTATGATAACAGCTAATTTTAGGTGCAAAAAAAAGTTAAGACTACATAACCAAAATAATAAATGAGAAAACAATGAAGAAATCTCCGAAATTAAACCAATGATTCGATGATTGCAATGATCTATGTATCTTAACTAGAGCTAGGAAGTTGAGGAAAAATCCTTTTCTTTTTGAGTGTCTGAACAAGAGGCCCAACATATAAAACATGTTCATTTTAGGCCACTGTAAGTCAGAAAATAGTAATTTTTTATTTGTTCTTTTTTGCCTTTTTTGGCAGTTGTTTGCTTGTTGGGAAATGCTTCATTTTTGCAACTTTCTCTTTTTCAAACTACAATTTTACAGCTGACAACAATGATTCAATGCTGTGATATGACAATGATCTCGAGCAGACAATGGAGGTTGGGAGATTGTGTACGGGTTCTCTTCAGTTTGTGGAAGGAAACCAAACCATAAGCATGCCTAAAGCAATGCCCAGTAAAACTATTTTTTGTGACATCTTGTGTCCAATTTAAAGTGCTTTTATAATATTCTTACTGCTAGACTAGAACATACTAACTAGATTCCACTGTACAGGACAACAATGTATGACCCCACAAAACCAAACAGTGCTATTGTCTGAAAGACAGCAATTCTGGGTGAAGCAGATCAATAACTTTGCTCTACGATGATCAGAAATCCTGCAAAACAACTGTGATTTTGCACGAGGAACGATCATCGTAATTCAGAATTATAATGTAAAAACTAATGAAGCCAAACATAGCTTATAACCAATGAACACAGGTTTCCAAATTGCATCAGTTTCACACGGCTTAGTTTTATAAGTATAGTCATAAGTTTCAACGGGTATCCCATCATTAGCAGTTGATTCTGACTGGCCATCTGGTGGCGGGTGGATGAACTTGTTGATCAAAGTTCCCTGGATGCCCACTGAGGTGTTAAAGTTTAGCAGTTTTTGGCGGTACTATAATGCAGTAAATCTGCATTATAGTAATACAGCTGCAAAGATTGTGATAAACGTTACATAGGGCAAACAAAGAGGAATTTGAATATAAAGGAAAAACAAACATTTTAAAAATATTATAAACAAACAGAAATGTGAGCTTTAGCAACACATTTCTGGGAAGACCATGAAATCGGAGATGAAACAGAATTACTAATACAAGTTCAAAAACATTACAGCACATCATCCGGGAAAAATATTCATTTCAAAAGAACTGCCAAAAACTGCTAAACTTTGGTATTTTAGTGGGCATACGGGGAACTTGCTTCAACAAGTTCATCCACCCGCGGCCAGATGGCCAGCTGGAATGGGCCCGTTAATAAAGTCATCCATTAATTCCATCGATGCCATCAGACTTTCATCAGGGTGTTCATAAAGTCAGCGGACAAACCATCGGGAAAGCATCAGGCTGTTTGTAAATTCACCGCTATTTGTCCGGTGAAAGTCATGGACATCGAACATTACGTACGATGCTTCTTAGATGACAAACATGGCGAAACAGAGAAGCTCACGACAGTTGCCATTTGCCTAAATATACTGAGTTTATCTTCTTAAATGACAAACACGGTGGAACAGAGAAGCAGACGACTAGTTTTAAATTGAGCTTATTTACATGTGAACGCTAACACACTGCTCTTCATCAGAGTGTGAGCCCTTCGAATATGAAAGTGATGAGTTGATTTTGTTTTAGGACGAGAAAAGAAAGAAAAAATATTCTACATAAAAATCTATTAATTAATGCCGTTTTCCAAATATCTCGAAACTGACAGCACAGGTTCTCCATACTTGCCTGTTGAGGTTAGTACCGTATTTAAATATGCAAAATGTTTTATGGATTTTAATGTGCTCAAAACATGATTTATAAGAATGGTAGCACTCAGTTATTAGTTCCCTGCCCATCATATATTAAAATTTCTACTTCTTGCAAATCCATGATACAATAATTATTATAAAAACTCAAATACTCCCGCTGAAATCCATCATCAGGCTAAGCAGGGTAAAAAATAGTGGATGGCATTCATCGTACATTCATCTCACTTTCATCAAACTTTTCCACTGGTGGATTTACTGATAATTTAAAAAACATGCCCAATCAGCTGATGATAATGGGGATGCCCATTGAAATGTTAAGTAAGTGTGCATATTTCCACGCTCAACGTTACTACAGATTTCAACACTTCACTGTGTTAGTTCCCTAGTAACAAATTCAAATTATCTTTCAATAAAAAAACAACAAAGTGTTAATTTATATTTCCATAAAGCTGCGTCTCCATTGAAAAACATTTAACACCAATATGTCAATATTAACAAGTTGATATTGACATGTATATTGCAATTTCACGTTCCAATTGACTTGACATGCAAACCCAGCGTGTTGCACTTAACATTTTCAGATGTTAATTTGTTTTCTGAAGAAAATGGACAACATATCATGTCAATTGACTGGTCGGTCAATATTGGCTTTGTTTTGAGAATTTCCAGTAAACAAAAAGCGATCTTCAGCTTAATCGGTTTTGGTTCAAGAATTTCCGGGAAAACAAAAAGCAATCGACAGCTTCTTCAATATTGCCGGCATCCATTTTGTATTATGTGAGTATTTGGTATATCAGTGTTCTCAATAGTATTGCATCTACTTTTAAAATTATTTTTTATGGCATACTCCATTGTTGAAAAATGTGATAGTTATTTTGAAAAGATCAAGATATCTGTACATAATTAGTATTTAAGAAAGTCATAGACAGTTAACAAGAAGATAATAACGAGTATATAACATTACTCTCATTTTGTAATGTTGGCTGCCCTCTTCAGAGGCATTTTCTTTTTGAATGTTATTTATTATTCATTAATTTCCGATCATAACCGCGCCAACCCATGTTAACCTATAACACTGTAGTGGAGACAGTTGTTAATTGGCAAACCACTTGACTTGTATACGTCAACAAGTTGATGATAAACATTTAACATATGTTAACTGCAACATGTTGGTGATAAATCTTAAGTAGTGGAGACCCGGCTTAAGGCTCTAAGAGACCTTTGTATTACAATCCCCACCTATTCTTTTTATAAAATAACAGAACTGATGTAGACAAATTCTTACCTAAACCACCTGCTACAACCGATTCTATGGTGGCCAGAATACCGGCTTCTTTGTCAGCCTTGGAGGCAGGTAACCTCCGACCAAAATTCCGTTTCTTGCGAGATGGCTGTTGTTCCTGTTCTATCGTGAGGGCCTTGATCTGGTGCAGTCCCATTTCCGAAAGGCATACTCCATCCATGAAGAACTGTGCATCACTACTTAATTTAGGGGCTTCTGTAAATTAAGAAATTACATTCAAATATCAGTAATACACAAGGCTTGTTCAGTAATTACTGTCTAGTGCCGAGCTGAAGGCTGAGCTAGTGTTCCCCCAGTACCTTACCATGCGCATGTATTTACTGTCTAAGTCTTTCCCCCCCCCCCTATGCCACCAGCTCGGCCTTCCGCTCAACGCTATACAGTAGGTTAGGCTTGTAGTGCTCTTTTTTATTTGTTTTTAAGTGATTTTAATTTTTAAAGAAATTATTATTTTGCTATTTGGAGCAAGAGGGACAGTTTTGAATTTCTGCATTTCGATATAATATCTTCAAGCACACTGAAAGAATTAATAGCAATAAACATTCTACAAGTCTCTCTCCAAATTATATACAGCCTTTCATATTCTTATATAACTGAAAAGGAAATTCTTTAGAGATAACTGCCTTCCAAAAAATGATATAGTAAATCCTCACTATTTCAGACTAATGGGGGTGAGACCTGGTCCAAATCATTGAAAATCCGAACTACAGAATTTTTTCTAAAATAGTTATCTGAACCATAATAAAATATACACTGTGATATTTAAATGAATAATAGACATTTGGAACAACATTGCAGTGTACCAGTTATTTGCTGAAACAATCTCAATTACAGCCGCCAAAGAGACGCCACTGCCTGATACTGAAGCAATGGCGAGGTCATAATTTTTGCAACACAAATACTGTACAGTGCTGTAGTATTCTACTACGAGTTGAGATGCAGTCATAATTATCACGAATTCTGAATCAGTCAAGTCGGAAATTCAGTAGAGAAGGTTTATTGTATAAAAGAGAACTCACAGAAAAAGTAAAAAAAAAATCTTAATTTTTTAAAGTAGTTCTTAGAATGAATGACATTACACTGTATCGAACACTGGTATCATATAAGGATTTTCCGTCTCTATTATTATGTTCATCAGTTTTTAAAAACATACAAACAATAATAACTGATGTGAAAAATTACAATTTAAGAAAATAATTAAATTTATTATTAAAATATTTATTTTTCATGTTTCTTTCTTCTTATTAAAATTACCTTCCTACTATTACTGTAAATTAATTAATGTAATTGATAGTGTATTATTTAAAACAATTTGTATTTTTATTTATCCATTTCTGAACTGCCCCAACCACGAGCATTTACTTATTCAGGTGGCACCATAATGAAAAATATAATAATGTAGACAAATTGTACACAAATCTTTCATATAAACTAACTTTCAACTTCATAAATATATATGAACATAAATATAGTTCACATTTAACATAACTAGAAAATATAGATGGAAAAATAGTATAGAGTTAGTTCACACCCTTAATTTCATGACATAGTATTTCAAAGAACACGTTTCAGAAGTGATTGCTTCCATTCTCAGCATAGAGCATGTATGACCCCACAAAACCAAACAGTGCTTTTGTCTTTTGAGAGACAGCAATTCTGGGTGAAGCAGATCAACAACTTTGTTCTACGATGATCATAAATCCTGCAAAAATCTGTGATTTTGCATGAGGAACGACCATCGAAATTCAAATAAGTGAACTACTAAAATGTAACTGAGGACTCGCTTACCTGGACTCTTGGTGGGTGTTGGCGGCTTTGGTGCTGGAGGAAGAGGTTGTAAGTGTGGAGGTGGAACATCTCTGGGTCGACAAAGAACACAATTATATCCGTCCTCTGCACATCTTTCTGCATCTGCTTCGGTGCGGATTTGATCACATGAGCCATGCAACCACCTGTGTATAAGAAGGCAAAGCATTATTATTGCGCAGATCCAAACAATATATTATAATTCTTGTCATTAACAACTATCACATGTTTCAATTGTTATGAATCAAACTTTAACAGGGTGACTAGCAAAGTGACTTTAGAAAATTCCCTGTCTTTTCCCTGTTGTTGAAGAATGTTCCCTGACCTTCAGTTGATAAAACGGGACACCGTTAAAACGGAAACAATGGAATGTCTACCCTCTACCCAGGTCATTTGCCGATGTTGACTGACTCCCCATGGCAATCCAAATAATGTGTTGAGCAAATGGCTGCGAGACGTACGATAAGTAGGCCTATAACATTAGCAGGCATACTCCTTTAATATTTAGGTAACCTATCTCATCATAGAGCAGACAATGTAACAAAACAATAATTTGTGCTGGCAGTGTCTTCACGTTTCATAACGGCTAGATCAAATAATACGACACACATGTGACACAACAGGCTACGTCACTTGAATTTAAACTGACAATGTACGCATGCGTACAAGACCAACGTGGTTGATGCAACTATCAATTGTCATACAGTATGTACGATACAATCGATATATAAATTAGTCACAGCAAGACCTTGATCGCTGCAGATATATCGATATTCAAGCTATCGATCCTCAGCTGGCGCATCTTTAAAAAAATGTTTGACAAAAAAAATCCTCGCATTAAGGATGCACCCTGGTTTTTTGTTATAAAAAATTGTGGGGAAAGTGTGTCTATTATGCAGGTAAATACAGTAACTTCAAATCTACACCTGACTTTTCCAAGATTTCTCCAGAAAAACAAAAATCCATGACTTCTCCCGGTTTTCCTGGACGCTAGTTACCCTGTTTAAGTATTTATGTTCTTTTACTCTTGTATCAACCTAAGTAAATCTTTTCACAATTTTCACAATTAATTTGGTATAATCCTTTTTTCAATAACTTACCATTAACAGCAAGGAAAGTGACAATAACCCGCTTCAGGCATGTCCTTGAAAATGGCTCAAATCAAAAGCCCTCTATACTATAATAGTATTCTACTAAAAAAATATGGAGGATATAAAATTCTAGATATATGACCATAATCAATAAGTAAATTAGGTATAAACACTACTAGATTATAATAACTATATAAGAGTTGAATTTTTACACAAAAATGGTTGCGAAGGCGCCGAAACTAGTTCAGGTAAACTATATCAAAAGTGAAGTTTTTGTGTAAAAGTTTCATAACTTCACTGTGTTAACTTCCAATACAATTTAAGGCAAACTAAGTAACAGCCACCATTAGAAAACTTAAAGCGGCTCATAACAGAGAGGGCATAATATTTAGAACCAATGTTTTGTTATGTTATTGTTTCGAACTGGTTAATTTTAAGATGTATTCTACAGTGCGCCCGAGAATAGTCTCCGCAGCGGCTACTTGTTGGAGAGGCAGCTAGCTGCAGCAGTTAAGTTGGCACTCACCACAGCCGATCATTGCAGGTGCTGGAAGTGCTGTCACAATATTCAATCTAAATGCTTGCACACTGCAATGTGTACTGATTAGTAATTAGACAATGCACCCATTGATAAAGTGACAATGACCTCTGCCTGCCTGCATACACAGCTGGCGGTTTGTTTTTATAAAAGCTCGTGTTGCCAACGTAACTGCTGCAGCTAGCCCTCTCTCCAGCAAAAAGCAACTGCGGAGACTGTTCTCGGGCGCACTGTATATGTATTTGTATGTGAAAGTCTAATGTAATCCTGGATTATCAAATGAGTGAATAAAGTATCTATGTATGCTGTCAACATGAATGGTTTTATTAAGTTTTTGATATTGGCTAAAGTTCATAAAAAAAAAAAAAATCCCCCAGATGTAGTTGAAAATGAGGATGAGGATGATACTACGAAAATAATGGTAAGTAAAGCAACACAGTGTGTATAGTCAACTCATACAAAATCCAGAGTCACCTTACAGGACAGATATGAAATGCGGACAAATATAAGCCGTGAAATAACGCAATTTCATAAATAAAACCACAAACATCTGCAAAATAAAGCCTATTTTTGGCAATTTTAAAATTTTTCCCTATATACCGCTATGTGTACATGGCTCACGCTTAATGCATGTATCGTTCTGTTCCATTGTGGTGCAACTGTCTTCAGTGATGCCATTTTGAAAACAAAGAATATCAAGGAAGCTTTGTTCTGGCAAGGGTAGTCAACAGTGCTATGGTTGATAACATTTTTGCGATCAACCAGAAAACTTAAACAAAAGCAAAACTGTAAACACAAATTCATAGGCCATTCATTGTTGAGGGTCGTCTTATAGGACAGATATACCTAAAATTATAAAGGTTTGACGAAAATATCTGAAGGTCATCTTATGTGTGGAAATATACGGTAGTCACTTCATTGTGTAAGTTCCATAATATCAATAGTGTTCTTACTTTACTACAAGAAATGGGGTAGTTACCTTTCACACTGCACGCACTTAATAAGCAGCTCCCCCTCTGTGTAGTTTTCAGAACATGCAGGGCATGTGGTGAGTGAGGCACAGGGTCCGCACGTTGTGAAACTCTTCTGCCAGTTGCAGTTGAAGCCTGGGTCATTGGAGCCACACGACTGACAGATGGCACACCACTTACACCTCCAGTTTCCATGTGGCACGTAATCCAGGGGTGGGTCCATACAGTAGATGTGATATGAGATGTCACAGTCATCGCAGAGGATGAGTCGCCCTTCATCGTTCCGCTGACCACAACCCTCACAGACTGTGCAATCTAGACACCGCCAGCCCTTCTGCAGAATCACCTTCGTCACCTGCAATACATTACAACACAGACTAATGTCATACCAATGTCTCTCTCTCTCGAGATTTTGGAAGCTGCATACCTTCCAAGGCTGGTAAAATGAAGTGAATTTTCTTTTTTTAAATCATATTAATGAGGCATTACTTCACTTAAATCAGATCTATTAAAACCATAGTTTTTCTCTAATATTGAAAATCATTATATAACTACTGTTTTATATAACTCATGAATGGAAATCACACAGTGAAGTGGAAATAAGTATCAATGAATACACTTATGAACATACACAGTTTTTCTAGAAAGATGTTTACCAGGCCTGGCTAAGTTCAGATCCAAAGCTGAAACTTCATTAAGGATGGCGGTCTACAACTTAGCCAGGCCTGGAAGCCAATATTGGCAGTTATCACTCCCAAATAAATTAGTGGTGATTTCACATCCAACAACATAACTAAACTTTATCTTTCCTTCCCGACCAATCAGAACTCTCCATTCAATTATTCCATTTTCTAATTTTCCTATTGGCTCCCCACCCATTCTAGTATATCCAGTCTTTTCCTTTATATGAAGAAGATTTTTCCAATCCAGCTCACTTCTCCCAGAAGATGGCAGCAGAGATAACTGCCGAAAGCTTGGAACGAAACCTCCAACTCATCAAGTTGGAAGCCCGTGAAACAATACTACAAACCTATTGTAATCAATGTATTACTGAATGAGAAATAAAGAATTTGAATATCATGAAAAACAAGGGTACATAAATCATACCTAGAGAAGTGTTGACTTAATACTATATTGGCCTGAATATAAGATGACCTCGCATATAAGGCGACCATGAATTTTTTTAAGGATAGTTATGAAAAAGTAAATAAAATAGCTTATTAGTACATTCTGCTTCAAATAAAACAGAATTTTGAAGTTCTTGTCATAACTTCTTCTCTCACCTTTATTTACGCATTGAAACAATGAAGATGCTTTCTTTTCCACATGTTCCGTCATGACTGGTGGTCAAACAAAGCTTTACGCTTAGAGAGTAGAGAATTAATGGTGCAGTACAAGCAGAAGCACGAATTCGTGAAGAATAAAATTTTAAAATTTGGTAAAGTTCGGTGAATTTCTGCATGACTTGACCTTGTTTCGGAATGGAGAGTTGTTAAATGTTAGGATGTGCGTATAAGATGATTATAGTTTTTATAAACATGTTTTGAGGGAAAAAAACATTGTCTTATATTTGAGCCAATACGGTAATTTATATTTTATGAGGATAAGGTGTGATCTTCAACACCGGTAATTTATCTATACTGACCTTGACAGTGACACAGTAGGGATGGTAACACTGGCCACACTGAGCACAGGAGATAAGGCAGCCTTCCTGGTCAATGCCCATAGCACCACACATCACACAGATGTCTTGAGTCAGGACAAATTTGTCTTTGGCTGAACACAAAACAAGGCGGTTCTCTACTCCAGGCTCATCATCTGTCTTAGTGGATGAAGCATCGGCTTGCGGTCGCTGAAAAGAGAATAGAATGCAACCATTAAATGAAGAATTACAATATCTTCTCTTTAATGTTATAATTAGAATGTTATCATCAAGACTACATTTGCAGACAATAAATAATTGCCGTTCAGCTATTATTTTATGTTCCTTATTGATCAAGTATTTACGAAACATGTGTACAGCAAAAATAAACGATATGATTTATTACAAATCTTTTTCAAACAATGCTGCAGTGACCACTTTCTACTGCAGATGTGCTACTGCAATATTAATCGACAACTGTTCAGTATACTGTTATTTCATGCATTAATAACAATCAATCATGATTACTGTTTCCATGCATTGTTCTTTAAAAACTTGAATTCCAAGATAATCAGGCCATCCAATCTTACGACTTTAGATATTATTAACAATTCCTGTTAAAAATAAGATGTGTCTATTCCACAGGAAATTTTTTAACGTGAAAAGTTTGGATGCATCCATTATGCAGAAGTGTCCATTACATGAGTAAATACGGTACATAAAAGCAATTATTATTTAATGCCATTTCTGAATTTGCATACTCTATAACCTTAACACACCAATGGGTCATTCTATGTCAAATCAACCAATTCTACTATGATATTTGAACCTTGACCTCTCAGATTGTATGATTTTTTCTAGGTATTGTACCCCCCAAATCTAGTTTAAATTTCAAATTTTTCTTTTGGTTTGTGAGGGTTTAAAAATTTAAAAAAACCATGGTTTTCTATTGTTTTAAGATTATTATAAAATGCTACAGCTCAAAAACTATACCACCTAGAGAGCTCAAACCTGCACCGTTTTTTTACCTCTAAAAATTCCCTTTAATTTGATTTATCACATGGCTATGTTTTTTAATTTTTGAAATGTTAAAAAAGTTCCCAAAAATTTTATCTTTAAATTTCCAAAATATGTACCCTTGGATTTTTTTGGAAAAATTATATGTGTTGTCCACTCTAACTGACTACATGCATGCAAAATTTCAAGATGGGATCTCAACGGGTTCTTGTTTAAAAAAAAATTTACTACTAGATTAAGAACCATAATATTTTGATTTCTAAACCCTTCACTAACCAAAAGTCAGAAAATTCTTAAATTTTAAATTTAAACTAGTTTTGGGGAGAACAATACCTGAAAAAAAAAATTTCACACAAATCTGAGAGGTCAAGGTTTTGACATGGAATGACCCCAATGCTATCAAAAGAAAAATATAAATGGAAGCAGTGCACAATCACTCACCTGCAAGGAAATGCCAGGCATACCGAAAATGCCTCTCATCTTCGATTTGGGCCCTCGCTTTCTTCCGAAGTCTGTAACTCTTTGTCTCTTCTGGTAGCCAATAACTTTGCCCATTCCGCAGGGACCTTTTCCCATTCCCTTAGGTCTTCCTGGTAATCCGCTAATACCAAGTTTCTTTTTGGCGATTTTACTTGCACAGAATGGCTTGCCTTTGCCCAACCCAACAGCTCGCATCAGGGGGCCTTCATCGGAATACTGTAGACAAATAAATAATTGGGAATAAATCATTAAAACATACGAAGACTTACCTGCTACAAAGAATAGTAGACAGAAAAACAGGACAGCTCATTTCTTTATCACCAGGGCCCGGATTCTGATGACCTAAAATTCTTTGAAAAATGACCTATAAAATGACCCTAAATTTTAAAGAAAATGACTTAATAATTATAAAAAATGACCTAAGAACTGATATTTTATTTTTATGAAAAATTATTACTATACACACAAAGTTATAGACTAATTTGAACATAATTGTAAAAACTGTAAATAAATGTAATGTTGTGAATGTTCTTTTCTCATGCAGATTTATACTGGCAAGTTAAACTTTGGCATTTCCTTTTGTGGTCTGCCGGATTATATTGTTGTTTACTGAGGGTAAACAGTACTTTGCATTCTCAAATCCAAGCAGGTGGCAGACTCAGGTGCCAAGTCAATCTTATAACAATAGTAATATAATACAAAATTTTGGCGTTTCTTCTCATTTCCGACTGAGACATGACAACACCGAATTTTTCCTTCTTGCGATAAACAAACAATACTTCAAAGACAGCACCGCTAAAAACGAAAAAAAAAAAACAAAAAAAAACAAAAAAAAAAGTTAATCCATTCAATGTAAATACAGTAAAACCTCGTTAACACGAATTCCAAGGGACCGAAAAATGAGGGGTTCGTGTTAAAAAAATTCGTGCTAACCGGGGACTATTTTTTTTTTAATGAACCAATTATGGTATACGCTATCGTAGAAAATACTGTTACATGCAAAAGTAGGCTACGTAATTAGGCCTACCTTTTAAAAAAGATAATTTCCTGATGAAAAATTCAAGTAAGTTGCGCTGTCACTGATGGGAATGAAAGTGCCTGGAAACTTCACGGCCAATTGTATTCACAGCTTCAGTAAACCCAGCAGATGATTCGGATGTTGCAGCAAATCCCAAACGTTCTAAAGTGGCTATGGCGGCAAACACTTCCTGGCAGGTGGGTTACAAGTTTTAATGCAACGTATGATGAAATCGTACTGGTTATGTTTGAATGAACAGAAAAATAAAATAAGAAACGTTATAACCCGATTGTTGGCGGCACGATGCTTTATTTATTTATTTAGCAATCCTGTAGACCAGCCGTACCGGCATAGGATAACAATAACAACTCCCGATTGTCGAGCGATTGCACCAGCCAGCGTTGATGTTAATCCAATTACTCGTAGCCATTCACATAAGTAACCGGGAATTTAATAAAGGTTTACGTTTAATTTCATTTCTTGCATACCTAGCGAAGGAAGAACAGGAAATAACAATTTGAAAAGCTTTGGAAGTTTGTGTTAAATGACATTTCAAGATTCAAGGGACAGAAAAATAGTTCGCAGTTCGTGGTAACCGAAATTCGTGTTAACCGACAAAACTTTCATAAGAAACGATACATCTTTGCCGGGACCAAATCTTTGTTCTTGTTAACAGAGTGTTCGTCGTAAGCGAGTTCTTGTTAACGAGGTTTTACTGTACAGGAAAATGACTAAATAAGGAAGCAAATGACATGAAAATTACAAAATGACACAAAATTGAAATAAATGCCCTAAAAATATAAAATTGCATAGAATGACAAAAAATGGCCTAACAAAAATGTATTTCTATAATCTAGAGGCCATGATTTGGATTTATCTACAAGTTGGCAATGTTTATGCAACATCAATAAAAAGATGACATGTCTAGGGCCCTGATTTATTGGTGAAATAAAGTGGCTGATTTCGGGGTTAACTTCCTACTATTTCGGTGGGTATTTCGTGAAATAAATTACTTATACCACATTGGGAACATTGCGCAATGATATACTTTGCTTCTTTATTTACATGAACTAACACCCCCCCCCCCTCCATTTCCATATTCTTCTGCCCTTGTATGAACTGAAGTAACTTTCGATTTAGGCATGATTGGAGTTAATGTTCAAATATAATGTCGAGAAGTATTATCGTAATTTCTACTAAACACCATCAGATAGCCATTTGCAAACAGAAGTACCAACCATACCACTGTGGATAAAAGGCGAAATCTGTTGAATACAAGTAACAAACATTCTACACTCTTCTGCTGTAATCGATCATAGGCATCGCTAACTTGGCAAAGACATAGCAGGAAAGGAGTGTACTCAACAGTACAAACCAAGTAAATTCTGCAATCTTTGTAATCGATCACAAATATCGATATATCGGTAAATCTTAGACAGCCACAGAAAAAGCAGAAAAAAAGCATGCTGCTAAGAAATAAAAAAATACAGTACCGGTACACCAAAACACAATATTGTGATTTTAAGGCACATTTTCGTGCTCGTTTCTCACTTTACGGACAGAAGGGGCATATTTCGCGCTTATAGATACATTTCGCGGAATCGAGTCAATTTCGCGATATTTCGTGGATTCAATTTGGTTCATATTGGTATTTTTTTAGCATATAAAAGCTAAATATAGCTAGGGAAGGTTGTTTTATAAAATTTCGCGCTTATCGTTGTTACCAAAAAATACGGCCCCTAGACATGTCATTAGAATCCGGGCCCTGCTTATCACTATATCTCATATGATTCAATTTGTTATGTGTGATCCCGCAAAACCAGACAGTCCTATAGTCTTTTAAGACAGTAATTCTGGGTGAAGCTGATCAATATCTTTGATCTACGATAATCATAAATCCTGCAAAACATATGTGATTTTACATGAGGAACGATCATCGGTATATACATTTATTTTTATTAAGGAAATACACAACTCAAATTCGGTCAACACAATATCTTGCAAAATCTGTAATTTGATAAGTATTTTAAACCATAATCCATTGTTACTCTAATACCCTCAAGCAAGTGATAATTAAATGGCCATATGCACTAAAATATAATTATTTTATTTTAAATGAAGGTTCTGTTGTATAATATTTACCCTGTCTGAGGATGAGTAATCCATATCCATACTGTAGTCATCACCTCCAAATAAAGATTCTTGCGAACCTGTCAGACTAGAATCCATGCCCATAATATCCTCTGTACCTGGGTAGTGAAATCATAATATTGTGTTAAACTACAACTCAGGTTATTGTAAATGCAAATCATCACATATAGGTACTGTTAATGAGTAAATGCGAAAAATAGTGGAATTATGAAGAAAAAATTCTTTTCACAAAATTTCACTGGATTTCACAAACCTAAATGGTTATTATTTCATTGCTTACAATGATAAATAACTTAGATCATGCTACCCATTTTTCTTTCACTTTAAAAAATTTGCAATTCATTTCTGAAATTCTAGCTATAACCAATCTATATATACTTATTTATATCTTTGAAAGATATTTTTATGACTAAACTATAACTGTAACTGTTGAAGTATAGCTGTTGACAATGGTTGCAAAGGCGCTGAAACTAGTACAGGTAAACTATACCAAAAATGAAGTTTTTGTGTAAAAATTCAACTCTTATATAATTATTATATTATTATATATAACTGTATACTTCGTTTTTGGCAATCCTTAACGTGAAATTAAAACATTTTTATAAAACAAATTTTTGTTAGGACTATTCCACTCATACTGTTTTGTACTGACCAATAACGTTTAGCAATTCCTCGGATACAGACCAATCACAATCGTTTATCTTATAAAATGTTTGCTATTAATACGAGAATGCAATTTTATCTGCTAAAACATTGGCTCGTTACTGGACACGAAAGGCATCAACATGCAGTGATTAATACATCACATGCTGCCATTTAGCACAATGGAAATATAAAATGTTATACAACGTAACTTGTTAGGAAATTGAAACAATATAAATGTCCATTGATTAAAAACACAATTTTGATTTGGTGCAAACCAGTTTGTGCTTTTATAGCTTTTTGATTTAAACAATTCCGGGGTGCGCGGGCAAAGAGAGTTAAGTCCACTTTCTTGTTACTGAGAATTAGAGTGACTTAACACACTATACCAGCCCAACATAGCTTTAGAGATGGATAAACCCATGAGGCACACATCCATAACTACCGTACTATTTTGAATATAGTGAAATCTCGATACAACGATTTGGCAGGGACCAGAAAAATATATTGTTGTAGAGATATATATTATTATATCGAGAATTTACAAAAAAATGTTCAAATTTTGGTAGTATGTAGGAAACAACTTCAATAGCTGAAATTCTTTAAGTATTTAGAGAAATAAAGAATTTTATCACAAGAACTGCTATACTGTACTGTATTCCGTCCACCCTTAAATTATTACACTATGAGCAAACACATTTTACATTGCATTATAGCACAGCACCATGAACAGAATGACTCATTTTTGCCCCTGTTTGTAAAAGTCAGAAATGACAGTCTGTTTAGCTTTTTTTATGAACAGGGATACACACAACGCCCTTATTTGATTCGAGGTTCACTAAATGACATTCTGGCACCGATGGAACACTCTACAGAAAATTCTGTAGAGCCCCGCAAGCACAGAACACATACATAGAGGCAATGGCTTCGAGTACGGTTAAGGTTGTTAGATGCACACTTTGTTCTACCTCCTCTTCTTCATCTTACGCCTGCTTGTTTTCGTCCGTTAGCTCCGGGGAGTTCATGATTTGCACTTTCACGATCTATTTTTATCCTTGTACCGAGGAAAAGGTATTTTACGGGGATTCTAAATGTAATCGTAATGGAGAGATTTATCGTTATTAAGAGTATCGTAAAACCGAGGGGAATTTTACATTATTTCAATGGAAAGAATGCCGGGACCAAAATATTTTAACGTTATAAAGAGTATTATCGTTATATCGGTAATCGTTGTACGGGGATTTCACTGTATGACTTACTGGACTTAACACAAATGTAGAGAACATTTTTATCTATAACTCTATGGACATATCTCAATTTTTTAGGATGGTGGACTTAACTCTTTTTGCCCGTGCACCCCGGAATTACCATGATGCCCTCAACCTTGTGATGCATTGGGAACTCTGATCGATTCATAGACTGTTCATTCATCTAGTACGCCATGAATTTACAGCTGACAGAATTTTCACAACAAAGTAAAAAAAATAATTATTATTTACAAAATTTGTTTCAGTTTATTCATGGAATAGTCTTATAAATCCTATCCGAGATTACAAGTTTCATCAATAAACTCATAATCTCCCGTGGGATTACCTACGATAATGTTTCTTCATTTATTTCCCATTCATGCTATTATGGTGGAAACTCAAACTTCCTGCACCCAGCGTGGGAAACAAAACACACTGGCATCTTTGTCCTACTTACATGACGCACCTCATTTATATCAAAGCCTGTACTTTTGTTATATTTCTTATTGTAGGCATGGAATATAATCTTTGCTAGTTGAATTTTACAATTTCAATCTTACCTGTGTTTATGTCCTTTTTAATTATTCTTAATAACAAATTAATTCCTAGCAGCTAACTGTTATGATGGAAGTACCTGTGCCTGCACACAAGTAATCAGTGCATAGATTGCCAATAAAATTAAAACAGTACTAACTTTTTATTTTGATACTCTTGCAACTTCTGATCAGTCGTTGCTAGTGATTTATTATTTTAACCTTTATTAGTCGCTGATGCTGTCGATCGCCACACAGTTGGTCGCCAAATTTGATGTGATACTACCCCAGTTGGGTGTCAAATTTGATATAGTATGGTGCGTCGAATTCTAGAAGTTCCACGGCTATTATGCGAGACTCCGCAGGGAAATCGTGTGGTCGTTTCAAATTAAACAACTGGTAAAGTTTGACTGCGGTTTATTTATCACTAATATGCATATACTGTGCCACTCTAATATGTTACAATACTGAGGTAATGAGGCGGCAGTACGGCGTAAATCTGGGAGACTTCTGTACTTGGCGAAAGGTGATCGAATAATGCGTGCTGGTGCTAAAGGATTGCGATTTATATAACCTCACTTCTAATTCTCGTATGCTACGATATCTCGCGAGTAAAAGGGTTTACAAGTTTAATCCCATAATAATTCTAAACCTGCTATTGGCTGATTATTCAAGTTTAGTGAGCGTCTTCCTTTGAAAATTCAGTTAAACGAACTCATCGGGGAATTCCCTTTCACAAGCGTTACTAGCTACACCTTAGAGTATGACAGGCACAAGTACAGCGTCACCTAGATTGCATCATTATGAAATCCTGAAATTAAGCCTTTCTACATAACTAATCAATATTTTGGTATTAAAATAATAATCTCTGGATTAAAATAAGCTTATAGGCTATTGTAATATCTTATTCCAGCTTCATCGTTAAATTGCTATCGTAGACAAAATATCGTATTAAACCTCATAATAGACGTACTTTCTTCCTACATTTTTATAACAAAAAACTAGGGTGCATCCTATATGCGAGGAAAAAGTTTTAGTGAAAGAAACACAAATTTAAGATGCACCAGCTAATGATTGATAGCATATCTATCAATATATTGGCCATGACTAATATATCAATTGTGTCACACAAATGACAACTGATGGTTAACAGTTGCATAAACAGACGAGACACAACGCACTGTAAATTCTCGTCCAGCAGCTATGTTACCATGTTTGTCTGTGAATTTGGTAACACTCAGTCTAAAACTCGCTGTATAACTTGAATATTTCAGTCAGTTCTTATCCACTGTCCAACCACAAGTTTATCAACACAACTGAGTACTGTAATATTTATCGACAATCGTTG
The DNA here is from genome assembly GCA_964059195.1 of Ectobius pallidus. Taxonomy (NCBI): domain Eukaryota; kingdom Metazoa; phylum Arthropoda; class Insecta; order Blattodea; family Ectobiidae; genus Ectobius; species Ectobius pallidus. The sequence continues at coordinate 215,647,793 of CAXKWD010000001.1, forward strand.
AATGTTATTTTGTGCATTATAAGAACCAATCATGTTTACTGTTTCCATGCATCATTGTTTAAAAATTGTAATTTATAAATAAGCATGACGTTCAATCCCACAACTTTAAATATTGTTCAAACTATTTTTGTTAGAAATGAGATGCGACATTTGTGTGGGGAATTTTTATTTTTGGTATTGTAATGTGAAAAGTTGAGGTGCGTCTATTATGCAGGGGCGTTAAATATACGTTATCTCAATATACTTTCACATGAGCTATTTAATGTTTTTACACATCTAATACAGTATTTTCCACCAATGATGCAAGTTAAGTGGCATTTATACAGATTTTCAGCGACATTGTTTAGAGATACTTACTGTCTTTTCTTTTGAGAATCATCTGAGGGCTAGGTTGTGTGAGTCGCTTACACATTGGACAGATGTACTCATAGTCAGGATTTAGATCTTTCTTGTGGTTGTACGTTGCTAAGTCGGCCTCTGCATCACAAGATCCATGGACAAACCTGCAAACAAACACTGCTAACTCAAGTGGAAAGAAGAGAAGTGTCAGCTTAACAGCTGCTAACCTAGAAGATATAAACTTGAGAAGGATTAGGAACAAACCAACCAACATACACAGTGTGGAAGAAAATATTCAGTTAAAAAACATTAGAAACTTTTAAATATTGATACTACAGTAGGCATAGCAGGAAGTGTAATCAACAAGGTCATCCATCCACCACCAGATACCCAGCAGGATGGGCAACACGTTTTAGGATGAAAATCCAAGTAAGTGAAGGATGCATGAATGTTAAACACTCATATTTACTACAAGTGTGCTCTTTCCCTATTAATATTAATACAAATAATAAATTCATTCCAGAGATATTCATGAAAACAAATACCCAAGCCCTTCATTTTGGAGATACCGTATACACTCGAATACTACCCGCATATTTTTTAAAAAATAACGAACGAAAAACTGGGGTGCAGGTATTATTTGAATACTGAATACTCTCATCTGAATTTCGACATTTTGTACTATATCGGCTCAATATAACACGATGCTTTGTAGTAGCATCACAGTACAGTATAACAGTAACAAAGCTGTAATGAAAGGAAAATGAAACAAAGAAGATGCTTTCTTATGCACATGGTCCGCGAAGAGACGCCAAACAAACAGTGCAGTCACGGCGCACGTGCAGTACAATAATTCGGGAAAAAGTTTGGTGGAGTTCGGCGAATTTCCGGACTACTTTGACCTTGGGTCAGAACGAGTCGGACGCACGTCCTTGCGGGTGATTCCTGCAGAATGAAGAGTGTTGTTGTTGTTGAGGTATTACGCTGCACGTTTCGGCGGGCTGTTACCATGCATGTTATTTTTATAAGTGCCTTTTAGCCTATCATATTTAATTATTTTATGATATGAAACTTTAATTATAACTGTTTAATTAAGAATAAAACTGTCAAAATAACTTTATATATGGGCCAGTAGATATTTTTTCAAACTTCTTTTTGAAAAATTTGGGTGCGGGTATTATTCGGGGGCGGGTAGTATTCGGGTATATACGGTAGTTGCCATTTGCTGATACCAAAAGCTAATAATAAAAAATAAAGTTGACAAAATTAATTATTTCTTGAACAAATTCAAGAATATTTAGAGAAAACATTAACACAATATAACGATTTTGTGATTTAGAACACAGTGAAACCCTGACCATTTTTTACGCTATCCTGCGTATACGCTCTTTTCATTCAGTCCCTTGACATCACTGAACAAAATCCATCTCTTAATATGCTCGTCATCCTGTTTAATAAACTCTTATGTCTGCTAAAAATTCTAAAATATCGTGCTTTTAAGGATATTGAGAAAAGATTTTCCAGACTTCTACATTTACCGTTAGCGCCCACACGTTCCAGGACTTGTAGGAGTCTTTGAATGATGGATACAATAGAATGGAATGCAACTCTTTGAGTATCTGCAAGAGTATTCAAAGCATGGATTCAGCCCTCCTTACTGTCGATTTTAAATCACATTGTCAGTGAAGACTTGATCTTGTGTAGAAGTGCAAAATGATTTGTTAGTGCCAACATGAGTAAAGGAGTGAAACGGAAAGTTTTGTCGATATCGGAGAAATACTAATTCTCTGTAAACATGATGAAAACACCAGTATGAATCAGAAACAGTTGCTGGAATCATCAGGAATCCCTTTTTCGACACTTGGAACAACCCACTCTCGCTAATACACGGTACCATGTAATACACTATTTTTACGGCCCCTTGAAGAGCATCATGCCAAGGTTTCACTGTATATTATGAGCCTGTATCTCGAGGGAAGCTATCTCTAGTTGATTTACAGTTAACAATTTGACTTATGTATGTAAACAATATGATACTTACTTGCGACAAAGACTGCACTGAACCATCTCCCTGTAGGCGGCAGCACGATATGCACGCCGGCAGAGAGGACAAGAGAAGCCTTTGTTGCGCTGCTGGTAGCAGGAATCACATACGGTGTAGTGGGCATGCCACCGTGAAGACTGCCCTGCTCCTGGTGTTCTGGAGCCACAATCACTGCATACTCGACAACACTGAAAACACAAATTGAACCATGATTGCACATAACATAAGTCATTTAATTTAATATGTTGTTATTGTTTTCAAATGGTTGGAGCTTGGTTTACACCATTAGTCCTCTTGCTTCCCAATAGTCCCACTATATCTTGTTTCTTCTTTCTCTTGGGGCCTAATCGCCTGCAGTGTAGCAGGTGTTCCTTGCTTAGGAGGACACTTTCACCACACAAGGAGCATCTGTTGGTTTTGGGGTCAATTCCCATTTTATTAAGGGGTCATCTAGACAGTCGTGGCCTGTTTCCAGTCTGAATTTAATATTCCTTTTTATGTTTTTCAAGGGACTGATGCATAGAAAGAGTAAATGAGAGGAAAGTGTAAAAGCTGCAATGATATACATTGCAAAATTTAATACATGAAAATAAATGAAGGTACCTATTATGTTCTTGTCATAATAGGTTTATTATGTTTTTATTGTATTATTACGATAGATTTTGTATATTAGATAATATAATTATTATAGATTTTATTAATACATGGTATTTTATGAGTACTGTGCATTTTATGTATTTAAAATTACTATAACCAACTGAATTTGAAAGGCTTGTAACTATTAGAGGTAAGAGATACATATAACACTGTGATAAAGATATTTACCGTATTTACTCACCTATAACACCCCCCTTTTTTTCACAATTTTCAACTTCTAAAATGGGGGAGGGTATAATAGGTGAAAATTTTCACATGACATAGGTTGGGTTGTCATGCTTCAAAAGCGGAAAAAGACACATTTAGCGTCTTTAAATAAACACGCAAAATAGTTTAAATCCTTTTTTTATTTACAAAAAGTTAAATTATCACGTCATTTTTAACTTTAGAGTTTTAAACAGTTTGGTATAGCTCCCGCCTGCATTACTGCAGCTGACTGGGTCACGTGACTAAATGCTGCGCGTGCCCGCATGGTGTTCAAGGTTAACTCAGCATTGCAATGTTGTCATCCAACTGGGCAGCAACTGCCTAAATTTCGTATCTCCTGTTCTTCACACCACGGAATGATTTCAACATTTTCTTTGCTCCTGATAATATGTCTTTCTGTTTACGCCAATAAGACATCATACATGGCTGCATATTCTAACACACTCAACTTGAAGGATGCCGTAAAACTTGCTCTACAACTCATTTTTCACGTGCTTACTAACTCTCAGGCAGGCAACAATACACGCGTACGGCGGAAGTTGAACTCAGAAACCTGAAGGCATTGAGAAATCTATGGGGGAGGTACTAAGGCCAATACACAGGTGGCAGGGAAGCGTGGGTTTTAGCGTTAACAGGAATGTTGCAGTTGCCGATCACTTTAAAAAAAATTAGTTTTTTTTTTTGCGCGTTGCCGAAAATTGGGGGGGCATTATAGGTGAGGGGGTGCTATAGATGAGTAAATACGGTATAAGATGTAAGATTTTGTCTTTGTCTATTGCAACTATGTATGCTTAACGACAATAATATTTATTTACTTTTATTATTATGTACACTTACATTATCTATTTATGATATGGTGCAAAATATAGAGAAACGGTTCTGAAAAATTTACTTTGCAGGCAAGAAGCATTAACCATGTAAAACTAAATTACACATGTGGCTAACAGCCGCTTACAGCAAAGTACAGTATCTAGCATTTAAATTAATATTTTTTTAAATAATACACATAATTAAATAATTTTTCACTAAAATGAACTTCAGAAGTTGCTGCTTATTTTACAAATGATTTCCCAAAATAAATTTCTTGAAACTAGTGAGCCTGAAATGAACTCACCTTACACTTCCAGCCCAGCTTGGGTATGGTGGTAACAATAGGACGGAGGCACTGCGGGTGGTAAGCTTTGTCACATTTCTCACACAACATCACTTTGGAGTCGTCTTCAGGCTGACGACACACCTGGCACACTCTGCAGTCTGGACACTGCCATCCTGCTCGCACACCTAAATACAACACCGATATATAAAATATCTGCAATTGGTTTACCTGATAATGTTGGTGCATCTAATTTGCAAAACTAATGCCCCTAAAATTTACAGTTATTATGGCATCAGAAAATACCAAATATCAATGCACCTAGCAAATAAGCTCAAAATTCAGTAATTTTTGCAGTTCTTACCAGGAAGAAGTGCTAGCCCGATACAGCCACCATGGTAGTGATGACCACAGCTGGTGCACATCATCAAGTTTGACACATCACCCAATGCAAAACACGTCATACACGTCACCTCTCCACTCACTAGAAATAAAGATACATGTGTTACTAAATCATAATTTATCACCATATAACACAGCAGTTATAATGGATACAAAAACAGAGCTGTAAAGATGGTCAACAGAAAGATCGGCTGGGGTGTTTAAACATTCACCCTAAAGCCCGGACCTCTCTCCTAGTGATTTCCATCTTTTCCAACACCTCACAAAATTACAGAGAATGACAGAGGCGAAGATGGTTGTCACACAGTGGTTCAAATCCCTGTCGGCAGACTTGTACGACACAGCTATTCAAAAGTTGGTGCCACAGTAAGACAAATGTTTCAATTCCGGTGGCAAATATGTTGAAAAATAGCTGAACACTGGCTGTGTCTGTTGCAATAAATATTTTCTTGAAATTGTGATTTGTTTCTGTAAACAGCCCCAGGGAAACTTATTTTGTGGATGGCTCTTGTAAAAAAAAATGCTCAACGTTTTATACTGAAGTAAAGACCATTGAAATCAGAAAATTTATATTTCCGACTTATGGACAGGTTTCCCTGGCAACCTTTCAAATTTCAACAAACCATCTCCTGACTGAATGCAATTAAGGTTTTTTCATTAAATGATAAAAGTACATTTTGATTCTCCTGTCATCATATCGCAGTACATAGTAACAACTTACATAGAAGGGGTACTTGGTCTAGATGTTGGTTGCAGACCATTGTGACGGTTTTGCAGTCCTGAAATGCACCAGATGCTGCAGCACAGGGAAAATGCAAGATGCGTGAGCAGTTGGTAACTATGCATGTTATTGTCGCTCCAAAGTGGCTGCAGTAGGTACATCGCCGCTTGGAAGCTTGAAGTACAGCAGGACCAACATTCTCCATCACTAGATCTTCTGTGCGAGTTACACCCGAAGACCACAGAGCACAGGACTGGTGTACATAGAAGTGACCTAAAGAAAACACATCAGTGTTAGACATTGCAAATGATATAATAATTATTATAATTAGGCACAACTTGTCTCTTTTTCGTTTGCAGAAGCAGAAAAAGGAACTACTATTATTTTGAATGTAGAGTGGGGATGGGATATCGATATCATCGAATATTGATATTTTGGTTTCGATATCCGATATATTGACATCAATATTTCAGTTCCGATAATATTGCTATATCGATACTGCTTTTAATTCAAGAAAAAGAGTAATTTTGAGGATGAGAGAGGGACAAAGTTACATTATTATAACATAGGCTATTAATTTATAATGTTGGGTAAAATCGTTTTAGACAATATGAAGTTAAAAATTATTAAAATTAAAACATAAGTATAACATATTGAATTGACGGCTATCAAAATTTAATTACACCTATTTTCAGCGTTTCTGGTTGGCAAATTCAGTTTTGCAGCCACAAGGGCATCTCAGTTAAAATTACTCATCAGAAGTAACAACAAACAGCGATGCTAACCATTCCCTAAATCGTCAGATTCCATACATCGCGCAGCAAAACTGTCAATGTGCACATGCATGAATGGTTAACGGTTTTTGAGTGCTCTAGGAACAAACCTTGTTAGTAAAACTTTCGATATTATCGAATATTGATATTTTCTTACGGATATTTCAATATTAGTAATTGATATTCATATTGATATGTAATGGACTTACCAGAAGCCTCAAATATGGTATTAACGTCAGGTTCTTCAGGAAAGCCTATCACACTCAACTCATCCAGCGGTTCTTCTTTGCCACTAACTGAATTCCTGTAAAAAGAAGGCAAAAACTAAGAAAAAACCCTCCACAATATTATTGTCTACTGTACTGTATTTGGTTACCCATAAGTAATATACTTGTACCACAGAGGAAATGTTATAGTTAGATAGCCGAAAATGCAGAAATTACTGTCAATAAATTTTATTGATTCCTATAATGTATAACAACTGTAATAAATCCTGTTCGAAAAGCTGTGAGAGTTTTAATAGTCTATAACTTTCCTAAAAACACGTGATGCTGAAAAGAGGGCGTGTCGGGTCATTCCATCTCAGTGTAATTATAAACCAAATCTAACTAAACAATAGAATATTGAAAATCAAAGAAAATCTGGTGGGTGTCGACTGAAAATAACTAAAGATTAAAAAATAGATTTAAATAAATAAAAAATAAAAAAATAAAAAAAAGACTACACACCAGAAAATATAAGTTCGGAAGGCACAAACTAATTATAACAGCATAGCTGAAACTAATGCCTGTTGCTCAAAGTCAAATTTTTCTTTAAATTTATTGCACAACTATCACTTTTCAACAAATTGGTATTGCTAACGATCAAATTCGCCTTTTGGCAAACGTTATTCGCGTCGGCATATAGGACTTGTTCTAATTCCAACAAATAAGCTGTCAAACAGCCAATCAGCGCAACGAACGTGAACACCCCGCGCCCTCGGCGGTATTGTGGAGAACTTGAATCATTTGTTGATCCAACCAATCAGCGTCTAGCGCAACTTCCGCTCCATCTGCCGGTAACTGAGGAAAGCGAAGCCTCCTGCATGTTTTTCCAAAATAGCTGGTGCAGGTTGGACGAAGGAAGCGGTATGCGTCTTGCTGGACGAATACCAGAAGAACCCCTGTCTCTATGAGGTCAAGATGCCTCTATATCATAATCGCAACGCGCGTCCAACTCTTCCTAGTTTTTTTTTAATTGCTACACAAGCAAGAATTGCAGCAACAGCAATTATAAGCCCCGATTTCTTTACTGGAGGCATACTAAACAAAGTTTTCACTTTAGTACACAGAGTCCAGTTCAAGAATCAGCCACCAGGTAGGGGGTTAAGATGGAGTACAAGAATTTAACACCAGGTGGCAGGGTAAATCAATGGTGGTGTGAAATTTACCCACTAGAGGGAACATAATTCGAATTTCATGAATCATTTGATCGTTGACAAGGTACGCGTTTGACGTGTTTGGCGAAATTAGTTGTGCAATAAATTTAACGAAAATTTTGACCGTGAGCAACAGGCATAAGGAAGGCAAAACCACGACAGCGGAATGGCCTTACGGGAGAGTGAAGATGTTACTCTGGTGACTTTAGCTGCAGACTGTTGATTAGCCCACAAACACAAGGGGAGGTCACAAAACGTAAGAACTAATATTTGAACGTGCCCCGGAAAGCAATACTCTTGCAAGCAAAGATAAGAAAAAAAACAAATGTGCAGCTATAAACACGTAACCAAACACAAGAGATGGAATGACCCAAAACAAAACAAAGTAAGTATCTGAATATTAATACCGGTACATAAAAACATTAATAAATATACTAATGTGCCTGGAATCCGGCACTCTACTAATTAAAGGATAGTTGTAGAGACATCCAATGCACTATGAACCAGCATATCCTCACCGTGACTTGGACATGCTCTTGGAGCGGCGAACAGTGACAGCACTGGGGCCTCCTAGGGCTCTGGGGCTCTTATCCCCACTGCTGACACTCTCCCTGTCCACAACATCTCCAGGGTACGTTTCAGAAGATGGACTCATGAGATCCCCTTCTGCACGCTCTGTCGGCATGGGAGATGCTTTGTGTGGAGTGAATCCATCAGGGCATGTGAACCTCATCAAGTCCCCTTGCCCCAGTTGACTTCTCTCGCCCAGGTTGCAGAGGGCACATACTTTTCCTGGCCTGAAACACAGGAGTAAAAGAAATCACATAAGAAACATATATAATAAAAGTACAACTACAGTAAAACCTGTCTTAAAGACCACCCCTCTTTAGCGACCACCTCCTTTAAAGACCAATTTTTCTAGGAACCGACAGTAAAACCCATAAGGCCAATGTTATTTGTACCCCTATTAAACGACCACCCCTCTCACCGACCAACGACCAGAGTTTCATTTTCGTTAAACTCCTCTATAACGACCAAAATCGTAAAAAAAATATTTACTCAAATGGTAGGCATTAATCAGCTTTTGAACAGAAATACTGATGTGGGCACTGCAAGACGTCTCTTCAATTTTCGATACAGTATACTTTGTCAAGAGTGATGCACAGAAATGAGAATATGGTTGAACAATGCTTTGGGCGTTTTCCCCTTCGCCTTTTGGGAAATACCTTACAGTAGACAGCATACAAGTACCGTACAGGGCGCAGTGCTCATGAACAGGACACATTCCAATCTCCTACCTCTGACCTGCTTGTTTCAGTACCCTTAAGAATTCATGCCTTTATTATCTACATGATCGCAGTGACTCAGAGGGGTAATTCTATTTCTTATGAAAACGTTTATTCAGTGGACATGAGGGGGTTTCGGAAATTCTCCATTCTAAGAAGTGTGCCAGACGAGTCCCTTTCATTGTCCTCCAAGCAAAACGTAATGTAGGGAAAATGGACATGTCTTTTTTTTCGGGTAAACATTACCCCGTTATACTGTAAAAGTAAGTAATAATCAACTGTGTGTTACATAATACACCTACTGTATTGTACCGTATTTATTCTATTGTATTTTCAGTTTCAAGACATAAAACTGCATTCCCCCTATTAAGAGACCACCCCTCTTAAAGACCACTTTTTCGTGGAACCAGCGATGGTCGTTATATAGAGGTTTTACTGTATCTTAAATATTTGAACACTGCTAGCTCTATTCAATTGGTTACGTATTCAACTACAAGAAAATATCAGAGAGATCAGGAATTCTTGACACGCTGCAACACCTGCCTGATGTTAAGTTGTATCATACACACTTAACACTTCACTTCTTTAGTTTTTACCTTAGAACTACTTAGTTTCAATCACCATTGTGATGATCGTAGGCTACCTCTGAAATTTGGTTGGCAGAGCTGCTCCCCTCATTGACCAATCTCGGCTCCTGGATGCCATCTAGAGGCACCCACCACTGATGATCACGATGACGATGATCACAATGGTGATTAAAACTATTGTATAGAGCTGACGAGATGATCCCTGGCCTGACTGTTGAGCGAGGAAGGACAATCGCAGAAGTTATTGCTACTCTCTGACGTGAAGACATTAGTTCCAAAATTCTCTAGCATAATAGCAATAACTTCTGCGATTGTCCTTCCTCGCTCAAGATAACTCTCCACAGTCAGGCCAGGGATCATCTCGTCAGCTCTATACAATATGTAGTTCTAAGGTAAAAACTAAAGAAGTGAAGTTTAAGTGTGTTACAAACCAAAATATATAGACTGAAGTACACTTAAATTTGATTAAATTAACCACATGAATCATTTGAGAATATGTTCTAATTTTATAAGATTTTACTTTCAAATAATTACGTAAACAATTCAATAATTATGTAAAGCTGAACGCCTTTAAAGTTCAACTAGAAAATTAACAAGCATATGTCTTGCTGATTAAAACATACCAGAGATTCATGAACATTACCCAAATCATGCATAAAAATTAAAATGATTAATAATTACAACTAAAAACCCGGCTTCAAGCTGCATTTCACGATTAAAGTGCACCACCCACGAATAACAACCTCAGATTCGAGTTCCCAAGCCCAAAAAATCCCCTCATAGTGAGATTCGTCCAAATCATTCAATGTTTTCCCATTTTGGTGTGCATTCATGATCCCTTTTCCTCCACCTATGTTAAAAAATAAGATCTCTGCGAGTCGTAAACAAATGAATCAAGAGAGCAACCAAGCAAGGCCATCTTCAATTAATTCACAATAAAATTAAATACAGTCTTGTTAATATGTGAACTGCATAAAAGCAGGCCGCACTTCCTGATTTGAGTCTATACTTAACTTCTGCCTTAATATTATTTGTGTCTGTAATTATTGCTCCCAGATATTTGAATTCTTCACTTTATAATGATTTACCGGATATTCTAATATTTTGTAGCGCATTATTTTGACATTTCATGACCACATACTTAGTTTTTTCTGTATTAGATTTCTAATCCAACATTCCTGCAGGTATCGAAAAGACTTTCTGCACTTATCTTGAATGTGTTTATATCATTGCACAATAAGCAAATGTCATCTGCATAAGCTAAAATCAGATGACTGTCAATTGCCATTGAGTAAGTAAATAAGTAATACCATAGTACTTTTGTTACTGATGCATAGTTCTTGAAGTTCTTCACACTGCATATTAATAGGCCTACATCATTTCTACTTCTATTTATACAAAATCTTTGAATAAAATAAACAAGTTTTATGTGATGTAAAGGTGTACAGTTAATTTAATTAATTAAGATAGACATATAAAATATGTTTAGCACCGGCATAAGACATAAGATATTAAAACACACTCAGATTATAAAACTCATCAACAGAATAAAGAGGATTGGATCTTAGTGCTGTTAAAACCTGTCAGGAAAGAAAGTTTTTAATTTGAGAAGGAATTGTATTAAATAGTTAAAGCGATATATGTTCAAAACTTTTCTGAGTAAGGGTTTACTTATATTTAAAGATATATAAATTAGAATTTCCACGTGTGGGGTAACTATGGATTTGAGAATGAGTTGTGAGGCTGTTTACATGTTCCCTGACATAGAGAAGAGAGGCTAAAACAAACATTGAGGGTACTGTAAGAATACCAGTTTTAATAAAAAGTGGTTTACAGTGATCACCTGGCTTAGCCCCACATATTAACCTTAAAGCTTTTTTCTGAAGTATAAATAATCGTTGTGAGGAGAATGTGTGTGATAATATTACATACGAGGGTATAAAGCTGTATATGAAAACAATAATAAATATTATTCAAGTTTTCTCATCGTCATTATGAATTAAGTGTAACTCACCACTGTTCTGGGAAATACGGTGGTTCTTCTGAAGGGACAGGTTTCTCTGGTTTGGAAGTGGCAGGAACGACTTCTGTTGGAGTGGGGGGTTCAGTTTCAACTGATGGAGCTGGAGTTGGCGTTTCTTCTGAAGGGCTCGGAGATTCACAAGGAGGTTCATCTTCCACTACATTGCTACCAGACTCTTCTTTGCTTAATATTGGAGATTTTGTGATACCACGTATATACACATTGCTGCAATAAAAATAAACTTAAAACTATATATACCCCTAACAGTCATCTAAAGCTGCGTCTCCATTGAAATACATTTAATACCAACATGTCAATATTAACTAGTTGATATTGACATGTATATTGCAATTTTGTGTTCCAACTGACTTGACATGCAAACCCAGCGTGTTGCACTTATTTTTTCAGATGCTAATTTGTTTTCTGGAGAAAATGGACAACACATCAAGTCAATTGACTAGTCGATCAATATCGGCTTTGTTTTGGGAATTTCTGGGAAACAAAAAGCGATCGCCAGCTTAATCGGCTTTGGTCCGGGAATTTCCATGTAAACAAAAAGCAGTCGACAGCTTCCTCAATACTGCCAGCACCCATTTTGTATTATGTGAGTATTTGGTATGTCAGTGTTCTCAATAGTATTGCATCTACTTTTAAAATTATTTTTTATGGCATACTTTATTGTTGAAAAATGTGATAGTTATTTTGAAAAGATCAAGACATCTGTACAAAATTAGTATTTAAGAAAGTCATAGACAGTTAACAAGAAGATAATAACGAGTATACAAAATTACTCTCATTTTGTAATGTTGGCCGCCCTCTTCAGAGGCGTCTGAATGTTATTTATTATTCATTAATTTCTGTTCGTAATCGCGCCAACCCATGTTAACCTATAACACTGTAGTGGAGACAGCTGTTAATTGGCAAACCACTTGACTTGTATATATGTCAACAAGATAAACATTTAACATATGTTAACTGTAACATGTTGGTGCTATATGTTACGTAGTGGGGACCCGGCTTTACAGTCAAGTAATTTAGTTACTGTAGTGATGACAACAGTATGGCGCCTTGCAATCAAAGAGTTTGAACTCAACATGCAGGCTTCAGTAAGCAAAATGGGCAGGCATTGACTTTGTGTCTATATATCGGCAGGGGGTTAAGAGCATGAGAAATATTCACTGAAAAGACAACTATCAAGCTTAGTATTGACTTGACTTGACTTTGAAGGGGGGTCTGATATCAGCCCTAGCACTGCGACCTTTTTAGATCTATTGCGCATCCCCATCCTTTTGCTTTCAGTCAAGCAGTCTATTGTTCGAAATGAACCTAATCAGACTGCTGACCGGGACATGTGATAGTTCATCTATCCTCAAGCTTAGTATTAGAAAATTAATGTCTCAGCCATTTCATAATTATGGGTGGGACATTCCAGCAAATTATAAAAACTATTTTTGTTTATTAGGCCTACATAACATAAATAATAAACTAGAATTGGTTCTTCACATTCTGTAAAATTTACAATGCCTTCTCCTCCACACTACATGCAAAGCATTATTAAAAAATTTATTTTAAATTTTTTTTTCAAAATCTGTTATGGGTGGGACATAATTTGGACACTGATTTTAATGACGCAAAACAAAAGTTCATTTGTTCGTCAGTTGGAACTTTCTTTCCTTATATTTTAGATGTACCTGGTGAAGGCCTAGTGGTTTGGGCCGAAACGTCGTAATATTAATAAAAAATTATATCCATTGTGAATTTAATAATGTTTTGTGTTTAAGTTTTATTGTATATACAATGGAACAAGGACTACCTGCAATTTTGTGTTCATCAATAATAATTTAACAAAACTATCACTGTTACCGGTGGGACAAAAATTCCCTTGTTTGTTATTTTGCATAGTACTTAACCACACATATTTTTTGAAGTTAATCTTATACCAAATTGTACCTTAAGATGTATATTTTCTCAAATCAAACAGGACGAGTGTTAAAATCATGCTATAAATGGGAAAAAAAAGTAACTCAACGCAATAAATAAGTAAATCAACAGATTTTACACATGAAACCACTTCAGATACACCTAAGTCCTTAATATTCAGAAAATTTGAGGTTTTAAACTTATTTTTGACCACCCAATTACAATAATTTTATAACTTCTCTCTTTGAGGGAAAAATTCCCATATTTTATGAAATGGTTGAACTATCAAGCTTAGTATTAAAAAATTAATGTCTATGTATTTTATTTTTCCGATGAGGGACAAAAAAAATTACTTACCTCTTCCACCTTTTTAGTTTTAATCCTATTGGTTTCTTAGATGTTCTTGAAGAAGGCTTGTCTTTCCTTGGCCGACCTGGACCTCTACGGATGTTAAGAGGTTTGCCAGAGAAATGTTTCTGTTGGCCTGTGGAAGAGTCGTCGGGGGAGTGGCTGAAGGATGATCCTGCAACAGAATCAGACCTTTTTAAAACATGCTCTGTTTTGTATGCACTTCCATTAGAATTTTATTTCAGGAAGGGGATGTGGTAATGGAAAATATAAAACAATTGTGTCACACTAATTATTTGTATTACGAGAGCTATTTTTTTTTTCAACCCCCAATGGGGCATAAAGTGAAAACCACAGTGAAAATCAAAACTGTTTTAATTGGAAAATTTAGGTACCGGTACACCTTCTAGTTACTTCTCCACTTAGTCGTGCTCTGATTGAGACATTTCTTTGTAGCATGGTACCAACTTTCCGCTAAACTTGAGAATAATGTGACCGCCATCATAACCGGGCCTTACCGAGTGGGACCAAGTCTACAATGTCGCCAATATTACAAACATGATTACATGCCGATTGAATTCGATAGATAAACGACTGTTGTAGCAATGTTTTATGAAAGATGTGGAGGTAAAAAAGCTTCTGCATTAAGAATTCTAGGTCCATGGCAGGTTATGTTAGGTTAGGAACAGTCATGTTAGTTTAGCAGCAGTATTCTGCAGAGCACGGGGTTCGTGCTATGTAACGATGTGTTACATAAGACGTGGAAGGGCAATAAGGCTTCTAGAAGTAGTGACAGCCAAATTCTAGGTCAGTGACAGGTTACGTTAGGTTAGGAACATTTGTATTTGTTTAGGAGCAATATACTGAATAGCTGGGTTTATTATGTCTCACATTGAATATGATGGGAAATTTTACCCTTGCGCTGATCGTTTCTCTTTTGTTCCCTGCGGCTCGGAGGGGCACGGTTGCTAATGGCAGAGCATGGCTGGCTACGCTATTCTGAAGGAGTTCCCCAACTTTCTAATACCCTCTTCAAAGAAGCTTGCCACCAATGTATTGAGAAGGGTCTTCATGGCATTTTGAAGTGTTTTGAAGTTCTTCGTTGGTGTGGAAGCACTGTCCTCCCAGATCTTTCTTCAGCTGCCGAAAAAGACAAAAGTCACTCGGCACTGGCACAAGTTTTTTAAATCCATCGTGACAGGGGAAGAAACGTGGATTCATTACGACAATCCAGAATCAAAAGAACAATCCAAACAATGGATGCACACAAATTTCCCGAGCAAACCCAAGATCTGGCTTCCACACCAACGAAGAATTTCAAAACACTTCAATAATTAATTAATTCATACTTCAATTGATATGCCGTTTCCCTGATAGGCCTAATTTTCACAAATACCAATAATTTTGAGTGATTCTTTTTTTTTTATCTATTTGTAAATATCATATGAACAACATAAACTAGGATCTTTGGATTATCTGCAGTATAAATATATTTTTAAAATAATTCATCACTTGTTAATTTTTTTAATTTTTACATTAGAAATAGGCCTATTTAAAAAAAACTATTAAAGTTATATCAATGATTCTACATAGTGTTGTTCAATAATACCAAATATACTTGCATGCAAAATTTCATTGCAATACGTCAATAAATGTTTGAGTTATCAGGGAAACAGCACTTCAGTGCACAAAATTTGGCTGCCATTTTGTAATGATAATTAGGCCCTACCCATCAACTGTACTAGTTAAATTAATTCTGAAAATAGTCTGCAATTATAGAACTAATCAATATAAAGCATGCCAGAATGCTAGGCTACAGAACAATTCATTGCTGAGAAAAAAAATAATGAAACTTCACCTACTTTCCAGCATCGAAAGCTGTATGTCCCCTTATGCGATAATAACACCACTTCAATATTAAACTGTATTAAGTGTATACTTTGTAGAGCGAGTACAAATTGACATTAAATAGTGTCGTGTCTGCGCAATAAGTCTTTCTGTATTGTATTACTACCGTGTTCTTTTGTACACTGTATTACTGAATTGTATTATTATTTCAGTATTTTGTGATTCTTATTTATTGTATATAGTCAGTTCTAAATGCTAGATATGCTATATTATTAAGTGCCAGTATGGTACTTTACGAGATTGTGTGTGGGGGACGAAAAATGTCTGTCCGTCTGTCTGTCTGTCTGTACGCGCCATAACTCACGCTTTATCGGATTTTCATGAAACTTGGTATACGCATTTATAATGTCCATGGGAAGAACCCTATTGATATTGAACCAAATCGGTTCACCGGTACCGGCATCAAACTCAATTTAGTGTTTTTATTTAAAAGCGCCATAACTCAAATACGCTTTATCGGATTTTTATGAAACTTGGTATACACATTTATAATGTCCATGGGAAGACGTCTGTTGATATTGGACCAAATTGGTTGGCCGGTACCGGAATAATGCCCAATTTAGTGCATTTTTATGGTATTATATAACAAAAGGCCCCATAACTCAAATATGCTTTATCGGATTTTCATGAAACTTGGTATACGCATTTATAACGTCCATGGCAAGAAGCATGTTAATTTTGGACCTAATCGCTTGACCGGTACCAGAGTAATGACTAATTAAAGGTCACATGTTTTTTAATTTTTTCTACCGGTATAATTTGACAGTTAACACTATTCCTTCACATATGCTTATCAAACGACACCGTCAAACTGACTGAGTTGGCTAAATGGTAATGCCTTGGACTCGTATTCTGGAGGTCCCTGGATCAAATCCCAGAGCCGGCCGATTTGACATGGATTATTTTTATTTCATTTTTTATTTTTATGTGAGTGCGCGATTGTCAAGGTATCACAAATCTGTAGTTCTGTTGACGCTGGTCGATTTTAATCTGATTAGAAAAACATATTTTCTGCATATCATAATTGCAATTATAACTGATTCAACAAAAACATACTGGCACTTTGTTATATCAGTTTACCGGTACCTGATTTTATTTTTATTGTAATTGTTATTGTCTCTGTCTAATATGTATTATTTGAGCTAAATTTCTGAACTTTTGTATTATATTGTCCCCTTCACATGAGCATTGCTCCTGGGGACAAACTGTCCAATAAATAAATAAATACATAAATAAATAAGTAAATAATTCAGCTCTGAAAGGATTAAATTACTTTTGATATCCTCTACAAGGTGTGGATCTTATATTTTAACAATATGACAATATTTTAAATTGCACTATACTTTTTTCATACTTCCTGATGTATTTGAAAATGTGAGTAAGAGCTACATCAATAATTTAAATGTCTTTTATTTCAATATCTGTGTCCTTGTGAAGACATAACTGAGCTTATGCCTACATTCTTTACACAGAGAACCTGTGCTAGGCTGTCTGATGCATAGTTAACATGAGGACTTGTGTCCCTTCCAGAAAGGAATTCTGAATCCTCCCCTGGGTAGGTGGGTTGGAGGGAAACTGCATGTGGCAGATAGCAAGGTGAAGAATTATTCCAAAAGATTTCCCAGACTGTCATCTATTGACAACAATGAATTTATTCACTGACAAGTCTAGTAGTCTTTTGTTGTACCTATTGTTGAAAAATTATACAAAATAGCTGATTCTAAATTAGTTGCAGGTTCACAAAGATATAGCCTGATATTTCCAGATCTCTGTGTCTACTCTTAAACTGTAAGTAAAAGACAAAATAGTGGTTAAGTGAACAACTTTTAATAGTAGATCTAATTAATTTATATTTTATAATATTTAGTTATTAAATTGCACTTTAAATTACTTTCTGTAACAGAAAATCTAAAGCACAGCCTTCAATCAATAACAGTCGCAGATTTAATGATCGGAGCAAGAGGTAAGATCACTAGTTTCTTTCAAAAATATAGGGCCTATTGGAAGTTTACTCGGTGAAGCTATATTATATAGGATATACAGTGAGTCCCACGCAAGAGTTGGCCAATGATGCGGATTTCTGCGTCGTGGCAGGCAGTGCTCCAACGCCCAAGTGATCGGGTGAAATATCTACGCAAATAAAGTTGCAATTGGTGTAATGATTCAGGTTCTCACATTTACAGTTAAAATTAGAATGAAAATAACCACGTACCTCATCACAAGAGATGTTGGAAATGTTCTCCTCTTGCATCCACACAATACTGGCACCTTTTTAGGAAGTTTTCTTTCACATGCGTTCAGCTTCCGAGATGGAGTTAATTTCTCTTGTGATATTGTCTTTAATGTTCTTCTAATGTATGGGAAATTGACTTATCCACTTTATTTTTCAAGTTTCCCCATAAATAATATTCACATAGGCCTACTGTTAGAAGAACTTAAAGACAATATCACAAGAGAAATTAACTCTGTCTCGGAAGCTAAACTTATGCGCATGAAAGAAAATTTCCTAAAAAGTGCCAGTATTGAGTGAATGCAAGAGGAGAAATTTCCAGCGTCTCTTGTGATGAGGCACGAGGTTATATTCATTGTAATTTTAACTGTAAATGTGAGAACCTGAAGCATTATTTGCGTAGATATTTCACCCGATTGCTCAGGAGTTGGAGTAGTGCCTGCTGCGACGCAGAAACCCGCGTCATTGGCCAACTCTTGCGTGAGACTCACTGTAATATTCCAGGGGAAAATTCAAATATGAGTTGCACTTTGGGATGGATATAACTCACCAACCCACCCTCACCGCTGCAGTTTTTTTTTAAACCATGATCTAGCAAATTCTTCTGTCCTCATATTATGAAGAAACTCGTGATTGGACATTGGAGGTGTGACAGCATACTGCTAGACGGAGGTGACAGGCTGGCAAACCTCCGGAAGATATAATATGCCACCTTTTCGAAACCTACAAACAGTGTATCGTACATTATTCGAAAATGCAAGGGCACTTCACTACGGCTGCTGCCTCCGCTTTGCGCACTTAACTATGTAGTTAGTGTTATGCATTATTTAGCTATATGTAGAGGTGGATACAAGGCACTTGCGACAATATACAAGGCACTTGTGACAATATACAAGGGCAGTTGGTCACTCTGCTTCACTCAGAAACAAAATACATCACAGTCTGTGCAAATGTGAATATCGAATGGGCGGGGCTTAAGGGGTGACTTATATTTGAATTTTGCTTATTTCAGCTATGCTTGAATAAAGTTAGTGGTATATTAAGTTGAACATTTTAAGATTATCGACTAAGTTAGTATGTACTACTTGAAATGTGAAATTAATCAATTACTAGCACATATACTTCACTTTTTGTATAAATACCTAAACTAGTTTCGAAGACCACTGTCATTCATAATCATCAGATTAATACCAACTGCCGGCTCGACGTTTAGGTTGCCCTCTTGGGGAGGTTTGCTGCACTTGGCGATGAGATTTATAGAAAAAGTGAGGTATATGTGCTAGACCTAAAATATTAGCCTATAGCCTATCCTGACTAGTTCCTTTGTTAATTTCTGCAAACAATTTGAACTTCCTAACACCTTCATGACAGCAGTTGCCATGTTTGTGGACCATTAGGGGCTGTGCCCCTGGATCCCCCTTCCAAGCTTCCAGCAGACCCCCTTCACTGGGAGCTTCGAATACAGTACTTATTATAAACAAGACACAGGGAAAATTAACCACACAACTTGACGGAGAGCATGCATAGGCTATATAGATTTATAGAACTATTGGTAGTACTGGATAAGCCTTTGAGAGAAGGGCCAAAGAAATGCAAGATCATCGGCAGCAGAGAGTGTAGGTGTTCAACCTCTAGATAGCATAACGATTCTGAACACCTCTCGTGGAATTACAGTAGAGTGCTAAGTTATAATAAACCCAAAATGAGATATAAATTATTTAATTTTTTCCCCCGTTTCAAGATCTGCCAAATAGATGGTGTTCTAATGTTCCAAGTAGTTAAAATTGCACCTCTAGGCAGGTCCCGTTAGTGAGTCGGGGTGGGGGGCTAGGGTGCCACAAGTATTTGTTTTTTCCCAGAGAAAGGTTCAAGGCAGAAGGCCTGGCATGGGGAAGATAGGGGAAGCGGACCATCGTCATGAGGAGAGTGGAGTGAGAGCCAAGGTGCCACAGATTCTTCCGTTACGCCATAGATTTTTACTTTGCCAGAGTGCAGTTCCAATCCAACCCAACTTCAGCACTGAGTTCATTCAACTACGGTAATGGTAATCTGAACATTTTCTAACTTACCTGAAGGTCCTCCCTGATCTGAAGACCCATGTCCCAACTGCTGTTCAGGGCTTGGTGAAGACCCAGGATCACCTACGTCTTCTTCTTCATCTTCACCACCCGACCCTTCCTCTACCTCCATGTCTTCATCAATCTCCAGTTCCCCCGGAGAGCCTTCTTTTAGGCATGTACCAATATCCTGCCCCTCATCCATTTCGCTATACCTTCATCCTAGAAACTGTAGAGAGTCATGTTTAACCTCAATTTTTAAAGCTTTAACTCGTCTACAGAAAATCACAAGAACTTCCACTGCGATTTGCTATACATGGTGCTATACCTAAATCAATTTTACAGATCAATTTCGACTTGCTAATCTTAAATTAATTGATTACGCCTTGCAACCCAATTATTCTATGAATATATGAAAGATAAAAAAAAAAGACCATTAACCTAGAGATGCTTCAAATCAAATGATCCACTGCCGAAAATGTAAACAACTCTCATTATGCCTTTTTCACCAAATCACTCGATATCCACCAAGCTTCCATACACTGTTGTGCCGCGTCATTTGTACGCTTCCCCTGTATAGTTCGGCTCGAATTCATGTAAACTAATGAAACAGAAACAAACTCACCTAATAACTACTTAATTTAAGTGTTCGGTGGCATCATAAAACAGCGTAAATTGAAAATATACCGGTATATTTTAACAACATATAAAATATACACCTCAAAGTATATTCTTTGACTATAAAATTTGTATACATAAAACCCCACGCCCATTTGCAAGTTCAGAGCTCCTGCAAAGTGACCAAGAGATGGCAGCATAAAGCCAGGGATATATAATACCAATTACGTCACGACCAGTCATAACCTCGTTCTAAACGCCATGAGGAACGCGAAATGCGTGTAACTTTGTATAAAGGGCAATAGATGGCAGGGCAGTTTTCACAGCAGAAATTTCATTGCTTTCAATTTTATGGCCTCTTCACAATCAAAGGCGTCATTAGCCTATTTGCACAGTATCAGAATATAGTTCTCCCTAAAATATATGCTAATAAGCAGAATAGGGTTCTATCTAATCAGAAATGTAGTTTTTCCATCTTTAAACTTGCATAATACGTATCTGATGATTAAGTACTGTCGAAAATCATAAGGAATAAGCAGCTGATATTGCGTAATGATACACCAGTAATGCAGCCAACTGAAAGACACTTCCCATTACCCTAATGGCTTGATTATCTTGTATATGACAAGAATTTGATCAATAACAGCTTAAGCAATTCAGGTTTTTACATTAAATTGGAGTTTTTAAACTCATTTATATAAAAAGTACACTATTCTGATACTAAACATATTTCTAAATTCTATTTGGACTACGTGTATGGCTTTAAATTATTATTTCGATATTTAGTAAACTCCGCTAATTCGTATTAGGGAATCTGATAACATGTTAGAGTTGGTAGACTGGTTCAATTCAATGTTCAATTATTTTACAAAATGCTGGCATCTGGTAGGGAATCTGATAATTATTATATAACCTTGAACCTTGTAATCTTTGTATTGGTTAAAATGGCGCCATCGTTTAAATTATTGTACTTGAAGGTCCTTCATTTTGTGCCGAAACATGAATTCTGTTGTCGAGCAAATGCAGATTTCTTCATTGTGTTCGCGTTTATCATTCGTTTTTATATTATAACTATATGGTTACTTTTATATTTGCGTCGAACTGGTTTTAAATTGTGTAGAAACAAATCTGGATTTACTACATTTATGAATTTCCTTAATGGGTTTCTAACTCCCAACCTATAGGGTGGTGATATAAGATATTCATAGTGATCATCAGTTACTCTCAGAAACTGTCTCCTTACATAGTATTACAAACTCCTAGTTAACATGATATTGAAATAGTTTCTTCACAAACATTATGGGCTTCCTACAATGTAGGTTAACAATTCTACCATCACCATAAACTTAAGCTGCAACCAACGCCCACATTTGTAGTGACTGCAACACAACAGAACCAGAAAACCTACTCCAAAGACTCCAGAACAAGAAGCCGAAGCCTGCAATGGTAAGTAACAAAGTCATTGCATTGAAATGGAAATAATTATAGACACAAAAGAAACTGAATCAAGTGATTTAGGCATACTACATACGAATATAAACCATCATCCATCCTTCCAACCATAAACCAAGGGCAAATAAAAGCAGTGGCGATTATTCCATATAGGATGTGAGGATCATCCTACACTTCATAATTGATCAACATAAATGTTTACTAGCATTCATTGTCAAAATTAAAACAATAAAATGACAAAACAGCGTTATTGTAGATCACTCGGGAAGGAAGTTAGCGGTTCCTTTTTGAGCAGGTTGGTATTTGCGAGGATGTCCTCAGTCACTCACTGTTGATGTTACGTTGTCCATGCCGTTGTTAAAGCTCTTGGGCATGTGAAGGGGGAGGTGGGAAGAAAAAAGGTAGTGAGAAGCCAGTTTCATATGGACGAAGTTGAGGACGTCTTACAGTCCTTCCTCACATGTGTTTTGTGTTCCTCACGTTCGACAGCTTGTTTTCTAAGAGGGGAGTGATCATATTTGTATTAATATTTATTTATTTCACTTCTTGGTATCTATTATAGGCCTAGCTATTATTAAACTTGACAGTGCTGTTTATATTTCAATATAAGTATTCCTGGAGTAATATCAAGTTTGATATCAACTATGAAAATTATAGCGGAATAGCTCATTTCCGTAAACGACAGTTTTCATACGTGGTTAAATCCTTTCATATTTTAGGATAAAGCATTATTGTATTAAATTTACATCTCAGCCTTTATGTATTTTTTACGGCGACGCATACTTTTAGTCCCTGGTGAAGTGGAAGAAAAGACCTTACGGTCTTAACTTCTCCAGGTTAAATAAACTATTATTATTATTATTATTATTATTATTATTATTATTATTATTTATTATTATGTACGTCAATAGCAGTGATCGTTAATTCGCTCTCTCCACACCATCCTACACAACTAAAAAACCAGGAGTCGCCACTGAATAAAAGTCCTTTCTATCACGCTAAGAGCAAATAAAATACCAGAGGATTTATTCCAAGTTCAGTAAACTCATCCTTTAAAATTGTATACTCATTAGATGGTATCAGAAACCTTGCATGGACCTTACATGATTATGATGTTACCTATAAACATTAAAGCTTCCCTTCTATAATCATTAATAATTCAATAATCAAAATAACAATGTAGTCCCAGTTCCCATTAGTTCTAAAATGATAGCTCGGAAGACCTCTCTGGGCTAAAAAGTATTTTATATGTAAAGTAAATAACCCAAACAACAACAAAAATAACTTTCAGAAGGTAAATGAATGTAATCTTTGCATCTGTATCATTCAGCCGATATAAAAAAAGATATGTTGAAAAATCGCGATTTTAGCTGTTTTCAATTTTTCTTGTAAAAAGTTTTGAACAGATTTTTATCATTTGGGATACATTTTATTTTTATTTTTAAGCTCTATCTCATGCTATTCCCCCCCCCCCCCCCGTAGTTTTCTTTTTGATACCTTAGAATAAAAAAGAAACACTTTTTCACACCTTTTTGCATGTTTTCACCATGATGCTACAAATTGATTTTTTCCAAAACATAGGCCTACATAATGATTTCCTACTAATTTTCTCCTAATTAACTTATCACATAGAGAAAGTGACAGTTTAATTTTTTAAAGAAATAATCTACCTCACCCGGACTATTCCTGAAAGTTCAAAATTTGATTGACATAAATGTAGTAGTACTTAGGTTTTATTTATTTACAGCAATAACTTAATAAACATTGTTAAAATTAACAATTTAGTGAGTCCAAGACAATAATACGTACTTAACAATGCTTCATTTGTAAACTATCTATACTTTTGTTTTACTATTGTAAAAATCAAATTTCCTATGGGACTGTTTTGTCTTGTAGCATGATGCGTGCTGCGGTTCAAGTCACGTGCATTTGTTTACATCCACTTCCCCTCTGAAAGTGAATGGATAATAGTGCCAAACATTTCTGCTGGCAGTTCTTGAATTAGCCTATTTACTTACAGAGTCCCCTTGCTGTGAAGGGTTGAGATAGAGTTTTCAGTTACTGCTTTACCTTTTCACCCTTATCTCTCATGATGATGTGGACATGTCAAGTGACTAATATATGGTTATTTCAGACTTTTAATGTTCTGAATCCACTCTAAAATCTCTTCAGTTTTCTCAGTTGAATTCTGGAAAACCTGTAGAACATAATATGAACAATAATTATTTCATTTAGGTTAGCCTACATACATAGGCGTACCGAGGGGGGGGTTTTGGGGGTTTGAACCCCCCCCCATTGATTAAAAAAAGGAAAATTGTATTATTTTTTTAAGTCTGCCCATAAATTACTTAATACAAGTATAAAGCGTGGGAAGCTTAAAACTCGTTATTTTGCGTCTTAATTTTTAAAATTTTCCAGGGGAGAACCCCCGGAAGCTTAAAACTCGTTATTTTGCGTCTTAGTTTTTAAAATTTTCCGGGGGATCCCCAGAAGCTTAAAACTCGTTATTTTGCGTCTTGATTTTTAAAATATTCCGGGGGATTTTTTTAATTTTCCAGGGGAGGACCCCCGGACCCCCCTCTCCCTGGATGTTATAACCCCCCCATATGGTCGGCCTGGTTACGCCTATGCCTACATAAAGGAGGATGTGAGTATACAGGCTGTGGGAAAAGATATGATCTATAGCAGTGGTTCTTAACCTTGTTAAAGGTACTAAACCTCACCAGTTTCATATGCGCGTTCACCGAACACTTCTTAATTGCAATAAAAAAATATGTTGCATGATCACCTGCAGCCAATGATGGACGAGCGGGGCATGTCATCATGAATCATATGAGGGGCACTGTTTTGACCTCCGCCAAACTCGCGAGACTGTCTCACCGAACCCAGGTTAAGAACCACTGATCTGTAGGAAAACTAGTGAAATAATATAAATTAAAATAAAACACATACCGTGACTTAAAAAAATGTATTTAATGTTGAATTGTGAAATAGCAGTGTATATTCATTACATATACATTCAGGTCATAGGCCCTACAGAAATTAGTATGTCGCTTTGACATAAGCTAAGAAATATTACAGCAATAGGTTTTAAAACAAAATGACACACACACACATATAAATAATATTAACAGTCACTATCTTTCTTAATAACAGTGACTGTGTTCAATACATGAATATGCACGCATTGGTACAAAACATTTTTATTTTAAATTTTGTAGCATTAGAAGCTTGTTTAATCCGAATTTGTTAATAGGGCCACAGAAAACTAAAAACTGTTACATTCACTGTTCAGTCAGGTTTCTTAGCATTCCAGCCATAGCTAAAATTCATAGCTTCCTATGGCATTAACACTGCTGCCATTTTCTTTAAATAACTTGGATTCTCACCCTTACAAAGTACTGGATGTTAAGGAAGAAACATTCGGCTGGAAAGCCACAAAAACCTTCCATAATAACACTGAAGTGTTACAACATGAAGTAATTATTACTTATATATAATATCATTTTAAGCTTATCTTGAATTGAATTGCACAAACGATATGCAATTATTTCATAAGACCTCTTCCTTGATAGGTGGTAGGCAGATACAGATTTGTGTAAATAGCAGTAAGCCAGCACCTCTAGGTCTATCCAAATATTCTCATTCTTTTACATCATCATCCACATCAGGGGTTCTCAAAGTGTGGTCCGAGGCATGGTTTGAGGGGTCCGCGGGAGATTTTTGAATATTGAATATTGAAGTAGATTTAAGGTTGAAATTTTCAAAAATAAAACCCAATATTTCAGAGATTGTCAAAAGCAAAAAACAACACCATCCTTCTCACTGAAATTAGTGGTATTTTACTATATAACTGTTTCAATGGTAATTTTTTATAATTAATACTAAGAGTCCTGTCATTTTGCAATTGAATTCAATGTTAGAAATAAAAGAAGTATCAAAACAAACAGACTGCTTTCTTTTTCTATCCTTTAGCTTTTCGTTTTGAATTAAATAGGCCTATATTTCAAATGGTTATTACTACAAAATTAGTAAAAATATTAAAGGGTCATTTTTAGGGGTCCGCAATGACAACATTAATATTTAAAGGGGTCCTCGAATAAAGGAAGTTTGAGAATCCCTGATCTACATTATATATCTAAATAAAGTTAATAATTTTTTCTCATCAATTTCATTCCTAAGTTTTTTTGAACACCATGTGTTCAGTTGTCATTTTTTCCTCAAGTATTACTACTCAATCTAATTTAAACAATTATTTATAACAATAATATTTTCCCTGAACAGTTTTAATCCAATAAATAATATCACAAACATTTTTTCATATAAATGAGTCATTCAAGAAGAGTATGGTTAAAGGCAGAGTAATTCAATAATTATGTGTACTACATAATTTTTTCTGGGCCATACAACTGACCAGTTGGGTTACCTATCTTTTCTCTCTGGATAATATGCAATATGCTAATGTAGATACTTGCTAGCTCATTACATATCTTGTAAAGGGTCGCACTAATTATCGATAGTTTTGTAATGTAAAAGAGATAAGTTCCAATTTTTACATTTTAAAAATAATTTTTTATATAATTTAAGCACGCGTTTGTATTAAGTCATCAAGCATAATAGTGTAGATTTCAAAATTTATGACTGAAAGAAGCGGTGGAAGAGGAGAAAAATATTACATTCGCACTAGCTTCAGAGGTAAACTGCCTCCTATATGTTATAAAAATATATTCGAGATCATCTAAATTTAATTGAATATATTTTACTTAGTAGTGTTTGGATTTCTTGAATTGGTGTCTATAGTATACTGCACCCACAATCTCTCGCCTTCAGAATCAATTTCGTTTTAATTCTTCTCCATAATGATGCAAAGAGTGTAGTACATAAAAAAAAAAAGTAGACTTAAGTAACCCACAGCCTAAGATAAGACGTAAAACATTACATTATTTTTGTAACATTGTTAAGTTCACTGTTGTAATACAAACTGGGCCCCTATGAAGTTCTGTTCCTAGCAGAAATAATTCTTTGAACTGTATTTATCTGTCACAAAGAGTACATGGATAATGAAGTTAATAGTGAACATTGTAATATACTAAGGAAAGTGCTATATTCACCGCCAATTTCACTGCTCTACCCTTCCTGGGTAGAGCAGTTAAAACCGAAAAGGTTTCTTGCCATAAAATACAGTAAGTCATACATCAATATGAGTATATCGTAATTCCACAAGAGAGCTTTGATATGTGGGATTGGAGGAAAATGGAGAAGATTCAGTGAGCAGACAGAATAGCAAATGAAGATGTTTTATGAAGAGAGGATGAGAAGATGTATCTTTGAAGTTGTAAAGAATGGTAGGCCTAACTGGTTAGAACACATCATGAGACTAATGGAACTTCTGCTGGATGTAATCAAAGATAAAATAAAAGGAACGAGAAAATATGGTAGAAGAAGAACTGTCACCAGGATGAAATTAAGAAGAAAGGAAGCTATGGAGAGTTAGAAGATGCAGCAGAAAACAAATAGAGTTGAAGAGTGAAATTTCACATGGAGGTATAGACCGGCCAGCTGCCATAAGGCAGAAATACCAATAAATAAAATGGGCTATATGTTATTTTTAGGAAGTGCGACAGTCATAAACAGTTTGGAATAATTCATAAATTTCAGGAGCCAATTATAATGAAAACAATTTAAACTCGACCACATTAAATCAGACTTATTCCTTCAATAGACTTATACATATAATTTGATTTCTTATAGGTTTTTTATTCATGCTTCAGTAATTTGAATACGCAAACACCTCTAATTGAGGTTGACATTACTGAAATTCAAGGCCTCCATATGACACATGATACACTGCCAAGTTCAAAGATTGTGTAACACATGTCACCACATCAATACATGCCTCTATCTTCCCTCTACACCTTATTATACAAATTAAACTGTATACTAATTGCCGTTTCAAAACTAATAAAAATGGCAAAATTGCATGATGTCGAATCACAATGGCATACTGTGAGTTGTAAACCGTGCCAGATTTGCTGCTCCCATATTGATCTGCTTTCCTGCTCTAATGCCTGACAATAAATGCGTAGCCCAGCAAAAGATCTTGCCTAAGCATATGGCGGATCCATATGCATATTTCTTACTTTGTTGTGGATAATAAAGATTATGCACTTTATAGAGTAATGAAATTTACTTCTTTCAACGAGTCCAAAGGCTTATCGGGATAATTTTAGTTTTTAAAAGGCATTAAAAAGTAAACCCTGTCTCAACCTACCATTTATTGGTATTTTTCATATTACAAGCATGCATAAGCATACATAAGAATAGATTTAGTGTTATAAAATTAGGTAAGTATTTTACTCAGGATTAACTAAGAATACAGAGTTATCTTGAAGTTCTACGACTTTTAGAATTACATTAGGCTGTCATGAAATTTAATAAGCATCTACTCTCTGAAGTGATTACAATTTCATCATTTTCAATGACCATTCTCTTAAGGTTCCTCAGTAAAATAATATGTCAAAATAGTATCTCTGCTAGCATGACCTTCTTAATTCACAACCTTAGTGCATCACTGCAGTAAGTGAAAAATAAAGGTAATATATTAAAACTACAAATTCTTAAAATAAAATATTTTAATGTATCATTTCAAAATCACCTTTATTACATACTGCAGTAATGCACTGTGGTAGCAATTTGCTGGGATCATATTACCACATTAACACCGTCCATGAAGATGGCCATGTACCGTAAAAGTGGTGCCTGTCTTCTATAAACCATTCCAAAGTCAATCAGGTATTCAAAAATACTTCATATACAGGACGGTAACATACAGTCAGTCCCTCAACACATTTTAAATTTTACCATACTGCTTTTTAAATAACTTTGGTATACTGTCAGCTGTGAGGATGTTGGGTCAGCAATGCTGTTGCTACTTCTTGGATCTTGTAACACATGGTAAGCATGTGTTTGTCAACTTACTTTCAAAACCTACCCACCTATATGCATTTAACTCTTACTCTAGATTGGGAACCGAAAAACGGCAAAACTTGCTACCCAGTCCAAAAGTGGAACAAATTTCTTGGAGAAAGAAGCGGGATGAATGGATATATGATTGGTTGCTGACAAGATCAAGAATTATTGCTATGACAACGTTTCCTTTCAAATTCCCCACATCTATCTGTCAGAAAACCAAGGTTACATTAAAAATAGTATAGGCATAAACTTAATGTTAAATGGAATAAAACTAAAACCAAGAATCTGTTTGCTTCTTTAAAGCTTCTAAATTTTTAATTCCATTTAAAACATTCATGTAATCATTAGTCATAGAATGTAATATTATTGTCACCATCGACAGGCAAACGTTGCCAACCACTTACATTACCTTAAGGATCATAATTCTACTTTCTTGTTTTTTCTAACCTTTTCTAAAAATACATAAACTTTAAAATTTACCGGAGAATTGTTCTCATTTAAAAATCCTTTTAATATCAATATTAAACTATAGACTTATTATCAGACTGGCATGGAATTCATACCTGTTTATACATTCACTGCCGTTCGGGTCGCATTTTGCTGTAAATGAATATTACAAGAATAGCTATAAAAGTTAAAACACTAGCCAAAAGATTCTGACTGTATAAAACGAAGAAAAAATTTCCTTCCCCGATTCGGATTTCACTTCCGTTGCTTTTCACAACATAATTAATTTGCCGACACATTATTCAATATGGGAAAATATTTAAATAGTGGAACAGCTGATATTCTCCTGCACATTTACATACTAGATTTGTGGTTCTAGTAATATGTCTATAGGTCTACCTAAAGAAGGTTGTTATTTTAACAGTGGTAAAACAAAGTCATATCAATTGTCTATATGTCTACCTAAAGAAGGTTGTTATTTTAACAGTGGTAAAACAAAGTCGTATCAATTAAGAACCTCAAACATTTCAATGTAGGTGCAGTTATTAGAATTACAACAATTTAATATCTTATTTCGTATTTTGAATTCTCAGGTGCAGATATCAAAATTATAATAATTTAATTTTTTTTTCATATTTCAATTTCTCAATATTGCATACCTATAGAAATATTTAAGAAGTTCTAAGATAGATAGATGGTATATATTTTATTAACGTCGACTTGAATTAATGTCAAAGATCTTAGGATTTTAATTGAAGATAAAGAAGTTACACAAACTTTAGGGTAATTAATACACCACTCTATGTTTCCTTGATTCAACATCTTTATCTTCTCCTTATCATCTCATATTATGGCACAGAAATGTGAAATAACACTAAGGACTATGGTTCCATACTACAGTTCCATTGGCACGCCTAGGACGGACGTGGGGTGGTTTAGTTTAAGGTACACTAGAACCCCTTTCCTATGTCTATTCAACATTACTCTTACAATTAAAGGGTGACCAAGCTTCCTTTCAGATACGTATATTTTCTTTGACTTGTTTAAGACCTTTTTATTTGTTGAATTTGACAAGTCATTGTGATGACAAGATTTAAAAAGACAAAAAATATGTAACATGTCATCTGTATTCTTCAATTTAAGTGGCCAAGATACGAATGGCGTAGACGAATTTTCTGGTGGATAAATATCTGCCTAGTCACTAGAACTCCTTTTACGATTTTAATTGAAAACTGAGGTTGGAATTTTGGTCAACCTTATTTTATAACACAGTTGTCGCGTTACAAAAATTATTAGTGGTTCATTTTAACCAAGTTTTTCTTAGCATAATTCTGGGGGTAGGAACAGTGCAAGCTGTATATGAAATACATCGCTTCGCTGTCTAGCTGTTTTTTGCAACCTTTCTCTAAAATATGTCTGAAGCTTTGGTAATGATTTTATTCGAAACAACTTTTCATTAAAATTGTCTAGAGGATATTAATAAACAAGCTGTCTCACTTTTTAAGTGTTTGGCTTATGGAAGAAAATATAAAGGTACATTATAGAATTTATCGCCAATAATTTAGGAAAATTTAATGGATTTAACAATGTTTCCCTAAGTACTTCAACATAGCCGGGATAAGGTTTTCAGTGAGAACAGTATTCAAGAAACCCCTACAATTACTATATAATTCTTAGGAGGAAAAAGTTGCGATGAATATCTCATAATTATCAGATTTTTGGGCTGTACTGCAAGTTAGTATTAGGATTCCGAGAATTTTTCCTTTGGCACAGACTCCGAAGGGAGGGTCATCGAATTCACTAGATGAAATGACTTTAAGAGAGAGAGAGAGAAGTGAACATTTTACTATTTTTCTATTCATCTTAAACTGATTTTGTGACCTTTGGTTCATGTTGCTCAAATTATTGTCTTTTCTTGTTTGGTTTTTCTCTCATTTTGGTTCTATTGAATAAATATGTTTATTTATAATAGTCAAATAAATAAAACCTAAAAAAATTATGACAGTAACTCAAAGCGAAGTGGTCCTGTAAAAATAATTTGAAACAAACAAGAGTAAAATGAGAAGTCGTGGGTTCAAAGATCCCCCTTCCATTCGGAGTCCTAGGGTTAATTTTCAAATCTTTCTAGTTACTGCACCCATCACAAAACTGCCTTAAGACATCAAAATATGAATATACCTGCCACTTGGGCCAACATTACTTCAATTAAAACAAAAGAAATAACGGAGTATCAACTATGTCTATGACCAACAAGTACATGTAAGAAACAACACCACATGTTGTGTTATACATGCTTACATGTTTTAAGATTTAAAACTACACTGATCCAAAACAATTCTACAATATCAGATTAATTATGTTTTATTATAGAAATCACACTGCATAAAGTGACACATTAATATCATGCATTTTAAACCACATTTTTGTGGTTCACAGTATTATACATAAAAAATAACAAAATCTTTGGATATGTTTACACTAGGATGAAAACAGCATGATATAACAAGGATCCAATTCAAAATGTGATAACACTGAATTAAATTTTCGTACAGGCCATTAACTAATGAAAGATTCACAGCACAGCAACTTTTTCTTTCATCGAGGATCCAATTAAAAATTTGATAACACTGAATTAAATTCTTGTACCCACCGAAAGATTCACAACTCAACAACTTTTTCTTTCATCTTAAATAGAAACAACATGATTCAACAAAACACACTCAGGTTTTCGTAAATATAAACCTACCCTAGTGTAAACTTATCAATATATGTTTGATTCCTCGTCGTTTCTTAACCCTACTTATGCTAGCTATTCATAACCTCCATCTAACATCTATATGCAGGGTCATTTTGAGATAAATATTGCGCTAAATTATAACTATTATGGTAGGTTATACAAATTTGGAATGTGCACTGATGAAAATCAGGTAATTTGTCTCATGAAACATGCGCTGACCTCTTAATGAACCTGCATAATGCTATTGGTCCTTCGCTTGACTGCATATTCTAATCGAACATCAGCGTTTCCAAAAGGAAGTGTACACTACAATTCTTATACTGTTTAATAAAATTTGGTACCATACATGAGACCTTAAATGATCTAGAAACGTTTGTATTGTTTTCCAGTTTGATCTTGGTTATACTAATAAATCACTGACGTCCTCTATGAATACATGGATAAATATGCAGAATCCATCATTTCTCTGTTCACATGATTCCAATTTTGGATTCAGGAAGCTTTGATTCATAGGCAAATAGTGCCGGAGGTATCAGCAAATTTATTTCACAAAGCTGAGAATGTTATTCACATAGAAAAAAATACAAGACATTAAGCATCTCCAATTTTTCACAAGTATTCATTATATTATAATACCATTTTTACTTTTGTTTTCGTACCACAGGTAGAGGAAATGTTGTGTCCAATCTCCTGAAATTTTTAAAAGCATAAATACGATACACATTTAGATCCTCTGAATCCAAAAATGCAACTTTCACAAACATGTCTGCCTTTGTAGGAAGTATTCAGCATAGCCCGAGAATGGAAAGAACGTTCCTAGGGACGAGATACGAAGACTGGCAACGACTTTCTCTTTCTTTATTACCACTTTACATGAAGAAAATTTTATTTTTTGTGATTAATTCAAAAAATGTCCTAATGATTTTGTTATAGTATATTGCGATACTAGTGCCGTAAGTGGTGCATACGAATCGAGGAAAGAGATCTGTTATGCGCTTATGGAACGAGTATTGCATGCTATTTTTTGCACGATGATTATTTATATCTATTTAATTATATTAATTGAGATATTAGCTGAAAATATTATGTATATACATTATTGAAGATAGATGTTATATTTCAGAAAGTGATTCGCATGTGTTGGTTGTTATGGGGACTGAAAGCCACCACAAACTGGGGAGCCTTGGTTCCGGTCTTCCATAAAGGCTTGTATTATGATGGTTTTACTTACGGCATGTGTGCTTTTTGTAAATTTACAGCACTGAGATTTCTTTTTTTCATAGCAACCAGATTGCATGTGGGAATGTGAAGTTTATGATCCACGACAACAATATTCGTAAGTACCACTAATTAGTTACATTGTGCAAAAACAATTTTGTACATGAGGTTCTCATACTCAGAGCTAAAACTTCAAGTAGGTTTTTTTTTTGCCTGTAAAAATTCTCTGAAGGAGAGCTACAAGCTAGCCAACGTTTTGTAAAAAATAGAGACAAAAAGTGCATCTTTTCATCAGGCTGAAACAACTCCCTTCATTCCTGCCTCTTATTCTACAATGGTATCATAACTATTATACGTGAAGTGAGGAAGCTGCATTCCTCATGCTTTAGGAAAGAGAATGTATCACATAAGTTTTCTTACTTCCTCTACCTGTACCATAGGTATTTTAGGTAGAGGAAGTATTGTTTCCGACCCCCAAATTCGAAAGTTGAGTTTTTAACATAAATATATGTTTTGAGGGCCCCTAAATCCGAAAAATACTATTTTCAGAAACATGTCTGTGTGTCAGTGTGTCTGTGTGGATGTTCTGTGAACATTCTAGCTCCAGAACGGAAAATCATATGGAAAAACAAAATTCTGTATTTGGGTCAGGTACCTTCTGGAGATGTGACCCGAAGATTCTCTTATTTTCAAGGGGACTTTTCATGAAGAAATTTTCGTTTTTCGCGATTTTCTCGGAAACGGCTCTAACGATTATCGTTAAATTTTGCACATGGGTTGC
Organism: Ectobius pallidus; assembly: GCA_964059195.1. Lineage (NCBI taxonomy): Eukaryota > Metazoa > Arthropoda > Insecta > Blattodea > Ectobiidae > Ectobius > Ectobius pallidus. The sequence goes on from CAXKWD010000001.1 coordinate 215,682,030, forward strand.
TTATACTAAGAGCTAAAACTTTAATTTGAAAAATTTTTCTCGAAAAAATTCCCTGAAGAGTCACCCATTTTAAACATGCACTCTTAGTGGAATGGAAAATCGTACGAAAACAAAATGTTATATTTGGGTTAGGTACCTTTAGGGGATGTGACACAAAGATTGGCGAATACTTTCTCTTCTTTTTAAGAAGAGTTTACATGAAGAAAATTTCATTTGTCGCTTTTTTTTCCGAGAAAGGCTCAGTACTAAGAGGCTAACTTTTATTTGGGCAGAGGAAGTTATATGAATTTCACATCAGATTTGTTATCATGTGAACAGAGAATCTGTTGGTTGGAAACACTGAAGTGCTATATACCCACCAGTACACATACTATAAACACATCACACCTGAAAGCAAACACATATTGTGGAGAAGTGAGGTTAAGGTTATCTGATAACGCAACAACCATGCCTTCATCCGCCATCTTGCTATATTGTAACACAAACATTTGAGCGTCAGTTCGGCTGTCTTGGTAATGGTGTGGATCTGGAATGCATAGGCCAGGGAAGCACAAACTTTATCACCATCACAAAGGGGCTAACTTTGCCTCGCATCTTCATTGTGTGCGTCCAATCGACGAAGTTGCCCTCACTTCACTGTCTTCCTGTTTCTTCCGCTACACAGTCAACTTTGTGAGATAGTTAAACACATCAATCTGACTTTCTGAATAGCTTTTGCAACTTTCCTACTGCACAATATAACCAGGCCCTGATTTATAAATGTGCAGATTAAGGCATTTGCCCAAAGCAGCCAACCTAGAAGAGGCGGTAAATTTTTGAGGGGAATATTTGTTTATTATTATATTTAAAATGTATATTATATAATATATGATATTATATAATATTATATAATATATAATATTATATTATATAATATATTATATTATATAATATATAATATAATATTATATAATATATAATATAAATTATATTATATTAAAAATCCCACGTAATATATTTTTAAAATGTTGTATTACGGTACATAACAAAATAATGTAGGGTGCTGTGGTTTACCAACTGAATTTAAAAGAATTAGTCTTTATAAGAAGTAATGAAAAAATATCAGATAGAGTTTTAGATTCTCATTGTAAAGTAAAAATAAGGCAATAAAATTTTTCTTCAATTTAAAAATATTGGTTTTAATATACCTGTATTACATATTTTTTATGACCTTGATTGAATATAATTTAGCATAAAACGTTTTAAAATTAGAAAATATATTAAATATTTTGTAAAAGTTCAAAGATTTACTATATTACAAATTACAAATATTTTCAGAGTTTTTAGGACATTTAAAAAAATTAATTACAATTTCAATCATGCATTTTTGTGCAAAAACATAGGCCTAATTACTTTAATTTTAGAATTTTTGTTGTTGATATTTTTGTTGTGTAGCCTAGGTAGTGATCGGATTACTCGCGATAATAAAATGCTATCAGATTACTATTGGTTGATACTTGGAGAAAACCCGAACTTAGCACTAAAACAATAACATTGGGGTGGGGGTAAGAGTAAAGAAATCAAAGGGGAGGATATACAAATGTTTGCCCAGGGTGCAGAATACCTGAAATCAGGGCCTGATATAAAGCAACCCACTATCATATTCTAATTCCTGTCTGGGTTATTTTAGTTTCTGAGTGAATAACAAAAACATTGATATTTACCACGTAATTCATGTGATATCAGTATTTTAGAGATGTGATGGCGTTCATCAAAACAAGTAACAGGTCCTAAAATTAATATTCTGTGCAAAACAAAGACTTAGAAATTGAAATAATAAGAGAAGCATCTCCTTATGTGAAAACTAGTATTAAAACGATTGAAGCCTATCAAGTTTAAGGACCTATCTTTATTAAATCTCTATTTTTTTTTCCTGTACAGTAGGCACTACATGTATTGTGTTAGAGCCTGAATTTAGACGTTGAGTTTTCAACAAACTTTAAGTTCTGAGGTTCCCTGAATTTAAAAATACAATCTTCAGAAACATGTTTGTAGCTTATGTGTGTGTCTGCGAACAGAATAATTCGACTACAAAACATTGTATCCAAACAAAATTTTATATTTGGATTAGAAATCGTTTGCGGATATGACATGAAGAATGGTAACTTTTTCTTACTTTTACTACCATATTACATAAAGAAAATATTTTTCAATGCGATTTCTTCCGAAAGGCCCTAATAACTTTCTTTAAATTTTGTACATGAGGTGCTAATACTAGGAGCTAAAACTCTCTGATGAAAACATTTTTTGCGAACATTTTAAAACGGGTAATTATAAGGCAGTCATCGTTTGTAAAAACTCAGGTTTAAGATTTGCATGGTGAAAAATACACATTTGCATGACGCTGAGATAACTGAATTCTCATTCCCTGCAATATTGCCTCTTATTCTGTATCAGAATATGACGTGAGAAAGATATATTGGCCCTACTTAAAGAAAAAATTTATGTGAGTGTAACACATTAGATTTTTGATGAACACTACCACCTCTGAAGATAATTGATTTTTTTACCACTTCAAAACATATTCTGCACTTTTAGCAAAATGCAGAATAAAAATTTCAGTATTTAATACCAATGTCTTCTGGATTCATCGCTAATAGTCTGTTTTCTTTTTACGTATCTGAGATTTGAAATTTACGAAATAACAAAACCAATAGATTACGTACTTTTAAACCAAATGGAAATACTGATTCAAACTATATCAAATTACAAAATATAGTAAGAGAGCCAGAAAACTCAGACGATGAAATACACTGATATGTTCTTGTTTCTCTTCGGACCATGTGTTTGATTCCATGCATATCGTTGTTATTGGTCGTTGTTGAGTCCTTGTTTTTCCCCACACCGAGACAGCCTGGAGCAGCGAGCTATCACAGTTGCACCTTACGAAATAATTTCTGTAGCACTGGGAATTCAAGTCTTGTCTTTTGAGCTTTATCACTGCAAACAAATTAACATAAATAGGAACTTAGGCATGATTTTATTTCCATTTATCAGTTTCAGGACACAATAAACACACAAATATAATGCCAGCCACTCATCTCATTGCAAACGACTAGTCCTGTATGAAGAACTCCCATTGCAACAAAAATTACCTGCAAGGTTTCTCGTACATCCATATTAGTCCCTGATTCATAAAGTCTATTCTAGTTTCGGGATGTAAAACTCTCAAGTCTAATACAGCCTGGATTATGTTTACTAGTATAATAATCATTATATTTTACTGTGATTACAAAATAAACAAAAGCTGCACTATTTCTCTTCCTGCGTTCTCACTTGCAAAACGTATACTTGCTTTCTCTCTTTGTATCAAGAATGCCCGAAACTGATAACTTTTAGTATCAAGTATATTTTCTATATGACTGGTCATCCGTTTTCCTCGTCGGGAAGAACGATGGAGACTGACTTCCGAGGTCCTCTGGACATCACTACGGCCGTCGCCCTGATTGTCTCCTGGACCTGGGTTGCCGCGACGGGCATCGGAGGTGACAATTGTGCCACCACAGGTGGAAGGTCATTTTTGGCTGTAACTAAAGTTAGGGAGGATGTTTCCTCTGATGTGGCCACTGGTGTTGGGCTTGTGACTCTGAAGCAATAAAACAAAACACCATGTTGTCATGTCATCTTCTTTATGTCTGCATGCATGTGATTATTTACACTCCTATTTGTTAGTGTTGCGTTATTACATAGGTTTCAAAGAAAATTCTACTTATTGTAAGCATTATCATACAGAGATTTCAGGAAAATTTTTAAGTAGTTTTACGTTTAGTGGTCTCAGACCCAGAAACCATCTTCAACTGGGAAATCGAATGATCATGACATGTTATGCCGCCTCCATTCTCATTGCAAACAAGAATTAAACACCAATTGCATGCCTGTTATCCTAATCGAACCGTTTTTATTTTGCATATAAAGTCATATTTTGCTCATTTTATGGTCTTGGTGATATTTGGTCATATTTGTTATTTAACGTCATATTTCAGTAATAAATTCAGTAAAGGAGCAACTGGTTGTCGGCTCTCCACATTCCTTGTTTACAGAATGAAAGGGAGTGAGTGAGACAGCGGTTTAGTATTGCAACATTGAGGTGCAGGTACATTTCCTACACTATGTTCCTACCCTGAATCCAAGTATAGCTCAAGGGGTGGTGGAAAAACAGGGATTGAGGGACGAAAATATTCATAACCGCCTTAGTAGGCAAAGTAGTGATGTGAGTTCTTGAAAGAAAAATTTGGAATTTTTCTATTCTCGAAAGTTCTCGAGTTATCAAGAATCATATAAAAATTACCCAAAAGATCATTCAAATTATATTTTAATGGTATAAGAAGTGAGAATTGGGCACATGCTTGTGCAGTTTCTTATCACTTCGGTCATCTCTGTTAATGTGATATAAGTTTTGCAGGCAAGAAAGGCATATATATAATCACAGAGCTACCATGTGCACACGGCAGTTTGGTGTTGCCGTATGCAGATTCTTAATAGAAGATCCCAGGACAGACGAGACAGTGTTCTTATCATATGGATCTTTACGTTGTGAACGCTAGTAGTGGAATGCCATTAATGCATTATCTGACAGCACCCCTAACTCCTATTGGTTTGTGTTTGGTATGGGTGAGCCACACCAATAGCACCAATAGTAGTAGATCTTGTAACATGATGAAATTAGCCGAGTTGAATAATCGTATAACCATTTGAGATATCAATAGAGTCAATTACTAGTTCTCGGTTACCGACTCGAGCTTGCACATCCTGGATTCATCAGAGAACTTTTTCATTCAAATCACCATTTGATTTAAAAATAGATTGCTCAAGTGTTGTCATTTGATTCCATCTATCATTAAGGCACAGTATCAATAATCTAAACAAACATTTTTCGATTCAGGAAATTCAGATTCATCTTTGTCCCCCTTAAATGGATAACATAAAAATGAACAGATCATATTACTTACACAGTTCACACATTTGCTTACCTGTCCACTGTAGGGGGTGGCGTGGGCGTCCTGGATAGCGGGAAGCTAGCCACCTCTCTCGTTACGGACAGCGAACGGATTGAGCCGAAGGTCTGATCGGGAGACAGGTTGGCACCCACAGATGGCACCATGCCGCTGCTCACGGAGCCTGAGGTGACGAGGAAGGGCAGTGGAGTGGGGCACGGGGAGGCAGGTGTGCTGCTCACAGAGCTCCTCGTGCTGGATAGCGTGCTGTGTGGGCACTGAGGAGGGCCCCCGAATGAGCCCGGCTTGGCGTTTCCCCCTCGTCTCCAGCACAGCGCCCACTGCGACACAGGCTTCCCATTCACTCCTGCAAAAAAACATCCAAACTTCTCACTACTGTATCCTTATTGTATAGTAAAATGAATTCTTTCTGACACTGGTCAAACCCGAGTGAGGGGAAGGCCATTCAAAGCTGGGTGTTAAATGCAGAGAAACAAACTTATCATTAGTCTTCTGCCAGTATTGACTCATAGCCATATAACTTAGTCAGTAAATTTGTAAAGAAAGCATCATAGAATAACACATTAAAAATTCAGGTTCATATTTTATTTTGTGCCGGTGAAGTTAGTTTACAATTCTGGTTTAAAATACTATTAAATTAATTTGTATCTCAAAACCAAATTGAGATATTAAAAAGAAATTGCAATTTAAATTCAATTTGCATTTTAATTAAGTGTGAAAATTTCAAGTTTAGCAAATCACTCTTAATACACAGCCATCCCTGAAATGTAATGTAGAAGAATACAACTAGTTTGGAAAATTAACAAGAATAAGCATTTTATTAATTTTATTATTGTTGTCATTATTATGAGGTATGTCCATAAAGTCAGGCCATTAACGGAATAAAACACAATTTAATGGAAATATTTATTGCAACAGATACAGCAAGTGTTCAGCTACTTTTTAACATATTCGCCACCGGAATTGAGACATTTGTCATAATGTGGGACCAACTTTTGAATACATGTACCATAGAAGTTTTCCGCCTGGGATTTGAACCATTGTGTGATAACTTTCTATGTTTTTCTGTCAATCTTTAGCATTCTCTGTTATTCACTGCCATTTCTTAAGGGGTAGGAAAAGATTAAAATCTCTGGGTGCGCGGTCTGAACTGTAGGGTGGAGACTTCAACACCTCCCTGCAAGTCTCCTGCAAAAGTTTGGCTAGGAGATGTTTCAACATCCACCCTACAGCCCGGACTTCGCTCCCAGTGATTTCCATCTTTTCCTACACCTCAATAAATGACAGAGAATGACAGAGAACGACATAGAAGCGGAGATGGTTGTCACTCCGTGGTTCAAATCCCAGGCGGCAGACTTCTACGACACAAGTGTTCAGAAGTTGGTCCCACGGCATGGCAAATACCTCAATTCCTGTGGCGAATATGTTGAAAAATAGCTGAACACTTGCTATATCTGTTGCAATAAATATGTCATGAAGTTTTGTTTTGTTTGTGTAAACGGTCCTATGGAAACTTACTTTTGTGGAAGGCCTTCGTATTATTATTATTATTATTATTATTATTATTATTATTATTATTATTGTTGTTGTTGTTGCTGTTGTTGTTATCACACTCCTTACACCCTACCTGCGATTTCATAATGACCAATTAGCTGTACATTGCAAACACTTTCAAAAGCATTCACGGAAATTAAATTGGTTTTTTAGTAGTTAAAATGCTTATATTTTTCATTAATTCCATTCATCAATCTAATACAGTGTGGCCTATTAACACACAGCACAATTAACAATTCAGCACAACATTAGTCGAAGACTCTCAATTCTAACAAAATTAAATTGGATTTCAAATAATGAACTGAACAAATATATTCTTCACATAAGTGAATGGGGAGAAATCATAACAACTTTTCCTTTTTTTATTTATTATTTTTTTCCATGTATTGGATTAAAATAACGATAATGAGCACTTGCTCATTCGGATAATCATATGATGTATCTCTCTTGTGTTTCCTCCAATAAAAAATAAATAAATTATTAAATCAGGCAAACTGATGTAACAAAGTGCCAGAATTCTTTCGTTTAATCAGTGATAATTGCAATTATGATATACAGAAAATAAGTTATTTTTGTTATTGATTTCGGAGTTAAGCTCCAGATCGATTCATTAAGCAGAGCTTACGGAAGACAAAGGTGTAGTTTGATAAGCATATGTAAAGGAATATGTGGGTAGTGTTATTTGTCAAAGCTAACTGTATTGCAACTTCCAAAGCCGTATGTGAACACTGTAAAACAATATGTTGCCATGAGAACTGATATGCATTTGATAAATTCATTCTAACATATTACCAGAAAATAGGCACGAAATTGGGCATTGCTCCGGCACCGTTTAACCGATTTGGTTCAAAATCAGCAGGCTTCTTTCCACGAATTTTATAAATGTACTAGCTTAAAAGACCCGGCGTCGCCCGGGTTTTGTATTTTGTAATTGGAAATTAACTTATGAAGGATTTTCAATTTTAAATTCTAGGTCCTTATATAGGCATTTATAATTTGAAATAGGAAGAACGACTTATTACACTCAAACTATTCCCTCAGAAAACGCTTGATATAGTTTTTTATGGCTCATAGAGGATCTAGAATTTTGCATCCCATCGCTTGTACAGTGCACAGCAAGCCTGGTAGAGGTTTAAATAAGAAGAAACAGAAATTCCTGTAACATAAAATTGTAATATCGAGGCGGGAAATTTCCCACTCTTATGTTACCATAAAGCCGTTTTGGGGATGAAATTAAACAGAAAGCATTATCACTTTCATACTTTTCTCTCCAAAAACCTGCGATATAATATAATAATATACGTACACATTACCATACCTCGTTTTGTTTTCTCTATGTCCAGGGTAGAGAAAGTTATGTGATTCCATTATTTTAGTGGATTTCATTCTGTAATATTTATTTATAACATGAATTATTTTGATAACTTCTCTTATTTGTCAAAAGTGCATTTCATTTGTTTTTTTCCAAGCCCATCTGATACCATTTGGCAACAATATATTCTGTGATTTGGAATTGATAATTCTATGTAAAAAGGGATTAAGTATTTTCAAAAACATTTAATTTTTGGCATTTAGAATCAGAATTTTTCAAAATCCTTTCTTAGTGAGCACCTACATTATGAAACGAAGGTACCGGTACTGTCAAAATTCCAAGTCTCTACCTGTTATAGTTTAGGCTGTACGTTGATTCCTGTCATTCAGTCAGTCAGTCAGTCATTCATTCATTCAGTCAGGACAAAGCCTTTTATATATATATAAATGTATAGGCCTATACCACGTTTCATGAAAATCCGATAAAGCGTATTTTAGTTATCGCGCGTACAGACACACGGACAGACATTTTCCCGACTCCCACACAATCTCATAATGTACTATTCTGGCACTTAATAAATAAATAAATAAAGTATTAGCAAATACAAATATTGAAAATTGTACGTATGCACGAAATGAGTTAATCCTTCGTGGAAAACCTCATTATTCCATGATAATACCCTATGATTGAATGATCACATGAAGAGCTATTAGTCTACGAAGAAAAAATTTGTGGGAAAATTGTAACAGATCACTGTCAAGAGGTATCTTGATGCATGATGCATGTCCAGTCTCTCTGATAATGCAGCTTTCAAACAAAACAACGCATTTCAACGGAATACACGACCAGCAAACAAACATAATCCCTAAATGCAACAATCCTGTATGATCGATGTTAGCAAATTCCCTGTAAATCAGGTCGGGTCATGTAGGATTTAATGCTACTGTGGCATTGTCATAGCAATCAAAACCAAAGTTCGAAACCCTTAATATTTACATAATGTAAGTTTTTTGGAATGAATAATATATGTATACATACATACACACACACACACACACACACACACACACACATATATATATATATATATATATGAGGGACAGTTAAAAAGTTCACGGAATTTCATTGTAATGATTTATTACCACAATATAGGTACACATTTACTAAATCGCCTTCAAAATAGGCTCCTTCAGAACACACACACACACTTGTTCCACCGCTCCTGCCATTGCTGGAAACAAAAATAAAAATCCTGTTTTGGTTTCTTCCGAAGTTCAGCCGTCGCGTTGTTTTGATATCTTCTACAGTGACAAAACGGTTACCTTTTATTACATCTCCCACAAGGTTTTTCGTGTTGGTCAACCTGTATACCCAGAATTCTAGCTGCTCTGAAGGTGTGACGTGACATCTCTGACGTCCAATCACGAAAATCTTTACCATTTCAGGAAGTTAATATGGCGGAGATTTTGCTGCTTTTCGCTAGATCGTAGTATAAAAGAAAGTTTATCATTTAGGGCGGGTGGGTTGGTCCAAACCTTTCGCCAAGACAACATCTCCTCTCCACAAAACTACTGTATAACAAAATAATGTGATATTAGGTGTTTCATGAAGAGAATCTCGGTTTAAAAAAATTGGTCTATTATATGGGATTTTACCGAAAATTCTGTCTTCAGTTTTTCGTTGTATACATGTTTGCTTTTAGACATTTTCAGTGAAAACTGAAAACAAAACTTCACTCAGTGGAAGTCAGTACTACCCGCGCGCGATTTCTTGAGCGCTCGGCTCCCTAGTCCTCACTCGGTAGGTTTCGTTCAACTTCGTAGGTTAAGCTGACAACATTGAAACACGAAGTACGCTATACACCCTGACATCTAGTGGCTTCAATACTAAGCTTTCATTCTGTCTCAGGATCCTTATTTATTTATTGACATTATCTTTTCTGACGCATCGAGTTCTGGGGAAAAATACAATCTTTCGAACTGCTGATTTCACAAACACTTCATTGTACATCCAACACTTTCCTCACCTCCTTAAGAATTCCGTATGTGCTAATTTCTGACGATCCCGTGAACTCTGATGTCAATTTCATGGACTGAAAGTTGAGCGAACTTTTCACAATTTGTATTAAATACGTTTAAAATTAGGCCTATAGCTTTCTCCACTTTTAGATGCCTTACCTCTCTTTACGTTTTAAAACACGAAATGGTGAAGCATGTTCTGCTAAGACTCTTCTTTATGCTTAAAATTAGTCATCCAGTGTAAAAATATTGAGCCTATATTATGCATAATATTCTTATTTGATTACTTATTTGATAACCAAAGGCTTATGACGTGTAATTAATTGTTACGCAATACCGTCACCAAGTTATATTATTGGACTGCATTAAAATCGTTGTATATTAAAGTCACTACATAAAATACCATACGCGCGATTCTGCTGAAACGTTATTTCTTTGGTTGACAACACTGCAGAAAGACTGGCGGAATAGCTATGTTTTGTTCCCCCCGACCCTCACTTCCCCGTAAATCCAGCGCCCAAGAAGTGGCGCGCGGGTAGTAGGCAGTATTAGGAAATATAGCATGAACTCACAGAAACGATGCCAAGATATTGCTCCATGGCAGTAAAAAATTATCATAAGAATTTCTAAGCCTGAAAACCTACTACATCTGGTAGACAATTGACACTTTTGTTGCAAGTAATGTCGCTATCTGGCGGAAAAGAAAAGCATCGCATGATATCTTTTTCCTACAAAAAGTAACAATTCCTTATAAAACCCCGAACTTTCTCGGTACACTGGGAACATATGCTCAAAAACAGGAACATCTGGTCACCTGTACGGAGGAAAAAGACTGACAACAAACAGTTTCGGCATAATAGAACTTTGCGCCCCATGCTGCTCCCCTTTCCACTCGCCACTCGCCTGGCAGCTTTCACCCCTCTCGGCTTCTTCCCGCGTGCCGCCTGCTCCATTTCCCCGCAATGCATACTTTCATGCCTGTAGCTGTTGCTCAACGCCGGTAATGCATAATTGCAATTGATATGTCACCTAATATTTCACAATAAAGAAGCCCCTTGCACCTCCACATAAAATTCCACAATTATAAAAACGACCCTTCCAACAAAATAGGCTATTTCACAATACAAAAAATACCCTTGTACCATACATAATATTTCATAATTATAAAAAACGCCGTATTATAACATAAAATGTGGCTTAATTGAAGCAGGAAAATTCCCTTGTACCAACACTACTTATAAAAACCGATTCTTGCGTTAAAACTTATGAAATCCCCCTAACATAACTCTAATATACGAAAGTTTCCTTCAGTGCTCAACATTCACTCGTAGCGTAGTGGTCAAGACTCCTAGCTATAAAGCCGGTCGATCCAAAATTTACTATTAGGAATAGGTCTCAAATAGGTAGGTAGGGTGAAGAGGAGGTGAGAGGAAGGAGACGGGAAAGGAAGAGAAGAAGAGAATAAAGAAGAAATAAATTATTTTTTCTGTTTCATCAGTTCATTAAAAGATGGCGCCACCGTCGCTACTATAGTTCAAGTGCCGCCGCTAGGGGAGGGAGTTAGAGAGTTGGAGTGAGGGACTCGCATGGGGCGCAAAGTTCGGTTTTCCCACAGTTTCTGGTTGCAAATTATGCCAGATGAAAATATATTAAGAATCACGTGGGCTTCAGGTTAAGTGCAATGCAAACAACAACAAACTAGTGAACGATCGTGGTGTTGCCACAAGTATCGGAAATGCATCGCTCACTCTTATCGACAGCGCTCATATGTGCATTAAGCTCTGCTAAGCGGACTTATTCTGAAGTATCCATATCTTACAGACACTATTTTTTACATGAAATTCGCCTTTATATTGTGCAGGCACATACACACACACAAAGACTCTTCCTACTCCTCTGGAAAAGAAGTGAAGATGGCATATTATAGACCTATGCCAAATATCTGAATATTCGACACATCTGGACTGCACCATAGAGAAAACAGGAACTCTCACCAACTTTAATCAAGTGCTCTTAAAGACCAATCAACATTGTTTTAAAATGTACAGTCAACCCTCGATGTAATGCCCCTCTTTTCAGTACCACCCTTACACTGTGCCAATAAATGCAAGTGAATGGATCTTCTCCCATATAAAATACATAAGAAACCTCATTACTGTGCCGATTCATTAAGTGCCAGTGAATATAAAGCAGGATTTAAAATATACATATAGTTTACAGTGATTTCTTTAGTTGCAGAATTCTTCTAAAACTGGCATGAATGTTAGGAAGAGTATTTAAGAAACATACTGTACTGTGATTCCAAGAAGTGAGTGTTCCCCTGCCACTAACTGTAAGTGTAGTGCGGTGGAATGAGGAAAATATGTTAAGAAGTTGGACATACAGCCTGCGTGAGGGTGGAGCAGGTAGAAAGAGCCCTTCATACAATGAGGCATTCCTAACTTTAACTTCTTTCAGTCCAGTGTCCATTCAGCTGCTAAAGACCTTGACTACAGTTACTCGTAAGATTGTTAAATTGAAGAGATCTGTTGTTACACTTCAAGAGAAACGAGAAGTTTGTGAATACAGTGAAAGATTTCCAAAGACTAGCCAGTAGGCTATTTCATCACATTTTTCATTATAATGGGGGAAACTGTTAGTCGGAGATTGTGAGCAAAATTATGAGGGAGAGAGAAAAATGTTATTTGCCTTTTATTTAATTTTTCTTTCATAATACAGTGTAGTAAATTAATACAGGACTGCACAATGCCATTTTTATTTTAAAAACAAAATTTCGTTGTAGTGCCATCCTCGCTTTGTGCCACTAAATGTTAGAGAGCGGATTGTGGCATTATATCGATGGTTGACTTATTTGATATATTAGGCTATATTGTGCCCTATATTGGTTCTGAATGTCAAGTTTGGATCTAGATAAGACAGCTAAGGGTATAAGGTTGTGTGTTTGATCGAGATTTTAAATAAAAATGTGCGATATTGCTGAAAGTATAAATCGCATTTCAGCGACACATCAGTAAGAATTAAACATAATATTTTCAATTTTGTTTGCCGCCAAGAATACTGCCAATATAATTCACAAGAAGACCATGAGATTTGGCAGTCTTCACCGTCTGTCACATAACGATTATACGCCATCTTAAATTAAATGACGCTTTAAGAGTGTGAAGTATATATCAGGAGATGTTGAGATGAGTCTGCGATCTCATACCCGGAAGCGATGAGCAGGTTCAGAATAAACTTTCATTACTAATGGGTATTTCTGTACTTAAATAGAGTGTTATATCAGCTACAATATTAAAACACTTGATAATATTGTAGTTGAAGACCCACTGAATCATCAAAATATACAAGCTTGAGAAAATTGTCTATGGCTGTTTGCCTGTGATCATGGTTTCTCTGGAGCCGAACAAAACACAATTTCGTGGACATATTTATTCCAACAGATACAGCAAGCGTTCAGCTATTTTTCAACATATTCGCCACCGGAATTGAAAAATTGGTCATGGAACCAACTTTTGAATACCTGTGTCTTATAAGTCTGCCGCCAGGGATTTGAACCACTGCGTGACAAAAATCTCCTTCTCTCTGTCGTTCCCTGTCATTTCTTGACGTGTAGGAAAAGATGGAAATCACTGGGGGCGAGGCCTGGGCTTTAGGGTGAAAGTTTAAACACTTCCCAGCCGAACTTCTGCAGGACACTTGCTAGGAGGTGTTTAAACATCAACCCTAGAGCCCGGACTTAGCTCTCAGTGATTTCCATATTATCCTACGCCTAAAGGAACGACAAAGAATGACAGAGAGGCGGAGATGTTTGTCACACAGTGGTTCAAATCCCTGGCGACAGACTTCTACGGTACAGGTTTTCAAAAGCTGGTTCCTTGGTAAGACAAATGTTTCAATTCCGGTGGCGAATATGTTGAAAAATAGCTGAAAAGTGGCTGTGTCTGTTGCAATAAATATTTCCTTGAAATTGTGCTTTGTTTCTGTAAACGGCCTAAGGGAAACTTACTTTGTGGACGCGCCTCGTATGGCGGTAAAAGGATATTATATTCCATGTTTCAAGATGTTTACTTCCTTCCTGTCTCCAAATGTTTTCCTAATAAGAAGTTCGCCAGGAAAGTCCTTCAATATTGTAATAATGATCAGTTTTGAGATTTCGCAGTATTAGGCTACAATTGAAACTGCAGCACTCTTCATCTGTTCATGTGCATAGCAACTACTGTAACAGTGAACGGCAATCAGACACGGGTTATCGGCGTTGGCACTAGAAACCACGTGGTGCTAAAAAAAAAAAAACTTTCGAAATTTTCACTCCTCGTGTGTCCGCCATTATCTTTCTTCCTAATCACAAATGTGATCAAAGGTAAGATGATGACCATATCCTTCATCACGTAACTATGTCAAAGATATGATCAAAGATGCTATAATACAACGCAAAAGATTTTATCGTATACTAAACTTGTTTCGATATATCCAGTCTATTTTTAGTAGGTCCAAATATAGATATAATGCATTCAGTTTAAATCTATAGATAGTTACAAGAGAGTTAATAATACCCCTGTCTTAGTATAGCGTGCTTTCATGTAATATTTCAGCAACCGCGTTCACAAAGAGAAGTTTTCTTTTGTTTCCTGTAATGACAGTTTAATACCGCAATTTCTATGACGACGAATGAATTATTGATAAGCTGCTGTGAGCTTCTAACATTACAGCCGTCAAAGTTTATAAGTTAGTGTTATTTTATGCATAATCCTGCAGACAAAGGGACTGGCAAAGTAGGAAATCCGTACCTGGAAACGCTGGAAATGAAACTGCATTTTACGACATAGGTAGAAGCCTGATTTTGACCTGAAATAAAATGGACGGTTTCATCGTTAAACCACATTCTATTGCCATGAAAATTACATGAAATAGTTTTTCATTTTTTTGTATAGTAAACCGTAAAAATCCTGGGCACGGAGTCCTCCGGGAGGGACTTAAAGCTAGGGATCCCGTGTCGTAGATTTATGGCACGTAAAATAACTCCAAGCCTAAATTAGAGCCTCTGGACAAAATTTCTCGGCTCTTTCACGTCCAAGTAATACCTTAGTTCCCGGAAGAAGGTTGAGAGGCGATGGGCTTACCACCTGTCACTCTGCCCTCTCTCGGAAAATAAGCGTAACAAAATTCACACAGGTAACAGAAACCTCCACTTGAAGCCGTTCTCCCCAACATAGGGGATATACATATATAGTAAACGACCACAGATATCCTTTTTATTACACTTCACGTCTTTATTTACATACTATGGAAATTAAGGTCAGCTTCCGAGATAGAGTTAATTTATCTTGTGATATTGCCTTTAAGTTCTTCTAATGTGTGGAGAATTGACCTATTAACTTAATCTTTCAAGTTCCCCGTAAGCAGAAACCCAGACGATTGGCAACTCTTGCGTGAAACTCACTGTAGTATACAATATACATTATTATTAACTGTCCTACAATACTAAAGTACATTTTGTGCGTAAAATCCTGGATTCACTATCAGCATACAGTTCATACAGTTGAAATCTATCACAGGTGTCTTTCAAGACAGCAGAAGAAGAATGCATCCTCAAGAGTGATAAATGAAGAACGCTTTTGAACGAGAGTAATAAATAAATTCGAGTAGGCTGTATCGCGGACGCAGTCTCAGCATACGTGAAACGTCTATTGTGTGCTGCCTCAATTTAGCGCACCCGTTTTACTAGATCTCTTTCTATTAGGAGCAGCATTTAAAATGCCCTGATGCTGCAATATTCTAATCTATACCAAACGCTTGATATACAACTGCCTCATTGACTTTAGCTCCCTGTTAAGTGTTAATACTAGCACAGTATACTTATACTGTGATACTAGTCTTAACCTGGCGATAAAACTAACTCTTGTCGGTAAAATAAAATTTACGACAAATCAAGAGTTTAAAACGCATAACGCGAGATTAAATCTTAACCCCTGTTGATGAAACCGGGATTAAGTGTTGCGTTTCCCACAGCGGCCTGCAAGAGCCCGATAAGGCATAACGCAGTCAGCTGAACTGTGTTCGTACTATCCACTAGATTTAATTCTGTTCTGCATCTCTCGAGACTTGCACAGTTAATTAATGCGATTGGATTTCCAGACTTAATTAAAGTGACGTATGGAGTCGCGGTTTCTAGAGTTTCACTCATCACAGACGCAGTAGAACCATCACAAAAAATGTATATGTAAGAAAATCCTTTAAAAAATCTAATATGAAACATTCGTATGACTTTTATAATCTAATAAAAGAGAAAGATAAATGTTCGCTCCATATTTCCAACATAAAAGTAGCCCCTGGTCATTTCTGCTAGAGGCTGAGTTGATCCCAGGGCCATAGTTCCACCAAAAGAAATAGGACAATGCAAAAATCCCACCAACCTCATCGGGAATCGAACCAGCGACCTTCCGGTTTGAGCACAGTGCCTCAACCACTGCGCCACGGCGTACATTAATTTTCAACAGATTAGTACGAGGGCAGACCATAAAGTAAGTATCCCTGGGTCCGTTTCAAACAAACACCATTTCATGGAAATGTTTACTGCAACAGATACAGCAAGCGTTCAGCTATTTTTCAACATATTCGCCACCGAATTGAGACTTTTTCACACCGTGGGACCAACGTTTGATGTAGATGTAGATGTAGATGTAGATGTCTCGTTCTGTAGATCCTGTGTTGAGCAGGGCTCAAGGATATAGAACACGTCAGATAAAAACATACATGCATGTTATAAAAAAAAAAAAAAAAATAAAAAAAAAATAATAATAAAAAAAAAAAAAAAAAAAAACATGATACAAGAATTGTTATGTCACACTTACTCAAGCTGAAAAGAAATCATCCATATTGTAGAAGGTGTGAGTTACTAAATATTGCTTCAGAGCTCTTTTGAAAGATTTGCATTTGCTTTTAATACATAGTGATTTAATCTCTTTTGGAAGGTTATTGTATATTTGTATTGCGGAATAATAAGCACCTTTCTGAAAAAGTTTTAATGAGTTAGCTGGTCTATGTAAATCATTCATGTTTCTAGTAGTACGCCCGTGTATACTGTGATTACTTTGAAATTTATCAATATTATCTACCATGTAACACATAACAGAGTATATATACTCTCCGGTGAGAGTGAGGACTTTTAATTTTTCAAACAGCGGTTTACAAGATTCTCGTTTTTTCTTTCCACATATTATTCTTATTGCTCGCTTCTGTAATCTAAATATTTTTTCCCTATGTGCCGAGTTACCCCAAAAAATGATTCCGTACCTCATAACAGAGTGAAAATATGCAAAATATACCGTGAGTAATGCGTCCTGTTGTAATATATCATTCAAAGTTCGTAGCGCAAAACATGCTGAACTTAGCTTAGAACTTATCATTACAATGTGTTTCTTCCAGTCAAGATTTTGGTCAATTTGTAGTCCTAAGAATTTTATGTTGCTAATTTCCTCTATGGTTTGTGTTTGATAATTGATTACAATGTTTGAGATATATCTATTTTTTGTTCTAAATTGAATAAAGTGGGTCTTATCAATATTAAGTGACATTTTATTAGCTTGAAACCAAGTATTTAATTCGTGAAAAATCTTTGTAGCTAGTCTTGCTAAATCTTCTTGTGACTTTCCTGTTACGAGTACACTAGTATCATCTGCAAAAAGCAATGCCTTTGATTCGTCACTTAAGTTATCTGGTAAGTCATTGATGAAAATTAAAAAGAGCAAAGGTCCCAGTATCGATCCCTGAGGTACTCCATTTTTAACAGTCCCTAATTTTGATTCTTTCCATTTATTATTACCTTTTGAGTTCTATCAGACAGGTATGATTTGAACCACTTTAGTGTTATATTATCCAACCTATAGTGTTTCAGTTTTTGAAGTAGAATTTCATGATTTATACAGTCAAACGCCTTAGCTAGGTCACAAAAAATTCCTAGGGCATGTTTCTTTTTATCTAACGCTTCCAATATTTCTGTAGTGAGTTGAAATGTAGCATTATCAGTGGACATGCCACTTCTAAATCCAAACTGAGATGGTGTAAGAATGTTATTCAAATTAAGATAGTGTATTAAGCGGTTGTACATAACTTTTTCAAAAACTTTTGAAAATGAGGTTAGGAGTGATATAGGTCTATAATTTGATGGAACATTTTTGTCACCTTTCTTAAAGAGGGGCTTAACAATAGCATGCTTTAGTCTTATTGGAAATATTCCACTTTTTAACGAACAATTACAAATATGACTAAGAGGTTTACTAATTTCAGATGAGCAGCTTTTTAACAACTTATTACTTATCTCATCCCATCCAGAAGAGTTTTTGCTTTTGAGTGACTTGATTATATTTTCAATTTCTCTAGAGGAAGTTAATTTGATTTGAAATGTATGGTTCTGGACTATAGGTGTTTTAAGTAGGTCTGCTGCATTAATGCTAATATTAGTTGTAGGAATACATTTCTCTGCAATGTTTATAAAGTGATTATTAAAAGCATTTGTGATATCTGATACATTATCTAGCTTTTTGTTCTGGTATGTTAGTGACATGCAATCATTGTTTCCCTTTGATCTCCCTGTTTCGTTTTTAATTATATTCCATATAGTTTTAATTTTATTGTCTGATTTATTAATTATTTGTGAGAAATGCCTACTCTTTGCCTCTTTAATTACTTTCTTCAGTGTATTGCAGTACATTTTATAGTGTTCTTTATGAGCTGGGTTGTTACTGGTTCTACATTTTAAATATAGCTCTCTTTTGTTTCTACATGATATTTTAATGCCAGTGGTTAACCATGTTTTATTCCTTACATTAGGTAAATTAGCAGTTTTCTTTTTTGGAAAGTTAGTTTCAAAATGCCGCAACACAATATTTAGGAATTCATTTAATTTACAGTCTACTTTGTCATAGGAAAATATAGATCCCCAGTTTTCATTCTTCAGATCTTGTTTGAAGTTTAAAATTGAAGCATCATTCATTACTCTAGTCATATGGGTATGTTTTTTAGTTGCGTTTACCTTACTATCGTTTAGCACTAACATTTGTGCATCATGGTCCGATAATCCATTTAATATTGGTAATATTTTAAAGTTAGGGTGCTTTTCTATGTCTATGAATATATTATCTATTATTGTTTGAGAGTTGTTTTGGATTCTAGTTGGAAAGTTTACTACAGAGTCTAAATTATAACTACCTAGTAGGGATATCAGTCTGATCTTTTTTTCACTATCAATTGAGAAGTCTACATTAAAGTCGCCGCACAGTATAATATTTACATTATTACTATACAGATAGTTAAGAACCTTTTCTAACTGATTTGTAAAATAATTGAAATTACCTGTTGGTGCTCTGTAAATGGTCAGTATTACAAATGTACTGTTATCCGTTTCCACTCTGGCTGCGCAGCATTCAAAATCCTGTTCCTTACAGTAGGAACTGGTGTCTATATCACTAAAATTTAAGTTACTTTTGATGAATATACTCACACCTCCGCCTTTCATGGAACGTCTAAAGAAATTTGAGCACAATGAAAAATTATCAATTTTTAATTGTTCCAGCTCTGTTTCTGCACAGTGGTGTTCCGTTAAACAAATAACTTGAATTTCCTGCTTGTTAGAATTATTTGTATCCTGAAAAGCTAACTTAAATTCTTCAAATTTACATTCAAGCCCCCTTATATTTTGATGATATAATGCAAATGATTTACTAGTTCTAGTTGCAGGCTTGTATATATTACCAATGTTTACTCGAGGCAAGTATGTAAGTTGTTGTTCCCTTTCATCTAAAACCTCCCTAAAAAACGAGAGGAGCCACCAACTATGACAGGAATAGGCCTGTTACAATTAAATTCTTCAGCAATCAGCTTTGCCAGAGTCTTCTTCCCTCGAGAGTTGAGGTGGAGTCCATACTTGTGTCGGAGTAGTCTGCCACCTGGGATTTGAACCATTGTGTGGCAACCATGCCCGTCTCTTTATCATTCTGTCAGTTCTTGAGGTGTAGGAAAAGATGGAAATCTCTGGGGGCGAGATCCGGGCTGTAGGGTGGATTTTTTAATACCTCTCAGTCGAACTTCTGCAGGAAACTTGCTGGGAGATGTTTAAAAATTTACCCTACAGCCCGGATCTCGCTTCCATCGATTTCAGTCTTTTCCTACACCTCAAGAAATGACAGTGAGTGACAGAGAGATGTTTGTCACATCTTATTTCGTTTTTATTTTATCTCTATACATTCTTCATGCTGGCTTTCTTCTTATCTCTCTTAATCCCTTTACTCTCTCCTATTCTCTTTACTTCTTACCCTACATTGGTCATTATCCTAACATTCGTACTTTTTATTATATCTAATTCATATTTGTGTTATTGTAAGTACATGATGTATTGCTAGTATAGGCCTAGTCATGAATATTTTAATTGGGTGTATACCTGCAATGTTCATTCTTGATTAAATAAATTAATAGTGGTTCAAATTCAGGCGGCAGACTTCTCCGACACAGGTGTTCAAACGTTGGTCCCACGGCATGAAAAAGTCTCACTTACGGTAGCGAATGTGTTGAAAACAGCTGAACACTTGCTGTGTCTGTTGCAATAAACATTTCCATGAAATTGTGTTTTGTTTTTGGTGAACGGCCCCAGTGAAACTTACTTTATGGACGGCCCTCTTATATCTCATACAGACGATTGTCAAGTGCAATACACAAGGTCCCGGCTTTGACTGGACAGCCCTGGGATTGGGGGACAGCGGCGCTATGTCGCAGCAGCCAAAACAGTTTATTGTCGGGATAAAAGAAGCTTTCCTGGCTCATCTCCACAGCGTAAACCCAAACTGCACTGCCTTGGACGTCTACCAATAATGTAGGCCTATGTTATGCATTATTTCAGTCTGTGATAAGCAGGGTTAGGATTTCTATGTACAGGTATGGGGGAAAAAAGCGGACCGACTCTTGTAGCTGAATATAATATAATTTGTGTTAGTATTTTATAACAATATTAATAATTAATATATTCAGTTATAAAACAATACGATTAGAAACCATATTCTGGGTTTCGAAAGGGCTAAGTCAACAGTCGACACTAGAACAAATTTCAATACATTCCCTGCTATCATGTGAATGCCGCTAGGCATGCGCAGTGGCTCATATCGGCAACTTAGATATTTTAGTCGGTCCGCTTTTTTTCCCTACATGTAGGCCTACTACCCGCGCGCCATATCTTGGGCGCTGGATTTACGGGGAAGTGAGGCTTGGGGGAACAAAACATAGCTAGTCCGCCAGTCTTTCTGCAGTGTTTTTACATTAGTTAAAGTTACAATTTCAATATATGTGAATTTTATTTATTACTCAAACAAATTAATTACTAAATGTTTAATTAGCGAAGCATTATTCTTATGCCATTATTTTATGTGGGTTTTCAGGGCATACATTCGAATCACTGCATCACAAATGCAATGAAATACACAGTTTCAAAATAACACATGTTATTATATATATTTTTTAAATGAATAACTAATATACACAAAAGCTTATTTAGTGTCGTCATACACATCACTCTCAACCAGATATTAATCACAGTTCACCATAATAAGTCGATGGGTTTAAAATTGCTGTAGCTTAACTTAGGCCTATAACTTACTTTTTCCCATGGAAGTGAGAGATACAGTCATTCTCTCAAAACATTCACTGCAAAATTTCATCGAAATAATTTCATCATAACTGTCACCAAAAAAAGTAACGAAAACGGCAAGGCTTTCGAATCTAGTTCCGTCATTATTTAAACTGTACAGTTCGGAATTCGAATCCGGTGTTTACTCCTGCGAAATCCTGAAAATCCCATGCAGAGTAGTTGACCACCTAATTTTAGTCCGCAACCTCTCGAATCAAAGTCCGCGACTTTACGCATTGTCCGATCCACTGGATTTTAATAATAATAATAATAATAATAATAATAATATGTTGGTTTAATAAGCTGCAATAGCCTATGTACTCAGAGCTACGATAGCCTACTGTATAATAAAAGGAACAAAAGAGTCACGGCAATTACTTTATATAACAGAAACGAAACACAATACTTAAATAAAAATAAAAGAGAAAGGCTATTTGCTTCTATCTAATGAAAAGCAGATTTTTAAAACGGTGCACTCAAGAACAACAAACACTGAGGTAGAATTTCCCAGAATTCAGAGCACGCCATCATTTGTTTTCACAACAATCACGGGGATTTTAAGTCAATAACTCCAGTGACCGGAAAAGGAATTTAATGCCAAATATCCGTAGTGGGAAGCACTGAAAACAATTTTCCTATCCAGACAAGAAATTCCACAGGCGGCTGAGTTCAGCGGAGCGGACAAAACAAGAAAACAGCAGACAGTCGCAGTTGTTCGCTCGATAAACAATTCAGAGACTGGAGGAAATTAAAACGCCGGCATTGAAAGCTATCTGAGAGGGAAAAATGACTAAACTTTAATCCAGGGACTAATTAGAGTAGATGCTGGAAACTTTCTCAAACAGCAAAACACGTTTAGAAGCAGAACAGAGGAAAGAGGAGATAATGCTCCTTCCTGTCGCAGTCAACCATTATTAGAATCTGTGAAGAGATGAGATTTCTACAGATTAACACTACTTTCATCCTAAGAACTAGGGCTAGATCAGAGGTTTCCAATTTCAAGAGGCCTTGACACAAGACATAAAATCAGGTAAACTGTTGTAACAAAGCGCCAGAATGCTTTTGTTTAGTCGGTGATAATTGCAATTATGATATGCAGAAAATAACTTTATTTTTTAAATCGTTTTCCGTGTTAAGCTCCAGATCGATTCATTAAGCAGGGCTTATGGAAAAACAAAAGTCTAGTTTGATAAGCACATGTGAAGGATATTGCAGTTCAGATACTTCGGTAAAAAGAAATAAACAAGATAACCAAATTAAGTATAATAAATGACAGATTAATTGCCCAAATTTATTCAAACTAAAATCATAAAATCTCATAGCCCGTGTTTGGTCTTAAAATGACCGTGAAAAGACGGAACATTCATTATAAATATTATTAACTAGAAAGAAGGCAAAGGTAAAAAGTTTAACAACATCATTTTAAATAACTATTAAAATGAGATTGCAGTGGATAGACAGAGATAGCTGGGAATTTCCCTAGCAGACCTAGCGGGTGCGAGATAATGCAATGCAGTACTCAGGTACAATGTATCGGGAATCTCCCAAGATATAATCAAAGGGTACTGATCCACTTAAGTAATTCTAAGAAGTCGGCTATTGAGTTCAAGCCTTGCTTCTGATGTTGCTACTGATACAACACGCTGTCCGAACCTTCTTAGAAATCCGAGACGCAAAGTTGTGGGTTTTGAGAATAAGGGAAAATCCAATTGATTTCCGTGGGAAACTAACATATTATTATTGGTCGGGAGATTTGCCAATAAGAACTGGTCTATAGTACCACGTGCCGGGATTCACGAATAATAATTAAGAAGAGTAGGGATAAATGTTTGTCCAAGAAAGTTTTCCTTAGGCCTACCGGGGCACTGTAAAATCACTCTACTTCAAGGCCCCGCGCCTATAACAGTCATATTCAACTCTACTTCAAGGCCCCGTGCCTAGAGCAGTCAACAGGACTCTACTTCAAGGCCCCGTGCCTAGAACAGTCAAAATCACTCTACGTCGAGGCCGCGTGCCTACATCAATCACTCTACTTATCTTTGAGGCCGCGTGCCCACAGAATTAATTGGACTTATAAAATTTTAGCTGTGGAATTAATCGACTTAGAAGGATTCTTACTTTCAATCGCGATTAGTCAAAATCATATACGGCAGCAATTGTATCACTAGTAACGATCTACCGAGAACTTGTAACAATATTAATTATTCACAAACAAATTTTGTAATTATTGTCAATGACTGGACTTGTATTTCCAACGTTTTGAATAAACAGAATATTCCTTCAGTGTTCAAAGAAACTGCATTATTATTCAAGCAATAATATTAAGGTGTTCTTCGCTTCCTACCCTGAAGCTAGAGGGAAGTGCTCAACGATCGACTGGCAGACCGGAGGCGGGTTCAACAAATCAGAAATATTCAGTATATGCATTATACTGTGGCGCCCAGGTAAACATCTCATATCAACACCGAACCGCTGTACATGGCGCCCAACGTGGGGCACGAGTGAAGCTGGACATCAAGGATCACCAACTTCAAAAATCATCCCAAAACGGAAGGAAGACACCGCAGAATTTCTAGAACGTCACCCGTAAAGGCACCGCTGGAATTCAAGATCGTGGTACATCAGTTCCGGAGACCGCCGCAGAAAACATCAAAAATCACCAACAGATAAGAACTTAAATATACATAGAGTTTCAGTAAAGTAAACAATTTTATTATCAATAATTTAAGAAACAGTAAATATTAATTAAATAAATTAGTAAGCCTGACATCAAATAATATTTTTTTTAAAGTTTGCAATTTAAGATCAAAGTAAAATTAAACTGAAACTCACTAAGTAAATTAAAGAATAAATTCAAGTAAAATAAAATCTTTTTCAAATTAAAAGAACTCAGGCATATCGAATATTTATTGTGCAAGGGTATAATTATACATGTTATGCATTATATGTTGAACTTCTTAACCAAAGGTAAGGTAGATCGTAAGAGTGTATCAGTACCCTTATAATTTATGTATGTGGCTTAGAAACGGAAAAGTTACTAGGAATAAAATTAATATGGAAGGTGGAGAGGGGCACGACTTGCTTACTGGTGAGGAAATAAATAATTGTAGAATGGAGATTAACAATGAGAACAGTGTCGCGACAGGTGACGGGGTTTTGGAGCAGGGAGTTGATAATAGGCAGGAAAATATTGCAACAAATATTCAGCTGACCGAGAATGATAGTGTAACTGAACATAGGCCTAGGGAATTGAATCAAACTATAGACCCGAATTCTATTGCATATTTGATAGCTATGATGAGGGAATCTAAGGAAGCTATGATGAAGGGACTAGAAAAATCGAGTAAGGAAACTAGGGAAAGTATCAATGAACTAGAAAAAAATTCTGGGGAAAAGATAGAGAAACTAGGAGATAGGATAGAACAATCGAGCCAAGAACATAGACAGAACATAGATAGGCTTGAGAGGGAGCTAAATAATATAAAAGAGGTCCAATCTAACTTATGCAACGAAATCAGGGGAGAATTCTGTAGGGAACTTAAAGAAAGTGAAAAAGCAATGAGGCAAGAAATTAGTGAAAGTCAAGGGGAAATTAGGTCTGAATTAGAGGCTAATATGGCATCGGTAGATAGGAAAATAGAGATTCAGGGCAAGAAATATGAAGAAAAATTATTCAATGAAAGGAAAATTTTGGAGAAGGAAATACAGAAATCGGAGTCTAGCTTGAAAAAGAATATGGAGACTCAGGTGGGAAAAGTAAAAGTAGGGTTAGGAGATAAAATCTCAGAAGTAAATGACAAGGTAGTGCATTTAGAAAATATATTAGCTGAGAAAATAGGAGAAATCTCTAAAGAAGTAAGCACGGTAGCTAAGGAGGTTGAAAATCATAGGCCTGTAGCAAATAACTATGCTGTAAATTGTAGTGAGGGTATATGTAATGGAATAGGAAATACATATAGGCCTCCTAGTGTTGCAAATGAGTCCTGTAATACAGTACACGAGACGGTAGCCACCAGCATGCCGGTAGTTAGCGATAATAGGATTAATATATGTAACCTAATAGGAAATGAGGTATCACTTCCCAGCTTCAATGAGAGCAACACGAGCCCTCAGAGTTTCTTGAAATCTGTTGAAGAGTATTTTACTTTGCGGTCTATTCCATCTCAGTACAAAATGTTGATCCTCGGTAGAGCCTTAAAAGGAAAAACAAAAGAGTGGTTTGAACTTACAGTACACCCGGAGTGCAACTATGAGGATTTTAAGCAGTTATTCTTAGCAAGATATTGGGGTGAGGCGAAGAGAGCTTTAGCTAGAAATGAGGTCTATAATGGGAGATATTCACCTAGGGGCAACGTCTCTCTATCGGACCATTTCTTAAGAGTTATAGGCCTAATCAAGTTACTAGACCCCGGAATGCCAGAACGAGAGGCCATTCAGCTTGTGACGAGACATTTTCAGCCGGAAATATGTAATCTGCTTATAGTATCATGTCCCCAAACTTATAGCAAGGCTTTGGAGTTATTATCTAGTTTCGAAGTAGGAACTAACAGAGAAGAGCGTAGCGATAATAGGAGACAAAATGGACCGGATAATATGCAAATGAATCAAGATACGAGAGGAGGTCCAAATAATGACAGAGGTAGATGGAACCAAGGACATGCCAACAGAAATGCGGAATCGAACAGAGGACCCCCTAATAATAACTCATATAGAAATAATGGGAACCAAAACTGGAGGGGAAATAATCAAGAGAATAGGCCTCAAGACAGACAAGTAAATAATGTTCGATTTCATGGCAGGATGCAGAACGAAGTAGGAGAACGAATTCCAGAAAACCAGGGGGACATTAACATAGAAGGTGAAAGGAATCAGGCGCATAGCACGGGAAACCACAATGATATTCAGGGAGACATTCGTCACAGAAATGACGAAAGGCATGTAGCGCAAGACAGGCCTTTAAACTACTAGGAGACGCATTTGGAGGTCGAAATGACGTCACACAGACCGAGGGATTAAAAGGATTAAAAAGACCTGATAATGAAAATAAAACACGAGAGAAGGGGTGCGTAGTAGGATGTGCAAATAGAGAGGGTATAACACCCACATATCCGCCATTAATAAGGGTAAAAATAGACCAATTTGAAGTCGATATGTTGGTGGACACTGGCTGTACTTTTTCTCTAATAAACGAAAAATTCTATGAAACGCTGAAAGCAGCAAGAGTGCGCGTTCAGGAATTGAAAGTACATGGCCTATACGCACAAACTGCAATTGGTGCCAAATCCCATAAAATTGAGCATCAGTGTATGTTGCCGTTGGAAATTGAGGGAAAGAAGTTAGAAGTCTACTTTTTGACAATAAAACATTTAGCACATAAATTAATTCTGGGTTGTGATTCTATGACAGATCAACTAATGAGAATAAATTTTGAAGAAAATTGGGTAGAAATGGAATTAGATGAGAAAGAAAAGTTACGTGTACCGTTTTTATCTAATGAGAATATAATTACTAAGGAGTTGGAGTGCCAAAATGAAGATGTATTATTACGCGAGCCTTTCGTGGTGGAATCAGTTGTAGTACAAGAGGGAAATAGTATCGACGAATATAGGCCTATGGGAATTAAACCGGCCGTATTTATATATGAAGGTGATAATGAGGCTGATTGTGACGAAAGTGTCGCAGAGTTACAGGGAATGGAATCTGATATTGTTTGGGAGGACGAAGAATATGATCATTTGTGCATTAAGGGTTCTAATAATTATGTAGATGAAAATGAATGTGAAACGGTACACGCGAATTTTACTAACATTAGTCAGAATGGAAGAAATGAAGAGGAAAATGTTGATATCGAATTAATTCTCAGGGAGAAAGTAGAAGAAATTGATGTGCTGTCAGATGGTCAAAAGTCGACTTTATATAACATGCTATATAAGAACAAATCAGTGTTCAGTTCAACTCCAGGCCTATTTCGGGGTTACCAACGCAAATTGAAATTAAAACAAGATATTCCTGAGCGTCGCTATAAGAGTAGGCCTGTACCAATTTCAATGATGGAAGAAGCCTGTAAGCAAATAAATCCGATTTGTGGTGTAGTGAAAGCACATGGAAAACTACGCTTAACCTTTGACTCTAGTTATCTTAAATTATTCATAGAAGCAGAAAATTTTTGGGCAGAACCAATAAAGGATATAAATCCGTAAAATGTATTCAGATGATCAGTGATTTTTGTGTGACGTCATTTATCGACAATGTATTGTAAATATGAACAAATTAGAGGAAAGGGCAGAATAACCGAAAGGCATTGTACTGAGTTGGAATAATGTAGGCCTATAACCTGCAATGTATATTTTACGCGGTAAAATAGCTACTGGCATGATAGGTTATCAGTTCCACATAGGTTTAGGATTAGAGGAATGTGTATAAATGAGAGTAAAATATACGTGTGTGTATTGCATTCTTTATAATATAGTGCAAGTGTAATGAGAACTGCTTGATCGACCTTGTCAAAGTCTCATGGTAAAAGAGTGTTTCTTTGCATTCTTTATAATATAGTGCAAGTGTAGTGAGAACTGCTTGATCGACCTTGTCAAAGTCTCAATAAAAAAAAAAGTGTTTTTGTTTTTCTTTATGCATTCAATATATTTTATAAAATTTCAGTGAGAACTGCTTGAGCTTAATTTTCATGGTCTCACGAGGGTATATCGGTAAATTTATGGTGTTTACGTAAAATTTTGTTGTAATGTCTTGGTCGTGCAATAAACCAAGTAATACGTACAAACAACGTAACACTACAGAAAACCGCAAGATGTATGAAGGCATGAATGTGATAGGTTTGTCACGTTGCAAAAACGTTACGTATAAAACAGTGCTCGAGACCACGAGGGAACTAGTGATAAACAAAGGAAATCCTAGGAACTATCGATACTGTGTCAGTTTTATTTGAATTGCAGGAAGAGGAAAGTGCGCAGGCGCGGGGCGCCGGAAATGGAGAGAGACGACCGTTACCCCTGAGAGAGAAGTAACGGACACAGAGTAGTGAGGAGAGAGGAGTAAGAGTTAGTCAGCAGAAGAGTAAGCAACAGACAGCCGACGAAGAGGGAGGTCGCCGCGTCTGGCGGGCCTAGCCCGTCGGGTGGGTGCTGTATGCACGCCGCCAGGCAGTAGAAATGGGTCGGTGGAACATAAGCATCAGCGAGCCGACGAGAAGAGAAAAATTGGAATCACCGATGGATGGCTATATGGAAATAGCTATGGTTGGAATGAGTCTAAATGTGTCTGGATTATGTCGTGGCTGCCGACAACGGACAACCGCTGCGAAGGAGAATATGGGCCGAGTCTAAGGGAGACTTGGATGACGAATGGTATCCTACAAAGAAATGGACATTGGAGGGAAGAGTGAAGACCAACAGTAGTCTACGTCCTGTTGAGTATACTAAAAACTAGTATTATCAGACGCTTAGTCAGTTTTTGAAAAGATAAATTGATATTCACATTTTTGTAGTTTCTACTTAATGTGTGATCAATAGATTCCTAACAGAACAAAAGTAGTTCAATAAGAGATAGAGTAGAGGAAAAAGAAAAGTAGTTGATTGGTAGTGAAAGTAACGATGATCTGTTCTATAGTTCAAGTTCAGAGTTAGGTTAGAAGAGGATAATAAGAAAGAAGTAGAGAGGGAGTAAATAAAGATAAGTTACTTAGGTGGGGTCAAGTAGTTTCATATTGGAATTCACAGGAAATTCAGAAACATAAATGGACACAGATTGAAACTAAGTAACGTGGAGAAGTTGTAATGGAAAGAAATGTTAGGGTAGCATAAATTAAGATAGTCGGCGAGCTTAGGCGCCTTATCTTAAGTAAAGGACTGGGAGATAGAATAAGTGTCATACTTCCAAATTTATTGTAATATCTAATGTAAAGTTAAAAATGGCTATTAATTAATTTATGTGTGCGGTGCTTTGCGCCTTATCAAAGCGTTAGAATAAGGGAGACTGAGAAAGTGTTGTACTCCTATTGTTAGAGATCATATAGGACCATTGCATCTAAATATAGAAGTGAAAGTAAATTGATTGGGGTTAAGATTGTAACCTAACAGAGAAAAGAGTTAAAGTAGTTGAAGAAAAATTGGGTAGAGTAGTGAACTTGGAAAAAGTAGAAGAAAGTCTAGAAGCCTAGGGGCTTAGGAAAATACAATTCTAGATTAAAGTTAGATGAATTAAAAGTAAATTTTTGTAAAGTGAAAAATGGTTAAAAAAGGGGATAGTGAATAAAAGTTAGAAGAAGATTTGAAGCATTAAACGGGAAGTTTTTTGCTATATAGGAAAGGTTAAAAGAGAAGAAAAAGAAAGAAAGAAAATAAGTTAATAATTCTTGTAGAAGTGATGATGAATACATAGAGTAAGTAAGAAGGATTGTTAGTAGATGGATTCTTGGGTGACAGGAGCTCCTAAGATTTCGAATAAAATAACTACTACAAGGTAATGTGAATGTTGAGAAAGAAAAATTAAAAGAATAAAAGCTAGTAGTAGGCAAGGCCTATATTAGTGAAATATATATAAAGAAAGAAATTTAGGAGAAATTGTGAAAGGCGTCGGTGTTGGAGGCGAACAACGGCCCCACGTGCCTCTAGGAGAGAGTGTCAGGGACCTCTGACATCGATTTTCAAAATTGTATTTTTGTTTGCGGCCCGTTATTATTTCCCCGGTTACAGAGGAGGAGTCAGATTGTTTGTAACTCAAGATCTAGACGACACCCCTGTATCGGTGGTCTATCGCCACAGTCACTCTGTGGGTGTAGGCCTAAACTTCCGTTTCTTTCTTCATAACACTGTCTTTCCTATCTATCTTTAAAAACTTCTTCTTCTCTGACGGGACAGACAAGGACATGTTAGTGTAGTGAAATAAAGGAAAATAAAATGTATTGTAAGATGAACATTTATTAAGAGGAGTATGTACAGGGTAGAGTTTGATACAATTTCCTTGTTGTCAGAGTTTTGATGGTTTTGGATTTTTTTTGAAGTTGATGAAAGAAGTATTTGATTGTAGAATTCAAAAGTGACCTGAAAAATAGATTCAGAAATTACGTTAGTTAATGGGGAAAGTAAGAAAACAGTATAATATTGGAATTAAAACCTTATTAAGAGTCAGAAATTTATTTTAGGGTTATATCTGATAAGTGTTGATTTGAGATAATAATGGTATAGAAATAGTTATAATTGAAATAAATATGTTGTGTATATAAACTTGAGATGAGGGTAATTTAAAAAGGGAAGTTGTAAAATTGTTACTGAATAATCTGATTTTTGTTAAATAAAATATTATTGTTAATTGTTGAAAAATCATAGTTAACGTGGTTTGTTATTTAGAGGGTGAATTAAAACTACTAACTTCCTTTAAATAGAAAGAATCCTGCCCTTCTCCACTGTTTAAAGGCTACGCCGTGGTACTTGTATATATAGCCTTGTATATGCAATAAATATTTTGTGGTGGGACTTAGAAAAAAAAAACATATAGTCAAGAGAGAAATTAATATTGGTAATTAGGATGAGAATTAGAAGAGGAATTGGTAGATGGCGCCCTATATCAAATGTTCTACCAATAAAAGAGAGTTTTTTTTATAATAGTTAAATTATAATGAAGAAGTTCGAGAACACCCTGTAGATGTGGTGCATTAATAGTAGCTGTGGAATGTCAAGTGCGCGTGCCGTACTTTGGTATGTGGTGACAGGTGGATTTGCTTCACTGAGTAACTAGGTCACTGTTACGATAGTTACTAGAAGTTAGAGCAGATCACGTAAAGATATATTATTGGAAGACATAGTAAGAAAATAAGATAAGTCCCTCACATATTTTGGCGCCCAACGTGGGGCGAGTTGTGTTAAAATTACAAAAGTTTGGCTTGATATAAGAAAAGAAAATAAACATTAATCAGTTAGAATTGGAAACTTGAAATACGAGTCATCATATATTTTGGAGCCCATAGCGTGAGGCTGTGATAGTTTCATAGTAGGATAATTTTGATAGTAATTTTGATAGTAATTTTGGCCCATATCGTAGGGCTAAGTAGTGTTAAAACAAAACAGTATTGCTAATTGTTGCAACTTAATTTAGTTAAAATTGTTAAGTAAAAAGAAACCTTTATTCAGTTAAAGTTTTGTGAAGTTCAGTCTTCACATATTTTGGTCGCCCGTAGCGTGAGGCGAGTTGTGGTAAAATCACAGATTTTGATAGCCCATAGCGTGGGGCGAGATAGTGTTAAAAACAAAAGAGTTTTGACCCATAGCGTGGGGCGAGTTAAAAAAAAGAGGGGAGTTCATATTTTTCTAGGTTAGTATAGGTGACTATGACAGATGACTTGACTATTGTTTTCTAATCTCTTTTCTCTTTTCAGTCTTTTTTGTCATTGTGGAATTGTTAATATATTAATATGGCTACTTATCAGAAAGAAAATCTTGGATTACTATAGCTACTGATTTATTGGGACCATACCCACGTTCCAAGCAAAGAAACAAATATACTGTTGTAATTTAAGCTACCTTTACCAAATGTGTGGACTGTAAAGCTTTAAGGAAAGTAACCAGTAGAAAGAGTTAATCGGGTATTGTAAACGATGGTCTTGCTAGTTACATTCAAAATGTATGTTTATCTGTTTATCTGAAAGAATTTACGTTTGCCTTGAATACTGTTAAACATAGTTCCACTGGATGCACTCCTTATATGCTAGATTTTGGGAAGGAGGCTGAAGTTTTAAGTAGGCTAAATGTTATGGAAAATCAGCCTATAGTTAAGGAACTTCCAAAGAATTTGAGTGAAAGATTAGATAGGTTAAAAAAAAAAAAAAAAAAAAAAAAAAAAAAAAAAAAAAAAAAAAAAGGTAAATCTAATGGTCAGACATAATTTAGAAACTGCTTATAAAAAGTAGAGTCATTATTATAATCTCCGAAGGAGAGAAGTGAAATTTTGCCTGGGAGATCTAGTGTTGAGAAGAAACTATAAACTTATTAATTCAGCACAAGGTTATGCATTTAAGTGAAACATTTATTGGTCCTTACGTTATAAAGAAAAGAATGAGTGAAAACAGTTACGAGTTGATGAACCGTTATGGCAAAAAGTTAGGGAAGTGACATGCTAAAGATTTTAAGCCCTTTGTGCCAGTATAGACCCTATTGGTTGGTTCATAAAAAAAAAAAAAAAAAATATGTTCCCTTAAGACAGCAAACATATTTTTTTTTGGTAAGAAAGGGAAGATTGTCACGTTGCAAAAACGTTACGTATAAAACAGTGCTCGAGACCACGAGGGAACTAGTGATAAACAAAGGAAATCCTAGGAACTATCGATACTGTGTCAGTTTTATTTGAATTGCAGGAAGAGGAAAGTGCGCAGGCGCGGGGCGCCGGAAATGGAGAGAGACGACCGTTACCCCTGAGAGAGAAGTAACGGACACAGAGTAGTGAGGAGAGAGGAGTAAGAGTTAGTCAGCAGAAGAGTAAGCAACAGACAGCCGACGAAGAGGGAGGTCGCCGCGTCTGGCGGGCCTAGCCCGTCGGGTGGGTGCTGTATGCACGCCGCCAGGCAGTAGAAATGGGTCGGTGGAACATAAGCATCAGCGAGCCGACGAGAAGAGAAAAATTGGAATCACCGATGGATGGCTATATGGAAATAGCTATGGTTGGAATGAGTCTAAATGTGTCTGGATTATGTCGTGGCTGCCGACAACGGACAACCGCTGCGAAGGAGAATATGGGCCGAGTCTAAGGGAGACTTGGATGACGAATGGTATCCTACAAAGAAATGGACATTGGAGGGAAGAGTGAAGACCAACAGTAGTCTACGTCCTGTTGAGTATACTAAAAACTAGTATTATCAGACGCTTAGTCAGTTTTTGAAAAGATAAATTGATATTCACATTTTTGTAGTTTCTACTTAATGTGTGATCAATAGATTCCTAACAGAACAAAAGTAGTTCAATAAGAGATAGAGTAGAGGAAAAAGAAAAGTAGTTGATTGGTAGTGAAAGTAACGATGATCTGTTCTATAGTTCAAGTTCAGAGTTAGGTTAGAAGAGGATAATAAGAAAGAAGTAGAGAGGGAGTAAATAAAGATAAGTTACTTAGGTGGGGTCAAGTAGTTTCATATTGGAATTCACAGGAAATTCAGAAACATAAATGGACACAGATTGAAACTAAGTAACGTGGAGAAGTTGTAATGGAAAGAAATGTTAGGGTAGCATAAATTAAGATAGTCGGCGAGCTTAGGCGCCTTATCTTAAGTAAAGGACTGGGAGATAGAATAAGTGTCATACTTCCAAATTTATTGTAATATCTAATGTAAAGTTAAAAATGGCTATTAATTAATTTATGTGTGCGGTGCTTTGCGCCTTATCAAAGCGTTAGAATAAGGGAGACTGAGAAAGTGTTGTACTCCTATTGTTAGAGATCATATAGGACCATTGCATCTAAATATAGAAGTGAAAGTAAATTGATTGGGGTTAAGATTGTAACCTAACAGAGAAAAGAGTTAAAGTAGTTGAAGAAAAATTGGGTAGAGTAGTGAACTTGGAAAAAGTAGAAGAAAGTCTAGAAGCCTAGGGGCTTAGGAAAATACAATTCTAGATTAAAGTTAGATGAATTAAAAGTAAATTTTTGTAAAGTGAAAAATGGTTAAAAAAGGGGATAGTGAATAAAAGTTAGAAGAAGATTTGAAGCATTAAACGGGAAGTTTTTTGCTATATAGGAAAGGTTAAAAGAGAAGAAAAAGAAAGAAAGAAAATAAGTTAATAATTCTTGTAGAAGTGATGATGAATACATAGAGTAAGTAAGAAGGATTGTTAGTAGATGGATTCTTGGGTGACAGGAGCTCCTAAGATTTCGAATAAAATAACTACTACAAGGTAATGTGAATGTTGAGAAAGAAAAATTAAAAGAATAAAAGCTAGTAGTAGGCAAGGCCTATATTAGTGAAATATATATAAAGAAAGAAATTTAGGAGAAATTGTGAAAGGCGTCGGTGTTGGAGGCGAACAACGGCCCCACGTGCCTCTAGGAGAGAGTGTCAGGGACCTCTGACATCGATTTTCAAAATTGTATTTTTGTTTGCGGCCCGTTATTATTTCCCCGGTTACAGAGGAGGAGTCAGATTGTTTGTAACTCAAGATCTAGACGACACCCCTGTATCGGTGGTCTATCGCCACAGTCACTCTGTGGGTGTAGGCCTAAACTTCCGTTTCTTTCTTCATAACACTGTCTTTCCTATCTATCTTTAAAAACTTCTTCTTCTCTGACGGGACAGACAAGGACATGTTAGTGTAGTGAAATAAAGGAAAATAAAATGTATTGTAAGATGAACATTTATTAAGAGGAGTATGTACAGGGTAGAGTTTGATACAATTTCCTTGTTGTCAGAGTTTTGATGGTTTTGGATTTTTTTTGAAGTTGATGAAAGAAGTATTTGATTGTAGAATTCAAAAGTGACCTGAAAAATAGATTCAGAAATTACGTTAGTTAATGGGGAAAGTAAGAAAACAGTATAATATTGGAATTAAAACCTTATTAAGAGTCAGAAATTTATTTTAGGGTTATATCTGATAAGTGTTGATTTGAGATAATAATGGTATAGAAATAGTTATAATTGAAATAAATATGTTGTGTATATAAACTTGAGATGAGGGTAATTTAAAAAGGGAAGTTGTAAAATTGTTACTGAATAATCTGATTTTTGTTAAATAAAATATTATTGTTAATTGTTGAAAAATCATAGTTAACGTGGTTTGTTATTTAGAGGGTGAATTAAAAATACTAACTTCCTTTAAATAGAAAGAATCCTGCCCTTCTCCACTGTTTAAAGGCTACGCCGTGGTACTTGTATATATAGCCTTGTATATGCAATAAATATTTTGTGGTGGGACTTAGAAAAAAAAAACATATAGTCAAGAGAGAAATTAATATTGGTAATTAGGATGAGAATTAGAAGAGGAATTGGTAGATGGCGCCCTATATCAAATGTTCTACCAATAAAAGAGAGTTTTTTTTATAATAGTTAAATTATAATGAAGAAGTTCGAGAACACCCTGTAGATGTGGTGCATTAATAGTAGCTGTGGAATGTCAAGTGCGCGTGCCGTACTTTGGTATGTGGTGACAGGTGGATTTGCTTCACTGAGTAACTAGGTCACTGTTACGATAGTTACTAGAAGTTAGAGCAGATCACGTAAAGATATATTATTGGAAGACATAGTAAGAAAATAAGATAAGTCCCTCACAGGTTCAGAAAACTTGTACATGTGGGACAGGATTTAAGGTGAAGTCTCGTGTCAGGATAGGAATTAAATTACTTATGTATTTGTGTAAGATAGTTGCAACACTGGAGGAAAATAAGGTATAATATTTTGTGGAGAGATGCAGTATATTCAGCCAGTAAGTCAATCATAGGCTATGATGATTCCTGTCTTAATAGACTGGGGCATATATTGCAGTTCAGATACTTCGGTAAAAAGAAATAAACAAGATAACCAAATTAAGTATAATAAATGACAGATTAATTGCCCAAATTTATTCAAACTAAAATCATAAAATCTCATAGCCCGTGTTTGGTCTTAAAATGACCGTGAAAAGACGGAACATTCATTATAAATATTATTAACTAGAAAGAAGGCAAAGGTAAAAAGTTTAACAACATCATTTTAAATAACTATTAAAATGAGATTGCAGTGGATAGACAGAGATAGCTGGGAATTTCCCTAGCAGACCTAGCGGGTGCGAGATAATGCAATGCAGTACTCAGGTACAATGTATCGGGAATCTCCCAAGATATAATCAAAGGGTACTGATCCACTTAAGTAATTCTAAGAAGTCGGCTATTGAGTTCAAGCCTTGCTTCTGATGTTGCTACTGATACAACACGCTGTCCGAACCTTCTTAGAAATCCGAGACGCAAAGTTGTGGGTTTTGAGAATAAGGGAAAATCCAATTGATTTCCGTGGGAAACTAACATATTATTATTGGTCGGGAGATTTGCCAATAAGAACTGGTCTATAGTACCACGTGCCGGGATTCACGAATAATAATTAAGAAGAGTAGGGATAAATGTTTGTCCAAGAAAGTTTTCCTTAGGCCTACCGGGGCACTGTAAAATCACTCTACTTCAAGGCCCCGCGCCTATAACAGTCATATTCAACTCTACTTCAAGGCCCCGTGCCTAGAGCAGTCAACAGGACTCTACTTCAAGGCCCCGTGCCTAGAACAGTCAAAATCACTCTACGTCGAGGCCGCGTGCCTACATCAATCACTCTACTTATCTTTGAGGCCGCGTGCCCACAGAATTAATTGGACTTATAAAATTTTAGCTGTGGAATTAATCGACTTAGAAGGATTCTTACTTTCAATCGCGATTAGTCAAAATCATATACGGCAGCAATTGTATCACTAGTAACGATCTACCGAGAACTTGTAACAATATTAATTATTCACAAACAAATTTTGTAATTATTGTCAATGACTGGACTTGTATTTCCAACGTTTTGAATAAACAGAATATTCCTTCAGTGTTCAAAGAAACTGCATTATTATTCAAGCAATAATATTAAGGTGTTCTTCGCTTCCTACCCTGAAGCTAGAGGGAAGTGCTCAACGATCGACTGGCAGACCGGAGGCGGGTTCAACAAATCAGAAATATTCAGTATATGCATTATACTGTGGCGCCCAGGTAAACATCTCATATCAACACCGAACCGCTGTAAGGAATATGTGGGTAGTGTTATTTCTCAAAGCTATTTGTATTGCAACTTCCAAAGCCGTATATGAACAATGTAAAACAATATGTTGTCATGAGTACTGATTTGCATTTGATAAATTTCTTTCTAATAGGCTATATTACCATAAAACAGGCACTAAATTGGGCATTACTCCGGTACCGGTCAACCGATTTGGTCCAATATCAATAGACCTCTTCCCATGGCAGTTATAAATGCGTATACCAAGTTTCATGAAAATATGATAAAGCGTATTCGAGTTATCCCGCTTACAGACACACGGACAGATATTTGCCCGTCCCCACAATATTACATATTACATTATTACATTTTTTACATTTTTCAAATTTGTACTTTCACATTTCTTAATGTTCTAGTGAAACTGTTACTTGTCCTCTCTTTAAACCTTATCATATACTATTGATCTTATGTATTTCTTGAAGTGTCTTAAGTATTTTTTTATAAGATCTTTCTTTTGCACTGGCCATATTCCTCCAACTTTGAGTATTTCTTCTTTCAATGTTTTTCTTGCTTCTTGCTGCATTTCACAGTCGTACAATAGATGATCCACCGTCTGTGTTGCTTTCCGACAGGGACAGTCCGAATTGTTAGGCCTACTATTCTGGCACTTATTGAAATTTGATAAGTCGTAAATAATGAGCTGATATAAATTAAAATTTATAAGTGACATAACTTTGCTTCTTTTAAGACCGTTTTCAACAAGTCTTCAAATAATCTTATTTGCTTATGTTAGTAGTTCTCTGAACTTCAAGTCTAAATTAAAGCCTCTGGACAAAATTCCTCGGCCCTTATATAGGCTATATTTATTTTTGGGACGAGTCTGGTTTGTGTAATTGTAGTGCGATAGTGTAGAGGTAGACTGTAAAGGAGCACAGATTCCCAGTATTGATTCCTGCACGGAGTGGGAAGCTACAGACGGTTTGAACACCAGCCAAGCGGAGTATTAGAATCTCTGCCAGCTTTCAGTTGTTTTGCTCGCTCTCATGTCAAGCAGGCCTTGGTTCCGTCTCAGGTAAATACGGCCTCATTAGTGGTGGAGAATGTAAACAACGCTTGCAAGCTTGCAAGGACTATGAGGGCAGACAAAGATTTGATGAAATTGATTTTATCAATATAATATGAGCGTACCTTAAATAATTCACACAATATAGAAACCAGTGCCGGACTGCATAGAAAACAGTTAACACAATGATTAGCCCCAAAGTTGATTATTTTTTAAATTTTAAAATCTAGATCAGTGTTCCCAAACTTTTCAGTCCGCGGGCCCCTTGAAAAAAATTTAAATTTCGCGGACCCCCTCTGGGTTCTGAAGTAAGAAACTAAATAAATACTTTGATTCAAATGTATTAAATTTAATAGACAAAATAACAATATCATTGGTATCAAACATAGTTTACTCCTTAATGTGAACAGTGAAGCTGCTTTTGATTAATTAGCTCTGCAATGTTAGGTTTAATGTCTGATAATTTCAATATTAAATCACTTTCAACTTCATGTTTATTTCTCAACTTTGATTTCAAGTACCTGAGGTGGGAGAATGCTGTTTCACATAGATAAGTAGTGGGGAACACAGTTAAGCACTTCAAAATTACGGAATATCCTATTTCTTCTTAAACCGCCTGCGGACCCCCTGAAACACCATCGCGGACCCCCAGGGGTCGCGGACCCCACTTTGGGAACCACTGTTCTAGATCGTTTCCAATCCAAAAGATACGAACTATTGGTAAAATTCCCTGGTACATCAGTAACAAATATATTTATCAATATCTTGAAATACCAACAGTAAAACAGGAAATAAATAAATACAGTATGGCCTACCAGAATCGTCTAAACAAACACCCCAATTCATATGCAGTGAATCTCCTGAATAATGGGACAAACACGTGTAGGCTCAATAGGAATAGAGTTTTGGACTTGATCTACAGATTTAATTAATATGTCAAACAGATTTGTTATGTTATGCAAATATTAGCCACCGGGCTATATTTGTAACATGTTCATTCTTGTATCATTATTACTTATTATTCATTGTAGAACAGATTGTAATGTTGAAGAAAAATAAAAATTTCGTATTAAGGTCGCTTTAACTAAAAAGTCATATCGCGACTAAACACTAAAATACAATGAATTTAGTAACACAAACAATTAGATAACATTACACAGTACAGTGTAATTCATGAAATTTAAGACAATGATGTGGTATCTTGGTTGGCCCAGAGCCATGGAGAGGTTGACACGAACTTTGCACAGAGTTCGTTGGTCAGTATACTTGGTGCAGTATGTCAATAGATGTTCCATAGTGAGAAGAAATGCACACAGATCGCACCAAGGGGAAGATCCCTCGAAAGGATCTATGAATGAGTAAGAGCTGTGTGAAATAAATATCTCGGGCCATCGCTTGATTTTGTAAGTCCATCCTGGACGATTCATTTGTTTAGAATATCAAGGCCCGCAGAGATATGAAATTTTCAACCTACACGGAAGAGGTATAATCAATATAGACCTAAATATGGTCAAACATTGTTCGATTTGGACGAAACTCACTATACAGGGGTTTTCTGGGCCAAGGAATTCGAATCTGAGGTCGCCTTTACCAGGCGACGCTATATAATCGTGATGTGTAGTCCACGTGATTTAGGTGTAGCCTACGTAAATATAATGAATTAACTATTAGGCCTATACTCTTAATTTTTAATTTTTAAAATAATTATCGCGGGCGAAGCCGCGGGCGAAGCCGCGGGCACATGCTAGTTATGAATAAAAAGAAGACTAATGCAGTGGCGACCAGTCATGTGATTAGTCTGTAAATTTTGCAGATTATGGATACACTAAATTATGATACAGCTGTTGACAAATGATTAAGAGTCAGGTTTTTTCGATCACTAGGATGGCATGAAGTCAATTTAATGAACATTTAAACCCAATTTCGCGTAATTATTGATTAATGAGCATCAAATTATAATGACTTTAATGGCCTGTAGCATACACATTTTACGTCATAGTGCAAAAATCTCCTAATAAAAGTTGCTTGTCTAAGTCCCCTCTATATACAGGTAAAATATTTCGGTGTTATTTATTAACACCCTGTATAATGGCCTATGCGAGAGGTTGCTAAGTGAAAGAAACAGAATGAATTCATTTCCTTTTGTCACGCAACAGCTTTTCCAGTTGACACGTTTAGATAAGTGATCCACAATGTCCTGAAATTTAAGGAGCCTACAAAGAAGTGTTAATAGGAAGCGTCGCACCGCTTTGTGCGAACTTGAGAAAGTGCGGCTGATCTCTTCTCACAGTAATTTCTATGTAACAGACTGGTTTAATATAAACAAAACTTTCATTAAGCGGAAGACGTTAAATTAAACAATCTTATCAGCATGTTGAAATTTCTGGCATAATCCGTATTCCGACTAGAAATCTTACTTTGTATGTAGTCT
The DNA here is from genome assembly GCA_964059195.1 of Ectobius pallidus. Lineage (NCBI taxonomy): Eukaryota > Metazoa > Arthropoda > Insecta > Blattodea > Ectobiidae > Ectobius > Ectobius pallidus. The sequence goes on from CAXKWD010000001.1 coordinate 215,722,776, forward strand.
ACGTTATGTATCACAAATCCAAGGATCTGAAGTGAAACAGAGAATGTTAAGAGGGTAACCCTATACACAGGTTTGCGAATAAAAAAAAGAGTGCGTGGAACGCCACGCGACAGAAGTAAAACTTTATTTAATTTTTTTACTTTTCAATTTTTGATTATTGGATTTTTTCAATTTTGCATTATTGGACTTTTTAAATTTGGGTTTTTGGACTTTTTAAATTTTGCATTTTGGATTTTTTAAATTTTCTATCTTTGAATTGTTTATTTTTTTATTTTTTTATTTTTAAATTTTTTATTTTATTATTTATTAAATATTGGATTTTTGGATGTTATAATTTTTAATTTTGGAAAATTGAACCTAAAATAGATAATATACCTTTAGATTGCTTAGGAATTGTCTATTGCCATTGAGGAAGTAAGGTCTGAAAAATTTCCTTTGATTACTCCTAATCATTGAGTTGATTGTTTTCTGTGCAGTCCGCACCGAAACAAGTAAGAGTGTGACTGATTTCGTGACTGATTGTGACTGATTTCGTGACGGTTTTAATGTGACTGATTTTCCAGATTTACCCTCTACCGCCACTAAAGAAGTTTTACTTCAAAAATCAACTTTTATTTTATTTTTTTAAACAAAGATTGAACATTTATCTATGTCTCTCTTCTGTGACTGATTGCCCTTAATGGTCTACCTCATGACAGACAAGTTAAGTCATATGCAGTACTGTGAGGCACACTAATTAGTGACTTTTGTGACCGGGCTTCCACTGTTATTGTACAGTTAACATTTAAGATGGATATACATACATTCATGAACCACAGATTATTGTGAAGGTAAAGAATAAAATATATAATTACTAGGGCAAGGCATTTAATGACATTAAAATAGTAAAAAAAAAAATCAAAATAAAATTTGCATTTATGACCTAAAAATAGTGAATAAGTGACATAAAAAAAGATTATAAAATTTACCATTATTTTATAGCCTAATAATTAGTTCTTGTAAGTAATGAATTACTAAAAGCAATTTAATGGATGACAATGAGTTGACCTATATATGAATTTATAATTAAAACACACTTATTTTCTAACTGAAGAAGTATGTAGCCTAAGTTTATACTACTTGGACACCGTAAGGGAAAAAAAAAATATTTCTGAACTGGCATGCCCATCAAATTGCCCGTAGCAAATACGTGAAATAAAAAGTTATAATTCTTGATTGCTACACAACTAACTGGTATGATGTTTACAATAAACCTGAATTAAAATTAACTATGAAGACTTGGCGGAGATTCTCAATTAAAAACGATTGTATGTTGTCTGAAAGTAACGATTTGTACATTGAAAAGCTTCTCTCTACCTCCACTGAAACATGACCTAAAAATGCCGAAAATGACCTAAAAATTGCCAAAAAATGGCCATTCTTTTGAAAATGACGAAAAATGCAAAATAAAGCAAAAGATGTAAAAACAAATTGCCCTAATTTAATCAAGTTTTTATGATACACATTCATATACAGAGTGTTAATGAATAGCACCGAAATATTTTACCTGTATATAGAGGGGACACAGGCAAGCAATTTTTATTAGGAGATTTTTGCTCTATGACGTAAAATGTGTATGATACAGGGCATTAAAGTCGTTGCAATTTGGTGGTCATAACTCAATAATTATGCGAAATAGGGTTAAACTTTTCATTACATTGACTTCATGCCTTTCTAATGATCCATAAAAAACTTGATTCTATATCATTCATCCACAGCTATTACATAATTTAGAGTTTTCATAATCTGCAAAATTTACAGACTCATCACATGACTGGCCGTTACTGCATTATTCTTCTTTTATTCATAACTACTGACTACAGTGTTAACAACGAAGTTCCTTTTTTGCATTTTTTTCTAATGTTAGAAGTCCGTGGCGGCCATGCCCTGGGAGATTTTATGCTGTAACAGGAAAATTTGAATCCATAGAGCAAAAATCTCCTAATAAAAGTTGCTTGTCTACCTCTATACACAGGTAAAATATTTCGGTGTTATTCGTTAACACCCTCTATACATTCGAGTTATCTTTTAACCTTCATATAAAACTATGCAAAATCATCAAATGCCTTACCCTATGAATAATATAGAAATCCCAGCACCAGTCATGAGTATCTTGTTTTCATCGTGTGTTACTAACCTGTGGAGCGAGAGCCCGTGACGGGGCTGAGCGGGTAAAAGTCTCCATGCAGAGGGCAGTGGAAGCCCACCCTCCTCTCTCTCCTGCGAGCTCTGCGGGTAAGAAGACACAGCCCGACTCCCGCTGCCAGCATCACAGCACCCACCACTATGCACGCGGGCCCCAGCACTCTGGAGTTCCCTGTGAAGGCCACGCGGGCTGCGTAGTGGTCCGGTCCCTCATCCTGTCCGGGACCGCGATACGAGGCCGCAGTTAGCACGGCCCCCACCAACATGAAGAGGAAACCGAACGCCGGTAGTGCCACCTGGCAGTTGGCAGCTACGACCACTCCGGCCACCATGAGGCCGCCTTCGATCTTCTCGACGCGGAGGCGAGAGATGGGCGCCGGACAGCGCAGTCTGCTGCCCAGACTCTCGTCTGCCACGCCCTCTGTAGGCCTGAAAACACAACAAACAAACAACAACATTTAGTACCTGTACTGTTAAAGGAAACTAAGAGCAGCGATTGTACTCCTCCGATAGCATTGAGTGATCAATTCAGCCTAGCTACGAGGGACGTCCACAAAGTAAGTTTTTGCACGACTTAACTAAATAGTGGTACTTACGAATGTTGTTGCCGTGGATCGTAAGTTGACATTCCCGCACGCAATCTTATTGCTATGGAAACAAAACAAATTTCCATGCGGTAAGAGTTTCCGTGCGGTAAGAATTTACTTACGACACAGATCATAATACAAGCCTTTATGGACAAGGACCACCAGGAGAAATATTCGGTTCCCATAACAAGAAACACATGCGAATCACTTTCTGAAATAAACATCTATCTTCAATAATGTATATACATAATATTTTCAGGTAATATCTCAATTAATATAATTAAACTGATATAAATCATCATCGTGCAAAAAATAGCATGCAATGCTCGTGCCGTAAGCGCATAACGGATCTCGGAAAATTGAAAAAACGAGGCGCTTGCGCCTTTCCTCGATCTTTCCTCGATCCGTATGCACCGCTTACGGTACTTGCACCCTGTAGTCGTTTATACAAACAAAACAAAATTTTATGGACATATTTATTGCAATAGATACAGCAAGTGTTAAGCTATTTTTTTAACATATTCGCCATCGGAATTGAGACATTTGTCATAACGTAGGACCAACTTTTCAATACATGTGCCCTATAAGTCTGCCTCCTAGGATTTTAACGATTGTGTGATAACCTTCTCCGTTCCTTTGTCAATCTCTACCATTCTCTGTCATTTACTGTCATATCTTGTGGGTAGGAAAAGATAAAAATCTATGGGTGCGCGGTCCGAGCTGTAAAGTGGAGACTTCAACACCTCCCTGCAAGTCTCCTGCAAAAGTTCGGCTAGGAGATGTTTCAACATCCACTCTACAGCCCGGACCTCGCTCCCAGTGATTTCCATCTTTCCTACACCTCAATAAGTGACAGAGAATGACAGAGAAGCGGAGATGGTTGTCACACAGTGGTTCAAATCTCAGGCGGCACACTTCTATGACACAAATGTTCAAAAGTTGGTCTTACACACGTATATATAATACAGAAGCATGAGATGAATCATAAACATAACTTACCAGAGAGACAATAATGAAGCTACTACGCATAGATCCATAACAGAATTACCTCAAATTATTAGGGTCCCCAAAGCAGAATGTGTTTCAAAAGCGACCTTTATAGGCCACCGCACAGGTGAATCTGCATGCTAATCAATCTGATACAGCTTTTACATAATACCATGTGTGGAGGATGTAATCCTCTATAACATCAAAGCTAACAGTATCACAGAAACCAGACTAAGTCCACATGTCGCCAGAACAAAAATATACACCTTTCATGTCTTTGCAATAAACGCCCACGTCAGCTTCTAAAAAAGTAAAAGTTGATGCTGGCTGAACCAGATCGATTCACAGATTCACTGTAAATTTGTGAAATTTATTTATATTCGGTTGAGTGGGTCGTTCTTTTCAGATTCTTACTTCCTCCACCTACACCATAGGTAGGTTTATTATAAATTTTATGTGAAATTCACATAACTTCCTCTGCCCAAATAAATTGTTTTGCCTCTTGGTATAATATAATTATTATGTATGGCATTATCTTCATGTAGATTGGTTATAAAAATGAAAAGAATTTCGTTACCACATCATATCGCATCCCCGAAGGATACATAACCCAAGTAAAATCTGATTAATGCACTCTCGTAACTTTCTTTACTTTAAGCATGGTCAATATATTTTCCTCACTTCACTTTCTGATATAGAACAAGAGGCCATATTGCAAAGAGCACGTATTCAGAGTGGGTGGCTTATAACTACCCTTCAGATATTTTTTTTCGAAAAAATTTTCAAATCAATTTTAGTTTTTAGTATAAGTACCCCATTTGTAAATTTAAACAAAATCATAAGAGCTGTTTTCGAGAAAATCGCGACAAAAATTAATTTTCTTCATGTAAAGTCGTCGCAAATCTTGGTGTAACTAACCCAAAAACAAAATGTTGTCTTCATACGATTTTCCGTTCTAGAGCTAGGCTGTTCACACACAGACACACTTATGCTCGTAGAAATAAGCATCTACAGAATAATGTTAAAACTACGAAAATTAATTCAGCACATTGCTATTTTTTTCATTGTAAGCGAGATTACTTATGGCGGGATATCGATATATTTAAATATATTGATCGTTTCGCCATCGGAGATTGTTGCGCTTGATGCGACTTTTCATCAGCACATTATATTATTTCGATTAACTTTCTTGGTATAATTAATATTTTTGTATGAATTGTTATTATGAAATTTAAAATACATTATTTTCAAGTAGGTGCGAAACAATGAAAGTGCCAAAAATAAAATGATAACATTATAATACACTTGCGATTGGTTGTATTTCTACATCATCTTATATTGAATTGGTCAATGATTCATGAGCTAAAAGGCCATAGGCCTACATATTTTATAAAATTTCTGTCATCTAGAAGTTAGATAATGTAATACAACCCTTAAAAAACACATACACACGAGATATACAGGGTGTTAATGAATAACACCGAAATATTTTACCTGTGTATAGAGGGGACTTAGACAAGCAACTTTTAAAATGAGATTTTTGTTCTATGGATTCAATTTTTCCTGTTACAGCATAAAATCTCTCAGGGCATGGCCACCACTGATTTCTAACATTTGAAAAAAAAAATGCAAAACAAAGAAACTTCATTGCTAACATAGAGTAAAAAATAAAACTCTAATGCAGTGATGGCCAGTCAGGTGATTAGTCCGTAAATTTTGCAGATTATGGTACCGCTAAATTATGATATAGCTGTTATGAATGATTTAAAAAAAGGCACTAAGAAGGCACGAAGTCAATTTAATGAAACTTTTAACCCTATTTCGCGTCATTATTAACTTATGAGCACCAAATTGTAAAGACTTGAATGCCCTGTAGCATACACATTTTACGTCGTAGAGCAAAAATCTGCTAACAAAAGTTGCTTGTCTATGCCACCTCTATAAACAGGTAAAATATTTTGGTGTTATACATTATTAACACCCTGTATAGAATTCCTTCAAATGGCTAATCCATATCACTACAATTCCTAAACTTTCTGGTTGCTTCAAGTAGTAATACAGCAAACGCTATCTCCTTACTTTAAAAATTCTTTATTGCTGGATAGAAGTTATGTTGTTTGTTTGCGGATCCGGAAGTGGGTATTGATTTACAACCCCCAGTTTGGAGACAACTGTCCCAGCAAATTAATGTTTAGAGCCGCCTCGGGCAACGACCCGATATGGGACTGGGATAATCTTTGTGGGTCGACTGTAAGAATTACAAAGTGAAATACGATAAGGACACTGGAGCACTGCGGTAGTTCAATGCAGGCAGCTACATTAAAAATGTATTACAGCGGCTTTTTAATAATTCCTCTGCAGGTGCAAGATAACTGGCGTCAGATATCTCACGCTTTAAAGCTAACTGCAGATAAAAAAAATTTAAAAGGAATACAAAGATAAATATCCTTGAATTATCAGACAGACGAAATTGCCAAGCATTGTTGTTTTATACTTAATAATTACTTAATAACGATGATATTAGTATGCCCGAAGAAATATCTTTTTACTCGTATGTTCCACGCAGTGCTTTAGTTGGAAAATATTTTATGGGGGTACTCACCTTACTTCAAAATTTTCCATATCGCCTCATACAAAAGAGTTTTAAAAAACCGAGCACCTTATCAGGATAGCCAACATGTAATCTAAGGAGAAAGTAATTATTGTAGAAATGCGCACGAAGGTGAACATTAGAACGCATATCTACTGCGAATTTAATAGTCTTTGTCATTATTAACAAATACACTCTCTTATTGAAGTATTTTAGGACAATATCGTTCCTGTACTGCCAGTACGACGTACCGGAGCACATATTTTTCCCGGTATGGTAGAAGGAACGGCCCAACTAAAGCACTGGTTCCACGTTATAGACCTTATAAATTGCATGATCTTTTTTCATCCCAAAAGCAAACACTGAATCCCATAATAATTCTCCTCTTTATAATGTGTTCTGTCTATACAAACAATTATAAAAAATGGACAATATAGATATAATTAAAACTAAAAGTAAGCGGTTTAAAAGTATCTGTGATAATGTATATCATACATTATCATATATATATATAATATTCCCCCAAAACATGGTGTATTATGTATGTTTTAGGTAGATTTCGAAGAAAAATCTACCTATTGCAATCGATAACATGTCATGACTTTCGAAAATTTCTTTCACATATTTAAGTTTCATGCTTCCCTAAGTACGAAACCATCGCCCATTCAGAAAAAAAAATTGTGATCTTTTTATATTTATATATACAGTATAGGCCTATACACGCTAGCGGCCGTAATTTTGAAGGTATTTGAACCAAATTTTATTATGTTATTTCTAGGCTCAATAGTTCGGACAAGTTCGTTAATGAGCAAAATTGGCCCAAGGGGGGTCGGGCAGGGGGTTGAAATTTTGAAAAATTCATACGGCCCCTATGAAATATAGAGGGAAACTTTGTTTGAATAAATTGGAGTACTCCCTATGGAGTTCACAGTGACACCAACGATTCGGGGGTTTTGGGGGGTACGAGTGGGGGTGGGTGGATGGAAATTCGAAATTTTTGGAACCACTTCTAGTGGGGTACCGTTGAAAAGCTCTTGATGAGTACTCTACAAGTCAATAGCTCTCGATAGCTCTCATATAAGGCGAGATTTGAATGTTTGAAAAAGTGTTCATTCCTCTTTTTTGCAGTTATTATTGAAGGTTTGTCATGCCAAGGCTAAAGAAGAAGAGTGCTGCGCAGCGACAGTAAATTAAACCAAAAGCACTTCGAAATCTACCTCAGCATGTAGGCCTGCCTACAGGGATTTTTTTAAATTTGTAGTGTTAGTTTAAATATTTTAGTATTACATTAAATATCTATTATTAGTGTTGTAAACTGGTGTATTAGTATAAGAGAATACTGTAATTGGGAAATGGAGCCTGTTATATTCTGAACATAATAATAAATAAATAAAATATAGGCCTAAATGTTCAATTATTTGGTTTTACTAATATTTTTAAAAATAAATTGCACGTTTCTCATGAACATTGTAATTGTTTTTTATCCTACCTATGATGTTTATTTCTTCATTTGTTTTACTAATATTCTGAAAATTAATGTACTTTTCTCATGAACATTGTAATTGGCTTTTTACCTATAATGTTTATTTCTTTTTTCTTTTTTCATAATATCCTTAAAATTAATTGTTCTTTTCTCATGAACATTGTAATTGTGTGTGTGTTTCTTTTTTAACCTATGATGTTTCTTTTTTCTTTTGTTTTAATAATATTCTTAAAATTAATTTACTTTTCTCATGAACAGTGTAATTAGTTTTTTACCTATAATATTCATTTCTTCTTTTGTTTTCCTAATATCCTTAAAACTGTACTTTTCTCATGAACATTGTAATTGGTTTTTTACCTATAATGTTCATTTCTTCTTTTGTTTTCCTAATATCCTTAAACTTAATTGTACTTTTCTCATGAACAGTGTAATTGGATTTTTACCTATAATATTAATATCTTCTTTTGTTTTCCTAATATCCTTAAAAAATTGTACTTTTCTCATAAACATTGTAATTGGTTTTTAGCCTACCTATATTAATATTAATTTCTTCTTTTGTTTTCCTAATATCCTTAAAAATTGTACTTTTCTCATAAACATTGTAATTGGTTTTTAGCCTACCTATAATAATATTAATTTCTTCTTTTGTTTTCCTAATATCCTTAAAATTAATTGTACTTTTCTCATGAACATTGTAATTTGTGTTTTTACCTATAATGTTCAGTATTATATATATATGTTGAATGAATGCAGTCAAAGGCTGCCATGAAACAGAACAAGCATTTCATGTGCGTCATATGCACAAATGTATCTACGCAAACCGATCGAACTTCACTTGATATTAAATGTGAGTCGTAACACCACAATAAACAAGAACAATATTGTTTCCACCACACACAAGTAGTTTAGACCCAACGGTGAAAAGCAATTAGGCAACTGAGGTTATTTCTGTGGAAACATCACTCACACCTGAATATAACATGCACCCCATGACGTCACAAATATCCTCCTCGCCCTTCCTTTGCCGCGCTAAGCAATTAATTTCATGTGTTACAAGTATGTTCGCTTTGCTCTGATGAATACATGTACAAACCAAGCAACTTGGGGGTTAAGTGAACATATGCATTTGAAGACAACTTCTCAGATTCTGTGCAACATTGCTAATTGCATGCATAATAATAATAATAATAATAATAATAATGTTTATTAGCCAATGTCCATACAGGTGAGGCATCGTCAGTATACGTAATAACAGTTCTTATAAGACAGCAGTAAGGAATTCGTGTACAGAGTAAAATGGTCTCCTTATTAGCCATGCATATACATAATTTTTTAAACTATTTATGGGTAAACAACGGACGCTTAAAGGCAGTTTGTTAAATAAATTAATTCCATTATAAAAACAAGTGTTATAAGAACTATTTAAACGACACTTTGGTAAATTTAAATCTGCCCTGGGTCTTGTATTATAATTATGCATTTCTATATCAGTAAAACTCTCTAGATTCTTCTTGACAAATAAGGTACAATAAAATGTGATCAAAACATAGCTAGACTAGAATGTTTTACGACTCATTTTGAGAGTTCCTAAATTTTCTACTATGGAATCATATTGCTTCCACTCAGTTTTCGGTCCGCACACATACACAGTAGAAGCCCGAAATAGCGTGGTTCGAAATACTGCGGATTCGGATGTAACGCGGGGGAAAGTATGTCCCCCATTAAAAATATACCGTAGTTTTATAAATATAATTTTTATTTTGGAAGTTGAGTTAAAACAGTAAAAATTCTGCAAAGAGCGGTTCTGCAGTGCATTTCTTTTACCCGTAGACCCGCCCTCACCCGCTAGTTGACCGTCACCACCGCATTGCAAAGGATTTAGCAAAAGTAACGGGACATGGAATGAACAGCTGTCGGGAGATGGATTATCTATGGATCACATACATACTTTTTTGACCAGACAAGGACATGGAGGGCCTCCCCGGATGAGTGTTCAGCCCAAAGCCGGGGCCACCTCCGAGACAACACGAAACCATATGAAAAGACACACCATTCACACACACACACACACTCACTCACTTCAAACAAGGCGAGGATGGGATGAAGATGATAATGACGGCCAGATGATATCCGGGGACCATAAGGGCCTAAAGTTACCCGACAATTGTGTCACAGGTGAGGAAAAACTCCGGAAAAAAACCCACCGAGGTAACATGTCCTGACCAGGATTTGAACCCGGGCCCGCTGCGTGAGAGGAGCGAACGCATCCCCTACGCCACAGCAGTGGACATAAAAAGAATATATAAAATATAAAATGCTAATTCTCCCCCCCCCCCTCAGGCAAGGGTCACGTGTAGCCCTAGTATAGACTGTGTACAGACGTTCAGGATATCAGAGTATATGCATGTAAAATTTACGTGTTACATAACAGATGTTCACCTCATTAAAATTTGAGATCGCTCTTGCGTTATCGATGAGTACGTCGTATACAGATCAGGAAAGAGAATTTCGTTCTGGTATCGATTTATCGCCTACACTTCGCTTCCGCGAGCTATTTGTGTACCACCTTCCTCATTATTTATCAGTCCTGAACGTAGGCCTTTATAAAATTACCTAGTTTTATAGAACAACCACTGTAATTTACTAACTGATTACTGAGTTCTCTTTATAATGACAGAGAAGCATCGCTATTATTTCTACGGCATTTAAAACTATTCTTTTTCTCTGTCTTAGTTTAACCTGGTCCCGTTGTTGGGACGTTTATATTGCCCACGCCGCCCGAGCCTTACAGGACCGCGACCTGTTTGGAGAGGGATTACCTTTGGACCACAAACGTACTATTTTGGTCCGGCAAGGCCTCTCAGGAAGGGTGATCAGCCCAATGTGCCGAAGCCACCTCAGAGGCAACGCGAACACAAAGCAAGCAAATTTAAACTTGCTCCCAGTGATTTCAATCTTTTCCTGCATCTCACGAAATGACAAAGAATGACAGAGCATGACAGAGAGGCGAAGGTGGTTGTCACACAATGGTTCAAATACCTGGCGGCAGACTTCTACGGCACAGGTATTCAAAAGTTGGTTCCACGGTATGACAAATGTTTCAATTCCCATCGGCGAATATGTTGAAAAATAGCTGAACACTTGCTGTATCTGTTGCAATAAATATTTCCTTGAATTGTGTTTTGTTTCTCTAAACGGGCCCAGGGAAACTTCCTTTGTGGACGCGCCTCGTATGACGGTAAAAAGATATTATATTCCATGTTTCAAGATGTTTACTTCCTTCCTGTCTCCAAATGTTTTCTTAATAAGAAGTTCGCCAGGAAAGTCCTTTAATATTGTAATAATCAGGGCCCGGATTCTGATGACGTAATATTGTTCGAAAAATGACCTATAACATGACCTTGAATTTTAAATAAAATGACTTAATAATTATAAAGAATGACCTTAAAACTTATATTTTATTTATAAAAAATTATTATTGTACACACAAAGTTGTAGACTAAATTGTACGTAATTGAAAAAACTGTAAATGCAGAAAGGATGTTGTAAGTCTAAAAACGCTGTTCTTTGTTCTTGATTGGAGCATTTGAGAAGAAAAGTAAGAAAATTGTTTTAAAGCAGATCCTACAAAAATGTTGCATTATGGTAACCTAGTAATTTATTTAAATATTACCCCATGAAAAAAGCTTGCAAATCTACCATATTTAGGATTTCAGTAAATTACTGTCAGCATACGGAGATTATTGAAGGTATAAAAGTTAATATACTCAATGTAAATGCATAGAAAGACTATATAAGGAAGAAAATGGCACGAAATTGACAAAATAATGACCTAAAATTGAAATAAATGCCCTAAAAATATAAAATTGCGTACAATGACAAAAAATGACCTAATAAAAATGTATTTCTATAATCTAGAGGCCATGATTAGGATTTGTCTACAAGTGGCAATGTCTATGCACCATCAATAGAAAGATGATATGTCATTAGAATCCGGGCCCTGGTAATAACAATCAGTTTTGAGATTTCGCAGCATTACAACTGAGAATGCAGCACGGTGGCGAATATGTTTAAAAAATAGCTGAATACTTGCTGTATATTTCCTTGAAAATGTGTTTTTTTTTTCTGTAAACGCCCTCGTATGTTTCGGCTGATCGAAGTGCGAAGAAGCTGAGTTCTCTGCAGTTGGATAAGACTTGGATACAGTTGAGTAGCCCGGGCCACATGTGAAGACCCGAAAGATCAATACGCACGTGCTCTGCGGGCTGCATTCACGTGTGCAGCAGGGGGTGTGACATGTGATTTGCCTCTGTCACATCACTTACCACACCTAATTGCTCTTGATGTCTAACCTGAACTGTAATCACGGCAACATCTACTTGTACAAATTCCAACGAATCCTGAGATGGCTTTGACAGTCTGCCGTGTCACGATAATGGACAATTCATGGTTTAACATCAGTGGGAAATAAGCTCATGTCCAATTCTTGGCCCTCAGGTGGAAAACCATCAGTAAATGTAGTCTAATCATCAGGGCAAGGCATTTTATGATTTTGCATCTTTTTTTATATGAAGGTTAAAAGATAGCTCGAACATGTATAAATGTGTATCATAAAATATTTGATCAAATAAGGGCAGTTTTTTTGTTGTTGCATTTTTTGCTTTGTTTTGCATTTTTCGTCATTTTCAAGAGATAAGTCGCTTTTTGACAATTTTTATGTCATTTTCGGCATTTTTAAGTCATATTTCAGTGCCTATTTTATGGTGATATATTAGAAAGAATTTATCAAATGCAAATCAGTTCTCATGACAACATATCGTTTTACAGTGTTCCCATATTTTGCGTACTTGGTACATAAATACCTGTTTTTGCAGGGACCAAATGTGGTAATTACTTTTCCTGGATGCACATTTGTGATAATTATAAAAAAATTAAAAGTGATTTACAAAAAACTATATAATTATATTTAAAACATTTATTGCGTGCACTAACCCATGAATGTGTCTTTGAGGCTGCATTTAACACAAAACATGCAATTACGAAAGCAGCTGTGTGTTTGTGTTACTAGAAAAAAGATGCAATTTCATCAAAACCTAGCCCTCAAACATCAATGTCATTTTAATGGTAGCTTTGATGACGAATGGCATTGACACACTGTAGCATCCTCCAGTTAATGAACTCCATCGAATTAACTTGACTCCCACAAGCAACGACAGTCGGCCCTGGCGAGGCTGTAGAGGAACATACCGTGTGTAAAGTAAAGTGATCCCTAAACAGGCCATGGAAGCCCAGAGGGTTCCAGGAGGTTGAGGGTCCCAGATTTTGCACATTCGGCACATGAAGGTGGTAAGGTTGTCAGCCTTACGCACCGGCCGCCTTTACCCCCAGGATTGCTCCTGGTACTCATTTCTGTTAGAGGCTGAGTCGACCCCAGGGCCATAGTGCCACCAGAAGGATTAGGCCAATTAAAAAATCTCAACGACCTCATCGGGAATCGAACCAGGTTTGTAGCGCAGCGCCTCAACCACTAAGATACGCAGTACCCCACATACCGTGTGTAGCGCCCAATATTTTAGCAATGCTTTCTAAGTTACGAAAAACGAGTACATACAAAACGAATACGCTGATTCTATAGTTATTCACTTAGCCTTAAATTGTAAAACCGTACTTAAATGAATTATTTAGATGATAACAAAATCAGATAAACTGATGTAACAAAATGCCAGAATGCTTTTGTTTAATCAGTGATAATTGCAATTATGATATGCAGAAAATAAGTTATATCTGTTATCGATTTCCGAGTTAAGCTTCAGATCCATTTATTAAGCAGGGTTTTTCGGTAGAACAAAGGTCTAGTTTGATAAGCATATGTGAAGGAACATGTGGGTAGTGTTATTTGTCATAGCTAACTGTATTTCAACTTCCAAAGCCGTATATGAACACTGTAAAATAATACGTTGTCATCTGAAACTGAATTTGATAAATTCTTCCTGATATATTACCATAAAATAGGACCCTAATTGGGCATTACTCCGGTACTGGTCAATCGATTTGGTCCAATATCAATAGGCTTCTTTCTATGGACGTTATAAATGCGTATACCAAGTTTCATGAAAATCCGATAAAGCGTATTTGAGATATCGCGAGTTCAGTCACACGGACATACATTTTTCCGTCCCACACAAAATCTTATAAAGCACCATTCTGGCACTTAATAAAACCTGTATTAAAAATTACCTCCTCTTAAAGATGAATTTTTCTAGGAATCGATATTAAAGCCCACATCATCATTGTAATTCTTACCTCTAAAGGGGGAGGCACACCTTTGTCTAATGTAATATTAGATAACGTTAATATTTGATAATTCAGGAATCTTAAGACCCACTGAAGTGAAATTTTGAAACACTGAGTCATATAGGCCTATGCATTATCATTTATCATTAATTATCATTAAAATAATGTCTCATAAAAAACTTCCATTGCTGTTTAGAAATTGAGAGAAAAATAATAAGGATCCTGCTTCAAGTTGTAGACGTTGGTCTTAAAAATTAGAAATAAGATTCACAAGAAAATTCAAGTAATTCAGAATTTTAGCATGTGAACGCTGACGGACTGCATATAATTAATATAGTTAACTATATTAATTATATGCATATATTAATATTATATAGTTATTGATAATTTATCAATAACTATATTAATTATATGCAGTCCGTCAGCTTTCACATGCTAAAATTCTGGATTACTTGAATTTTCTTGTGAATCTTATTTCTAATTTTTTAAGACCAACGTCAACAACTTGAAGCAGGATCTTTATTATTTTTATCTCAATTTCTAAACAGTAATGACAGTTTTTTTATGAGACATATAATTTAAAAAAAACTACAAGTGCCAAAGAAAAATCCCTGCCTCATGTTATTCACATAGTTAAACTACACCAGCACAAAAAAAAATTCACTTAAATATCTGTAATAATTTTCAAGTTGTGATGTAAACGGTGAATAAAATGGAACATTTATGGAATTTTTACGCTTATTAAATATTTACGTACATTTAATGATCACTATAAAAGTGTCTGTATTCAAATTTTTATTGACATATACTTTGAACCTTAGGAACATAGGCCTAATCAATCTTATCTTATCTTATCTAACAATGCACACACATCCGGGAGGTCCCAGGTTCAAATTTCCTGGGCGCCAATTTTACATGGGTTTTTTTCATGGTTTTCCCAGTCGTAAAGGCAAATGCCGAATTGGATATTTATATACCATGAATCATCTTCACCATTTCATCTAGTATCATATCTATTTAATTAATATAAGTTGAAATTTACTCCTTAAAAATACACCAATAATTCAAACAATTGACAATCAACAGTTCCATGGCCTACCCTATTGTATAGACACAGATCCCGAACTCCTGATAGAGCCTCGCGGCTAAAAGGAATATAAACACAGTTAAATTAAAAAAAAAATGCACACACACACTCTCTCTGTGAAAATGAAGATGATATCAGTCTGTCAGGTCATAAGTTCACAAATTACGATTACATACCAGCACATGTGGTTCTCGCCGCAGATGGTCTTGGGCTTCTCCTTGGGGTACACCGAGTCGAACTTCATGACTGCTGTCTCTTGTAGGCACAATTCAAGGTCACACGACTTTTAATTGGGTCATCCTGTTTACTAATGTCTATGCCTCCTCTTTCTGCAATACACATTACCAGGTTTTAAGGTCTCTATGGGGACCATTCAGGAAATGTCAAGGGCTCCTAGAGTTAAAAGGATTAGGAACGCAATCATGTTGTGTTTAATAACGGGAAAATAAAAAAAATAAAAAAATGTTAGCTATATTTAGGATTAAACGCGTTAATAATATTATATTATTATACATATTATTATCATATTATATAATCATATTATTATTATTATTATTATTATTATTATTATTATTATGTTATATCTAATGTATAAACTTTTTTATTTAGGCTTTGATTTATTTTCTTTGTATCGTACACAGTTATTTTATTTCTTTTATATGCTGTCTTCTATACCAGGGGTTCTCAAAGTGTGGGGTCTGCGGGGGATTTTTGAATACTGAATATTGAAGAAGATTCAAGGCTGAAATTTTCAAAAATAAAACCCAATATTTCAGAGATTGTCAAAAACAAAAAAACAAAAAAACAACACCATCCTTCTCACTGAAATTAGTGGTATTTTAATATATAACTGATCTAATGGTAATTTTTTTTTTATAATTAATACTAAGAGTCCTGTCGTTTTGCAATTGAATTCAATGTCAGAAATATAAAAAAAAATGTATCAAAACAAACAGACTCCTTTCTTTTTTCTATCCCATGGGTGCGCTTCTGTGGCACATCGTGTCACTGTGCGGTAGGGGAATTTCTCCCACTACAGTCGCCCTTGACGTCAGCATAAAGCAGTTTCGACGTGACACTGAACATGAAGAACAGGTTTCTTACGTCACAACAAGGGATGGGGACTAAAACGTTTCCCCTCAGTTGTTCACCTATGTATCCTATAGCTTTTCGTTTTGAATGAAATATATTTCAAATGGTTATAACTACAAAATTAGTAAAAATAGTAAAGGGTCATATTTTACGGGTCCGCAGTGACAACATTAATAATTAAAGGGGTCCTCGAATAAAGGAATTTTGAGAACCCCTATTCTATACTACTTATTTATGGCTTTAGGTGTTATTTTATTCTTCCACTGGTTTAATTTGGATTGCATTTTGTATCTTTACTTTGCTTTTATATTCTAACTATCTTATGTATTACGTGTTTCAATCTCTGTTATGTATCTGTCCAATGTACGTATCTGTTTCTGAAACTATTCCCAAACAAGAGTGTTTGCTCATTCTAGTACAAACATAATATGTAAGCTTGTGTAGGCTATTTGAAATAAATAAATAAATAAATAAATAAATAAATAAATACACCTATTTTGCACCTATCAATTTGGAACAAGAACGCACAGGCCAAAAGCTATAAGTTTGCCAAATTTCAAGTTTCCAGCTCCTGTGGAAGTAGTTAAACAATGTCAGTGAGTGAGGGAAAACCTTTCCCAAGTTTTTTTAAGGTAAAAAAATTCAACTTTTGTTATTTTCTAAACGGTTATAGGCTAAAAGCTATAAGTTTGCCAAATTTCAAGTTCTAGCTTATGTGGAAGTGGGTAAAGATTAATGTTAGTGAGTGGGTGATCTAGACTGTCGTAGATTGAATGAAGTTAGAATGTCCAGCCAATTTTTCCATACTTGTATGTCAGCTAGAAAAATCAATTTTTTGCACGTTTATGGGAATTGGATGTGCCAATATTTCTGCCAAAATTTTACGATTCTAGTGTGTCAAAAATTACATTGAGGAAAATATACATTTAGTTATAATAAAAATAAAATTTAACTCAATCTAAGGTATAACCAATGGAGATAAAACAAAAAGTCATACGACCAATGTTGTACATCTCTCAAAGTTACGATACGACTTAACGTTTAGCTACTGTAAGCCTTCAGAGAAACGTCTGTATAGACCTTAAAGTTGCGTCCGATATTTTGAATGTTTTTTCGGGGGGGAGGTAAAAATTTAAAATCTGTATTTTTTGGAATTTTTCCGTCGGTTATAGGCTAAAAGCCAAATTTCAAGTTTCTGGCTCATCTGGAAATAAGCAAACAGTTATGTCATTGATGCCCGGTTTCTACAAACTTGTGAATTACCTATGGGTAAATTACCCATGGACAAATTAGTTCCATTTAACCTACAATAGTATAATGAGCAAGGCCTTAGAGTTGTACAGTTAATTTAATTCAGAAGGCTTTGATTCTCATTGTTATTGATCCTATGAAAGGTTAAATTTTATCCAGCCATCCATGAAAGGATAAATTAACCCGAAGATTTACCCTTGGAAAGATCTAGCCCAAGTTTGTAGGTACATTTTTTCTGTCATTTTCATATTTATCCAGAGGACATTGATCTAGAAACTCGCTACAAGTGTATGTGATTGCTATCTTTAAATTATTTGTGTTTGTGTGGTGTTATTTTTGTGAAAATTCTGTCCATTGGATAATTTACCCATAGGTAATTCGCGAGTTTATAGAAACCGGCCATGAGTGAGTTAGCTATGTGATTTTATAGTGAAGTGATGATTTGCTATTTAAAGAGAATGTGGTCATTAATTGGTCGTTATTTTGGTAACATTCAACCGATTTGGTCCAAATACAATAATATTCTTCCTACGGACATTATAAGTGTGTTTACTAAGTTTCACGAAAGTCTGTTAAAGCGTATTCGAGTTATTTCGCGTACACACACGGACGGGTGGATATTTTTCCTGTTCACCAAGTAATGTTAAAAAGCACCATTCTGGCACTTAATAACGGAAAAAAACTAAAATCAAACATTTATTTATTTATTTTATAAATAAACTTTAACAATGCAAGGCCACCGAATGAGCAAGTGCTCGTGCTCGGGTCCAGTTCAGCCATTTACAATACAGAATTAGTACACAAATACAAATACATAAAGAAAATATAACTAATTTGAAATCAATACCTAGAAAAATAATAATAATAATAAAAAAGAAAGAACAGGAAAAAGAAAAAAGAAAAGTGGGAAGAACAAAATTGAAATCCTGAGTTAGCCTATAATAAATAAAACGGTCCCTTAATTGTCTATTAATTACAGAGTGAAGTAAATTTTTAACTACGAAATAAGTTTTTACTTCCTCTGCCCGTACCATAGGTACTATAGGTAGGCCTACAGGAAGTATTGTTTTCGACCCCAAAATTCGAAGTTGAGTTTTTAGCATATATACACGTTTCAAGGCCCCCTGAATCCAAAAATACTATTTTTGGAAACATGTCTGTGTGTCTGTGTGTGGATATCTGTGAACAAGCTAGCTCCAAAAGGGAGAATCGTATGAAAACAAAATTTCGTATTTGGGTCAGGTACCTTCTGAAGATGTGAGCTGAAGAATGGCGACTAGTTTCTCTTATTTTTAAGGGGACTTTACATGAAGAATTTTTCGTTTTTCGCGATTTTCTCGAAAACGGCTCTAACGATTTTCTTTAAATTTTGCACATGGATTGCTCATACTAAGAACTAAAACTTTTATTTGAAACATTTTTTCGAAAAATTCTCTGAAGGGTAGTTATAAGCCACCCACTGTGAATACGCGCTCTTTGCAATACGGCCTCATGTAATGGAAAGTCGTACGAAGACAAAATTTTGTATTTTGGTTAGGTACCTTCTGAGGCTGTGACACGAAGAATGGCGACAACTTTCCCTTACTTTTAAGGGGACTTTACACGAAGAAATTTTTGTTTATCACGATTTTCTCAAAAACGACTCTAAGGAACTTCCTTTAAATTTTGTACATTGAGTGCTTATACCAAGAGCTAACACTTTTATTTGAAACTTTTTTCAAAACAAATTCTCTGAAGGGTGGTTGTAACTGACCACTGTTTGTAAGATCTCTGTTTTGCCTGAACAACTCAATACGTGGACATTCACGGCCTTTTATTCTATATAAGCACGTGAAGTGAGAAAGATGTATTGTTGGCCATGCTTACAGTAAAGAAATATCTGAGGGGAATATTTTATCAATTTCGGAAATTATTCTTAACGGTGAAAAGTTGAATAAACGTTTGCAGTCACTTTTTTTTATTTATTATTTTTTATTATTGTTATTAATTTTTGTTTGTTTGTCCATAGCTTGCGTTTTTAGTCGCAACATTCAAAGAATGGTTTATACTTTATATGGTATTTATAGCATAATTAGCGTAAAATTGTGTCTTGCGATTCTGTACAAGGATATGTGAATACTGCTAACTTTTATTTGGACAGAGGAAGTTATGTGACTTTCACATCAGATTTTTTGATAAAGTTATTGAATTTTTTGCTGTTCATATGTACTATTTCTGCATGTAAATTTACAGAATAATGCACAAGAAATAAACGATGGCACTAATCATTGTGTAAACGTTTTCTATGCAGTCCGACATATATTTATAATTTGCGTGAGAAAATGAGTCTCGGGAATTTAAGGGTTATGTTTAAAGCCTTCCAGCTTCATTGCAAAAAAAAATATTAAAGGCCTAATAATAATAACAACAATATTATTATTATTATTATTATTATTATTATTGAATTTATATATTTATGACGTGATCAACAGGCTCCATTATCACTTAAAACATCTAAGAAAATTAATTAGCATCTTTTATCATGCCATTACTGCGTGCTAAGCCGGCTGTTAATTTTAGCACAGTCTGCTACAAACAAAGCCATTCTATGTGTGTGACGCTTAATCAAACAAATGACGGTTAATTCCCATGGCCTTCGCACAGCTGCAAATTATTCATTGCCAACATCGATATTGTTTTGTTAAACACGTCCTGACTATACGTAATGAAGCTCCATGGCAAAATTTTACTTTAGGTTATGACAACATATGAAGTCGTTTGGCAGTATTCTGGTTACAATCATTCGATATTATTACAGGTTTCATCAATCTCTGTTAGGCTTAACAACTCCTTATATACAGGAGTTTTCAGTATAAGACAAGTTTTCCTGGACATAACCGGTTGTTTTTGACATGTAAAATTACTAAAAATGTCTTATGGGTAGGGGCCGTATTTTTTGGTAACAATGATAAGCGCGAGATTTTATAAAACAACCTCCCTTAACTATATTTAGCTTGCATATGCTTAAAATACCAATATGAACAAAATTGAATCCACGAAATATCGCGAAATTTACTCGATTCCGCGAAATGTGTCTATAAGCGCGAAATATGCCCCTTCTGTCCGTAAAGTGAGAAATGAGGACGAAAATGTATCTTAAAATCACAATATTGTGTTTTGGTCTACTGTATTTTTATTTCTTAGCAGCATGCTTTTTTTTTCTGCTGTTTCTGTGGCGGTCGAAGATTTACCGATATATCGATATTTGTGATCGATTACAAAGATTGCAGAATTTACGCAAAGATTGTCTGTGACCTGGTTTGTACTGTTGAGTACTCTTCTTTCCTTCTATATCTTTGCCAAGTTAACGATGCCTATGATCGATTACAGCAGAAGAGAGTAGAGTGTTTGTTACTTGTATTCAACAGTTTTTATCCACAGTAGTATGGTTGGCACTTCTATTTGTAAATGGCTATCTGATGGTGTTTAGTAGAAATTACGATAATATTTCTCGTCATTATATTTGAACATAAACTCTAATCATGTCTAAATCGAAAGTTACTTCAGTTCATACAAGGAGAGAACAATATAGAAATGAGGGGGTGGGGGTGTTAGTTCATGTAAATAAAGAAGCAAAGTTTATCATTGCGCAATGTTCCCAATGTAGTATAAGTAATTTATTTCACGAAATACCCACCGAAATAGAAGGAAGTTAAGACCGAAATCAGCCATTTTATTTCACCAATAAATCAGGGCCCTACTTATGGGGGATTACGTGATAAAACTGCATGTAACGGAAATACGTAAAGTCTAGATAAATGTTGCAGAAGACACGGCGTCAGTTATATTACTCCATTCTTGGTAATGAATAGAGAAGCTCTTGACTACAATGTATTTTAACATATTCGGGGGGGGGCATTTGCTAAAACAGCATAGGCCTATAGGCTAATGGAAATAAGGCAATTCTAGACGAATGTAGAAACCTCTGCCTCAGTAGGCCTATACCACTCTTGCTATTGGATAGAGAGGATCTTGACCACAATACGGTCAAATGTTTGTAAATATATTATAACTAGGGTTCGGATGTTTATGACATTTCATATTTTTTTCCTGACCTCCATTCTCGCCGCAAACACAAATTAAATATGAATTGCACATTTGTTATCCTAATCGGACCGTTTTTATTTTTGCACATAAAGTCATATTTTGGTGATTTTCATGGTAAAAAAAAGTAAAGTGATCCCTATACAGGCCATGGAGGCCCAGAGGGTTCAAGGAGGTTGAGGGTCCCAGATTTTGGACATTCGGCACTTGAAGGTGGAAAGGTTGTCAGCCTTACGCACCAGCCGCCTTTACTCCCAGGATTGCTCCTGGTACTCATTTCTGTTGGAGGCTGAGTCGACCCCAGAGCCATGGTACCACCAGAAGGATTAGGCCAATTGAAAAACTCCAACGACCTCATCGGGAATCGAACCCGCGACCTTCCGGTTTGTAGCGCAGCGCCTCAACCACTACGCTACGGCGTACCCCGATTTTCATGGTATTGGCCATATTTCGGTGATATTTGTAATTTAACGTCATATTTCAGTTATAAATCCGGTAAAGGAGCACAATTATGCATTATGTGCACTAAATTGTCGACTTAATTTTTTTTTTTCTGATAAAGCGTCATGAATATTTTGGTTTTACTGTAACTGAAATGTGAAGGGATAATAACAAGTAATAACACAATTACTTCTTCATCCTTGTTGTTAACTTCCAATAAACATTTTTTAACAAGATTTTCATTTCACATTTGCAGTGGTATCTGGAAACATTAACAGATTAGAAGTTTCTTACAAGTATAACTTTAAATCAACGGTAAGATTGTTAAAAAGTGATTTTCTGATTGAATTAATATGATGTAATAATTTAGTGTCATTAAACGTTTAAAATTGGAACATTTATTTTTAGGAAAAGAGCGTTCTTTTAATAGGTCAAATTTTTTGGTCATATAGCCATTATGACATGCTAACTAGTAGTCTGAACCTAGAGCTACGTAAAAACCTGGTGAAGTGTTATATTTGGAGTATTGCTTTGTATGGATCAGAGACATGGACTTTGAGGAAATTAGAGAAGAAATATTTAGAAAGTTTTGAAATGTGGTGCTGGAGACAGATAGAAAATATAAAGTGGATGGACATGGTGACAAACGAAGAGGTTCTGAGTAGAGTGGGTGAGAAGAAGTCAATCATACACACAATTCGTCAGAGGAAAGCAAACTGGTTGGGCACATTCTCAGAAGGAACTGCTTATTACATGATGTCGTAGAAGGAAGATTGGAGGGTACAACTAGTCTTGGAAGAAGAAGAATTCAGCTGTTGGACGATTTAAGGGAAAAGCGGAAATATTGGATGCTGAAGGAGGAAGCAGAGGATAGACAGTTTTGGAAAACAAAATTCGCGTACCAAGTTTGAAAACCTGCCGGAAGGCAGAATACTTACTACTACTACATAGCCATTTTTAAGGTCATATTAGAGTCATATTTTCCATTTTTGTTAGGTCATAAACATCCGAACCCTAATTAAGTTATAACAGACGAGAAGACAGTATTCGTT
This sequence comes from Ectobius pallidus, assembly GCA_964059195.1. Lineage (NCBI taxonomy): Eukaryota > Metazoa > Arthropoda > Insecta > Blattodea > Ectobiidae > Ectobius > Ectobius pallidus. The sequence continues at coordinate 215,745,907 of CAXKWD010000001.1, forward strand.
CTAACTCTACTTAACAGAAAAGCATATTAATTTATAGCTATACAGTGCACGCTACTTGATCCAAAATCTTTCCTTTCTGTACGTCTTATTTCCGCTTCAGATCTAATATTAACGGAGTATTAAAAAATCTAATATCCATCACGACATACACACGCAAACAAACATTCTCTTTTTATAACATTCTTCTTCTTCTTCTTTTATTTAAAGACGTCCTCACCCGAGGGATGTCCAACGTCTCTTCTAGCTCCTTGTAGAGTACTTAGTCCAAATTTATTATATGGAAGCAAAGATTTTGTTAACTACTTCATAACTTCATTTTACAACTTTTGACAAATCTGTTAATAGCTTTCAATTTCTTTAAGTTGGGATTTAAAATAATGTAGTTCATGTCAATTGGTCCAAATTTCTTCTGATCGTATAAACAATCCAATAGTAGTAATCTTTCTTTCTGAAAAAGATGACATTCCAGCAGCAGGTGTTTAATATCTCCTCTTTCCCCACAAATACAAAGTCCGGATTCATGACGTTTTTATAACATTAATCAGTGAGAATTTCCGCAGAAGCTAAATATCTGATTTGATTTTGTTTTTGAGAGAAATAAATGCAATATCCCGAATGAAATATACCTCATACACTGAAACCACCCGGAAGAAAACACTGTTCACTGTTCAGTTTACATGAAACACATTAAAACTGTCACTAAAAAGCTGCCGAGGAAATAGAATTCCATTAAAATAATGGGGTTTTATGTAAAATGAAATGTGACATGTTTGCTGATTGAAAAAGGCTTTCGTAAACAAACAAGCAGTAGAACAAAAGACGAGCTATGTATTGTTTAGCAGCAGTTGATGGATTTCTGAATGCTCACCAGCGTCTGACAGCTTACAAAGACAAACACGAGATATAAGATCTACTGAACACACCGGTACTTAGTTAATGAACCATGTTCTTTAATCCAACCACATAACAGATACCAAACACTCTCCATGCACTTAATTTATTCTTGATTAATTACTTAAATCGCAATCTCTATATATATAAAAGGCTTTGTCCTGACTGACAGGGATCAACGTAGAGCCTAAACTATAACAGATAGAGACTTGGAATTTTGACAGTACCTTCGTTTCATAATGTAGGTGCTCACTAAGAAAGGATTTTGAAAAATTCTGATTTTAAATGCCAAAAATCAAATGTTTTTGAGAATACTTAATCCCTTCTTACACAGAATTATCGAATCCGAATCACATTTGACATTAAAACATATTGTTTCAGGTGGGGTTGGAATTAAATTAAATGGAAGTTTGACAATTAAGTTACAGTTGGCTTTGTCTATTTTTGTTATACCTTGAAAATTAAACTTTCGCGATCGCTTGAATGTTGTAAGCCCTAATATGGTCAAGCATTGTTTTATTTGGACGAAACTCACTACACAGGGGGTTTCTGGACCAAGGAACTCGAATTTGAGGTCGCTTTTACAAGGCGATGCTATCTAATCGTGGTATGTAGTCCACGTGATTTAGGTGTTAATAAATACAATGATTTAACTATTATGCTCTTAATTTTTAATTTTTGAAATAATTATCGCGGGCGAAGCCGCGGGAACATGCTAGTATTTTTATAAGTGACCAAATATGATATGCATGTCAGAAAAGAATTATTATACCAAGTTATTAAGTGCCAGAATGATACTTCATGAAATTGTATGGGGGACGGCAATATGTCTGTCCATCTGTCTGCCTGTCCATGTGATTGTAAGCGCGATAACTCAAACGCGCTTTATTGGATTTTCATAAAACTTTATATACGCATTTATAACGTCCATGGCAAGAAGCCTATTGATATTGGACCAAATCGGTTGACCGGCACCGTAGTAATGCCCAATTTAGCGCCTATTTTATGGTAATGTATTAGAAAGAATTCATCAAATGCAAACCAGTTCTCATGACAACATATTGTTTTACAGTGTTCATATACGGCTTCGGAAGTTGCAATACAATTAGCTTTGACAAATAACACTAGGCCTACCCACATATTCCTTCATATATGCTTATCATACTAGAACTTTGTTCTTCTGTAAGCCCTGCTTAATGAATCGTTCTGGAGCTTAACTCGGAAATAAACTTATTTTCTGCTTATCATAATTAAAATTATCGCTGATTAAACAAAAGCATTCCGGCACTTTGTTACATCAGATTACCTGATTTTATTTTATCGTTACCAATTGTTTGTTTGTTATGCCATATAGGCGTACTCTCGATTATCCGTGCAATTGTGACGTGCGATAACCCCGGATAATCCGAAAATTGACCGAAAAAGGGCAATTCATTAAGAAAATGCTTTTGAACAATTTTTATTAGACATTATTTATGACTTTGTAAATAAACGTTTTTCTTTACTCTTAAGTTTGTTATACTTTTCACAAAAAGTCTCAATTATTTATGTGTGATAAAACTCTTTTTTTTTTTTTTTTAGTTGTAAGAATTATAGCCATTTTAATAGTCATAGATAAAAAAAAAAGTTTCAAGAGAAGTACGCGTCCCCTACTGTTTCAGTTACAGAAACCAGATTTTCGGGGTGCCGATAAAAGTAAAAAATTCAAAGTATTTTTTAAAAAGTAAATACAGTGAACTGTTTACCCACAACACACAGAAAGACAGACGCCATTAAAGAAAATAGTATATTGCGACACAAGGGCGGAAAGGCACATTTACGGGTTTTTAAGTTTTCGAGACCCGTCCCAAATGCCTTTACGGTCCGTGTGTTGCATGCTATTTTTTGCACGACGGTTACTTATATCAATTTAATTATATTAATTGTGATATTACCTGAAAATATTATGTAAATACAGACTTGAAGAATGGTGCTTATTTCAGAAAGGGATTCGCATTTGTTATTGTTTATGGCAACCGAATATTTATAAAGCGGGGAGGCCTTGGTCATTTCTGCTCGCAAATAAGCATTTGCGGGCGGTAAAGTAACTTTCCGCCCGTCGCCCCTGGCAACAAGTCACTTTCCGCCCGTCGCCCCTAGCAACAAGATTGCGTGTGGTAATGTCAAGTTACTATCCATGTAAACAACTTTCGTAAGTAACACTTACTAGCTAAGGAGTGAAAAAAACGGCTTTTAGGCATCGTGAAACGTTATTCTGGTGTTTACTCAACTTCGGTTTTTGTCTCCATTCAAATATCATGACCAGAGGTACATCGTTGCAATTTTAATCCACAGAAATTCACAACCTTTATAAATAGTGGTGACGAACCGCACAGTAAACAATTAATGTAACGTGTAAATATTATCCTCAGCTCTAACTTTGCAGCTTCTGATTGTACTGGGATTTGCCAATGACGCTTTGATCGTATGAAACACATATGGCTACAGAAAACATTTAAGAAACTGGACTACAAGTGAAACCAAGTAAGTGTGTGGCCAAATCCATTGAGAAAGGGAAACTTAAAGAAGAAAATATTGAACGTCAATGAGAACTATAATATTAGACTAATTAAACATGGGAAAATAATATCTCGGAGTCACACTTACCGATGAAATGGACTTCTATTCAAGCAGCACAATTTAAAATCTAATTAAGAAGAACGACCCCTCTGACGTAATCTCTCTTGTTGAAATCAACAGAAATTCCTCGCTTTAAGCACATCTCTAAATAATTCGAAATAATTTAATGTGTTATGTAATGTAATTTAACGTATTTTATGTTATTTATTATGCCATAATGTAACAACTAATGTAGCCTACTTTTAGTTCCTGGTGAAGTGGAAGAAAAGACCTTACGGTCTTAACTTCTCCAGGTTAAATAAACTATTATTATTATTATTATTATTATTATTATTATTATTATTATTATTATTATTATTATTATTATTATCTCTAATTACGTCATTAATCGGAGCAGATTATAAAGGGCGAAGCATTTTCTGATACAAGTTCTTAGCGATGGTAGGTTCCATTGACACCACATATTAAACATAAACTCATGTCCTTATAAGCCACATCGTTACGGAGCCCAATTTTTATTTTCGAGATGGGCACAAAACGTTTTTTGTGTTCTTTTTAATTTCGAGTTCTATGGTGGCTTCCTCTTCGGGAAGAACATAATCTGAGTGTTCCAAAACAGGGTGCTTAGGAAAATATTTTGGCCTAAGAGAGATGAAAATGGAGACTGGAGAAAACTGCATAACGACGAGCTTCATAACCTGTACTCTTCACCGGATATAGTAAGGGTAATTAAATCACGGAAAATGAAATGGGCTGGTCATGTTGCGCGCGTGGGGAGGAAAAACATGTCTCAAAAATATTGACTCGGAGACTCGAAGGGAAAAGACCACTTAGAAGACCTAGACGTACTTGGGAGGACAATATGAAAATAGATTTAAGAGAAGTAAGATTTGAAAGGGACTGTTGGATGGAGTTAGCACAGAATACGGTTGAATGGTGGCCTCAGATAAGTGCGGCATTGAACCTTCGCGTTCCATAAAATAGATAATATTCCGTTAGCTTGCTGAGGAATTGTTTACTGCCATTGAGTAAGTAAGTAATTCATGACTGAGTGGTAAAGAAGGTCTTTTTAGGTAGATTTTCGAAGAAAAATCTACCTATTGCAATGGATACCACTTTATGATTTTCGAAAAATTCTTTCATATCTTTACGTTTCATGCTCCCCTAAGTACGAAACCACCGCCCGTTCAAAAAAAAATTTTGTGATATTTATATATATATATATCTTTACACGATAGCGGCCGTAATTTTGAAGATAGTTGAACCAAATTTTATTATGTTATTTCTAGGCCCAATAGTTCGGACAAGTTCGTTAATGGGCAAAATTGGCCCAAGGGGGTGGTCGGGGGAGGGGGTTGAAATTTTGAAAACTTTATATCTCGGCCCCTATGAAGTATAGAGGGAAACTTTGTTTGAATAAATTAGAGTACTCCCTATGGAGTTCACAGTGACACCAACGATTCGGGGGTTCGAGTGAGGGTGGGGGTGGAGGTGGGGGTGGGGGATGAAAATTCGAAACTTTTGAAACCACGTCTTGTGGGGTATCGTTGAAAAGCTCTTGATGAGTACTCTACAAATCAATAAATAGTTTCTTGATAGCTCTCATATGACGCGAGATTTTAATGTTTGAAAATAATAACACTTAAAAGAATTATTATAATATCATAATTTTGTCTTGTTTAGCGGCTTTGCTAATTTTATTCATTGCTGATCTTGCGCACGGCCTCCCAGAATATTATATCCTATTCTTGTTGTCAAAACAAATGATTGTAGGTTCTTCCTCTTTACCGAATTCAGTTCTTATAATTTTGTCTTGTTTAGCGGCTTTGCTAATTTTATTCATTGCTGATCTTGCGCACGGCCTCCCAGAATATTATATCCTATTCTTGTTGTCAAAACAAATGATTGTAGGCTCTTCCTCTTTACCGAATTCAGTTCTTATTACTGTAGGTTTACCATGCCAAGGCTAAAGAAGAAGAGTGCTATGCAGCGACAATAAATTAAACCAAAAGCACTTCGAAATCTACCTCCGCCTGTAGACCTGCCTAAAGGGATTTTTTTATTTTCTTACTTTTACATTTATTTAACCCAGGGTTCTTGGGCCAGTGGCTATACCTCTGGTCGTACACTGAAATTTACATTAAATTTCATTCATTAACAAGATCCTTCGCTTCTTACATATTTCAGGATTTTGTTTTTATTTCATCCGTTTCAGAAATTTACTGACTCTCATTGTATATATAACCATTGGAAACGTCACTGATGATCTTTAGCTTTCTATTTCCTTTGTAAAACCACTCTCTGCGTATACTTCGTGAAAGCCTTGTAGGAATCTCTCTGAGTCCAGAAAGCGAGTTCCGGAGCCCATGGTTCACCTGCCATTTTAGCTGCATCCTTCAAAATCTTCCTCGCCTTTTAGGTAGAGACGGTGTATTCCAGGTTAAATGCATAAAATAAAATAAATTTACAACCATGAGTTTACCAAATTATTACCATCTGGGCCGGGATCAGAACCCGCGAACTATAAACTTAGTTAGAATTGCATTCAATTTAACGTGAAGGACCTATTAAACGTTAGGGTTACCGACAAATAGAATTGAACCATATTTTCTAGTTTAGGCTATGTATCCACGCGTAAAGTTACAGCTTATGACCTCCAGATGCTCTTTTTACAGCTCACACTTGAGAATGACATTGATGGAACATCTCATGACTTGAAGTAGTCTGGGGATTGATAGAACTACTATTTATAGGGTCTATTCGCTGGATAATGTATTCAGCGCTTCTTCATAATGTTTTCCTGACGTCTGCTGGTCATTACATCGCTATCTGTATCTTAATTTTTGACGTATAAACAATCTTTAAAATTGGTCTTATTAGAGTTAGCTCCAGTCCCCACTTTCATCTCTTTTAGGACCAAATATTTTTCTAAGCCTCCTGTTTCGACACATCCAAATATTTTTTTTTCGGAATATCTTTTCAGTTCTTTTAATACAAACCTAAGATAAAAACAACTGTATACATTCTCTACCACTCAGTCAGGGGCAATACATGAATTACTTACTCAATGGCAATAGACAATTCCTCAGCAAGCTAAAGGAATAGTATCTATTTTATGGAACCCGAAGGTTCATTGCCGCGCTTACATGAGCCCGCCATTCAACCCTATTCTGCGCTGACTCCATCCAACCATCCCTCGCAAATCCTACTTCTCTTAAATCTAACCTAATATTGTCCACCCACCTACGTCTAGGTCTTCCAAGTGGTCTTTTCCTTTTGGGTCTTTCAGATGTCTTCCCTCACCCATGCTCGCAACATGTCCAGCCCATTTTATCATCCGTGATTTAATTACTCTTACTGTGACGAGTACAGGTTATGAAGCTCGTCGTTACGCAGTTTTCTCCAGTCCCCATTTTCATCTCTCTTAGGTCCAAATATTTTCCTAAGCCCCCTGTTTTCGAACACACTCAGATTATGTTCTTCTCGAAGAGTAGGCGACCATTGCCTCACCATCTGATTAACACCGTATTTGTACATAAATAAACAAATAATCATACGTAATTTTTTAGCTTGTCATTTTCTTTTGTAAAATATTTTTTTAAACAAACAGTACAAACAAACAAAAACAAAAAACTCGGCAGTAAATTTGTAAAGAAAGCACAAAAAAATCTTACAGAAAAATATCAGGTACATATTTCAAAATTTGTTGGAGGATTAATTTTAATTAATTAATACGTCTGTTCATGTTTCAATTCAGTGTGCAAAATTTAAAGTTTCTGACAAATAGTTTAGAAAATCAGCCTCAACTCTTCGCTCATCCCTAACTCCTCCCTGAAGAGTTGCAATCTATGAACAACACATCCAATTCACTCTCAACACGACACTGAACTCGCTATCTTAACCTTGTTTGCTATGATCTGATATTTTGCATATGCCTCACATGCGAGCTGATCTTATCTCCACTAAATTAACTGAAACACGCAACACTCGCTCGGATTGGCTATTTATAAGCGCGGAGGGTTCGGCTTGCAGTCTGCTTACCTTACAGGGGTTTTATTGTAAGCTATGTATTAGCTTACCAGATAATTGAGGGGGACATACAGCTTTCGATGTTGAAAAATAGGTGATGTTCATTTTTTTTTTAAGTGAAACTTTTTTAGCCGCGCTAGGAGCAAATCGAGAGCTAACCCAAAGTTGCGTTACGAACAAAATCGTCACGAAAGTAGCGGGGCTGTGAAGGACTGCACAGAAAACAATGAAAAAGTCCAAAATTTCAAAATTAAAAACGGAAATAAAAAATTTTAAAAATCCAAAATTAAAAATCCAAAATTCAAAGTCCAAAAAATAAAAAATTCAAAGATCCAAAATTTAAAAAATCCAAAATTAAAAAAAATACAAAATTTAAAAAAGTTCATAAACCCAAAATTTAAAAAGGCCAATAGGCTAATCCAAAATTTAAAAAAATCAATTTCACTTATGTCGCGTGGCACTAGCTAAGGAGTGCAAAAAATTGTTTTCTTTTGTTTTTACAGTGTGTGATTCATACTGCTTTACAAGCTAGCCCTTGAATGTGTCATTACCGCACACACATTCCTATACGAAATATGCTTATTTAGGTCCCCACTACCTACCTTTACATTTTTGACACATAGTTTAGGACCACCCTGTATATCAAAAGTTAGAAGACTTTGATAAAATGACGTACATATGTATGCAAAGAATCAACAGTCGAAGATAGGTTAGGTTACCGGCATTGGGAGAAGAAAATTAAGAATTTTCGCCATGATAAAACGAACAGAAAATGGGTGAAAAAATACTATAGTAGGAAAATGTGTATTAGACGATTCATGAAAACACATCTTGCGTCTGTTCTGAAATGCATAAAACGTGAAAAGAAACCATCTTCTTCGTGTTGTGGTTTATACCGCTGAAAGGCTTTTATAAATAGCTGGCCGCATATTATAAGAGGAAGTCCATTCTGGGAGATCAAACAAACTTGAAAATGTGACAGTGATGAAACACCACTGGGAGAATGCAGAGATTACAGTAGATCGATGGCAAGTTGGAGTTAGTGTTTCAAGAGCTTCTTTATCTTCTTAAGCTATTCTTGTGGCATCCTCAACCAATCAAAGTTTTTGAAGTGAAATTTCTTTAGCCACGGTAGGGGTAAATCGAGACCTTGTGTAACGCTCAAAAATCGTCACGAAATTAGTGTCACACTCAAAATCGTCACGAAATTAGTGTGTGATGGAACGGACTCAATGATTAGGCTTATCCAAAATTTTAAAAATTAAAAAATCAAAAATCAAAAATTAAAAATCGAAAATCGAAAATTAAAAATCCAAAACATAAAAAATTCAAAGATCCAAAATTTAACAAGTCCAAAATTAAAAAACCAAAATTCCAAAATTAAAAAATTTAAAGATCAAAAATTTAAAAGTCCAAAAATCCAGAATTTTAAAAATAAAAAACACATAATTAAAAATCTAAATATCCAAAATTTAAAAAAATCAAAAAATCCAAAATTTAAAAATCCAGCTGCCTAGTCTGCCTAGGCTTAAATACGACACTGGATAGGCCTACATAGATCCATTTAAAATTATCAGCTGAAAAATAATGAATTTGGCACTTAGACCCTTATAAAACTAAACTCTTCAATTAGGAATCTCGTTTCATAAACGTCCTCGTGTCTTAGTCTATGCCATTATAGGCTCTTTGCGTAATGTACTATTTTCCCACGATCACAACATTTGAGATAGTATATTGCGATACAAGTGCCGTAAGCGATGCATACGGATCGAGGAAAGAGTTTGAAAAAAACGAGGCGCTTGCACCGAGTTTTTTCAATTTCCGAGATCCGTTATCCGCTTACGGAACGAGTATTGCATGCTATTTTTTGCACGATTATTTATAAGTTATCAATTTATTAAAATTAATTGAGATATTTCCTGAAAATATTATGTATATACATTCTTGAAGATAGATGTTTATTTCAGATTCGCATGTTTTTGTTGTTATGGGAACCGAATATTTGTCCTGGGGGGGCCTTGTCAATAAAGGCTTGTATTATGATGTGCCGTAAGTAAATTCTTACCGCACGGAAACTCTTACCGCACATGGCAACAAGATTGCGTGTGGGAATGTCAACTTACGATCCACGGCAACAACATTCGTAAGTACCACTAATTAGTTAAGTCGTGCAAAAAAGATTAAAAGTCACAATCTCGCACCAGTTTTGAATATTTGCAGCCTGTCCTGTGTTACTCGCATTACAATATCTGAGCACGCAGTTGTTTCTCCTCTCGTTTCTAACAAACGTGCGTGTGTGACGGATGTTTTTTTTAACTCTGTACGAGCTTGAAAAGTGTGTCAGTGAATCGCAGTTATTAAAAGCTGTTTATTAAATTAGATTGGACTCGTAGAGACAGCATCTCATCACGTTAATGGTACAGATGTTGATTAATAAACAATTCCCTGAACAGGCAAACAATCCAGAGCGCCGTGCTCGCCCCCATTACGGTAATTACAATCACACGAGTACGGCTTCTTCTCATTACACGAAGCCTGGTCTCCTCGAATGTCCCTGCACGAAGCTTGTACTCATTAAGTGCAAAGTTCCAACCTCAGGGCCCTGTTTCACAAAGATTTGTACCAACATTATTATGAAGAACATAATACGTAGAACGAATCTTGTGCTTCCGTATGGGCATAAAGATTAATTGAATCGATTAAAACGTACACAGACTCATGAACCTTATCAAATCATCCATAAACGATTAAAACAATTGATAATAAAAAAAATCCCTTTAGTCAAGCCTACAAACTGAGGTAGATTTCGAAGTGCTTTTGGTTTAATTTACTGTCGCTGCGTAGCACTCTTCTTCTTTAGCCTTGGCATGACAAACCCGCAATAATAAATGCAAAAAAGAGGAAATAGCACTTTTTCAAACATTCAATATCACCTTAAATAAGAACTATCAAGAAACTAGTTATTGATTTGTCGTGTCCTCATCAAGAGCTTTTCAACGATACCCCACAAGACGTAGTTTCAAAAATTTCGAATTTCCATCCCCCCACCCCCACTCGTACCCCCAAAACCACCGAACCATTGGTGTCACTGTGAACTCCATAGGGAGTACTCTAATTTATTCAAACAAAGTTTCCCTCTATACTTCATAGGAGCCGAGATATAAATGTTTTAAAATTTCAACCCCCTCCCCCGACCACCCCCTTGGGCCAATTTTGCTCATTAACGAACTTGTCCGAACTATTGGGCCTAGAAATAACATAATAAAATTTGGTTCAAATATCTTCAAAATTACGGCCGCTAGCGTGTAAAGATATATATATATATATATATATATAATATAATATAAATATACATTTATATATATAAATATCACACAAAAAATTTGAACAGGCGGTGGTTTCGTACTTAGGGAGGCATGAAACGTAAAGATATGAAATAATTTTTCGAAAGTCATGACATGGTATCGATTGCAATAGGTAGATTTTTCTTCGAAATCTACCTAAAAAGTAAAACCAGATTTCGATTTGCATTTCACGATTAAAGTGCGATGCCAGGGGAATAAAACATCAGATTCAAGTTCCCTAGCCCCCCGCCCACCCCTTCCCAAAAAATCCGCACAGTGAGTTTCGTCCAAGTCATTCAATGCTCTTTATTTCCCGGTTGCTGTGGCAATTAATCTCACAATTGAATACTGTCTTGTCAACAGGTGGCGTTGGCTATGCGTTCATCACATATATACCTACGAAGTTCGCTTTTTATACAGGATATTAATGAATAACACCGAACTATTTTACCTTTGTATAGAGGGGACTTAGACAAGCAGCTTTTATTAGGAGAATTTTGCTCTATGGATTCAATTAAGTTATTCCTGTTACAGCATAAAATCTCCCCGGGAATGGCCGACACTGACTTCTATCATTTGAAAAAAATGCAAAACTTAGTTGTTAACACTGGAGTAATAGATAAAAGAACTAATGCAGTGGCGACCAGTCATGTGATTAGTCTGTAAATTTTGCAGATTATGTAAATACTAAATTATGATATGGCTGTTGACGATTGATCAAGAATCAGGTTTTTATCGATCACTAGGAAGGCATGAAGTCAATTTAATCAACATTTTAACCCTATTTCGCGTAATTATTGATTTATGAGCCCCAAATTATAATGATTTTAATGCCCTGTAGCCATGGCCGTAGCTAGGCGGTGGCGAGATGGGCCCCCGCCAAGGGCGCAGGTACAGAGAGGACGCAAAATTAACCATGAAAAATCCCGCCTTTTTTTAGACGGGTGCAATTTATCAAGCAATAAAAATTCCACGTTAATGGAAGAAATCTTTCAGGTTATTAAAAATTACTGCACTTGAACTATCTGTAGTATTATGCCGATTGTCTACAAACAGAAGTCAGTCATTTAATTAACACGTGTTTTATTGACAGAGTATAACATAAATCATGAACAGTATGGAATGATATAACAATAAAATTTAAAATGTACGTTATTATTGAGATGAAAGTGGTTCAACTATTCGAAAAAAAAAAAAAAAACTTTTACCTATATTAATGTGTTAAACATTTTAGTAGGCCTCAGGTCTATTATGTAATTTACTTTTGGTACTAGATTTTATTATTTAATTATCTTTTAAGTAGTTCAGTCGTCTGAAAATAAGGTTTTAGTACCTTGAAAGTCCAACACTTAGTTCATTTTCAAATTGAGGTTTAGGTTTTCTTTGATAATAACAGTGTTTTTATATTAAAATAATAAACAATTTTACAGAAATTTAAAACAATTGTTCAGACCCCCCAGTATTGGAGGGCGCAGATTTGTCAAACTCGCCAAGGGCGCAGAAGGACCTTGCTACGGCCCTGCCTGTAGCATACACATTTTACCTCATAGAGCAAAAATCTCCTAATGAAAGTTGCTTGACTAGGTCCCCTCTATATACAGGTAAAATATTTCGGTGTTATTTATTAACACCCTGTATATCACACAAATGTCAGTGCTGCGTCCCCGATACAGCCTACCCGACTTATTTTAAACTGTGTAGTTTTGCTTAAGCGATAACGTTTATATAAATTTTGTTTTAAAATGAAGCGCTGAAGCTATATAATCAGGAGGCTTAGGAATGAGCACGTTTAGATGAGTGATGTGGGAATATGCGCCACACTGCGGTATTCCCTGAAAACTGCGCCTGAACACGAGAACATCGCGTGGCACATTACTCATTTGTTCAGTATTTAAATATTTGTTAGAAAATATTTACATTTACAGAGCATCACTCTCGACATAAAGGCTTCCTAACTGGTGATAAGGCCGTTTATGTAAGATTAGACAATATTTATCCATGGGCGTCCACAGAAATTTTGTCAAGGGGGGGGGCAATGAACGAATTACCACCATCACTATGCTATTACAATCACTTTATTATTATTATATAATCAACAACCTTCATTTACTGTAGCTGGACTATGGCCATGGATACAAAGAAAACATCTGGTGTATACACTCATATGACTTTTACAATTTCATAGGTACTATTCATATAAAAAAATAAAATGCGACATTTTCTTGCCTTATCTTCATTATAATAAAATGCTTGGGTATAGGCTAAATGGTTTCAAGTTCAGGGGAAGTAATTATTCCTACATGCTAATATCTAGTCAGCTGTTACAGCTCGTTCTCATCCAAACAACGCGAACATGAACAGTATTTGGAGACTTAAACCTCAATTCACATTTAGTTGTTTGTAGTCATTTAATTTATAGGTTTATGTGTGAACAATTTCCAGGGAGGGGCAGCGGCCCTACCCTGCCCCCCCCCCTTCCGGACGGCCATGTATTTATCACAGTTCAACAGGGGATCAAAACAAAAGTTGAAACGTTGGTTTATAAGTTTTTATTAACAAAGATCTGTGGCGGTACATCCCTTGTAGGGCTAGGCCCACCATCCGACCGATGTGTCGCTAGCGCTCGTTTTGTTACTTCCTGTTCGCCCAATAAGTTCTATATGTTTATCCATTTATTTATTTTAACGTGGCAGAGTTAATGCCACAAATTAAGAGAATATACGAGGGCCGTGCATAAAGTAAGTTTCCCTGGGGCCGTTTACAGAAAAAAACACCATGGAAATGTTTATTGCTACAGATACAGCAAGCGTTCAGCTAATTTTCAACATATTTGTCACCGGAATTGAGATAATTTTCATACCGTGGGACCAACGTTTGAAAACTGTGTCGGAGAAGTCTGCCGCTTGCGATTTGAACCACTGTGTGGAAACCATGTCTGTCTCTTAGCCATTCGCTGTCATTTTTTGAGATGTAGGAAAAGATGAAAATCATTGGGAGCGAGATCCGGGTGAATATTTAAACATCTCCTAATCGAACTTCTGCAGGAGACTTCCTGGGATGTGTTTAAAAGCAGTTCAACTTGGGATCAAAACAAAAATGAAACGTTTCAACCACGAATTGCAGTACTTATGAACATTTTCTATACAACGAGGCGCGCCCATAAAGTAACTTTCCCACATGACATTAACGGAAACAAAACGCAATTAATGGAAAAATTTATTGTAACAGATACAGCAAGTATAATATGTGATAATTTTCTATGTTTTTCTGTCAATCTCTACCATTCTCTGTCATTCACTGTCATTTCTTGAGGGGCAGGAAAAGATTAAAATCTCTGGGTGCGCGGTCCGAGCTGTAGGGTGGAGACTTCAACACCTCCCTGCAAGAGTTCGGCTAGGAGATGTTTCAACATCCATCCTACATCCCGGACCTCGCTTCCAGCGATTTCCATCTTTTCCTACAACTCAATAAATGACAAAGAAGCGGAGATGGTTGTCAGACAGTGGTTCAAACCCCAGGCGGCAAACTTCCACGACACAAATGTTCAAACGTTGGTCCTACGGTATGACAAATGTCTCAATTCCTATGGCGAATATGTTGAAAAATAGTTGAACAGTTGCTATATCTGTTGCAATAACTATTTCCATGACATTTTGTTTTGTTTGTGTACACGGCCCTAGGGAAACGTATTTTGTGGACGGCCCTCATATTAAAAAAGGTCTGTGGCGGTACATCCCTTGTAGGGCTATGCATACTATCCGCTCGTTTTGTTAACTTCGTGCTCGACTTTTAAATTCTATATATATTTATATATATATTTATTTATATATATATATTTATTTATTTATTTATTTATCTATCATTTATTTATTTATTTTGAGGTACGCAGTAGCGTAGTGGTTGAGGCGCTGCGCTACAAACCGGAAGGTCGCGGCTTCGATTCCCTGGAGTTTTTCAATTGGCCTAATCCTTCTGGTGGCACTATCTCCCTGGGGTCGACTCAGCCTCTAACAGAAATGAGTACCAGGAGCACTCCTGGGGGTAAAGGCGGCCGGTGGTAAGGCTGACAACCTTACCACCTTCACGTGCCGAATGTCAAAAACTCTGGGAGCCTCAACCTCCTGGAACCCTCTGGGCCTCCATGGCCTATATATAGAGAACACTTTACTATTAATTAATTTTAAAGTGGCAGAGTTAATGCCACAAATAAAGGGAAGATAATTTAGTTCGCTGTTATGACGGCAGAGGCACAAACTGCAGCAATGCGCTATGCAAGGTGATCCGTCCTGCAATTAAGGCCATTCCAACGGAATGCACTGGGTATAATTTGGAACAATTCAACCCGTTGCCCGTGAAACGACATAATAATTACAATTGCAAACGGAGAAAATGAACCCGGACCTGCATTTGTTTGTACTTAACCAATTAATACGAGGCAATCAATTCTCATATAAAACAATGATGTTTTAATGAGTTCCGCTGGTGGCAGATTTCCATGAAACCCAGGCAGAGGTGTAAATTTGATTGTTCTTGACACACCGCGATTGTTCTCGGACGCAGTATTCTAGGAATTTATGAATATGGTGTTACATAATGAAAATAATCCCTTTCAGCTTGGCCTATTAGCGTAGGTACGTTTTGAAATTCATATTTCTGTAATTTACAACAATTTCGTAATTCTTTACGTTAGAACAAAAAGGGCCGAAGTGAATTGTAACCATACATACTATTAGGTAGATTTCGAAAAAAATCTATGGATGGAAATTCGAATTTTTTGAAACCACGTCCAGTGGGGTATCATTGAAAAGCTCTTGATGAGTACTCTACAAATCAATAACCAGTTTCTCGATAGCTCTCATATAAGGCGAGATTTGAATGTTTGAAAAAGTGCTCTTTCCTTCTTTTTTTTTCATTTATTATTGCGGGTTTGTCATGCCAAGGCTGAAGTAGAAAAGTGCTCCGCAGCGACCATAAATTAAACCAAAAGCACTTCGAAATCTACCTCAGCCTGTAGGCCTGCCTAAAGGGATTTTTTTTTTTTTTTAATTCATCTGTATTTATACTGCATTTAGCTGCAAGGCCATATCAGGAGTTCGGGATGTGTGTCTATACAGTAGGGTTGGCCATGGAACTATTGATTGTCAATAAATTGTTTCTAATGTTAGTGTATTTTATGGAGTAAATTTCAACTGATATTAATTTAAATGGATATGATACAGGATGAAATGGTGTGAATGATTCATGGTTTGTAAATATCCAATTCGGCATTTGCCTTTACGTCTGGGGAAACCATGAAAAAAAATAGTCAAATTGGCCGTCCACGGGATTTGAACCTGGGACGTCCCGAATGCGAGTCCAAGACGTTACCATCTCGGCCACCTTGCTCGGTCATACATAATTATTTACATGCATAAGGTAAGCATTAGAGCAATTCGCCCTTTGCGCTATGGGTGCAGTTATGGGGAAAAATATTATCCGAACTTCAACTATCCGGATCGCTTTTAGGCCGCATTCAATTTGGTTTCTTGCAACAGCGACTATTAGGAAACCTCTTTTCAGGGCTGATTATTTGTAAAAGAGCAAAACTTTTAGCCAATAAAATTGACTGTTAGTCAGTACTCAAGACTACATATGTACAGTGCTGTACAATTTAGGTTTTTTAAAAGAAATTGTATTTTTAATGATATATCCAATCATCCGGATATTTTATTATCCGTATCGGTTCCGGTCACAATTAATCCAGATAACTGGAGTTCTACTGTAGTCCGAAATCTTATTTACCTTCATTTATATTATCTCAATTTCCAAACAAGTTATGTTTGTAAAATGTGTTTTCATTGTGCTTAATGGCAGCATATGATGTATTAATCACTGCATGTTGATGCCTTACGTGTCTAGTAACGAGCTGATGATTTTATCAGATAAAATAGCATCAGATAATCAGATAAGATAGGCGATCGTGATTGGTCTATATCCGAGGAATTGCTAAACGGTATTGATCAATATCAAGCAAGCGGCGTAGAAGTGAAATAGTCTAGATAAAATTCACAGAGTTGGATTCAAACCCACGTGCCTGGACTGGTAATTACAACTGTTCCCTTAAGGTCCAGAAATATTGCGATGCTGTGCGAATTTCACCAATCCTGTTCTCAGAATACAGATGCCTTCCCACTTTTCACAGAAGATTCCTCTGGGATCGTAAAGACTTTCTGATGGAAGAATTCGTCTTCAGCTGCGTATGCTGACTTGACCCTAACATCCAGCAAGTCTCCAGAAAGATTCCTGTGGGAACCGAGGGCTTTCTCTGGAATTACAGATGATATTGATCTTGACCCAGCTTCACAGTCAGCTGCATCTCTCACGATGTTGTGTTGCCTCTTTGGATGCACTGACAAGAACATAAGCCCACAGAGAGTTTGAACTTCTGATAAATAAAACTCACACCCTGCCTGGAGTTCTCCTACTGAACTGGAAATATACAGTTCTGGGACATAGTACTTGCTAATACTATTATTTATTAGTTAACAAAATCTTGTTTCATAGATATATGAACACTACTCATAAAATTTCTTCACTAATATTATTAGTTGATAAGTCAGCTGATTGACTTAAAGGTTATGTCTGGATCGTTGTTTGTGATCTTTCCCTTCTTAGTCGTTTTGTCAATACTATTTCAAAGCAGCACGGCCTATATATATCTTCATAAATGAAAAAATAATAACTAGCTTTAAGAAATGAATAAATCTGCCAGGCACTTATTCGAGATAGCAGTAGGCTTATGTATTGAAATCTGACCTCAAATCCTAAAAAACTTGTTATAACAAAAAATCCTTTGATAGCGTACGTAAGCTTTTTCTAAATTCATAATTAAATCAGAGTGATTCATTTTCCACAATTTTAAGTTCATGAAATCTGAAATTACATGGGTTTGAGAATAACTCATTAGCCCAAATGCACTTACAGAAAAACACCTAATACTATCAGTAAATTTTATTAATTCTACAGTCTATGAAACAGTTTACTAATAATATTAGCAATATTTACTAATAATTTAGAGCCATGAACTCATAACTAATATTATTAGAAAATATCTTTATGAAACAGAAGACTAATACTAATAACTAATATTATTATGTATTTGCCAATAATACGAGTGTAATAGTATATTGCGATACAAGTGCCGTAAGCGATGCATAGTAGTAGTAGTAGTAAATGATTTATTTTGCCTGGCAGAGTTAAGGCCATAAGGCCTTCTCTTCCACTCAACCAGGTTTCAGAAAATATATACAATGTAGGTTTACATAAATAGCAAATTAGTGAATAAGAGACTTATGACTAATACTAAGACTAAGGTTAAGGCTAATCATAATAATAAATTAAATAAGTAAAAAGCATAGGTTTCATAAAAAGCACAGGCTTCATAGAGAGCGTAAGTGTCATAAAAGAAAATAGTAATAATGTTACAAGTAAAACAAGGAATATGTAAAATTATGTTATAATGGAAATTTAAGTCTAGCTGTAGATACGTTATAAGGAGACTAAGTAATGTTATATACAGTGAAAGATGGAGTGACTACAAAGAGCTAGTTCTGTTCAGTGGGCAATAATTGTTTAATAAGCGCAGATTTGAAAGAGTGTACACTCCGACTGCCCCTAATATCTTGTGACAAGGTATTCCAAGAACGGGCTGTGGCTATGGTGAATGAATGAGAGTATGAGGTTGTATGATGACTAGGAATTGATAACAGAGAGTTGTGCTGCGAGCGTGTACCATGATTATGGTAGGAGGATAGAAATGTAAATCGGGGAGCCAAGTAAAGAGGTATGGAAAACTTAAGAATTTGGTATAATAAGCACAGAGAGTGGACCAAACGTCTATTATGCAAACGAAGCCAAGACAGTTGCTTGAAATATTTTGAGACATGATCGTGGAAACGAATGTTAAAGATAAAACGAACACAAGTATTATGAACACGCTGAAGTTTCTGTGACAATTCAACACTCAGATCTCCATACAAGATGTCGCAGTAGTCGAAATAAGGCAAGTAGTCGAAATAAGGCATACGGATCGAGGAAAGAGTTTGAAAAAAACGAGGCGCTCGAGCCGAGTTTTTTCAATTTTCCGAGATCCGTTATGCGCTTACGGCACGAGTATTGCATGCTATTTTTTGCACGATGATTATTTATATCAATTTAATTATATTAATTGAGATATTACCTGAAAATATTATGTATATACATTATTGAAGATAGATGTTTATTTTAGAAAGTGATTCGCATGTGTTTGTTGTTATGGGAACCGAATATTTGTCCTGGGGGGCCTTGTCCATAAAGGCTTGTATTATGATATGCCGTAAGTAAATTTTTACCGCACGGAAACTCTTTCCGCACATAGCAACAAGATTGCGTGCGGGAATGTCAAGTTACAATCCACGCCAACGACATTCGTAAATACCACTAATTAGTTAAGTCGTGCAAAAAAGATATGGAACAGGACCCTGGATATAAATACACTCCAGAATAATTTACATAAACATATTTTAGGAAAGTAAATGGGGATGATATTTCAAAACTGTAATTATTAATGGACCCTGAAATTAAATGCGATTAAGGTACACGACAGCGGTATCTCGTATGAAGTATTCTAATGATCCAGACACAGGAAGTTCGGGAGTCGAGCATGGATTCCCAGACAGGAGGGGATCTTCAAAGAGTTGGCAGCCCTGACTCATTAAGCAACAGCTGAGCTAAATAAAAGACGTTCGCTTAGTATTCTCCAACTGAACGCATTCTATGACACACGATACTCTGGCAAATGCAGCCATTAACATGAATACTGCAGGCTAAGTTAGGGCATTGCCCTATCCATTAAGCTAGGTCTGCAGAGGCTACATACTAAACGAAAGACTGAGTAGAAATGGTACTTTCAGTCATTTTTAAATGAAATTTGATTAAATAGGATTCTTCAGGTCTAGAAAACTCTATGTGGCAAAATGAAGAAAGGAAAGAGAGAAATTGTGCGTTTCTCACGCGATCTTTCAATAGGACACCACAACCTAGCTATAACTTTCCATAAATTATCCAAAATTCGAAGTGTAGCTTTTAAAGTTTAATCATACGTGTGCAAACTTATTAACTGACGTGAGAACAGTAGAGGTGGCCGAGATGGTAACGTCTTGGAATCGCATTCGGGAGGTCCCAGGTTCAAATCCCGCGGCCGTCCAATTAAACATGGGTTTTTTTCATGGTTTCCCCAGTCATAAAGGCAAATGCCGAATTGGATATGTACATACCATGAATCGTCCTGACTAATTCATCCTGTATCATATCTAATTAAGTTAATATCGGTTGAAATTTAATCCATAAAAATACATCAATAATAGAAACAATTGACAATAAATAGTTTCACGGCCTACCCTACTGTATAAACACACATCCCGAACTATTAATATGGCTTTGAAGCTAAAAGGAGTATAAACACAGCTGAATTAAAAATAAAGAATAGTAGAAATTAGTAGAATATTTTTATGAACCTCTGAATAGGAGCTAAACCTTATCATTTGTTTGTGATTACAAGACTTAATTGTGTAGTGTGAGAGAAATGCTGGAAGACAAAGGGCCCGGATAGGGCGTAACATGACTTACACCCTTTTTCTGGCCGTCCCTCCGTTCTGTACCCTATATGAATACCATAATTAGAGTTTTAATATGAAACCAATTTCCATTGCTTTTATGAATATTTACATTTGGAAATTGCTTTTTCGTGCATTAGCACATCAAAAGAGCGCTGAGCCTGTGTTCATTTGTTTCTAGTTTTAATAACAATCTGCGTGTATCACAGTAGGCTTTGGATCTCCAGTGTATTGCGTTGTTCTGACGTTGTTGCGATGATTTCATTTGAGAACAGTTATTCGCATGTTTGTGATGAAATACGAGTAGAATAGACACAAACAACCGTTTCATGTTTCAATTTGTTGAGTACAGTAACAAGGAGTCGAGTAGCTCATGTAATTAATTTAACCTACCAACTCCATCGTTTCAAATGGAAACAACACGTTTATTGAAACCAGATAGGTTCATCAATATCTCTCTCTATATAAGAGGCTTTGTCCTCACTTAATGAATGATTGACTGACTGATAGAGAATTAACTATAATAGGTACAGACTTGGAATTTTGACAAGTACCGTATTTTACGGACCATAAGACGCATTTTTTTACCTTGAAAACAGAGCCTTGAAAGTTGAGTTCCTCTAATGGTCCGAAGTACACTAAAAAAAAAAAAAATCCCTTTAGGCAGGCCTAGAGGCTGAGGTAGATTTCGAAGTGCTTTTGTTTTAAGTTATTGTCGCTGCACAGCAGTCTTCTTCTTTAGCCTTGGCATGACAAACCCGTAATAATAACTGCAAAAATGGGGAAAGAGCACTTTTTCAAGCATTCAAATCTCGCCTTATAAGAGAGCTAAAGAGAAACTAGTTATTGATTTGTAGAGTACTCATTAAGAGCTTTTCAACAATACCTCACAAGACGTGGTTTCGAAAATTTCGAATTTCCATCCCCCAACCCCACTCTTACCCCCAAAACACCCGAATCGTTGGTGTCACTGTGAACTCCATAGGAAGTACTCTAAAGTATTCCAACAAAGTTTCCCTCTATACTTCATAGGGACCGAGATATAAATTTTTCAAAATTTCAACTCCCTCCCCAGACTCCCCCTTGGGCCAATTTTGCTCATTAACGAACTTGTCCGAACTATTAGGCCTAGAAATAACATAATACAATTTGGTTCAAATATCTTCAAAATTTCGGCCGCTAGCGTGTAAAGATATATATATATATAAAGGTAAAGGTAAAGTCATCCCTATACAGGCCATGGAGGCCCAGAGGGTTCCAGGAGGTTGAGGCTCCCAGATTTTGGACATTCGGCACATGAAGGTGGTAAGGTTGTCAGCCTTACGCACCGGCCGCCTTCACCCCCAGGATTGCTCCTGGTACTCATTTCTGTTAGAGGCTGAGTCGACCCCAGGGCCATAGTGCCACCAGAAGGATTAGGCCAATTGAAAAATCTCAACGACCTCATCGGGAATCGAACCCGCGACCTTCCGGTTTGTAGCGCAGCGCCTCAACCACTACGCTACGGCGTACCCCCATATATATATATATACATACATATAAATATAAATATATATATATCACCAAAAAAATTAAGGGCGGTGGTTTCGTACTTAGTGAGGCATGAAACGTAAAGATATGAAAGAATATTTCGAAAGTCATGACATGGTATCGATTGCAATAGGTAGATTTTTCTTCGAAATCTGCCTAATAGTGATAAATATTGCCGGAATACCACAGTTATAAACAACGTGTTGTAAACTATGTTTGCTACACATTTTGGGCACAGACAGTACATCAGTTCACTTGTCACAATCGTAAAATGAGGGTAGCTGGAAGCCAGGTATACAATGCCAAAAGAAAGGAATGTTGAGTTCTTTTATACGAAAGGAGTTGTCTCCGCCGGGAGGTTTAAATGAAGGCAATGACCTCTAAACAGTCTTGTCCCGTTACACTTACCATATGCTGAATTTAGGGTTATAGGGTGTAATAGTAGTTTCAGTCTTTCATGAGAAATCAGTTCAGTTGTTAAAAATTACGAGATGCCACTTGTACAGAAGAGATTTTCGTACAACGCAGGAGACAAAATAGGATGGAACATTTTTAGTCCTACACGCGCAGTATATTATTATGTTTAAAGTTTGGGGAGGAAAGTATGAAAATGGTATCGAATTTCGTTTTGATTTCAGCCCTGAAACTGTTGTATGGTAACATGAGGGTGAGAAATGAAATATTCTGTAAAGACAATACAATTTTATGTTATAGAAAATTCTGTTTCTTCTTATTTGAACCCCTACCAGGCATGGTGTGTAGAAGCAATGGGATGAAAAATTCTACATCCTCTATGAGCCATAAAAAGCTATTTCAAACGTTTTCTGAGAGAATAGTTTGAGTATGATAAGTCGTTCTTCCTCATTTCAAATTCTAAGTACCTATAAAAGGACCTAGAATTTTAATATCGAAAGTCCTTTATAAGTTAATTTCGTATTACAAAATACAAAATCCGGGCGACGCCGGGCCTTTTAAGCTAGTATCTATATAAATGTAAGAGGAAGTGTTTGTCTGCGTGATTGTGTGCGATGCACAACCAAATCTAGGGCACGCAGAGTTCTGTAATTTTTAAAAGATTGACTGAAGGGCGTCGAATGCATCTCGATGCCGGATTTTTAATTTTAGCTTCCCCTCGCGAGTTATAAGTAGACCTGGGATTTTAGGCTCTAAAAGAATTACTTTTAGGCACCTAAAATAGGCTTTTAAAACAAGTAAATAGGGTTTTAAAAGAGAAAATAGGCACTTAAAATAAGCTTTAAAAATGTGTCAATAGACAGAAAATAGACTTTAAAATATTACAATATGCTCTTAAAGTGTAACGTGATCTTTTTTTACCGTAAAAAAACGTGGTATACCTATTCTCAACAGAAATAACTGCAAAATTAAGACAGAATTAAAAATACATTTATCAAAAACAGTTTTGGATTATATGAAAAATTGACAACATACTGTGTCAATTTCTTCTTACTATATGTGCCTGCTACTTGTTTTCAGCGAATCCTCCCCCGTCAGTCAGCATTCCTTTGGCGACAATTGTTTGGGAAAATCAAATTTCTGTGAAAAACCCACCCTCTATTGTTCTGCTCTTCATTCAGGGATGTCCAATAAATGATTTTAAAAGTTACAGAAGTTGGATTTTATTTTAAATGTACAAAATAGACATTTTAGGCACTTAAATAGTAAAAATAGGCTCCAAAGGTCCAAATATGCATTTTAGGGCACTATAAAACTCTATAAATATAAGTGATATATCACGAAATGTAAACATATTTAAAATTTTTCATGTTATTTCATAAGGAACAAAATAGGCATTTGCCTAAAATCCCAGGTCTAGTTATAAGCGAAAAAATGGCTGAAAATGCGATGTTTCGTGCTATCGAAGTACCAGTTTTGGCTATTGCATTTCAATTGTAAAATTAATTGCAGATGGCCTTGCTCTGCTGCTGTAACAACCGGAAAAGAAAAGAGCATCGTTGAAATAAACTTTTTTTTTCAACTTAACACATCGATTTGTCGATCGTCTCTTATTACCATCACGTGATCGCATGTTAATGTTAAGAAGATCTGGCAAACGATTCGAGGAATTCCAACGACAATCTTTGCGTGTTCAAATCATGAAAGCTATTTTTAAGACAACATTCCTCACAGCAGGGAAGAGACAACACAAGTAATAAAACAGTAATAACAGACTCGGAATGAACACTTAAGATATCTAAATGTATGACTAAATACACATTACTTTTTATTTATTGATTGCCTGCGTTCTCTAGCGGTTAGCGTTTTCTCAGCGCGATCCCCGGCAGTTCCTCGGATTCTCCTCAGATATGGAGGTCTGGAACGGGGTGCCTTTAGCCTTGTGACACCAACTGAAGAGCTACTTGATAAAGAAGTAGTTGCTGCAATCACAAGCCAGTATAAAAGTCACGGGACATACTGACCACATGTCCTCCAATCCTGCCAGCAGAAAGTTTTTTAAACTTATTAAAGCTGTTACAGTACCCATTATTACTTTAGTTAAAGTTGGATGTTCTTCTGCAAATAAAGCTATATATTCTGTTAATGTTTTTAATATAAATCTATATTAATAAAAATGAATTTCCAAAATGTATGACGGAGCATCACTTGAGAACGGCTCGACCGATTTGGCTGATTTCTTTTTGTTGTGTTCGTAATTGTCAGGACAAGGTTTGTATGAAAGAAATTTTTTGGAAAATCCACGGGAAAAGTCGGAAATGTGAAATAAGGCACAGTTAGAGAGTTCTGCGTTAAATTGTTTACATAACGAAAGTATTGTTTACGGTGTTCACATAGGGCTTTGGAAACTATATTATAATACTTGACTTTGACAAATTCTGATACTATCGATGTCAGTAATACATTTGTGAAAATAATTCTTGAAGAATAAAATACACGAAAATAAAGCAGTCACATAACTTTCTCTAACCTCGACATGGAAAATATCATTTTTTCACTTCGTATTCTGATGTTTAATAAGCGGTCGTATTGCTGGGATAACTTAAGTGTGTGCCAGTGAGTATGATAGGCCTATATCGGAGGTCTGTAACAAATCCACTGATACGTCACTCATAACTGTAGGCTTTGTATTAGTTGAGAAATAGGCCTAGGGATGTTTATCAGAGGCCCTAAGCACCTAAAAGAAAACAAAATGGGATGGAAATTTTCAGTCCTACGCGCGCAGTATATTATGTCCCAGGTTTTTGGGAAGGAAAGTATGAAAGTGATATTGAATTTCTTTTTTACTTCAGCCCCGAAACGGTTGTATGGTAATATGAGAGTGAGAAATGCAATTTTCTGTCAAGACAATACACTCTTATGTAACCGGAATTTCTTTTTCTTCTTATTTGCACTCCTCCCAGGCACGGTGTGTAAAAGCAATGGAATGCAACATTCGAAATCATCTATGAGCCATGAAAAGCTATATCTAGCGTTTTCTGAGGGAATAGTCTGAGTGTCATATGTCTTTCTTCCTCATTTCGAATTCTACATACATATTATATAAGGACCTAGAGTTTCAACATCGGAAGTCCTCCATAAGTTAATTTCATATTACAAAATACAAAACCCGGGCGACGCCGGGCCTTTTAAGCTAGTATAATATAATAATTTTTTCTGTTAAATTATTTTAATAAAACATCTAGCAGTTCAGTAAATAATCGCGGACGAGGCCGCGGGCACCTGCTTATTGTATATATATAACACACGTAATGAATTCTGCTGTTAGGAGGATAATGTATCTCAAATTATAAATTATCCCCAAGAGAAAAATGACAGCACACAAAATACACACGATCTAGATTCTAGAAGATAACAATAATGTACGCCATAAATGAATATTTTTTCTGGTCAATTTTATATAATGGAATGGTTTCTGGCGTCACTTTTACTTCACTCGTTATTAATGGCTTTGTTTATAGATGTTATGGAGTTGATACACCAATGACGGTTGATTTAGCAAAATGAAAGCAAAAATACATCAGAGCAACACTTTTCAAGAAACAAGTCCTATGACTTATTAAGTGCCAGAATGGTACTTTATTAGATTGTGTGGGGAACGGGAAAATGTCGGTCCGTCCGTACGCTTTATCGGATTTTCATGAAACTTCGTTTACGCATTTATAACGTCCATGGGAAGAAGCTTATTGATATTGGACCAACTCGGTTCACCGGTACCGGAGTAAAGCCCAATTTAGTGCCTATTTTATGGTATTATAATAGAAAGAATTTATCAAATGTAGATCAGTTCTCATGACAACATATTGTCTTAGAGTGTTCATGTACGGCTTTGGAAGTTGCAATACAGTTAGCTATGACAAATAACACTATTCCTTTACTTATGATTATCAAATTAGACCGTTAAACTGAGTGAGGTGGTCAAGATGCTAGCATCTTGGACTCGTATTCAGAAGATCCCTGGTTCAAATTCCGTAGCCGGCCAATTTGACATTTTTTTGCTGTATTTTTATGTGAGTGTGCGATTTTCAAGATATCAGAAATCTGTATAGTTCTGCTGATGAGGGAGGATGTTAATATGATTTTTTTTCAACTATACCTTTGTTCTTCCATTAGTCCTGCTTAATGAATCAATCTGGAGCTAATATAAAGTTCAGGTAAACAAATATATATATATATATGGAAAGTATAGTTTTCGACTCCGGCATTTGATTTCTATTAGGAACTTCTTTTAAGCAGATTGTAATTACCAATAGCAACAGGAGATTAGACAAAAATAATAGCGGGCTGTGGAATTAACAGACGTACTACCATAATGCAAAGCTCCTTAAATATTCACTCTATAACGTTTTCTCAAGTGGCTAACTTGTCTGAAATAATCTTTGAAGCAAATGTTAAACTCATTTGTAAAAAAAATAACTACTAACCTATATATTTAAATAATTTACTCTCCGAGCACTTAAAAACCCGAACACATTCAGCTATACACAGGACCATTAACCTAAAACCGGACTGGAGAGGTGAACAATGTCAGAAAGAAGTCTTTCGTTAATTTACATCGGCCAACAGAAATAGTGATTGAACAGTTCAAATTCAAAGTTATTAATTATTAACATGTTCACGAAGACTCAAGTTGACACTCTGCTGAAGATGCGGAAACTCAAAAGCGAAACGATCATGCAAAAAGTGTACAAAATGTAAATAAAATTGGGTTACAAAGTTATATAATAATTCAGTTATATTAATATAGGCCTACAGCGCTAAAATTGGACACAAGAATGAGTTTTATTATATTTAATGGGATTAATTCATTACTTAAATTTCATTAGTTTCATTCCATTAAAATACTTAACATTCCACGGTTATATTTTTTGAGCTAACAATTACATAAAACGACTTTTTGCCTATCAAATACGAACTTTTTCGTGTTATTTTTCTATAGTATAATGTATAAAAATAACAATTTTGAACTATTCCACACACAAGGATTTAGATTTAGATTAAGATTTGGATTTATTAGCCAAATGTAATAGGTTTGTCAAGTACATGAGTTGAACAATTTGTACAAAATAAATTTTAGGTACACAGTTATACTTAATTTCTAGGTTATGAATTTTGACAAGTACATGAATTGAACAATATTGAACAAAATTAATTTAAGCTGAACAAAAATACTTAAATTCTAGGCTATGAACTTACATCAAAAATTAATAATTTTGTTTAAAGGAAATATATATGTGGGTCTGTTTATACATTATGCTTTAAAATTTTACTGATGTGTGAAAAATTACGTACACAAATATAGTATGTAGAAAAAATTAA
Source organism: Ectobius pallidus (assembly GCA_964059195.1). NCBI lineage: Eukaryota > Metazoa > Arthropoda > Insecta > Blattodea > Ectobiidae > Ectobius > Ectobius pallidus. The sequence goes on from CAXKWD010000001.1 coordinate 215,773,745, forward strand.
AGTGTCCATTCTAAACCTTGAAGCAGTCATATTATCCCCCTGCTTTCTTTTTCCTCTGTGTATATAAATACAAGATGTATGCATTATGACATGAATATGAACATTCATCATAATGTAAATAGAGTTAGATAGTATTAATTTTTTTGGTGCAGTATTTGATGAAGGAATTTCTTGGAATAGTCATTGGTTGAAATTAATAAATAAAGTCAATATTATAATATCTTATCAGTTAAAGGTTCTTAGAAACAAACTAAATATCGAAGTTTTACTTTTGTTTTATAATGTAGAAGATGAATCAAGACTTGTTTATGGAATCTGCTTCTGGGGATCTTGTTCTTTGTTGACGGATTTATTCATAGTTCAGAAACGTATTTTAAGATGTATGTTTAAAGTTTGGCCTGGACATTTCTGCAAAAATCATTTGAAGAAATATAGTATTTTTACGATATATGGTTTATATACTTTTTTAAATGTTAGTGTGTATTTATGTAAACATAAATGATTTTAATACCAATGGAGATTTTCATACTTACAGCACTCGGAATAGAGAGGCTCTGAACATACCTTCTCATCGAATAAGTAAATTTAATAAATCACTTATGGTGTTTGGTCTTAAACTGTATAATCGCCTGCCTGCGAGGATTAAACAGATAAACAATGTCAAGTGTTTTAGTGATATCTGCCCATATAACACTGTTGACGTTTTTTAGCAATGGGTAATTATGTATAATTTTATTTTATGTAACGAATTTTATGGCCTTGTGCTCTACAAGATTATTTTTTAAATAAATAAATAATATTAAGGCAAACAAAAAAAATATATTACCAAACTAGCCTAATATTTTCGGAATTTAATGTTTTCAGTTTGGACCAAATTTACAAATTTTCTATATTAAAATATTTTCACAAACATCGTATAAAATACTTTTCCAGTGATCATGTTTACAAAACTAGACGAAATAATAACTTCCTCCTATCAGAACCCAAATGTCTCACATCGGCAGGATTAAAACATAGCATTAATTTTGGTCCCCGCTTCTATAACTCAATGATCAGAAAATATCCTGATCTCTCAGCATACTCCACTGTTAAATTTAATAGATATATAAAGCATTTTCTGTAATTTTTTAACTGTTTAAGACATTTTTGTTTCATTCCTTTATATGTATTTATGTTTGACATTTTTTAGTTTCTTTATTAGTTAATCAAATTTTTTAAACACTCTGTTTCTTTGTCTCTCCTCTTTCTTCACTTTAATAATTATTTTGAAACTGCACCCGAGCACGAGCAGTCTTGCTCATTCGGGTGTATTTCTAAACGTTAATATTTCTTGTGATAGAATAATTATTTATTATGTAAGTTTAGCCTATCTTTCTTTTCCTTTTTTTTTTAAATAGCAGTTGTAGTTTTTTTAAAATTTGTACTTTTACTGCTTTACTTTATTTGTGTAAATATGTATTTAAATAATTCTCTTAATATAAATTATTTACTAAGTTTGTACTTTGCTTCTGTACAATCTACGATTTTTTATAATATATTAGTATGGGGTTGTGCATCTAAAAGTCAGAGGATTTTTACAATTCAGAAAAGAATTTTAAGAGTAATATTTAATCTTAAACCTAGAGATTCTTTACGTGAGTATTTTAAATTAAATAATATTCTAACTGTCACAAGTATTTTAATTTTTAAAAATGTGTGTTTTATAAGAAGAATCTCCAAAATTTTTGACTTAATATGGATATACATAATTATGAAACAAGACAAAGAAATCATGTGCACATACCTCATTACTCAACTACAAAGTATACAAAATCTCCAGTTTGCCTCATTAGTAGGATAGTAAACAAACTTCCAAACAGCATAATTCTATATTAATAACCTTCATATGTACAACTCAAGACTAAAGACATTTTATGTAAGAATTCGTGTTATGATTTAAATGATTTTTTTAGTTTTTAATTGTATTGTATTTGTTATTTTTTAAGTTTTCTATTTTGACGATTCTATCAGTACTGTATGTATGGCAAACAGATAATAAAAAAATGTTATTATTATTATTATTATTATTATTATTATTTGTAAAAATAAAATTAATTAATTAATTAATTACGGACTTCTGGACCAAATTTGATTGAAGAGTTGCCTTCATTTTTTTTAAAGAGTAAAGTAAAATAAGTGTGAGCCTTTCCTGCCGGTAAATTAAAATACAAACTGAAGCTAAAACTGAAGTTTACAGTTTACGTATTTCCTTCGCCATTCGTTTCAAAATTGATGGTTATAAAAATTCGCATGATTTGTATAAAATAATGTAGCTTGACATGAAATGTGTAGAGGTAAGGGTTCGAAGTGGATATACACAGACTCACTAACTCACCCGGTGTTTCTCACTACACACATCACTGCACTAGCGCCACCACCATACTAAAGCCGGGCACAGCTCCTGCCTGCGTGCTACTGCCAGCAGAGTGGGGGGGGGGGGATATGTCTGCGCCCAGCTCTGCAGCACTCCCAATGCTTCCCCTAGTCCTACCCCATCCACAAAGAGGATCTGTCATTCTGTTAAATCCTCAACATATATACAAATATACTGTAGAACTCCAATCAGTGGCGTAAAGAATGGGGAGGGTCCGGGCCCCTCCGAAATCAAAACAAAACATTTTATTTATTTTATTTTGATTAGTGCTGTAGTTATTTAAGCTCCATTTTGTCAAATATTTTATTATTTTATTTAATAATAAAATACCAGTCCACCGCTGTGGCTCAGGAGATGCGTTCAATCCTCTCACGCAGCGGGCCCGGGTTCGATTCGTAGGTGAGGTTTTTTCCGGGGTGTTCCTTCACCTGTGAGACAAATGTCAGGTAACTTTAGGCCCTTGTGGTCCCGGGATATCATCTGGCCGTCATTATCGTCTTCATCCTTATCTTCGCCTTGTTCTGAGTGTGTGTGTGAATGGTGTGTATCGTCTTATGTGGTCTTATGTGTTCGTGTTGTCTCGGAGGTGGCCCCAGCATTGGGCTGACCATTCATCCGGGGAGGCCCTCCATGTCCTAACCTGGTCAAAAAGTATGTATGTGATCCAAAGATAATCCCTCTCCCGACAGGTCGTGGCCTTGTAAGGCCCGGGCGGCTTGGGTCGCTTAAATCCTAAGAGGGAGAGGTAAAATTACGACAAAGAAAGAATAAAATACTGAATTTGTAAATGTAGGCCTATTATTTCCACTGTTGCATATTATATTATTGAACTTTTCTTATAAATAGTAATAAGTGTTATAACTTACGTAACGATTTCTTGTTTAAGTTGGCATGTCTTAGACTATAGTAAACAAATTTGCTAACAAATTTTTCGGTGCTAAAGTAGCGTAAAATGTGATTTTCATTAGTTCAATATTTAAAAAATTGTCCCCCGGACCTCCCTTTCTTGAGGGTATTCCATAGCCCCCAAACCCCCCGGCACTTTCGACCTACCCCGAAATTATTTTCTGGCTTTCAGTAAAGAAAGTTACATGAGTGCATTAATACGAATTTATTTGGGGCGTGTATCTTTCGGAAATGTGATGAGGTAACGACATTCTCTTCATTTTAACACCCACTCTACATAATACACTAACAGACAAAAAAAAAAAAAAAAAAAAAACCCCGATCACTTAAAGAAATTTAAAACAATTAATCGGCAGGATTAAAGCATAGCATTAATTTTGGACCGCGCTTCTATAACTCAATTATCAGAAAATATCCTGATCTCTCAGCATACTCCACTATTAAATTTAATAGAAATGTAAAGAATTTGTTGTAATTTTTTAGCTTTTAAGTAATTTTTGTTTCACTCCTTTATTTTATGTTTAATATAATTTTTTTTTACTTTATTTTTTAGTTAAGCACATTATACACTCTATTTCTTTGTCTCTCCTCTTTCTTCACTTTGATATTTTTGAAACGGCACCCGAGCACGAGCAGTCTTGCTCATTCGGGTGTATTACTAAATTTAATACTTATTGTGAAGATGTAGCCTATATTTCTTTTCCTCTTTTTAAATAGTAGTTGTAGTTAATTTTGAAATTTGAAAATTACTTTATTTTACTTGTATAAATATGTATTTGTATTTGTATTTGCAATTCTTTGTAATAATGTAAATAAAAAAATAAATAAAATAAAAATAAAAAATTAAGTTTCAATAAAAAATAATGTAGTAGGAATGGGTGCTTGAAATTAAATTACAGCAATTGTATACGTTTGTAAGATTAAAATTTAATGGCACATTTCACACTTAAATTCTCCATGTTGCCTCTTGCACCGTGGTGAATGGTGAGCCTAAGGTTGCAGCGGCATAACGGAAGCTGCATCCATCATCAATTAGAGCAACAGCTTTGGCAACGTCTTCGGGACAGAGAGGCATAATTTCAACTAAACTTACTGACAGAATCACTTCGATGCGAAGGGAGACAGTTTCCTTTCAGTTTGGAAGGAAATGACGCAATACAACAATGAAACACCTTGCAAATGTGTATGACAAGCTAGTGCACATAATCAGGTTGGAATCGCCCTATTGCGATGTTTTTTTTTTTTTTTTTTTTTGGTGATAAAATGAAGATAATGAAGAAAGCAGATATGTTGTATCTATAGCTAATGGACCAAGAAAAATAATAGTTCATCCTCACCAACAACAATGTATAAACATCCAATCAAAATTATGTTTAATCTTAAAATTACAACAAATTTTATAGTGATCGGTTTTTTTGCCGGTCAGTGTATATTATACTAATGCCCGGTTTCTACAAACTTGTGAATTACCTATGGGCAAATTATCCATGGACAAATTAGTTCCATTTCACCCACAATGATATAATGAGGAAGGCCTTGGTGTTGTACAGTTAATTTAATTCAGAAGGCTTTGATTCTCATTGTTTAAATTATTATTGATCCTACAAAGAGGTTAAATTTTATCCAGCCATCCATGAAAGGATAAATTAACCCGACGATTTACCCTTGGAAAGATCTAGCCCGAGTTTGTATGAACATTTTTTTCTGTCATTTTCATATTTACTCAGAGGACATTTTTCTAGAAACTCGTCACAAGTGTATGTGATTGCTATCTTTAAATTATTTGTGTTTGTGTGGTGTTATTCTTGTGTAAATTCTGTCCATTGGATAATTTACCCATAGGTAATTCGCGAGTTTATAGAAACCGGCCATAGGAGGATAACTTCTATTTGGGCAGAGGAAGTTATGTGACTTTCACATCAGATTTGTTTTGTTACGAATCCTTCTTACTTACTATCACCCATAAGGAGAACGGGCTCATCTTCTAGTAAATATAATTATTATAATGTTGCTTGGCGTGAACTCTTTCATAAACTGTTTTTTACGATATAGGAAGCGATAATTCTGTGGTTATAGTGCATTAAGCAAGTGATTAATTAGGGTCTGAAGTTCGCTGATAAGAAGAGAGGATCCCCCACTATTCACTCATCGCAATGAGATGGGGTCAGGACATGTCGATCATCTGGCTTCTTATGAAACACAACACATCATTTCATCAGTTTATGTTATGCAAATAAAAACCCTTGCAATAGAAACACTCCAAGAAGCAGTCTATACACCATAGACTCATGGTAGAGTGCGTCAACCTCTGTTACGAAGCCCGGTTAGGCCTATATATATTTAATAACCATGGCTATACTAAAAGCTGTTACATTCAGTTACTTGTTACGGGAAAGAATCCACGGTTATCTGTCGCCTGCTCACCTCGCCTTGATTTCTCTTGTGGCGATAGTTTGTATCTGACTTAATTTATTATTTTATACCACACTATTCTCCTGGTTTAGATGTCGAAGAATAGCTATTTATGCATCAAGTCCGCAAAATAACGCTCATCCAGTATTTCAGCCTCGGCCGCTATACTACTGTAGATTCGTCCGATAAAGTTTTTGCGTACGTCGTGCATACAATATTTTTTTAGTAAAAGGTCTCTAAATTAAATTAAATGAAACAAAAATACCTTATAAATAATTATAATGAAAGGTAATCAGCCATTTGTTAGTCATATTCCCACAGCCACCTAAATCGCAAAACAACCATGAAGCGTACGTACCAACACGAAATGCGGTATAGATGCATTATGAGTAGTTTTTTTGTAAACAGTAATGCACACGATAAAATTTCAATCCAAGCTAGAAACATTGAATTGGAGCTGGTGCCAGCAACATGACTAGGACCGTTTTAATTTTGCATATAAAGTCATATTTTGGCCATTTTCATAGTCTTGGTCATATTTCGGCCATATTTGTAATTTTCATATTTCAGTTATAAGTTTTCTAAGAGCACAATTATGCAGTATGCTCATTAAATTGTCGACTTAAATTTTTCCGAAAAAGAGTCACGAATATTAAAAACTGTGGATTGGTTCTAAAAGGGCCAATGTCATAAAACTTGCTTTTCAGATAAGTGACCTTGAAGCCTTTATAGAAGTAATATTTTTTTACTGAGAACTTCCGATATTGCGTCTAAGGTTTCTGTATTATGTCTATTAATAGCAACATACATTGGCACTTTTATTATACGAAAGATAAAGACTAGCCGAGCTCAATAATGCATAGATCTCATTTTTGCAAGAAATTGACATTGAACCTATTAGAACCAAGCCACAGTTTTTGGGTTTACTGTAACCGAAATGCGAAGGGACAATAACAAGTAATAGTACAATTACCTCTTCCTCCTTGTTGTTAACGACTTACAATAGACATGTTTTAAAAACATTTTTGCACTCCTTAGCTAGTAAGTGGTACTTACGAACGTTGTTTACATAGATCGTAAGTTGACATTCCCACACAGTCTTGTTGCTAAGGGCGGTTGCGATGAGGTTAAATTACTTACGGTCCTTGCGCTACGTCATAATTCATTACGATACACTTCATAATACAAGCCTTTATGGCCACGGCCCCCAGGACAAATATTCGGTTCCCATAACAACAAACACATGCGAATCACTTTCTGAAATAAACATCTATTTTCAAGAATGTATTTACATAATATTTTCAGGTAATATCACAATTAAAATAATTAAATTGATATAAATAATCATCGTGCAAAAAATAGCATGCAAAACACGGGCCGTAAAGGCATTTACGGGTCTCGAAAACTTAAAAACCCTCGGCTGGGCCTCGGGTTTTCAATCTGTTTCCTCGACCCGTAAACGTGCCTTACGGCACTTGTATCGCAATATACTATTTAAGTTCACATTTGCAGTGGTATCTGGAAACATTAACAGATTAGAAGTTCTTTACAAGTAAAACTGTAAATCACCTGTAAAATTGTTAAAATGTGATGATCTGATTAAATTAATATGATGTAATAATTTAGTGTCATTAAACGTTTTAAACCGGAACACTTATTTTAAGAAAATATGTTCTTTTAACTATAAGGTCATATTTAGGATTTATGGGTCATATTTAATAATATTTGACTGTCGGCGTAGTCTTGTGGTTAGCGTCGCAGACTGCTGATCCGTCGGCCCGGGTTCAATCCCCGGTACATCCTCGGATTTTTCCGGGTAGGGAGGTCTGGAACGGCGTGTACTCAGCCTCGTGATTCAAATTGAGGAGCTACTTGATAGAGAAGTAGCGGCTCCGGTCATGGAAACCAACATTAAAGGCCTTGGGTGTCGGGATGCTCACCACATGCCCCCAATCCTGCCATCTGCCTATGATAGATGATGCAGCGATCGGGTGGTAGGCATAGTCCCTTAAGGGAAATAGCGCTATGGAGTTCTGTTTTTTTAGTAATATTTAAGGTCATATAGGCAGTCATATTTTTCACTTTTTTAGGTCATAAACATCCGAACCCTCATACACTCATGCCAACCCCCAGTCACACCTCAAACAAGTGATGACAGTTTGAGATATCACACTTATGGCGTGACTTGACCGGACATCCTGACTCCTGTCTGTATTTGGTGAATGACGTGTACAGCAGATAAATACGTTTCTGGACTCTATGAGCTGAATGAATAAGTCTGTTTCCTAACACCCCCCCCCCCCAGCCTCCATATCAGCACAACGGTATTACCGAAATGGGTTAAGTACGAGGGTGGATCAAAAAGTAACGCATATTTTTTTACAAAAAGTTTCATAGGTACAAATACAATTACAACTGTTTTCTGCAGAGACAAAATGTGGTACTTTTCCTGGGCGCACATTTGTTATAATTGGGTATTAAAACAGATTTACTAAAATTATTATTATTATTATTATTTTTATTATTATTATTATTATTATTATTATTATTATTAAATCGTTTTTAAAACCAAAACTGCATTAATACATTTTACGAATTATTTATTTTTCATTCCGGTTGCACATATTTATAATTTGTGCTTTCATTATAGAATGTTCTATTTTGATGCACAGTACCAATGGGCTTTGGAAATACAGTCCATTCATAACAATGAAACAAATGATAGTGTTCGTTATGAAGAATTACAACATATTTTCATTAATAAGATAAACATAAGTAGAAATAGGCCTATTTATTTCTAATAACAAATGAGCATTGGATGGTTCGTAACCCATGACGACAGTAGGTCTTTGGAAGATGTAAGTTCTCTATAGATGTGTTTATATTATGTAACTAAACTTAATGTTGATGGATATCGAATTTACAAGAGGAGAAATGAGGGGTCATTACTAGCGCCCGGATTTGTATGTAAAAAATTTTTTTTTTCCTGATGCGTACGTTCCTAAAATAAAGTTTTATATCCAAATCGAGGTCCGGCAAACACAAATTCCATATTTTATTTCACATAAAAACACATATTTTACAAAAAAAGTTATGTGAATAAATATTTTCGATATTTTCTCTATAAATACATATTTTGGTACTTTTCCGGATTTTTTATGTATTTTTTCCCCCTGATGCTCATATCAAGGTCCGAAAACAGCAAATTTTAAATTTTATTTTACATAAAAATACATGTTTTACAAAATAAAGTTATCTGAATAAATATTTTCGATAAATTCTCCATAAATAAATGTTTTAGTACTTTTCCTCATTCTCTTTTAACATTTTACAACAAAAATTTGTATCTCGAAAGAATTCAACAACGAATGCTTCACTTGCAATGAAGTGAGAGTGATTCACTTGCACTTGTTTATGGGGGAAGAACAGAATCCAACCTCAACATTGCGTAGTTCAGTTAAAGAAATACAATATGTTGAAAGGCAACTTAACACTATCTGAGGTTCGAAAATAGAAGTTCTAAGAACAAAATTTAAAGGTTTGTTTGAGAAAAATGGTAGCTACCAAACCCTCTGCAAAGTCGCACAAGTTTTGGAAGGCCAAAACATAAGTGAACTTGATCATGTGTATGTTAGTGATATACAGTACACCTCTTCAAATATGCAAGGTTAACATTGTGTGATGTAGAACGTTCCTTTTCTCAATGTAAGGCATTATTCTTGGATAATAAGCAAGGATTTGTGATCCATAATCTGGAGATGACATTTGTTGCGCGCATCTGATGTTTAGCTGCAATTGGCGAGTTTCAATACACATTCTGGTGTTTTTGTTTCTTTTTCAGATTTTTTTTTATTATTTTTTATTTTTTTATTTTTAGTTTTAGCACATATTTTTAAAATTTTAGCACATATTTTAAACATTTTTAGCACATAAAAAATAAATATTTTTGTTTTTTAGCACATAAAAATCCGGGCCCTAGTAATTACAATAGGATAATAAGTTAGTCGGCTCTTTCAATATGTTTCTGTCGTTAAAATACAATGCTACAATCAATCAAATATATCTATAAGTAAGTTCCGACCGACATCTCATTCAGAGGCCACTCTCTGCGTCGATTAATCACAGTAATATACAGAGTGTTAATGAATAACACCGAAATATTTTACCTGTGTATAGAGGGGACATAGACAAGCCACTTTTATTATGAGATTTTTGCTTTATAGATTCAATTTTTCCTGTTACAGCATAAGATCTCCCAGGGCATGGCCGCCACTGACTTCTAACATTAGAAAAAAATGCAAGACAAAGAAACTTCGTTGCTAACACTGTAGTTAGTAGTTATGAATAAAAAAAAAGACTAATGCAGTGGTGGCCAGTCATGTGATTAGCCTGCAAATTTTACAGTTTATGAAATCTCTATAAAGTATGATATAGCTGAGAATAGTATAGGAGAAAAATTCCTCCGGCACTGGGACTTGAACCCAGGACCTTTGGCTATTCGCGCCAATGCTCTACCAACTGAGCTAAGCCGGAGCTCAATTCACAGCGCCAGATGGAACTTCACTCCTATGACTGATTGCCCTAATGGTCTACCTCCATCTGGCGCTGTGAATTGAGCTCCGGCTTAGCTCAGTTGGTAGAGCATTGGCGCGAATAGCCAAAGGTCCTGGGTTCAAGTCCCAGTGCCGGAGGAATTTTTCTCCTATAATATTCTCATGTAGTGTCCAACAGAGACAATAATCTGTGGCTCATGAATGCTTATATATCTGTATGATATAGCTGTTGATGAATGATTAAGAATCAGGTTTTTATCGGTCACTGCGAAGGCATGAAGTCGATTTAATGAAAATTTTAACCCTATTTCGCGTAATTATTGACTTATGAGCACCAAATTGTAATGACTTTAATGCCCTGTAGCATAAACATTTTACGTCATAGAGTCAAAATCTCATAATAAAAGTTGCTTGTCTATGTCCCCTCTATATACAAGTAAAATATTTCGGTGTTATTAATTAACACTCTGTATATTATGTGATAAAGAAACTACTCATTCTAGCTCCCGCAGTTAACATTCGAACACAAACACAGAAAGAATAGATGTCAGCGGAAGAAGGTTTCGGTCAGAATGAAATGAATATAAAACACACAAAGAAAGAAGGAAATAAATAAAATACAAAATGTAACAGAAAGAAATGAGAAGAAATAAACAAAAAGTAAAATACAAATGAACAAAGAAAAAGAAATAAAGAAAACGCACGTACGAAAGGAGAAAAACAAACACATAAACAAACAAACTTCAGCAGAAATAAATCTAGACAGATAGAATGAATGAAAAGAAACGAGGAACGGAAGGAAGATGATTTAATGAAAGGAATTAACAAAGTTATAAAAATACAATGAAAGAAAGAAGTAATAAATAAGTTATAGACAGAACGAAAAAGAAAAAAGAAGACATAATGAAGATACAAAAATAATCAAGCTTAAATAAAGAATGCAAGATTAGAAAGAATGTACACAAAGAAATAAAAGGAATGAAGAAAGATTTTGGGAAAGAAAGACACTTCTACAATCAACTACACTATACAACAAAGATCGGAATAAACAAATAAAATTTCTGAACGAAGGGATGAATGTAAGAAAGAAAGGAAGAAAATAGAAAATATGCCTTTATGGAAGTGTTAAAGTTCTTGCGTTCTTAAGGATATCAGCTGCAAACAATGAGGGTAACTAAACAATGGTGAATAAGTAGGGCAGAATATAGTGGAGACATGGTTATTAAACACAAGAGAAGCTTGTGACAGCAGTTTGTGTTAGAAGAAGCTCTGCAGAGTATTGAGATGTAAACAAGCCACAAGACAAAACGTGTGTATTCGATTAAGAGAATAATTAGATTGGCTGACACAGTATCTTACTAACAACTCCAGTAAACTTGTTGTCTTGAGAATACAAGGACATGTACTCGGGCTCCTAAGCAGCTCTTCACACGTAGGCCTACTCCAGTGTGCAAGTTTATGTAAAAAGTAGGGCTGAAAATCGATTAAAAATTCTAATCGAGTTAACGCTTGACTTTAATCGATTAATCGACCAATTAATCGACTGATTAATCGACAAACAGGTCGGTATTTTAAACGAAACCAAAGTGTACATCTAATATTGTTTTACACGTCTAACAACTACTACACTACACCTAATCAGAAGAAATCCTGAATTAATGAATACCATTATTATTTAACTAGTCTATATTAATAAAAGGAAGTGTCTGTCCTCCGTCTGTCTGTCTTCCGTCTGTCTGTCCGCGATGCCCAGCGAAATCTACTGAACGCAGAGATCTGAAATGTTATACATAGGCGGACTAAAGGGTCGGAATGTGCACCTCGAAGCCGGAATTTTAATTTTCGCTTTAGTTCGTGAGTTATGAGTGAAAAACGGGCAGAAAACGTGTATTTTTTGCGATTTCGAAGCAACAGTTTCAGTAATATATTTCAATGTTAAATCAATTACAGCTGGCTTTGGCTATTTTTGTCATCATACCTCATAGCCTACCTTGGAAATAAAAGCATCGCGATCGCTTCATTTGGTAAGTCCATCGTGGACGATTCATTTGTTTAGAGTGTCAAGGCCCGCAGATATATGAAATTTTCAACCTACACGTAAAAAGGATATCAACATAGGCTTAATTATGGTCAAACATTGTTCGATTTGAACGAAACTCACTATACAGGGGTTTCCTGAGCCAAGGAACTGGAACCTGAGGTAGCTTTTTCTACCAGGGGACGCTACCTAATCGTGGAATACACTCCACGTGATTTAGGTGTTAATAAATATAATGATTTAACTATTATGCACTTAAGTTTTGAAATAATTATCGCGGGGGAAGCCGCGGGCACATGTTATCTTATAATAATAAAAGGACGTGTTTGTCTGTCTGTCCGCGATGCCCAGCGAAATCTACTGAACGCAGAGATCTGAAATTTTAAACATAGATGGACTGAAAGGTGGGAGAATGCACCTCGAAGCCGGATTTTTAATTTTAGCTTTCGTTCGCGAGTTATGAGTGAAAAAACTGGCGCTGTCGAAGCATCATATTTCAGTAATACATTTCAATGTCAAATCAATTGCATTTTGGCTTTGGCTATTTTTGTCATACCGTGGAAATAAAAGCATCGCGATCGCTTGAATGTTGTAAGCCCACGCTGGTGCATTTGTTTAGAATGTCAAGGCCCGTAGACATACGAAATCTTCAACCTACACGGAAGAGGGATAATCAACATAGACCTAAATATGATTAAACATTATTCGATTTGGACGTAACTCACTATACAGGGATTTTCTGGGTCAAGGAACTCGAATCTGAGATCGCTTTTGCCAGGCGACGCTATCTAATCGTGGTAAGTAGTCCACGTGGTTTAGGTGTTAATAAATATAATGTTTTAACTATTATGCTCTTAATTTTTTATTTTTGAAATAATTATCGCGGGCGAAGCCGCGGGCACATGCTAGTGAAAAAATATATACAAAACTTACATTTCCGGTTACTTTTTCAGCCGAGACTTGAGACCGCACGAGTTTTTTGACTAAACTACCCTTCAGGTTTCTGAATAATAGGAATTGTTTGGACACAATAGGCTGAATGACACATGATGTGCCAAGGCCGGAGAAGAGAGAGAAAAAATTTGGTCATTTTACCCATTTCTCGAAAAACGTTTTTCAGAATTCGACTAAATCGATTAATCGGGAAATGCAATTGATCGACGATTAAACGTTTAATCGATTAATCGGTACAGCCCTAGTAAAAAGTAAAGTGTTCCCTATACAGGCCATGGAGGCCCAGAGGGTTCCAAGAGGTTGAGGCTCCCAGATATTAAACATTCGGCACGTGAAGATGGTAAGGTTGTCAAACGTCTTTACCACCAGGATTGCTCCTGGTACTCATTTCTGTTAGAGGCTGAGCCGACCCTAGAGCCATAGTGCCACTAGAAGAATTAGGCCAATTGAAAAACTCCAACAACCTCATCGGGGATCAAACCCGCGACCTTCCGGTTTGTAGCGCAGCCCCTCAACCACTACGCTAACTACGTACGGTAGTAGTAATAGTTACAAAAAATTTAATACAGTAGAAGTAGTAAGTAGTGTCTAAATTAGAAACTGAAAGGTGAATGGTTACTGGGAAAGAACTATATATTTAATTCATTTTAGTAACGAAACCTGTACGTCCTCCGTTAGGGCAATATGGATAAAGGATATGGTAAAAAATGGGATGTGATCTCAGAGGACCATAAACAATGGAAATAATGAGCCAACAATGAGAAAAGGAGGAAAGAATGAGAGGATGAACGGAGCAAGAACTGAGGAAAGAATGAGGGGATTAGTAAGAGAAAGATATAAACAAATTAGACTAAAGAACTCCTAAACTAAACTCCGTGGCGCGACATCCCCGAAGGGACAAGGCCTACCACCCGACTGCTGCGTCATCTACCATAGGCAGATGGCAGGATTGGGGGGCATGTGGTCAGCATGCCGACACCCACGGCCGTTAATGGTGGTTTCCATGACCGGAGCCGCTACTTCTCTATCAAGTAGCTCCTCAGTTTGAGTCACGAGGCTGAGTGCACCCCTACCAGACCTCCCTACCTCAGAAAAATCCGAGGAGGTACCGGGGATCGAACCCTGGCCGACGGATCTGTAGTCAGCGACGCTAACCAGAAGACCACGCCGGCGGAAAGAGACTAAAACCCTCATTCAATGAAGGAAAAGAAAACATGAAGAAGAACCGGAGAATGAAAGAAAAAGAATCAATAATATAACGTACGGTAATGGAAGAAACTAAGAGAAAAAAGATAATGATCCGAACTCTTCATTTTATGAGGTACAATGAAAGAGGAAAAGAAATCGGAGGAGCGTGTGAGAGCGAAGGATCAGGTTCAAAGAAATAATAAATTCCTGAAACACAAGAAGAGCTACTAGTGAAAGAAGGAAACTAAATGTTAAGTACAGGTCCGTCGCCGTGGGTGAGTCGGTAGCGCGCCTGCCTTCCACTCCGGTGGCCCGGGTTCGATTCCCGGCCGGGTCGGGGATTTTTCAGTAGTGAAAAATCCCTTTCCCGGGTTCAGGACTGGGTAGGTTAAGTCTTAGGTTTTCGTCTTAGGTTAAGATAATGCACATTGTGCGCGATTCCTTAATTATTATAAATGTTAAGTACAGGAAAGCGCCTGGCTGTACGGCAACTTCTCCAGCACCCGAGTACTGCGGGTTTTCTAGTCGTGCACAGCAGGCGCAATGTCACTTGCAGCTTGCATGATTTCATTTCCACAAAACTTTGCATTAATACAAAGCATTCCAACGCCCAAGGTGGTGCAAGGAACTGACTTTCCACGATACGAATATTTATATTTCGAAAATTAATGAAAATTAATGAAAATTACGAACAGAATTATCATGAAGAGAATTCGTTTTTCTCCAATATTCACATCTAAATATATATGTATAGTTTTCTTATTTATAAGCAGGGACCGGATTCTGATGACCTAAAATTGTTTGAAAAATGACCTATAAAATGACCCTAAGTTTTAATGAAAATGACTTTATAATTATAAAAATGACCTAAAAACTGATATTTTATTTATAAAAAATTATTATTGTACACACAAAGTTATAGACTAGTTTGTACATAATTGTAAAACTGTAAATAGCTGTAATGTTGTGAATGTTCTTTTCTCACGAAAATTTATACTGGCACTGAGGCACTGGTGAGTCAAAATTCGGCACATCCTTTGGTGGTCTGCCGGATTATATTGTTGTTTATTGAGAGTAAACACTAGTTTGCCCTCTCAAATCCAAGCAGGTGGCAGACTCTGGTGCCAGGTCAATCTAATAACAATAGTAACATAATACAACATTTTGGCTTTTCTTTGATTCTCACTTCCGACTGAGACATGTCAACACTGAAACGCCGAATTTTTCCTTCTTGCATTAAACGAATAACACTTAAGACAGCACCGCAAGCGACGAAAAAAGTCAATACACTAATTGTAAATACATGAAAATGACTAAATAAGGAAGCAAATGACACGAAAATGACAAAATAATAACATAAAATTTAAATAAATGCCCTAAAAATATAAAATTGCATAAAATGACCTAATAAAAATGTATTTCTATAATCTAGAGGCCATGATTAGGATTTATCTACAAGTTGGCAATGTCTGTGCAGCATCAATAAAAAGATGACATGTCATTAAAATCCGGGCCCTGGTTATAAGATGTAAGTCCTTCACAGAACATTTGCGGGGTCTATTAGCATACCCGGCCATCTCCATTATGAAAAAAAAAAAAAAAAAAAATACATATGCTAACTTCTAATGAAAGCACGTCATTTCCTGGTACATGTGTAATGTATATATTGCAAATCTGTATATTCCCATACAAGGAAGGGGCTTTAGATTTGAAACACATAAAATAAATTTGTACCAGGAAATGCATTAAGCTTTCATTAGAAGTTAGCATAATCTATCTTTTATCAAAATTGAGGTTGCCGGGTTATCTAATAGACCCCTCATTTTATGTCGAAATAAAAATTCTGAAATGGAGGGGTTATTTTGAATGTATACACAGCCTACTTTAATATTTATCAACACGATTATTCTATTTGAGAAAAAATAATTATATTCTTAGGCATCTCTTTATTCTCTTAACACTTGCCTTCTCTCTTCCATTCTGTCACCTCAAGCGGTCTCGATTATTAATTCCAGTGCGGACAGGCGAGCAGAATTTCAGGGCTTCATTGAAATCCTAACTACTGGCTCCATTTTACAGCACATTTCCGGAGCAACTATTTGCATGCATAACACAATCTCCGAGGCTAGTAATGCAGTCAGGGGTGTCACTAAAAGCGAAGTCGAGTTCGCCAAATACAATAACAGAAAATTAAGGGGAAGACATGACATTAAGGAGGGACCTATGAAAATCCTACTTATCTATAATAAAGAGGAAGTGTTTCTCTGTACGCGATGCCCAGCAAAATCTACTGAACACAGAGATCTGAAATTTTAAACATAGATTGACTGAAGGGTGGGCGAATGCACCTCGAAGCCTGATTTTTAATTATTGCTTTTGTTTGCGAGTTATGAGTAAAAAAAAATCTAGCAGAAAACGTGATTTTTGCTCTATTGAAGCATCAATTTTCAATAATGCATTTCATTTGTCAAATCAAATGCAGGTGGCTTTGCCTATTTTTGTCATAACTTGGAAATAAAAGCATCGCGACCGCTTGTAAGCCCACGCTGGTCGATTCATTTGTTTATAATGTCAAGGTCCGCAGATATATGACATTTTCAACCTAGACAGAAGAGGGATAATGAATATAGGCTAGGCCTAAATGGGCAAACATTGCTCGATTTGGATGGGACTCACTATGCAGGGGTTTTCTGGGACAGGGAACTCGATTCTGAGGTTGTTTTTCCCATGCTGCGCTTTCTAAACGTGGAATTCACTTCAAAGCCGGATTTTTAGCAGTTTTTATAAATCGTTTAGTTTAGGCCTATGGATGTTTCGCATGCAAGTATTAATAAGTATAATGTTTTAATAATTTTGCTCTTAATTTTTAATCTTCCACTTAATTGTCGTGGGCGAAGCCGCGGGGATCTGCTAGTCTATAATAATAAGAGGAAGTGTTTCTCTGTCTGCAATGCCTAGCAAAATTTACTGAACGCAGAGATCTGAAATTTTAAACATACTCGTAGATGGACTCAATGGTAGCCGAACGCACGTCGAAGCCTGATTTTTAATTATTGCTTTCGTTCGCGAGTTATGAGTATAAAAAGACAAGCATAAAACGTGATTATTTTTGCGCTATCGAAGCATCAGTTTTCAGTAATGCATTTCAATTGTCAAATCAATTGAAGATGGCTTTGCTTTATTTTTTGTCATAACTTGTAAATAAAATCATCCCGATTTTTTCAACATATCGCATGGAATTATCGATCGCTTCAATTTTGTGTTTATAATGCCAAGGCCCGCAGACAATCTGAAATTTTCAACATAGACGGAAGAGGGATAATGAATATAGGCCTAAATGGGCAAAAATTGATCGATTTGGACAGAACTCACTACGCAGGGGTTTTCTGGGCCAGAGAACTCGAATCTGAGGCAGTTTTTCCCAAACGGCGCTTTCTAATCTGCACTCCAAAGCCGTTTCATATCAATTGTTAAGTTGATCGTTTACTTTATGAATGATTCACGTATAGGTGTTTCATAAATACGTTTTAATTATTTTGCTCTTAATTTATAATTCTAGAGTGATAGGGAAAAAGCGAATAAGTCAAAATTCCAAAGTTTCAGGAACGACAAAAAACAATTCGCGGGTGCGCGGGCAAAGAGAGTTTAAGTCCACCATCCTCAAAAATCGAGATACGTCCATAGAGTTATAGATAAAAATGTTGTCTACATTTGTGTTAAGTCCAGTAAGCCATATTAAAAAACGTACGGTAGTTATGGATGTGTGCCTCATAGGTTTATCCATCTCTAAAGCTATGTTGGGTTGGTATAGTGTGAATACTATAGGAGAAAAATTTCTCCGACACTGGGACTTGAACCCAGTACCTTTGGCTATTCGCGCAAATGCTCTACCAACTGAGCTAAGCCGGAGTTCAGTTCACAGCGCCAGATGGAACCTCTCTCCTATGACTAATTGCCCTAATGGTCTACCTCGCAGACAGACAAGTTATTTCATATGCAGTACTGTGAGGCACACTAACTAGTGACTTTTGTGACCGGGCTCCCACTGTTATTGTACAGTTGACATTCAAGATAGGCCTAGATATATAAACATTCATGAACCACAGATTATTGTCTCTGTTGGACATTACATGAGAATACTATAGGAGAAAAATTCCTCCGAACTGGGACTTGAACCCAGGATCTTTGGCTATTCGCGCCAATGCTCTACCAACTGAGCTTAGCCGGAGAGAGATTCCATTTGGTGCTGTGAATTGAACTCCGGCTTAGCTCAGTTGGTAGAGCATTGGCGCGAATAGCCAAAGGTCCTGGGTTCAAGTCCCAGTGTCGGAGGAATTTTTCTCCTATAGTATTCTGTATGTCCAACAGAGACAATAATCTGTGGTTCATGAATGCTTAATATCTATCTGGTATAGTGCGTTAAGTCACTCTAATTCTCAGTAACAAGAAAGTGAATTTAACTCACTTTGCCCGCGCACCCCCGAATTTATTTCCACAGCATTAGATATTTTTATTTAGATCAGTCCACCCAGATATTGTAAAAATGCTGTGAAAATAAATCGTTATTTATCTCCCCTAAAACTTTCGACTTATTCGCTTTTTCCTTATCACTCTAGAATTTTCGAATTAATTTTAGCGGGCGCAGCCGCGGGTACCGGTACCTGATAGTGCTTAATAAGTGCTTTTAAAAAATTACGCAATTATACAATTGTAACAGAAATATAAAATATGCAAAGGGGGATATGTGGATAATATTAGGGACATCCCCTAAGTGCTTATTCCGTTCGCCTAGCTATAGCCATGCATGTGCTCCAGTGCGCCATCAAACTAGCATCAAACTTTAATACTGCAGACTCACTACTCCAATATTCACACGATGCGGGCAACTGTGTTAACCATGCAATTTCCTATCTTTATGTACAGTAATATTCACATTATTACATCGTTACTACAAACCGCGTTCTGGATTTATAAAATTATTTGATCTTAAAATTACTCTTAAAAGTGTTCCCTATAGCCTACAGATCAAGGATGCCCACAGGGTTCCAGAAGCTTGAGGCTCCCAGATTTTAGAATTTGAACGTGGTAAGGTTGTCAGCCTTACGTACCGGCCGCCTTTATCCCCAGGATGGCGCCTGGTACTCATTTATGATAGAGGCTGAGTCGATTCCAGGGCCATAGTGACACCAGAAAGATTAGGCCAATTGGAAAAATCCAAGGACCTTATCGAGAATCGAACCCGTGACCTTCCGGTTTGTAGCACAACGCCTTAACCACTACGCTACGGCGTACCCCAAAATTACTATTATGTTTTTAATTTCAGCTGTATTTATATGAGAGTGTTCGAAAACAGGGGGCTTAGGAAAATATTTGGGCCTAAGAGAAATGAAAATGGCGACTGGAGAAAACTGCATATGACGAGTTCATAACCTGTACTCGTCACCAAATGTAGTGAGGGTAATTAAATCACGGAGGATTAAATGGGCCGGGCATGTTGCGTGCATGGGAGAGGAAAGACATATCTCTAAAATATTGACTGGGAGACTCGAAGGGAAAAGACCACTTAGAAGACCTAGATGTACGTGCGAGGACAATATGAAAATAGATTTAAGAGAAGTAGGATTTGAGAGAGATGGTTGGATGGAGTTAGCACAGAATAGGATTAAATGGCGGGCTCATGTAAGCGCGGCAATGAACCTTCGGGTTCCATAAAATAGATAATCTTCTTTTAGCTTGCTTAGGAATTGTCTATTGCCATTGAGTAAGTAAGTAAGTAAGTTGTTTTAGCACGTGAACTCACCGTATGACCGATTTTACAGGAGTTTACGCGTCAAAAGACGACGCACCTTTTCGCTCCAATTTGGGGTTTTTAGTTTTCTCAAAATACATGCTATGAGCATATCAAAACAGCAGTTATGAAGACGATATGATTCAGTTTAGCAGCTTTGCAGCATAGATCACACACACCAGAAGGGGTGTTGAAAGTTATCGGATGTCAGTCACACGTCAGTTGTCAAAGAGTCGTCGTCATGCAGCACTTCTCTCTCCACACTCAGGCAGTTCCATGCATAAATATCTAAACATGCCATCAAGTACGTTCCTGCCAACACTCACTCAAATTCTGTTGAAATTTACCTCAGAGGCAATGAGTAGAATGCAGCGTCAAAACTTACCTGAAACAATAAGAAACAATAGTCATGATTAGGGGACTGATTTCTATGACCTAAAAAATAGGATATATGCAAGCATTTATGACTTAAAAAAACATTAAAATATGACCAATAAAATTTAAAATATGACTTTTCCACTTACACATTATGTATATTTTTTAAAAGTTTCATTACAATTTATGTTATTAAAATATAATGTTAATTATTTAAAATATCTGTATATTCTCAAAAAGTATCAGTACATTTCAAATTTTACAAAATATGATATGAAACTTCAAAATTTCTTTAATATGCAAACAAATATGCCAAAATATGCATATTCATACTAAATATGCTACAATAGTTGAAAATTTCCTAAATATGCTGTAATATGCACTAGGGCTGAAAATCGATTAAAATTATTAATCGAGTTAACGCTTGGCTTTAATAGATTAATCGACTGATTTTAAACGAAACCAAAGTGTACATTCAATATTGTTTTACACGTTTAATAACTACTACACTACAGATAATCAGAAGAAATCCTGAATTAATGAATACCATTATTAGTTAACTACTGAAAAAAAATATACAAAACTTACATTTCCGGTTACTTTTTCAGCCAAGACTTGAGACACACGAGTTAGTTGACATTTGAATGTTCAAGACATGATCGTAGCTTGTTTACAATAATACCGGCAGCACTGAAAACTCTCTCACTCGGCACAGTGAAAGGAGTTTGGTCATTTCTCGAAAAACGTTTTTCAGAATTCGACTAAACCGATTAATCGGAAAATGTAATTGATCGACGATGCTTTGGAATCGGGTTTAAATTAGTCCGAAACCTGAAATAATGCAAAGGGGAAAAATATGACATGTCATAGAAATCCGCCCCCTACAGTGTTTTGCAGATGACAAGCCTTTTCTTCCTTCTCCTGCTTAGATACGCGGTCCAATCAGAGACGGCGAGACGGAGGGAAGACTCTTACTGCAAGCGGCAGTCCTTTAGCCCGTACACGTGATTGGCGGTGAAGGAAAAGGCTTCTCATATGAAAAATACTGTAGTCATTACTCATTCGTTAAAAAACAAGATTTCACTTTGCAATAGCCTACATAGGTCTTATAGGTAACGATCTGTAAAAATGTTTTTATTTTAAAGCAAAATGCGTTTTAAAGTTTCAATATTTCGGTGTTAATACTAATTTGATGATGTTATTTTAAAAATATGATCTATAAGACTATTGATTTAGAGCACCTATCTATAAGACTATTTGGCCCAAGACTATTCAATTAATTTATTACCAACCATCCTGATCTAAATAGCTTAAACAACAAACAATTTAGGTCTAAAATTAGAAAATTTATATAATTATTACTTCTGTTATCGACTATTACTGTCATAACATTTTTCATATTAAACTTTAAAATTTGGATAGAACTTAATTTCTTTGTTTTTTAATAAAATTTGAACAAATAAATTGTTATGTATTATTGTTGTATTACTTCGTACCTTTGTAAATAGAACATGTTCTAACCTTTCATACATAACATTTTGTCATACTTCTCCAAATTATGCATTTTTTTAAAAAGTAATTGTTTAGTATAAATATTTCTAATCTATAACTGAACCACCCCCGAACACAAGCTCTGCTTCTTCGGGGGTGTATCAACTTTTGTATATATTTTTCATGTACTTTGGAACAATAAAAATTGTAAATTGTAAATTGTAATTGTAATTGTAATTGTATATATATGGCATGGGATTAAGAGAGATCAGAGTTTGACCTTTCAAGACCATTTCATCACGTTTTCCTTCTCTTGAAACAATTACGATAAATTGGATACGCTTTCTATTTATACCTAAGATGACATTGTATAACCGCGTACCCTGCTACTAACTGGGTCGGGGCATGGAAATGTACAAAACACCTGATCAGCTAATCCGTACAAGGAACTGCCCGTGACGTCACATTCTTCAACATTTAATGGCAAATAAAAGACGCTCGAGAGAAGAAAAAACATCTGCCCCTCAAATCACGTGGCGCACGAATAGTTGCCTAACGCAGAGGCGCACGCTACTTTCAATAGTAAAACTCGTCACCCACCTTTTGACATGCTATTAAACGTGCCGACCTTCTTTACCCCACACTTCAAGGGCTACAAGTTTCTGTAGGTGGACGCGAGTTCTAATTAAAATTAATGGAAGTTTCAAGAAGCCTTTCAAGAGCACCAATTCAACTTAATTAATATTTCAACTCCTGCTTAAAATTGCGATGAATTGATGAAAGGACTCCCACCGTCGTTAATACGAGAGGTGGGGGCATAAGTCTTTTTTTTTTTTTGAGAAGGATCATTTTGAAATATTCGAGGAATGGAAGTTTAATAGTGCTAACACAGCTATAAAATCAAGGTGAATTACAGGAAGTTCAACTAGTTTTTGAAGTGAAACTTCTTTAGCCGCGGTAAGGGTAAATCGAGAGCTTGTGTAACGCTCAAAATCGTCACGAAATTAGTGTCACACTCAAAATCGTCACGAAATTAGTGAGGTGTGGCGAAACGGACTACACAGAAAACAATCAACTCAATGATTAGGCTTATCCAAAATTTAAAAATTAAAATATCCAAATTTAAAAAATCGAAAAATTCCAAACATAAGAAATTCAAAGACCCAAAATTTGAAAAATCCAAAATTAATAAACCAAAATTCCAAAATTAAAAATTCAAAGATCAAAGATTAAAAAGTCCAAAAATCCAAAATTTAAAAAATAAAAAATCCATAATTAAAAAATCTAAATTTCCATAATTAAAAAAATTAAAAAATTAGAAATTAAAAGAATCAAAAATCCAAAATTTGAAAAATAAAAATCCAAAATTAAAACATCCAGAATCCAAAATTTAAAAATGCAAAAATAAAAAATTGAAAATCCAATAAATAAAGAATTCAAAGATCTAAAATTTTAAAAAATCGAAAATTAAAAAACCCAAAATTCCAAAATTAACAAATTAAAAAAAATAAAAATTTTAAAAAAGCCAAAATCCAAAATTAAAAAATCCAAAAACCCAATACTAAAAAGTCCAACAATCCAAAATTTTAAAAATCCAATAATCCAACATTGAAAAAATCCAAAAATTAAAACAAGTTTCACTTCTGGACACGTGAAGTCAGAATGAAAAATTCAATGCCATAGCCGGGGTTTGAACCAGGATCTTCGGCTCTCCGTGCCAATGCTCTAACCAACTGAGCTACCATGTCAACGTGCCGGTACAACATTAAATTCTCCAACTGACTCTGACTTCACGTGTCCATCTTAGCCTACACACGGCCAGTGTGAAAGAATTATCATTCCAAGTTTCACTTCTGTCGCGTGGCGTTCCACGCACACTTTTTTTTTCTTTTTTTATTTCAGTTGTTTTTATACTCCTTGGAGGCTATATCAGTAGTTCTGGATCTATGTCTGTAACGTAGGGTAGGCCACGTAACTACTGATTGCCAATCGTTTCTACTGTCGGTGCATTTTAGTGGAGTAAATTTTAACTGATATTAATTTAAATGGATATGATAAAGCATGAAATAGTGAAGATGATTCATGGTGTGTAAATATCCAATTCGGCATTTGCCTTTACGACTGGGGAAACCATGAAAAAACCCATGTCAAATTGGCCGGCCACGGGATTTGAACCTTGGACCTCCCGATTGTGAGTCCAAGACGTTACCATCTCGGCCATCTCGCTCAGTAACTAGCTTTTGTTGGATGTTAGTTGGATATCCAGAATACTTCAGACTAAATAGGAGCCTTCTATCAGTTCGAATGCCTTCACAGTAACCATAAAAAATTGAGATGGCTCTATCAACCGGTCTAAAACGAATTTTCGATCTGACAGAAAGCCAATGGCTAAAAATAATTCAACACCTTAAAATTATTCATTTCGCACGTTTTCGTTTTCGAGCTATCTGTCCACAGACAGAAAAACACAGACTTTTTTTTTCCAAGAGGTATAGTTTTGAACTCAAAGGGAATCAACGCTGATACTCGGCATAAGCTTTTAATGTCGAATGCAATACAGTGAACGCCGCTTAATGTAATCGCGGATAATGTTATGACTTTTATGAAGTCCAGTACAATTTAATATTGATACATTGAAAAAATGCTGTTTATTGTGATCAAAGATTCGGTTGATGTTATCACATTTTCATTTCTACGGTTTTATTTCCAAGTATTGTACGTCATTCAAAATTTCGTTTTTAAGGGTTTCGTGTTCCCAGCTCATAGGATGACCAGGCATTCCCTAACTTTCTCTTTTAAGCAATAAAACATGTTTCATCCCTCATTTAAGCTGCTGCAGCTTTTTATTTATGAAGATAACAGTGTTGACATGCAGTGATGGCTAATGTAAATTGAAAAGACTTGAACAGACAGGCGTTGTTTTGCTACGCGGTGTTCACCACAGATCAGTAGACTTCCAAAAACACACATAACTCGTAACTTTGTTACTGGTTGAAAAAATAGTCGCTTGTAGTCTATTGCTGTATTAGCCTATGAGTGGTTCAATGATTCCCAGTTACATATTATCTTATGAATAAATAGCTTTTAATTCTGTTTTGTAGTGCATTATCTTGAATATGAATAAATACCCTTCAATTAATTCTTTCGGCTACTGTTATCAATCGGATAATATTATCAGATTAACTGCATCCCGAAGTGATCACAATAAGCGGCGTGTACTGTACTTCCTCGATAGTGCAGATGATAAAGGTTAGAGAAAATAGTGCTGTTAAAAAACTGGGTTAGAGACTTGTCAAGCTCAAACGAATTCAGTGTCTCCAACAAGTAATTTTGCGAGGGCGTCTTCCAGTTTCCATGAAAGATAATCCTACACGAGTTAGTGAGATCAATGGAGCTACACTGAGAAGCAGAGGAGAGATATACAGATTCATCCTCAAAACACGTAGGTAGAGATGTATGAAAGAAAATATCACTTAAGGTAGGCGGGATGGTTATTGAAGATATTATGGTTTATGTAATTCATAATGATATCACAACATACCTGTAGGTAGATGTAATGGTAAAATTTATTAAGAAGAAGCTGGGAACTGCAATGCAGATTTACTTATTACATAATCTCACTTCGCTTCCTCTAACAGCATTTGGATACCAATATGAGAAAATATGACGCCAATAAGGTCAGCGGAAAACGTGGAAAGTTTCAATTTCGCTTTCTTTTCTTGGATCCTTCACTTGACAGGTTAGATTTCGGTACAAACTTCTTAATTAATTATTTATAATTCGTAATTTTGGAATAAGCCTAATCATTGAGTTGATTGTTTTCTGTGCAGTCCTTTCCGTCACACCTCACTAATTTCGTGACGATTTTGAGCGTTACACAAGCTCTCGATTTACCCCTACCGCGGGTAAAGAAGTTTCACTTCAAAAAGTTATAAAAATATTTCAGTATGCTAGTACCAGTTCACATAAAAACAGCTGAACGTAAATGCCATAAAATAAACGATAAAAATTAGGCGATAGACAGAGGTTGAAATGTCATATAAGCCTATCATGAGCAGAGATGTCATTATCATCATGACTTTTATCTTCTCCGCCTTCACTGTCACTCTTATAGGCTTATGTTATTTATTGGGTGTTAAGATGGATAGCTTTAGATAGCTGGGAACCTTGTGTTATTGGTTTGGTAGCTGTATCGGTGCTGAAGGAAATGTAGCGGATAAAGCAAATGGTTTAAATCATGTCTCGGATAGCATCACATCCATGTCAGGGTCAGGAAAGGAATGCTGGTATTGATCAGGAATTTTCTTCACTACCAGACATTCCTTTGGGACCCAACTTCCGCCAAGATCCTACGCATTACAGATGAGAAAAATGACCAGATACCAGTTAACTGTAAAGAATTGCAGATTTTTCAGCTGTGTTTATACTCCTTTTAGCTTCGAGGCTATATCAAGAGTTAGGGATTTGTGTCTGTACAGTAGGGTAGGCCATGGAACTATTGCTTGTCAATTGTTTCTACTGTCGGTGTATTTAATGGAGTAAATTTGAAATGATATTAATTTAAATGGATATGATACAGAATGAAATGGTGAGGATGATTCATGGTATGTAAATATTCAATTCGGCATTTATCTTTACGACTGGGGAAACCATGAAAAAACTCATTTCAAATTGCCCGGCCACGGGATTTGAACCTGGGACTTCCCGAATGCGAGTCCAAGACGTTACCATCTCGGCCATCTCGCTTGGTGCAGATTTATTACGTTTTAAAAAGTAGGCTCTATTTCGTGAAACAGAAGGGATTATTAACTTTTGTTGTCTGTCTGTTTTACCTATTGCCCCCAGTACGGCATCCAACTGGAGGTTTCTGTTACCTAGGTGAATTTTGTTACGCTTATTTTCCGAGAGGTGACAGAAGGACAGGTGGTAAGCTCATCACCTCACAAACCCCCTCCAGAAACTATTATTTATTATTTACTGAATATACAGTTTTATGAACCCTATTTTACCCGAAGGTACATTTGGGTTATAGTTTTAACAAATTTAATTTGTAATGTAGGCCTACATATTTATATTTCTCAATTTGGCTATGCCATACCATTCCGTTCTATAACTAGCAGTGCTAAGCATTAACACCCAATCACCATGGTAACTTGAAACTATAATCGATTATGTACATAAGAAAGGGGTACGCCGTAGCGTAGTGGTTGAGGCGCTGCGCTACAAACCGGAAGGTCGCGGGTTCGATTCCCGATGAGGTCGTTGAGATTTTTCAATTGGCCTAATCCTTCTGGTGGCACTATGGCCCTGGGGTCGACTCAGCCTCCAACAGAAATGAGTACCAGGAGCAATCCTGGGGGTGAAGGCGGCCGGTGCGTAAGGCTGACAACCTTACCACCTTCATGTGCCGAATGTCCAAAATCTGGGAGCCTCAACCTCCTGGAACCCTCTGGGCCTCCATGGCCTGTATAGGGATCACTTTACTTTACATAAGAAAGAAAATAATAAAATTGTCTAGAACAGCATTTTCTTAGAAATATATGAAATAATGGTTTAGCGTAAAGAAGTTCACAGTAATCTAGATGTCCTTTTAAAACGTGTCTTTCTCTTTTAAACACTGGACAGTTGAATAAAAGATGTTCGACAGTTTGTTCTTCGCCACATATACACAAGTATCCATTTTCTCTTATCACTTTGAATCTTTCGAAATAGGAGCCAAAATTCCCATGTCCAGACAGAAATTGGGTCACTTTAAAGTCGGATTTAACAACACTTCTAAGGCGTGCTTCAGAAACTAAGGTATTACTTGGACGTTAAATGTAATAACTGGATATATTAAGTTTTGGAAATGATATTAAGTTTTGTTTGAAAAGTGTAAATTCTAGGGATGGGTCGATACCAGATTTTCTCGATACTCGATACTCGATACCGATACATGACTTTTTCCTCGATACTCGATACTTCGATACTTTCAATAAAAGCAGTTTCAATAAATAGGTACATTAAAAATTAAAATTAGAGAGAACTGCTTAATACCAACTAAATTAATTAAGTCTGCATATTTAATGAGACAAAATTTAATATCATCAGTAGCCTATAATTATTTTTAAACTCTACATTAAAACTAAAATTAGTTTTTTAAACAGTCCACTTACAAGTTTTTGTTAAAAAAAAATACTAGCATTCTCACTTAATTGCAGAAAAGTATCTAAAAAGTATCGAGCGAGTTTTCTGAAGTATCGTTCGATGCCGATACCATGCAAGTATCGAGAGTATCGAGGTATCGAAAGTATCGAGGACCCATCCCTAGTAAATTCCCTATACATTTTCACAAAGAAATATTGCATTTTGAAAGAAAATGTTTAACTCATCTTACAGAGCTCAGTAAAGTCAAAGAGAAACAATAAAAACAGAATTTCGATAACTTCCTGAGTTTTGAAAACTGTTCTACAAATATGTGCAGTGGTTTAAAAGTGTTGGCCTGGGTGGAGCAGTTAGTATCGCGCTGGTTTTCTGTGCCCAAGGTTGCGAGTTCGATCCTGGCACAGGTCGATGTCATTTATGGGGCATAAATGTCAGTAGATTTACTGGATAGGCATTTCATAAAATATGGAAATTTTTCCCTCAAAGAGAGATGTTATAATATTATTGTAAATGAGTGGTCAAATATAAGTTTAAAACCTCAAGTTCACTTAATATTAAGGACTTAAGTGTATTTGAAGTTGTTTCATGTGTAAAATATGTCGATTTACTTATTTATTGTGTTGTAGTTACTTTTTTTGCCATTTTTAGAATGATTTTTATCACTCTTTAATACCAGGTAGTCGAGAGTAACCAGCTATGTCCATTTTGATTTGAGAAAATATACACCTTAAGGTACAATTTGGTATAAGATTAACTTCAAAAAGTGTGTGTGGTTAATTACTATATGTAAAATAACAAACAGTGACTTTCTGTCCCACCCGTAATGTTGATAGTTTTATTAAATTATTATTGATGAGTTAAATAAATGTTCTGACAATCTGGAAACAGTTTATAATTTGTATTTAATCCCTCATACATTAAGACATAAACATTAAGACCCTAACAGTAATAGCAGAACAGCAAATGAACTGTTTTTCTGCATCATTAAAATCATTGTTCAATTTATGTCCCACCCTAATAGATTTTGATAAACAAATTTAAAATATTTAAAATAAATTTTAAATAATGCTTTGCATGTAGTGTGGAGGAGAAGGCATGGTAGATTTTACAGATCGTGAAGAACCATTCTAGTTTATTATTTATGATCTGTAATAAACAAAAATAGTTTTAACAAAATGCTAGAATATCCCACCCGTAATTATGAAATGGCTGTGGCATGTAAAAGAACTCCTTTGGGACAAAATTCCGGCACACCGGCGACGGTCACAGGCCTAAGTTACAGTACATCCCCGTCGTTAAATAACAATATACCAACCAAGACGGTAGGGACACTTTAAAACAGTAGCGAGCCTCTAGTGTTGGGTTAAGGACGTTGATACCATGGAAACAGCACTGCCTATGTTTGCTTGCTTGTTTTCGTGGCGACTGTTACATAAGATCTCCACGCGAATCTACTAAACATAGCGTAATTCGGTTGTTTTTCTCAGCAACGTGAAATATTCATCCACATCCTTAATCCAGTTGAAAACAACCATTTCAAAAGACGTCACGACCGATTCACGAGGAAACTCATTCAGCATTATAAATTCCTTGTTTTTCTCAGATTGACAAAAACACATTATATAATCGGGGGGAATGTGTGTGAGACCACAATTACGTCACATATTGCGTGGTTTAGATCTATACATGATCAGTATGACTGTGAAGTCCTATACCCTATCTATATTAATAAAAGGGAGTGTTTGTCCCTCTGTCTGTCCGCGATGCCCAGCGAAATCTACTGAACACAGAGATCTGAAATTTTAAACATAGGTGGATTGAAGGGTCGGAAAATGCACCTCGAAGCCGGAATTTTAATTTTAGCTTTCGTTCATGAGTTATGAGTGAAAAACGGGCAGAAAACGTGCATTTTTTGCGTTTTCGAAGCATCAGTTTTCAGTAGTACATTTCAATGTCAAATCAATTACAGTTGCCTTTGGCTATTTTTGTCATACCTTGGACATAAAACCGTCGCGATCGCTTGAATGTTGTAAGCCCACGCTGGTCGATTCATTTGTTTATAGGCTAATGTCAAGGCACGTAGATATCTGAAATGTTCAACCTACACGGAAGATGGATAATCAATATAGGCATAAATATGGTCAAACATTGTTCTATTTGGACGAAACTCACTATACAGGGGTTGTCTGGGCCAAGGAACTCTAATCTGAGGTCGTTTTCACCTGGTGATGCTTTCTAATCGTGGTATGTACTCCACATGAATTAGATGTTAATAAATATAATGATTTAACTATGTATTATGCTCTTAGTTTTTAATTTTCAAAAAATAATTATCGCGGGCGAAGCCGCAGACACATGCGATTTATATTGATATAATTGAATCCTTTACTTGGCGATACTCTATTTTTCACACATATAAACCCATGCCGAACCGCACAGAAAATACACAGCGCAATGATTAAGCCCAGAGTATTTTCTTGCTATCTTATTCTGAAGGTGTATATGCAATTTAAATTTTCTTCCAAATTCTTTTTCTTCATATGAGGGGTCTATTAGCAAACTCGGCAATCTCCATTTTGATAAAAGATAGAGATGCTGACATCTAATGAAAGTTTAATGCATTTCTGGCTACATATTTAGTGTATGTGAAGCAAACCCGACTTACCAAATATCAGAGGAACTCAGATTTACAAGACATACACTAAATAGGGGAAGGTTGCCTTTGTTGGACCGATTTTACATTTTGTTACCCCATGCCTTTATTATGTATTTAATTGATACGAAATATATTGTACAATAATCTACATTTTATACACTTTCATGTGGTAGTATTATATTTTGTATAGATATATATCTCCAAGGCCTACAATTTAAAATTTAGAATTCTGTAAATGGTCCGAATTAGGAAACCGGTTGCTTAAGTTGGACCGATGGTAAAACTATAAGTAAAAAAATAATAATTGTAATATTTTAAAGGACCTGTAATTTAACAAATTTATTAGGCACACATGGCATTTGAAGTAAGTTAGTTAGAGCCTATTATACAAAACCATTAATTATAATTTGTAAATTAGAAGCAAACTGTTTTGAACTGATAAAGTGCTTCAAATAAGATACAAAGAATAACCTAGGAAACAAATTGCATAAAAAATGTAAAAAATACCAAATATACCAAATCTGCCTATACAAAAATGGAAGTTATGGTGGTCCAAATTAGGAAAGACGCAGTGGTCCAACTTCGGCAACTGGACTCCATGTAAAGAAATATGATGCTACAAGGACTCACAAAATGTAAAACTAGTTTTACGATATCTAGTTACTAACATACTAATGAAAGGCAGTTGTAAAATATAATGTAGGTAATTGTTTTGCTTACTCTTACTCCTCACAATAGCTTATAATTTGCAGCGTGACTCCTGTTACACAAACGAGGAGAACACAATGATTGCAGTTATTCTTTCTTCAAAGGCTGCAGCCAACTGACCGTTGGATCACATGTCCTTGACAACATTTCTCACCAGTAGAGCCAACACATTGCGAAATATGAAGGAGGTCCAACCTAGGCAACGGTCCAACTTCGGCAACTCTCCCCTATGTACCAGGAAATGCATGAAACTTTAATAAGAAGTCAGCATCTCTATCTTTTATCAAAATGGACATTGCCGGGTTTGCTAACAGCCATTTTGATATAGAGTGGCAGATATACCTACACGAAAAAGAGGACATTAGGGTGGTAAAATGAGGACTTTGGAGAAAAATGAAGAAAAGCCTAATCGAAATCGTGAAGAAATGATTATAACATAGATATGGAGTTTAAAAATGTCAAAATATATTGATAATGTTAATAAACATGAAATTAAACATTTTTAACAATTTCTCTAATTGCAGACATTAAAACGAGCGTGAAAAGTTCAAAGAGGATGATTTTCCTTGCAGGAGTTTAAGTTTTCTCAATATTTACATACAAAAGTCCTGACAGGAGTAGGACCTATTCCTTTAAACCTTTGTTCTTCCTTAAGCCCTGCTTAATGAATCGATCTGGAAATCGATTACAAAAATAATTTATTTTTTGCATATCATAATTCCAACCATCTCTGATTAAACAAACGCATTCTGGCACTTTGTTATAAATTTACTTCTTTCTTTCTTTATCGTAGTTTTACCTCTCCCATTTAGGATTAAAGCGACCCAAGCCGCCCGGGCCTTACAGGGCCGCGTCCTGTCGGGAGAGGGTTTATCTTTGGATCACACACATACTTTTTTGACCAGACAAGGACATGGAGGGTCTCCACTGATGAGTAATCAGCCCAATGCCGGGACCACCTCCGAGACAACACGAACACATAGGACGATACACATCATTCACACACACACTTACTCCAAACACGGCGAGAATGGGATGAAGATGATAATGACGGCCAAATGATAAGTTATACGGGGACCACAAGGGCCTAAAGTTACCCGACATTTGTCTCATAGGTGAGGAAAAAACCCGGAAAAAACCTCATCCAGGTAACTTGTCCCGACCAAGAATCGAATCCGGGCCCGCTGCGTGAGAGCCACAGCGGTGGAAGTATATGTTTACCTGATTTCATTTTATTTTTAAAAAAAGTGTGCGTGGAACGCCACGCGACAGAAGTAAAACGTGTTTTAATTTTTGGATTTTTTCAATTTTGGATTATTGGATTTTTTCACTTTTGGATTGTTGGAATTTTTAATATTGGGTATTTGGACTTTTTAATTTTGCATTTTGGATTTTTTAATTTTTGATCTTTTAATTTTTTAATTTTAGAATTTTCGATTTATTAATTTTTAATTTTTATTTTTTAAATTTTGGATTTTTTGTTTTTTTTACTTTTGAATTTTTTAAATTTTGGATATTTCGATTTTTAAATTTTTAATTTTTTAAATTTTGGATTTTTTTTACTTTTTAATTTTGGATCTTTAAATTTTTTTATTTTGGAATTTTGGATTTTTTACATTTTACATCTTTGAATTTCTTTTTGGATTTTTTATTTTTTATTTTCAATTTTTTTATTTTGGATTTTTAGATTTTTTAAATTTTGGATTTTGGATTTTTTAATTTTTAATTTTTGGATTTTATAAATTTTGGATAAGGGTAATCATTGAGTTGACTGTTTTCTGGGCAGTCCGTTCCGTTACACCTCACTATTTTCGTGACGATTTTCAGCGTTACACAAGTTCTCGATTTACCCCTACCGCGGCTAAGAAGTTTCACTTCAAAAAGCACTAACGAATGTCTTCAAATACTGTAAACGAAGTGCTTAATCTAAGGGCTGTAAACTTTTAATTGAATAATTTTTCGTATAAATTCTCTTTAGGGGCAGTTATAGACTAACCATCAATTGTACGTACAAACTCATGAATTAAGTATTGCGTGGCGAACAGTACATATCAGCATTGGTATGACACACCTGTACTCGCTCTCCCTGTTTTCATAATTATACAGGGTGTTAATGAATAACACCGAAATATTTTATCTGTATATAGAGGGGACATAGACAAGCAACTTTTATTAGGAGATGTTTTGCTCTATGGACTCAATTTTTCATTTTACAGCCTAAAATCTCTCAAGGCATGGCCGCCACTGACATCTAACATTTTAAAAATTAAATACAAAACAAAGGAACTTCGTTGTTAACACTGGACTAATTAATAAAACACTAATGCAGCGGCGGCCAGCCATATCATTAGTCTGTAAATTTTGCAGATTATGGAAACACTAAATTATGATATAGCTGTTGATGTATTGTTAAGAATCAGGTTTTTGTCGATCACTAAGAAGGCATGAAGTCAATTTAATGAAAATTTTAACTCTATTTCGATTCATTGTTGACTTGTGAGCACCTAATCGTAATGACTTTAATGCCCTGTAGCATATACATTTTACGCCTGTGAGCAAAATTCTCCTAATCAAAGATGTTTGTCTATTTCCCCTCTTATACACTGGTGAAATATTTCGGTGTTATTCATTAACACCCTGTATAGTAGCCAATTGTTTAATAAATATTTAAAATTTAACATCTACTCTTATACAATTCAACGGCCCTAAATAGCGTGCTTGCTCGCTCGCCCGCTTCGTGAGACATCGGGTATACTCGGCGATGTTCGTCTCTCGCAGTGTAAACTTTCATGACGACTACAAAATTAGTAAAACCATTTCTTTATTATATAAGGCCTAAGTGAAATGAACACAATGAACAAATATTCTAATTTTATTTTTAGTTACAATTTTCATAGCTCTGAACCACAAACATTTTTAATACACTGCCAGTGTAAATTTCTTTAAAATCCTGGAGCCAATTAATAATGGCGGGTGAAGCCGCGGGCATCAGATTTAATATATTGGTAGTTTAATCCTCGAAGTATCGCGGACAGTAAAAATCCAAATCAATCACTCCTTCTCTTGAAAAATTATATAATTTCTGAAAATTACACTGAATTTATCAAATAAAATTCACATCACATTCATCTGTCAACAAACAGTTGAGAAACGATACGTATTATCCACCGCCGTCTCGAGAATTACGCGAGAGAATTATACAGTTTAGAAGGCAGTGGTTCACAGTTATCTTTGGAACTGCATAATCGGATCTGAGATCGTTTTCCCAGGTGGCGATTTCTAATCGTGGAATGTACTCTAAAGCCGGAATTTTAGCTGTTTCATTAATTATTAATGTTTTAGTTTAAGAATGATTCGCGTGCAAGTGTAATAAATATAATGCTTTAATAATTATTATACTATTAATTTTTAATTGTTCAATTAATTATCGTGGGCGAAGCCGCGGGCACCTCCTAGTACAGTACATTCTCTGTTAAATTTGTACACCCAAAGCAAGACATAACATAATAAATTAACAAACACCTGATTGCATTGAATACAAAGTCCTCTCCATTCAATACCAAGAATGGTTTCTACATTCATTTGAACAAATCTGACGCATTTCCGTTACATGCTGTATTAGCTGATGACTCACTTCCATAACATTGATTTCAAAGACGTTTACAAGTCAAAAGTGGGGTATACAAAACATGCTCTAATTTTAGCTCTAATTTAAAGTTCTAATAACCATTTCCATAATAATCCAGTGGGAGTGTATAAAAGGACTTAATTTGTTCCTGAAGTTGACCTTGGTGAAAATTTCGTGACGCACGAGAAAAGTAACGGCTTATCATCAAGTACATCTTCAGTCCTGATAACACCGCAAATCTCATGTAGTTTAAGAAAAGTGCTTATTAAGTACTTCTTAGAACGACTGTTAGAAATGCATCGCTCTAAAAACTTCCTAACGTTGATACATAAGAAAAATATTAACCCTAAATGATAATAAAAACGATGAAGAAGAAGAAGAAGAAACCCTAAATGTTCGAGACTCGTGCCGGACTGCGTAGAAAACAGTTATCCCAATAATTAGACTCTGGCCCCAGTGCGAGCCATACCAGGCAGGAGCCAGGATAACCACTGCAGAAGATGAAGTGAGATTGATAGAGAGCATCGCCCCGGAAAAGCGAAATCACGGGTTCGAATCCCAGAATTTGAAGGAATTATTCTAGTAAAAAGTCTCACGTGAACCACACAATTTCCTCTACCCTTAATGTCTGTCTGTCTCGAACCCTATAGCCCCTATGTTAGGGAGAAGGGGCCTTCAAGTGGAGAATTCTGTTACCTATATGAATTTTGTTACGCTTATTTTCCGAGAGAGGGCAGAGGGACAGGTGGTAAGCCCATCGCCTCTCAACCACCCTCAGGAAACTAAAGAAAGGGCCGAGAAATTTTGTCCAGAGGCTCTAATTTAGGCTTGGAGTTCTTTTACGTGCCGTAAATCTACGACAAGGGCCCCCCAGCTTAAAGTCCCTCCCGGAGGACACCGTGCCCAAAATGTTTACGTCCTGAAAAACCTATCGACCGCGGACGGGTTTGATCCCGCGACCTTCGGTTCTAGAGGCGGGCACGCTACCTCTAGACCACCGCGGCCGACTCTACCCTTAATACTCCAGTATAAAGTACATGGCTACATCGCAGTAGTGCACATTCAATTGTCTCAGCTTCATTATCCATGAGGAAAGTTTGTTTATAATGCAAATATTTCTTGTTCACCAGCTAGATTGACTTTGTATGAACGGTACCTGGCTTAGAACTACCCATCATAGAATTTTTAAGGAAAAAGATGCTTGAAATAAAAGTTTTATCTCTTGGCTCTTTGGAGCCGTTTTCGAGAAAATTGCGACAAACGAAATTTTCTTCACGTAAAGTAGGTACCAATAAAAATAAGAGAAAGTTGTCACGAATCTTCGTGTCACATCCCAAAGAGGTACCTACCGGTAACCCAAATATAAAATTTTGTTTTCGTACGATTTTCCATTAGGCCTACAAGAGGCCGTACTGCAATAAGCGCGTACTCCAAAGTGGGTGACTTATAACTACCCTTCACAAAAAAAAATCCCAAAAAATGTTTCAAATAAAAGATTTAGCTCTTAGTATAAATGACCAATGTGTAAAATTTAAAGAAAATCGTTAGAGCCGTTCTCGACAAAATCGCGGGAAAAGAAAATTTCTTCATGTAAAGTCCCATTTAAAATAAGAGAATCTTCGGATCACATCTTCAGAAGGTACCTGGCCGAAATACAAAATTTTGTTTTCATACGATTTTCCATTCTCTAGCTAGACTGTTGACAGACATCTACACAGACATATTTGCGAAGATAGTATTTTTGGATTCAGGGATCTCAAAACGTGTATTTATGTTAAAAACTCAACTTCGAATTAGAGGATCGAAAAAAAAATACTTCCTCTATCTATAGTAGCCTACCTGTGGCACGGGCAGAGGAAGTTTGTTTGTTTTTTTATTTATTTTCTTACACAGTACAGTGTTTTACATAGTTTACATATACTTATAAACTACATTTCTTAAAGTTTAACACACACATTTACAAATTAATAATTTACATACAAATATTCAATGCATGTTCAATATTTAAACATGCTACATTTTACTACATTATTCATTTTAATATTATTTCTAGCTCTATTTTTACAGTATATGAAAGATGAATTATACAAATTGAATGATAAATTTAAGAATATAGTATATACACACTTACAAAGAATAGAGATCACTTATATTATAAAAACAGTTTGATAAAAGAAAGGATTTAAGCATTTTCTTAAATGAAATTTCTGTTTTTTGTGATGTGATATGAGAGGGGAGTGAATTAAATACTTTAGAGCATAAGTAGTATGGAGAAGATTCGAATAGATGGGTAGAGTAAAAATATTACCACTAGACTTCGGATTTTAGGTAAAAACCTATGTTAATCCTTAAGTGATATATGGACGAAAACTTGTATATGCATGTTTCATAAGTGACTATGCCTAAACTGATAATTTTATAGGACCTAAAACAGCCTATTTTTGCGTTAGAGCCTAAAATTGCCTTTTTACTTGTTTTCCCTCTAAAGTTCAAAATAAGTTATTATTTGTTATAAATTCTAGCATTTATTTTCAGTTCGTACTAAATTTTTAACTCGGAATGTGCAGTACATGACACATTTGTGACTTGGTTAAATAGTAAGGAATGTTTCGCTTTCAGTAGAAAAAATCCTTGGAATTCCCAAGAGAATGTAGTGTTTTTCTCCCGAATCCCTCATCCAGAAAAAAAAAATGTAGTTCTCTGAATCAATGAGGGATACAAGGGGTTGAATATGCTAGCGTGCGTAGGTTCTGGGCGCAGGGATTAGGTTTTCACTGTTATGGTAGTAACACAGGCTCTATTTAATTCTGTGTACCATAGGCCTATATCTGTGTTTTATCATGATTATTGATTAATGGTGACTTCAATAAATATAATATTCTGCATTGCGATTGAGATATTTCAGAAAATTGGCAACTTAACGATTCTTTGAGAGACTATTTTACGATTTTTAGAACCTATCTTCTAATTTTAGAGCCTATTTTAGGTATCTAAAACAGAATTTTTAGCGACCTAAAAGTCCGAAGTCTAATTATTGCTACCTAAGTTGTTTTCATCGAACAGCTTCTTATACGAGTTTAATCTTATGAAGTGTTGAGCTGCCTTGGCATATATAGGATGTGCTGTTATGTAACAAATGTCGGGGTCTTGAACACCCTCTTCATGAAGGGGATGCGTCTAGTTTCCTTGATCTAGAAGTTCTCTTGATCGCATCTGGGTCAGGGCTACGGCTAAGAGGCTAATCTGGCGTAGTGAATCAATATTCAATACGTCATTCCTGGCAAGTCAAGAGGAATGTCTTGATGGTGGGAGTTGTGACTTCACTACATGTTACACTCTCAAATATTTATAGCACTCTTAAAATTAACACTTTACACATGGTAGGCTATATATTCACACAGGGGGAATGCCTTCCACGTTTCTCACAGGGAACATAGTCCTTTTACTATGCCATCTTTTATTTATAATAACAAGAGGCAGTGTTTGTCTTTCTGTGCACGATTCCCAGCGAAATCTACTGAACGCAGAGATCTGAAATGTTGAACACAGATGGACTGAATGGTGACCGAATGTACCTCGCAGCCGGATTTTTTATTTTCGCTTTCGTTCGCGAGTTATGAGTGTAAAACTGGCAGAAACCCGAATTTGTTGCGCATCAGTTTTCAGTAACACATTTCAATTGTCGAATCAACTGCAGGTAGCTTTGCCTTCTTTTGTCATAATTTGGAAATAAAAGCATCGCGATTTTTCAATACATCGCATGGAATTACCGATCGCTTCAATTTTGTGAGCTCACCCTTGTCGATTCGTTTGTTTATAAAGTCAACGCTCGCAGGCATCTGAAATTTTGAACATAGACGGAAGAGGGATAATGAATATAGGCCTAAATGGGCAAACGTTGGTCGATTTGGACAGAACTCAAAATGCAGGACTTTTTTGGGCCAGGGAACTCGAGGTCGTTTTTTCCAGGCGGCGTTTTCTAATCGTGAAATGCACTCCAAAGCCGGATTGTTAGCTGTTTCATTATAATTATTAATCGTTTAGTTTATGAATGATTTGCGTGTGTTAATAAATATAATGTTTTAATTATGTTGCTCTTAATTTTTAATTTCTGAATTAGTTATCGTGGGCGAAGCGGCGGGCACCTGCTAGTGATAAATATAAATAGACTTAATTAAATAAAAATTAGAGAGAAAATTCACAAGGGATAGCTGCTCCAATCACTAAGGAAACCCCGAGGGTTCAGCCTACCAATACAACTAGAAGACAATGTATTAAAAATAAAAAAAAATAAAATTATCTTCAATATTAACGAAATAGAAAACAAAATGGTCAAGGACATATTTCGTAGTTACGCAATAAGCAGTTTGAATAATTTGAAGATGTTTAGTTTAAAATATGTAACAGAACCACGTACCAAGAACTTCACAGCTCTTGATGCGACATTTCATTCGTATTGCCTCTTCTTTTCGACATCAAATCAACAGGCCATCTGTCTGAATTAGGTAGGCCTAGAACTTATAATTAGGGGGTTTGAAAGAATTATCATTCTTTAATATAGTCTAGTCCCAAGTGCATTCAAGAATTTCTCTGTCTTTCTTTCTTTCTTTACCTTAGTTTCACCTCTCCCTTTTTAGGATTTAAGCGACCCAAGCCGCCCGGGCCTTACAGGGCCGCGACCTGTCGGGAGAGGGATTATCTTTGGATCACATACATACTTTTTTGACCAGACAAGGACATGGAGTGCCTCCCTGGATGAGTGATCAGCCCAATGCCGGGGCCACCTCCGAGACAACACTAACACACAGGACGAGACACACCATTCACACACACACTCACTCCAAACAAGGCGAGGATGGGATGAAGATGATATCTGGGGACCACAAGGGCCTAAAGTTACCTGGCATTTGTCTCACAGGTGAGGGAAAACCCCCAGAAAAAACCCCGCCTAGGTAACTTGTCCCGACCAGGAATCGAACCCGGGCCCGCTGCGTGAGAGGAATGAACGCATCCTCTGAGCCACAGCGGTGGACCAAGAATTTCTCAAGTTTATAAATTTTAAAAATATTAATCCTACGACAAAAATAATAGAACCTTTTATGTAGGAAATGTTATCTACTTTAATTTAGTACCGGTGTATGGAATAATTTTTGCTAAAGTGATAGTTAAGATGCAAAAAACTTACAAAGACCACCTTTAAACATCTCACCCCCCCCCCACCGGTTTCACCCTACCCTCCAATATATTTAGTATGATGTACTGTAGGCCCAACGAACAACCTTGCCAAGTTTCAAAACTCGGGATTTCTTTCACTCGATTACCATTATTTTAATTTAACTGGGCTAGCATGTTTATTTAAAGAAAGACGTTTCACAACTTTTTTTGCACGACTTAACTAATTAGTGGTATTGTTGCCGTGGATCGTAAGTTGGCATTCCCGCACGCAATCTTGTTGCTATGGAAACAAACATTTCGGTGCGGTAAGAATTTACTTACGCCACACATCATAATACAAGCCTTTATGGATAAGGCCCCCCAAGACAAATATTAGGTTCCCATAACAACAAACACATGCGAATCACTTTCTGAAATAAACATCTATCTTCAATAATGTAGGCTATATACATAATATTTTCAGGTAATATCTCAACTAATATAATTAAATAAACATAAATAATCATCGTGCAAAAAATAGCATGCTATACTCGTGCATAAGCGCATAACGGATCTCGGAAAATTGAAAAAACTCGGCGCGAGCGCCTCGTTTTTTCAAACGCTTTCCTCGATCCGTGTGCATCGCTTATGGCACTTGTATCGCAATATATTATTTCCACCTTTGATTATCATAAAACTGTAAATCCACAAGCAAGAGTGGCCTATATAACGAATCATTGCTTGTTTAAAGAAAAGACAGTCAGACACAAAGATTACAAACCTTAAGGAAGTAAAAACGAGGCACCAACCAGTCTGGTATCCAAGTACAACGGAAATAAGCTTAAACTCGGAGAACACACAGAAAGACTTAATATTTCTTAGCCAACGGGAAATATTAATTTCAAAATCCTGGCACTTCAAGATGTTCCGTTGGCAGATCTCCCAATCTATTTGACATCTATGTGTACATCTACTAATTTGTGAATTAACTGGATTTGAAAATCATTACTAGGGCCCAGATTTTTAGGTTTTTATAAACCCTTTATTAGTTTTTTTTTAAGCAGATTGAAGTAGTTTTATTTTAGTATTTAGTTATAATTTTAAGACTTTTTTAAGTTTCACCCAAATCAATACAATAAACGCATTGAAAAAATTCGTTAGTTTAATTTTTACTTAGGAATCCATGGCTTCGAATCATAAGACTATAGGAACCCTTTGTGATATTAATTATCAACAGTTATAGTTTATAGAACACAATTATTTTAGAATTACTCCTGTCATTTCCAACTCCACATGAATGTTTTTCAAATAATCTAAATTTTCTGGAATGTATTTAAAACTTGTTGTACTCCATGTCAGGGACGTATCCAATATATTTTTTCGGGAGGGGCTATATAAGTCTAACACTGTTATCACTAGGGCCCGGAAATTTATGAAAATCATATTTTTAATAATGCAAATTATTACAAGGTGTCAAAGAAATATTAAGAAATTGATGGTTTAATTTTGCATATTTTGTTAGTTTTGCAATGATGCATCATATTTGCTCAATATTAAAATATTTGTGCATATTTAACCAATTTGTCACATTTATAACAGCTTATTATGAAAAAAGTCAAATATTGTGCATATCTCTGTTAATTTAAAAAAACAATAATAAAAAGCTATTTGGCTAAGTGAATGTTTTGGAAACCGACTATAAAATTTGTTGATAGTAAATAGACTATATTTTTTGTAACCGATTATATAATATTAAAGCAACGTTATATTCATTATTTTTCAATTTACTAAAATTTATTGCAATAACTTAACCTTGTTTTATTTTAATTTTTATTATGTGATTCATAAGACTTATACTATCTTTTAAAATTCGTGATGTAATTCAGCCAACAACAGAACGTCTAGTACAGTATTAAATTTACTTAAATGATAGAGCATACCTCATTTTTCCGGAGCATATTTCACAAATTTCAGGTAAAAATTTGATGTTATGCTGAATTTTGTCAGGATGTGCAATTAAACTGTCTACTAGACCTATTTGTCAAATTAAAATGTTCTTATGTGCAACATATTAGCATTACTTAACGTTTCGGGGGGGGGCTGTAGCCCCCTCAGCCCCCCCTCTGAATACGCCCCTGCTCCATGTAGAACACATGACTTTCTGCTTTGAATTTATAATTACAGGCGGAAATATGAAAATATTTGGTATATTATCTAAATAATTCTTAAGAAGTAATTTACGTTCATTTCTTTTTTGCTTTCCAAATGTTCTTTAAGAATTTCCGACTTTTTTTTTTACGAATTTACTGTTATATAATATGCAACTCTTCTCTCTCTCTATATATAAAAGGCTTTGTCCTGACTGACAGGAATCAACGTAGAGCCTAAACTATAAGAGGTAGAGACTTGGAATTTTGACAGTACCTTCGTTTCATAATGTAAGTGCTCACTAAGAAAGGATTTTGAAAAATTCTGATTTTAAATGCCAAAAATCAAATGTTTTTGAGAATACTTAATCCCTTCTTACACAGAATTATCCAATCCGAATCATATTTGACATTAAAACATATTGTTTCAGATGGGTTTGGAATTAAATTAAATGGAAGTTTGACAATTACAGTTGGCTTTGTCTATTTTTGTCATACCTTGGAAATGAGACTTTCGCGATCGCTTGAATGTTGTAAGCCCTAATATGGTCAAATATTGTTTTATTTGGACGAAACTCACTATACAGGGGTTTTCTGGACCAAGGAACTCCAATCTGAGGTCGTTTTTACCAGACGACGCTATCTAATCGTGGTATGTAGTCCACGTGATTTAGGTGTTAATAAATATAATGATTTAACTATTATGCTCTTAATTTTTAATTTTTGAAATAATTATCGCGGGCGAAGCCGCGGGCACATGCTAGTATCATATAATCAGGGTGTCCAGCAGCCTAAAATCTGGAAAATCGGGAATTATGCATGAATTTTCCATGTCGGGAAAAATCCTTGAATTATGCTTGAATTTTGTGAATCGTCGGGTAGAATCGCATAGAAGAGAATATATTTTTTAAGTAGATAGTTTTTACGAAAATTCTACCATTTTCAGAAATATCAGCCATTAATATTTTTTTAAGTTTATAGTTTTTACGAAAATTTTACCATTTTCAGAAATATTAGTCATTAATATTCACTCATTGTGTCCTCCGTTCATAAATTTTTTAATATTAGTAAATAAAGCTATTGTTTTAAATTTTGGAAATTCAAGCCCTGAAATCCGTTAATTATGCTTGAATTTCTTCGGCTTGCCTCACTGGACACCCTGATAATATGCATAATGTGTGAAGAGATATGTGGGTAGTGTTATTTGTCATAGCTAACT
The DNA here is from genome assembly GCA_964059195.1 of Ectobius pallidus. Taxonomy (NCBI): domain Eukaryota; kingdom Metazoa; phylum Arthropoda; class Insecta; order Blattodea; family Ectobiidae; genus Ectobius; species Ectobius pallidus. Next base: position 215,817,519 of record CAXKWD010000001.1, read on the forward strand.
GTATTGCAACTTCCAAAGCCGTAAATAACACTGCAAAACAATATGTTATCATGATAACTGATTTGCATTCAATTCTTTCTAATATATTACCATAAAATAGGTACTAAATTGGGCATTACTCCGGTACCGGTCAACCGATTTAGTCCAATATCAATAGGCTTCTTCCCATGGACTTTATAAACGCGTATACCAACATTCATGAAAATCCGATAAAGCGTATTTGAGTTACAGCGCGTACAAACAGATTGACAGACATTTTCCCGTCTCCCACACTATCTCATAAAGTACCATTCTAGCACTTAATAGAAAAGAGTGCTTGGAAGGGAAGAAATGAAATTAAGCTTGGAATCTGGGTTACCTGTTCACGGTGCCAAGGCTCCGTATCAATTCTGTCAACACTTCTCTACGTCCTAGGATAGATGAGGTACGAGTTCAGAACACATGAGGTACAGTCGGTCAAATAAAAAACGTCGGGACTCGTATGCAGTTAAAATTAAAGTTTTAACGCATTAGTTCACAAGTTTCCTATAAAAAAAACATAAAATACAGGTAATTTTCGGAACATATGAGGCCATGCGACAGGAGGGTAAAAATGAACGAGGGAAAAAATGAACAACGCTGAAAGCGCAACACACGATATTCCAATTAATGTATTGTCATAATTCATTTTGCTTTGTGTCATCGCCACATACAAATGCTAAAGTGAGAGAAAGTGTAGTTAGGGCTGTAATTGACCTGCACTTTTCGGCCTCTGAAGCAGCGAGAAGGTTCCATATTTATGAAAGAGCAGCTCAGAAGTGGGAACTTTACTATAATGCGACCGGAAGTTTTCATAGGAAACGTGGATCTGCGGAAGGCCGCGTATTTCAATGCTAGATTGGTTGCAGAAGTTAGCGTAAGTTATTGATTTTGCACTAGAAGTATCGGTATTATAAAATAAAATCTTTAAAAAATGCTCCTTGAATAAACATATTCCTCGCGAATCTATTAATTATTAATATTATAAAAATTTGCAACCAAGAATATGGCGGATTTGAGGGATATAGCCACAGCCTTCTATACATGTTTGTTTTGGAACAAAACTGACTAAATAATCAAGAAAATACATGGATAGACAAGAGGCGTGTGAGAACCCAACCTTAAGTCTTCCTGTACATGCGCATATGCTCGTTCGTGATACTTTATCAAATACCGCCCGACGTTTTTTATTTGACCGACTGTACATTCTAAGATTCTGTAATACGTGTTATATAGTTCCGTCGATCTGGATCAAGATACCAACAGCTCAACGTCGTTTTATTGTTCTACTAGCAGGTGCCCGCACCTTCGACCGCGGTAATTAATTCAGAAATAAAAAAATTAAGAGAAAGTCGTCATCAGTTTTAGTGTCATATCCCCACAACATAACTATCCCAAATATAAAATTTTGTTTTTATATGATTTTTCGTTTCTGGAGCTAGGCTATTCATAGAAAAAACAGACATATATTTTTTTGTGAAAATAATATTTTTTTGGAGTCAGGATAACCTCAAACGTATAGGCCTAATAATTTACATATTATTATTTATTTTTTGCACTCCTTAGCTAGTAAGTGGTACTTACGAACTTTGTTTACATGGATCGTAAGTTGACATTCCCACACAGTCTTGTTGCTAAGGCCGGTTGCGATGAGGTTAAAACACTTACGGTCCAAGCGCTACGTCATAATTCATTACGATACACTTCATAATACAAGCCTTTATGGCCACGGCCCCCAGGACAAATATTCGGTTCCCATAACAACAAACACATGCGAATCACTTTCTGAAATAAACATCTATTTTCAAGAATGTATTTACATAATATTTTCAGGTAATATCACAATTAATATAATTAAATTGATATAAATAATCATCGTGCAAAAAATAGCATGCAACACACGGGCCGTAAAGGCATTTACGGGTCTCGAAAACTTAAAAACCCTCGGCTGCGCCTCGGGTTTTCAATCTGTTTCCTCGACCCGTAAACGTGCCTTACGGCACTTGTATCGCAATATACTATTGTTATACTGTAAGTCTGTGTCAACAACCCAGCGGCAGTATTGCAATTAATACCAGCCATGGGCGTAAGGTGAAATTTTGTTCGGGAGGGATTCAATGTAAAGTCGTCTCAACTCCATGTCCTTGCGCACATTGTGAATTATTACTTTTTTAAGTACTAAACAGTTGTATTGTGATAATTAATACACTGTAATAAATTAATATGCAGCTCAGTCTTTGTTTTTCTTGAGATTTCTATCCATTTCTCGTTTAAGCTAGAGTCTGTAAATAAAAACTTTCTCTTGAAAAATTATCATAATGCTGTATGGTGCATAGGGCACGTTTATAAAGTCATCTATAAATCCACCGGTGGAAAAGCCCGATTAATGCCGATTACTTCATGATAATTTTGTGATGAGCTCGTGATTACTGTTGACTTTACAAACAGGTTGATGGATTTTGGCGGGAATATTCGAGTTGTCGTTTGACAGATTCCAAAGGGATTTTTGTTTACTAGTAATACGTCACTGTTATTAAGCTGAAAAACTATCAACACCACGAGGTTTTTAAATTTGAATCTTAAATAAATTACGATAAATCTTAAATAATGCTTTGATATCTACAAAATTGTCAAATATGTAACAACCTAATCAGAATTGTTTTAAAAATTTCGTTCCATGATTTATAATCTTCAAAATATTGCAGATATTTCGGGAGGGGTTTCAACCCCCTGAACCCCCCTTTACCGTACGCCCATGATACCAGCCATACATATGTATACATACATGACACATTATACATACAGTTTCAAACATTAAATAATACAACAAGCTAACCTATCAACATACCAATACCCTATCAATTAGTACCGTAATTTAAAAACAACTCTGTCCATTCAAAACTATAGCATATAAAAATATTTACAAACATAACTACATAATACTAGGCCTACACATTATTATCACCTCATTCAATGCATTTTTAAAACATATGGCGTTAGCAGGAAACGTTTCGAAGGTTTCTGTAGGTAAGTCATTCCAATCCTGAATTCCTCTATTTAAAAAATAAAATTTGGCAATATTCGTTCTCTGAAGTCTACCCCTGATTTTGTGTTTGTGATCCTTCCTACTTTTGTAATCTGGTTCTTTAATTTCGCTGTGAAGCTCTTCCCATGCCGGTTCTTTCGTATATACATAACTAGCATGTGCCCGCGGCTTCGCCCGCAATAATTATTTCAAAAATTAAAAATTAAGAGCATAATAGTTAAATCATTATATTTATTAACACCTAAATCACGTGGACTACATACCACGATTAGATAGCATCGCCTGGTAAAAGCGACCTCAGATTCGAGTTCCTTGGTCCAGAAAACCCCTGTATAGTGAGTTGCGTCCAAATAAAACAATGTTTGACCATATTAGGGGTTACAACATTCAAGCGATCGCGAAAGTTTTATTTCAAGGTATGACAAAAATAGACAAAGCCAACTGTAATTGTCAAACTTCCATTTAATTTAATTCCAAACCCATCTGAAACCCACTGGCAACAATATGTTTTAATGTAAAATGTGATTCGGATTGGATAATTCTGTGTAAGAAGGGATTAAGTATTCTCAAAAACATTTGATTTTTGGCATTTAAACTCGAAATTTTTCAAAATCCTTTCTTAGTGAGCACCTACATTATGAAACGAAGGTACTGTCAAAATTCCAAGTCTCTACCTGTTATAGTTTAGGCTCTACGTTGATTCCTGTCAGTCAGTCAGGACAAAGCCTTTTATATATAGCCTATAGAGATACATGCATTTTAATCTATTTATTTTCCTTCTAGATTCTAAAGATTTTCACCTTAGTGTTTTTAGCACAGCCGTTAATGTTAAAAACTCAACTTCGAATTTAGCACGGGCAGAGGTAGTAAAAAATAGAACATTACCAGTGTTGGTAAAAAATATGAGCCTAAAAAGAGGACACGTCTGAGGAATAGAAGACGTCCGGTAGCCAGGCCTTGATAGAACCGGAAATCAAAAACACAAAAAACCTCCATCTTAACCAGATCAGCAATCATAAGCTTTGAACACAAGACCAAATGGTCGATGTATTACAATTGATAGGAAGAAAAACAGAGGAAAATAGATAAAAAAAAAAAAAAAACAAAGACAATCGGAGCACTATGCACAGTACGTCATGATAATGAACTACGTCATGATTGTTTACTCAGTCCGCTGATCAAAGTAAAACTCACTTTCACGTGTGCCTTTGTTCATTATAGGCAATGTTAAAACAAGCGAAACAACAAGGCGTTTTAAACTCCAATTACGGGTGAACTGAATTGGTTCAGGGGGTGTACGCAAATGCACCAGCACTGTGTCACGTGTACGTCATTGCCATTCATAACAAAGTAAATTTAACTCAATAGTAGGCCTACATAATAATAAAATCAGGAAAACTGATGTAACAAAGTGCCATAGAATGATTTTGTTTAATCAGTGACAACTCAATTACGATATGGAGAAAATAAGCATTTCTTAAAATCGATTTCCGAGTTAAGCTCCAGATCGATTTATTAAACAGGGCTTACGGAAGAACAAAGGTCTAGTTTTATAAGCATATGTGAAGGAATATGTGGGTAGTGTTATTTGTCAAAGCTAACTGTATTGCAACTTCCAAAGCCGTATATGAACACTGTAAAACAATATGTTGTCACGAGAACTGATTGATAAATTCTTTCTAAGAAATTACCATACATTAGGAACTAAATTGGGCATTACACCGGTAAATTACAATCTTAAACATTTTAAGAGGAAAATAAAAAAAAGTTACTAGATAATATTAATAACACACTTTAATTTTGTTTGGTCTTTCAATGTTTCAGTCCAATTTATTCAATTTTTTTGTTGTAAATGCTATTTTTAACCACTGGTTAATGCTAAAAAATTATTTTTATTTACATGTACTCATAAATTTAGAATTTTTCGTGTATAGTATACTGTGCAGTGATATGTAATTATATTTATATTAATCTACCATACCACCTAAACACGAGACCTTTGACTGTTTCGAAGAAGTTCATGCTATTGATGAAGCGGGATCCAGTCGATTTGCAGATATAGTGGCATTCAAAAAAACACGATAAAAAGGCCTACATCCTGGACCCCACTGTGCGGTACGAAAATAATGATTTAGACCATGCTAAACAAGTTGATCAGGAGAAGAGAGCAATTTACAACAGCTGCATACCATTCTTTCAGCAAAAATATACATCTAGATATGGAAACCGCAATTGCATCGTGCAAGGACTTCTATTTGGAGCACGGGGTACCGTCTATCAGTTTGTAGCTGACTTCCTACAACTTGGAATTGTTAAGCGCCACCTAATAACTATCTCAGAAACTATAATATCCGACTCTGTTGGAATAATACATCATCATATTTATGGTAGTCGGCCGCGGTGGTCTAGAGGTAGCGTGCCCGCCTCTAAATCCGCAGGGCGCGGGATCAAACCCGGCCGCGGTCGATGGATTTTTCAGGACGTAAAAATCCTGGGCACGGAGTCCTTCGGCACGTAAAAGAACTCCAAGCCTAAATTAGAGCCTCTGGACAAAATTTCTCGGCCCTTTCACGTCCAAGAAATACTTAGTTTCCAGAGGGGGGTTGCGAGGCGATGGGCTTACCACCTGTCCCTCTACCCTCTCTCGGAAAATAAGCATATCAAAATTAGTATAGGTAATGAAACCTCCATTGGAGGCCCCTTCGCCCCACCTGGGGATCATAGGGTACCAGATACAGATACCAGATATGTGGCATATTATATCTCCCGCGAAGTTTGTCAGCCTGTCACCTCTCGTCTAGTGGTATGACGTCACACCTCCAACGTCCAATCACGAGTTTCTTCATAATACGAGGAGAGAAGAATTCGCTAGATCGAGGTATAAAAGAAACTGCATTGGTGGGTGGGTTGGGTGGGGCCGATTTATCCCAAGGTGCGACTTATATTTGAATTTTCCCGTAGTAGTAGGCCTACTAGTAGTACTAATAATATGCAGTTTTACTGTCATTCATTATTATTATTATTATTATTTCACGGTAAAAGCATTAAACATGAAGATCGACTCTGATGGTTTCCGTTCTAGATACTTCTTAGTTTTATGAAAATGTAATAAATAAAATGTAATTGTACTTTAATTTAATTTTTTCTGTGCTAGCCTTTAACACGTATATGCGAGGAAGTTTGTGCAACATATTTTTGCACCATTTATTATAATAAATGATTTCTTCTTCTAGGGGCATGTTTGGTTTTATTTGTTTTTACTTGTATTAAATATGTAATAATGATGATAATGTAATGTAAGTAAGTAATGTTAATGAATGTAAATAAAAATAAATAAAATTTAATTCATTTTCGTGTTTTTAATTACTTATTACAGCTTAATTCTGTAAGTATTCGCTAAATAGTCGCGATAAAAAAGAACTTATAACTTGGAAGTCCGGCTTGTCTCGAGATAAAAACATGCAGCCAGTCTTTAAGTACCGATAAAAAAAAATGTAATTTGAAAGTAAGACTCCTTCAATTTCTACGACCCTTAATTATACCGGAAGGAGACAGAAGGGCTTCTCTTAGCTTGCAACATGTAATTCAGATAATACAAGCAATTGCCAATTAGACAGCAATTACAGTATCAGATTAAAGAATAACGACATTGGGATATCTGACTTAATGGTGCCGGAAGCCATGTCGACAATTCTCAATAGCGGCTTCCAAGTTAATGAACTGGCATTAATAAACATGAATTTATAAACCTTTCCTCCCGAGCAATTACAGGAATTGGAGTATAGGAAACAAGTGTAGATTTTAACAAGTTACTCCTTGCATAGAACATGACAATGATTTCCTATCGTCACCTTATTAAGGTATATGTACAGGTAGGAAAAAAAAGCTGGACCGACTAAAATATCTAAGTTGCCGATATGAGCCACTGCGCATGCCTAGCCATTAAGAGTACGGCAATCTTTTAAAATGTTCTTTTACATTAAAAACATTGTTTAATAAACTATTAATGTTAAATCAATGATTGTGATTACTGTTGTTCATATGTAGGACCCTGATTTATTGGTGAAATAAAATGGCTGATTTCGGTCTTAACTTCCTTCTATTTCGGTGAGTATTTCGTGAAATAAATTACTTTACACTACATTGGGAACATTGCGCAATGATAAACTTTGCTTCTTTATTTACATGAACTAACACCCCCACCCCCCCATTTCTATATTGTTCTCTCCTTGTATGAACTGAAGTAACTTTCGATTTAGGCATGATTAGAGTTTATGTTCAAATATAATGACGAGAAATATTATCGTAATTTCTACTAAACACCATCAGATAGCCATTTACAAATAGAAGTGCCAACCATACTACTGTGGATAAAAACTGTTGAATACAAGTAACAAACATTCTACTCTCTTCTGCTGTAATCGATCATAGGCATCGTTAACTTGGCAAAGATATAGAAGGAAAGAAGAGTACTCAACAGTACAAACCAGGTCACAGACAATCTTTGCGTAAATTCTGCAATCTTTGTAATCGATCACAAATATCGATATATCGGTAAATCTTCGACAGCCACAGAAACAGCAGGAAAAAAAAGCATGCTGGTAAGAAATAAAAATACAGTACACCAAAACACAATTTTGTGATTTTAAGGCACATTTTCGTCCTCATTTCTCACTTTACGGACAGAAGGGGCATATTTCGCGCTTATCGAAGTAATCGCGGAATCGAGTAAATTTCGCGATATTTCGTGGATTCAATTTGGTTCATATTGGTATTTTAAGCATATAAAAGCAAAATATAGCTAAGGGAGGTTGTTTTATAAAATTTCGCGCTTATCGTTGTTACCATAAAATACGGCCCCTATTCATATGCTATTAACATATAGCTAGAAAAAGTCACTCAAATATATTTACATTTCTTGGAAAGTACCACGGACACGGCATTTCAGTATACGAAATATGGCTACCATTTTTAATGACTATTCCACTCATACGCCTCGTGTTTGATATTGACCAAAAATGTTTAGCAATTACTCAGATATAGACCAATCACGATCGTTTATCTTATAAAATGCTTGCTCCTAATATGAGGATGCTTTTGTATAGATTTTATTCGTGAACTCTTAGTCTAGCGAAACAAAATCTTGCTTCATAATATAGGCTAGCTAGTGAAGGTTCTTGACCATACTTTGGACACGTAGGAGGAAAATTAAAATCTGGATTATCTTTTGGCCCTCAAATTACAGCTCATAAGTCATAAACGACCATACAATATGTGGTATCATTTTTTTGAAAGACCCCATGTTATATTGTTATTGTAATGTTAGTGTGTTGCTTTTTTCTTCACGTGATCTAAGAGCTAAAAATAGGCACTTTTTTATTTATATCAAATGTAAAATGGGATAATATGCATAATGGTAATACCATATCTCACAAAGCTAAAGCTGATAGGGCAAAACTAATGGCACATTTGGCATCAACGACCTAAATATACTCAAGAATAGGTATAAAATCTAAGGCACCAAAATGCCTATTGGTCTATGTAATAGAACGAATTTACAACAAATTACTCAAGTAAAAAATATCCCTTTATTTTAAATAATTGCCTTCGGTTAGTCGTTAGACCATTTTAAGCAAAGAACGGAGTTTTGTTGTTTCCTAGTGACGTCATAGTGTGGAGACAAAGCCACCTGTAGGGAACGTGGCCAATTCACTCGGCCTCTATGAACTGATGCATCATTTTAAAACTGGAACGCGCCGGTATATTTAGATTCTATTGCGTGTTTCAGCTGATCTGACGTCACTTTAACTACTATGACGATGCTAGTACCAGCTATTATAAACTTACAATTACTATTGCCAGAAATAGCTTCCCCTTTGTTTTACTATAATTGTATAGAATATACGGTAAAGAGCTTCACTCAATGGACGGTTCATTGACATTTGTTTTTAGGACGCTGCCGATTAAATATAAATGTTCAAAGGATATATTTAGTGCACATCTTGGCCCACATTTCGTATTTACCCCTTGGAAAATAAAATAATTTTATGTTCCCTCTACTCGGGTCACAAGAGGTTTCTAATTATCCATATGTTTCGATATCCAAGAATGGAGTCAAACATTTATTAAGTGCCACAATTCTACTTTATAAAATTGTCTGGGGGACGGGAAAATGTCTGTCCGTCCGTGTGTCTCTACGCGCGATGAATCAAATACGCTTTATTGGATTTTCATGAAACTTAATATACGAATTTATAACATCCATGGGAAGAAGCCTATTGATATTGGACTAAATCGGTTGACAGGTACCGGAGTAATGCTCAATTTACTGCCTATTTTATGGTAATATATTAGAAAGAATTTATCAAATGCAAATCAGTTCTCATGGCAACATATTGTTTTACAGTGTTCATGTATGGCTTTGGAAGTTGCAATACAGTTAGCTTTCACAAATAACACTACCCTCATATTCCTTCACATATGTTTATTAAACTAGACCTTTGTTCTTCCGTAAGTCCTGCTTAATGAATCGATCTAGAGCGTAACTCCAAAATATATATTTTTTTAAACAACAACAACAAAAACAAAAACAAAAACAAAAAACTTTTGGACAGTTAAATCCCAATTAATAAACAGATTAATGGCAACTGGGATGGACTTTTGGAGGCTGCTCGCAGGAATATCTAGGCCGGAAAGAGTCAGAAATTAAGTCATCAGGAAGAAAATGGATAATTTTGTAGAAGAAAAACAGCTCTTGTGGTATGGACATACAAAAAGAATGCCAGAGGAGAGGCTACCATGGCGGATTATGGAATGGGAACCACCAGGAAGGAAGAAAAGAGGGAGACCGCAAACCACATGGATACAAGGAATTCAGGCATCAATTAGAAGAAGAAATATTGAAGAGAATTTATGGACAGATTGACATAAATGGAGAAAAGAAAATTAAATTATATGTGTAATCTTGGGTTACCGGAAAATGTAAATTGAAGTACATTGTAAAACCGGATAGTAAAAAGAATATTTACTAATATGTTAGAGAAATGTTCTTTGTTGAAAAAAGCAATTAGGGCCTAGCTTTTACTTTGAGAACTCAAAGGAGAGCTCAGAACGGTGAGAGGAAAAGCAAAGCATGACTTAAGGGGTTATTTGCTGTGCTCTTTTTTAAGAGGATTAACCCCCTCCATGGAAATGGCAGAAAAAAGTTGATCTGCTTTGTAATCATAAGAAAATATATTACTAAAATACTGAAAGAAAACTCAGAAAGAACCTTCTTAAACCAGCAAAATAGCAAACAATAGAAATCCACAATGTGATGTACTGGGCTGTGTAGTTGATTAAAGCCGGTTGTCGACCAAGAGCTAAGCTAAGTTAGTTTAGCTTAGCTCACATACAGTGCGGGATTTCATATGTAGTTGTGCCGACAAAACTACATATGAAATCCGGTTGTGCCGACAAAACTACATATGAAATCCGGCACAACTACGAGTACGTGAAATCTCGATACAACGATTTCGCAGGGACCAGAAAAATATATTGTTATAGAGAGATATATTGTTATATCGAGAATTTACAAAAAATGTTCAAATTTTGGTTGTATATAGGAAATCATTGAAATAATTGAAATTCGTTAGGTACTTAGGGAAATAAAGATTTTTAACACAAGAACTGCTATACTGTACAGTTTTTACTACATCCTTACATTATTACACTATGAGCAAACCCATTTTACATTGCATTATAGCACAGCACCATGAACAGGATGACTCATTTTTGCCCCTGTTTTAAAAGTCAGAAATGACAGTTTGTTTAGCTTTTTTTTATGAACAGGGATACACACAATAATGCCCTTATTTGATTCGAGGTTCACTAAATGACATTCTCGCAAGCACAGAACACATACATAGAGGCAATGGCTTCGAGTGCGGTTCAAGTTGGTAGATGCACACTTTGTACCTCCTCTTCTTCATCTTCCGCCTGCTTGTTTTGGATTTCCTCAATGTTTTCTTCAGTTAGCTCCGGGGAGTTCATGATTTGCACTTTCACGATCTATTTTTATCCTTGTACCGAGGAAAAGGTATTTTACGGGGATTCTAAATGTAATCGTAATGGAGAGGTTTATCGTTATTAAGAGTATCGTAAAACCGAGGGGAATTTTACATTATTTTAATGGAAAGAATGCCGGGACCAAAATATTTTAACGTTATAAAGAGTATTATCGTTATATCGGTAATCGTTGTACGGGGATTTCACTGTATATGAAATACCTCACTGAATGTGAGCTAAGCTAAACTAACTTAGCTTAGCTCTTGGTCGACAACCGGCGTAAAACACCGCACTGCAACCAGAAAGTTGTTTCTTAAAATTGATTAGGCTAAATTTAAATTTAGTAAATTACCCTCTAAATACAGCGTGTTAGATGTAGCCTAACTCTTGAGCGATCGGGTGAAATATCTACCCGAATAAAGCCGCTAAAGGTGTAATGATTCAGGTTCCCACAATTACAGTTAAAATTACAATGAAAATAAAATCACGTAAACCGATATAACAAAGTGCCAGATGGAGTTCATAGGCCATATTTCAGAAACTATTTAGTTTTAGACAACGGTTATAAACATATGTGAAGGAATAAGTAAGATAACTAGACTACTGCTAGGCAGGCTCGAGCTATGATCGAGGGACCTAGCAAGAAGAACAGCAAGATTCTGTTAACCCTTAACCGGGTACAACTTAGAGGTGTAGTTGGCCTGTTAACAGGACACAACACCCTAAAGAGACACCTACATGTGATGAAGCTTAGTGCGGATCCCACATGTAGGAAGTGTGGCAGAGAAGATGAGTCCTCTCTACACATATTGTGCGAGTGCGAAGCACTTGCTACAATCAGACACTTTCTCCTGGGCTCGGATGACATAAGGAGAACTAACCCAAGATCTATCCTGTCCTTCTTGAAGGCAACAGGACTTGAATGAATTCTCCAGTAAGAGGGGCACAATGGGCCCAATTATGTGGCCTACGTGCACGGGACCGAAAGGGCCCAACCCATTCATTTTCATTCATTCAAGATAACTAGAATAGTTATTAACAGAACGAATTTACAGCAAATTGCTCACGTCAACAATAGGCCTCTTGTTTTTTGTCAAAACACCTTAAGCCGTACTAATACGCAGTCAATAAATTTCGAGGTTTTTTTTAAATAAAATAAACAAGTAACTATTCCTTATATCGGCTTTCAAAAATAGCATAAACAATTGAGAGAGATACCTTTAATGATACAATTATTCAATACATCACTCAATTCACTTCCGATCAACAAAAATAAGTAGATTCGAATGTCACGAATTTGTTCTTTAATATACTTCTCTGTCGTTGGTCGCAACTTGTTATTTTAAAGTTGAAACGACAATGGATTAGTTGCAAATTACAAAGTAGGCTACTGCAGACGGATCAAGCTTAATTTCCTGCGACGGCGAGGCGGCATATTTTCGAGTTATAAAGGCAAGCGACAAAGCGACATGTACATTGTCAATTTCAGTGCGTTGTATAAATTTATTTCTGTTATGTCTTTTCTTAAAATGCACAAATTCACATATTCATCTCCCACAAATTTAAGATCACGAAATCTGAATTACATAGATTTGAGAATAAGTCATTAGCCCAAATGCACTTAAAGAAAAACACCTAATATTATCAGTAAATTTTATTAGTTCTTCACTCTATGAAACAGTTTACTAATAATATTAGCAATATTTACTAATAATTTAGAGCCATGAACTCAAAACCTGTGATGGGAAGTAATTGAGTAAAAGTAATCGGATTACAGTAACAATTCCTTTTTTGGTCCCGTTTACTTGTAATCAATACTTTTTAAAAAAATGTAATTTCTACTTCTAATTTACTTCTGGAAATAAAATTGTAATTGTTACAATTTAGTAGTCATTAGTATTAGTATAATTCTTGCTTGCTACATCGTCATCACTACTGTTTTTTAACTAATATCCAAATTAGAGTTAATATTAACAAAAAGTTACTCAATGTTTCCGAAAATATTCTCATTGATGTGTTTTTTTGTTTTGTTTCTTCATTAATAATTTGGGCTTGTGCCCAAAACAAACCAAAAACAAGGAATTTTTAGGGACGGCCATTTAGTAAAGTAATTGTAATTTTACTGACTACTTTTTGAAAAAGTAATTTGTAATTGTAATTAAGTAAAATGTGTCACAGGTAATTGTAATTCAGCCCAATTACTTTCTTTTTGTACTTTTCCCATCACTGCTCAACTAATAGTATTAGAAAATATTCTTGTGAAACAGAAGACTAATAACTGATATTATTATGTATTTGCTAATAATATGGGTGTAAAAGTGTTATGAAACAGGGCCCTGGTCCCACATGATTGCCAGGGTAATTGGCTTACTGGCACGGGGACATGTGCAAGGCTCACGTGCTGAATCCCGGAAGTTCACAGTCCACACTTGTATTCAAACCAATGTGCAATTTCCTATCGACCGGACAATTCCACTCTGACACTTCCTTAGGTAGGGCATTGGGGAAGTACTAAGACGAACATTCACCCCAACATCTTAGTGCATACTCAAGGGGGTGTCACGTGGAGCATAAGGAAGTCAAGTTGTGTACGATTCCCTCTTGGAAATGAATTGGTTCATAAAGAACGGGCACCAATCACATTCTTACAACATTGACTTAACATTGTATTTCCCATCTCCAAACAAATCAGTTTATAAAGAAACAAAATCAGTTGGGGACGCTGGAGGGCCAACGAAAATGTGCTTTTTTGTATTCTGCAGCCTTTTGCTCCCATCATTTTTAATAATGTTCAATTTCGGAGATTGTGTGGTGGACGGGAAAATGCCTATCCGTGTGTCTGCACGCGCGATATCTCAAATACGCTTTAACGGATTTTCATGAAAATTGGTAAACGCGTTTATAACGTCCATGGGAAGAAGCCTATTGATATTGGACCAAATCGGCTGAACGGCACCGGAGTAATGCCCAATTTAGTGCCTATTTTATGGTAATATATTAGATTTTATCAAATGCATATCAGTTATCATAGCAACATATTGTTTTACAGTGTTCATATACGGCTTTGGAAGTTGTTGCAATGCAGTTAGCTTTGACAAATAACAGTACCCACATATTCCTTAACATATGCTTATCGAACTAGACTTTTGTTCTTCCATAAGCCCTGCTTAATGAAACGATCTGGAGCTTAACTCGGAAGCCAATTTAGAAAATAACTTATTTTCTGCATTCTGCATTCTAGCACTTTGCTACAACAGTTTACCTAATTAGTTGAGCGTAAAAAAGGCCAAATTTCCTTAACTCTACCGGGTAAAATGAAACTACTCATATTAAGAATACAGTATAATATTGGCAAAATACAGAGTATCTACACCGAAATGCCCTAATTTTAGATTGCTCCCAATCTCTTCTCTATATATATAAAAGGCTTTGTCCTGACTGACTAAATGAATGACTGACTGATTGACTGAATGACAGGAATCAACGTATCAACAGGTAGAGACTTGGAATTTTGACAGTACCTTCGTTTCATAATGTAGGTGCTCACTAAGAAAGGATTTTGAAAAATTCTGATTCTAAATGCCAAAAATTAAATGTTTTTGAAAATACTTAATCCCTTTTTACATAGAATTATCAATTCCAAATCACAGAATATATTGTTGCCAAATGGTATCAGGTGGGCTTGGAAAAAACAATTGAAATGCACTTTTGACAAATAAGAGAAGTTATCAAAATAATTCATGTTATAAATAAATATTACAGAATGAAATCCACTAAAATAATGGAATCACATAACTTTCTCTACCCTGGACATAGAGAAAACAAAACGAGGTATGGTAATGTGTATATTATTATATTATATCGCAGGTTTTTGGAGAGAAAAGTATGAAAGTGATAATGCTTTATGGTAACATAAGAGTGGGAAATTTCCCGCCTCGATATTACAATTTTATGTTACAGGAATTTCTGTTTCTTCTTATTTAAACCTCTACCAGGCTTGCCGTGCACTGTACAAGCGATGGGATGCAACATTCTAGATCCTCTATGAGCCATAAAAAACTATATCAAGCGTTTTCTGAGGGAATATTTTGAGTGTAATAAGTCGTTCTTCCTATTTCAAATTATAAATGCCTATATAAGGACCTAGAATTTAAAATTGAAAATCCTTCATAAGCTAATTTCCAATTACAAAATACAAAACCCGGGCGACGCCGGGTCTTTTAAGCTAGTACAATATAAATAGAGATAGGGGAATTTCATTCCCAAACATATGTCCTATTAAGTATTACGATTGTACAAAAAATCACAACTGCAGTTACATGAAGAATGTCTAGTGTGTATTCAATTTTTGTCCAGGTTCACTGGAACACTCTGAAGCCCCACAAAAATAAAAACATGGGTGTTATATCACAAGAATGAAGGCCAATACACAGGTGTCAGTACCGGGATACCCGAATTTTTGGGCCCTTAAGAATCATGAAATGCATTTTTTAAGTCTGACTTGTCCGTTGGGTGCAACGGGGGATTTTCGTAAACAGCGCCGAAGTGTCGGTTGTGAGAAAATTTAGGCTGCAATTTAAACTCCTGATAACGAAGGAGTCGGACCTGAGAAAAAAGGCATTTATTATTATTAGAAAGGCCTCAAAATTCGGGCATTTCGGTGCACACCCCTGTAAATCAGTGGTTCCCAACCTTTTTCAGCTGACACCCCCTTCGACTATCATGAAATCCTCACGCCCCCCCCCCCTTTTAGATAGTGATGGGGAGAAGAAGGCCTAAAAACGTGATTGTCAGTACTTTTGTAGTTTAAAAGATCCCTATAATCCTTGTAAAAATAAAATTAACAATGCTAACCTCTTTTATTATTCTTATTTATCATGTGATGCTTTTGCTGTCACACATACAGACATATAAAACACGAAAATGCATATCTAATTATTGTGAGTCTTATTTGAGTCTCAGTACAGTTCATAAAAAAGTTAAATGTAGAAAGACAAATGTCCAATATAGAGTTAAAAACCGAATATTACAAGTATTTTTCAAATGAGAAGCGTTTTCCTTCACCGCCATTCACGTGTACAAGCTAATGAAGTGCCGCTAGCAGTAAGACTCTTCCTTCCGTCTCACCGTCTCTGATTGGACCGCGTATCTAAGCAGGAGAAGGAGAAACTGTTTGTCATCTGCAAAACACTGTAGTGAGATGATTGGCACTGTTTTGCTTTCACCAGCTCTGAGATATTAGGTTTTATGTTTGACAGAGCACAACGCACATCACTCGTATCTCGTATTTGGATTTCCAAACGTGTTGAGGACAAGATATGACTATTTAATATGACAGGGAAAATATAGTTACAATTTAGAAGATTATAAAACGTAAATTCACACTGTTCTTGTTATTCTTGTTAATTACGGTATGTGTCTGTGTAATTGTTTGGTTAAAGTTAACCGAATAAAAATTCTTGTTGATGGACAAGGCAACAACACTAAATCAAAATATGCAAAATACTAATTTCAAATTGTTGCACGCCCCCATAAGAAGAAGCTCACGCCCCCCTGGTTGGGAACCTTTCAAAATACGACTGCCATTAATAAGTACTCTATATATCACCGTATGATTGAACGACGAATCCTTGGAAATATCTGTGGTCAGTGTTAAAATGTGGGCAATTCGGTGACCTAATGGAATATATGATGACGCGGATCGATTCGAATGACGCAGACTGCGGTGCAGAGGCTGCGACCGTGAAAATCTGGAGGGTCACTGCCAGAAGCACCCCGGTTGGCTTCCTGTTCTTGTCAGGCCTAGTGCACTACGCGAGAAAAGACTGGGGCACAACTATGCCTTAAGGCTAGTTTACACGATGACACTAGGTTTCGTAACCACTTCACAGTGTGAAAGAATTATCATTACACTGCCTTAATGTTTGTTGCGATCAAGATGGAAATCCATAGATGGCGTCGAAATCTAAATACCTACATTTTACACCCTGTCATCTGTTTTCTGCTTTTACGCGGAAACGTCTATACCGAATTAAGGCCGGGTTTCCCTGTCACAGACACATTAAATTAAAGTAATTTGAAAAGAAAGAAAGATTTAATTTTTAAGGAGACATTCCTGTGTAATACCTCTATCATCATCACTAGGGCAAAGCATTTGACGATTTTGCATTTTTTATATATATATGAAGGTTAAAAGACAGCTCAAATATATATAAATGTGTATCATGAAATAATTGATTAAATAAGGGCACTTTGTTTTTGTATTTTTTTCTTTATTTTGCATTTTTCCTCATTTTCAAGATATAGGTAATTTTCTGCATTTTTAGGTCTTTTTCGGCATTATAGGTCATGTTTCAGTGGAGGTAGAGAGGAGCTTTTCCATGCACAAATCGTTACTTTCAGACAACAGACAATCGTTTTAATTTGAGAATCTCTGCCAAGTGTTCATAGTTCATTTTAATTCAGGTATATTGTAAACACCACAGCAGTTTGTCTTGCAGCAATAAAGGTGTTTTATTTCTTTTTAAATGGCACGTATTTGGCTAGGGGCAATTTGATGGGAATGCGAATTCAGAAAGAATTTCTTTTTCGCTAAGGGTGTCCAAGTAGTATATATTTACTTACTTCTTTAGTAACAAAATAAGTGTGCTTTATATTGTAATTTCATACATTAAATTGCGTTTAGCAATTCAGTAGGCCTACTTAAATAAATAATTATAAGTAATAATGATAAATTTATTGGTCTGTTTTTAATTTCTTGTCAATTTTTCACAATTTTTAGGTCATAAATACATTTTTTTTATTTTTTGTCACTATTTTATGGTCATTAAATGCCTTGCCCTAATCATCACATACAAAAGGGATTCCGCAGAAGTTTGCCAGTTATAACTAGACTTCGGATTTCAGGCAAAAACCTATTTTAATCTTTAAGTGATATATGGACGAAAACTTGTATATGCATGTTTCATAAGTGACAATGCCTAAAACTGATACTTTTATAGGACCTAAAACAGCCTATTTTTGCGTCAGACCCTAATATTGCCTTTTTACTTGTTTTTCCTCTAAAGTTCAAAATAAGTTATTATTTGTTATACAGTAAATTCTAGCATTTATTTTCAGTTCGTACTAAATTTTTAGCTCGGAATGTGCAGTACATGACAGATTTGTGACTTGGTTAAATAGTAAGGAATGCTTCGTCTTCAGTAGAAAAAATCCCTGGAATTCCCAAGAAAATGTAGTGTTTTTCTCCAGACTCCCACATCCAGTTTAAAAAAATGTAGTTTACTGAATCACTGAGGGATACAAGGGGTTGAATATGCTACCGTGCGTAGCTTCTGGGCGCATGGATTAGGTTTTCACTGTTATGGTAGTAATACGGGCTCTATTTAATTCTGTGTACCATAGGCCTATATCTGTGTTTTATCATGATTATTGATTAATGGTGACTTCAATAAATATAATATTCTGCATTGAAATTGAGATATTTCAGAAAATTGGCAACTTAACGATTTTATAAGAGACTATTTTACTATTTTTAGAACCTATTTTCCAATTTTTAGAGCCTATTTTAGGTACCTAAAACAGCATTTTTAGCGACCTAAAAGTCCGAAGTCTAGTTATAACGTTGTTGTGCCTATATTATACACTTGACCTTAACACTGAACTTGCTTTATCTCAAGGTCTGAAGGAAACTGAATACGGTCTTAATCTGATATTTATGTGCCGGCTGCATCTTGGCAGCGTTATTGCCTGCAATGGAGGCAAAAGGGGTGGGCTGGGTGATCCATTAAACAGGCATTTCTTCTGTCTCAACGAAAGTGAAATACGCCTACTGCCATCTCTCAGCTAAGCTATGAACTAATGCTGCTTGAAAATCGACCAGTAAAACTAAGCTTAAGACCTATATGGCACTATCACATTTCTGTATTACAAACCCAGTTATGACATAATTATATAGCTCTTAATATTATATCATTATATAGAGTCCCGCTATTCCGAAAACAGACTTCAGATAAAATACCGATTTTTACTTCCTCTGCCCGTACCATAGGTACTATAGGTAGAGGAAGTATTGTTTTCGACCCTAAAATTCGAAGTTGAGTTTTTAGCATATATACACGTTTCAAGGCCCCCTGAATCCAAAAATACTATTTTTGGAAATATGTCTGTGTGTCTGTGTGTGTGTGTGTCTGTGTGTGTGTGTGTGTCTGTGTGGAAAATATCTGTGAACAAGCTAGCTCCAAAACGGAAAATCGTATGAAAACAAAATTTCGTATTTGGGTCATGTACCTTCTGAAGATGTGAGGATAAGATTGGCGACTATTTTCTCTTATTTTTAAGGGGACTTTACATGAAGAAATTTTCGTTTTTCGCGATTTTCTCGAAAACGGCTCTAACGATTTTCTTTAAATTTTGCACATAGGTTGCTTATACTAAGAGCTAAAACTTTTATTTGAAACATTTTTTCGAGAAAATTCTCTGAGGGTAGTTACAAGCCACCCACTGTTCACCCACTGTTTGTAGAAAGTTTGTCTTACGTGATGAACAACTGAATTCGCGCTCTTTCACGGCCTCTTATTTTATATAAGAATGTGAAGTGAGAAAGATGTGTTGTTGACCATGCATAGAGTAAAGATGTATCTGAGGGAAATATTCGATAAATTTCGGAAATTATATTTTACGGCAGAAAGTTCAATAAACGTCTGCAGTAATTTGTTTTTTTTTTTTAAAGTTTGTTATATAGACTGCGCTTTTAGTCGCATCATTGAAAGAAGAGGTATTTATAGGATAATTAGCGTAAAATTGTGTCTTGCGATTCTGTACAAGGATATGTGAATACTGCTAACTTTTATTTGGGCAGAGGAAGTTATGTGACTTTCACATCAGATTTTTTAACTTAAAAACAGGAGATATTAAAAATGCATTCGTAAAAAACTTATATTTATCGTTACATAAAGAAGTTAAATAGAGAAATACACAGAGCCTAAACTTGATGAAACTCCTGAAACCAAATTGGAAAGAAAGCTGGTTACTTACATTTATACAATTCCCCGCACTTGATTTACGCCTCAAGAAGTCAATACGTTGATATTATTAATGAAATCCGCCTATTCCGAATTCCCGCTAAACAAAACAGTGTTCGGTCCCAATTAGTTCGAAATAGCGGGACTCTATACCTAGTCATATCATAAGTTCTGTCAATAGAATCCCGACCTCCTTATCTCACTCACAGAAAGTAAGAGGGGCATGAAAATAAGGGTTGTTTACACTCGCATCCTGTACTCAATATTGTAACCTGGAACATGCAGTCAGCACTCATACTTGAGATGGAGTGGAGAGCAAAAGAAAATTGTTTTGCAATAATAGCGTTACACAAGTGCAATAATGACGCAAGTACCATTTTCAAGTTATTGAAACCACTTGGAATCACGCTCAGATTTGTGTACCGAACCATACAGAGATTCGTACAGCTTGGCACAGTTGATGGCCATATAAGGTCTGGGTGTCCTCGCACAATTTGAACCCTGGAAGCGGTAAAGAAGATAAGGGCTCAAATTCAAAGAAATCCAGTCAGAAAGCAAAAGATAATAGCCCAACAGACAGGAATTTCGCAAGTGAGTGTTTCAAGGATATTAAATCAAGACCTCAGATTGAAAACTAACCGCCGAACTACCGGACGCTATCTGGATGCTCTTCTGAAGAAAATTAGAGCCCAAAGATCAAAAGTGCTTCTTCAGGGGTACACAAAAGGTGAACATAAAAAAATTCTGTTTACAGATGAAAAAATATTCACCATAGAGGAGAAACTGAATAACGAAAATGACCATGTGTATGCTCACAGCAGTAAGGAGGCCCATGAAGTTGCTCCCGGTGTCCAGCGTGCCCATCATCCAGCCTCAACAATGGTTTTGATAGGAGTGGCCTATTCCGGTACCACAGAGCTCCATTTCTGCAGAAAAGGTGTGAAAACCAGTGCCAAAGTGTACAAGGAAGATGTTTGGGAACAGATTGTGAAGCCACTTATCAGACTTTGTTCAATAATGAGCACTGGATATTCCAGCAGGACTCTGCACCAGCGCACAGGGCTAGCATCTCGCAAGAGCGGCTTAAAGCCAATGTTCCAGAGTTCATTGCCCACAGTGAATGGCCGTCCTCCAGCCCAGACCTCAACCCTCTGGATTACAAACTGTGGGACATTTTAGAGACTAAGGTCAACTCTTCCCGCCATAGAAATTTGGAGAGCCTGAAGAAAGCCATTGTGAGTGCAGTGGCCACTTTGGACATAAATTTTATATGTACCTCAGAAGATGACTGGCCACGACGTTTGAAGGCCTGTGTCAAGGCCAAAGGTGGTCATTTTGAATAAGTGTATGTGCATTTTGTTTGTGAAAGTGTGGTGTTTAATTTAAGACCAAAGAATTATATATTGTGAAATTTTTATGTTCTACAGAGGTCTTTAAAGTTGTGACAGAACTTATGATATGACTGGGTATATAGGCGATTGACCAGGTGAAGAGAGGTCCTGTTCTAAACCGACTGTTCGACATTTCGTCTGTAAACTTGTATTATGCGGCTACGACCAAACGCATAGTTCGATTTAATCCAATTTGGCATTAATATCTGTCTGTCTGCTTCATTGGATTTTCATGCAACTTGGTATAAGCATTTATAACGTTCATGGGAAGAAGCCTATTGATATTGGGCCAAATCGGTTGACCGGTCCCGGAGTAATGCTCAATTTAGTGCCTATTTTATAGTAATATATTAGAAAGAATTTATCATATGCAAATCAGTTATCATGGCAATATATTGTTTTACAGCGTTCATATTCATTAAGCAGGGCTTGCGGAAGAACAAAGGTCTAGTTTGATAAGCATATGTGAAGGAATATGTGGGAAGTGTTGTTTGTCAAAGTTAAGTGTATTGCAACTTCCAAAGCCATTTATGATAAATTCTTTCACAATATATTACCATAAAATAGGCACTAAATTGGGCATTACTCCGGTACCAGTCAACCGATTGGTCCAATATCAATAATCTCCTTCCCCTGGACGTTATAAATGCGTATACCAAGTTTCATGAAAATCCGATAAAGCGCGTACAGACACACCCACAGACAGACATACAGACATTCTGGCACTTAATAAATGGATGTACAATATCTCTATGCATGTGCTTCAATTGTAAGGGAAGTGATGGTTATTGAATTAATACTAAAGTAGAAATAAAAGATGCAAATTCCGCTGTGCTGTAAAGTTCAAAGTTCCTCTTCTCCGTATCGGGACATATTCATGGATAAAACTCGTTTTCTTGAAAGCTTGCTCCAATTTCACGGGGAGATAGCGGAGACGTGCTCCTGAGAGGGATCAGATGCTGAAACAGACAAGGTCAGGGTGAAGCGCCGTAATGACAGCAAGGGCTGTACAAAATACAATACTTTCCAGTTTCTTTCCTTTCAGGCTATGTTCTTCCACTTTTATCATCGAAGTCTAGATTTTAACGAGACTATTCCACCCATTTTCCACTATTTGATATTGACCAATAACGTTTAGAAATTCCTGGGATACAGACCAATCATGGCCGTTTATCTTACAATATTCTTGTAGGAAACGCGAGGATGTCATTTTATCGGGTAAAACCGTCTACTCGTTACTGGACAAGAAAGCATCAGTGTGCAGTGATTAATACGTCACATGCTGCCATTAAAAAGCACGAAAACATATTTTATACAACATAACTTGTTTTGAAATTGAAATAATATAAAGGTACATCGATTAAAAACACAATTTCGATTCGGTGCAAGCCAGTTCGTGAGCTTTTATTCTGTCCTGCTGTTAGCTTATCTGAATGAAGTTAACTATGTCTTATATACACCACTGGTAGCACTGGTCACAACATGGACATGGTCGAATCGATTCACGGATGGTTGATTCATAGTAGGCCGTCATCTCAGAGCTGTTAGTTTTGTTGTTATATAACAAAGCACGAAAGTAATTATTATTTGTATAATCCGTTACATTTTTATTCGTCGAATAGTCTTAATAAATCCAACTCATCAACTCTCGTGGGAAAACCTATGAGAATCCGGACCTCGAGTTACAAATTTTATTGTGACTATTTAGCGAATACTACGTAATTAAGTGCATAATGAATATAATTAAAACAACGAACATTAATAAAACATATCGCTATTTGTGTCAATGTAAGTAAGATACCCTTTGGCTGGACAAGCTATATATTATAACATAGGCCTATTGATAGTGTTTTACCATCCACGATATCCACTTGGTGAAACTTTACATTAGCTGTTTTATTGTTTTGGTTAACCTCCTTGGTATAATTACTATTAATATTGTTCTTAATATTAAGTGCCAGAATGGTACTTTCTAAGATTGTATGGTGGAGCGAAAAATGTCTGTCCATCTGTCCGCGTGTCTGTACGAGGGATAACTCAAATACGGTTTATCGGATTTTCATGAAACTTGGTGAATGCAGTTATAACGTCCATGGGACACAGTCTATTGGTTTTGGACGAAATCGGTTGACCGGTACCGGAGTGATGCCCAATTTAGTGCCTATTTTTATGGTAATATATTAGAAAGGCCCGATAACTCAAATACGCTTTATCGGAGTTTCATGAAACTTGGTATACGCATTTATGATGTCCATGGGAATACGCCTATTGAATTTGGACCAAATCGTTTGACCGGTACCGGAGTAATGCCCAATTAAGAGTCTATCTGTGTCCTTCAATACGATCTCAATCCGATTCGATCCTACCTTTTAGATTTATCGAGCTTAAGACTCAATTCGATCTGAAATGCCGTTTCCACGACAATTTAAATACAGTAAGTATATTCAGATCGATTTGAATTCTCTATGAAAACGCAATAATAGAACGCTCGAACAAAATGTACATTAATACGCTTGTGCCCCTTGCTGTGGCGACCACTTCTCTGCCACGTGAGTAGTGCGGAAAGTCTAAACACGATACTGCAGGCGGCGCATAACCACAACAAAACAAAAGCTTAAGAGTTGTTAAGCTCCCCTGATACGGTTGCTAGGGCTGCATATTTTGTTTTTACCGTTCAATATTCCACGCTACTTTATACAGGACATACAGAATCTGCAGCATTATCCTCAACTGCCTAAAACGGTCAAACAGACCAAAATAAAGCTCAGGAACAAAACAACAGAGCTTAGTGGCGACGTTCGGTTAAGACAGGATGATGATGATTATGATGAGGATGATGATGATGAAGATAATAATAATAATAATAATAATAATAATAATAACAACAACAAATTTATCTCCAAGCACACAAAAGTAAGACATTACAATGCAGGCATGAAGAGGAAAGCAGACATTGAAAACGTTGAGAAAAAATAACGTAAAATCATAAGAAAAATTCTAGGCCCAAAACTCGCAGATGAACAATACCGACTCAGAGCCAAACAGGAAATCAAACAATACACAAATATTCACAGTGACATTAGAAAACGCAGATTGAGATTCTACGGACACATTAAAAGAATGAACCCAGACAGATTTACAAAACAAATAGTTGAATTCTATGAAAACTGGAGTAAAGCGAAAACAGATACTATGAAATAGATAGATGAAATCAAAACCGAACTGAAACCGGCAAGAATTACACCAGAAGATGTTCAAAACCGGAAATGGCAAGTTGACCAAGAGGAAAAGCCAAAGAAAAGAAAGAAAGGAAGCCCACAGTAAAAGGATAAAAGAGACATGGGCACACAGAAAGGTAAATGCACACCTCTAGGTACTTTGCGTAGTCCTAATGGGCTTATTCGCATATAATAAGTTAACAATAACTTAATAATCAGATAAACTGTTATAACAAAGTACCAGAATGCTTTTTTTTAATCAGTGATAATTGCAATTATGACATGCATAAAATAAGTTGTTTTTTGTAATTGCTCAGAGTTAAGCTCCAGACCGATTCATTAAGCAGGACTTGCGGAAGAAGTTTGATGCTTAACCTTAACTCATACTCGTGTATGTCATCATTTCACAAAATGCACTGGCAAATATCTCCGCTTAATATACTTAGGCCTAATTATTTCACAGTAATATACCTTCTGCATATAACTCAATTCATGTAGTACTCATTTATACTTAAACAGCGAAATAAACATCTGACTGCATTGAAGTCAAGGCCCTCAGTGATTAGCAACGCGGCTTTGTATATGTAGTCATGATTTCCCATTTAAAAAGCATGTGATCTTTAATTAGTCGTTACTCCGGTACCGGTCAACCGATTTGGTCCAAAGTAGGCTTCTTGCCATGGACATAAACGCGTATACCAAGTTCCATGAAAATCCGATAAACCGTATTTGAGTTATCGCGCGTACGGACAGACGGACAGACAGACGAACAGACATTTTCCCATCCCCAAACAATCTCATAAAGTACCATCCTGGCACTTAATAACAGAAAACAACAAGAAAGAAAATTTAAAATGCACGTAAAATTTACAGAATTGGTACAATAAATAAACTATGAGTCTAATCACTCTGTTAACTGTTTTCTATGCAGTCCGGCACGGATTTATAACGAGAATGAGTCTGGCGTTCCTAAGGGTAAATTTATAAAGCATACTCACCTGACATCATCAGATTAAATGCCTTTTCTGTAAAATAACTAGGACGTGCCCGTGGCTTCGCCACGATAATTCTTTTAAAAATTAAAAATTAAGAGTATAATAATTATTAAAGCATTATATTTATTAACACTTGCACGCGAATCATTCATAAACTAAACCATTAATAATTAATGAAACAGCTAAAATTCCTGCTTTAGAGTACATTCCACGACATGAAAGCGCCCCCTGGGAAAACTATATCAGAATCGATTATACAGTTCCAAAGAACCTGTGAACACATAATACGTATTGTTTCTCAGCTGTTTATTGACATGAATATGATGTGAATTTTATTTTATCAATTCGATGTAATTTTCAGAAATTATATAATGTTTCAAGGGAAGGAATGGTTTGTTTGGATTATTATTATCAGCGATATTTCAAGAGATAAAACCATCAATATTTTACAGCTGTTGCCCCCGGCTTCGCCCACCATTATTCATTGACTCCAGGATTTTTAAGAAAATTACAATGGTAGATTATTAAAAATGTTTGTGGTTCAGAGCTATGAAAATTGTAAGTAAAAATAAAATTAGAATATTTGTTCATTGTGTTCATTTCACTTAGGCCTTATATAATAAAGAAACGGTTTTCCTTCCTAATTTTGTAGTCATCATGAAAGTTTAGACTGCGAGAGACGAACATCGCCGAGTATACCCGATGTCTCACGAAGCGGGCGAGCAAGCACGCTATTTAGGGCCGTTGAATTGTATAAGAGTAGATATTTTGCTGAAACCTTGTCTCATTAGTATACTTTCATAATATTGATGTTACCAATAAATCATTTACTATTATTATTATTATTATTATTATTATTATTATTATTATTATTATTATTATTATTGTTATTAATTTACTATACTCTACTTCGGCACTTGTTCAACCCAACTCTTCTTAACAGCAGTCAAGTGTGATTGTAGTGAAATAAAATTGTAATAGAGAATAATACTTTCTTACACAATGACCGTAGACAATTCCCCAGCAAACTAAAGGAATATTAACTATTTTACAGAACCCGAAGGTTCATTGCCGCGCTTACCTGAGCCCGCCATTCAACCCTATTCTGCGCTAACTCCATCCAACCATACCTCACAAATCCTACTTTCCTTAAATCTATCCTAATATTGTCCTCCCACCTACGTCTAGGTCTTCCAAGTTATCTTTTCTCTTCGGGTCTCCCAGTCAATACTTTTGAGATATGTCTTTCCTTCCCCATGCGCACAACATGTCCAGCCCATTTCATCCTCCGTGATTTAATTGCCCTTACTATATCCGGTGACGAGTACAGGTTATGAAGTTCGTCGTTATGCAGTTTTTTTCCAGTCCCCATTTTCATCTCCTTTAGGCCAAAATATTTTCCTAAGCCCCCTGTTTTCGAATTCTCTCAGATTATGTTCTTCCCGACCAGTAAGCGACCATGTCTCACATCCATATGATACAACCGGCAGGATAAGAGTCTTAGAACTATTTTATTTTTAGATTTCTGGACAGTTGGCAAGTTTCTGAACTGCATAGAAACAAGCATTTCCTGATTTTAGTCAATACTTAACTTCTGATTTAATGTTATTTGTACCTGTAATTATTGCTCCCAGATATTTGAATTTATCCATTTGTTCGACAATCATAAAGAATAAACAGAAATAAGGTAAAATAAGAAGAAAAACTGAAATAAAAAATCGGGTGCATGGAACGCCACGCGACAGAAGTGAAACTTAGATTTTTTTAAATATTTGGATTTTTTCAATTTTGGATTATTGGATTTTTGCAATTTTGGATTGTTGGACTTTTTAAATTTCGGGTGTTTGGACTTTTTTAATTTTGGATTTTTGGATTTTTAAATTTTGGATCTTTGAATTTTGAATTTTTGGATTTTTTAAATTTTGAATCTTTAAATTTTGGAATTTTGGATTTTTAATTTTGGATTTTTTAAATGTTAGATTTTTTATTTTTTATTTTTAGATTTTGCTTTTTTAAATTTTGGATATTTGGATTTTTTAAATGTTGGATCTTTGATTTTTTTAATTTTGGAATTTTGGATTTTGTTCGTAGCGCTAGAGCGTAACGCAACTTTGGGTTAGCTCTCGATTTACTCCTAGCGCGCCTAAAGAAGTTTCACTTCAAAAAAATGATTAAGGAGAAAATAAGGGAAGAGGTGAATTTCTCTGGACAATAATACCAGGAAATAAATCGCACGGTTACACTTTCTGTTTACGTTCACAAAGGAGACAGTAATAAACCGATGCCAGCGTTCTATCTTTTGAAGCTACAAGAGTCTACATTACGCGCCTTGAGCGTTCTTTTGAAATCTCGAATAGAAGAAGGGCAAAGTTCAAGTCTTATAGAGTTACAACGGACGACCTACTTTCAGATTAAACACATTTTTATTATTCTTTTATATTTAACTCATCTTACAGGACAGCCACTCTTATACTGAAAATGGAAGTTATTCGTGATATAATGACGCCCACTAGCTAGAGTTTTGAAGTTCCACTCTGTCTTATTGTGTAAAGTACAAAATACAGGTCCATTTCGCATGAAGTATTATTGTTGTCTATACGTAGGCTTGCCAGATTTCTGAAATGTTCAACCGGGACACTGGAATGCTCCCCAGCGTCGCGGGTATTCAAGGCTACACACCCTTGGCGGGTTTTTAGAGTGTTTTAGAGGGTAGTTTATTCTCAATGCTAAGAAAATAAATGGTTACTGATTAGAAACCTACACGAGGGGTAATAATAAATGACATAAGAATATAAATTTAAACATTTTATTTCTAACAGGTTAATATTTCAAAGTTATTTAAGGAAGAAGAAACACTTTGAATGAGGAATAAAAATTTGAACAATATTTACATGTACTTTTCATTGGCTAGAATTGTTTTAGAAAGTCGTTTTTGGTTTTAATCTTGTTGTAAAAATCTTCACAAGATAATCCGATATTAATTTTACGTGTCATCAAGCCTTTAACCGTAGATTCCTATCATCAGTCCATGCGTTGTTCATCAAAGAAAATAACCTCTCAACTGGCGCTGATGTCCCAGATAAGCAGAAGGCATACTCAACAATCTTAATCAGATTGGGGTCTGCTATGTGATTCTGCTTGAAGTGACCAAACAACCTGAGCCATTTTTCTTTACTTGAAATAATCACATGTCTGGTAGTCTCTTCTTGCTTCCACTGCTCCACTGTTTTCACTTTTCATACAGTACAGAAATAAATGACAAAGTAATTATCCTAAATAATCCTTCACAGTTAATTATTTTTAGACTTTTTGGTCATCTAGAAAATCAAATTTAATTTTTACCGGGACGTGAAGTAAACCGGCCGGAACACCGGGATTTTGTCTGAAAACCGGGACTGTCCCGGTCAAACTGGGACATCTGGCAAGCCTATCTATACCCGAGTGCACGGAATCTTTCCGGAGAAAAGGTAATCTGCGCCACTTCTACCTTTTCCCCCAACCGACATATGCAAACTGCGCCACCCACTTCTCCAGACATAGGACAGGCTATGAAATTGCATAGGTGTGGTTAAAAATGTTAGGCTTACTTAGTAGCTTTGTCATTTTAAAAAAATGTTAAAAACAATAGCCTAATTTCTTTTGCATGAACGCTTCGTTACTTATAAAATTGTTAAAAACACTACCGTAATTCTTTGTGCATGAGCACTTTGTTCTCATATGAAGCCTTCTTAATAAAATCAAAACGGGATATTTCATTGTTAATATATTGTTCTCTCCCAACACCTCATGTACAAAAAAATTGTTACTGAATAGAAAAGAACATTCACATAGGCCTATTAGGTCTAACTTTTGTTTGCCTATAACTACTGCCGCAACCTACATATCTTCGTGCCGCAGTTTACATATATAATTTTTATTCTATTTCAAATTCGGTGTCAACAGTGGCGCAGATTACATACACCCTCTTTCCGATATAACACAAAGTGTTTTATTAATGAATTTCATCTTTGCCAACGAAGGATTATTATTAGCTAAAATGAGGAGTGGGTAAGGTGGAGGAGGTTTAGAATGCCCTTACCAACATAAACCACTTCAACTAAAATGTGAAAAAAATCCACTCCTTAATATAATAGAATTTAAATACAATGTACTTATTAAACATGTTTGTGGTTCAGAGCTATGAAAGTTATAAGTAAAAATAAAATTAGATCATTTGTTCATTGTGTTCATTTCACTTAGGCCTTATATAATAAAGAAACGGTTTTCCTAATTTTGTACTCTTCGTGAGAGTTTAGACTGCGAGAGACGAACATCACCGAGTACACCCGGTGTCTCACGAAGTGAGGGAGTGAGCACGCTATTTAGGGCCGTTGAATTGTATAAGAGTAGATGGTTATTTAACAACGGGAAAGTACCGTGTGACTGTCACCGTTCTGCTGGAATTTTGTCCCGCAGGAGTTCTTTTACATGCCAGTAAATCTACTAACATGGGCCTGTCACATTTATGCATCGACCTGGGCCGGGATCGAACCCGCAACCTCGGGCACAGTAAAATCAGCGTGATACTAACTGCGCCACCCAGGCCGACACTGATTGGTTGAGATTTTACTTCGCTTTACAGTGGATAGTCACGGATTAATGAGGTAAATCTCTATAGTATAGCCTATATAAAAGGCTTTGTCCTGACTGACTGACTGACTGACAGGAATCAACGTAGAGCCTAAACTATAACAGGTAGAGACTTGGAATTTTGACAGTACCTTCGTTTCATAATGTAGGTGCTCACTAAGAAAGGATTATGAAAAATTCTGACTTTAAATGCCAAAAATCAAATGTTTTTGAGAATACTTAATCCCTTCGTACACAGAATTATCGAATCCGAATCACATTTGACATTAAAACATATTGTTACCAGAGTGGTTTCAGATGGGTTTGGAATTAAATTAAATGGAAGTTTGACAATTACAGTTGGCTTTGTCTATTTTTGTCATACCTTGGAAATTAAACTTTCGCGATCGCTAGAATGTTGTAAGCCCTAATGTGGTCAAACATTGTTTTATTTTGACGAAACTCACTACACAAGGGTTTTCTGGACCAAGGAACTCGAATTTGAGGTCGCTTTTACCAGGCGATGCTATCTAATCGTGGTATGTAGTCCACGTGATTTAGGGGTTAATCAATATAATGATTTAACTATTATGCTCTTAATTTTTAATTTTTGAAATAATTATCGCGGGCGAAGCCGCGGGCACATGCTAGTAGAATTATATAGGCTACTGTTAGAAAGCCAACTGCTGATAAGAGTGTTGTGTATACACTCTTAAGAAATCCTAGCAGAAAGTACTGTGTATACATTAAGGTTTAAATGCATTTACTCAGAATTCTGTTTAGATATATAGCATCACGACGAAAGCCCTATAAATAAAACAAGCGAAGAACGTATCCTAGCAGCGGAGAGAAAGGTTATATTCAATATTTCAGGGAAAGTAACTCGAAACTTCTTTTATTTCCTGGGAAACATTGGCGGGGATTCAATAAGAACAAGGGGGCTTTGCAAAGAAGCACAACTTTTCCCCGAACAATTGACTTACCGAGAAATATGACGCATTCAGACAACTTCTCATCACAAAGTTCTCTTCTATTACTGCTGCGAAGCAAACTTATTTCAATAGCATTTGAGTTTGCCCTTAATTATAATATAGCAGAATTCTGCTAATTAATAATAACTGCATTGGTGGTGTTTATTCAATTTTTCAGTCTCTTCCATAGGTTTTAATTTTTAACATAACGCCCCCTGAACCCAAATATATCATTTTCAGAAACATGTGTGTATGTGTATAGTCTGACCGTACGTCCCGATTAATCGGGACTGTCCCGTATTGAGAACACAAAAAGATGTAGGCCTACCTATTAAAAAAACCCTTTAGGCAAGCCTACAGGCTGAGGTAGATTTCGAAGGGCTTTTGGTTTAATTTATTGTCGCTGCGTAGCACTATTCTTCTTTAGCCTTGGCATGACAAACCCGAATAATAACTGCAAAAAAGAGGAAAGAGCACTTTTTCAAACATTCAAATCTCGCCTTATATGAGAACTATCAAGAAACTAGTTATTGACTTGTAGAGTACTCGTCAAGAGCTTTTCAACGATACCCTACAAGACGTAGTTTCAAAAATTTCGAATTTCCATCCCCCCACCCCCACTCGTACCCCCAAAATCCCCGAATCGTTGGCGTCACTGAGAACTCCATAGGGAGTACTCTAATTTATTCAAACAAAGTTTCCCTCTATACTTCATAGAGGCCGAAATATAAATGTTTTAAAATTTCAACCCCCTCCCCCGACCACTCCCTTGGGCCGATTTTGCTCCTTAACGAACTTGTCCGAACTATTGGGCCTAGAAATAACATAATAAAATTTGGTTCAAATATCTTCAAAATTACGGCCGCTAGCATGTAAAGATATATATATAAATAAATATATATCACAAATTCTTTTTTTGAACTGGCGGTGGTTTCGTACTTAGGGAGGCATGAAACGTAAAGATATGAAAGAATTTTTCGAAAATCACGACATGGTATCCATTGCAATAGGTAGATTTTTCTTCGAAATCTACCTAAAAAACACACACACACACACATTTCCCCATCGATTTTTATTACAAGATACATAATATCCACCATAGTTTACTTTAGCATAATAATTAACTTAAACTGATCAGTAAATGTTTCATCTTGGAATACTAAGAGGGTGATCGAAAAGTAACGACCAATACTTTTTTTCTGCGTAGGTAAATTGGGGCTGGGATGTTGAACTTCCACCAAGATGAAGTTTGAAGCTTCCGCTACGGATGCTATTTTGTTCTCATGTGTAGCTCTAGCGAGAGAAGCGTGAACTATACAACAAAGATGGTGCGGTTGTTATTATTGTCCACTTGTGAAGAGCAGCGAGATATAGTGCGATTTTGATGGGATAAAGGCCATAACCCGAGTGAAATTCACAGGGACATGCGTGGCGTGTTTGGGGACAACAATGCTCGCCCCCATGTTGCTGCAGCTGTTCGTGAGAAAATCAACAAATTTGGTTGGGAGGTGCTCCAGAATCCTCCACACAGTTCAGACCTGGCACCGTCGGACTGACATTTGTTTGGTCCCAATAAGAAATTCCTGGCCGGTAAACGCTTTGCTTGCGTCAGATGCAGAAGTGAAAACAGCAATCCGCAGATGGTTATACTCCAACCGAACGGATTTCTATGAACCGGACTTCTATGAACGGACTTTTGAAAATGCTATCATGATGGGAAAAATGTGTTGAGAAACTTGGCGACTATATAGAAAAATAGACAAAGATGTCCCTTCATGTGTGCATTTGTTTGTAATTGTACCTATTCAACTTTATGTAAAGAAAAAAAAGCTATCTATGCATCAAGTACGCATAACAACGCTTTAGCGGACGAATCTAGTATAGCGGCCGAGGCGTAAGACGAAGCTAAAATACTGGACGAGTTGTATAAAGTTTTTGCATATGTGGTGCATACAGTATTTTTTAGTAAATTATGTGAAATGAAACAAAAATACCGTATAATTAATTATAATGAAAGGGAGTCAGTCATTTCTTATAGTCATATTCTCACAACCACCTGAATCGCAGAACAACAGTGAACCGTACGTACCAATACAAAATGCGGTATAAATGCATAATATATGAGTCGCTTTTTGTAAGTTACAATAATGTATAGGAACTAGTATTCATGAAAAGTTTGGGAAAATATGAATTATAATCCC
Organism: Ectobius pallidus; assembly: GCA_964059195.1. Classification (NCBI taxonomy): domain Eukaryota; kingdom Metazoa; phylum Arthropoda; class Insecta; order Blattodea; family Ectobiidae; genus Ectobius; species Ectobius pallidus. The sequence continues at coordinate 215,851,036 of CAXKWD010000001.1, forward strand.
TAGAAAAGTTCAATTTAAGACAGAAACATTTAATTGGAGCTGGTGCCAGCAACATCACGGAAGGGGTAGACTATGAGAAGGAATATAATGCAATTAAAAGCTGGTGCATCCCTGGTAAGCAATGTTTCTCTTGTGAACCAAGATGTGAAAAGTTGTTGGCTTGTATTTGTTGTTATATGATGAAGCAGGATACCCTGTTTTGCGAGCAAAACCCTGGTCAAGTTTTTGATTATCATAAAGGAATATGTTGGCTTAAATTTATTGTTTTATGACCAATTATATGCTTAAATCCATGTTAAAGTTGGTGTGACTGGTCAATGCCATGTTGATTTTGTTTATAGATTTCCATGACGACTTTAACGTACTAGGCCGATAAAACTGCATTTTGAATGCAATCTGAATGCAGTTTTATGCAATTTTAGTGGCCTTGGTTGCTAAAATTCAATTTTCGGCGTGTTACCAGCCCGACAAGCAGCTGTTTTAGAGTGTACTAAAATATTTATTGTGCGTTACTTTTCGATCCACCTTCGGAATTTTTTTTTTTTTTTCGCAAAGGCACTAAAAAAACAATAACAATACGGGGCACTTCGCAGACAGCTGACATCCTGTAACATTTTAGCATTGAATTTTCTCTGTACAAGGCTGCCATATGGTTTAAGACGAAGTGTTTGAATAAAATCTCGGTAGAGAGCAGCAGCAACAAAGGTTCGTGGAAGCGATCGTTAACTTCACAGACCATTACAACGCATGTCCGCCCTGAAATTACCTCAACACAGCGATAGCCCACTGAGTAAACCAGCGTAAGGAATGGAACTCAAACATCAGATTGAATCTCTCTTGTTGTATGGTTATTCAACGACGGGAGTGTACTGCAACTTAGGCCTGTGACAGGAATTAAGTAGCACGAAAGTTATTTTACATGACTGTAAATCTACAGAAATGGGCCTGTAATTATTTTAATTGTCAATGTTATCTAAAAAAAGTATCAATCAATCAATATATTTACAGTCGTGAGCATCAGCTCATTTATAGACATAGTCAGTACAAAATTAGCTTAAAATAAATTAGGTAGATTACCCTTAAAACGTTATATTTTGTAAAGGGGTTGTCGGTCAGCCATCGGCACAAAACACAGCTAATTCTGCTATCGGGCATACTCGGCGATGTTCGTCTCTCTCAGTCTAAACCTTCACGAAAAGTACAAAATTAGGACCGTTTCTTTATTATATAAGGCCTAAGTGAAAAGAACACAATAAACAAATATTCTAATTTTATTTTTACTTACAATTTTCATAGCTCTGAACCACAAACATTTTTAATAATCTACCAGTGCAAATTTCTTTAAAATCCTGGAGTCAATTAATAATGGCGGGCGAAACCGCGGGCACCAGCTGTAAAATATTGATAGTTTAACCAAGGAAGTATCGCGGACAATAAAAATCCAAACAAACCATTCCTTCCCTTGAAAAATTATATAATTTCTGAAAATTACACTGAATTGATCAAATAAAATTCACATCATATTCATGTCAATAAACAGTTGAGAAACAATACGTATTATGTGTTCACAGGTTCCTTTGGAACTGCATAATCGAATCTGAGATCGTTTTCCCAGGCGGCGCTTTCTAATCGTGGAATGTACTCTGAAGCCGGAATTTTAGCTGTTTCATTAATTACTAATTGTTTAGTTTATGAATGATTCGCGTGCAAGTGTTAATAAATATAATGCTTTAATAATTATTATAGGCCTACTCTTAATTTTTAATTTTTCAATTAATTATCGTGGGCGAAGCCGCGGGCACCTCCTAGTAACTAACATTATGTGCCTCCCGGGGTAAGCAATTGAACATGTCCAAGGCAGCAATGTGAAACCATTTTTTACTCTTTGTCATTCTAACATTTGGTGTGTTCATGTGAAAATTGTGCCTAGTTTGATAGTTGTGGAATCTCTGGTCTGAAGTTCATTGTATTTAATTTTTTTTAACGTACATTAGAGACTGAAATATATACAAATTTGTAACTCTCAATACCTTTTCCTTTATGAACAGGAGTTTGCAGCGTGCATCTAGACACTTACCGGCTAAAATACGGAATGCCTTTTTCTGTAATACCAAGATTTTGGAAACACCTGAGCTGTTCCCCCAAATGAGAATTCGGTATGACATACACCGTGTCCCATTCAAACCTCCCGCATTTTAATTAACCATAACTCACAAAGTATGCAGAATTATGAAATAAGGTTGGTATTAAACGAAACAGAAACTCAAAGAATTTTGTTTTCATTTGTCCGGGATAGCCTAAGAGTAAACGTTTGGTGAGGCCTGATGAAGAACAGGATTGTCGGTCCATTTTTCTTCCATGAGAAGTCAATAACTGGCCCGGTATACCAAGACATGTTGGAACTGTTCTTGTACCCCCAAGTAGGTAATCTGCAACCCAAAGTAATCTTTCAGCAAGGCGAAGCCCCACCACACTGGAGCCGGGATGTTCGGAATTCCCTCACAGAAACCTTCTCAGATCGATGGACCAATTTCCTGGCCACCACGTTCGCCAGACATCACTCCACTGGACTTCTTCCTCTGGGGGTATGTAAAAGACCGTATGTTTGAAACTCCAGTACAAGATCTTCATGATTTACGAACCGTTATCCGTGACACAATTGCAACAGTACCAATGGACATGTTGGACAGAACGTGGGACGAAATTGAATACAGCCTTGATATTGTTCGTGCTACATATGGTGCACATGTAGAGGTATTTTAGTGTTTGTGTGACAATGAAAAATCTTTGAGTTCCTCTTTCTTTTAATACCAGCCTTATTTCACAATTCCGCACACTTTGTGATATAAGATTCATTAAAATGCGGGAGGTTTGAATGGGACACCCTGTAATATTATGGAAAAACAGTAATAAGCATTTTTCAAAACTTCCTAGGAACCAAACTTATTAGCTGTCTCAAAAGAAAAATTACTCTTTACAATCTAGTACAAACATCAGAAATATTGTGTTCCCATGTCAATTTAGAATCCAGGGTGATGCCCAAATAGTTTTGTTGTCGCAGGCTCAACGTCATTTGTTAATCACTAGGGCAAGGCATTTATGACCATAAAATTATGAAAAAATGCAAAATAAAAAAGAATACATTTATGACCTAAAAATAGTGACCCGAAGGGAAAAGACCACCTGAAAGACCTAGATGTAGGTGGGTGGACAACATTAGGATAGATTTAAAGGAAGTAGGATTTGCGATGGATGGTTGGATAGAGTTAGCACAGAATAGGGTTGAATGGCGGGGTCAGGTAAACGCGGCAATGAATATCCGGGTTCCAAAAAATAGATAACATTCCTTTAGCTTCCTGAGGAATTGTCTATTGCCATTCAGTAAGTGTATATATATACAAAGGGCGTACGGTGAAATTTTGTTCGGGAGGGGTTCAATGTAAAGTCGTCTCAGCTCCATGTCCTTGCGCACATTGTAACTTAATGCTTTTTTAATTACTAAATAGTTGTATTGTGATAATGAATGAATGAATGAATGAATGAGCCACATGTGTCCCATTCAGGGCTAGGGCCTCCCTCTGATGAGGGGTAGCTCGGTAGAATCTCATATGGTGAGCTGGTCCATATGAGCTTGGTAAACACTTCACTTTCACTAAACTTCTTCCAGCAACTCGGTGTGTAGGCTTCTCCAGACATCTCTGTTCTTTGCTACGCTGGACCAGTGTACCCCGGCACGCCTTCTGAAGAAATCTACCCACCTCGTTCTTGGTCTTCCTCTCTCCCTTTTGCCGATCCTAGGGTCCCATACAGTAGAGATGTTTCCCCATCTGGTACCTGGAAGTCTCGCTACATGACCACCCCACTTCCACTTCAGGCTGCATGCGCGCTAGGCCACGTCGGTTAGTCCTGACATCTTTCTCAGTCTTTCTGTTGAAATTCTTACACTGTAATAAATTAATATGCAGTTCAGTCTTTGAAACTGTTTTTCTTGAGATTTCTATCCATTTCTTGTTTAAGATAGAGTCTATAAATAAAAACTTTCTTTTGAAAAATTATCATAATAGCCTACTGTATGGTGCATAGAGCACGTTTTTAAAATCATCTGTAAATCCACCGGTGGAAAAGCCCGATTAATGCTGATCACTTCATGATAATTTTGTGATGAGCTCATGATTACTGTTGGCTTTACAAACAGGTTGATGGATTTCGGCGGGAGTAATCGAGTTGTCTTTTGACAGATTCAGAAGGGATTTTTGTTTACTAGTAATTCATCACTGTTATTAAGCTGAAAAACTATCAACACCACGAGGTTTTGAAATTTGAATCTTAAATAAATTACGATAAATCTTAAATAATGCTTTGATATATTCGAAATTGTAAAATATGTAACAACCAAATCAGAGTTTGTTTTTTGTTTTTTTCCAGCATTTTGTTCCACGATTTATAATCTTCAAAATATTGTAGATATTTCGGGAGGGGTTTCAACCCCCTGAACCCCCCTTACCGTACGCCTATGTATGTATATATATATATATATATGTATATATATATATATATATATATATATATATAAGTACATTTATTTTTCATGTTTATTCTTCTTTTTAAAATTGTAATATTTTTATTACTGTAAATGAGTGTAGGCCCAATTTATTGTATTTTTTTTTAAATAAATTGAATTTACTGTATTTATACCATGCCTGAACTGTCCCAACCACGAGCATGTGCTCATTCTGATGGCGTCTTAATGAAAAAAATCTGATGTGAAGTTCACATAACTTATCCATTGAAGAGTTGGTTATGAAGCTCGTCATTATGCAGTTTTCTGCAGTACCCATTTTCATCTCTCTTAAACCAAAATATTTTTCTAAGCACCCTGTTTTCTATTAATGTTACTTAATAAAATTTATTTATAATTTTCAAATACCCTATTATAATGTAAACGAATGATCACGAGATTTAGATAGACAAATTTTAACAATAATCTTTTAATATTAATAACAATAATAATAACAAAGCAATAATAATAATAATAATAATAATCAAAACTTTTACTACTGGCGTCATTTTAATTAAAATCACTAATGCCCGGTTTCTACTAACTTGTGAATTACCTATGGGTAAATTATCCATGGGCAAATTAGTTCCTAATAACCCACAACGATATAATGAGGAAGGCCTTGGAGTTGAACAGTAAATTTAATTCAGAAGGCTTTGATTCTCATTGTTTAAATTATTATCGATCCTACAAAGAGGTTAAATTTTATCCAGCCATCCATGAAAGGATAAATTAACCCGACTATTTACCCTTGGAAAGATCTAGCCCGAGCTTGTAGGAACATTTTTTCTGTCATTTTCATATTTACCCAGAGGAAATTTATCTAGAAACTCGCCACAAGTGTATGTGATTGCTATCTCTAAATTATTTGTGTTTGTGTGGTGTTATTCTTGTGTAAATTCTGTCCATTGGATAATTTACCCATAGGTAATTCGCGAGTTTATAGAAACCGGCCATAAACAATTTAAAATGTCCTTAAAACTCTATAAAATCCACTTCTTCATCCACATGAATCCGTCTTCAAATTATAGAGTTGAAGATGAGAGAACTGTTAGCCTGGGTAAATTAATTAAGATGAAAAGTATCCCACACACAAATATATTATATTCATTGTAGTTGTAATACGAGTAACGACAAAGACAGAGAGAGGGAAAAAGTTGGCATGAAAACAAAACACGACGTGTCTTCCTCCCACGTGATGTTATCAGCAAACAACGCACTCTCACGTGGCGATCACTTTACTCCGTTCACCTTTACTCTTAGAGGAGAAAGTCAAAACGTGATCTTGTCAGGGGTATAATAAGAAGGAAGATAAATCAGGGGGTGATTAAAAGGGCTAGAATTTTTATTACCAAAAAATGTCCTAGTAACAAGGCATTTATGACCTAAAAATTCTTTAAAAATAGCCTAAAATTATTTTAAAAGACCTAAAAACAAATTTTATACTTTAAATTTACTTAGTTCAAAAAAGTTATATATTTTTGTTACCCTTCAGAGTGGTAATTGTAATTAATATTTTTATTGCCGAATTTAAATACCATCCAACATTGAAGATAAATTCTACAATATTCTTTATTAAGTACCAGAATGGTGCTTTATGAGATTGTGTGCCTGTACGCGCGATAACTCAAATACGCTTTATCGGAATTTCATGAAACTTGGTATACACATTTATCGGTTGACCAGTACCGGAGTAATGCTCAATTTAGTGCCTATTTTATAGTAGTATATTAGAAAGAATTTATCAAATGTAAAACTGTTGTCATGACAACATATTATTTTACAGTGTTCATATACGGCTTTGGAAGATGCAATACAGTTAGCCATGACATATTCCTTCACATATGATTGTCAGACTAGTAAGATGTTTGTTTATTTCGTTGATCAAGTTAAAGTGAGTACTAAACTAATACTGTTATATACAGAAGGTATATTACTGTGAAATAATTAGGCCTACGTACATTAAGCAGATTTCTTTGCCAGTGTATTTTGTGAAAAGATGACATATTTTAAGAATTTCTTATATCAAAATACATGAGTTTGAATTATGTTAAGTATCAAACTTTAGACCTTTATTTCTTCCGTAAGCCCTGCTTAATGAATCAATCTGGAGCTTAATTCGGAGATAGATTACAAAAATAACTTATTTTCTGCATATCATAATTCGGGGGTGCGCGGGCAAAGAGAGTTAAATCCAGTTAAATCCACCATCCTCAAAAATTTATATATGTCCATAGAGTTATTGATAAAAATGTTCTCTACATTTGTGTTAAGTCCAGTAAGTCATATTAAAAAACGTACGGTAGTTATGGATGTGTGCCTCATGGGTTTAACCATCTCTAAAGCGATGTTGGGCGGGTAAAGTGTGTTAAGTCACTCTAATTCTCAGTAACAAGAAAGTGGACTTAACTCTCTTTACCCGCGCACCCGCGAATTGCAATGATCTGATTAAAAAAAAGCATTCTGGCACTTTGTTAAATCAGTTTACCTGATTTTATTTTATCATGCTTTTTTTTTTTATCTAAATCTGTAAATACATTATTTTACCTTGAAAAGTATTAGGTAATTATAGTAAATGCTAGTGGAATATTAACCCTTTCGGAGATGAATTTATTTTTTAAACAGGCATGAAGTGAAATTATGAAGTGCCTCTTTAAAATTTTTAAGGGAAATTCCGTTGGAGTAGCTGGTTTCCATAAATGACAATCGTAACACGAGGATGAAAATCCTCACATTTTGCATAAAATATTATTAAGGGGAGATGGTAGTTACCGCTAGCAAAATGATAGAAAATATAGCGTATGTTCAAGAAGACATAACTCAGGTGTTTACAGTCAGATTTAGTTGAATTTTTTTTATTCTTTACAAGTGCACTCTGTACTTTAAAATAAGCAGAGAATGGTGGTTCTACAACTCGCTGTTTGGTAGGAAAGAAATTTTTAACACATAGGTGTTAATTTATTTTTACAGTTACTTCCCTTGACATAGGTACGCTTTATTCAATTTCTGTGACTTAGATTTTTGTGAAACTTTGGGAAGTTACTAACAATAGGTACTACTATTTACCCTAGCACAATCAGTCTAACATGTACAATATTACTGCATGAAAACTGCATGAAAACTTCACGACTAAAAAAAAATAGAAAGTTCTGTATAGTCAAGACTTTTGCCATAATTCTGCTAAGGGAGATTTTTCATTCATATATAATGAATTCCTGAAAGTTTCATTATTTTATCATGAATAGCTTTTCAGAAAATGGTACCTTAAGTACAAAAAATGTAATTTTACAGGAGGGCGAAAAGAAAATGACGTGCCTTATGGTATTTTATCCATTTTAGAAAGCTCCAGGTCGCTCTGCTTGGCTTAATAATAACGCAACATATAAGACCTATATATGAATATATTCATAAAACTATGCTCTATTACATGAGGCTAAGAAAAAAAATCGATTTTTTTTACACTGATAACTACCATCTCCCCTTAAATCAATCTTTAATTTCTACTTTCATATACATTTTTGAGGTAATTAAATTATACGGAACGTAGGTGTCAGCTTGGCTTGCATTGATTTTCACCTATGTGCAATTTCTCATCAAAGTGGTTGCATGAACAGGTGGTGAATAGACGCGGTATCGAGGACACCGCCTGCGGACCTGGACCAGAGATGCTGCCTCTCTAGGTCACGTGCGGTCTGATCGAGCAATGTCAAGGAAATCTCACTCCTAATCTTTCACAACTTCCTCAAACTAAAGCTATCCTAGTTGGGACGCCAGCTAAATGGTAGCTTAACAAATACCTTAACACATCGAATGTTTATGTAAATATATTCATATTTTAATGCAATATTATTTGTAACTGTGAAAACTATAAAAACCAAAATTAGAACGAGGCAAATCCACAGCTACATATAACCATTACATTCGTCTTAAGAGAAGAGCTGTTGAGTTATTAAGTGCCAGAATGGTACTTCATGAGATTGTGTGAAGGACGGGAATATGTCTGTCCGTCTGTCCGCGTGTCTGTACGCGCGATAACTCAAATACGCTTAGATTAGATCAGATTAATGAGGGGTAGTGTAAGCCCTTGACCGCCGGCGTGGTCTTGTGGTTAGCGTTGCTGACTACGGATCTACCGACCCGGGTCCGATCCCCGGTACCTCCTCGGATTTTCTGGGGTAGGAAGGTCTGGTAGGGGTGCACTCAGCCTCGTGATTCAAATTCAGGAGCTACTTAATAGAGAAGTAGCGGCTCCGGTCACCGAAACCACCATTAACCACCATGCTGACCACATGCCCCAATCTATGGTAGATGACGCAGTGATCGGGTGGTAGGCCTTGTCCCTTCAGGGATGTAGCGCCACGTAGTTAGTTAGTGTAAGCCCTTCGGCTTCTCAACACTGAGACCTTAATAGATCTATTGTATGCCCTATTCTAGCAGTTTCCCTATTCCACTTTAATTTAAGGCTTTTTAATATAGCGTATAATTTTCCTGGATGATGTCCACTCCTGAACCCGGGAATTTTTCGTTAACTGAAAACCCCAGTACCCTGCAGGGAATCGAACCCTGGCGGACTCTCAAACACGCTTTATCGGATTTTCATGAAACTTGGTATAGGCCTACGCATTTATAATGTTCATGGCGAGAAGCCTATTTATTTTGAACCAAATCGAATTGCCGAAAGTCCTGAGTTCGAGTCCCAGTGTCGGGGGAATTTTTTTCCTATAACATTCTCAATTATCTTGGAATTATTCATTGACATTAATGCGGGTATAAGGCGAACTTTAAAAATGCCATGCTGTCAATGTCATTAAGGTATGTTATCTTTCGATTGCTGCTTAAAACAGTGAAAATACACGCTGGTAAACTGGAAGGAAATTCAAGACAATTATTTCTTGTCAAATCACCCTTTCCGCCAAATTGCCGAGGTCTCCCCTGCTAGGATCTTCAAGGCAAGGAAGGAGATGCAATGTAATACAAAAAAAAAGTCATGCCTAGTCACTAAGGTCAGGGTTTTCACTCAATTATTTTTAAATTAAGTGAGCACTTCAATGATGGTGTATTGCAGGATTATTCCCAAGGATAATCAAGACACAGTGTCAACATGTTTTTTTTGTACATTTGCATCTAACAATATAACACAACCAAAACATGTCATTATGAGGGGTGTACAAGACTAAACCATCTCATCTCTACAGTCCACTCGAGAACATCATTACAAGATTCTGTGCAAAATTCTTGTTTGAGAAAATCCTAATTTGCATATGAGTATCTTAATTGCCATTATAGGCAAGTTGCATACAACTGTTTTTGTTCGACTATAGCCTAATTAGTCTAAGGCTGGTATCATAGTCGCAATAACTCGTACTTATAAAAAAATACAGAGAAAGTTACTTGAGTAGTTCTTATTATTTATTTTTTTATTTCAGCTGTGTTTAAACTCCTTTTAGCTTCGAGGCTATATCAGGAGTTCGGGATCTGTTTTTGTACAGTAGGGTAGGCCATGGGACTATTGCTTGTCAATTCTTTCTAATGTCGGTGTATTTTATGGAGTAAATTTCAACTGATATTAATTTAAATGAATATTATTCAGGATGAAATGGTGAGGATGATTCATGGTATGTAGGCATTTGCCTTTATGACTGGGGAAACCGTGAAATAACCCATGTCACATTGGCTTGCCCCGGGATTTGAACCTGGGACCTCCAGAACAACAGGGGTACGCCATAGCGTAGTGGTTGAGGCGCTGCGCTACAAACCGGAAGGTCGCGGGTTCGATACACGATGAGGTCGTTGGAGTTTTTCAACTGGCCTAATCCTTCTGGTGGCACTCTGACCCTGGGGTTGACTCAGCCTCTAACAGAAGTGAATACCAGGAGCAATCTTGGAGGGAAAGGCGGCCGGTGCGTAAGGCTGACAACCTTACCACCTTCAAGTGCTGAATGTCTAACATCTGGGAACCTCAGGCTCTTGAAACCCTCTGGGCCTCCGTGGCCTGTATAGGGAATACTTTACTTTACTTCACTTTACTTTACTTTTTTGCACGACTTAACTAATTAGTGGTACTTACGAATATTGTTGCCGTGGATCGTAAGTTGACATTCCCACACGCAATCTTGTTGCTATGTGCAGTAAGAATTTACTTACGGCACATCATAATACAAGTCTTCATGGACAAGGCCCCCCAGGACAAATATTCGGTTCCCATAACAACAAACACATGCGAATCACTTTCTGAAATAAACATCTATCTTCAAGAATGTAGAGACATAATATTTCCAGGTAATATCACAATTAATATAATTAAATTGATATAAATAATCATCGTGCAAAAAAATAGCATGCAATACTCTTGCCGTAAGCGCATAACGGATCTCGGAAAATTGAAAAAAACTCGGCGCGAGCGCCTCGTTTTTTTCAAGCTCTTTCCTCGATCCGTATGCATCGCTAACGGCACTTGTATCGCAATATACTATTATACCCTTAGCAACCAGGGAAGGCGGTTGAGGCCAGGTAGGTTCCTTCACCCGCTTGGACCCTCACATTTACAAGGGCAGGAGATTAGGACCAACCATAATTTCCTCCCCATGAGCCACCTAGTCTACTTCAATCAATCAATCTTAGATTTTTTTAATATGTCATCTTATCTTAAAATGCTTGTTATATATCAATTCTACACATAATTACAAGAAAAATGACACCAAACAATGTATAATTTACTTTAATAGGAACATTTCTAACAAATACAGAAATAAAAGTTACAAGAAAACTGCTTTCAAGTCCTATGTTCCTATTAAAGTAAATTATACATTGTTTGGTGTCATTTTTCTTGTAATTATGTGTAGAATTGATATATAACAAGCATTTTAAGATAAGATGACATATTTAAAAAATCTAAGATTGATTGATTGAAGTAGACTAGGTGGCTCATGGGGAGGAAATTACGGTTGGTCCTAATCTCCTGCCCTTGTAAATGTGAGGGTCCAAGCGGGTGAAGGAACCTACCTGGCCTCAACTGCCTTCCCTGGTTGCTAAGGGTATACCTCCCGAATAACATTTTTCTTGCAGTTTTATAAAACATGGAAAACAAATCAAAGATTAATAATAAATCTTATTCCTTTGTATTAATAATTCACAGAAGGACAAAACAAAAGTAAAAATAAAGCTCTATATATTCATGCGGAGTTGCACAGGTCGTGCTGTGGGCAGTAAATCTAACCGAATCTAACCCGCGAAGGGGAGACAATGAAAAAGTCATAAGCACGAAGCCCTGTAAATACTAGAATAGATCACGCCGGATTCCAGCAAACGACACAACTCGATAAAATAAAACTGACTGAAAATTTACAGTGCGATGACCTCTTCAGTAAATTCTGTTCTCTGGATACAAAACTACAGTACTAACAGACAATTCTTCCGATTGAGCTTAATTCTATTATTTAGTCACCACCATTAACTCAATTGTCGGCTGTCCACCTCTAGATCCGAAGGTCGCGGGATCAAACCCGGCCGCAGTCGATGGGTTTTTCACAACGTAAAAATCCTGGGCACGGAGTCCTCCGGGAGGGACTTTAAGCTGGGGGTCCCGTGTCGTAGATTTACGGCACGTTAAAGAACTCCAAGCCTAAATTAGAGCCTCTGGACAAAATTTATCGGCCCTTTCACGTATGGGCTTACCACCTGTCCCTCTGCCCTCTCTAGGAAAATAAGCGTCACAAAATTCACATCGGTAAACAGGCCCTTGGAGGCCCTTCGCCCCAAAATGGGGGCATAGGATGTGTGTGTGAGAGTGAGAGAGAGAGAGAGAGAGAGAGAGAGAGAGGGAGAGAGAGGGGAGAGAGAGGGGAGAGAGAGAGAGAGGGAGAGAGAGAGAGAGATTAATTCAATTAGTTTCTGAGGGTTCGGATGTTTATGACATTTCATATGTTTATCCTGACTTCCGTTCTCGCTGCAAACACAAATTAAACAAGAATTGCACTCTTTTTAGCCTAATCGGACCGTTTTTATTTTGCATATAAAGTCATATTTTAGGATTTTTTGTGGTCTTGGTCATATTTCTGCCATATTTTTAATTTTACGTCATATTTAAATTATAATTTCGGTAAAAGAGCACAATTATACAGTGTATCTACTACATCAGCGTTTCTCAACCTTTTTGAACCGGAGGACCTCTAAAATGTCTAAAAATACTTTACGGACCCCTAATTTTACATCCCATTTTTAAAAGAAGGCCTAATATTCTTAACATTAGGACATTAAATATGTGAAAAATTTTACTTCTTTACTTTCCACTTGCTTTATGATATTTTTTAATTGTGTCTGCGTACCATCTGCACCATCTTCGCGGACCACCAGTGGTCCGCGGACCATAGGTTGAGAAACGCTGTACTACATGATCGAGTAGATATAGCTTTCATTATACAGAATTCAATGAAATCGTTTTCAAAATCATATGTCCTGCTAAAAGGAAATCCCATATGAAGTAAACTACATGGAACCAAAGGTTAAAGTTTAACAGCTTTTCAATAGCCACAGATTGAATTGACGCGACATGTAGGACACCTGTGATAACCTTTAACCTAATGAAGCACATTGATTCGCAGCTGGTGATGAGCTATTGTTATATTCTACACAATGATGCTAATTCTGTACGATCACGTGATCCTTTATTTCACCTTTAAAAATGGCTCAAAAGTTCTACTAAAAAAATACTTTAAAATGTCGACACTGACAAGAAAAAAGAAAAATTAGTGAAATCCAAAATGCATCCCCACAAGTAAGTAGGTCTACAGGCAGATTATTTGAACATCTTGTTTATACAGAGTGTTCATGAATAACAACGAAATATTTTACCTGTATATAGTGGGGAAATAGACAAGCAACTTTTATTACTATATTTTTGCTCTGAGGATTCAATTTTTATTTTTACAGCATAAAATCTCCCAGGGCATGACCGCCACTGACTTCTAACATTTGAAAAAATGCAAAACAAAGGAACTCCGTTGTTAACACTGTAGTAATGAATAAAAAAAACTAATGCAGTGGCGGCCCGTCATGTAATTAATCTGTAAATTTTGCAGCTTATGGAAACACTAAATTATGATATAGCTGTTGTCAGGTTTTTATGGATCACTAAGAAGGCCTGAAATCAGTTTAATGAAACTTTAACCCTATTTCGCTTCATTATTGACTTAAGAAACCACATTTTAATGACTTTAATGCTCTGTAGCATACACATTTTACGTCATAGAGCAAAAATCTCCTAATAAAAGTTGCTTGTCTATGTCCCCTCTATACACAGTTAAAATGTTTCGGTATTATTAATTAACACCCTGTATAAGATAATACTTGTAGAGGATATAAGATTGTAAAGTAAAGCAGGTGTACATGTTTATTACGGATATGAAATTCATTAATCTCAGGAACGTATTAAGGCTGTAAAATCTCAATTCGTAAGACCTTTTCTTTTTTGTAATCTAAAACATGCTTTCATAGGAAGGCAATTACATCCTTCTGTCTAGAGTCGTATATATCTAAAATAAGAATGGATTAGAAAATGTTTCTTAATCACTTACTGTTTATGGAAAGAGAGCTCGGATCACTTACCTGCAAAACAAGACAAAAATAATTAATTGTTATTCATTTTCCACACAATAGAAATTATTTATTCTTGAAATTTTACATTCCTAAGAGCATTCTAAAGAAAAGGTGTCATTTTCAATTCTCAATACCTTGCTTTAACAAAAAATTATATTAGCCAAGAATTATGTTAGAAAACATAAGGCTGATATGTGTTGATAAATTTCATGTTTCTTTTTTCCTACGAAGGATACAAATCAAATCAAATGGATCAAAGTTTAGAATAAGAGCGTCTGGGATAAGGAAAAAGGATCTGAAGATGCCGGATTAAGCCGAAATATATCGACCATCCTACTAAATAAAAAATGTTAAGATTTTATAATAATGACAACTACAAATTTTATGACTGACAAAGCTGTCAAGTTGATTTTATAAAACCAAATTCGAGGGAAAAGATGGAATTGTTTTTGAAACACTATACAACAGATAAGGCTGATAGGCGCCCCACTGGTCGAGTGGTTACACCGCTCGCCGGCAGATCATCTCAGTGTTTCTATGTGGAATTCACGGGAGAAATGGGGCCAGGGCGAGTTTTCTTGGAGTGCTCCCATTTCCCCCGCCATATAACGTTTTACCGTTGCTTCATTAACATAACATGGCTGTTTTTGCAATAAAGGAATTATTATTATTCAAGCATAAGGCTAATAGAATACTGAAGGAATGGGTTAGGCCTATGTGTTTACAGATTTGCAATACGATTCAACCGACACCCGATTGAAATATCCGTACGGAGAAGACTAAACGAATATCCGAAACATTTGTGCCTCAGCTGGATCAAAGGACATGCTGGAACCATGGGAAATGAACGCGCAGACCATCTTGCTAAATCAACTGCTAAGTCAAGAATGGATAATTTATACTCCCTCTGTCCACTGTCATACATAAGAGAACAGTTGAGTTGGAACACCGAGTGGCTAAATAGTAGCAATGGCTCCCTGACAAGAACATTTTTACTTCCTCTGCCCGTACCATAGGTACTATAGGTAGAGGAAGTATTGTTTTCGACCCTAAAATTCGAAGTTGAGTTTTTAGCATATATACACGTTTCAAGGCCCCCTGAATCCAAAAATACTATTTTTGGAAACATGTCTGTGTGTGTGTCTGTCTGTGTGGAAGTTTGTGAACAGGCTAGCTCCGAAACGGAGAATCGTATGAAAACAAAATTTCGTATTTGGGTCAGATACCTTCTGAAGATGTGATTCGAAGATTGGCGACAAATTTCTCTTATTTTTAAGGGGACTTTACATGAAGAAATTTTCGTTTTTCGCGATTTTCTCGAAAACGGCTCTAACGATTTTCTTTAAAATTTTCATATGTGTTCCTTTTACTGACAGCTAAAACTTTTATTTGAAACTTTTTTTCGAAAAAATTCTCTGAGGGTAGTTACAAGCCACCCACTGTTCACCCACTGTTTGTAGAAATTTTGTCTTGCATGATGAACAACTGAATACGAGCTCTTTCACGGCCTCTTATTCTATATAAGAATGTGAAGTGAGAAAGATGTATTGTTGGCCAGGTATAGAGTAAATAAGTATCTGAGGGAAATATTCGACAAATTTCGGGAATTATTCTTTACGGCGGAAAGTTCAATAAACGTCTGCAGTCACTTGTTTTTTTTTTTAAAGTTTGTTATATAGCCTGCGCTTTTAGTCGCATCATTGAAATAAGAGGTATTTATAGGATAATTAGCGTAAAATTGTGTCTTGCGATTCTGTAAAAGGATATGTGAATACTGCTAACTTTTATTTGGGCAGAGGAAGTTATGTGACTTTCACATCAGATTTTTACTTCAGTGTTTACCCGGTTAAAGTACAATTACATAGAACCAAATTTTATACTAACACAATTTATAACTGGTTACGGAAAATTTGGGCATTATCTGGAACGATTCAAAATAGGAAACAATATCTGTATTTGCAAAGACACAAATCACACTGTATCAAATCTTATACAGTCAACCTTCGATATAACGCCTCTCTTTATAGTGCCACCATCGCACTGTACCAATAAATGCAAGTGAACAAATCATCTCCTGTATCAAATACAAAATAAACCCCGTTACTGTGCCAATTCATTTAGTGCCAGTACATATACGATAAGATTTTTACAAAATATAGCTTGCAGTGATTTTTGTTGATTTTTGCCAGATGATATCTGGGGACCACAAGGGCCTAAAGTTACCCCAAATTGTCTCACAGGAAAGGAAAAACCCTGGAAAAAACCCACCTAGGTAACTTGTCCCGACCAGGATTTGAACCCGGGCCCGCAGCGTGAGAGGAACGAACGCATCCTCTACGCCCCAGCGGTGGACGAGTATTAGTATTTGATTGTTAATTAATTTTATTCATATCTGCTATATTGTTAATATTTAAATATATAAATTAAGCAAACTGTAAATGAATGTAAATTGCATTAAAACACTAAAACATTAATGTATTTTTACTAGATAAAAAACCTCCATATACCCTCAATATATTCTTTTACTTTGATACTCTTAAAGAAAAAACTAGTAGCTGCCAATATTACAGGTTGTATTTTCTTTTTACAGAGATACAGTTTACAATTTACAATAACTTATATGTTCTTATTTTTTGCTAATAGGCCTATTTTGTTTGTTATGTTTTTTATTGCTAAGTATAAAACTTTAATGCCCGGTTTCTATAAACTCGCGAAATACCTATGGGTAAATTATCCAATGGACAACTTAGTTCCAGAATCACCCACCAGAGCACTAATGGTATAATGAGGAAATAAAAAATAACATATACTACCATGCCGGGGATCGAACCGTGGACCTCTTGAACCGTAATTCAGCACGCTGACAATGAGCTACGGTGAACACTGAAAACACATCTTGAGTCACGGATATGTAATTGTTTCAGCCTATGATTCCACTACTGCAAGTCAAGACATGGTTTTGCAATATATATCATACTAATTAGTTCGGAAGAACATTATCTTCATATAAATACTACTACTGTCGAGATCTAATGCGTAAGAGGAAGGAAAAATGAGGAGTACGACTCTAGTTTGCAATGTTTGCACACTCAGTGCTACCAAATACCGGCAAATACAGTCATTAGCGACAATGTACGGTACATGAAAATTTCAATAAGAAATATGTATATAAATTCTGATAAGCCCATCCTATTACGGAGAAACAAAGTCAACATTACAGATCATCTCAGCACTTCTAAAACTATATTTTACAGGTACTGCAATCCGTGCACGTCCGCCATATTTATCCTACGAGAGGTTAAATTTTATCCAGCCATCCATGAAAGGATAAATTAACCCAAAGATTTACCCTTGGAAAGATCTAGCCCTAGTTTATAGAAACATTTTTTCTCTCATTTTCATATTTACCCTGTGGACTTTTATCTAGAAACTCTCCAAAACTGTGTGTGGTCGTTATCTTTAAATTATTTCTGTTCGTAAGAGTTTTCCTTGTGTAAATTCTGTTCATGGGATAATTTACCCATAGGTAATTCGCGAGTTTATAGAAACCGGCCATAAGAGAGTTAAAAGTTTGAAAAACACTGTTGTTAATCTATATATATAAAAATGAATGTATGTGTGTGTGTGTGTGTTTGTCCTTTATGCATTACTACACCATTCATCCGATCGCCATGAAACTTTGGGAAGTTGTTGAGTACATTCCCGGGAAGGTTTCTGTCATACTACATTTTTAATTTTAGCCTTCGTTCGCGAGTTATAAGTGAAAAACGGCAAGAAAACGTGCATTTTTTACGCTTTCGAAGTATCGGTTTTCAGTTATTCATTTCAGTTGTCAAATCAATTGCAGAAGGCTTTGTCTATTTTTGTCATGCCTTGGAAATAATATCGTCGCGATCGCTATGGAAGGCAATAGATATCTCAAATTATTATAAAAGCTAGAGATGTCGATAAGGTAATGTTAAACATATTTTATTTGACATGGAATATAGTTTACAGAAAATTCCGGGGATGTTGCTTAGTTCGGGGTCTTGGCTACAAGGTTTTTATATGTAATCGTAATTAAAATCTCTTATGTAAGGTCGTTAAATCTGCCTGAAATGTAACGGAATTATAAGTCTGGACAAATTAATATAGAAATCACGGCCTCAGTAGGCTTATTCCATTCTTCACCTATATAAATAAAAACTAATGTACTATGTCTGTCTGTCAAATACATTTACGCACTTTTTTTTATCGTGAGTTTAATCGATTTCAATTCTCATAATCTTTCGAATACTGCATTTTTCCATTTATTTTCTAATCGTGAAATTCACTTCAAAGCCGGATTTATAGCTGTTTCATTAATTAGGCCTATCAATCGTTTAGTTTACACCTATGAATGTTTCGCGTGCAAAGTGTTAATAAATATAATATTTTAATTATTTGTTCTTAATTGTTAATCTTTCGATTAATTATCTTGGGAGAAGCCGTGGGGATCTGCAATAAGCTATAATAAGCTATAATAAGCTATCTAGCGTTTTCTGAGGGAATAGTTTGTGTGTGATAAGTCGTTCTTCCCCATTTCAAATTCTTAATACCTATATAAAGACCTTAAAGACCTAGAGTTTGAAAATCGAAAGTCCTTCATAAGTTATTTTCGCATTTACAAAATACAAAACCCGAGCGACGCCGGGCCTTTTAAGCTAGTGGATCTATAAAAATACACAAATTATTATTTACCAAACTTAAAAAACAGCCTTAAAAGTTCTGTTAGTTCCATTAACAACAGTGGTAAACAAACAACATAGGCTTATTAGCAAAAAATAAGAACATACATTGTAAATTGTAAACTGTATCTCTGTAAAAAGAAAATGCAATCTGTAATATTGGCAGCTACTAGTTTTTTCTTTAAGAGTATCAAAGTAAAAGGATAGCCTATATTGAGGGTGTAAGGAGGTTTTTTTTATCTAGTAAAAAATACATTAAACTTCCCTCAATGGTCTAAAAATGAAGTTTGTGAATACTAAAACACTAGCATACCAAAAGGTGAAATAGGGTTGTTATATTCGGAATTTCAACAAACAAACAAAAACAACACGAAAACACGGGAGGTTTGGTGCAAGTTAAAACCTCTCTCTCTGGTGCATAATTCCTGTGGTTACAGAAGTCCTGCATAGTTAATGAATGAACATAAACAGGAATTGCAGCTGTTTGCATTCACACAGCGTATTTCTGTGTTTCTGTCATTCACAACTTTTTATACTGCAGACCCTGAGGCTAGCCGGCACCAGCATGAAAAATAATATTGTTTATTCAATGCATTACATTACATCGTTGGAAACTGGTTATGTCTTCAGCATCCAAAGATGAATTTTTACTCAAGTGATTAGATAATTTCCGCCTATATACCACTAATATGCCTATAGTGGTATATATAGGCGGAAAATATCTAACCACTTGATTCATATATATACCACTTGAAATATGAAGCTGATCAATTATTATGGATTTTTACTATTTTAATATTCCATATTTCCAATTAATTAACATTTCTTGTTTGTTTGTTTGTCTTTTGTTCCTGTGTTCCTTATTTTCATTTAAAATATTTCCTAACATTCTAATGAATATATATTCATTCATGAACCAAAGACTATTTATTGTCTCTGTTGGACATTACATGAGAATATTATAAGAGAAAAATTCCTCTGACACTGGAATTTGCACCCGGACCTTTGGCTATCTATGCAATGCTCTACCAACTGAGCTAAGCCAGACTTCACTTCACAGCGCCAGATGGAACCTCTCTCCTATGGCTGATTGCCCTTAATGGTCTACCTCACTGACAGGCAAGTTATGTCATATGCAGTACTGTGAGGCACACTAATTAGTGATTTTTGTGACCGGGCTTCCACTGTTATTGTACAGTAACATTCAAGATAGATATATACATGTGCGTTCATGAATCAGAGATTACTGTCTCTGTCGGACATTATATGGTAATGTTATAGAAGAAAAATTCCTCTGACACTATGATCTGAAAAGTCCTGGGTGCTGGTTATGTCTTCAAGACAATTTAATCACCATCCAAAGATGAATTTTTACAATTTTGAAATTTTATTTTCCCAATTAATTAACGTTTCTTGTTGTTGTACTTTCTTTTGTTCCTGTATTCCTTATTTTCATTAAAAATATTCCTAATGTTCTGATGAATGTTTTCTTTTATTCCTAATTATTTTAATAGGTAATATAACGTGAGGTACGCATTTTCGACTAAGGCGAGCTTACAAAATGAAGCGACTCTTTTATTTCCAAATTATGACAAAAAAAGGCAAAGCCTCCTGCAATTGATTTGACAATTGAAAAGTATTACCAAAAACTGATGCTTCGGTAGCGCAAAAAATTCAAGTTTTCTGCCAGTTTTTCACTCATAACTCGCAAACGAAAGCTAAAATTAAAAATCCGGCTTGGAGGTGCATTCGCCCACCCTTCAGTCCATCATGTTTAAAAGTTCAGATTTCTACGTGCAGTAGGTTTCGCTGGGCATCGCGTATAGACAAAAAGACAGAAAAAAAGACAAACACTTCCTCATATAATATTATAGATAGCAGATCCCCGCGGCTTCGCCCACGATAATTAATTGGAAGATTAAAAATTAAGAGCAAAATAATTAAAACAAAACATTTTTAAACTCAACGATTAATAATTAAACTAACGAAACAGCTAAAAATCCGCTGTGAAGTGAACTCTGAGTTAGCTCAATTGGTAGAGCAGTGGCACGGATAGCCAAAGAACCTGGGTTCAAATCCCAGTGTCAGAGGAATTTTTCTCCTATAATAATATCTTCTATGTATTTTTTTCTTTTACTTCTACAGATTTTAATATGTAATATAACGGGAGGTACGCATTTTATCGATACTGTATCCTCTGTTACCAGCATTAATAATATTATTAATAATAATAACATAATAATAATAATAATAATAATAATAATAAAGAATGAAAGAAGTATGGGCACAAAGAAAGGGAAATGCATACCTCTAAGTACTTTGCGTAGTTCTAATGGGCTCGTTCGTAAATATAATAATAATAATAATAATAATAATAATAATAATAATAATAAGGAAAATTATGGGACCAATTTGTGAGAATAACATATACAAACTGAGACCAAAAAAGGAGTTATACAAACAAACAGAAAAAATAGGCCATGCTTTCAGGAAAAGAAGATTAAGATTCTATGGGCATATTTTCAGAATGGAAAGAGACAGACTTACCAAACAAAATTTTGATCACTATGTAAGTAAAACGGTCAAGAAAACCACCATTAACGGCCGTGGGTGTCGGCATGCTGACCACATGCCCCCAATCCTGCCATCTGCCTACGGGAGATGACGCAGCGGTCGGGTGGTAGGCCAAGTCCCTCCAGGGATGTAGCGCCACGGAGTAGTAGTATGTAAGTAAAAAAACTAAACCCACATTTTTCAAGAAGTTGAAGAAGATTTGAAATTACTCAACATCAAAAAGGAGGATATTGCAAACAGAGAAAAGTTTAGGAAAGCAATATTTGATGGCGAATTTCCAGAGAAACCCAAGAAGAAAACGGGAAGTAAATGGACGGAAGAACGGAAACAGCAACATCGCGAAAGGATGAAGAGGTTTTGGGAAGACAAGATTAAGACAACTGTTTCACGTGGTCCTAAGCTGGCCTAATCAAAAGGAAAATAACAACAACAATAATAATAATAATAATAATAATAATAATAATAATAATAATAATAATAATAATAATGTTATCTAGGATAGTCTACTGCTTTGTATTCTGAACAACAGGGCAGCATGCGGTCGTTTATTTATTTATCATAGCAATGCACAGGTGAAACTGTGAGTGTATACTGGTAATTAGAGGCTCACAGGTTAACTGTAAATACTGCACACAGCACGCGAGAATAAAAGGAACTGAACTAACATACCATGAATTATTTCACGTTGCCTGACCTAGCCGTCTTGCTGCTTGCATGTTCATTAATAGAAAAATAGAGCAGAGGTGAACATTTTAAAGATAATTTGTTCACTAACTCTGTTTTACAGAAGCAGCTGACAGCCTCAGTCAATTGTAATTATCAGACAAAGGGCTTACTACTTGTATTTTATTTTCAAGTACCCGTATAGCTATTTATGTATCAAGTACGCAAAATAACGCTTTGCGTATTTAGTAAATTTTAGTAAAAGCTCTTTAAATTGTATGAAATGAAATAAAAATACCGTATAATTAATTATAAAAGCCATAGCCACCCATTTGTTGACGCCATATTTTCACAGCCACCTGAATCTTATGCTATGAACCAACATGAAATGCGGATGTAGATGGCAGTGCGGGTTTCTTATGAATACTTATAGCTATGTTGGCTTCGGCCTATATTTGTTGTTATATTATTAAGTGTTTTGTAAACAAAAAACCTGGTAAAGTTTCTGATTAACTTAAAGAAACAATGTTGCCTTATATTTATTGTTTTATGGTCAAGTATTTTGTTTCAAACCCTGTTACGGTTGGTATGACTGGTCACTGTCATCTGGATTTTTCAGTTGCCATGACAACTGATAAAGTGCTACTTTTCGGCGTGTTCAAGCAGTTGTTTTACAGAGCGTTTACTAAAACATATTTTATTGAATAATAATAGTAATTTATCTAAATTAAACTCCATGGCGCTACATCCCCGAGGGGAGTAGACCTATCACCCGATCGCTGCTTCATCTACCATAGGCAAATGGCAGAACTGGGGGCATGTGGTCAGCGTGACGGCACCCACGGCCGTCAATGATGGTTTCCGTAACCGGAGCCGCTACTTCTCTATGAGGAGGAGTGTACCCCGTTCCAGACCTTCCTTCCTCAGAAAAAACCGAGAAGGTATCTGGGATCGAACCAAGGCTTGCGAATCTGTAGCCAGCGATGCTATCCATGAGACCATGCAGGCGGTAAAATAATAATAATAATAATAATAATAATAATAATAATAATAATAATTAACCTAGCAAAACGAGGTCTGTTCTAACTCAACAGTTCGGTATTTCAATGTCTGTCAGCTAGATTACTGAATTATGAAGTCCCGACCGAACGCTTTCTTGAATTTTCTTCCAATTTTGCAGAAACGTTTCTTGAAACCATGAAATACGACCTTAGTTATGTATAAGGATTTTTATAATTTGTTTCCGTTTAGAAATGATAGCCTTAATAATAAATACACTGAAATATTTCTACGGCAAAGAGTGGAAGTACAGAATAGCTCCGATTGCATGAAATCAGCGTGTATATTAGTACAGTTCCTAACAGTTCCGCATTGGACATATTCAATGCGTGTAGCCCCGCACTATTATCTGTAGAGCGCAGCAGTGCAGTATTCAAGTGGCCAGTTATGTTATGCGTTGTAGCCTACTATTAACTTAACGTTAAGAAGACCTGGCCACTCTTATCTTGACCTTATGTTCAATTAATGGAGTTAAGAAGTGTCGTTTGGATCGCAATGCATTAATATGCAACAATATGATTTTCTTCAAAGTTAACTATACCACCGTGCGAGGTGGCCGAGATGGTAACGTCTTGGACTCGCATTCGGGAGGTCCCAGGTTCAAATCCCGGGTCCGGCCAATTTGATATTTTGATATCGATTTTTTCATGATTTCCCTAGTCGTCAAGCAAATGTCATACCACGAATCATCCTCACCATTTCGTCCTGTATCGTATCAATTTAAATTTATATCAGTTGAAATTTACTCCATTAAATACACCGACAGTAGAAACAATTGACAAGCAATAGTTTCATGGCCTACCCTACTCTATAGACACAGATCCGGAGCTCCTGATATACCCTCGAAGCTAAAAAAAGAAGTATAAACACAGCTGAAATAAAAAAAATCCCTTTAGGCAGGCCTACAGGCTGAGGTAGAATTCGAAGTGCTTTTGGTTTAATTTATTGTCGCTGCGCAGCACTCTTCTTCTTTAGCCTTGGCATGACAAACACGCAATAATAGCTGCAAAAAAGAGGAGAGCACTTTTTCATACATTCGCCTTATATGAGAGCTATCGAGAAACTAGTTTTTCATTTGTAGAGTACCGTACTAATCAAGAGCTTTTCAACGATACCCCACAAGACGTGGTTTAAAAAATTTCGAATTTCCATCCCCCATCCCCACTCGTACCCCCAAAACCACCAAACCGTTGGTGTCACTGTGAACTCCATAGGGAGTACTCTAATTTATTCAAACAAAGTTTCCTCCTATACTTCATAGGCGCCGAGATATAAATTTTTCAAAATTTCAACCCCCTCCTCCGACCCTCCCCTTGGGCCAATTTTGCTCATTAACGAACTTGTCCGAAAAATTGGGCCTAGAAATAACATAATAAAATTTGGTTCAAATATCTTCAAAATTACGGCGATATATATATATCTTCTCTATATATATAAAAGGCTTTGTCCTGACTGACAGGAATCAACGCAGAGCCTAAACTATAACAAGTAGAGACTTGGAATTTTGACAGTACCTTCGTTTCATAATGTAGGTGCTCACTAAGAAAGGATTTTGAAAAATTCTGATTTTAAATGCCAAAAATCAAATGTTTTTGAGAATACTTAATCCCTTCTTACACAGAATTATCGAATCCGAATCACATTTGACATTAAAACATATTGTTGCCAGTGGGTTTCAGATGGGTTTGGAATTAAATTAAATAGAAGTTTGTCAATTACAGTTGGCTTTGTCTATTTTTGCCATACCTTGGAAATTAAACTTTCGCGATCGCTTGAATGTTGTAAGCCCTAATATGGTCAACTATTGTTTTATTTGGACGAAACTCACTATACAGGGGTTTTCTGGACCAAGGAACTCGAATCTGAAGTCGCTTTTACCAGCCGATGCTATCTAATCGTGGTATGTAGTCCACGTGATTTAGGTGTTAATAAATATAATGATTTAACTATTATGCACTTAATTTTTAATTTTTGAAATAATTATCGCGGGCGAAGCCGCGGGCACATGCTAGTATATATATATATAAATATCACAAAACATTTTTTGAACTGCCGGTGGTCTCGTACTTAGGGAGGCATGAAACGTAAAGATATGAAAGAATTTTACGAAACTCACTATACAGGGGTTTTCTGGACCAAGGAACTCGAATCTGAAGTCGCTTTTACCAGCCGATGCTATCTAATCGTGGTATGTAGTCCTCGTGATTTAGGTGTTAATAAATATAATGATTTAACTATTATGCACTTAATTTTTAATTTTTGAAATAATTATCGCGGGCGAAGCCGCGGGCACATGCTAGTATATATATATATATATATATATATATATATATATATATATATATATAATATCACAAAACATTTTTTGAACTGGCGGTGGTCTCGTACTTAGAGAGGCATGAAACGTAAAGATATGAAAGAATTTTTCGAAAGTCAAGACATGGTATCGATCCCAATAGGTAGATTTTTCTTTTAAATCTACCTAAAAAAAGTTAACTATATCGTTTATAGAGATTAAATAATTTTTTAGACATTGAGCACTAATTGAATATTTAATTCCTTGCGCTCGCTAGAGAAGCCCACTTTTTTGTCATTTGCTTGGGGTTTCTCCCAGCCGAAGATAGCTGGGTCTAGCGCTTCAAGACAATGTTTTAATTAGCATGAGGGGAGGTTGCCATAGCAACAAAACCTTCATGACGAATTTCGAGGCAAGATCTGCTGGCACGCTCTTTTCTTTGGCGGCGGGTCAGGTGTCTGTCTGTTTTTCTATTGACCCCAGATAATCGGAGAAACGTCGAATTAAGAAATATCAACGACCTGACGAAGATGGATCCTGCTTTGACCTTCCGGGTAGAGAGTTAGGTGCACTGCTGTTAATTCTACAGTTCGTGACGACAATGTCAGAGGTCAGCACCGCGCTGCAGGCGAAAACAATGCACTTTCCTGCAAATGTCAGCGCTATTTCGTCCATCGAACACAATTATAACTGCACGAAAATCACCAGGACTGAAGTAAAATATCACGTCTTTCTGGGAATTACATTGTATAGATCTGAATTGCAGTTTGAAAACACTCTTCAATAACAATCTACCCTATTATCTTATTTTATTCTCATTTAATCGTGATTTCAGGGGAGGGAGGACCTATTAGATTAGTTACGGTCAACCGATTTGGTCCAATATTAATAGGCTTCTTCCCATGGCGTTAAAAATGCGTATATCAAGCCTCATGAAAATCCGATAAAGCGTATTTGAGTTATCGCGCGTAATGGCACACGCACAGACAGACATACAGACATTCTGGCACTTAATAAATGGATGTACAACACCTCTATGCAAGAATAAGGGCAGGAATGATTATTCAATTAATACTAATGAATTTGATAAATTCTTTCTAATATATTACCATAAAATAGGCACTAAATTGGGCATTACTCGGTGCCGGTCAACCGATTTGGTCCAATAGCAATAGGCTTCTTCCCATGGACATTATAAATGCGTACCAAGTCTCATAAAAATACGATAAAGCTTATTTGAGTTATCGCGCATACAGACACACGGACAGACAGACGGATACTAAGTTAATACATTTTCCCGTCCCCAACACAATCTCATAAAGTACCATTCTGGCACTAAATAAAACGAAACATATGATCGTCTTCAGATTTTTCTAAGAGATGCAGCGTGGGAAATGGTCCGTGGAGAATTCGATCTGGCGCACCGCCAACACAACACAAACAAAAAGGTCGCCTACTCCAGTCCCGACCCGGGCACTTCATCCTGAGGAAGTTCAGTGGAGGATCCAATGTGTGTTCAGTGGCGGGCAACTGATTTATCTACCAGTAGCGAAGCAAGGACAAGCAATTTATTAGATGTCCGTTGCGAGTGGGAAATTTCTGTTTAAAATTTCAATATTTCCGTGTTATTATTAATTTCGAAATCGCCTGTGTGGTTTCGTGGTTAGCGTCCGAAGGCCTGGATTTGATTCCTAGCACATCCTCGGATTTTTCAGAGGCATGAAGGTCTGGAATGGGGTTCACTCAGCATCGTGATACAAACTGAAGACTCACTTGATTGAGAAGTAGCGGCTTTGATCACGGAATCATCACTAAATGGCCATGGGTGTAGGCATGCAGCCTACAGGGAGATCCAATGAACTATGAACCAGCTGCGCGGTGTTTTTCCACTGGGCATGTGGAAATATTTATTTTGCTACATTCAAAGTCACGCTGTTGACGCTGGCTTTGGCAAACAGCAACTAAACTGTTGAAATTAAAACCATACAAAATAACAACTATGGCACATGCTCTTCAACAAGGTGATTCTGTATGTCCCCTGCAGAAATTCGGCTGGGAGGTGTTTAAACATCCACCCTACAGCCCGGACCTCGCTCCCAGTGATTTTCATCTTTTCCTACACCTTACGAAATGACAGAGAATGACAGACAGGCGAAGGTGGTTGTCACACGGTGGTTCAAATCCCAGGCGGCACCCTTCTACGACACAGGTATTCAAAAGTTGATGCCACGGTAAGACAAATGTTTGAATTCCGGTGGGGAATATGTTGAAAAATAGCTGTACACTTGCTGTATATGTTGCAATGAATATTGCCTCAGGAAAACTTACTTTGTGGACGGCCCTCGTAGTTCACTGTGTCTCCCTGCACAAGCCCACAACCAGCGATGGGAAGTAATTAAGTAAAAGTAATCGGATTACAGTAACAATTCCTTTTTTGGTCCCATTTACTTGTAATCAATACTTTTAAAAAAAAATGTAATTTCTACTTGTAATTTACTTCTGGAAATAAAATTGTAATTGTTACAATTTAGTAGTCATTAGTATTAGTATCATTCTCGCTTGCTATATCGTCATCACTACTGTTTTTGCAACTAATATCCAAATTAGAGTTAATATTAACAAAAAGTTACTCAATGTTTCCAAAAACATTCTCATTGATGTGTTTTTTGTTTTTTTGTTTGTTCAATAATAATTTGGGCTTGTGCCCAAAAAAACAAAAACAAGGAATTTTTAAGTACTGCCATTTTGTGAAGTAATTTCAAATGTAATTGTAATTTTACTGATTACTTTTTGAAATAATAATTTGTAATTGTAGTTAAGTAAAATGACTCTCAGGTAATTGTAATTCAGCCCAATTACTTTCTTTTTTTGTACTTTTCCCAACACCGCCCACAATTATGCCATCTGCCTAAGGTAGTCTGGTGGTAGGCCTAGTCCTTTCAGGGATGCAGATTTTGCCCTTTGTTCCTTGTATCAAGAAAAACTAATAGTTTTGAGACATCGCGCGGACGCCCCTGGCTGAAGATAACCAGCTGATGGACTGGCACACTTGCAGTGGTCAATGTCAGCAAGAAGAACCGGTTTCCTTCAGTTCATTCCACTTGGAAGTCTCGCCCACTCCACATGCAATTCAATTATGAAGAGGAGTACTCTTTGAAGACTCTTATGCCATTAAGCACTGTCAAGTATGGTAGGTCTACATTTGAATTTTTCTACCTTGTTAATAATTTAATTTTTTGTTATTGAGGAATATTTCACAATACAATGGTTTTCCTTCATCCCATAACAATCTTTTGCCTCCAAAAGTCCCTGTCCATAGCATCTTCTTCACTTAATCCTTTTCTCGCCATACTCCTTTTCACCCCATCCATCCAGCACTCTTTGTGCTTCCCTCTTCTTCTTTTTCCTTCTACTTTCCAATCCAAAATTGTCTTGGGTATTCCATCCTCTGTCATTCTGAGTACATGTCCATACCATCTCAAGCGTCTTTCTTCTACAATTTCCAAAATATTCTTTTCAACTTGCATTATTTCCATTATTCTATTATTCTGAATTTTTTCTTTCCTGGATTTTCTTGCTGAATGCCTCCAAAAATCCATTTCTAATACCATTAATAATAATAATAATAATAATAATAATAATAATAATAATAATAATAATAATCAAAGATTCAACATGGACAATGAAAATATAAACATGATGACAACAAACGAGGTCCAACCTACATGCACTAAACTAAACTCCGTGGCGCTACATCCTGAAGGGACAAGGCCTACCACCCTACCGCTGCGTCATCTACCATAGGCAGATGGCAGGTCTGGGGGCATGTGGTTAGCATGCCGACACCCACGGCCGTTAATGGTTGTTACCATGACCGGAGCCGCTACTTCTCTTTCTTGCATTTATAGATAATGTAAACAGGTATCTAAAAAAATCTATTGCATGTAACAGAATTTCTTAATATATATAAATAAATAAAGTTAAACATCCTCAATTTAAATCACGAGGATGAGTGCACCCCGTTCCAGACCTCCTTACATCAGAAAAATCCGAGGAAGTACCGGGGATCGAACCCGGGCCGACGGATCTGTAGTCAGAAACGCTAACCATTAGACCATGCCGTCGGTCAAAATTTGACTCCAAATATTAATGAGAAGTGGAGATTTACTACAGGTCATCCTAGGCTCTCAATGCTACAGGCAGCACAGAACATTTATATTAAAAAGGGAATTTACAAAATTTCTTCAATATGATAAAAATAGCTAAATAAAATTAACATAATAAGGGGTTTATGTAGCACACATCTAGGTAATTTTTCTTCTTCATTTTTTCTTTATGAAAAACGGCCAAATTTCATGTTTCTTTGTTCTTCAAAAACCTGTAGAATCCATATATAAGCACCCGATTTCTTGCAGGAACAGGTCTAATGTAAATATAAATACAACAATAATCCAGTTGAAAGCATTCCTTTTGTATGAGAAATTAATTACACAAAAAAAACTTCAATGCCTTTGATTACTTACTTACTCAATGGCAATAGAACAATTCCTAAGCAAGCTAAAAGAATATTATCTATTTCATGTGAACCCGAAGGTTCATTGCCGCGCTTACCTGAGCCTGCCATTCAACCCTATCCTGTTATAAGTCCATCCAACCATCCCTCTCAAATCCTATTTCTCTTAAATCTATCCTAATATTGTCCTCGCACCTACGTCTAGGTCATCCAACTGGTCTTTTCCCTTCAATTAGGAATTAAAATCTAAATAGGATTCTGAAGAACTACTCGATCTAGCCAACTACTTCAGCTGCAGTAATGACAAAATCACAAAGGTTTCTTAAGTTAAAGTTAATTGGGGTTCGTTGCCTTGATATCGGTTGCAAGAAATACTGACTTTTCAAGATGGTCCTTGCCAGGAATGAGTATTCTCTGGAACTGTTCCTATTTTAGCACATCTTCCAAAACTTGAATATCCCACCTGCCTGGCATGTAGGAACAGGCATGTGAAGGTGGACCAGTTTCTACAACAAGGCTACTCAACTGCATAATAGAATATTAACAGGGAATTTTCCTACGAAAGAGTTAAGAAACGTAACACTGGTTAAATGCATAATGCATCCAAGGGCGCCCATATGATATTTTCTAGGGGGGGGGCAATTTTTTCATTAATTTATTTTTTGTCGTGTTAACTTCTTGAGTCAATTTGTAACACTGTATTAATAATATATTAAGTGCAACAATGACGTAGCAAGAAAAATAATTTCTGGGAGGATCGAAAGTACCGGTATGGAATACCCCCAAGAAAGGGGGGTCTGGGGACCACCCCCGGAAATTTTTAAATACTGAACCAATAGAAATGACATTTTACGCTATTTTAGCACTGAAATACTAGTTAGGACATTTTTTTACCATACTCTATAAGACATACCAACATAAAGAAGAAATTGTTACCTAAGTTGGGGGTCCACCCCCGTAAAATTTTTAAATATTGAACTAAATCACATTTTACGCTATTTTAGCACTGGAAAACTAGTTAGCAAATTTGTTTACCATATTATAACAAAGTAACTGCTATAGGCTATCATATTTGACACTCCAACAAAATTATTTTATTTAATAAATATATTTTTAAATTACAAAAATAGAATATTAGGTTTTGATTTTTAAGGGTCTAGACCCCATGGACCCCCCTTTGCTAATCCACTGTGGATTCTGCTTCCTTGATGTCGGTTTTTGTAGAACTTCTGCAGAATATGTATGTCTCCACTGACTTTTAAATAATTGTCCTAAAAGAAACTATAATTATTAATATACATTTTTTCCTTTCCCTGAGAGCTAGGTGGGGCCACGGGTAAGGCGCCCATGAATGCATACCCTTATAGTGCAAATTAACTCGAAAGAAAAATTTAAATCAATGTAAAATGTATAGAATAGGGTACGTGAAATAAACTAATCATTGTAATTGTTTTCTTTGCAGTCCGGCACGGCTTAGTAATTTGCGTAAGAAACTGGGTCTCGAGAATTTTGAATGTTTTTGGAGAATAGTAGATAAAAACACGAAGTTTTCGGAATATTTCCGTCTAATACAAGCCAGATATTAAGTTTCTGGCTCATCTGCAAGTGGGCCAACAATTATGTCAGCGAATGAATTAGTCACGCGACTTTGTAGTACAGTGAAACCGTTAAATGGTCAAACGATTCTGTCCAAAATCAATAGGGCCCTTCCTGTGGAAGTTATAAGTAAGTATACTGAATTTCATAAAAAAATATGATTACGGGTATCAGAGTTATCGTGCGTATAGACACACAGACAGACAGACATACATTTTTTCCGTTCACCAAGTAATCTTAGAAAGAACCATACTGGCACTAAATAATGGAAAATAACTCGATAGATAATTTAAAATTCATTGAATAGGGTACAGGAAATAAACTACGGGCCTTGTCATTGCGTTAACTGTTTTCTTTGCAGTCCGGCACACATTTATAATTTGCGATGTTTAGAAGTTGAGACTCACGCATTTAAGGTTTAATAGAAAGTCGATAACGGGGTGTCTTCGTGGAACCCTTAATTGTACATAAGAAGCCAATATGTATCACAATCTAAATTAATACGAATCTAACTTATTTTACGCATTCAGGCTTAAAAATGTATTTACAGAATGAAAACCATTTTTGCATATAACCTAATTATGACATTAACTTAGTCGCTTACTCTTCGGGAACAACATAATCTGAGACTATTCGAAAACAGGGTGCTTAGGAAAATATTTGGGCCTAAGAGAGATGAACATGGGGACTGGAGAAAACTTCATAACGACGAGCTTCATAACCTGTACTCGTCACTGGATATAAGTAAGGGTAATTAAATCACGGAGGATGAAATGGGCTGAACATGTTGCGCGCATGGGGGAGGAAAGACATATCTAAAAAATATTTATTGGGAGACCCGAAAGGAAAATTCCACTTGGAAGACCTATACGTAGGTGGGAGGACAATATTAGGATAGATTCGACAAAAGTAGGATTTGCGAGGGATGGTTGGATGGAGTTAGCACAGAATAGGGTTGAATGGCGGGCTCAGGCAAGCGGCAATGAACCTCCGGGTTCCATAAAATAAAATAAAAATTCCTTTAGCTTGCTTAGGAATTGTCTATTGCCACTGAGTAAGTAACTATGATAATAACATAAGGAAATCCATATGAAGTTGCACTTTTTGGGCCACTGGGATACTGACTACAACAATGTGCACTCCCACTTTATGATGTCCTTCAACAGAACAATGGAAAACGTTAGCAGCGGCTAGGAGGAAGGCCACGTGCTAGACGACTTCCGTGTTGTCAACTGCACCAGCCTCAGATAGCTGAGATATTTGTTCCTAAGAGAGAATTGCACCTTTGACGTGGGCTTAATCACCATAAAATGGTCTCGATACTTCAGTAAATTAATATTTTCTCCTACTTCGCAAGCAGAAAGAGAGAAAGAGTGGGACAGCAGAGAGATGGAGGAAAAGAGAGGAAAAGAAAGAGTGGAGCATAAAATACGAAAATAAAAATGAAAATTGGGGAAAAAAAAAACATGGTGGAAAAGAGGGAGAGAGATGGAAAGAGAAGAAAACGCTTCATTTATAGCTGGTTCTTTCCATTGTGTTATTACTCAACATTTGTTCTCATGGGCCATTTTTTTGCCGTGGCGCCTATCACCCGACCGCTGCGTCATCTACCATATGCAGATGGCAACATGGCCAGCATGCCGACAACCACGGCCGTTAATGGTGGTTTCAATGACCAGAGCCGCTACTTCTCTATCAAGTAGCTCCTCAATTTAAATCACGAGGTTGAGTGCACCCCGTTCCAGACCTCCCTACCTCAGAAAAATCCGAGGAGGTACCGTGGATCGAACCCAGGCCGACGGATCTGTAGTCAGCGACGCTCACTACAAGACCACGCCGGCAGTCCATGGTCCATTAAAATGCACTAAATGTGTTAGTCAATAAGAAAAATAATTAATTTATTATGTAATTTCCAGACCAAACAAAGGCAAGGTAGAACGGTTCAGTGCATCTTAAAATATCCATGTGAAATTTCTTATTAATACTGTTCAGGAGAATTTGAACCCACGACCTTCTAACCAGGGTCCTCGATGTCACCACTTCGGCTGATTTAATGGATATCCTTCACTAATTAGGAAATAAAATTATATTTGTTGCGTACTGAACTAAGTCAGACGGTTAAAAAAGCAAAAATCGTTGACATTTCTTCTAGCTGGAATTTACATACAATGATCATGCTGTTGAATTTAATAGCTGCACTTTAAATATTAAGATTATAACGCTTATATTAGAACCCCAGGGCAGAGGAACTTGAGGGTGTTGAACTGCGTTTAATGAGGGAGTTTACATTCACTAAGCAACACGTGCTGCTGTCCTACTCACGCGTTCAAGTCTCCGCGACAAACAGCTCACTCAATGCAGATACAAGTGGATACTCCAAGCCAGTCAACTTGCTCATCGTATTAGAAGATATTTCAAGGAATCACGCACTTTTTTCATATAAAAATGCAGATCCTTGAACAACAAACAACAAATGATCACTAATCACCAAATAAACTATTTTAAAATTGCTTTAAAATCTGGAAATAAAGTTTATAGGTACATTTCGAAAAAAAAATCTACCTATTGCAATCGATACCATGTCATGACTTTCGAAAAATTATTTCATATCTTTACGTTTCATGCCTGCCTGAAGTACGAAACCACCGTCCGTTAAAAAAAAAAAAATATATATATATATATAGGCCTATATATAAAATTGTGATATATATATATACACACACACACACACATCTTTACACGCTAGCGACCGTAATTTTGAAGATATTTGAACCAAATTTTATTATATGTCTAGGCCCAATAGTTCGGACAAGTTCGTTAATGAGCAAAATTGGCCCAAGGCGGGGGTCGGGGAGGGGGTTGAAATTTAGAAAAAATTATATCTCGGTCCCTGTGAAGTATAGAGGGAAACTTTGTTTAAATAAATTAGAGTACTCCCTATGGAGTTCACAGTGACACCAACGATTCGGGGGTTTTGGGGTTACGAGTGGGGGTGGGGGTGATGGGAATTCGAAATTTTTGAAACCACGTCTTGTGGGGTATCGTTGAAAAGCTCTTGATGAGTACTCTACAAATCAATAACTAGTTTCTCGATAGCTCTCGTATAAGGCGAGATTTGAATGTTTGAAAAAAGTGCTCTTTCCTCTTTTTTGCAGTTATTATTGCGGGTTTGTCATGCTAAGGCTAAAGAAGAAGAGTGCTGCGCAGCTACAATAAATTAAACCTAAAGCACTTTGAAATCTACCTCAGCCTGTAGGCCTGCCTAAAGGGTTTTTTTTTTGTATAATAAATGTTTAAATATACAATAGTTAACTTCACTTTGGACCACAAGCCGTAGTTTACTAAGGATTCTCTCACGCAAATTTGTAAATATTAAATGTAAATTAAATGTGGCTATACTGATGGAATGACAATTCTTTCTCACTGGCCGTGTGTAGGCTAAGGTGGAAAGGTAGAGTCAGACTGAAAAATTCAATGCCATAGCCGGGATTTGAACCAGGATTTTTATTGTCCCCGATACTTCTAGGGTTAAACTATCAATATATTATAGCTGGTGCCCGTGGCTTCGCCCGCCATTATTAATTGACTCCAGGATTTTTAAGAAATTTACACTGGCAGTTTATTAAAAATGTTTGTGGTTCAGAGCTATGAAAATTGTAAGTAAAAATAAAATAATAATATTTGTTCATTCTATTCATTTCACTTAGGCCATATATAATTTTAAAAAACTGTTTTCCTAATTTTGTACTCTTCGTGAAAGTTTGGAATGCGAGAGACGAACATCGCCGAGTATACCCGATGCCTCACGAAGTGAGGGAGTGAGGTCGCTATCATAGGCGTAGCGAGGGGGGGTTTTGGGGGTTTGAACCCCCCCCCCCATTGATTAAAAAAAGGAAAATTGTATAATTTTTTTTAAGTCTGCCCATAAATTGCTTAATACAAGTATAAAGCGTGGGAAGCTTAAAACTCGTTATTTTGCGTCTTAATTTTTAAAATTTTCCGGAGAAGGACCCCCGGAAGCTTAAAACTTGTTATTTTGCATCTCAATTTTTAAAATTTTCCGTGGGAGAACCCCCGGAAGCTTAAAACTCGTTATTTTGCATCTTAATTTGTAAAATTTTCCGGGGGAGGGCCCCCGGACCCCCCTCTCCTTCCATACTCGCCAGACCCCGCGGATGTTATAACCCCACCCATATGGTCGGCCTGGCTACGCCTATGGTCGCTATTTAGGGCCGTTGGATTCTATAAGAGTAGATGATGTGGTTTATATGCTAGATACCTTGTGTTGCATTCATTTATGAACGTGATGCTTTAATTCTGGACATGAGTACACTTGGTAAAGTGAGCGCTATATTGTGAGAATTTCGTGATTAATAACGAATTTTCAAGCTTCCACTAGGCGGCTATTGGGTTCGGCGCATAAATGTTTCCACTTGCAAGCTGAAGTCGCAGCATTCCACGCTCCATATAAGTTGCAAGGTTCATCGTGGGTTAATGCTGGTCGTGTTCTTCAAGGCCGCAGTTCGATCTCCGGCGAACACGCCTACGTCCCAGAGCATTGCCACATCAGCTAAGTTCTCTGAACCTTTCCTCAAGCTTATCATGCGAAGCATCCTAACAAGTATACTTAGTTAGCATCGGAACAACTTTGGGCCCGACTTAACAGACTGAATAGTACTTAACAGACTCAGAAGTACTTAACAGACTGAGTAGTAGTACTGATGTGCAAAAATAATTATGCAAGTCTTTTTTTTAATCTATCTATCTATCTGTACCCTATGATCCCCAGGGGGGGGGCGAAGGGGCCTCCAATGGAGGTTTCATTACCTATACTAATTTTGATATGCTTATTTTCCGAGAGAGGGTAGAGGGACAGGTGGTAAGCCCATCGCCTCGCAACCCCCCTCTGGAAACTAAGTATTTCTTGGACGTGAAAGGGCCGAGAAATTTTGTCCAGAAGCTCTAATTTAGGCTTGGAGTTCTTTTACGTGCCGTAAATCTACGACACGGGACCCCCAGCTTAAAGTCCCTCCCGGAGGACCCCGTGCCCAGGATTTTTACGTCTTGAAAAATCCATCGACCGCGGCCGGGTTTGATCCCGCGCCCTGCGGATCTAGAGGCGGGCACGCTACCTCTAGACTACCTCTAGACGTTGGAGTACGACTTATTCTATCCTTCTTAGTTTCAACATAGAGCAAACGGTTACATTGCATGCATACGCATTCAGTTGTCTAATCATTATTCAAAGCCATATTATTTGCAAAGCAAGACTTAAGGGATGACAGAATTATTGGTTTAGCCATTTTGGAAGAAAAATCAATTAAAAATTTTTTAATGTAAAAAAATAGGGGGCTTAGGAAAATATTTGGGCCTAAGAGAGATGAAAATGGGAACTGGAGAAAACTGCATAATGAGGAGCTTCATAATCTGTACGCGTCACCGGATATAGTAAGGTTAATTAAATCACGGAGGATGAAATGGGCTGAACATGTTGCGCGCATGGGAGAGGAAAGAAATATCTCAAAAGTATTGACTGGGAGACCCGAAGGAAAAAGACCACTTGGAAGAGATAGACCTAGGTAGGAGGACAATTTTAGAATAGATTTAAGGGAAGTAGGATTTGCGAGGGATGATTGGATGGAGTTAGCACAGAATAGGGTTGAATAGCGGGCTCATGTAAGCGCGGCAATGAACCTCCGGGTTCCATAAAAGTAGATAATATCCATTTAGCTTGCTGAGGGAAAAAAATGAAATTCACCTATTTCTCATCTATGAATTTTACCGAAAGCTGTATGTTCCCCCTTAGTTGTACGATACTAGGAGGTGCCCGGGCTTCGCCACGATAATTCTTTTAAAAATTAAAAATTTAAGAGTATAATAATTGTTAAAGCATTATATTTATTAACACTTGCACGCGAATCATTCATAAACTAAGCCATTAATAATTAATGAAACAGCTAAAATTCCTGCTTTAGAGTACATTCCACGACATGAAAGCGCCCCCTGGGAAAACTATATCAGAATCGATTATGCAGTTCCAAAGAACCTGTGAACACATAATACGTATTGTTTCTCAGCTTTTTATTGACATGAATATGATGTGAATTTTATTTTATCAATTCAGTGTAATTTTCAGAAATTATATAATGTTTCAAGGGAAGGAATGGTTTGTTTGGATTATTATTACCAGCGATATTTCAAGAGATAAAACCATCAATATTTTACAGCTGTTGCCCCCGGCTTCGCCCGCCATTATTCATTGACTCCAGGATTTTTAAGAAAATGACACTGGTAGATTATTAAAAATGTTTGTGGTTCAGAGCTATGAAAATTGTAAGTAAAAATAAAATTAGAATATTTGTTCATTGTGTTCATTTCACTTAGGCCTTTCTAATAAAGAAACGGGTTTCCTTCCTAATTTTGTAGTCGTCATGAAAGTTTAGACTGCGAGAGACGAACATCGCCGAGTATACCCGATGTCTCACGAAGCGGGCGAGCAAGCACGCTATTTAGGGCCGTTGAATTGTATAAGAGTAGATTATAAAAATCCACTGCAAAAAAATCCATAGAAACGGAGGTTGGTTCACTCTCCTCTCTGCTAGTGAATTGCATGGTTAGTGGTCCCAAATGCACTCGCAACAAAGAGGGATAGGTTTGGTGGTGGAGGTGAGTAAGAAAGACAACAGTCCACCCTGAGACAGGGGTTTAAGAAATAATTGACCAATTAGACCTCTACTTTACTTTTTAGCACGACGTAACTAATTAATGGTACTTACGAATATTGTTGCCGTGGATCGTAATTTCACATTCCCGCATGCAATCTGGTTGCTATGAAAACAAAAGAAATCTCCGTGCGGTAAAAATTACAAAAAGCACAAGTGCCGTAAGTAAAATCATCATAATACAAGCCTTTATGGAAGACCGAAACCAAGGCCCCCCAGTTTGTGGCGACTTTAACAGGACAAATATTCGGTCCCCATAACCAACACACGAGAATCGCTTTCTGAACTATAATATCCATCTTCAATAGTGTATACACATAATATTTTCAGCTAATATCTCAATTGATATAAATAAATTGATATAAATAATCAGCGTGCAAAAAATAGCATGCAATACTCGTGCCGTAAGCCCGTAAGCGCTTCGTTTTTTCAAACTCGTTCCTCGATCCGTATGCACCGCTTACGGCACTTGTATCGCAATATATACTATTACAGGTTCGTGTTGAATTTTACTTAAATTTAATCCAATTTAATTTGAGAGCCCCGGGGTCCGCAGACCACAGGTTGGGAAACGCTCCACAGATTGACTAGTGATATGACCTCGATGTTCAAACGAGTATAAAACAAAGGTGAATTTAAAGTGAATTTAAAAATTCTTATCTTCTTTCTACCCGTATGACGTACGAATATAGAGTAATTCGAATATAAAAAAAGAACAAATTGAATCTGAACCGAAAGATCTTTTCAGAAGTGTGTCTTAAATGGAGTAGGGCATTGTTATGGTAATAGATGGCATCTGTTTCACACTGATGAGTCCTCTTTGTGTGGTTTCTATAGAAACGGCAGGCCAGACATCTCTCTGGTCTATCAAGATCACATAATGTGTTTTTTATGGTCTACCATTCATCTACACATGTATGAAAACATCTGCCTTCTGTATTCTTTCAAATGAGCTGAATGGCTTGTCTGTTCTATTTCTATATTGCATTCGCTGCAGCCAGACCTTCGAGTGGGGCTTTGCACCTACTCTTGAAGATCTACGTTTTTAGTTTTATTTTTGTTGAAAATCGGTGTTATATTGAAAGGATATCACATTACTTTTTTATAAGAATTTTGCACTATTTTTTTAATGGATCTAGATTATTTATGAAGGATATCCGTATAATTTTTACAATTACATTATAACTCAGTGGCGCTACATCCCTGAAGGGGCAAGGCCTACCGCTACGTCATCTACCATAGGGAGATGGCAGGATTGGGTGGCATGTGGTCAGCATGCCAACACCCACGGCCGTTAATGGTGGTTTCCATGACTGGAGCCGCTACTTCTGTATCAAGTTGTTCCTCAGTTTGAATCATGAGGCTGAGTGCATCCCGTCCCAGACCTCCCTACCTCAGAAAAATCCGAGGAGGCACCGGGGATCGAACCCGGGCCGACGGATCTGTAGTCAGCGACGCTAACCACAAGACCACGCGGGCGGTCAAAATTACAGTATACCATGACAATATATTTTAAGGATTTTCGGAGTTTTTCTGTTTTTAATTATTTTATGACTACGAGAATAAATAAATTTCTTGCATGTAAATCTATCATCCCAGGTAAACCCATTAAAAATTACGAGTTTATCACACTCGAGCTTACGAGTTTCATCAGGTAAATTTGCTCGAACTTCGTTCTTGCAAATATATCGATAAACTTGTAATCTTTCGTGGGATTACCTTTAAAAACTCACAATCTCAAGTGGGACTTATTAAGACTAGCCTATTCCATTAATAAAATGTATCAGATAAATAATAATAGTAATAGTAGTAATAATAATAATAATAATAATAATAATAATAATAATAATGCCCACCGCTGTGGCTCAGGGGATGCGTTCAATCCTCTCACGCAGCGGGCCCGGGTTCGATTCCTAGTCGGGACAAGTTACCTAGGTGGGGTTTTTCCTCATCTTTGAGACAAATGGCTTTTCTGGTCCTCAGATATCATCTGGCCGTCATTATCATCTTCATCCCATCCTCGCCTTGTTTGGAGTGAGTGTGTGTGTGAATGGTGTGTCTCGTCCTATGTGTTCGTGTTGTCTTAGAGGTGGCCCGGCATAGGGATGATCACTCATCCGGGGAGGCCCTCCATGTCCTTGTCTGGTCAAAAAGTATGTATGTGATCCAAAGATAATCCCTCTCCCGACAGGTCGCGGTCCTGTAAAGCCCGGCCGGCTTGGGTCGCTTAAATAAATACTAAATAAATAAATAAATAAAAAGTAATAAAAAGAGGTGAAACTACGATAAAGAAAGAAAAAGAAAGATAATAATAATAATAATAATAATAATAATAATAATTTTCTTACTTGAGTTTTTAAAACAATTCATCACTGTGTCAGCTATCAGATCACGGCATACTATATAAGTTCAAACAGTTGAACGTGTTACCAGAAACTAATCAATGCTGCCAACAGTGGAGATAAGAAATAGTTAACTTGAATTTCCACATGATGGCATGAACGGAAAATGAATGAAGAAACACTATCGCAGAATAAAATGTTTGTCCATTCAGAGGAGTAATAGAATTATGAAAACCCACGTACCTTGAAGTGCAGCCAAATAAAATGGCTTGCCTCCACATCGATCGCAAAGCGTGGAGTAAGTTTGGATAGTAAGAAACCGCACGAACCGGGTCACAGGGAGCATGCGAGTTGCAGTATCACTCAAATCTACACGAGCACTCTACATGGTGATTTCCAAAGTGTTTATTAGGCATCCGTCTTTTATTCCTGCAAGTAAAACTAATGAAAACTTATACACAAACATTTTCTCAAACGCATGATATGCTGGATTGTCATTTTTTTAGAAAACAGGATTCGAAGAGTAAGGATTGGTAACGAAATGTCCTATGTTGATTACATGCCACTGAGTGTACCACAGGGTTCAGTTCTTGGGCCAATTCTTTTTCTTATATATACATTAACGATTTGCCCTCGGCCGTTAAAAGTTCAAAGAGGTTGTTCGCTGACAGTTCGAGATAACTCAAAATTATTTTCGAGAAATTAGTAGGTAGGCTTCTACGTATAAAATGAAAATTAACGACAATAAAAGTAAATCCATAGTATTTAGGAATTCGAGAGCAGAAGTCTTATTAACCTACATTTTAAACGAAGAAGCTATAAGTTACCACAGGGAGATAGCTGTAGGCCTAAGTATAGTATTAACTGGCTATTTTGGCAGATAAGTTGAATGGATTTAGACTCTATAAATGTAGTTTGTCTATATCTTTAAGTAGTATTCTAGTATACTTATCTACTAGCTTATGATGGGACCAACAGGTAAATTCAATACTGGGAAGGCCTGGAGGGCATTACATTTTGTCATGAGTATCCTCTAAAAAGTGTGCATGGAACGCCACGCGACAAAAGTGAAACTTGTTTTAATTTTTGGATTATTTCAATTTTGGATTATTGGATTTTTTCCATTTATGATTGTTGGACTTTTTAATATCGGGTTTTTTTTACTTTTTTATTTTTGGATTATTGGAATTTTAATTTTTGATCTTATAATTGTTTTTGTCGGCCGCGGTGGTCTAGAGGTAGCGTGCCCGCCTCTAGATCCGCAGAGCGCGGGATCAAACCCGGCCGCGGTCGATGGATTTTTCAGGACGTAAAAATCCTGGGCACGGAGTCCTCCGGGAGGGACTTTAAGCTGGGGGTCCCGTGTCGTAGATTTACGGCACGTAAAAGAACTCCAAGCCTAAATTTGAGCCTCTGGACAAAATTTCTCGGCCCTTTCACGTCCAAGAAATACTTAGTTTCCAGAGGGGGGTTGCGAGGCGATGGGCTTACCACTTGTCCCTCTACCCTCTCTCGGAAAATAAGCATATCAAAATTAGTATAGGTAATGAAACCTCCATTGGAGGCCCCTTCGCCCCACCTGGGGATCATAGGGTAACAGATACAAATACAGATAATTGTTTTAATTTTGGAATTTTTTAAATTTTGGATCTTTTATTTTTCTGGATTTTTTATTTTTAATTTTCGATTTTTGAACTTTGTATTTTTAGATTTTTGAAATTTTGGATTTTCGATTTTTTAATTTTGGATTTTTATATTTTTTAAATATTGGATTTTTAGATAATTTTAAATTTTGGATGTTCGGTTTTTTAATTTTGGATTTTTGTGTTTTTTTAACTTTCGATTTATTATTAATTTTTTTAATTGTGGATTTTTAGATTTTTTAATTTTGGATTTTAAAATTTTTTGGATCTTTTATTTTTTGGATTTTTTAATTTTTAATTTTCACTTTTTGAATTTTGGATTTTTAGATTTTTAAATTTTGGATTTTTGAATTTTGGATTTTTATATTTTTTAAATTTTGGATTTTTAGATATTTTTAAATTTTGGATGTTCGGTTTTTTAATTTTGGATTTTTATGTTATTTTAGCTTTGGATTTATTATTTTTTTAATTATGGATTTTTAGATTTCTTAATTTTGGATTTTTGGATTTTTTTTAAATTTTGGATCAGCTTAATCATTGAGTTGATTGTTTTCTGTGCAGTCCGATCCGTCACAGCCCCACTAATTTCGTGATGATTTTGAGCGTAACAATTTCGGGACGATTTTGTCCGTAACGCAAGTTTGGGTTAGCTCTCGATTTACTCCTACCGCTGCTTAAGAAGTTTCACTTCAAAAAAGGAAAATACCGTCTTCAAAGATCTGTCGTATATAGCTATAGAGCTGTATAATAGAATATGGTGTAGCTTGTTGGGATCCCTACAAGGTAAACCAAATATACTATTTTGAAGAGCTTCTTTTTCTATTTATCGCAAATACGGAAAATCTCTATATACAGTATATAAAAGGCTTTGTCCTGACTGACTGACAGGAATCAACGTAGAGCCTAAACTATAACAGGTAGAGACTTGGAATTTAGACAGTACCTTCGTTTCATAATGTAGGTGCTCACTAAGAAAGGATTTTGAAAAATTCTGATTTTAAATGCCAAAAATCAACTGTTTTTGAGAATACTTAATCCCTTCTTACACAGAAATATCGAATCCGAATCACATTTGACATTAAAACATATTGTTACCAGAGTGGTTTCAGATGGGTTTGGAATTAAATTAAATGGAAGTTTGACAATTATAGTTGACTTTGTCTATTTTTGTCATACCTTGGAAATTAAACTTTCGCGATCGCTTGAATGTTGTAAGCCCTAATATGGTCAAATATTGTTTTATTTGGACGAAACTCACTATACAGGGGTTTTCTGGACCAAGGAACTCGAATCTGAGGTCGCTTTTACCAGGCGATGCTATCGTGTGTAATATAATGATTTAACTATTATGCTCTTAATTTTTAATTTTTGAAATAATTATCGCGGGCGAAGCCGCGGGCACATGCTAGTCTTAACATACGGAGAGTGCTATACTTAGGCAGCACGCAACAATATGTTTCACGTATTCTGGGGCAGCGTCCCCTATACAGCGTATCCACTTTCTTTTTAACAAAAGTGGACTCACCAGTAAGCTAATAGAATTCAATTTAGACTGAAAGCTTGAGGATTAGATGGACCAGACGACAGACAGCATGCAAGCTCATCGATATTCACGAAGCGAGAGAGGACACAGCTTGCATGAGATACAGGGTCGCTGATCTCAAGTCTTTGACCCCAGCTGTAAGATTGTAAAGTTTCGC
Organism: Ectobius pallidus; assembly: GCA_964059195.1. Taxonomy (NCBI): domain Eukaryota; kingdom Metazoa; phylum Arthropoda; class Insecta; order Blattodea; family Ectobiidae; genus Ectobius; species Ectobius pallidus. Next base: position 215,895,002 of record CAXKWD010000001.1, read on the forward strand.
GCACGGAATTAAAGTGAGCAGTGTGGGGTTTTACAGCCCCTAAAGAAAGGGGTAGTTTGTTCGGACACTGGCTTATCCCGTGAACCCATAAGACGTCTGCAAACAGCGCTCCATAGCGTCTCTCTCACATTTCCAAAGCTATAAAAATTGACTTTTACAGTAGCTTCTTTCATAGAATCAAGCTGGTACATATGCCGCCATAATATCAAATGTTATGGGTTTTTTACTGTTATTATATACTAGCTGAAAAGGCTCGGCGTCGCCCGGGCTTTGTATTTTGTATTTTGAAATTAACTTATGGAGGACTTTCGATTTTGAAACTCTAGGCCCTTATATAATATGTATGTAAAACTTGAAATGAAGAAAAAGATTTATCACACTCAAACTATTCCATCAGAAAACGCTAGATATAGCTTTTTATGGCTCATAGAGGATATCGAATGCTGCATTCCGTTGCTTCTACACATCATGCCTGGGTGGGGTTGAAATAAGAAGAAAAATAAATTTCATAAGATTGTATTGGCTTGACGGAAAATTTTATTTCTCATTCTCATGTTACAACCGTTTCGGGGCTGAAATAAAAGAGAAATGCAGTATCACTTTCATACTTTCCTCCCCTAAAACACGGGACATAATATACTGCGAGCATAGGACTGAAAATGTTCCATCCCTATTTCTCAACTAATACAAAGCCTACAGCTATGGATAACGTATAAGCGGAAAGGATTATTTACAGACTTCTGATATAGCATACTTACACACTTAACTTGTCCCTGCAATACGACCTCTTCTTGTACATAAAAATGTGAAGTGAGAAAATATTTCTTATGTCGAGGGTAGAGAAAGTTATGTGACTGCTTCACAATGTGCTGTATTTTCGTGGATTTCATTTTTCAGTGATTATTTTCGCCAATATATTACATCGATGGAATTATAATTCGTTAAAGTCCAGTATTATATAGTTGTCAAAGCCCTATGTGACCACAGTAAACAATACACTGTTGTCATGTGAACTGAACAGCATTTCATTTTTTTCAGTATAATATTCGCAGAAATTATATAATTTTCAAGGGAAGTACTGATTTGTTTCAATTTTAATGTTGACCGCGTTACTTCCCGGGCTTAACTCGGTATGTGTGCAAAATTTCGTGTAAATTGGTAAAGAAATGTAGATTTGTATAAGGAACAAACATACATACACACTTTCGATTTTATATATTAGATTCTCCACATAAGCAGGCTTCACTGGCCTATACCTAATTTATTAACTAAGGATCGTGTTTAATCATAGGTAATCCCACGAGAGTTGACGAGTTTATCGATAGATTCGTGACTCGTCAACTCGAGTTGGATTTATTAAGACTATTCCATGAATAAAATGTAACGAATTTTGTAAATAATAATTATTTTCTTACTTTGTTGTCAACATTCTGCGAGTTAGTTGGATAACTGAATGTTGTACCGGCAATTTCCCATGGTAGAAACAACGGCACAGAGAACCTAAGATTTGTGGTTCAAATCCCGGCTATGGAATTGAATTGTTTTTAGTCTGACACTGCTTTTCCAAGAAACATAAAAGTTTTGAATACTCAACTTATTAACACGATGTCCTCCAGCGAATTTGTAGTCTCTTATGAAAAGAATAGTGAAACAATGGGTATGATTTGTTTGCTGGAAGTTGAGGTAATAATTTTTGTAATCTCTCTATATATAAAAGGCTTTGTCCTGACTGACTGACAGGAATCAACGTAGAGCCTAAACTATAACAGGTAGAGACTTGGAATTTTGACAGTACCTTCGTTTCATGATGTAGGTGCTCACTAAGAAAGGAATTTACAAAATTTTGATTTTAAATGCCAAAAATTAAATGTTTTTGAGAATACTTAATCCCTTTTTACACAGAATTATAAAACCCAAATCACAGAACATATTGTTGCTAATGGTATCAGATGGCTTTGGAAAAAAAAAAGCAAGTTTGACAAATAAGAGAAGGTATCAATTTATAATTCATGTTATAAATAAATATTAAAGAATGTAATCCACGAAAATAATGCAGTCACATAACTTTTCTCTACCCTGGACATAGAGAAAACAATACGAGGTATGGTAATATATTATATTATTATATCGCAGGTTTTTGGAGAGAGAAGTATGAAAGTGATATTGCTTTCTGTTTAATTTCATCCCCAAAACAGTTTTATGGTAACATGAGAGGGAGAAATAAAATTTTCCGCCTCAATATTACAATTTTATGTTACAGGAATTTCTGTTTCTTCTTATTTGAACCCCTACCAGGCTTGCTGTGCATTGTACAAGCGATGGGATGCAAAATTCTAGATCCTCTATGAGCCATAAAAAACTATATCAAGCGTTTTCTGAGGGAATAGTTTGAGTGTAATACGTCGTTCTTCCTATTTCACATTATAAATACCTATATAAGGACCTAGAATTTAAAAATCGAAAGTCCTTCATAAGTTCATTTCCAATTACAAAATAAAAAACCCGGGCGACGCCGGGTCTTTTAAGCTAGTATGCTATATGAAAAGGAAAAAATTCAAATTTTGTCCCAACTTTTTCCCTGAAAATTTGACTATAGATTCCAAATACTATGTAAATTAGTTCATATGTACCAAAAACTGAAATCAATATGTTACATAATAAAATCAGATAAACTGACGTAAAAAAGCTAAGAATTTTAATCAGTGATAATTGAAATTATGATAAGCAGAAAATAAGTTATTTTTGTAATCGATTTCTGGGTTAAGCTCCAGAGCGATTCTTTAAGCAGGGCTTACGGAAGAACAAAGGTCTAAAGTTTGACAAGCATATGTGAAGGAATATGTGGGTAGTGTTATTTGTGAAAGCTAACTGTACTGGAACTTCCAAAACCGTACATGAACAATATAAAACAATAAGTTGCCATGAGAACTGTTTTACATTTGATAAATTCTTTCTAATATTATATTACCCTATAGTAGGCACTAAATTGGGTTTTACTCCGGTACCGGTCAACCGAATTGGTCCATTATCAATAGGCTTCTTCCCATGAACGATAAAAATGCGTATACCAAGTTTCATGAAAATCCGGTACAGCGTATTTGAGTTATCGCGCGGAAAGACGCATGGGCAGACAGATATTTTCCCATCCCCCATACAATCTCATAAAGTACAATTCTCGCACTTAATAAATTTTTTGCACTCCTTAACTAATTAGTGGTACTTACGAACGTTGTTGCAGTGGATCGTAAGTTGACATTCCCACAAGCAATCTTGTTGCTATGGGCGGTAAGAGTTTCCGTGCTGTTATGAATATTACGCCACACCTCATTATACAAGCCTTTATGGACAAGGCCCCCCTCAGCACAAATATTCGGTTCCCATAAACAACAACAAATGCGAATCACTTTCTGAAATGAACATCAATCTTCAAGAATGTATATACATAATATTTTCAGGTAATATCACAATTAATATAATTAAATTTATATAAATAACTAGCGTGTGTGTAATTAAAAATTAAGAGCATAATAGTTAAGTCATTATACTTATTAACACCTAAATCTCGTGGACTACATACCACGATTAGATAGCGTCGCCTGGTAAAAGCGACCTCAGATTCGAGGTCCTTGGCCCAGAAAGCCCCTGTATAGTGAGTTTCGTCCAAATCGAACAACGTTTGACCATATTGAGGCCTATATTGATTATCCCTTTTATAATAATAATAATAATAATAATAATAATAATATTATTAATAATAATCCTCTTCGGTGTAGGTTGAAAATTTCATAGGCCTATGTCTGCGTGCCTTGACATTATAAACAAATGAATCGACCAGCGTGAGCTACAACATTCAAGCGATCGCGATAGTTTTATGTCCAAGGAATGACAAAAATAGCCAAAGCCTACTGTAATTGATTTGACATTGAATGGTATTACTGAAAACTGATGCTTCGAAAACGCAAAAAATACACGTTTTTTGCCCGTTTTTCACTCATAACTCACAAACGAAAGGAAAAATTAAAAATGTAATATGCCACAAACCTTCCCGGGAATGCACTCAACAACTTCCCAAAGTTTCATGGCGATCGGATGAATGGTGTAGTAATGCATAAAGGACAGACACACACACACACACACATACATTCATTTTTATATATATAGATCATCGTGCAAAAAATAGAATGCAATACACGTGCCGTAAGCGCATTACGGATCTCGGAAAATTAAAAACACTCGGCGCGAGCGCCTCGTGTTTTCAAACTAGTCAAATTAGATAAAAAAAGATGGTTTTGCTGCAAAAAATCATGTAGTTCCAAATGTTTCAGGAATGTGTAGTGGGAGGTCCCCTCAACAACGCCTAATGTTTTCCCGCCAATTTCAGGTGCCGCGGGGGTTGGGGGGGAGGCTCAAAGGTCCCTTTTTTCAGTTTTTGGCACAAATCTCGAAAACAGTGCATCGTACAGAAAATGTTATGGTATTCAAAATTAAAGCTTATTAAATTCCCGACAAAACGGTATATTCATATTTATCTTAATATGTTACCGTCTCCGAGAATGAGCCGGCAAAAATGGAAAAACTGCAGAAAAAGTTGTAGCGCCTCACGTTTTTCGTCGAACTCGCCCTTCCAATTCTTTAGTTTTCCATTTTACAAGAAACTTGTAAGAAAAGAAGTTGTAGAGAATAACATGTTCTTCAAGAATATACATACATTTGATCCTTTATCTTCACATAGTCAAAAGTTAGACAGTTTTTAAATTTCGGGGTCGATTTCGAGATTCCGCTAGTAAACTGCCCATCATTTTATTTCAGTTTTCAAGTGCTTTAACTCTCTTTATCACTGTATGTATTGTTTATGTAAACATAAATGATATTTATTACCCATATAACTAATATATATGCATATATATATGTATAGGCCTATGCATGTGAGCCTTTATACCAGTATGTATAAAATGTGAACTTTTATCTAGGCCTACGTTATTTATTGTTTACATAATCGACGTAGTATACATAGTTAGTGTACGACGGTTTTAACTAAAATACTACTATTTCCAAATGTTGGTAAGACTTTGGTCTGATATGGCAATTGAAGAGACACTGATGCGTGACATGAAAAGTGAAGGTGGACTTATTGCAGACCAAGAAAAGGAGAGGAAAGCAGGGAACGAACTAATGCAAAATCGTACTTCTTCAGAAAAGAAGAGAAAACAGATCCAGGGTTTCCTACAGTTCTTCTGCAAAACTTTGAAAATTTCGAACTTTCCAATAATAAATACCTTTAAAAATAGAAGTGAAAGTGGACAGTAAAGTGAAAGTGGGCAGTATAGGACACAACTCCTCACCAGAAGGTGGACTTACACGAGGGAGAGGCATGAGTGATTCTGTGTTGGCGAAATGGGTTGGAGGGGCACGCACAGCTACAGCCATATGTTCTTCATTAGAGCAGTTTGCCAGCGTCCATTCTGTGAGTGAAGAACAGCATGTCGACTTTCGAGCATCACGAGTTAGCAGAAATGACCAAGACAGAAGGAAACTTGCTCAGTGGTTGGCTGATCACCCGCCATTTTCTGTACGCGATTCTTTGATGTCCCTTTCAACCGGAGTAATAGGAGCCAATAACATCAACAAGCAATGGAAATTGGAACCCGTACAATAGAAACTTTTGTTGGAATGAACTTTGCAGAAATGAAGCTGTGTAAGAAGAACACAGTAGTCCCATTGGCTGCTATGAGCAACACTGTCAAACTGGACAATGGAGTGGTGGTGATCAAGCCTTTAATGATTTTACAGAGGACCATAATTACCCAGAAAACTAAAGAGGATGTAGAGGAGCTGTTGAAGTGTGAGTTAGCCCCATACCCCATGACTCTTTTCGACGAAGGGACCATGAGGAAAACGAAAAAGTCAGCTCTCTACGATGCCTTTCCTTCAAGCAATAAAATGGTCAACATGAAGAACAGTTTCACGGTAATCGATGGCGGCTTCCTCCTTCATAGAGTGGAACAACAACACCAAGTTCGCCTCCATCTGCGATCAATATGTGTCTTACATGATCAACCGTTACGGCTACAACTCTGCTGTGGTTTTTGACGGGTACGAAGACACGAATTCCACGAAAAGAGCCGAACAACATCGAAGGGCATCAAGTAAAACATCAGTGGATATAGACTTTGATGAGAACATGGTGGCTACTGTTCAGCAGGAAAACTTCCTTTCCAACGAAAGGAACAAAACCAAGCTGATATGTATGTTAGCGCAGGCCTTGGGCGCAAAAGGTGTACAAGTCATCATAGACAAAGGAGACGCTGACTGCAGCATTGTTAGGTGTGGACTGGAAAATACCTCTCATTCAACTGTGGTGGTAGTTGGCGAAGACATAGACCTGCTCGTCTTGCTCGTGGCACTCACACCACGAGACACGAATGTGTTTTTTATGAAGCCTGGACGAGGCAACACAGAAGACAGGTTGTACTCCTCCCAACAACTTCAGTCCTTACCATTCAGCCCATACATTCTGTTTATCCATTGCTTCACTGGATGCGATACCACTTCTGCGATTTATGGAAAAAGTAAAGCAGCCATACTTAAATGTTTCCAGCGGTTTCCTAACGAACCCAAAAACATCGCTGCAGTGTTTTACGACTCCACATCCACGCCAGGAGATATTGCAGAAGCTGGGGAACAAATGTTCCTACTGATGTATCAGGCCCCACCCAACGAGCATGACCTCAATCATCACAGGTACATTTCATTTTGTATTGCATGTACTAACTTCATTGAATCATGCTGTTTGATAAATAAATATTCTATTCTATTCTATTGTGTTTTATCCACAGGTACATGTGCTTCATCAATTCTTCAGCCAAGATGAAAGTGAACTTGTCTTCATTGCCACCTACAAAAGATGCTGCTCTACATCACTCGTGCAGAGTGTTTCTACAGGTCCAGCAGTGGTTTGGAAATTAATCTCTCGAACCTGAACGTTGAGGTTGGACAAGAGAAGATGGGGGATATCTGACTCCCATTAAGACCAAGGCCCCTATTGCACCTGACAGCGTGCACAACTCCATATTTTGTCATTGTGCCACAGGCTGCGGTATGAGATGTGGATGCCGGAAAGCCGGCATCCACTGCTCACCTGTCTGTGGCAATTGCCACGGTGCTTGCACTAACATTGCTCCCGTTCAAGAGGACTTGAAAGAGTTGTACGATGAGGAATATGAGTATGAACAGCTTTAAATGTGTGACAGGATGGAAGGGTGAGCCGAAATTAGGTTGTGTAAGCCTCTTATATTACTTTTGCATTATTAGCTATTATATATATATACATATATATACATATATATATGTTAGTTATATGGATAATAAATAACATTTATGTTCACATAAACAATAAATAACGTGATATAAGGAATTAAAGCACTTGAAAACGGAAATAAAATGATGAGCAGTTTACTAGCGGAATCTCGAAATCGACCCCGAAATTTAGAAACGGTCTAACTTTTGACTACATGAAGATAAATTATCAAATGTATGTATATTCTTGAAGAACATGTTATTCTCTACAACTTCTTTTCTTAGAAGTTTCTTGTAAAATGGAAAAGTAAAGAATTGGAAGGGTGAGTTCGACGAAAAACGTGAGGCGCTACATATTTTTCTGCAGTTTTTCCATTTTCGCCGGCTCATTATCGAAAACGGTAACATATAAAGATAAATATGAATATACCGTTTTGTCGGGAATTTAATAAGCTTTAATTTTGTATACGATAACGTTTTCTGTACGATGCACTGTTTTCGAGATTTGCGCCAAAAACTGAAAAAAGGGACCTTTGAGCCTCCCCCCCACCCCCCCGCGGCACCTGAAATTGGCGGGAAAACATTAGGCGTTGTTGAGGGGACCTCCCACTACACATTCCTGAAACATTTGGAACTACATGATTTAATGCAGCAAAAAATCTAATTTGACTGGGCTATATTCCCTCGATCCGTAATCATGCCTTACGGCCCTTGTATCGCAATATACTATACAAAAGTTACAAATTTCAGTATCCCCTCAGATATCGAACATCCTGTGGACTTGTTTTCATAGTCACGTGGATACAGGAAATAGTGAAAGATGTGTATTCTAATCACGATGATTCTCTTTCCATTATTCACGACCGAAGCATCCTGTATTGTATTTGTACGTCACGATTTGCGAAGGACTTGCAGAATTCCGGTGAATTGAGATGCGTGGAGGAAGATGACCTCGCTCCGAGGCTGATTGATGGGAATTATACACCAAGCTGATACCATGTCACTTTGTCAAATTTTATAGTTTGCCATCCTTGACCATTGTGCAATATGGCGCATCAAAATACGTGGACTGCATATCGCATAGGTACCGAGTTCTATGTTTCGTATGTGCTGTCACAATAATAAGCAATAACATAATGAACTGTTTCAAGATTAGTAAAAAATTTACTCAATATGATGAATGATTGTGTATAACGCATGATTGAACCTCCGCCGGAAGGAAGTGAAGAACAAGTAACAGTCTTTGATTACATTACTATATTACTGTAAATATATATAAAAGGCTTTGTCCTGACTGACTGACTGACAGGAATCAACGTACAGCGACTGACTGACAGGAATCAACGTACAGCCTAAACTATAACAGGTAGAGACTTGGAATTTTGACAGTACCTTCGTTTCATAATGTAGGTGCTCACTAAGAAAGGATTTTGAAAAATTTTGATTTTAAATGCCAAAAATCAAATGTTTTTGAGTGTACGTAATCCCAGAATTATCAAATCCAAATCACAGAACATATTGTTGCCAGTGGTATCAGATGGGTTTGGAAAAAAATGAAATGCAAGTTTGACAAATAAGAGAAGTATCAATATAATTCATGTCATAAATAAATATCAGAGAATGAAATCCACAAAAATAATGCAGTCACATAACTTTGTCTAGCCAGGAAATAGATAAAACAATACGAGGTAAGGTAATATGTAATTTCGTGACGATTTTGAGCGTTACACAAACTCTCGATTTACCCCTACCGCGGCTAAAGAAGTTTCACTTCAAAAATTCATTCCACATCTATTTAAATCAATATTCGCCAAAATACAGTTAGTGTGTGAATATAAGCGACGTCAGTTAGTGGTTCAAGTCTAGAGCCTGTCCAACGTATATTTACATGCCCTTTATATGCTGCATTTCCTGAATCAGACATCAAGGATAAAGTGCTTCCCCTGTAATAGAAAGATGATCCCACAATTCTGGATTGTCTGTCAGACAAAAATCTCACAAGTACGATTTTCCCATCACAAGATCATATTGCATGTATCAGGCGAAATGTGTTGTTGTTGAGGACTTGCGTGATCCAATGGTTTGTTAAAGAATGACAGATCAATTTAGAATCTATATGGATACCAAATACGAGCCGCGTTCACAAAGTAAGTTTCCATGGGGACGTTTACAGAAACAAAACACAATTTCAAGGAAATATTTATTGCAACAGACACAGACAGTGTTCAACTATGTTTCAACATATTCGCCACCGGAATTGAAACATTTGTTTTACCGTGGTACCAACTTTTGAAAACTTGTGTCGTACAAGTCTGCCCTAACATCCATGATCTTTATAAGCAAATTCTCTATAAATTCTCTATGAGCGACAAAAAAACTATATTTAACATTTTCTGAGGGAATAAACTGAAATTATAAGTCGTTTTCGAATCCTATTTAGCTAAATAAGGATCTAGATTTTGAAAATATTACTATTACCTTATTTCGAAGTAGCCTACAAGCAAAATACAAAACCCGGGCGACGCCGAATCATTTAAGCTAGGATATGCAGGTTTGCTAACTGAGAAATAGGTGAAATTAATTTTTTTTTCTCTCAGCAATGAATATTGTTCTGCTACCTCATAATATGGCATGCCCATTATCGACCACTTCACAATTCCATACTATTCTCAGAATTAATTAAACTGTTACATTTACAATTAAAATATCGGGGAGCAATAATTACAGACACAAATAATATTAAGGAAGAAGATTATTTTTATGCAGTTAGTTCTTATCTTCTGTCCAGAAATCTAAAAATAAAGATTTATAAGACAACTATCCTGCCGGTTGTATTATACTAGGAGGTGCCCGTGGCTTCGCCACGCTAATTCTTTTAAAAATTAAAAATTAAGAGTATAATAATTATTAAAGCATTATATTTATTAACACTTGCACGCGAATCATTCATAAACTAAGCCATTAATAATTAATGAAACAGCTAAAATTCCTGCTTTAGAGTACATTCCACGACATGAAAGCGCCCCCTGGGAAAACTATATCAGAATCGATTATGCAGTTCCAAAGAACCTGTGAACACATAATACGTATTGTTTCTCAGCTGTTTATTGACATGAATATGATGTGAATTTTATTTTATCAATTCAGTGTAATTTTCAGAAATTATATTATAATGTTTCAAGGGAAGGAATGGTTTGTTTGGATTATTATTATCAGCGATATTTCAAGATATAAAACCATCAATATTTTACAGCTGCTGCCCCCGGCTTCGCCCGCCATTATTCATTGACTGCAGGATTTTTAGGAAAATTACACTGGTAGATTATTAAAAATGTTTATGGTTCAGAGCTATGAAAATTGTAAGTAAAAATAAAATTAGAATATTTGTTCATTGTGTTCAATTCACTTAGGCCTTATATAATAAAGAAACGGTTTTCCTTCCTAATTTTGTAGTAGTCATGAAAGTTTAGACTGCGAGAGACGAACATCGCCGGTTATACCCGATGTCTCACGAAGCGGGCGAGCAAGCACGCTATTTAGGGCCGTTGAATTGTATAAGAGTAGATGGATGTGATACATGGTGCCTTACTCTTCGGGAAGAACATAGTCAGTTTCGAAAATAGGGTGCTTAGGATAATTTTTGGGCCTAAGAGATGAAAATGGGGACTGGAGAAAACTGCATAATGATGAGCTTCATAGCCTGTACCGAATATAGTAAGATTAATTAAAGCACGGAGGATGAAATGGGCTGGGCATGCTGCGCGCATGGGAGAGGAAAGACATATATAAAAAAGTACTGACTGGGAGACCCGAAAGGAAAAGACCACTTGGAAGATCTAGACGTAGAAGGGAGAAAAATATTAGGATAGATTTAAGGGAAGTAAGATTTGAGAGGGATGGTTGGATGGAGTTAGCACAGAATAGGGTTGAATGGCGGACTCAGATAAGCGCGGCAATGAACCTTCGGGTTTCAGAAAATACATAATATTCCTTTAGCTTGCTGAGGAATTGTCTATTGCCACCGAGTAAGTTACAGTTACGGACAGTTATCGTTACAAAATGGCAGCCACGTTTCATGCACTGAAATGCCGTGATAACTTCCACAAATGTCAATATTTATTATTTATTTTCTTTTATTTGTAAATATCACCTAAGAGGCATCATCCACAATCTTTGAAATATCTATAGTACAAGTATTTTTAATATATGAATAAATTAAAAGTTTTTTTTTTTTACATTTTCTTTTAAATTAAAAATATTTTAAATAGGCTATAATGTAGATAATATTAGCAAATAGATAGCAAAAGATAATCTCTCAGAAAAATTCATATCTTTGGAATTATCACGGAAAAGTGGCTACCATTTTGTAACAATAGTCGCAAATAACTGTAAATGCTTGATTAATTTTGAAAATAATATGGAATTGTAGAAGTAGTCAATAAAGGCATGTCAGATTAGCAGAGCACTTCATTGCTGAGGGGAAAAAAAAAAACTAATTTTGCCTGTTTCTCAGTACCCAAACATGTATGCCCCCCCTTAAGCTAGTAGTAGCCTATACAGAGTGTTAGTGAATAACACCGAAATAATTAACCTGTGTATAGAGGGGACATAGATAAGCAACTTTTATTAGGAGATTTTTGACCTATGGATTAAATTTTTCCTGTTGCAGCATAAAATCTCTCAGGGCATGACCGCCACTGACTTCTAACATTAGAGAAAAAATGCAAACAAAGAAACTTCGCTGTTAAGGGACGTGAATTATTTTAAAATTTATGTTTTTTTTTGTTTATAGCACTAAAAAATTGTGCTGAATTTTCTGCATCCATTGGTATATAGTTTATATAGGTTTAGAAATTATTGGTGCCATTTAAATGGAAATTTAAATATGTTTACGTGCTCTGAGCTACTATTCACCATGAACTTAAAATTGAATTCCCGGTAACTCTTTATTTTTCACACATATTGTTAGATAGCTCCACAACCATTAGAGATAGAAGGCTGAATTTTTTTAGACTAATTTTACATGCATATATGCATAAAGTAGACTATAATGATGCCCATAGGTATAAAATTAAAGAAAATGTGTCATGAAATATTGATGAAATTTCAATATATTTTATATGCGATATATAAAAATTAATTGCATTAAAAATACTAACTTTAGCTGTATAAAAGTAGTCTACTTTGTAGAAAAATATGTTCATTATATGCATCAAAAAAATAAAAGGTGTCAGAGAAACCAGAAAAATGCTATCTCTACAGGAAGTGATAAGTGCATCTGAATTAATTTTTTTCATGCTCCTATAAAACATGTAATTTAAAAATAACTTGGTCAATTTTTAATACTTTTATCAGCTAGTTATGTTCTAGTAAGCCTTCTTATAAGATCCTGTAATTTTAGTCCACTTTTGAGTTCATTCTTGTAAAATTTTAATATTTTAGAACCTGCATTTTTTTATACTTTTGTGGTAGTTCACGTACACATACCCTTAAGACTGGAGTTATGAATAAAAAAAACTAATGCAGTGGCGGCCAGTCATGTGATTAGTCTGTAAATTTTGCAGGTTATGGAAACACTAAATTATGTTATAGCTGTTGATAAATGATTAAGAATCAGGTTTTTATCGATCACGAAAGCATGAAGTCAATTTAATGAAAATGTTAACTCTATTTCCCTTCATTATTGACTTATGAGCACCAAACTGTAAAGATTTTAATGCCCTGTAGCATACATATGTTACGTCCTAATAAAAGTTGCATGTTTGTGTTCCCTCTTTACAGACATCTCTATGACATCTCAGGAGCTGCCAAACGTCTTCACAGTTCAAGTGCCATTTAATAAATTTAGTATATAAAAACATTTAGGAATTTATGCTAATTAGTAATATATATATATATATATATATATATATGTGTGTGTGTGTGTGTGTGTGTGTTAAATCTTCATAACATTTTGTAATAACTAAGAATTTATTTGTTTAGTCTTTCATCTTTTTTTGTTTTGTTTATTTTTTTAGTCTTTTGTATTATATATTATTCAAGTACTTATGTTCGATTTTTTTTGTATTTAATGTATATAATTTCTTGTTAATTTATTATTATTATTGTGCATGTCATGTTTTTGCCCTGGCTGAATGGTAGAGAAGGCCTTATGGCCTTAACTCCGCCAGGTTAAATAAATAAATAAATAAATAAAATAAAATAAATATACACAGGTAAAATATTTCGGTTTTATTAATTAACACCCTGTATAAATAAACGCGTATCTTTTCGTCATGTACTCACATTGTCCTGAGTTCCAGATGGCAGGACTGCTTTCTCCCGTGAGGATCCATGGTTACTGCTGTCTGACCTCCATTATGATGACAAGTGATTGTGTGAGTTTTGGAAGATGCAGCGGAACATTATTGAGCACTTCATTTTTTACCCCTCCGCCATTTTCCTTCAAAACAAGAAACAATGACTTCGTAATAATCCTGCTTTAAACACATTTATGGGTGTCGAACCAGATGGAGGCGCGAACGTGGTGTTCAACATGCAATTATAATACAGTTCCTTATCCGAGGATATAAAAGGCTGACGAACATTCAAAATGTTCAAGATTAAGTTGCTTGACCACAAATCATTAATATCCACATTACATACCCTTTAGATGTTAAAAATATTTATCTTTCAGCTATATTTCGTCCTTATTATTCATTCCTTCTACTTACCATATTGAAATTTCATTATTATAGTTTAATAATTGTTTGAATCAATATAGTTTTAATTAATATAATAATACATTTATATATAATCTGAACGCTCATATATTCTTAAATTAGGTAAGCCCTATTGGTCATTGATAAACATTGTGACCAAAGAGGGTGAATTTATTCCTAATAGATATATTTCTCCTTATACCCTCTAATATTAATCAATGACAACACACTATCCTAAGGAGCTGGACCTAATTTATTGTAACAGTTATTTTTTTACATATGATAGCATTAAACTAGGCCTATATATATAGTAAGAGTTGTGAGGCTCAACGGGAGACCAATGAACATACGTTCAAATAATTAATATCAAGATATGTACAAATTAAAAAATAGGCCTAATAAGATGTTGTCACAGAGCTAAAAGATAAAATTATAATAAAATAGTTAGCTAACTATTTTATTATATTGATCTTTTAGCTGTTTAGCCTACATAGTAGTTTATTTTATCTTATTGTTTTTAATTTGTACATACGTTGATTTTAATTATTTGAACATATGTTCATTGGCTTCCCATTGAGCCTCATAGCTTATATATATATATATATATATACACTTAATTTTAAAGTTAACTTGTAAAAAAAACCTGTTACAATAAATTAGGTTCAGCTCCTTGGGATAATGTGTTGTCATTGGTTAATATTAGAGGATATAAGGATAAATATATCTATTAGGAACTTATTGGTCACGTTCGTATGTATCCACCTCTGGTTAGTGGAAGAGACGACCTTAAGGTCCTAGCAAGATCACCTGAAGGAAATTACATCTAGCTGATAAAACGTAATAAATGTATTCTTTCAGATCAAAAATATGAACAAGAAAATGTTTTGTGGACGTTTCTGCGAAGTAGGAGAATGTATTGCTGGAAAAAATCTGACATTAGCTTAAACTTAGAACTAGACAACTCGTGCTTAGCTGCACACTTCAATTACTGTCAATTACTTAAGTAATTAAATACGAGTACACTCTTATACAGTCGCGTGTGATATCCTTGAAACATAATGCATGTACATGCACCAATGTATTCGAAAATATTTATAAACCTCTTTATCACGTTAATGACCACCGGCTTGGTCTTGTGGTTAGCGTCGTTGACTACAGATCCGTCGGCCCGGGTTCGATCCCCGGTGCCTCCTCGGATTTTTCTGACTTAGGGAGGTCTGGAATGGGGTGCACTCAGCCTCGTGATTCAAATGAGGAGCTACTTGATAGAGAATGCTGACCACACGCCCCAATCTTGGAATCTGCCTATGGTAGATGACGCAGCGGTCGGGAGGTAGGCCTTGTCCCTTCAGGGATGTTGCGCTATGGAGTTTAGTTTTTTAGTTGTTTATCACATTAATGCGGCTGCAAAGATAACCTTAATCCACGTGAAAAGTGGGTCATTTCATAGCTCTATGAACGAGATATGTCTAAACTTATATGTACATGAACTAATCTGTAAATTAATTTAGGCCTATTACGAGCATTGCATTTTGAGGACAGAAACACACTGAAATGTCCAGCTACAAGGACCGCCCACAAAGTAAGTTTCGCTGGAGCCGTTTACAGAAACAAAACACAATTTCGTGGACATAAACATTCCATAAAAGCGATAACATTACCCGACTGATAACATTATCCCCGATTACATTAAGCGGCGTTCACTGTAAATAGAAATCCCTGCTAATAACAGTATAATACTTACTGTTTTTCTGGTACAGATGAGGTCAACGGCTGTCTTTGTATTCATAAACATGATGCTTAGAGAACGTGAACAACAGAATACAAGAACTGAAGTCAACTGATCCACAACAAAGTTCATGACTGCATATTGAAACATTTACCAAACTTCTCTCATTCTAAGCATGGGACTATTCTCTTTAAAAAGAGATTAGAAGAGTATAAGAAATAATGTAGAAAATCTAAGAATATAAAGTGAAGAAACAACTAAGAAAATAATGAGAGGAAGTCGTATGGAAAACTAAGTTTCAAATAATACCGACAAAGGTAAAGGATCTTGGCCAAAAGTAGCACCTAATCTACGTGTTTAGGCGTACGATTATTATCGAAGGCAATGGATAGAAACATGCGCATGAAGGAATCCTAAGATGATGTCAATCATTATTATAGGCAACATTTTGGAAGCCTTGAAGCCTAGTTCATAAGTTCAGAACTAAATACTAGACTGAAAACTTACAAAGTGAATTTGGACAAGTGGGAAGACTTAACAAGATTATAAAGGGCCTGGTTTCTTAAAAACAGGCTTAGTTCTAGAGTTAATGTACAAATAAATGATTTACTTCGAAATACAATGCAAATGCAATGCGATTTTGGAGGAAAAATTTCTCTTTGTGCTGTAGTATTCAATTCAAATAGCAAACTTCTGAAGAGAAGACGAAACCTTTCTTCGGACTATAATCCTACCAGTAAACTCAACAACGATAATTTGTGTGGTTAAATACAAAGTGGACATGGACCCAGGCAACAATTATGTCAATCAACATATCGGAATGTATGGAAGACGAAAACTCAAATAATTGATTTGTAAATTCTAAGAATTATTCGGTAAACTCGAAGAATTATTTGGAAAATCAAAGAATGGTTTGGGATAAGTCAAGAAACATTTGAAAAAACTCTAAGATTTATTTGGAGAAATCTGAGAATTATTAGGTAAACTCTAAGAATTATTTCGTTAACACAAAGTAAACTCTGAGAGTTATTTAGTTAACTAAAATAATTATTTGGTGAAGTAGAAGAATTATATGAAAATTGTAAGAATTGTTTGGTGAAGTAGAAGAATTATATGAAAATTGTAAGAATTGTTTCGTGAACTCGAAGAATTATTTAGAAAACCAACGAATGGTTTAGGAAAACTAAAAAAAAAATCTGAAAAACTCTAGGAATTATTTGGAAAAATCTGAGAGTTATTGGTTAAACTCTAAGAATTATTTAGTGAACTGGAAGAATTATTTGGTGAAGTGGAAGAATTATACGAAAATTGTAAGAATTATTTGATGAACTCGAACAATTATTCGGAAAACTCCATTATTTGGTTAACTAAAAAAAAAAGTATTTGGTAACAAGATTCAGACACTCATCCGAAAACGAAGTATAAAAACGCAGCACTTCTTGAGGAAAACTGTCTTCGTCAACCGTTGAATTTTAGAAGTGCAGATAATCAGAAGCAGTAAAATCCAAAGAAGACACACATTGTAACCAGAAGACTTCCACTTGCTGTGGTATCTCACTGAACACTCCGCTTGAAAATAAAACTCTCTTTGGAGAAAGTCGTCATATATTGACGGACGATGATATGCTGGGTCGATTTCGCACACCATAAAATCAACTAAGCCAAAGTATGTCTGATAGCCTCTAGGGTCAGGGGCTTTGATAACTGTCATGTGGGTATCTGGCAAGATTTTGTGGATGACACAGCGAATCTGCTTTTGTTTACAGGATTTATCGGATTTTCATGAAACTTGGTATACACATTTATAACGTCCATGGGAACAAGCCTATTGATATTGGACTAAATTGGTTAACTGGTACTGGAATAATGCCCAATTCAGTGCCTATTTTATGGTAATATGTTAGAAAGAATGTATCAAATGCAAATCAGTCTTCATGACAACATATTGTTTTATAGTGTTTCATATACGGCTTTGGAAGTTTCAAAATATTTAGCTTTGACAAATAACACTACCCACATATTCCTTCACATATTCTTATCAAACTAGCCCTTTGTTCTTCCGTAAGTCCTGCTTAATGAATCGATCTGGAGCTTAACTCAGAAATCGTTTAAAAAACTTATTTTCTGCATATCATAATTGCAATTATCACTGATTAAATAAAAGTATTCTGATTGGCACTTTGTTACATCAGTTTACCTGATTTTATTTCGTTTATAGTAGTAGTAAGAGAAATTGTTCACATTTTTCATAATCATGTCAAATTATTAAAAAATGTTGAAGTTTGCATATTATTAAAGTTTTACAGTGTTTCTTAATTTAAAAAAACAATGTGCTTGAATTGAATTCTTGAGTATTGTCTTTTTTAATAAAAGCTTTTACCATTAAATTAAAAAAATACACATGCGAGGTAAACTGTGATACGTTTATGTGAGGCCTATCGCAAGCATTTGAGGTAAATTTGATGTTTTTAGTTAATGAATCACAGGATTTATTTTCACTATACCGAAATAAAAGCAGTTGGGTTTTAACTTTACTAGTTACAAAAAGAAAACTATACAGGAATTTAATTTTTGCCTGTATCTTAAAACCAAGGGCATGTACTTACTTTTATCTTACAATACTTTTCAGGTAAAGATATACAAGAGTTAATTAATAACACGTAAACATTTTACCTGTGTATAGAGGGGACATAGACAACTAACTTTTGTTAGGAGATTTTTGCTCTATGGATTCAATTTTTCCTGTTACAGCATAAAATCTCTCAGAGCATGGCCTCCACTGTCTTCTAACATTTGAAAAAATGCGGAACAAATGAACTCCGTTGTTAACACTGGAGATATGAATAAAAAAAAACTAATGCAGTGGCGGCCAGTCATGTGATTAGTCTGTAAAATTTGCAGATTATGAAAACTCTAAATCATGATATAGCTGTTGATGAATGATTAAGAATAAGGTTTTTATCGATCACTAAGAAGGCACGAAGTCAATTTAATGAAAATTTTAACACTATTTCGCTTCATTATTGACTTACGAGCACCAAATTGTAATTACTTAAATGCCCTGCAGCAAACACATTTTACATCATAGAGCAAAAATCTCCTTGTACATGTCCCCTCTATACACAGGTAAAATATTTCGTTGTTATTCATTAAAACCCGGTATAGACAAAAACGAAGTCATTGCAGTATTTCCTGTAACTGAAGCTCCATCAAATAAATAACCTGCTACTTTAGAATTCCACTTCCCTCTTATGATTTCGGACGTCCTGACATCTTACAAAGTATCCACATTAATAAAACTACTACAAGGATAAAAAGAAGACTGAAAACCGATCAGGGACTTATGAAGAAGCTACTAGTGGCGGAAACTGTAATCAAAGCAAATGGATTGAAATATCGCCTTCATTTGTCTTACTTCTCGAAGGCTGTGTACAGGCAGATAAAGAAACTACTATTCTAGCAGGCACTGACACCAACACAATTTCTTTCTTGATAGAATACATGAAAGTGAAATGTGAAATGAGGCATTTATTTCTGTGGAATAAATTATCTACACCAGTCTGCAGAATGTGAAAATGTCTGCACAAAAAAATTAAGAAGTCATTTTGGATAATTTGTGTGCATGACACAAAGGTAAATTTTAAATATTCCCTAAATTTTGTGAATTAAATTTTTGTCCCCTTCTTTCTTTAACTGTCCCAGGTTTAAAAAAATAAAAATGTCCCGTTTTTATATAAACATTATTATGGACACCCTATCTTAGGACGAAATAGAAATTTATCTTTGTCCCCTTTTTTCCTTAATTGTCCCAGGTTTTTCACACAAAAAATTAAAATGTCCCGTTTTTATATAAACATTATATGGACATCCTATCTTAGGACGAAGCAGAAATTTATCTTTGTCCCATTTTTTCCTTTAATTGTCCCAAGTTATTTTAAAAAAGTGCGCGTGGAACGCCACGCGAAAGAAGTGAAACTTGTTTTAATTTATGAATTTTTTTCAATTTTGGGTTATTGGAATTTTTCAATTTTGGACTGTTGGACTTTATAATATTGGGTTTTGTACTTTTTAATTTTGGATTGTTTAAATTATAGATTTGAACTTTTAAATTTTGAATTTTTTGATTTTTAAATTTTTGATATTTGGATTTTTTAATTTTGGAATTATGGATTTTTTCATTTTAAATTTTGGATTTTTCATTTTTTAAATTTTGGATTTTTGAATTTTTTAAATTTTGAATTTTTATATTTTTTAAATTTTGCTTTTCAATTCTTTAATTTTGGATTTTTTAATTTTTGGATAAGCCTAATTATTGAGTTGATTGTTTTCTGTGCAGTCCGTTCCGTCACACCTCACTAATTTCGTGACGATTTTGAGCGTTACACAAGCTCTCGATTTACCCCTACCGCGGCTAAAAAAGTTTCACTTCAAAAATTAAAATGTCCCGTTTTTATATAAAAATTATATGGACACCCAATCTTAGGAGGAAAGAGAAATTTATCTTTGTTCCCTTTTTTCTTTAACTGTCCCAGGTTTTTCTTTTTTAATTAAAATGTCTCATTTTTATATAAACATTATATTGACACCCTATCTTGGGACGAAACAGAAATTCATCTTAGTCGCTCTCCATTCATGAATGTTCTGGAATGTCAACATTTCACAACAGAATCAATGCAGTTATCAAGTGCACAGGGCAGTTTGACAACACTGCATGGTATGTGACGATAATTACAATGTCACCCCGAAAACTCTGGCACGAACAATAAATTGTTAATCTCCTTACGCGTGACGAAACACGATATTACGGATATGTGGAATGCAAGGCCATGGCTGGAGTTATCGCGACTTTACACTGTCTGTCCATCAACAACACTAAACTCCTCTCAGATTTCCTCTCTTTTATCGCGGGGCTTTTAAATGCACATTCATTCCAGAAATATGTGGAACTAGAAAATAATTCCTATCCTATAATGAGTGCTGGAAATTTTTTCCTGGGGGGAGGAATTTATATGCAGATATTGACTTATTTATTTGTCATTTTATGATGCCAAACATTACAGCCAATCAAAGCTTTTTTAAATGAATCTCTCTCTCTCTCTCTCTCTCTCTCTCTATATATATATTTATATATATATATATATATATATATATAATATTATTATTATTATTATTAAGGAATCTATCTACTCTTATACGCCCGCTTCGTGAGACATCGGGTATACTCGGCGATGTTCGTCTCTCGCAGTGTAAACTTTCATGACGATTACAAAATTAGGTAAACCGCTATTATACAAGGTCTAAGTGAAATGAACACAATGAACAAATATTCTAATTTTATTTTTACTTACAATTTTCATAGCTCTGAACCACACACATTTTTAATAATCTACCAATGTAAATTTCTTAAAAATCCTGGAGTCAATGAATCATGGCGGGCGAAGCACCGGGGGCACCAGCAGTAAAATATTGATGGTTTAAAGGCTCGTGTCCACATGAGAGCTGAGAGTGCGAGAAACTCTCGAGAGTTCCATTTCGGTATGTGGACACGCGTCTGAGAGCACTGTCTGAGAGGAAGCTGAGAGTGGCATTCAGAGAGTCAACTCGCAGGTGGACACGCCTTTGCAATCAATCTCCGAGAGCAGCTCGCACTATACCAATCTGTTTCGTATAGCTGAGAGTTCTCTGAGAGTGGATAATGTGTATAGGCCTATTATGCCCAACAAGCCATATGATAAAATTATTTAATTTGCCTTCAATATTGATTTATATTTTCTAAAAACGAAATCTAAATCCAATAATATTCAATGATAATAGATTATAATACGGTATCGTTTATTGTTCATATGTTCATCATGAAATAATGTAGTAAGTTCATAAGGGAATTACTGAACAATAATAAAATTTTTACATTACATTCATTTATGAAACATAATGAAACACTGATAATCTCCATGCTTCACTACGGCGATCATCGATTCCTCTACAGAATATTCTGAGGCGAAGAAAGCTGTAACGGGTGCAGTAACCCTCATGTCTGTCGATTAGAGGCATGTAGGGATCTCCTGCGGGACAAAATTCCGGAACAGTGGTGACCGTCATAGGCCTAAGTTGCAATCGTTAAGTAATAAAATAAACGAACACAATATTAGTGTAGACTACATACGATTCCAAATATTCTGCAAATCGGAGTTTAGAAACACGGCGCCTATAGCGTACTCAGTCTTGGTGGTTGTCTTTGTATTCTTTTAAGGGGACCAAGATGACGTACATGAGTCTATTGCGTAAGTAGACATGTAACAGCGACGCACAAAATGCTTTTGCTCTAGTGCTAAAGGACCAATCAACAAGGAACACTTTTTTGGCTCTTGGTCTTCGTGGACGCAGAGGATAAATAGTAGACCTATCCGTTCATGTAGATGCACGGAGTTTAGATTCACAGTTTGATAGGATCACTCCACTCGAATAATTGACATGCTATAAATTAAAAATCACATGCTTGATTCCGGAAAAGCACAAAGTGACAATTAGTTTATATTTAACAAGAATCTCATATCACATTTCAATGTCTTTTTAGTTAATTTGTGGGCCTATCGAATTCACCAATACTTGTTCTGATGATATTCTGACAATATTAGATTGGCAAATTCTTCTAAACGCTTAGTAATTAAATGAATGTACTCACTTAAAAGCATTCAGGAAGCCCTCATAAAATGCTTACATTAATATTAACAACGAATAATACATAGTTGTGCGTCCATCTTGTTTGTAAATGCGAGACGAAAACTCGCGCGATTTTGTTTCTAGTGGACACGGTTCTGAGAGTAATGTCGCGAGTTTTGCTCTCAGCTACTCTCAGGATTCGACTAGCGCTCTCAAGTGGACACACCATCTGAGAGTACTCTCGAGAGTTTCTCGCACTCTCAGCTCTCATGTGGACACGAGCCTTAACTCTTGAAATATCGCTGATAATAATCCAAACAAACCATTCCTTCCCTTGAAACATTATATAGGCTAATTTCTGAAAATTACACTGAAATGATAAAATAAAATTCATATCATATTCATGTCAATAAACAGTCGAGAAACAATACGTATTATGTGTTCACAGGTTTCTTTGGAACTGCATAATCGATTCTGATCACCGCCGTCCCGAGAATTACAGTAATAGGCCTACAGTTTAGAAGGCAGTGATTCTGATATAGTTTTCCCAGGGGGCGCTTTCTAATTTTAGAATGTACTCTGAAACCGGAATTTTAGCTGTTTCATTAATATTATTAATAGCTTAGTTTATGAATGATTCGCGTGCAAGTGTTAATAAATATAATGCTTTAATAATTATTATACAATTAATTTTTAATTTTTAAATGAATTATCGTGGGCGAAGCCACGGGCATCTCCTAGTATTCCACAAAACAATGTTTTTTCTTCATCCCACAACAATCTTTTGCCTCCATAAGTCCCTGCCCATAGCATCTTCTTCACTTAATCCTTTTCTCGCCATACTCCTTTTCACCCCATATATATATGAGGATTTATCCTGACTGACTGACTGACAGAGAATCAACGTAGGGACTAAACTATAATAGATAGAGATTTGGAATTTTGAGAGTACCTTCGTTTCATAATGTAAGTACTCACTAAGGAAGGATTTAGAAAAATGGTGATTTTAAATGCCAAAAATGAAATGTTTTCTAGGACCTTAATATCTTTTAACACAGAATTATCAAATCCAAATCACATTCCATGTGCAGTTCACATAACAGTGTATCGTTGCCAGTATTCACAGATAGCTTTGGAAATAAATGATACGGGATTCAAAACAACTAAGTTCCTTTGTTTTGCATTTTTTCAAATGTTAGAAGCCCTGGGAGATTTTATGCTATAACAGGAAAAATTGAATCCATATAGCAAACATCTCCGAATAAAAGTTGTTTGACTATGTCCCCTCTATACAGAGGCAAAATATAACACCCTGTATAAAGCGAAAAATAGCTATGGAAAGCTGTTTTGTAAAATTTCGCTCTTATCATTTTTTTACACACGGTTCAGTGGACACTTCACTCTCGTATTGTTCTGATTCGTTGAGCAGCGTGACCAGCGTATGCACCAAGCAGGTTCCGTTTTCACTTCCAAAACCATGCGTAGTGAAAATGAACCGAAGCGAAGATTACAACTTCGTCTGACTATTCTGTGAAATACTGTCATAAATACTGGCCACAGTTTTTCGACCACTAAGCTTTGTAAGAGTTATTTACGAAATAATACCGTTATAAGAACTTAAAAGGCAAGCAGGAAGTTAACAAAACGAGCGTTTCGTTTATTGGTGTGTGCCTGTGAAGTTCTTATAACGCCCGAACATTGGACGACGTTTTATGTTATTTCGAATCGGACATTTTAAAAGGAAAATAATTTCAGTTCGCTTGTGTTTATTATAGTAATCAAAAAACTTTTTGGTAATTTCGTACGTAGCGGAATTCAGGCTTTTTTGGTTGGCAACAATTTGTTTCGAAATAAATTACACACGAAAACAAACAGCTTCTAAGTTTGCTGAGAATATTTAATAGTGATCAATTCTTATAGAATATTCATTTCTGATATTTTTCTACAACCTATACCGTTATAGAATAGACAAATAAAGATGTAACCCTCATAAGTAATGTATTGTTACCAATATATTGTGTTGGCTTAACGATTGTGCTTTGTCAAAAAAACCATTCTAGCTTAGGGACCAAATTTTTATTCCCTAAATAGTTATTTCCATTTTTTTGAAAATTGTACACGATTAACAGGTACAGAATAATAGTTGTAGTAGTAGGAATGATAGCATTTGTAGTGATTAAAATGAATTAAATGGGTAATTATTAATTTGTACGAAATCCTCTGTAATCTCTAGGCACTAAATTGGGTATTACTCCGGTACCGGTCGACCGATTTGGTCCAAAATCAATAGACTTCGTGCCATGGACGTTATAAATGCGTATACCAAGTTTCATGAAAATCCGATAAAGCGTATTTGAGTTGCCGCGCAGCTGAGAAATCACAGCACAGGCCTAATACGTATACTGTCTTCTAAATCTTCGTTAACTTTAGCCATGACAGATTTTGTTTGAAACTGCGTGCGACATCCCGAAGACAGACACGCGTGATGAGCGACATGATTCAGCGCGATGACCATGCAACAATTTTTGCTATTGAATATTAGCTTGGTCATTCAAGATTGCAGTGAAACTGTTTCGATCATTCTAGATCTCGTGTAGCATAGTGCAGGATCAGAAACTGACCTATTGACAGAATAGTTATCGACAGTCACATTCAAGATTCATCATTAGAGACCTGATGTTGGCAAAGGGCTACGTTTTATTATTATTATTATTATTATTATTATTATTATTATTATTATCATCATCATCATCTTCATTATCATTATTATTTTTAATCCATTATTTAATTGTTCATACTCATTTTAGCTGCGCGGCCACATCAGGAGTTCAGGGCTTGTGTCTTTACAGTAGGTAGGCCATGGAACTAATGATTGTCAATTGTTAATATTATTAGTGTATTTTTATGGAGTAAATTTCAACTTATATTAATTTAAATGGATATGATATAGAATGAAATGGTGAGAATGATTCATGCAATGTAAATATCCAATTTGGTATCTGTCTTGACGATTGGGGAAATCATGAAAAAATTCGTGTCAAATTGGCTGGCCACGGGATTTGAACCTGAGACCTCCCGAATGCGAGTTCAAGGCATTTTATTTTTACAAATCGTATTTTCAAAAAATTATTATTTTTCCTACAACTACCCTGGTATTCACCCTGGCTTTTTAGTGGCAGTTTAGTTCTATTTCTCTATGCTGAACTACATTGTCGCAATAAAATTATGAGCGTGATAATATGGACGCCAGGAGTTGAAACTCGTCAACTCGAGTTGGATTTATTAAGACTACTTCATGAATAAAAATGTAACGGATTATATAAATAGTAATTACTCTCGTGTTTTTTGTACAAAAACAAAACTAACATCTGCGATGTCACTACCTACTATGAATCAACCATCCATGGATCGATTCGAGTTACCATGTTGTAACCAGGGCTACCAATGGTGCATAGAAGACATATTTAACTTTATTCAGGTAAGCTAACAGCAGCACAGAATAAAAGCACACCAATTAGCTTGCACCGGATCGAAATTGTGCTTTTGATCAATGTACATTTCTATTATTTCAATTTCCAAACAAGTTATGTTGCATAAAATAATAAGTTTTCGTGCCGTTTATTGGCAGCAATTGGCGTATTAATCACTGCACACTGAAGTTTACGTGTTCAGTAACGAGCAGACGATTTTACCCGATAAAAAGGCATCTTCACAGTCGCGAATCTATCGATAAACACGTAAACTCTCGTGGGATTGCCTGCTATTCCTTTTAGCATGGCAATACATTATTATTTCAAGTAGGCCGTGGCTACAATCCCTTCGCAAACATATAGATATAGTCCAGTCGATATAATGAAAAATAGGGGGTTAGCTGGAAAATATTCCGAGGTTAATGAAGTTTTTACAGGTTATTTGGAGGTACTCTAGGATGTCTATCCTAAGTTTTCGACCTCGAGGACCCTGTGCTAACTTGGGGGAGGGGCAAAAACCTCAAAAATGTTGGACTTTTTTCTGTTTTTCGCTTATAGGTGTTGTGTACAGTTTTTGGCAGGGTTACAGTTATTGGCAGTCGCTTGTTGTTTTCAGTTATACTA
Organism: Ectobius pallidus; assembly: GCA_964059195.1. Classification (NCBI taxonomy): domain Eukaryota; kingdom Metazoa; phylum Arthropoda; class Insecta; order Blattodea; family Ectobiidae; genus Ectobius; species Ectobius pallidus. The sequence continues at coordinate 215,921,482 of CAXKWD010000001.1, forward strand.
AGGTAAATTTAAGTGTTAAAGTTTGCCCGACTGGAATATTTTATTCCTGATGTTGTAGGCAACAATGCAATAACCAAGAGTTCACTCCATTTTTGTCCACCTGGTTACATTTCAAGTTGATGTTACTCACGCTGTTTTCGTTGGTATAAAATAAAGAAAATCTTAAGGAGCAGAGTGCAGTTTCCATTGTAAGTACTGACTTATAATTCATGTAATGTTTTGCACTTTAACTTACATATGATCTTTGAGCATTATTATAGGGTTTACCATCCTCATTAATACTGTATAACCTAACAAATTGATACTAAACATGGTGCCAATATCTGTAACAATTTCTTTTCCTTATTTCATTTCTTGGCACCCCCTGCCAATATCTGTAATTTCGTAGTGTATTATTATTGCCATAGTTTCTTATTTGCGTGGATGCATAGATGGATTATGTATAAATGAAACTGCTCTCCGTTGATTAGTTACAGTTGTTGGCAGGGGGTGCCAATGTACTGTATATCTGATAATAATGAGTAGTACAGTTGTTGGCAGGGGTGCCAATATACTATATATGCCATAGTAATCTGCCATCTACAGATATTGGCAGGGACATGCACAATATTATTTTAGGCCTACATGAATATTCAGTCCTGTGATTCTCACTGATTGAAGCGATTTATTTTTATTCTACAGACACCAGGATGTCATCTAAAACTAAAAAAAAATATACTTCTTCAGATCTAGAGGCTGCAATAGATCAAATAAAAAGGGGACTTTCTAAATATGCTGCAGCAAAAAAATATAACATTCCTCGAGCGACTATACAGTTCCACATGAAGCAGGCATCTGTAAGAAAAGAGTGTGGCCTGTCTCCTATTCTATCTGAAGAGGAAGAAAATACTTTATCTAGGTGGATCATTGATAGTAGCAATAAGGGATTTCCTCGGCGCAAAGAAGATATAATTACTAGCGTGAAGGAATTTCTTGAGTTAAATAGTAGACCAAATCCATTTAAAGACAATAGACCGGGAGTTAGTTGGTATAGGGCGTTTCTAAGAAGGCACCCTGAATTAGCCTGTCGAACAAGTGAACCTGTCACAGCAGCAAGTGGCTGCGTAAGTGAAAAAGACATTCGAAATTGGTTCAGCCAAATTTCTGAGTGTTTAAAAGCTGAAAATAATTTTGAGATACTTGAGGATGGAAACAGGGTTTTCAATGCAGACGAGACATGCTTCGTACTCAACCCTAAAAACTCAAAGGTATTAGGACCCAAAGGAGCTAAGAATGTGTATGAGGTAGAACAAGGGAGTTCAAAGACTTCTTTAACAGTTATGTTCAGTTTCTCCGGAAGTGGAATGATGGTTCCTCCCATGGTGGTATTTCCCTATCAAAGGATACCAGCAGAGGTTGTAAATTCTGTGCCTGATTCATGGGGTATCGGCCGCAGTGATACAGGTTGGATGAAAGCTGAGGTGTTTTATGAATATATTGCCAATGTTTTCACGCCTTTCATTAAAGAAAAGAACATTCAAACTCCCATAATTCTTTTCGTGGATGGGCACAAAAGCCACCTTACGTGTCAAATTAGTCAATTATGCACAGAAGTTGGAATCATCTTGATTGCCCTGTATCCCAATGCAACACGAATTCTTCAACCAGCAGATGTGGCAGCATTTAGGCCTATAAAAGAAGGTTGGCGGAAGGGAGTACACAAATGGAACATAAGCCATCCAAATGAAGAACTAAAGAAGGATCAGTTTTGTCCTGTTTTAAAGTGTGTGTTGGATAAGCATGTGAAACCAGACACACTTCAAAATGGATTTCGAGCTTGTGGCTTATTCCCATGGAATCCCAATGCAATTGACTACAGTAAGTGTCTTGGTAGCATGGGAGTGAAAGTAAATTCCCCTATTGTCTCCAAAAAACCGTTGCCAAAAATGGAATATGAAGAATTTTGCAAGTTTGTGGGCCAAGAGTTAATGGAAAAGTTCAAGAACATTGAAAGAGAGTGTGAAGATGCCCATAATAATGAGTTTTTCATTCTGTTCAGAATATGGAACGAATTTTTCAATAAAGGCGAACCACTGACTTCTAGTTCACCCACAAATGGTTCTTCAACCAAATCCCAAGAAGAGGGTAGTATCTGCAGACCTGAAGAAAGACAGCCAAGAAATTCTCATCAACTTGCTCCCACCACAGGTGACATCGAACCAATAGCTGGTCCATCAAAAACACCTCAAGAAGCAGAAGTCTTCCAATCAACACCTAAAAGATCTGTGGCATCTGTAAGTAGGCAACTGTTGTTCTCTAGTCCCAAGACAGGGGAAAAACAGATTTCAGTTTCATATCAGGAGAAGCAAGTAACATCTTCGGGACTGAACGAGATTCTGTTGTGGCCTGAATCGCCTAAAAGGAAAGGAAAGCGCCAAATACAACGCCAGCCATTTGTCATTACAAGTTCGGCCTGGAAAAAATTACAGGAGGATAAGGCAGAGAAAAAGAGAAAAGAGCAACAAGACAAGGAAGAAAGGAAGCGGAAGAGGGAAGAGAAGAATCAGATCAACAGGGAAGGAAGTAAGAAGAAAAAACCTATGAAGAACACCACTCCTGAGAAAGAAATTATGTCTTCTCAAAAGCAAGGATTATGTTACGTTTGTGCCCGCAATATTAAAATTGGAAAAGAAGAGCATTTGGAATGTTCTATGTGCACTAAACCCTTCCATTTGAGATGTTTACCAAAGAGTCATGTACAGCACATTCCTGATGAGGATGATTCTGATGATTTTGTGTGTCATATATGTTATATTGTAAATGAGAATGATTCCGATGATTCTTTGTGTATTTCCACGAGTGACAATGACAATAACTATGATGAAAATTAGATTGTAAGTTATACATTTCGTTAAAAGCAGTCAAAAAATTGTCATGCCAATAACTGTATACACACCTGCCAAGAAATGTAACTTCCCTGCCAAAAACTGTAATTTTGAATGTGAAAATTTGGGTCATCCTATTGTAAACATTTATGTTCTATTTCTTAAGAATGTTTTGTCAATTTACTCATTAAAGTCTAATAAATACTTAGCACTTGAAATTTTCAAATAAAATTAGAAAACTTAGGTAGTATATAAAATATTTTAAAATATGGTTCTTAAACCTGCCAAAAACTGTCACTTTCCCCCTATCTCGTAAACGAAGCATAATTTGTGCACCATAGTACAACACAAATTTGTAGAGCATTAAATTTTCTAAAATTTGGTTGATAACACGAATTTGTAGACCCAATATTAACCGAGATACGGCCGTTCAAAGTTAGACAAAGTTTCTCGAAATGTAAAAAAATATCCGAAAAACGAAGGTTTTGGCCCTATAACTATGTATTACCATCATTTCCATGTTAATTATTGCTTAGTTTACGAGATATAAGCGAAAAACTAAAAAAAGTCCAACAATTTTGAGGTTTTTGCCCCTCCCCCAAGTTAGCACAGGGTCCTCGAGGTCGAAAACTTAGGATAGACATCCTAGAGTACCCCGAAATAACCTGTAAACATTTCATTAACTTCGGAATATTTTCCAGGTAAAAAGTGGATATCGACTGGACTAATAGGGGATATCAGCAGACGGAATGCGAAGTCACGGTCGCTAGCCACTATACCCTCGCGTGATAAATGTGCCATCAAGTTTGTGCAGCGAGCCATGGCACTCATCCTTTCCGTAAACAAAAGAGATACTGACATCCACCACTCTTGTAACAGTGTGCCCATGCATTAAATATATCATAATTACATACGGGTCTGAGAAAATTTACATACGCCAGCCCTTCAAGGGTCAAGGTTTCTCATCAGTAGGCCTATGATTAAGTAAATTACATGTAACTTCTTAAACAAGGTCATAATGTTTTCAGCTATTTCACAACGTTTTATGCCGGTTGTCGACCAAGAGCTAAGCTAAGTTAGTTTAGCTTAGCTCACATACAGTGCGGGATTTCAATATTATGTAGTTGTTCCGACAAAACTACATACGAAATCCGGCACAACTCTATATGAAATCCCTCACTGTATGTGAGCTAAGCTAAACTAACTTAGCTTAGCGCTTGGTCGACAACCGGCATAATACCAGACTCAGCGATGGAAGCTATAGGCCAACTGCGTGTATGCGAAGGAATTCGGTAGACAGTAGAAACATATTTCTTTAACAGCTGGTGAGCATAATAGAGACTCTGGCAAACTTTTATTCAAGATTATTACTGAACTTTATTTTTCTCCAATGAAGGTGATATTATAATAAAATATTTATCTTTCTTTATCTTAGTTTTACCTCTCCCTTTTACGATTTAAGCGACCCAAGAGACCCGAGCCTTACAGGGCCGCGACCTGTCGGGAGAGGGATTATCTTTGGATCACATACATACTTTTTTGACCAGACAAGGACATGGAGGGCCTCCCCGGATGAGTGATTAGCCCAATGCCGGGGCCACCTCCGAGATAACACAAACACATAGGACGAAACACACCAATCACCAGGCTTTAAAACTTAGTGCCCGAACCCAGAGAGGGAGTTGATTCCGGTTACCAACAACCTGAGTATAGGGGGTGGAGAGTGATTGCGTAGGCTGATAAGACAATCATTGATAGTAGTACCGAGAAGTGAATTCGCTCGTAATACGGTGCCTCTCAAATTGGTCAACAGTGTACCTTGTCATTGTGCGTGTTTAAATTTATAATACGTGTTCGGCATGCCGAAAGTAAAGTGTTCTAAAACGCAAACATAGGCCTATATTGAAACATTTGGGAGGGACTATTATACACAAACAGGAGAAAGTATCGTTTTGCATGCTTGCAATGTGAGTTTAGATAATGAGAAATTATTTTGTGGTCTTCCTATATCTGTATTGCGGTTTGTTTACTATCACGTGAACTACACTTGGATTCAGGGTAGGAACATAGTGTAGGAGATGTACCTGCAACTCAACGTTGCAATACACAACCGCTGTCTCACTCACTCCCTTTCATTCTGTAGACAAGGAATGGGGAAAGCCGGCAACCTGCCTGTGAACCAGTTGCCGGCTTGCCCCATTCCTTGTCAACAGAATGAAAGGGAGTGAGTGAGACAGCGGTTGTTTATTGCAACGTTGAGTTCCAGGTACATCTCCTACACTATGTTCCTACCCTGAATCCAAGTGTAGCATAGGTAGCTAGGGCATACGCCGAGCAAAGTCTGTACAGTACGGTTGCTGTTAACATATTCGATCGGGCACTAAGTTTTAAAGCCTGCCAATCACACACACTCCAAACAAGGCGAGGATGGGATGAAGATGATGATGGCCAAATGATATCTGGGGACCACAAGGGCCTAAAGTTACCCGACATTTGTCTCACAGGCGAGGGAAAACCCCAGAAAAAAATCCCAACTAGGTAAATTGTCCCAACCAGGAATCGAACCCGGGCCCGCTGCGTGAGAGGAGCGAACTCATCTTCTACGCCACAGCGGTGGACATAAAAGTACAATATTCCTTATATTATAGAATACCCTGGATTAAAGATATAAAAGTAACTTAGGCCTACTTCTTTTTTTACGTCTATGATTAAAATTCCAGCAGAACGTTCCTGAAGCTAAAATGTTTTTAGGCTATATCCTTAATCTTGTGTATAATAATTAAAAAAAGAAATAAATTATAAAAAACAAACAGTGCGTTAAAATTGCATGTTATCTTAGTTAATCTTTATAGGCTATAGATAATAGATCATTATTACCAGTCAAGTAATTTTTTGGGCAATTTTTATGTCACTTTCGGCAATTTTGGTCATGTTTCAGTGGAGGTAGAGAGGAGCCTTTCCAAGTACAAATCGTTGCATTGAGACATCAGACAATCGTTTTTATTTGAGAATCTCCGCCAAGTGTTCCTAGTTCATTTTAATTCAGGCATATTATAAACACCACAACAGTCTGTCTTTTAGCAATGAAGAATTTTTTCTTTCTTTTTAAGAGGTGCATATTATCTATGGGCAATTTGATGGTCATGTCAGTTGAAAAAGGGTGTCCAAGTAACAAAATATTAACAGTAATTGTTTTAGTAACAAAATAAGTTCGTTTTATATTGCAAATCCGTATATAACGCACTGACATCCAATAAATTGTTTTAGGAATTCACTACTTTAAAAAAAAAACTAATTATAAGTAATAATGGTAAACTTATTGGTCTTTTTTTCAATTTTGGGTCATTTTTCACTATTTTATGGTAATTAAATGCCTTGCCCAATTATTATATTATCATTTATCATTCTCAGTGAAACACCACTTACATTCAAACTTACGACGACGGAATTTGTAGCACATAAATATGCTTTGGTAAATCTTTTCACGTGCAGAACTACTGACTTGCGAAGTACATCTAATAGAGACTGGATGTTTGAATGGCCCAATTTGTCAGGGTGACAATCCCATTCAAGGAGAATTTCCTTACAGAGTCAAATAAGCTTGTAAATATGCTTGAGTGGTGATCTGCATATGTAAAGGAGTCCAACACACAACTCAGAAACATTGTAAACATATGATGCTTGTGTTGTCTTCATGTCGCTTACTCTTCGGGAAGAACATAATCTGAGAGTGTTCGAAAACAGGGGGCTTAGGAAAATATTTGGGTCTAAGAGAGATGAAAATGGGGACTGGAGAAAACTGCATAACAACGAGCTACATAACCTGTACTATTCACTGGATACAGTAAGGATAATTAAATCACGGATGAAATGGGCTGAACATGGGAGAGGAAAGACATATCTCAAAAGTATTGACTGGGAGACCCGAAGGGAAAAGACCACTTGGAAGACCTATAGACGTAGTGGGAGGACAATATTAGGATTTAAGGGAAGTAGGGTTTGTGAGGAATGATTTAATGGAATTGAATGGCGAGCTCAGGTAAGCACGGCAACGAACATTCGGGTTCCACAAAATAGATAATATTCCTTTAGCTTACTGACGAATTGTCTATTGCCATTGAGTAAGTCAGTAAGTCAGTAAGTTGTAAATATGCTTGAGTGGTGATCTGCATATGTAAAGGAGTCCAACACACAACTCAGAAACATTGTAAACATATGATGCTTGTGTTGTCTTCATGTCGCTTACTCTTCGGGAAGAACATAATCTGAGAGTGTTCGAAAACAGGGGGCTTAGGAAAATATTTGGGTCTAAGAGAGATGAAAATGGGGACTGGAGAAAACTGCATAACAACGAGCTACATAACCTGTACTATTCACTGGATACAGTAAGGATAATTAAATCACGGATGAAATGGGCTGAACATGGGAGAGGAAAGACATATCTCAAAAGTATTGACTGGGAGACCCGAAGGGAAAAGACCACTTGGAAGACCTATAGACGTAGTGGGAGGACAATATTAGGATTTAAGGGAAGTAGGGTTTGTGAGGAATGATTTAATGGAATTGAATGGCGAGCTCAGGTAAGCACGGCAACGAACATTCGGGTTCCACAAAATAGATAATATTCCTTTAGCTTACTGACGAATTGTCTATTGCCATTGAGTAAGTCAGTAAGTTGCCTTCATTATTGAATCAAACTGGACTGGGGAGCTCCTAACATTTTTTTTTCCGGTATATACTGTAATAATATCACAAATAATTCATTCACAAAATCATAATCACTAATGCAACAAAACTAGTTTTTCGTTTGACCACACTAGGCCTATAATACATTTATTTCATTCCACGTAACAGTATCTCAATGACATGCATTCGGGAGGTTCAAATCCCGTAGCCGTCAAATTTGACATGGGTTTTTTCATGGTTTCCCCAGTCGTAAAGGCAAATGCCGAATTGTATATTTACATACCATGAAACATCCTCACCATTTCATCCTGTATCAGATCCATTTAAATTAACATCAGTTGAAATTTACTCCATTAAATACACCGACAGTAGAAACAATTGACAATCAATAGTTCCATGGCCTACCCTACTGTACAGACACGGATCCCGTACTCCTGATATGGCCTCGCAGCTAAAAGGAGTATAAACACAGCTGAAATAAATACTTATAAGTATTTAGAAGACCTTGAATGTCGGAATATTTAAATGCTCAAAACAATTTTCTTTCCCTTTAAACACACGAGTAATGGAAGACAAAGAATAAACGGCTGCAGGCTTAGCAGCTGTCCAGCAGATGTTCCAGTGCGCTCATCACCTGCCACTCTCTCTGCTCCACAATCACTGCCCCATATCTGTTACCTACAGGTATTTGTACTGCCTCAACAATACACCTGCCATTTCAAAATGGTTTGTCCCTAGATGGATGATAGGAGGCGCGACCAGGAAGTAAGATTCCCTGGGACCGTTTACAGAAACAAAACACAATTACATGAACATATTTATTGCAACAGATACCGCAAGTGTTCAGCTATTTTTCAACATATTGGCCATCGGAATTGAGACATTTTCCATAAGTGTGACCAACTTTTTTAATGCTTGTGTCGTAGAAATCTGCCGCCTAGTTGTAGGCCTAGTTTGTCTTGAATTTGTAGTCAAGTTATGGAGAAGAAATTGGAAGACAAGTTTAAATTGCAAGTAAGATTATAGTATACGGTACAAGAAATAAACTACGGACCTCATCATTGCATTAATTGTTTTCTTTGCAGTCCGGCAGGGGTTAGTATATTCTGTAAGAAATTGAACCTCATGTAATTAGGCCTAAAGGGTTTTACATATCGGAATTTGTTGTCTATTAAACTTAAGTTATCGACATCAACATTTAAAAATATCTAGTATTCTTGTGACAAAGATTTTGTGATTTTGAAATTGTGAAATAACGAATCACTCTGATTCAGTTATTAAGAAAAAGTCACATTTGCCATCAAAGGAATTTTAGTCATAACAAAATTTATGTTAGATTTTTAGGACATAAGCCTATTGCTGTCTTGAATGTGTTTTTGATAGGTTTATAGATTTCTGAGAGCTACTTATTGTGTTTCAATCCACATAGGCTATAAGCAGTGGGACCAGTATCGTACAAGTCTGCCGCCTGGGATTTGAACCAATGTGTGACAACCACCTTCGCTTCTCTGTCATTATTTATCATTTCGTGAGATGTAAGAAAAGGTGGAAATCACTGGGAACGAGGTCCGGGCTTTAGGGTGAATTTTTAAACAGCTCCCAGCCGAACTTCTGCAGGAGACTTGCAAGGAGGTGTTTAAACATCCACCCTACAACCCGGACCTCGCTCCCAGTGATTTCCATATTTTCCTACACCTCAAGAAATGGCAGGAAATTACAGAGAATGACAGAGAGGCGGAAATGTTTATCACACAGTGGTTCAAATCCCTGGCGGCAGCTTCTACGACACGGGTGTTCAAAAGTTGGTTCCACGATATGATAAATGTTTCAATTCCGGTGGCAAATATGTTGAAAAATAGCTGAACATTGCTGTATCGGTTGGAATAAATATGACCATGAAATTGTGTTTTGTTTCTGCAAACGGCCCCAGGGAAACTTACTTTGTGGACGCGCCTCGTATCTAAATTTAAAAACAAAGCTCTTTTGATAGGAAAGTGAAAGCATACCTTTAAAACGATCAATGTTAGAGCAGATGGTGAAAATTTATTTGTAAAATATTCCAGTGTGTTTTTTTCCATCCAATAATAATTTGGAGACCCCTGCCCTAGACGGATGGAGTAAATTACCGCTAGAGATACTCTGCAATTCCCCTACATATAAGGCGTGATGCAGTAGCGGTGTGGGTTCGCGTCGTGATGAGGTTGTTACAGGTAATTGTGACAATGTCCATGAAGACGCACACCGCCCTGAACCAGTTTCAACTCTCGTGACATCTCTCTTCCTTCGTACACCTACTTTGTTGCCCGGTTTCTATAAACTCGCGAAACACCTATGGGTAAATTATCCAATGGACAGAATTTACACAAGAATTTAAAGGTAACAATCACATACGCTTATGGCGAGTTTCTAGATAAATGTCCTCTGGGTAAATATGAAAATGACAGAAAAAATGTTCCTACAAACTCGGGCTAGATCTTTCCAAGGGTAAATCGTCGGGTTAATTTATCCTTTCATGGATGGCTGGATAAAATTTAACCTCTTATAGGATCAATAATAATTTAAACAGTGAGAATCAAAGCCTTCTGAATTAAATTAACTGTACAACTCCAAGGCCTTCCTCATTATATCACTGTGCTAGACCCAACTCAATATTATATCCTTTATATAATATAGCTTTACTGTGTAAACTTCCAATCTATGAGTAAATTATCCAATGGATAACTTTTACAAACTCAAATATTTTAAAGATAACAATCACATACGCTTATGGCGAGTTTATAGATAAATGTCCTCTGGGTAAATATGAAAATGACAGATAAAGAGTTTCTACAACCTCGGGTTAGATCTTTCCAAGGGTAAATCGCTGGGTTAATTTAACCTTTCATGGATGGCTGGATAAAATTTAACCTCTCATAGGATCAATATGGCGGACGTACACAACCGATTATAATTCCTGTAAAATTCAGTTTTAGAAGCCCTGAGATGATTTGTAGCGTTGACTTGGTTTCTACCTGACAGGATAGGCTTATCAAAATTTATATACATATAAACCACTCGTTAATGATGCAAGTAATTTTTGTACACACTGTATTCATGCATTAATAATTTTTCGTTTGTAGTATACTGTGCATTGATATATATTAATCTACTATATTATTTATATTAATCTACTATACCCCCTAAACACGAGCTTTGCTCATATAGGTGCATACCTTACATTTTAAATGCTAAATTAGAAGTAGTATTTTCTGTTGGTTTTATTAAGTGCCAGTATGGTACTTTATGAGATTGTGTGGTGGACGAAAAAATGTCTGTCCGTCTGTCTGTCTGTCCGTGTGTCTGTACGCACGATAACTCAAATAAGCTTTTTCCTATTTTCATGAAACTTGGAAAACACATTTATAATGTCCATGGGAAGAACCCTATTGATATTGAACCAAATCGGTTCACCGGTACCGGAGTAATGCCCAATTTAGTGCCTATATTAATAGATTATGGCGCCTTTCTAATAGAAAGGCGCCATCACTCAAATACGCTGTATCGGATTTCCATGAAACTTGGTATACCCATTTATGACGTCCATGAGAAGTGCCCTATTGAAGTTGAACCTAATCTGTTGACCGGTACCGGAGTAAAACCCAATTTAGTGTCTACTTTAAAGGCGCAATAACTCAAATACGCTTTATCGGATATTTATGAAACTTCGTATACGCATTTATAATGTCCATGGGAAGACGTTTATTGATATTGGACCAAATCGGTTGGCCAGTACCGGAATAATGCCCAATTTAGTGTTTTTATGTTAATATATAAGAAGTCGCGATAACTCAAATATGCTTCATTGGATTTTCCTGAAATTTTGTATACCCATTTATAATGTACGTGGAAAGACGTCTACTGATATTGGACCAAATCGGTAGACCGGTACCGGAGTAAAACCCAATTTAGTGTATATTTTAAAGACGCGGTAACTCAAATACGCTTTACCGGATTTTTATGAAACTTGGTATACACATTTATAATGTCCATGGGAAGACGTCTATTCATAATGGATAAAATCGGTTGACCTGTTTCGGAGTAATGCTCAATTTAGTGCCTATTTTATGGCAATATACGTATTCGAAAGAATTTATATAAAAAAAATGAAAATCAGTTATCTTGACAACATAGCCTATTGTTTTACTGTGATGTTATAAGGCCTTGGAATTTAAAATACAGGTAGCTATGACAAAAAACATATTGATTTACATGCGCTTATCCAACTAGACCGTTAAAATGACCCAGGTGGCCGAGATGGTAGACCTTTCTTCTTCCGTAAGCCCTGCTTAATGAATAAATCTGGAGCTTAACTTGGAAATCAATTTTAAAAAAAAACATATTCTGCATATCATAATTGCAGTCATAACTCATTAAACAAAAACATACTGGCACTTTGTTACATCAGTTTACCTGATTTTATTTGTTTTTTACTTGTACTAAATGTGAAAAAATGTAAGTAATGTACTGTAATAAATAATAAAATAAAAATAAATAAATAAAATAAAAATAAATGTATTATTTAACCATTTATGCAATAATTTTGCAACACGACTGTACATTATTATTACTCTCAGAGTTTTGAAAATTAAGTATTAAAAACTTTAATAATATCAAATATTCCATATCTTATTTTGTTTAAACTTATCTCTGTCTTATTTTAATATTTACTTTGAGTTATATAGACTATTTGGTCGGTACAACGCCAAAGTGAACTAAGCGCCAATTGTCAAAGTATAGACTATTGGTAGTTCATGGTGCAGATTTTGATATCCTACGGTCTGCAATAACGAACTAAGCGATACTACGATAGTAAAATCAGTTGAGAAAAAAGGAAATTTCGTTTTGATCAAGATTTTTTTACAACACTCAAACTTCAACTTCAGTTTTCTCAAAATATGGAGTTTGGCGCTTAGTTCACTTTGGCGTTGTACCGACCATTTATTATTGTTATTATCATTATTAAGCAAATTAAATCCACGAAGTATGGCGAAATTTGTTGTATTGTGCGAAATGTCTAAATAAGCGACCCTTCCATAAAAAAGACCCTTCCATATGTAAATCGAGACATGTGTACAAAAATTTGATTCAAAATCGTATTTTTCACCTTAATTATTTATAGCGTATTATCCTTGATATTATTTCTACAAGAGGCAGGTTAAACTACGAATAAGAAATAAAGAAAGAAAGAAAGAAAGAAAGAAAGAAAGAAGATATTTTATTTCACAAAAAACCCACACAAAATAGTAGGAAGTTTACCCATATCAGCAATTTTATTTTACCAAAAAAAATATGGTCCCTCATACGACGAGCTTCACTGAATATAGTAAGTGTAATTAAATCGCGAAGGATGAAATGGGCTGGACATGTTGCGCGCATGGGGGAGGAAAGACATACCTCAAAAATATTGACTGGGAGACCCGAAGGGAAAATACCGCTTGGAAGACCTAGACGTAGGTGGGAGGACAATATTAGGATAGATTTAAGGGAAGTAGTTTTGCGAGGATTTTCGGATGGAGTTAGCACAGAATAGGGTTGAATGGCGAGCTCAGGTAAGCGCGGCAATGAACCATCGGATTTCATAAAACAGATCATATTTCTTTAGCTTGCTTAGGAATTGTCTATTGCCACTAAGTAAGTAAGTAAGTTGTAAGTAAGTAAGTAAGTTACTTGAAAAGCAGTTATAGCCATTTCTAACATCTTATTTAGCCATTTTTAGGTTCTATAAGATTGGCCTATGTGACTGCCAGGACAATGAAACAGATAATTATGTTAAAAAAACACAGTTAGCTAGCAAGGAACAAAGTAGTTTAAAACCCAAAACCTAGACATTATCATGACGTCACACACATAAGACAGTTATCTGTTTAAAAAGCCAGCAGCAGAGGTTGAAGACCTTAATGAATGATTCAAGCAATTTCAGAGTCCAGCTGTGTATAACATGACTCACCTTATCAGGTAGAAACATGCAATTCCTGCATACTGTTTCAATTTCAATGGCAAGCAAAGAGACCATTACCACTAGACTTCGGACTTTTAGGTCGCTAAAAATGCTGTTTTAGGTACCTAAAATAGGCTCTAAAAATTGGAAAATAGGTTCTAAAAATCGTAAAATAGTCTCTTATAAAATCGTTAAGTTGCCAATTTTCTGAAATATCTCAATTGTAATGCAGAATATTATATTTATTGAAGTCGCCATTAATCAATAATCATGATAAAACACAGATATAGGCCTATGAAACACAGTTTTATATAGACCTATTACTAGGGCCTGTATTACTACCATAACAGTGAAAACCTAATCCCTGCACCCAGAAGCTACGCACGCTAGCACATTCAACCCCTTGTACCCCTCAGTGATTCAGATAACTTTTTTTTTACTAGATGTGGGCGTCGGGAGAAAAACACTACATTTTCTTGGGAATTCCAAGGAATTTTTCTACTGAAGACGAAACATTCCTTACTATTTAACCACGTCATAAATGTGCCATGTACTGCACACTCCGAGCTAAAAATTTAGTACGAACTGAAAATAAATGCTAGAATTTATAACAAAAAATAACTTATTTTGAACTTTAGAGGAAAACAAGCAAAAAGGGCAATATTAGGCTCTAACGTAAAAATAGGCTGTTTAGGCCATATAAAAATATCAGTTTTATTCATAGTCACTTATGAAACATGCATATACAAGTTTCCGTCCATATATCACTTAAGGAATAAAATAGGTTTTTACCTAAACTCCGAAGTCTAATTACCACTTATCAAACTCTACATTATTTCGCTCGCTTGGCACAAATAAAATCAAGAAATTAGAATCAGGCGAGGAGACAGGGTGCCTATTTAAATGTTAAGAAACTAGAGCTACTGTATTTCAGTGCATCGTGGATATACTCGTATCTGCGGGTGCAATTATTCCGCCCCCCCCAAAAAAAAACAACATATTATGTAAGTTCAGAACTGCATTCGACTTTCATGTCATTTCTCGGAGGGGGGGGGGAACAAATATAAGGTGCACCTTCGCATGAAACATGGAGCACTTTGTTTTATACCACGATCTAGCGAATTCTTCGAGGATGAGCAGGCTGACAAACCGTTGGATACAAGGCAAACTTGTGGGTACAAGGCACTTACTGTCGCATTTTTAGTATTTGGTGCGAGGGGGACTCTCGCATTTTTAATATTTGGTACGGTCGGGAGTGTCGGCGACAATACACAAGGATAGTTGGTCACCCTGCTTTGCTGAGAAACAAAATGTGAATATCGAGTGGGCGGAGCTTAAAGTGCACATTGTAATTGGCTTTCGCCCATTTCTCTTCTTGTCACTTCTACTTATTGAACGATACAGAACCTTTTATAAAACGGTAAAGTCCCGTTAATCTGGAGTAGATGGGACCAGACCCTGTCCGGATTAAATGGAATTTGCCTTAAAATGCACGTATTGTACTGTAATATAGGTTTTAGATGGTTAAATTATAAAATTACATTTTTAAATGAATATAACTTTTACTACATTTTAATTTAGGGTACACCGTAGCGTAATGGTTGAGACGCTGCGCTACAAACCGAAAGGTCGCGGGTTCGATCCCCGATGAGGTCATTGGAGCTTTTCAATCAGCCTAATCCTTCTGGTATGGCCCTGGGGTCGACTCAGTCTCCCAAAAGAAATGAGTACCAGGAGCAATCCTGGGGGTAAAAGCGGCCGGTGCGTAAGACTGACAACCTTACCACCTTCATATGCCCAATGACTAAATGTCCTGGAACCCCCCCGGGCCTCCATGCCCTGTATAGTGAGTACTTTACTTTTACAATTTAATTTCAGTTGTAAATACCTCTGTAGAAGTAGACATAAGTTTTTCACCTACCTAACTGATGTAAGATTAACAAAACAAAGCATATTTGTGAATAAATTCCGTCCGTATTAGCAGGACTATACACTTATGCCGGTTGTCGACCAAGAGCTAAGCTAACTTAGCTTAGCTTAGCTCACATACAGTGCGGGATTTCATATGTAGTTTTCTCGGCACAACTAAGTTACATATGAAATCCCGCACTGCACGTGAGCTAAGCTAAACTAACTTAGCTTAGCTCTTGGTCGACAACCGGCATTATACTAGTTGGTTGCTTGATAAATCTTTATTAATTCAATTAATACTGACGACGAGGCTAAATAACTAATACGAGTACCTAAGCAATTTGGAAGCAATTAATAGGTGTAATTTAATTTTTCTTTTTAATCAATTAAGGGGGCTCAGAAAACATTAGTCGGCTTTCTGTCCCGAATATTGCGGGTTCGATCCCGGCCCAGGTCGATGGCATTTATGTGTGTATGAATGTGACAGTCCCACGTCAGTTGATTTACTGGTATGTAAAAGAATTTCTGCGGGACAAAATTCCGGCACACCGGCGACGACCACAGGCCTAAGTTGCAGTACATCCCCGTCGTTCAATAATCATATACCAACCAATTAGAAAGCATTTAAAAAATTAGTTTCAACCGGTTATTCTGTTCACAATTCTAAAATTTCAAACGAAAATTCCATTTAATAGTGGTATTATTTAATATTTTTCTAAAACTGTGGAGGAGTAAGTACCTTGCCTGTCAAAACTTTTAGACTCTTTTATCCGGTAATTTCAATCTTCAGTACAAAAAATAGAACCATTTATCAGACTTCGTTCAAATTTTGCACAGGTGTCCTTCCATTGATCTACAAAGAATGAACCACAAGGGTTAAGATTTGCTGAAAAATTATTAACTAGGAAATAAAAAAAATATTGAAAACAAGTAGATTTAATATTAAGGAAGACAATGTCTTCACCATTCGTCTTCACCAAGACAATCTCCGCAACAATGAACAAACTAAATCATTTGAAAAAATGTTAAGCAATAATTTGTAACCTTGATATGACGTTTCTAAATAAACCTAGCCTACAATCCATTACTAGGATATCGTTCGAAACATTCCGATGTTTATATAACATGATCCAAATTAAGAATATCTATTGCAACACGTCCACAAAGACATTTCCTGCACCCGCCCAGGTGACAATACACATGGGGCCTTGCCCACACTCTAACATTGCGTCCCACACATCCACAGCTTTTAATCGTATCTAACTTGAGAACTAGTAGACTATTTACTCTGATGAACGCCTGCGTAGTTTTCGTCGCTGACTACGGATCTGCAGGCCCGGGTTCGATCCCGGTATCTGCTGGGATGTATCTAAGAAATAGAGATCTGGAACGGGGTGCACTCAGCCTCGTGATACAAACTGAGGAGTTACTTGATAGAAAAGTAGCGGCTCCGGTCATGGAAACCATCATTAACGACCGTGGATGTCGGCATGCTGACCACATGCAACTCAATCCTGCCATCTGCCTACGGTAGATGACGCAGCGGTCGGATGGTAGGACTAGTCCCTAAATTGGGATGTGGTGTTGCAGAGTTTTTATTCACTCTGATATATTCGAGTTCTCGTAACAACGGACAGTCTATTCTTCCTTAAGCTACTTAGACAGTAAAATCAGTATAAAATACATCCTGATATCGCCTATATAATTCGTAGTTGTTGAAAGATAGTCTACGCTGATATATGGGGGAACAGAGCAGAAGTGGTGTAAGTACAAAACTAGCATTTTTTTATATAAATACAAGTATGTTTAGAAAAGTCTTCTTTTTTGAGTGAACTTCATTCCAGTGTCAAGTTTTCCCTACAGAATGCAGCATTATTTTAAAGATTTTATTTCCTTAAATGCTCAATATTCTACCTAACTTTTAGTGGCGAATACATATCTATATTAATAAAAGGAAGTGTCTGTCCTCCGTCTGTCTGTCCGCGATGCCCAGCGAAATCTACTCAACGCAGAGATCTGAAATTTTATACATAGATGGGCTGAAAGGTGGGCGAATGCGCATCGAAGCCGGATTTTTAATTTTAGTTTTCGTTCGCGAGTTGTGAGTGAAAAACTGGCAGAAAACGTGATTTTAGCGCTGTCGAAGCATCAGATTTCAGTAATACATTTCAATGTCAAATCAATTGCAGTTGGCTTTGGCTATTTTTGTCATACTGTGGTAATAAAAGCATCGCGATCGCTAGAATGTTGTAAGCCCACGCTGGTCGATTCATTTGTTTAGAATGTCAAGGCCCGTAGACATATGAAATTTTCAACCTACACGGAAGAGGGGTAATCAACATAGACCTAAATATGGTTAAATATCGTTCGATTTGGACGAAACTCACTATACAGGGATTTTCTGGGCCAAGGAACTCGAATCTGAGATAGCTTTTACCAGGCGACGCTATCTAATCGTGACATGTAGTCCACGTGATTTAGGTGTTAATAAATATAATGATTTAACTACTATGCTCTTAATTTTTAATTCTTGAAATAATTATCGCGGGCGATCGCTTGATTTTGTAAGTCCATCCTGGACGATTCATTTATTTAGAATATCAAGGCCCGAAGACATGAAATTTTCAACCTACACGGAAGAGGTATAATCAATATAGGCCTAAATATGGTCAAACATTGTTCGATTTGGACGAAACTGACTGTACAGGGGTATTCTGGGCCAAGGAACTCGAATCTGAGGTCGCTTTTACCAGGGGACGCTACCTAATCGTGGAATGCACTCCACGTGATTTAGGTGTTAACAATTATAATGATTTAACTATGCTCTTAATTTTTAGTTTTTAATTTTTGAAATAATTATCGCGGTGGAAGCCGCGGGCACATGCTGTTTGTCTGTCTGTCCACGATGCCCATCGAAATCTACTGAACGCAGAGATCTGAAATTTTAAAGATAGATGGACTGAAAGGTGGGCGAATGCACCTCGAAGCCGAATTTTTAATTTTAACTTTCGTTCGCGAGTTATGAGTGAAAAACTGGCAGAAAACGTGATTCGCGCTGTCGAAGCATCAGATTTCAGTAATACATTTCAATGTCAAATCAATTGCAGTTGTCTTTGGCTATTTTCGTCATACCGTGGAAATAAAAGCATCGCGATCGCTTGAATGTTGTAAGCCCACGCTGGTCGATTCATTTGTTTAGAATGTTAAGGCCCGTAGACATATTAAACTTTCAACCAACACGGAAGAGGGATAATCAATATAGGCCTAAATACTGTATGGTGAAACATTGTTTGATTTGAACGAAACTATACCAGGGTTTTCTGGGCCAAGCAACTCGAATCTGAGGTCGCTTTTACCAGGCGACGCTATCTAATCGTGGTATGTAGTCCACGTGATTTAGGTGTTAATAATTATAATGATTTAACTATTATGCTCTTAATTTTTAATTTTTGAAATAATTATCGCGGGCGAAGCCGCGGGCACATGCTAGTATTCAATAAGCCAAATAATTTCAGCAGCTTGAAAGCTAATGGCAGTGCACGTCAACACAATGCTAGACAAAGGTCTGATTTGTACAGACCAACTAATTTGTTAACATTAGTTCCAAGAGATGCTTATTACTCTGCACAACAACATAAACTCTTTGAAAATGCCTTGTTTATTAACAATCAAGTCGTAAGGATGTAAATAACTTAAGTTTGGATCTTAGTTCAGATTATGTAAACGCAACGTTAGGATGGATTAGTTTTTAAAAACACTGTTTTAGGTTTTCCATTAGGTGAAATAGTTTTTTTTAGGTTTTTTGTCCAAAATATCGTTTTCGGGTAGATTAATTGGTTTAATGAATTTGAATGTGCTACATAGGATTCAATACATAATACTTGTAAAATTTAACGTAACAAAATTGACTTAAATTTTTTTAAACTTGCTTTAGGACAATATTACACAACTGAAGAAAGAAAGCATAAACAGTCAAAAGATGGAGTGAAAATAAGATTGCCTCACATTTCCTGGTTACAGTATATCAATAAATATCTTTCAAGATTCTCAACTGTGAGTTGTATTGAATGACAACGTCTGTTATATACAGCATATACAGAGCAGACGTAGAAACCCGCGGAGTGCAACGTCATAAAATAACCTCAGAAGAAGAAAAAGAAGAAGAAATTCAGGTCGTCGCCAATCCACTGCCGTAATAAACTCGATTTCATTTGTTTTGGCATAATTAACACGTCTTCTTAAAACTCACAGTGTGACCACTCAGTATGAATAACAGGGAAGTACTAAAGGCAAACAAGCGCTTTAAAACACAGAAATATATATTATCCTTATTCATACACAGCAAAAATGGTTGTTCGTGCGAATATTAAAAGGAATACGCCGGTACTCACACTTCCTCTCTTGATACTGTCCATACGACAATGGGTTGAACGAAACGCTGGTGGTATTAATTTCAACCCGACAAAAATTATTGTCTCTCCGCAAAATATAGATTTCTCAACTGACAAACAAAAAAGAAAAAAAAAGTAGCCTAAATTAGATATTTTAGGTTTTATATCCCGTTTAGGTATATTTAGGTTTTTAAACCCTATTTAGGTATATTTAGGTGCCACAGAATTAATGTGGGTGAATCCTATGGACATGATTCGAAAAAGTGTATGAGCGTTTTTTGTTTTGGAAGTAAGGAAAAAAAATAGGTAAAAACCTAAGAATCCGGTCCCTAGTTATAATAGCGTGGCTAGGTTAGGTTGGGATATCTTAGGCTAGGTTAACACTTCTATTAGGACATTAGATTATATTCTTGCCTTAGACCAGGTGTGTCAAACATGCGGTCCGCGGCCCCCTCGGTTACGAAATTCGGCCTCTAAAATTTTAGGTAAAATTTATAAATATGTTCGCCATAAAATTTGCTAAACCCTGTTTTTCTAACAGTATAGAAGACAAAATATCCCATAAAATACCAGTATAGTGCTTTGTTCACCAAGCCATAACAAGAGGGTGATTACCAGGGCCCGGATTCTGATGACCTAAAATTGTTTGAAAAATGACATATAAAATGACCCTAAATTTGAAAGAAAATGACTTAATAATTATAAAAAATGACCTAAAAACTGATATTTTATTTATAATAAATTATTATTGTACAACAAAGTTATAGACTAGTTTGTACATAATTGTAAGAAGTTGTGAATGTTCTTTTCCCACGGAAATTTATACTGGTACTGAGGCACTGGTGAGTCAAAATTCGGGACATCCTTTTGTGGTCTGCCGGATTATATTGTTGTTTATTGAGGGTAAACAATAGTTTGCACTCTCAAATCCAAGCAGGTGCCAAGTCAATCTAATAAAAATTGTAATATAATACAAAATTTTGGCGTTTCTTTGATTCTTACTTCCGACTGAGACATGTCAGCACTTTAACGCCGAACGTTTTCTTCTTGCATTAAACTAACAACACTTCAAAGACAGCACCGCTAGCGACGAAAAAAGTTAATACACTCAATGTAAATACATGAAAATGACTAAATAAGGAAGCAAATGACACGAAAATGACGAAATAATGACCTAAAATTGAAATAAATGGCCTAAAAATATAAAATGGCATAAAATGACAAAAAAGACCCAATAAAAATGTATTTCTATAATCTAGAGGCCTTGGTTAGGATTTATCTACAAGTTGGCAATGTCTATGCAGCATCAATAAAAAGATGACTTGTCTTTAGAATCCGGGCCCTGGTGATTACTAGCTCCTCCTCCTTTCAGCTTATCTTTTTCTCGTGACACAAGTTATCCCAAATACAGGTAGTGAATTTAGGGCTTGCTATGTCATTAATAGGGGCGGATTTCTACGACCTAAAAAATAGGATATATGCATGCATTTATGACCTAAAAAACATTAAAATATGACCAATAAATGTTAAAATATGACTTAACCACTTATACCCTTAGCAACCAGGGAAGGCGGTTGAGGCCAGGTAGATTCCTTCACCCACAGGCACCCTCACATTTACAAGGGCAGGAGATTTAGGACCAACCGTAATTTCCTCCCCGTGAGTCACCTAGTCTACTTCAATCAATCAATCTTAGATTTTTTTAATATGTCATTTTATCTTAAAATGTTTGTTATATAAAAAACAGTTTCAAACAGTTTCTATAAATACATAAGAAGGCTAAGAAAAAATAAAGGCGACATACAGATGTTGAAAGGTGAGGAAGGTGACATAATAACAGACAATTCAGAAAAAGCAGAACAGTTGAGCCAAAGTTATGCTAAAGTATTCAGTCAACAAAAAAAAGCGGATGACACTCTTCTAACAAATTTAGCCGAAAGATGTCACGAGCCATTGAAAATAAAAGACTCTTTAATTCTCGCAAATTTACGTAATATGCGTAAGGGGAAATCTATGGGACCAGATGAGATATCAGGCGACATTATTAAATTAGGACAAGAAAAAATTGTCCCTTATCTCAGGGTGTTATTCAATGTTTCACTTAATAACAGTGTTATTCCACCGGACTGGAAAAAAGCCATAATAATTCCTATCTATAAAGCAGGGAATAGAACTGATCCTGGAAACTATAGACCGATAAGCTTAACGTCTATAGTGTGTAAGCAAATGGAGCGACTCATTGAAGCATATATTAGGGATTTTTGTAATAAATATAACTTGCTTTTTGCAAGACAACATGGTTTTAGGAAGGGCTATTCTTGCGAGTCACAGATGTTAGGTCTATATCAGGAAATTGCTGATATTTTAGACAAAGGAGGACAGGTTGATGGTATTATAATTGACTTCCAAAAGGCCTTTGATACAGTACCTCACGACATTTTAATGCTCAAACTTGCCGAAATGGGAATTGATAAGCGCGTAGTAGGTTGGATTAAGGAATTCATATATAACAGAACCCAAAGAGTGTGTGTTAATGACATATTGTCCCGTGAGACTCCAGTTACGTCTGGAATACCCCAAGGAAGCGTACTCGGTCCACTACTTTTTATATTATTTATAAATGACTTACCAAAATCGATCCAATCTCATATCAGATTGTTTGCGGATGACTGCATTATATACAGGGAAATTTGTAATGAATTAGATGCGAAGTTACTGCAAGAAGACTTAGTTCGCACAGAAAAATGGGTTTCTGAAAATAGGATGACAATAAACGCACGCAAAAGTAAAGCAATATCTTTCACCAACAAAAGGGTAAAATTTTGCTATAATTATGAAATGGAAAATGAAATTATAACGAGAGTAGAATCGTGCAATTATTTAGGAATAACTCTTAATAAGGAATTGAACTGGAATACACATATAGGAAATTCAATTAGCAAGGCATATAAAACATTGCACTTCGTATTTAGAGCATTAAGGGGAAGCAACTTAAAAACCAAAGAGTTAGCTTATAAATCATTAGTGAGACCAAATTTGGAATATGCTGTAAGTGTATGGGATCCGTATCAGGCAGGTCTAATAACACAGTTAGAAATGGTGCAGAGAAAAGCTGCAAGATTTGTTATGAATAAGCACCAACAAACTGACAGCGTTACGGCTATGTTAAAAACACTAGGGTGGAAATCTTTAGAATCCAGAAGGAAAATAAATAGATTAAAATGTATGTATTGTGTATACACGAAACAACCGGCATGGGAAGAGCTTCATAGCAAAATTAAAGAACCAGATTACAAAAGTAGGAAGGATCACAAATACAAAATAAGGGGTAGATCTCAGAGAACAAATATTGCCAAATTTTCTTTTTTAAATAGAGGGATCCAGGATTGGAATGATTTACCTGCAGAAATCTTCGAAACGTTTCCTGCTAACGCCAAAATTTTTAAAAATATATTGAATAGGGTATATGATGTATAATTTTTTGTTCTAAAATATTCACAGTATGCAATTTTTTTTATGTTATAGTTTTAAATGGAAATATATATATATATATATTTATTTTTAAATATCAGGTACGTGGATAGATGTTGCGATATTTAATGTGTAAGTGTATGTATAGTGTGTCTTTTTTGTATATATGTATGGCTGGTATTTATTTAATGTGTAGTGTTATTTCTGTATATATGTATGGCTGGTATTTATTGCACCACTGCCACCGGGTTGTTGACCCATTTGCAGTGTAAGGAAATAAATACAAATATCAATTCTACACATAATTACAAGAAAAATGACACCAAACAATGTATAATTTACTTTAATAGGAACATAGGACTTGAAAGCAGTTTTCTCGTAACTTTTATTTATGTATTTGTTATAGATGTTCCTGTTAAAGTAAATTATACATTGTTTGGTGTCATTTTTCTTGTAATTATGTGTAGAATTGATATATAACTAACATTTTAAGATAAAATGACATATTAAAAAAATCCAAGATTGATTGATTGAAGTAGACTAGGTGACTCACGGGGAGGAAATTACGGTTGGTCCTAAATCTCCTGCCCTTGTAAATGTGAGGGTGCCTGTGGGTGAAGGAATCTACCTGGCCTCAACCGCCTTCCCTGGTTGCTAAGGGTATACACATTGTGCATATTTTTTAAAGTTTCAATACAATTCATTTTATTAAAATATAGTGTTAATTATTTTAAATATCTGTAAATTCTCAAAAAGTATCATTATAATGCGAAATATGATATAGAACTTCAAAATTTATTTAATATGCACACAAATAGCCTATGCCAAAAATATGACCTAAATATGCATATTCATACTAAATATGCTAGAATAGTTAAAATGTCCTAAATATGCAGTTATGTGCACAATAAAAGCCGTTCCATTTTCACCAGGATGCTTGGAATCGGGTTTAAATTAATCGGAAACCTGAAATAATGCAAAGGGGAAAAATATGACATGTCATAGAAATCCGCCCCCTAATAATAATAATGACTACAATTATAGTGTATTATTCTATGGTGTGTTAAAATTTAAAAGTGGGTGGTGGCTTTTTACAAAATATAAAAACACTCCTAAATTTTATAATAACATAGGTTATTACGGCCCTTGGACTTAAAATTATCAAGTCGAGTTGGCCCTCAGTAAAAGTTGAGCTTGAGTGCTTGCTTTATGTCGGTTGTCGACCAAGAGCTAAGCTAAGTTAGTTTAGCTTAGCTCACATACAGTGCGGGATATCATATGTAGTTGTGCCGAGAAAACTACATACGAAATCCGGCACAACTATATATGAAATCAACTTATATATAAATATAGTTGTGCCGGATTTCGTATGTAGTTTTGTCGGCACAACTACATATGAAATCTCTCACTGTTTGTGAGCTAAGCTAAGCTGAGTTAGCTTAGCTCTTAAGGGCCTTTCCCACTGAGTAAGACAGAATTGCTTATTCATTATGAATTATAATTTTTAACCCTAATCAACATTAATCAACTGAAATCATCAGAGGGTACTACTGTAAGTTGTGAATGAATGTTTTTCGGTACTTTGTCTCCTTAAGAGCATCGGTATCACAAAATCTAACAGAAATAACACGACTTCATGAGGTGGCTCATGCTTAGCGCGTGGGCCTGGCATGCAAGCTGTCCCAGGTTCAAATCCCGAGGCAGGCGTGCGTGTCATTTGTGGTGGACGAAGTCATGACATATGGGGTTTTCTCAGGGTTCTCCTAATTCCCCCTCTCATTCCACCAATTTTCACCTTCAATCTCCCCCCTCCCCGTTATCATCCCGTCAGCCCGGGTTCGATCTCCGGTACCTCCTAGGATTTTTCTGAGGAAGGGAGGTCTAAAACGGGGTGCACTCAGCCTCGTGATTCAAATGGAGGGCATAAGGGTAATACATATCGCCCGCAAGCTCCCCTTCCACTCAATAATAATAATAATAATAATAATAATAATACAGTAATAATAAAGACCCTTACACTAAACATTATTTCACAACCAAAAATAAGAAAATAATATTTCATAATAAAAAAGACTCTTGCATCAAAAAATCATTTCACAATTAAAGGCAGTGGGGGACTCAGGGGCGACATGTTTTACCTTTTTTCCCAAATTGAGGAACTACTTGATAGAGAAGTAGCGGTTCCGGTCATGGAAACCACCATTAACGGCCGTGGGTATCGGCATGCTGACCACATGCCCCCCCCCCATACTGCCTATGGTAGATGGCGCCGCGGTCGGGTGGTCGGTCTACTCCCTTCAGGGATATAGGCTAACAGCACGGAGTTTAGTAGTTTAGTTAATACCTAATACATTTTATTGTATTCTTCACATGGATACAAAAAGCTTGGGTATGCTGTGTTGTAAGAATAACGTGTGACAGCGGGTGGCATTTAAAAATAAACACACTACAGGCATTTCAGATTGATGACACCCGGCAGCCATGATGCAACCCCAGCGCCACAAGAAGACATTTGTAAACAAAACACCATCGCACATGCACCTCCACCTGGTAATTTTTCAAGGCAAAGTAGTAATAGTTACCTTTTTCTGGTCGCTATAGCAACGCTGTGAGACGGAACATGGTTAATTTGTATCCCGCACTAAAGAATGAAAGCACTGCACTGAACTACACACAACTGAACGGACTGCTTCACTGACTCACACGGACTCTGACCCCGGAGACGGCCCTGCCTCAGCTGCTCTGCTCTTCCTCCCAAACCGGCTGCCTCCTGCCTGCCGTGACGTCACACGATCGATACCTCCCTCTCTTTCCCCTAACCAATGCATGAGCGAGCCGATTGCCAAAAAATCACGCCTCATCATGTACACGGCGAAAATATCTGCACAATTGTACTACGAATTCCCGGAGTACAAACGAAGGCGATTCTAAGAGCATTTACCGGTACGAAGAAGAAACCATCATTATATTGAATTCAGAACAAAGCATGTACAGTGCACGCCGCTTATTGTGATCACTTCAACTAATCTGATAATATTAAACGATTGATAACAATAGCCGAAGGAATTAAATGAAGGTTATTTACTCATATATAAGATAATTCACTACAAAATAGAATTAAAAATATTTATTCATAGAATAAAACGTAACTGTGTAACTCATAATAGAATGAAACCATTTTTTCAACCAGTTACAAACTTTTGAATTCTTTTTTATTTCCTTCTGGAGTTTGTTCACCTGTGGTTAACACCGCCGTAGCGTAGTGGTTGAGGCGCTGCGCTACAAACCGGAAGGTCGCGGGTTCGATTCCCGATGAGGTCGTTGGAGTTTTTCAATTGGCCTAATCCTTCTGGTGGCCCTATGGCCCTGGGGTCGACTTAGCCTCCAACAGAAATGAGTACCAGGAGTACCCCAGTACCTGGGGGTAAAGGCGGCCGGTGCGTAAGGCTGACAACCTTACCACCTTCATGTGCCGATGTCTAACAATCTGGGAGCCTCAGCCTCCTGGAACCCTCTGGGCCTCCATGGCCTGTAATAGGGAACACTTTACTTTTACATTACTATGATAGCATTATTGCCGTAAAGGTGTTTAACAGTGGAAAATTCCACAAGGAAATATATTAAATAATTGTATTACGGCACTGTTAAGACGGAACCAAGTGGTACAGAGTTTTAATGGTGTCATAAATTGATTACGACTGGTACGATTTCATACTGGCCACTCCACTTCACTCGACTAGGTTAGGTTACCAGTACACGGATGAAAAAACACTATCGCAAAGAAACAAACAAACAAAAAAACCCAAATAATCCGATCTGTTGCTCCTCACAGAATTCTATCGATCCATAAATCAGGATTGCCGTTCAATCCGTCTGTTGTATTTCTCTTTAAAAATAACGTTTTCTTTCCACCTTTAGGAACAGTGCATAAGGTAACTTTGTGTCACATAAAGTTCAGTACGAGTGGCCGGTCGCGCGGGGATCTGGCGGCGTCAGCCATTGTTGCCAACTCGTACAATATGTGATAATATTATAATTTTTTTTCAAAGACCCCATGTTATATTGTTATTGTAATTTGTAAATGTAATGTTAGTGTGTTGCTTTTTCTTCACATGATTTAGAAGCTACAAAAAGGCACTGTTTTTTTATTTATATCAAACGTAAAATGGGATAGTATGCATAATGGTAATACCATATCTCATAAAACTAAAGCTGATAGGGAAAAACTAATGGCACATTTGGCATCAGCGACCTAAATATACCCAAGGATAGGTCTGTGTTATTTATATTTGTTATGGGGAAAAAAATAATAATTACGAATAAAATTATGTAATTCATGCAATTTAAGTGCAAAGATGTCAGTTTTAACAAATGCGGTATGTTGTGTAAGTAATCGTATCCGAAACTGCGGGCACCTGCTAGTATAAACACATTAAAACAATACCGTCAATGTCTTTAAATAACGGTAGGCCTATGTTTATGAAGCTGGTTGCAAGTTCTGTTCTTCTAAGATGGACTCCAGATATGGCATTAATTTTAAGATGCACTTCGATAGATAGAATTTATGTTTTAAAAATCGTAATTTCTCATAGGATTTATTAAGACTGTCGACTCAGCCTCTAACAGAAATGAGTACCAGGAGAAATTTTGGGGGTAAAGACGGCCGGTGCGTAAGGCTGACAACCTTACCACCTTCATGTGCCGATGTTTAAAATCTGGGATCCTCAACCTCCCGGCTTAGCTCAGTTGGTAGAGCATTGGCGCGAATAGCCAAAGGTCCTGGGTTCAAGTCCCAGTGTCGGAGGAATTTTTCTCGTATAATATTCTCCTGGAATCCTCTGGGCCTCCATGGCCTGTAGCCTAATAGGGAAAACTATTTATAAAGATTTTTGTTTAATGTTGTCTAGTAAGATTAGCTGCTAACATATTTATTTATTTATTTATTTATTTATTTATTCTGCCAACTACAGGAATAAATCCCAATTACAGTTGGCGTAGCTTCGCCAATACGTGTTGTACAATATAAAAGTACAATACAATAAATGAATGAATGTGTGAGGATAAAGAAGAAAATACATAAATGAATTATAACAACTGCAATTAATTTAACAAGACAATCTAAAAACTAAGCCAAATCATATGGAATATATAACATTTTATGAAGAAATCCTATGATAAGTCAAAATCCAGAAGAGCATTTTGAAGTGATAGAGAATTATATTGTTTACACATCTGAATGAAAGATGAACATACTAATATTTCTGACTTAATGACAGGGATATATAATAATATTATAACAATATATAACAATATTATTTCTTGAATAAACAATAAAAGACACAATAATCAAGACAAAAAACTAACACTCGTCACTTTTCTAATTGAGATCGCTTATACTCTTGTGTTTTCTCAAGGCAAATGGCAAATGTTTTTTTGTGATCGCATGCTCCTTTCATTTAATTAAGCCGTTGCTATTCCCACATTCCCATTTGTCTGCTGCTGTGTAATTGTTTCCGCTGTGGTACATTTTACAGTTCCAATTTCTTCTCTAATTCCCCCATCCTGCCTCTGTCTTCTTAAACAATTTCTCTAGTTCTCCTATTTAGCTGAGAGTAACTCAGAAGTTTAGCGCAAAAGTAGTCTAATGGTTTACTAAGTAAAACTTTTTTTTGCGTATATTAAAAAGTGAACAAGATTTAGTGACTTTTACATGCACGAGACTACTACATTTCAACAAATAATCCATATATTAAACTCATACCACAGTACATTTTCTCGTACTAAAAAACTGGGCCATATTCAGAAAATGTCAACCCTCACACAATATAATAACCCATGCCGGACTGCAAAGAAAACAGTGAGCACAATGGTTAGGCCCATAGTTTATTTTTGTTCCACATTCTGTAATTTTACACAGAATTTAGACTTTTGTTTTACTACTCTCTCCAATCATTTTAATATAAGGGTGTTAATGAATAACACCGAAAAATTTTACCTCTGTATAGAGGGGACTAGACAAGCAACTTTTATTTGTAGACTTTTGCTCTATGGATTCAATTTTTCCTGTTACAGCATAAAATCTCCGAGGGCATGGCCGCCACTGACTTCTAACATTAGAAATAAATGCAAAACAAAGGAACTTCGTTGTTAACTCTGTAGTCAGTAGTTATGAATAAAAAAAAGAATGATGCAGTGACGGCCAGTCATGTGATTAGTCTGTAAATTTTTCAGATTATGAAACCTCTAAATTATGTAATAGCTGTGGATGAATGATTAGAAATCAGATTTTCATGGATCATTAGGAAGGCATGAAGTCAATTTAATGAAAATTTTAACACTATTTTGCATAATTATTGACTTATGAGCACCAAATTGTAATGACTTTAATGGCCTGTAGCATACACATTTTACGTCATATAGAAAAATGCTCCTAATAAAAGTTACTTGTCTATGTCCCCTCTATAGACGGGCAAAATATTTCGGTGTTATTTATTAACACCCTGTAGATTTCAGTCAAAGTATTGTATCCCATGGGAATACATTTTTTATGGGTATTCGGCTAGTTTACTTGATGACACTAGGTTTCGTAACCACTTTTACGAAAGTAATTTCGTGAGACTAATTCCAATGCAACCGCACGTTTCATCTTATTTCTGACGTTCAACTTGCTGAAATCCCATATGCACGTTTGAAACACGTATGAATCCAGGCATTTCACAATTTTCCACTTCTCCGTTTCATTTTACGAAACGCGAACAAGCTAAATATGCGTATAATCTCAAAATTACTATTATAGTTTCATGAAAAGTTGGATTCAGCCGAAACTGCGTAGTGTCGTAACTCATTGTCGCCAGTAGGATACTTCTCACGCTTGCGCATTCAAGTAAAAAACAGTTGCGAAACTTAGTTACGAAACCTAATTTCGTCGTGTAAACTAGCCTTTAGTGTAAGCTTTTAAAAAAAACTAAATATTACATTTTCTTCGTGTAAAGTGGCAATAAAAATAAGAGAAAGTCGACGCCAATCTTCATGTCACAACCCCAGAAGATATCTAACCCAAATATAAAATTTTGTTTATTCGATTTTTCGCTCTGGACACACACAAACATACAGATACATTTCTTAAAATAGCATTTCTTTATTCAGGAGTCCTGAAAACTTGTATTTATGTTGAAAACCCGACATCGAATTTCGAAGTCGAACAAAATACTTCCTCTAGCTACAGTATGGGTAAATGGGTGTACAAATATAAGAAGAAATAACATACAAGAGCTATTTCATAGAATCTTGAGAGAAATAAAATCAGGTAAACTGATGTAACAAAGTCCCAGAATGCTTTTGTTTAATCAATGATAATTGCAATTATGATATGCAGAAAATAAGTTTTTTTTAATCGATTTACGAGTTAAGTTCCAGATCGATTCATTAAGCAGGACTTACGGAAGAACTAAGGTCTAATTTAATAAGTATATGTGAAGGAATATGTGGGTAGTGTTATTTGTCAAAGCAAACTGTATTGCAACTTCCAAAGCCGTATATTTAAAACAATATGTTGTCATGATAACTGAATTGCATTTGATAAATTCTTTCTTTTTATTACCATAAAACAGGTACTAAATTGGGCTTTACTCCGGTACCAGTCAACCGATTTGGTCCATTATGTATAGGCTTCTTGCCATGTACGTTATAAACGCGTATATCAAGTTTCATTAAAATCCAATAAAGCGTATTTGAGTTAGAGCGCGTACAGACACACGGACGGACGGACGGACGGACAGACA
Source organism: Ectobius pallidus (assembly GCA_964059195.1). Lineage (NCBI taxonomy): Eukaryota > Metazoa > Arthropoda > Insecta > Blattodea > Ectobiidae > Ectobius > Ectobius pallidus. Next base: position 215,952,563 of record CAXKWD010000001.1, read on the forward strand.
TTTTTCGTCCCCCACACAATCTCATAAAGTACCATACTGGCACTTAATAAACGGATTCAGTGGAATTGTGTTGAAGTCATAAAGTGTTCTCTAAATTATAACTTAAATGTTGTAATCTAGAAAGGGGTCCTGGGTTACCTAGCAACATCCTGACAGGAAGCTGATCAACATGCTAATCGATACTGTGAGTAAACAATTGAAGGTTACGTCGAGTGTCATCATAGACAGCCATTAATTATTTATTAATGCTAAATAACACAGTAGGCTACTCCTCACGACACAACAGCACGAGTTGAAAAACATCATTTACAACCGACAATGTCCCAGAAAAGAAAAACCTAGGTAAATACTAAGTACAGTACAGTACAATGTTCCTGAGGTTACTACATAAGAATTAGAATATTCCCATAACTGATTAGGCTTATGTGCAATTCTCTATACAGGGTGTTAATGAATAACACCGAAATATTTTACCTGTGTATAGAGGGAACATAGATAAGCCACTTTTATTAGGAGATTTTTGCTCTATGGGTTCAATTTTTCCTGTTACACCATAAAATCTCCCAGGGCATGGCTGCCACTGACTTCTAACATTAGAAAAAAAATTCAAAACAAAGGAACTTCGTTGTTAACACTGTAGTAAGTAGTTATGAATAAAAGAAGAATAATGCAGTGACGGCCAGTCATGTGATTAGTCCCTAAATTTTGCAGATTATGAAAACTCTAATCCACAGCTGTGGATGAATGATTTAGAATCAAGTTTTTGTGGATCATTAGGAAGGCATGAAGTCAGTGTAATGAAAAGTTTAACCCTATTTTGCATAATTATTGAGTTATGAGCATCGAATTGTAACAACTTGAATGCCCTGTACATACACATTTTACATCATAGAACAAAAATCTCCTAATAAAAGTTGCTTGCCTATGTCCCCTCTGTATACAGGTAAAATATTTCGGTGTTATTCATAAACACCCTGTATAGATTCGTCACTGATCAGAAATTTGGTAGGTATTGATAGCCTACCTTAAACATACAGACTGGAAGGAATATTGTGCAGATTTAACATCTTGTTCCTTCGGAAAAAACAAAATCAAATATTTTTGTTCCAAGTAGGCCTAAGTGTTCCTCCATAAAAGAATTATATATATACATAGTAGATTGGTTCTAAAAGAGCCAATGTCAATTTCTTGAAAAAAAGAGATCTATGCATTATTGAGCTCGGCTAGTCTTTATCTTTCGTATAATAAAAGTGCCAATGTATGTTGCTATTAATAGACATAATACAGAAACCTTAGAGGCCAATGTCAGTTAATGTCAGTCAGAAGTTCTCAGCAGAAAATATTACTTCTACAAAGGTTTCAAAGTTACTTATCTCAAAAGCAAGTTTTGTGACAATATATTTAATTCAGCTATGTTTATACTCCATTTAGCTACGAGGCCATATCGGGGTTCAGGATTGTGTCTATACAGTAGGGTAGGCCATGGAACTTTGCTTTTCAATTGTTTCTACTGTCGGTTTATTTAATGGAGTAAATTTCAACTTATATTAATTTAAATGGATATGATACAAGACGAAATGGTGAGGATGATTCATGATATGTAAATCCAGTTCGGCATTTGCCTTTACGACTGGGGTAACCATGAAAAGAAACCATGTTAAATTGGCTGGCCACGGGATTAGATCTCGCGAAGAATTATATTGTCTCCATAGTAGAGCTCGGATTATCCGTAATATTTCATTCTTAATTAATAATTTAGAAGATAATTTAGTTTGATGTCACATACAGCCTGAATCATCAATGCCATTGTAAGAAGCTTGTTGAAAACATTTCGTTATGTTTGGGAGTGAATGTCATTGTTTCTGGCTACTATTTGACTAAACGAATAGCAGTGAACATAATAATAAAAATAGAGTGCTTAAATATCAATCTTTTTTCAATTAAATCATTGTAAACACGTCAGAATTATTATTTGACTACTGATGAAGGAATTTCTATGTAAAGTCACAAAAATGTTTCGTAACTATATAATTTTTTTTTGTAAATAACAAAACATTATACTGAAATACTTTTGAAGGCTTCAACAACTGTTTTCGATTACAAAAAGCAGTGAGCTTTTAAAATCTGTTTGTTGTGTGTTTGTTATATTTATTTAAGGGCGGTTAAGTGCTGTTAAGTTTTTGATGTCTGTAACAGCCACCGTCGTTTTAGTATTTGGTTGAGCAGAGTATTTTTTCATGCCTGTAAATCTGTACACGTGGGATCTACTGATCCCCCAAGTTGAACAGTTTTTTTTTAATCTGTCACATGGTCGTACAGTATTATTTACTTTTCTTAGAACGTGTTACACACATACACATTCTCAGTACTTGGTTAAGTGAATCCATATTATTTTATTGTGCACAAATGCATTTATAATATTTACGGAAAGTTACATTGCAATATGAAAAACATTCTTTCAAACTAACAAATAAATGTAAAAGGAAATAAATATATAAATTTTAATTAAGATGTTTTGAATAACTTATTTAAGTTGACCGACACTGAATAATTGCGACACATGAACGTCATTTACCTAGACCGAGATAGAATCCCCGAACAGAAATCTTGTGCCTCTTAGGTTGAATGGCAATAGACAATTCCTCAGCATGCTAAAGGAATACTATCTATTTTATAGAACCCGAAGGTTCATTGCCGTGCTTACCTGAGAACACCATTCAACCCTTTTCTGTGCTATCTCTATCCAATCATCCCTCGCAAATCCTACTACCCCAAAATCTATCTTAATATTGTTCTCCCATCTACGTCTAGGTCTTCCAAGTGGTCTTTTCCCTTCGAGTATCCGAGTCAATAGTTTTAAGATACGTGTTTCCTCTCCCATGTCCAGTCCATTTCATACTCCGTGATTTAATTACCCTTACTATATCCGGTGAAGAGTACAGGTTATGAAGCTCGTCGTTATGCAGTTTTCTCCAATCCCCGTTTTCATCTCTCTTAGGCCCAAATATTTTCCTAAGCCCCCTGTTTTCGAAGAGTAAGCGACCATATCTCACATCCTTATAATACCACCGGCAGGACAATAGTCTTTTAAATTTTTATTTTTAGATTTCTGGACAGAAGACGAGAAGATAAGAGTTTGAATGAATATTACATACATATATTACATACATATATATATATATATATATATATATATATATATATATATATAATATTTATTCAAACTCTTATCTTCTCGTCTTCTGTCCAGAAGTCTAAAAATTATATATATATATTCAAAAGGAAAAGATTCTAGCTTCTTGCAGATTGTGATGATACATCCATATGTCAACAAATCTTCAAGAACCAGTCTTATTATAAACATTTTATGTAATTTATTACACACAATCATAATCATATGTAATTATCCAATGATTGACTTCTTAAAAAACCAATGCTGTTTCACAGAATTTAAAACATTTGTTAACAAAGTTTTTAAAACACTGTGATAAATTCTCACAACTATTTCTATGAAGTAACTTTGTAATGTTTTGTGTTTATGTTCACTTTTGTTTATTGTTTACTGCCACATTTTAAAAATTTTCTGCATGTCATAATTATAACATACTTATTCTGAAACTATAGCCCTAGCATACATAGGTAATATAGGGTTCTTGTACTTGGAGATTTAATAAATAAATAATCATATGTAATCTTAACTTTGTAAATTTACTGCATATATTTCTGTCTTAGATACAAAACTAACATCGCTTTTCTGGAAAAATCGTTCTTTTTTTTACGATTTAGATATTCAATAAATAAATAATATTATAGCTATGCTTTTATATCATTTTAGGGTGACGAATTTATACGCCAATAGCTGTAAAAAGGTTCCACAGGGACATGAGATTTGGAAGGCTAGTAGTGTTCCTCCCTTAATGAAAGCTTGTGACAAACACTGGCAGCTGAACAAGCAAGTCGAGACAGAAACCACACAAACCAAGACAAGGCCTCCCTCTTGTTATTACAGGGCATGTTTGTGTTGGGGGGGTTTGGATGTGGTTGACACAGTACACAGCACCGCATGTTCCCTGTTCATAAATCCTTTCATCAAACCTCGTTTGAAACAACTTAGCAAACATGCGAAAACAACGCAGAAGAATTGAACTGGAAGCTGATAAGTTATGGCTATTTCACAACGGTTGTGTACTGCAAATTTTTTCTCTCAGAATTGTTTTGATAATATTACTATCTACTCTTATACAATTCAACGGCCCTAAATAGCGTGCTTGCTCGCCCGCTTCGTGAGACATCGGGTATACTCGGCGATGTTCGTCTCTCGCAGTCTAAACTTTCACGAAGAGTACAAAATTAGGAAAATCGTTTCTTTATTATATAAAGCCTAAGTGAAATGAACAAATATTCTAATTTTATTTTTACTTACAATTTTCATAGCTCTGAACCACAAACATTTTTAATAAACTACCCGTGTAAATTTCTTAAAAATCCTGGAGTCAATTAATAATGGCGGGCGAAGCCGCGGGCACCAGCTGTAAAATATTAATGGTTTAACTCTTGAAATATCGCTGGTAATAAAAATCCAAACAAACCATTCCTTCCCTTGAAACATTATATAAGGTCTGAAAATTACACTGAATTGATCAAATAAAATTCACATCATATTCATCTGTCAACAAACAGTTGAGAAACAATACGTATTAATGTGTTCACCGTTAGCTTTGGAACTGCATAATCGAATCTGAGATCGTTTTCCCAGGCGGCGCTTTCTAATCGTGGAATGTACTATGAAACCGGAATTTTAGCTGTTTCATTAATTATTAATGGTTTGGTTTATGAATGATTCGCGTGCAAGTGTTAATAAATATAATGCTTTAATAGTTATTATACTCTTAATTTTTAATTTTTAAATGAATTATCGTGGGCGAAGCCACGGACACCTGCTAGTGATTTACATTTATACCCTTAGCCTATACTATCATACACAGTACGCGCGAGATATAGGGAAGCTGAAGAGAGGTAGGGAGAGAAGCTGGCGAAGTATGACCACCAGAACTTAATTTTTGGACGATAGTGCTTTCATAGTATATTGCGACACAAGGGCGGAAAGGCACGTTTACGGGACGAGGAAACAGATTGAAAACCCGAGGCGCAGCCGAGGGTTTTTAAGTTTTCGAGACCCGTAAATGCCTTTACGGTCCGTGTGTTGCATGCTATTTTTTGCACGACGGTTACTTATATTATATTAATTGTGATATTACCTGAAAATATTAAGTATATACAGTCTTGAAGAATGGTGCTTATTTCAGAAAGGGATTCGCATTTGTTATTGTTTATGGCAACCGAATATTTATAAAGCGGGGAGGCCTGGGTCATTTCTGCTCGCAAATAAGCATTTGCGGGCGGTAAAGTAACTTTCTGCCCGTCGCCCCTAGCAACATGTCACTTTCTGCCCGTCGCCCTTAGCAACAAGATTGCGTATGGTAATGTCAAGTTACGATCCATGTAAACAACTTTCGTAAGTAACACTTACTAGCTAAGGAGTGCAAAAAAATATTTACACGTCACGTTGTAGAGCAAGAACAATATGATGCCTAAGACACATCGAACTTTAGACGAATCCACTGTAGGGGAAATGCTCAGATCCCCGAGCAAAAATTCCATACCTAAATGGAGCAAGATGGGTCAAAGCCTGTCATTTGTTCTTCACTTCCTTCGGCGGAGGTTCAATCATCAATGAGTATTTTTTTAACCAATCCTGAAACAGTTCATTGTATTATTGCATATCATTGTGGATCAAGAACAATTTTAAGGTACTGAACAATTTTTAATCATTGACTTTTTGTCAGATCAAAAATTCATTTTAGACCGGTTGATAGAGCCAGCTCAATTTCTTCTGGTTACTGTGAAGGCATTCGTAGTGATAGAAGGCTCCTATTTGTTCTGAAGTATGCTGGATATTCAATCAACATCCAACAAAAGCGATCTGAACTTCCTGTAATTCACCTTCATTTTATAGATGTGTTGCTACTATTAAACTTCCAACCCTCGTAAAGATCTCGCACGATATATGTGCCGATGAGACAGTTACTCTCTAGAGAGATACATGCTACTGTGCGAGAGAGATAGGTAGCAGGCCAATCGACACTACAGTCCCCATGAAAACTTAATGCAATGATTTAGAGTTTAGACAATCGGCACAGATTTCGTGCGGGATCTTTACATACCTTAAGAATTTTCCCGCAGCTTGGAACGAATCGTTTGGTGATATACATATGGTACATATACATATGGTATATACATGGTGATATACATATGGTACATATGCCCTTGAACACGGTATACACCCCGGAAGATGTCCAAGAATATCCAATTGAAGCGTTTAGTTTTATAAGGGTCTGAGTGCCAAAATCATAATTGTATATAAAACAAGACATAGACCCATAGAAAGATACACCCAGCGCTGTATCTTGGAATTTATTGCTACTAACGCGGCTTTCCCTGAACCTTGGGCCCTTCTGAAATGCATTGGTCTGGGTACATATATCCACTTAAAATTATCAGCTGAAAAATCATGATTTTTTTCACTTAGACTCTTATAAAAATAAACGCTTCAATTTAGTTCTTAAATTTGTTAGTTTTGCAATTCGTAGATGTATTCGACCATTCTCTAAGAAGAATATGTAGAAAAAGTTTTGAGCTCTTACATTTTTAAGGAGTATGGATACCGGTACACTATCATAAGTGGGTTTTTGGGTGAAATCGCGGAAGAACAACCAACGAAAGGTACGTAGAGAACCACAGAAGCAAAAACTAGCTGATGGTAGTCCGGCAAATTCTGAGATTTTTACTCCCATGAATTCTGGACTATCTCCAATTGAAAAAGAGTGCAGTTGGTGTTCTCAAAGAAGCCAGTGATGGTGCTAGCACACAACTTACTTGTAAGCCGAGATAGTGTCTGTGGTTTCTGTATGTGGCTCATCTACATCTACCGGAGTGGCTCTTTCCAGGTCGCGTTCATCCGCCGTCAAGGTGGTTGTGGAGGCACTTGCTACCGTGATCTTCCGAGTCACCCCCGACACGTTAGACTTGAGGGACAAAGCACTCATTAATCCAGTTCTGATAAAAATTGTTTCCAAATGCACATGAGAACTTATGCGGTATTCTGGATGTAATGCTTTTGTTCTTATATCACTGCAACTTGATCTTGTATGAGAAAGGTTGATCTGAATACACTGTACAGGAATATGAAGTCAAAATACCGTCTCCAACTTACTGGAGAAAGTCAAACATTCTTAACATTTTTAAGGAGAGACGCGTAAGAATCCTTGAAATTTCTAAATAGATGTATCAAACAGATTATTCAGGAGCAAATCAAAATGTTTTATAAATAAACACTCCAATAACGTTTAAGTATTAAAATTTGAAGGTGTACTGGAATCGGCTAATAGAAATTTTAGGCAATTTACTACTAAATCTCTAGAAACCCTCAACAGAATTCTTCGTTGAGATTACAAAGCACATTCTTCAGGATTAAATCACCGAAAAACCTAAGAAAATAACAAATTAATTTTGTTCGCAAAATGTCAACAGTGCTAGATTAAATTATGTCACGATAGGCGTCCCAAAATACGTCCAAACTTTTTACAGTTTAACTTGAAAATATTAGTATTCAGTTGTTAATCCAAAAACATATGTTTCATTCATCGCAATGAAATCACATAACATCCTTATAAAAAAAATATTCAGTATACTGAAATGTTACCAAATTTTAAAAAAAAATAAACACCTTCGCTGTAGCAGTCACATTTTAAAATCCACTGAATGTCCGTAGAATTAAGCAAGAATTTCTTAAGCAACCAGTCATATTGTGAATTTAAATATCCTTCTTGGATTCATCAGGAAATGAATCTTCTGCAGAAACAAATTTCTCTTCACCACCTTCTTTATTTTCCTTCTCTTCCCCGACTTTTTCTTCTTTCTTCTCTTCCTCTTTGTTCTCTTCTACCTTTTCTTCTACCTTCTTCTCTTCCTCTTTATTACCTTCAATTTCTTTTTCTTTCTTCTTATTTTCCTCTTTTTCCTTCTCTTCTTTAGCCTTCTTCTTTTCTTCCTTCTCCTTTTCTGCTTCTTCCTCTCTCTGTTTGACTAGGTAACCAGGTAGCCAGAAACAAGCGTTGATGAGTCTCAGAAGAACCCAGGCGAAGAAAGCCAGAGCGAGATATGTGCACGATGTGGTCAGCATCCTCCAAATGTCAACTGTGACTTGCTGGTACCTCATACTTCCCCACTCCAACAATATTTCTACTCACTCCCTATAGTGCCCATGGCACGAAGGATTTCGTTCCGATAGATCAACAATAGATCAACTCGTAGGATGTTAGTTTCTTTCAGAGCTCTTTGTACTGAAATATATTTAATTAATGCTTATTAGTGTAGAGTAGACACCGTTTGATGAATCGGCTTCATATCACACCTTCAGCTCTATGCAAATAAATTTCAACAGTTGTCTGTAGCACACACGAACGATGACGTGTCAGTGTTATGCAAAAAGTAGATGTCTATATTGCAAAACTGAATCGATTCCAAGCGTAACAACTTACTAGAGATTTTCAATTATTTACTGTTGCTATGCGACAATAGCAAACTTTTGACATTAAATTTAAAACGAAATTGTTTCAACAAACTCAGGCTGAGAGAAGAAAACACAAGAAGACGTAGAACTAACTGGAAAAACGTAGAATATCAAACAGCCAACTTCACCGCCTGTGTGGAATGTGTAAACTCGTGGGGAATGCTGGGAAATTGTCACACCATATGCATATCGTTTTGCCCTGAATTAAAATCTCTCCGTTCATTGACACATGACCTTCAATTGTTTTCAATTGTTTGATTGTCAATTACTCGGCATAAGAAATGAATCCTTCTACAAGAATAATAAATTCTATCGACAAAAAGAAGAAAATAATGATTATGTAGTTCAAAATTTCAAATGATAGTCACCATTTATGCCACAAAGCGTGTTTCATATTTAGCCTAATATTGAAGTTCCCAGAGATTGTTATTTGAGCTGCATAAATCGTATTTTATTAAAAACACTTTTAGACGCAATGTTACAAAAATACGGTAAAAATTGACTATGAAAAGTCTGTCAGCTTGAAAAATGAAAGCTATAGTTTCACAATGACACCAGTGCTCATCTGGTATTTGCGTCGAACCTGATGAAAGTCATTTTGTATCACACCTGTCATTTTAATAGTTCAGAAAAAGGAACAAACAACTACGACAATTTTTCGCGAGAACTTGAATTCTGGTAATTCGTGACATGTGTTTTTGATGACTTCACAGACGCACCACTAGTCCTGCAGATTCCACAGTTGACGGCAATCCTTCGACTCTTCAGCTCAAGACATATGTCGCAACACTCCCGACACTTTATACCGTTCATATGATATAGGAGTTGTACTTGTTGAGTTTTGAACGGGAGTGAAGGCGAGGATACCAGAATCGATATGCTAGCACGCAATATTGACTCGCGAGTTCCCCCGGTAACCCACAGTCGATATTAGGCCTCACATTCGTATGTCGTCTGACAAAAGCAAGGCGTAGGCGGTATCTTCAATAATGTGGAATAAACAAAGTCTTTTCTTATTTTTTACTAGCTTAAAAGGCCCGGCGTCGCCCGGGTTTTTTATTTTGTAGTTGGAAATTAACTTATGAAGGACTTTCGTTTTTTTTAATTCTAGGTTCTTATATAGGTATTTAGAATTTGAAATAGGAAGAACGACTTATCACACTCAAACTATTCCCTCAGAAAACGCTTGATATAGCTTTTTATGGCTCATAGAGGATGTAGAATTTTGCATCCCATCGCTTGTGCACAGGAAGCCTGGTAGGGGTTCAAATAAGAAGAAACAGAAATTCCGGTAACATAAAATTGTATATATTATCGTGGCAGAGAACTTTTATTTCTTACTCTCATGTTACCATAAAAACCGTTTTGGGGATGAAATTAAACAGAAATGCAATATCACTTTCATACTTATCTTCCCAAAACATATTACCTTACCTCGTATTGTTTTCTCTAAGTCCAGTTTAGAGAAAGTTATGTGACTGCATTATTTTCGTGTAGGCTATTTCATTCTTTAATATTTATTTATAATATGAATTATATTGATACCTTCTCTAATTTGTCAAACTTCCATTTCATTTAATTCCAAACCCATCTGATACCACTGGCAACAATATGTTCTGTGATTTTGTTTTGATAATTCTGTGTAAAAAGGGATTAAGTATTCTCAAAAACTTTTAATTTTTGGCATTTAAAATCAAAATTTTTCAAAATCTTTTCTTAGTGAGCACCTACATTATGAAACGAAGGTACTGTCAAAATTCCAAGTCTCTACCTGTTATAGTTTAGACTCTACGTTGATTCCCTGTCAGTCAGTCAGTCATTCATTCAGTCAGTCAGGACAAAGCCTCTTATATATATATATAGAGATGACCGTACTACAGATAGAGGAAATATTGTATTCGACCCCAAATTCGAAGTTGAGTTTTAAAAACAAATACACGTTTTGAGGCCCCCAGAATCCAAAAATCCTATTTTCAGAAACATGCCTGTATGTATCTAGCGTAGCCTAGACAAGCTCCAGAACGAAAAAAATCGCAAGAAAAAATGTTGTATTTGTGACAGTTGCCTTCTGAGGATGTGACAAGAAGATTGGCGACGATTTTCACTTAATTATAATGCCAATTTACTTGAAAACTATTTCGTTTCTCACGATATTTTTTTCGAAAACTGCTCTGACAATTTTTTTTAAATGTTGTACATAAGTTGCTTATACAAAGAGCTAAAACTTTGAGTTGAAACAACTTTTCGCAAAAATTCTCTGAAGGAACATCTGAATACGCACTTTTTAAAATAAGGCCTCTTATTCTATATCAGAATGTGAAGTGAAGAAAGTGTATTGTCCATGCTTAGGTTAAAGAAAGTTACGTGAGTGCATTAATCAGCTTTGATTTGGGTTGTGTATCCTTCCTGGATGTGGTAGACGTTTCATGAACATATGGTCGGTACAACGCCAAAGTGAACTAAGCGCCAAACTCCATATTTTGAGAAAACTGAAGTTGAAGTTTGAGTGTTGTAAAAAAAATCTTGATCAAAACGAAATTTCCTTTTTTCTCAACTGATTTTACTATCGTAGTATCGCTTAGTTCGTTATTGCAGACCGTAGGATATCAAAATCTGCACCATGGACTACCAATAGTCTATATTTTGATAATTGGCGCTTAGTTCACTTTGGCGTTGTACCGACCATATAGGCCTACTTAGTTTTTCCTTAAATAATTTCTAATCCGACATTTCTGCAGGCATCGAAAAAGCTTTCTGCATTTTTCCGGATTGTGTTTATGTCATCGTCCAACAGACAAACATCATCTGCATGGAAATATCATTCTTTCTATTTTAATTAATTTTATGAGGGGGAAAAGCATAATGCAATTCCATATCCAGTTTCGATGTTACGTTCCTCAACCTTGGCGCACGGTGTTATGAAAAGAGACGAGATTGCTTTTATTCTCCAAGTATGTCCTACAGAAGCGTCCTGCATCAGTTAATTAAAACAGGCGAGATCACATCTCTAATGTCGGATGTGACAATTTCCGCGAGAGGCGCTGTGACCTGGAAAAGAGACACCAAAGCCTCCTGATGCTGCGTCACATTCCTCTTATCACTTCGCTGGGAAAATCAAACACTACACAACTCTCCTGACATCAAACATGTCACCTTTATACCAGCGATACGAGGGACATGAAGAACTTGAAAGGACTTTTCACGTAAACTTTTTCAACATTTTAATGTTTAAAAAAGGCTCTAACGATTATAAAAAAAAATGCAAAATGGCAAAATTTCCATCCGTAACTATAAAAAATCCCTTTAGGCAGGCCTACAGGCGGAGGTAGATTTCGAAGTGATTTTGGTTTAATTTATTGTCGCTGCATAGCCTTCTTTAGTAGTAGCATAGTCTTCTTTAGCCTTGGCATGGTAAACCTGCAGTAATAAGAACTGAATTCGGTAAAGAGGAAGAGCCTACAATCATTTGTTTTGACAACAAGAATAGGATATAATATTCTGGGAGGCCGTGCGCAAGATCAGCAATGAATAAAATTAGCAAAGCCGCTAAACAAGACAAAATTATGATATTATAATAATTCTTTTAAGTGTTATTATTTTCAAACATTAAAATCTCGCGTAATATGAGAGCTATCAAGAAACTATTTATTGATTTGTAGAGTACTCATCAAGAGCTTTTCAACGATACCCCACAAGACGTGGTTTCAAAAGTTTCGAATTTTCATCCCCCACCCCCACCCTCACTCGAACCCCCGAATCGTTGGTGTCACTGTGAACTCCATAGGGAGTACTCTAATTTATTCAAACAAAGTTTCCCTCTATACTTCATAGGGGCCGAGATATACATTTTTAAAAATTTCAACCCCCTCCCCCGACCACCCCCTTGGGCCAATTTTGCCCATTAACGAACTTGTCCGAACTATTGGGCCTAGAAATAACATAATAAAATTTGGTTCAAATATCTTCAAAATTACGGCCGCTATCGTGTAAAGATATATATAAATATATATATATATATATATATATATAAATATATATATATATAAATATCACAAAATTTTTTTTTGAACGGGCGGTGGTTTCGTACTTAGGGGAGCATGAAACGTAAAGATATGAAAGAATTTTTCGAAAATCATAAAGTGGTATCCATTGCAATAGGTAGAATTTTCTTCGAAAATCTACCTAAAATGGCTAATCGTGTTCACTTCCGATCATAGGCGTAACCAGGCCGACCATATGGGGGGGGGTTATAACATCCGCGGGGTCTGGGGGGTATTCCAGGGGGTTCCGGGGGTCCTCCCCCGAAAAATTTAAAAAATTAAGATGCAAAATAACGAGTTTTAAGCTTCCGGGGGTCCTCCCCCGGAAAATTTTAAAAATTAAGACGCAAAATAACGAGTTTTAAGCTTCCCACGCTTTATACTTGTATTAAGTAATTTATGGGCAGACTTAAAAAAATTATATAATTTTCCTTTTTTTAATCAATGGGGGGGGGGGAGTTCAAACCACCAAACCCCCCCCCCCCCTCGGTACGCCTATGCTTCCGATATATGTATGCAATCTCCATTACGGTAGAAGATACGCGAAAGCCTAGGCACAATGAAGTTGTAGAGAAAATTATTATTATTATAATTTTATTCTATTTTATTTAATGTTTTTGAAATACATAAAGCCACACGGCTGACTCACTCACTCACTCACTCACTGACTTTAATGTTTGCCCACTTCAAAATGAGCTAGAAACTTGAAATTTGGTACACATACAGCTTTCAGGCTGTAAACCACAGGAAAATTCTAAAAAGTGTATATCTTTATTTTTTAGCACTAAAAACCCCCCGAAAAAGGGATCTGTTTCCATGGCAACGGTATTATCAAACAGTGTTCATGTAGGGCTCTAAAAGTTTGGAAATAATTATTTCCGTAAACCTAACGGGGTGGTCGAGAATATAATTCTTGGACTCACATTCTGGAGGTCCGAGGTTTGTAATTAATTCAATCCAATTAACATTTTTACTTCCTCTGCCCGTACCATAGGTACTATAGGTAGAGGAAGTATTGTTTTCGACCCCAAAATTCGAAGTTGAGTTTTTAGCATATATACACGTTTCAAGGCCCCCTGAATCCAAAAATACCATTTTTGGAAACATGTCTGTGTGTCTGTGTGTCTGTGTGAAATATCTGTGAACAAGCTAACTCCAAAACGGAAAATCGTATGAAAACAAAATTTCGTATTTGGGTCAGGTACCTTCTGAAGATGTGATTCGTAGATTGGCGACAAATTTCCCTTATTTTTAAGGGTACTTTACATGAAGAAATTTTCGTTTTTCGCGATTTTCTCGAAAACGGCTCTAACGATTTTCTTTAAATTTTGCACATGGGTTGCTTATACTAAGAGCTAAAACTTTTATTAGAAGCATTTTTTTCGATAAAATTCTCTGAGGGTAGTTACAAGCCACCCACTGTTCACCCACTGTTTGTAGAAAGTTTGTCTTACGTGATGAACAACTGAATTCGCGCTCTTTCACAGCCTCTTATTCTATATAAGAATGTGAAGTGAGAAAGATGTGTTGTTGGCCATGCATAGAGTAAAGATGTATCTGAGGGAAATATTCGATAAATTTCGGAAATTATATTTTACGGCAGAAAGTTCAATAAACGTCTGCAGTCATTTGTTCTTTTTTTTAAAGTTTGTTATATAGACTGCGCTTTTAGTCGCATCATTGAAAGAAGAGGTATTTATAGGATAATCAGCGTAAAATTGTGTCTTGCGATTCTGTACAAGGATATGTGAATACTGCTAACTTTTATTTGGGCAGAGGAAGTTATGTGACTTTCACATCAGATTTTTTTGTTTTGTCTAGAAACCTTTCCCGAGAACCTCAGAGGGGGTTTGGGGGCAGAGCCCTCATATTCAAGGGAGGTATTCTATTAGCGTTATTATTCAGTTTTTAAATAAAATGTTGTAGTAAAATATTCAGAACTTATATGACTTGAACTTATTGTTTGTATCATGTATAGCTTTAATTTCTACTTATAAAATTTTGTATCATTTGTAATATGTATATTTTACTACATGAGGAGCAATTGCCCTGTTAAAATGCCTATGGACTAATCCTTAATTTTGTTATAACCAGGGCCCGGATTTTGATAACATGTCATCTTTTAACTGGAACATCATGGACGTTGCCCATTACTGCAGAAATTCTTATCATGACTCCTAGGTTATAAAAATAGTAATTTTTAGGGTCATTTTATCGTTGTATTTCTCCATTTTTTATTTTCAAGGTTATTTTTAGAATATAAAGTCATTATTTGGTCTTTTTTGGTTATTTTACGGTATTTTTTTCCAAATTCCATATTTTGAGTTTAATTTTTTAATACAGTCATTTTCTTATTTTGTGTTGTTTCTCACATTATATAGA
Source organism: Ectobius pallidus (assembly GCA_964059195.1). Taxonomy (NCBI): domain Eukaryota; kingdom Metazoa; phylum Arthropoda; class Insecta; order Blattodea; family Ectobiidae; genus Ectobius; species Ectobius pallidus. The sequence continues at coordinate 215,967,617 of CAXKWD010000001.1, forward strand.
GTGTTTATGCATTTACTTACAGTGACAATTATCAGAAAACTAAATAAGCATAAAAAATTGATCTTGTTATAATTTTAAATTGGATACAGAAATACTGTGTTTTCTGTTTGCACTTAACTGTATGTATCAATTATCTAATCACAAGCCTATAATTGGATCGACAACAAAAATGTAGAATAGACACAAATCTGATGAATAAACTAGTATTTTCATATAAACTGAGTCATTTTTGTTAGTTTTCAAGTCACTTTTTTGGTATTTTTGTAGTCATTTTCTAGCTCGTATTTTAACACCCTCCCCTGCACAGTGAATTTCATCCAAATCGAGCAATGTTTCCCATTCAGACCTACATTCATGATCTCTCTTCCGTCCACCTTTGTTAAAAATTTGAGATCTCTTCATGCTGCAATGTTATAAGCAAATAAATCAAGTAGAGTGGACTAACATAATCAAAGCAATCAACATCTCCATGCGATATGTTGAAAAAATTATTTTCGCAATGCTCTTCTTCCCCAGTTGCTATGGCAAAAGAGGGAGAGTACTTATTAATTTTACAATTGAAAAGTAGTCTATTACTAAAATCTGATGCTGCAATAGTGGAAAAAATTATGTTTTCTGACAGTTTTTTTTTTTGGGGGGGGGGGGAAGCTCATAATTTGCGAACAAAAGCAAAAAATTGAAAATCCAGTTTTAAGGTGAATTCAGACATCCTCTAGTCCATCTATGTTAAAAATTTAAGATCTCTGCATGCCCTAGATTTGGCTTGGTATCGCACTCAGACAAACAGACAGACAGAAAGACAAACACCTCCTCTTATTATGTAGATATCATGACCTACTTTAATTAATCATGGTCCACTACATGTAGTTTGCATAGCTAAGCAGGTAGTAACTACTACTGTTCATCCAGTATTAACTTATAAGTACTAGTATAATGTTATTCACCCCAAATTAAGTAAAAGCTGGTACTTGTAAGTAACTACTGAAAGTAATTACTACTACTAGTACTTATTACTAGTAGTAACTACTCAATTTTTATTCACTCCACCCATTATCCCGTCCCCCACACTATCTCATAATGTACCATACTGACATTTGATAAATCTTGTTACAATTTTAAATTGGATACAGAAATACGGTTTAATTGGGTCAACAATTTAAATTTAGAATATACACAACAAATCTGATGAATAAACTAGTATTTTCATACAAGGTTTTTTGTAATTTTTAACATATTGAGTAATTTTTTGTAATCTTATAGTCATTTTATAGCTCATCTTTTAAGTATATTTAGATCATCAAAATCCGGGCCCTGGTTAAAACTAACGTGGAAACGCCGTGCAAAGAGACGGCGTTGGCTGGGATGCTGAAGTACAGACAGATGAGGCCATGTAGCATGCTAATAAATACGTGAGGGTGATTGTTATGCGCAGGCGCAGATCACACTTCCTGTCACAGCTACCGGGGTCCTGATAAGCCATTTAAACCACAACCATAACAAAGTACAAGATAGCTCCTATCTATACGTATTGGATTTATGCCACAATGAGTTTGAATCTGTCAAAGGATCTCAAAGGATTTAGGTCCTGAAAATGCTCTATAACAGAGGCGAGGAAAAGTTTGAAAAAACTAGGGGTTTGAGCTGAGTTTGTTTGTTTAATTACCGAGATTCTGTTATGCATTTAAATCATTATTTTTAAATTCTGTTCTAGTAAAAGTTAAGGGAATTAGGTAGTGTGGCCATTTTCTTTTTGGCAGTAAATATATAAGGTGTTAATGAATAACACTGAAATGTTTTACCTGTGTATAGAGGGGACATAAACAAGCAACTTTTATTAGGAGATGTTTGCTCTATGGTGTAAAATGTGTATGCTTGGCATTAAAGTCATTACAATTTGGTGCTCGTAAGTCAATAATTAAACGAAATAGGGTTAACATTTTCTTTAAATTGACTTCATGTCCTCTTAGTGATCGATAAAAACCTGATTCTTGATCATTCATCAACAACTATATCATAATTTAGTGTTTCCATATTCTGAAAAATTTACAGACTAATCACATGACTGGCCGCCATTGCATTAGTTCTTTTATTCATAACAACAGTGTTAACAACGAAGTTCCTTTGTTTTTAATTTTTTCAAATTTTTGAAGTCATTGGCGGTCATGAAATGAAAAAAGAAAAGAAAAATAAAGTTTAGGTATCTCAATCTCTGAAAATACTTTAAACCAGCGTTTCTCAACCTATTGCACTGTCGATAGTGCAGATGGTCCGCAGACATAATTTAAAAATATCATAAAGAAAGTGGAAATTAAGAAGTAAAATTTTTCATATATTCGTTATATTGACCTATAATTAATACCCCAAATATTAAGTATATAGGCCTTCTTTTAAACGTGGGATGTAAAATTAGGTGTCCGTAAATTTTTTTAACATTTTAGAGGTCATCGGGTTCGAAAAGGTTGTGAAAAGCTGCTTTAAACAGATGCTTAAACTTCTGCTTTTATATCTTCCATACACTTAGCTAACTCCTGTAGCAGTATTATGAATCTATCTTTATTGGATCAGTTTAAGAAAATTGTAACACGTATACAAAAGGTCACACAAAAAATAGTGTAATTTACAAAATAAAAATATCCCTATCAATGAAAATCTGCTACCAGTTCTTCACTGCCAAGTGTTAAAGGAGTGTGCAAAATTTCAGAGCTCCAGCTCTAATACTTTCAGAGCATGGACGTCGGCTTGGGGGGCCCCCTCTGGATTGCCTTATGGATTCATTTATTTGTGGCTACAGTTGTAGCCTGGAGCATTAAAAAAAAATAGAATGACTTTATAATGAGTTTAGCAAGTATTAACTAATTATAACTATAATATGTACTTATAATAATATCTCACCAAGGCCATTGCTCAAAGGAGCGTATTTTGTTAACTTAAAAAAACTTTGTAGCCTCGTCGAATTCAGCTTGGGTTCAAAATAACGATCCGGTTAACTAAGTGAATATTAATGTGTTTGGCCTAATCACTTGAAATTGAGGTCCGAAATTGATTTTGCCCCCCCTTAATAAAAATCCTGGCGACGCTGCTGTTTCAGAGATGAAGATACCGAGGTATTGTAAAAATTTAGTTTTGAAATATTCGAGTTTAAAGATATAAAACAAATTTCTTACTTACATCATGCAATCCAGGAGCAAAATCAATATCATCGTCTTCATTCTATGCCTCTTTCTGCCTTATCTTGGTCACAGCTTCCTTGCCAGTGCAGCTGTTTGTGCATGGAGAATGCAGCTTTGGCCGATCATCTGAAATTTTTTCAGATTTTAAATTGATAGAAATTCCATTTAAATGTATTTTCAAACGTTCTTAATACTGCATAACACTATAAAGGTGTGTGTGTGTATATATAGGATGTTAATGAATAACACCGAAATATTTTACTTGGATATAGAGGGGACACTTTCATTGGGAGATTTTTGTTCTAGTAGTAGTAGTAGTAGTAGTAAGTATTCTGCCTTCCGGCAGGTTTCAAACTTGGTACGCGAATTTTGTTTTCCAAAACTGTCTATCCTCTGCTTCCTCCTTCAGCATCCAATATTTCCGCTTTTCCCTTAAATCGTCCAACAGCTGAATTCTTCTTCTTCCAAGTCTAGTTGTAACCTCCAATCTTCCTTCTACGACATCATGTAATAAGCAGTTCCTTCTGAGAATGTGCCCAACCCAGTTTGCTTTCCTCTGACGAATTGTGTGTATGATTGACTTCTTCTCACCCACTCTACTCAGAACCTCTTCGTTTGTCACCATGTCCATCCACTTTATATTTTCTATCTGTCTCCAGCACCACATTTCAAAACTTTCTAAATATTTTCTAATTTTTGTTCTATGACGTAAAATGTGTATAACGCCGAGGAGAAGTAAAGGTGGTTCGAATGCGCATTATACAAAACTAGGACCTCCTCTAAGCTTACTGAAGATCTGTCAGAGGTCGTTAACCTGCCCGAGCCCTTTACTAGGTCACTGAGTTAGATGGATGAGTTTGTAACATGCAATATACTCACCCCATTAATACCCCTGCATATTATGATTTATCATACCAACAGATTCTTGCGGGATTCCGCTAATGTGTATGATATTATGCTTCGTTTATACCTATAGGGGACTTGTGAAATTATCAAAAAATTACATCTTTTCTGTATATTAATTAACAAGAATTCTTGGCTAATCAAAGAATGGAACATGTCTTTAGCTTAGATGCATTTGGATGTCCATAATGTGACTTCTAAGGGCCTTGCGCACTTGCTGATATTCCCTACTATTACAACACACATTATTCTCACAGTAGATATTTAACATTGTAGTTCCAATCATTTTCGGGGTAGGCCTAATGCCCAAATGGAATTCATGTATTTTCCAGGCTATTAGTCTAAGGAAATCATTCTTAAGACCTAGTGCAATAGTGTCAAAACTAAATGCGTTGCAACTTCCAAAGCCGTACATGAACACTGTAAAACAATATGTTGTCATGAGAACTGATTTGCATTTGATGAATTTTTTCTAATATATTACCATAAAATAGGCACCTAATTGGGCATTACTCCGGTACCAGTCAACCGATTTGGTCCAATATCAATAGGCTTCTTTCCATGGACGTTATAAATTCGTATACCAAGTTTTATGAAAATCCGATAAAGCGTATTTGAGTTATCGCGAGTACAGACACACGGACAGACAGACATTTTCCCGCCCCCCACACATCCTCATAAAGTACCATTCTGGCACTTAATAAAATCAGATAAACTTATATAACAAAGTGCCAGAATGCTTTTTTTAATAAGTGATAATTGCAATTATGATAGGTCCATTCAGAAAAGAAGTTATTTGTGTAAAAGAACGAATAAGAAAAATATTCACATTAAAATATAATGTAGATATCGGTAGTCATACATATCGATAGAATGCACGATATTACATCAATATTCAACGGCTAGTTGTGTTTTAAATATTTTATTTACAGGTATTTACACTGATATCGTTATGAAGAAATTAATCAATCAAGGCAGGCTAACAATATCAATAACCGATTGGCAATTTGTTACGTTGTGTTTAATATAATGTGGGCCGTGCAATAATATTGTAGCGTCTTATATCCATTACAAAATTAATATTTATAAGCCTATTCAATTTGAAATGAAAGCTCTTTAATAATTAATTCATTATTTCTCCTTACAGAAACAACGTACCTTGTTTACATTAGTTACGGGAGCTCGGCCGCTGATTGGCTGTTCGCGAGCGAATCAAAATGCTTCGGATTTTCGGAGTACGAATACTATATTATAATAGATGTGATCGTTAATTACTCGTTATTTCGGTACCGGTCAAATGATTTGGTCCAAATTCAACAGTCTTCTTCCCATGGATGTTATAAATGCGTATACCAAATTTCATGAAAATCCGATAAAGCGTATTTGAGTTATCGCAAATTCAGACAGACAGGCGGACAAACATTTTCCCGTCTCCCACATATTTTCATAAAGTACCATTCTGGCACTTAATAAATTCGGCTCTGAGGAGTTAAATAAGAACATATGAAAAAAGACTGGTTACGAAACATTGCTGCTATGTCTGAAACTAGACACGCATTGCTTAATATTTCACGGCCACTAGAATCACGAGGCCAGAAACAACGTGATGTGCCTTCATCGATCTGTTTTATATGAACTGCCCTTTAAACATGAGTTATAATTAATAATGGAACCATATATCAACAGTGGCATTTGTTAATATTTCATTTCCAGATATCCGAGCAGTTCCCAAACAATTCTCTCTTCCGTATCCCTTGATGAGGTTCAGAGACATACCCAGAATTTTGTTTAGGAGGGGAGGTAGCCCAACTTTTGCTACTATTAATAATAAGTAATAACCCATACATAAATATAGTACTAGCTGCTTACCCGTCCTGCATACAGGTAGAAAAGTAGGCCTAGTCCTTTCAGGGATATTATTATTATTATTATTATTAAATAAGAATATTAACTAAAGGAATATTAACTATTTTATAGAACCAGAAGGTTCATTGCCGCGCTTACCTGAGCCCGCCATTCAACCCTATTCTGTGCTAACTCTATCCAATCATCCCTCTCAAATCCCACTCCCCTTACATCTATCCTAATATTGTTCTAGGTCTTCCAAGTGGTCTCTTTCCTTCGGGTCTCACAGTCAATATTTTTTATATATGTCTTTCCTCCCCCATGCGCGCAACATGTCCAGCCCATTTCATCCTCCGTGATTTAATTACCCATACTATATTCAGTGAAGAGTACAGGTTTTGAAGCTCGTCATTATGCAGTTTTCTCCAGTCCCCATTTTCATCTCTCTTTAAGTCCAAATATTTTCCTAAACACCCTGTTTTAGAATACTCTCAGATTATTATTATTATTATTATTATTATTATTAGTTGCTATGGATATGAGATATTTTCTTTGTTTCGTGTTGAAACTTCATATCCTAGATGCGGAAGTGGTTTCCTTATTGAGAACAATATTCACACCCCCACAAGATATAATGCTATCTCCAAATCGATTCTGTGCGCGGAATTCATAATTCATAAGCTACCTCGACATTACGTCATACACTACCTGTAGAATGAAACTTTTCCACTATCTTTTGCAATACCACTGTAGTCTCATACTTAGGTATAAGAACGTATAATAACTGGCCAATGCAGTTAGCTGAGTTACCTGTAAATAGGTTTAGGAATAAGCTTTGTAATCATGGGCGCCCATACCCGGGGGCAAGGGGGGGCCACGGCCCCCCTCCAGCTCTCAGGGAAAGGAAAAAAAAATTATATTAATAATTATAGTCAGGTGTTTTTCTCTTAAGACAATTATTTGAAAGTCAGTAGAGACATAAAAAAGTTTGCAGAAGCTTTACAAATTGACAGCATGGAAGCAGAATCCACGGTGGATTAGGAATGGGGGTTCCAGGGGGTCCCTAAAAATCAAAAGCTAAAATTCTATTTTTGTTTAAAAAAAATCATTTATTAAATCAAACAAGTTTTGTTGGTGTATCAAATATGATATAGCAGTTATTTTGTTTTCATAACATAATGAGTAGATTATTATTTCCATTGTAACATGTGTTATTTAACTTTTCTTATGGTAGTAATATGTATTATAACTTAGGTAATGATTTTTTGTTTACGTTGGCATGTCTTAGAGTATGGTAAAGAAACTTGCTAACGAGTTTTTCAGTGCGAAAATAGCATAAAATGTATCATTAGATCAATATTTAAAAATGTTCCTGGGCTGGACCAGGAAAATAGGCCTAACAAATTCTTGTTTATGTTGGCATATCTTAGAGTAAGGTAAAAGAATTTACTAACTAGTTTTTTTAATGCTATACTAGCGAAAAATGTGATTTTCACTAGTTCAATATTTAAAAATTTTCCGGGGTTGGACCCCTGACCCCCCTTTCTTGGGGGGTATTCAATACCCTCAACTCCACCATCACTTTCGACCCTCCCCGAAGTTATTTTCTGTCTTTCTCAATTTTGCACTTATGTTATTAACAGAATGTTATAAAGTGACCCAAAAAGCTAAAGCGACAACAAATTAATTAATAAAAAAAATTGGCCCCTCCCTAGAAAATGGGCGCCCTTGTTTGTAATATGTTAGTGAATAACCACTTTTATTCTGTTAAATAGTTTGTTGAGTGAAATGGGCGTACGGTGAAATTTTGTTCGGGAGGGGTTCAATGTAAAGTCGTCTCAGCTCCTTGTCCTTGCGCACTTTGTGAATTATTACTTTTTTTAATTACTAAACAGTTGTATTGTGATAATTCTAGAGTGATAGGGAAAAGCGAACAAGTCAAATGACCAAGTTTTCAAGAGAGACAAAAAACAATTTATTTCCACAGCATTGTGACAGTATTTAGTTCAGTCCACCAGATATTTTTATGCAGTATCTTATAATATGTAAAAATATCTGGGTGGGCTGAACTAAATATTGTCACAATGCTGTGGAAATAAATTGTTTTTGTCTCTCCTGAAACTTTGGCTTTTTTACTTATTCGCTTTTTCCCCTATCACTCTAGAATTAATACACTGTAATAAATGAATATGCAGCTGAGTCTTTGAAACTGTTTTTCTTGAGATTTCTATCAATTTTTCGTTGAAGCTAGAGTCTATAAATAAAAACTTTCCTTTGAAAAATTATCATAATAGCCTTCTGTAGAGTGCATGGGGCACGTTTTTAAAGTCATCTGTAAATCCACCGGTGGAAAAGCCCGAATAATGCTGATTACTTCATGATAATTTTGTGATGAGCTCATGATTACTGTTGGCTTTACAAACAGGTTGATGGATTTTGGCGGGAGTATTCGAGTTGTCATTTGACAGATTCCAAAGGGATTTTTGTTCACTAGTAATACATCGCTGTTATTAAGCTGAATAACTATCAACACCACGAGGTTTTGAAATTTGAATCTTAAATAAATTACGATAAATCTTAATGCTTTGATATGTACGAAATTGTAAAATATGTAACAACCAAATCAGAGTTTTTTTTTTAAATTAACTTCGTTCCATGATTTATAATCTTCAAAATATTGCAGATATTTCGGGAGGGGTTTCAACCCCCTGAACCCTCCTCACGGTACGCCCATGTATGATGTATATATTTCAGTGTAGGACATGATAAGTAGGCCAAGGCATTTAATGTCCATAAAATAGAAAAAAGATGTAAAATAAAAAAATACATTTATGACGTAAAAATAGTGGAAAAATGACACAAAATTTTAAAATAATAACCTAAAAATTTTCCATTATTACTTATATTTAGTTTTTTAAGTAATGAATTGCAAAAATAAATTAATTAATGAATTTACAACATAAAACACACTTACTTTGTTACTAAAGAAGTAAGTAAATTTACACTTCTTGAACATCTTTAGGGAAAAAAAATTCTTTCTGAACTGGCATGCCCATCAAATTGCCTCTAGCAAATATGTGCCATTTAAAAAGAAAAAAAAATCTTTATCGCTACAAGACAAACTGCTGTGGTGTTTACAATAAATGAGGGATGGGTCGATATCAGATTTTCTCGATACTCTATACTCGATACCGATACATGATTTTTCCCTCGATACTCGATACCGTCAACATTTCCAGTTTCAATAAATAGGTACATTAAAAATTAAAAGTTAAGGGAACTGTGTAATACCAACTAAATTAATTAAGTGTGCATATTTAATGAGATAAAATTTAATATCATCAGTAGCCTATAATTATTTTTAAACTCTACATTAAAACTAAAATTAGTTTTTGAAACAGTCCTTTTACAAGTTTTTGTTAAAAAATACTAGCATTCTCACTTAATTGCAAATACCGAAATAGTATCGAAAAAGTACCGAGCGAGTTTTCTGAAGTATCGCTCGATGCCGATACCATGCAAGTATCGAGAGTATCGAGGACCCATCCCTACAATGAACCTTAATTAAAATGAACTATGAACACATGGCAGAGATTCTCAAATAAAAACGATTGTCGTTGTCTGAAAGTAACGATTTGTACATGGAAAAGCTCCTCTCTACCTTCACCGAAACATGATCTAAAAAAATCCGAAAAAAGACCTAAAAATGTGAAAATGACCTAAAACTTGCCAAAAAAAAATGGCCCATCTCTTGATATGGCGTAAAATGCAAAATAAATAAAAAAAATACAAAAACAATTTACCCTTATTTAATCAATTATTTCATGATACACATTTAGCCTATTAGTCCAGTCACCAGGTACTTTTGCCTGGAAAAAGGTCCGAAGTTAATGATTTTTTAGTATATTGTATATGGGTATTCTAAGGTGTAGAATCCAAGTTTTCCAATTCGAGAACCTTGTGCTAACTTCAGGGCAGCCGAAAAACCCCGAAATTGTTGGACTTTTTTCAATGTTTTCCTTATAACTTCTAAACAACGCGTTTTATCTGAAAATACTCTATTATAAAAATTAAAGTGCAATAAATTTGCTACAATTTGCACTGTTTAAACGTTTTCTTAAGTCGAATACGTACCGAGATATGGAGCTTCGAAGTTTCGAGTTATTTTTAAAATATTGAAAAACTGCAAAAAATGTAGGATTTTCCCTAGTACCCCTTTCATCTTTCAATATTGCTATGTGAATAACGTTCAATAACCTACACAATAGAAACCCCACCCTTAATGAGATGTTCTTTTCAGAATAAAGAACACAATTCTCGATGTATAAAAATGAATTTTATAAAAATGTATAATACATGTAATGACATGTGGATATATTAATTAAGTACAAAATATGTAAATTATTACAAATTAGTTATTCATATTAATTCATAAAAGCCTTGATCTCTTTGGTCCCTATGGCAAGTCGGCATCATCTCTCAGTGATTCCTCTTCCTCCTGAGCAATGATCTCAATGTCTGTGTCTTCCTCGTTGATGTCGGTTTCAGGCGAATTCTCACAAGCATTTCCTGCACAATTCTTGCAGATGGTTGAGCATCGGAGTCCTGCTTTTTTGCAGCTGCGAGCCCCGGTACTACACCCTGTCATGCACTTGCATTGTATCATGTGCAGCAACTTTTCTGGAGCTGCATCCATGGTCGTTGTTATAGGGATCAGCCCTCGTTTCGTTAAAGGTCAGCCCCAAACTGACGGTAACTTTTTGTAGCCCAGCCACGTCTGCACTTGCAGATATGTACGAAAAGAATGGTACCGGGCAGCGTCTCGTGTAGGAGGCAATCTGGCAAGGTTGAATTTGGATTTTGACACGGAGTTGGAAAATATTCGGTACCGAAGATCATCCAGAGTATCTGTGTCCATGTTACCACCGTACAGTATCACTTCTCCCCGGCTTCCGAAATTTGGTATGGTGTTGCTTCGTTATCTTTGAAAACACTAACGATGTCAGACAGAGAACGGTTTTTCATACATAGTGAAAACTTTCTTCTTTCCTTGTCCAAATGGGTTTGATGTAGTGTCACACCTGCTTGCTGCTTGAAGGAAAAGAATATCCTGAGTATTGTATTTGCACGAAGCTGGCGAATACAAGACACTGGGGTATTACCTCTCCCACTCTTTTGGAAATAAACGTTCTTTTGAGAAGAGCCTAATGCAGTCAGCAATACTAAGAGATCGATGTCTTCACCTGTGATAGTAACACTATCGAAGTCAGAAGCCTTAGATATTGCAGTTTTCACTAGCATGAAATCAGCATCTTCGATTGCCTGCTTAACTTCGATGCCCTTTGCTGCCATTTCAGTCATCAGGTTTGAAATAAAGTTTCTCTTGTTCGTGTCATTGGACAACAATTTTTCTTGCGACAATGTAACGGCCGTTGTTAACGAAAATACAAATTTTCTGGACGATTGCAGCAAAGCCCGGCGATATCGTTCAGCTGCTTTGGTGCTCTGATAAGCGACGTCACTAAGATATCCATCGAACACTACTATGGCATTATACCCAAAGTGTTTCTGTACCTAGTCCACGTAGGTCTTGCACACTGACTCCAACGTGCGTGATGTAGTCTTACCCCATACAACCTTATGCAGTCACTTACTACACATTTTCTGCTGCCAAGGTCTTTATCCTGTAAGGAGTGAATGCTGAAATGGCAGCAAAGGAGGACATCATCGATAAGATCATTGCTCAGGAGGAATTACTGAGAGATGATGCCGATTTGCCAATCGGGAGCAAAGAGATCAATGCTTTTATCAATCAATATTAATGGAAATTTGTAATAATTTACATATTTTCTACTTAGTTAATGTAGTATAAATATTTATAAAATACATTTTTATGTATCGATTATTGTGTACTTTATTCTTAAATGAACATCTCATTAAGAATGGGGTTTCTATTGTGTAGGTTCCTGAACGTTATTCATACAGAAATGTTTAAAGATGAATGTTACTAGGAAAAATGCTCCATTTTCGCAGTTTTTCGATATTTTGAGAATTTTTCAAAACTTTGAAGCGCCATATATCGGTACATATTTGGTTTTATAAAACATGTAAACAGTTCAAATAATAGTAAATTTCATGCCCTTTAACTTTTGTAATGGAGTGTTTTAGGCTAATATGCATTGTTTAGGAGTTATAAGGAAAGCACTGAAAAAAAACCCCAAAATTTCGGGGTTTTTCGGCTGCCCTGAAGTTCGCACAGGGTTCTCGAATTGGAAAACTTGGATTCTACACCACAGAATATCCACATACAACATATTAAAAAATCATTAACTTCGGACCTTTTTCCAGGCAAAAGTACCTGGTGACTGGACTATAAACCGTTCCACGGCATCAAGGAAATCGCCCAACAGAACGTCCTGACGGGAGGGGGATGATGATGTTAAATTTATTAATTTAGATTCACCTACCATTACTACTATTATTATCCATATATAAATGTTGCAAGATGAAATTTACTAGGGAAAATCCTGCATTTTTTGCAGTTTTTCAATATTTTGAAAAATAACTCGAAACTTCGAAGCTCCATATCTCGGTACGCATTCGACTTAAAAAAACTTTTAAACAGTGCAAATTGCAGAAAATTTTTTGCCCTTTAATTTGTATAATAGAGTATTTTCTGATAAAACGCGTTGTTTAGGAGTTATAAGGAAAACATTGAAAAAAAGCCCCAAAATTTCGGGGTTTTTCGGCTGCCCTGAAGTTAGCACAAGGTTCTCGAATTGGAAAACTTGGATTCTATACCTCAGAATACCCATATACAACATACTAAAAAATCATTAACTTCGGACCTTTTTCCAGGCAAACCCAATTTTCAGTACCTGGTGACTGGACTATATATATATATTCGAGCTAACTTTTAACCTTCATATAAAAAATATGCAAAATCATCGAATGCCTTGCCCTAATAATAAGGCATTGTTAGGGCCCTGATTTATTGGTGAAATAAAATGGTTGATTTCGGTGTTAACTTCCTTCCATTTCGGTGGGTATTTCGTGAAATAAATTACTTATACTACAACTGGAACATTGCGCAAGGATAAACTTTGCTTCTTTATTTACATGAACTAACACTTCCCTCCCCATTTCCATATTCTTCTGCCCTTGTATGAACTGAAGTAACTTTCAATTAAGGCATGATTAAAGTTAATGTTCATAAATAATGATGAGAAATATTATCGTAATTTCTACTAAACACCAACAGATAGCGATTTACAAACAGATGTGCCAACCAACTACTGTTAATAAAAGGCGAAATCTGTTGAATACAAGTAACAAACATTCTACACTCTTCTGCTGTAATCGATCATAGGCATCGCTAACTTGGCCAAGACATAGCAGGAAAGGAGTGTACTCAACAGTACAAACCAGGTCACAGACAATCTTTGCGTAAATTCTGCAATCATTGTAATCGATCACAAATATCGATATATCGGTAAATCTTCGACAGTCACAGAAACAGCAGAAAAAAAAAACATGCTGCTAAGAAATAAAAAAAATACAGTACACCAAAGCACAATATTGTGATTTTAAGACATTTTCGTGCACATTTTTCACTTTATGGACAGAAGGGGGCATATTTCGCGTTTATAGACACATTTCGCGGAATCGAGTAAATTTCGCGATATTTCGTGGTTTCAATTTGGTTCATATTGGTATTTTAAGCATATAAAGGCTAAATATAGCTAAGGGAGGTTGTTTTATAAAATTTCGCGCTTATCGTTGTTACCAAAAAATACGGCCTCTAGGCATTGTAGTACCAAAGTATGTACGGTATATACTTTCTTAAGTAGATAATGTATGATAATAGTATGTATATATTTCTCTAGTTTAGAACTTGACTTTGTCCATTGATGCAAAATTCGACAAGAAAATAAAATTATTATTATTGTTATTATTACTGTAAGGAACAGAAATAACTACGGCGCGGATTGTTAGGTTTAAAACTATTTTGTTCCTTTCTGGATGTGGTATTTTAACATAACACGTGATTATTCTGTTACATTAATATGGACGTGAGATCTTAGTGAACACTCAGAGTTAATGGATTTTTATCATAGGTAATCCCAAGAGAGTTGGATTTATTAAGACTATTCCATGAATAAAAATGTAACGGAATATACAAATGATAATTACTTTCGTGCTTTGTTGCTTAAAAACAAAACTAAAAGCAGTGAGGTCACGGCATACTATGAATCAACCACCCATGAATCGATTCGAGTTACCATGTCGTGACCAGTGCTACCAATAGTGCATATAAGACATAGTTAAAGAGATTTTAAATATCTTGGATCTGTTATAACTAATGATAGTACAGAAGGGTCAGACTTACAGACACGCATGACAGCAGCAAACCAAACTTACTTTGCATTATTGGACATCATGAAATCAAGATGCGTACATAGGAGAACCAAATTCCGAATTTATAAAACAGTGATAAGAACAGTGCTCTGTTACGGATGTGAAACCTGGGTAATGAACAAGAAGATAGAATCAGACCTAGGTGCATTCGAAAGAAAGATCCTGAGGCGGATAAGTGGACCAGTTAATGAAAATGGACAATGGAGGATAAGGTATAATCAGGAATTGATGGAGCAATATCGAGATATGGATGTAGTAACTTACATCAAACTCCGAAGACTGGAATGGGCTGGACACGTTAATAGGATGGAAAACCAGAGGATACCCAGGAAAACCATGGAGGGAAGGATATATGGTAAAAGACCGGTTGGAAGACCGAAGGATAGATGGGTCGACGCAGTGAGAGAGGATGCAAAACAAGTTTTGGGAATAACGGCCTGGAAAAGAGTGTCGCTGGACAGATCTGATTGGAAGAGGAGGATGGAGGAGGTCAAGGCCCGATTTGGGATGTAGCACCATTGTAGAAGAAGAAGAAGAAGACATAGTTAACTTCATTCAGGTAAGCCAACAGCAGAACAGAATAAAAGAACACCAACTGGCTTGCACCGACTCTAAATTGTGTTTTTAATCAATGTAACTTACATTTCAATTTCAAAACAAGTTATGTTGTATAAAATAATCTGTTTTCGTACCGTCTAATGGCAACATGTGATGTATTAACCACTGCACACTGATGCTTACGTGTCCAGCAACGAGCAGCACGTTTTACCCGATAAAATGGAATCCTCGCGATTCCTACAAGAATATTTTAAGATAAACGGCCGTGATTGGTCTATATCCGAGGAATTGCTAAACGTTTTTGGTCAATATCAGACACACGGCGAATGAGTGGAATAGTCGATAAAAAAAACTTCCAAAATTTGAATTATAATTATTACATTATTGAAGCATATGATTCCTAAATGTTATTCTTACACCATCATTTTATGGGGGTTTTCAGGGCAGGACATCTGAGTTACTTCATCACAAATTCATTGAAATCCACTATTTCAAAATAAGGTATGTTAATATTTTTCAAATGAATAGCTATTATACACAAAAGCTTATTTAGTATTGTCATTCACATCACTCCCAACCAGATATTAATCACAGTCCACCATAATAAGTACAGTAGCTTAACTTACAACATTTTCCTCTTAGAAACGAGATATGCAGTTATTCTCTCAATCCATTCACTGTAAAATTTCACCAAAATAATTTTCATTACTGTCATCACATGGTCTTGAAACTCTCAACATATCAGTTTTGATGGTTCCGGCCATTCCCTCATTGTTATACACAAAATACTGTAGTAGAAAGTTATGAAGCTAAGAATGTGAGGTCTCACAGACCGCAAAAACTTTCTTCTAGCACAGTTCCACTAACACTTATGCGGACACATAACTGGTAATAAAAGCCTTGCGAAGGGAAAGTAGTGTAAATAACATGACAAAACTAACTGTATTGGAACTTCCAAAGCTGTATATGAGCACAGTAAAACAATATGTTGCTATGAGAACTGATTTGCATTTGATAAATTCTAACATATCACCACAAAATAGACACTAATTCTAATATATTACCACAAAATACACTATACCCTTAGCAACCAGGGAAGGCGGTTGAGGCCAGGTAGGTTCCTTCACCCGCTAGCAGCCTCACATTTACAAGCAGAGGGAATTAGGACCAACCGTAATTTCCGCCCCATGAGTCACCTAGTCTACTTCAATCAGTCAATCTTAGATTTTTTTAATATGTCATTTTATCTTAAAATGTTAGTTATATATCAATTCTACACATAATTACAAGAAAAATGACACCAAACAATGTATAATTTACTTTAATAGGAACATAGAACTTGAAAGCAGTTTTCTCGTAACTTCTACTTATGTATTTGTTATAAATGTTCCTATTAAAGTAAATTATACATTGTTTGGTGTCATTTTTCTTGTAATTATGTGTAGAATTGATATATAACTAACATTTTAAGATAAAATGACATTTTTAAAAAATCTAAGATTGATTGATTGAAGTAGACTAGGTGACTCATGGGAGAAAATTACGGTTAGTCCTAATTCCCTCTGCTTGTAAATGTGAGGGTGCTAGCGGGTGAAGGAACCTACCTGGCCTCAACCGCCTTCCCTGGTTGCTAAGGGTATAAATTGGGCATTACTCCAGTACCGGTCAACCGATTTGGTCCAATATCAATAGGTTTCTTCCCACGGACGTTATAAATGCATACACCAAGTTTCATGAAAATCCGATAAAGCATATTTGAGTTATTGTGCATACAGCCGCACGGACAGAGAGAGATGGAGAGACATTTTCCCATCCACCACACAATCTCAGAAAGTATCATTCTGGCACTTAATAAACAAATTTTTTACCCCCAGACGTGTATATCCCCCTTAAGGGCATTTCGATTAAGTACTATACACGATGTATTGTATACTGTGATCAGGGTTGCCAGACGTCCCGGATTTTACGGGACTGTACCGTATTTTTGTTAATTGTCCCGCGGAGTTCCTAACCGGGACGGCAATTGTCCCGTATTTCGGAGAATTTTGAAACCTCCCCCAAAAAATACGCCAGGATTGAAACTTTTTGAAATTGGTAAAAGGGAACGGCATATTTATTTCAAAAAGATCTGTTTGGTTCTTTTTCTCTGGAGTTGGCTATTGCAAGGAATCTTTACCTTTCCTTATAATCGTTGGTTCTCTACTCTGAGTAGTATAACATATTTAACTGTCTGCATTTGTTATTTTTGTTTAAAGAAGATACTGGTATAGCCTAATAGTTTATGACAATATATCATGTTTTCATTTGAAGGTGATAATCTATTTTAACATAGATAAAAATAAGTAAAAAAAGTTGTGTGTTAAACCATTTATATGTTAATAAATATTGCTCTTTTTCATGATAACATTTAATACAGTCAATTTAATTTAATTCTCACATAACTTCTCTTATATAATCACTATTTCTTACTGTTTTCCCACCTCCGTGAATGCGCCGTTTTCTAACCTTGTTAATTTAATGCAAAATACCACTCGGCAAGTAGGACTAGTACCTCATTAGTATTCTGCAGAAAGAAATATTACATAAAAAAAATTACATGGTCCAAAATAAAAAACAATAATTTAAAAACTCTAACATTGAAATCTGCACTTTTTTGGAGAATGACCCAAATACAAGTATCAACAGAAAGTCGTTTACTGTTTACTAATTAGCTGCACTGTGATGCCAATATCACAACAAAACTATCGTTATTAAATAAAGTTTACAACTTCTGAGATACGAGCCGTCGATTTCGTCGACCACGCATCTGTCCCTTATTTTGATTTCAGATAACTGGCAACCCTGACTGTGATGTCCAGTCTATTCCTGGACAAAGCAAGTTGAGTGACATGGAAAGGAGGCAAGGAATATAGTCTGAACCAGGAAATGAAACTTAAAGGAAGTTCAAACATATACACAAAACCTGTTTTATTTTTAAGAGATTTTGACATGAGTTAGTTTGGATATAAACATCAATGAAGAATAGATGTCGACCCGTGTATTGTACCATTGTGAGAAAATAAATTATATTTCAGCAACTACAAACAAAAAGTGCGACAATTTTTTCTGCCCAACTTCCATGGAATATGACACACATTATCAAAGAAGAAGATAAAATGTCCAAGTACGTATACAATTTTTGAAGTGCTGTAATTCGTGTTCGAAATACTTTAAAACAAAAATCAACAATTTTGTCATTTCTTTGAATGACTACTGTCATTTCAGTACATGCAGCATGTTTGTAATAAGGAATTCCTATGGATATATCAAATTATCATAGCTATGAAAAATCTATGTTATTTTATTATGCATAAATTCTTCATTCTTGTGTCCGACTTTAGCGTTGTGTACAAATATTTGAATAAAAACACTTTCTTAACGCACTTTATTTTAACTTAGTAAACTTCTGTTACTAAGGTAAAATAAAGTGCGTTAAGAAAGTGTTTTTATTCAAACATAAATTCTTGCTAGTAGAACATTTAAGAAATCACCAACAAAAAGAAAGGAACACTGAAGTATTTTCCATTCTGCAGAGTCAACTGATCTCGCTGCTTCAGCTCACACTTCTTTATTCCCTTATAAATTGAACGACATTCTGCAGAAAGGAACCAACCCACATGATCTTTAAGCTAAAAAACAGACATTTAAAGTTAAATAAAGAGCCCCCTGAATCTTTTCAGTGTGTTTTTGTTTGCTTAATAGATGGCATATAAATGGATGAAGAGGATTGGTTAGTTTGCACAACGTAAATATATAGTTCAGTAGCAAAACAATCAACAATCAACGGTTTTTTTTAAATTTGAGGATTGGTTCCTTTCTGCAGAATGTCTTCCAACTGTCAGTCAAGAGTATCATGAGTATATGCTATTTATGTTATCAATGTACGAATTTTAGAGCCATAATTGCTTCAATAGTTACGAGTGAGGTATCACTTGAAAGATTTTTTAAATTCCGGTTGGACACGACTTTTAATATAAATTTTGTCAAAAAAAGAGTTCAACTTCAGTGAAGTCCTATTTTGATGTGCCATACCAATGCCTTTGGAAATACAGTAGAACACCAATCATCCAGATTAATTGGATAAATCATTAAAAAAGTCATTAAAAAAGAATTAAATTGTACAATACTGTACGTACATAAAGTGTCACATCTTGAACATATTGGTGAAATCTGTAGCAAGATTGAGATCGGAAATATACACACAAAACTTCACTAAAAAGGTGATGATGGCGGGAAGACCCGTTGAAATGATCATTCTGGGTAAATATACCTTTTTAGTGAAGTTTTGTGTGTATATTTCCGATCTCAATCTTGCTACAGATTTGAACACTTCACTGTAAATTTCCATTTAATATTTATATTGATATTGGTGAAAGTCAGTTGTTTTGCTGACAAACTGTCAGTTTTGTTCGCTAAAAGTTTCTCTTTTTCGCAAATAATCGGCCTTGAAAGAGGGTTTCTCAATGCTCGCTACTGCAAAAACCACTTGAATATGGACTCAAAGTGATCCAGATAATTGGCAACCCGGATAGTTGGAGTGTGGATAATTCTAGGTGAGACAGGCAGAAGTTTTCAAATTTAATTGTGTGAGCATGAGAAAGACATAAAGAGGACTCAGCCAGCATATAACAGATAAGAAACATCACATTGGTGAAATGGAGGTTGTAAAAATCGAACACGATATGATCAAAAGAAAGGTATGGGAAGCATGGACCATTAGCAGAACTCGTGGTGAGTGCTTTAACAGATAGAATGGTGACCTTGGTGACGTGTGGTTAGGCCTAATTAAAAGAATGAGAAGTGGTCAACATACTGTAAAAATTCTCCCCCCCACCTACAGGTTACGATATACCCGAGGGATGGATAAGGGAACTTTCTAGAAACACTTTGTTTAGGTGTGTTACTAAACAACTGACAGACGACATGGAATCTTCTTCCCAGCAGACAGATTTTATCAGTAAGTCACCTGAGGAAGGTTCGAGGGTTGAACCGAAACGTCGTGCAATTACGTCTTAAGTGTATGCATTGAAAATAAAGTGTATTACAATATATATTATTATTTTATCTTATCATTCGACTTGAGCCTCTATGGACTGATTATTATTATATATACAGTGGAAATCCGGGACCAACCATGATAAGCTGGATGGAGATTAGTTAATTTTCCTGGGTATCATGGTTTTCAAGAGACACAAGTTTCAACAAGAACTGGAAACTTTGGTCAGCTCATTCTACAAAATTCTTGATAAATTGCTTTGCTGTTGGGATCTAGTTCTCTTGCCAATACTGTGGAAGCATGTCGTACATTCATGAAATTATTATGTTCTTCAAATTACAGGACACTACATCAACATCACCTCCACTTGAAGAGCTCATGTTTGCAACTGATTCAAAATTATGTCTCCTGCCCAAAAGATAATCGTTTTGGAGTACAGTAAACTTCTCTAAGGTAAAAAGTCGAGCATCGGAATGATCATGTGATACAAACTGCATTACCTTGGTGCGGGCTGCCTAATGCAATGGTTTACACTTATGAAATGTGTGATATTCCATGGAACATATAGCATCTCTACCCCAGTCAACTTGCTTAGAGAAGCGAGATTCACAACCTGACATCACAAGTTCCATCGTCGAGACGAAACCACACGTAACACATATACATCTTAATCTATTGGTCCACAAATAAATCTATTATCTTATATAAATTAAACATGTATATACAGCATCATCCAAAATACATTATTGCACACATTTTGAACATTTAATTTAAAGCCTGTTTTGTATTACAACTTGCCAGGTTATCAAAATACAATGCAAAGTGAGAAGGAAAGCATTGTGAGTGAGTGATGAGTAATTTTTACAATCAGCTTTGTATTGTCTACTCTGAAGTCAGAGTACAGTTAGGTATCAACCAGCAGGAATAGCTTTAATCTTAGGGAGCATTCACACCAAAGTAGCATGCCACTTGCGACATGCTACCTGGATTCACGCTGAACATTACTCATTTAAAATACCAAATAAACAAGTTGAGGTCTTCACACCAAAGTAACGTGGCAATAGTGCAGCTCACAGAGTGCGACGCTACTCAGGATGACGCATGCGTACAGTTGCCTTTTCAGCTGTTTTCTAATTGTTAAGAAAATTCAACACATATTCGCTTGTGTAGCGGTAGATTATGGCAAAGATGTCATGAAAATCGCTAGAAAGAGAGCTATTTAACATACAATTTGTACATACATAGACTATACGATATGGCAATCAAAACTAGTAGGAAAAAAGCGTGGATTAAAATTGCTGAAACTATATCCTCTTTAGGTAAATTACATTATTTTAAATGGGTTTCTCAATTGTTCAAGTGAAAATATATAATTTATGTTAAACTGCAAAATCGCATTCGCTATTTTGGTATGAATGCAAAACTGTGAACCAAGCAACTCTATGTGCAGCCTGCATCCAGGTAGTGTGATTCGCAATCTATGCTACTTCGGTGTGAATGCTCACTTACAGTGTTTTGCAGCTGATGACAAGCCGTTTCTTCCTTCTTCTGCTTAGATACGCGGTTCAATCAGAGATGGCGAGACGGAGGGAAGACCCTTACTGATAGCGGCACCTCATTATCTTGTACACGTGATTGGCGGTGAAGGAATTGGCTTCTCATTTTAAAAATACTGTAGTGTCCCGAATTACCAATAAAACCGGCAGTTTTCTTTAATTTCAACATTTTTTGCATTTAAAATTATGAAATTTCAGAGCTGATTCGTGTTGATACAGTACCTACATTATGCTAATAACGGTTACTAAAATTTAATGTTTGTTACAAACAAAGAATTTTTTTTCTTTTTTTTTAATTTTTAAGTTTAGGACTCCGAAGGGGGTTTGTTGAAACAACCACACCTTATTTTACTCTCATTTGTTTCAAATTAGCGTGATAAAACTCTTATAGCCTTCTTGAATAATATTATTTTGATTCTCTGCTTCTTATTCACTTTTAAATGTTATAATATCACTACAATAATAATAATAATAATAATAATAATAATAATAATAATAATAATAATAATAATAATAAATGTTAGCCTACCAATAATAAGAACAAAATCAAATAATAATATACTAACAGAAATTAAATGTTTTCAATGCCAGAATTAAGTAAAAAATCACTCTTTTAAAAGGCCATTTATTTTTGTTATTATTATGTTTTAAAAAAAAATTAATTAATAGTATTTGCTTTTCCAAATGTTAAAATGGTTACATAGAATCATATTGTAAATTTAATCCATCCGTTTGAGTTTAAGCTGAAGCTTGTATTACAGTGCAGTACGTGCAATTTAAGCCAAATTCTGTTTAATCCAGACTTTCGGTAATCCGAAGAGGATCCTGTCCCATTTAATCTGGATTAGCGAGACACTGTTGTAGTTATAATAATTTCTTTATTGCAACCAATGGTCATAGTATGATGAATGGAGTTCTGATGGAAAGATATATGGCAAGGGAAACAGGAGCACCCCAAGAAAACCTGCCCAGATCCCATTTTGTCCACCACAAATTCCACATGGATCCACCGAGATTCGATCCTGGGTCCCAACAGTGGAAGGTGAGCGGTCTAATCAATCAGCCATGGGGGCAGCCACTATTGTAGTTATGAAACGTGGTGTCATCATGTAAACAGCAGCTACAAGAGCAATACACTCCATAAAGAATCTGACAGCTTTATCATTAACAATAGTACCATCTCCCCATAGTAACTTATGGATTAGAAGTGATCTGTGAAAAGCTAAAACTTAAAAGGATTTTGAAAAAATAGAAAGTGTCAAGGTGCGTTTCCTTAAGTACACATGGGGAGTAGAGGGGACAACACCAACAAGGATGGTCAATTGCAAGCCTTACACGCAAGTTCTTTACCACACTCCTGGGAGCGTATGGGCAATATCGGGGGAAAGAGCTTGCAGGGAATGACGCACAGTGAAAAAATGCAGCCCAAAATGCATGGACGTTCTTCTTCGTATGATAGAGTGTCAACAAAAGAGTACGCACGAAAGATTGTGCATGTAATTGCCGAACACGCACAAATTCTCTCTCAAAAGAATGGTGCGTGGAGTTTCTAAATTTTGTACACGCCAGCTAAGAGCATGCGGTATTGTTTAAATTTCAGTTCAGAGGAGTTGATGTGCTCTTGGAAAGTTTTGTTTGTTTGTCTTCTGCCTTTCCAAACACACACATTTCCAGGCAAAAGAGTGCAGCATTACACGAATATTAATATTACATGATTCACGAGCATTTGAGTGCGCACCTGCCTTAACCCGAGCGATAAACCTTGTGTGTGGGGGAAGCTTATTACGCCTTCTTTCCCTCAATCATGAAGCGATTGAAAATGACACTCCCTATAACACCTCAATTCACAACGATGGTTACTGGACATAGACTGACAAGAGAATACCTCAACCGGTTTCATTTAACTGACGACCCAACCTGCTAGTGTAGAAGAGCAATACAAACTGTTAATCACTTTATATATGAATGCCCAATTGTTAAATGCCAGAGAACAAAACTAATACAGGAAATAAAAAAGAAAAGAGACAACTAGCCAGTGACAAATGAGAAACTAATACAAAGACACCTTAGTGCTTTTCATGATTTCGTCAACTTTGAAATTTTGTAAATACATAAGGTAAATACAAACAGTATCAGGATCTAAAGTACTATAGGATAGAACATTGATAAATTATGGCAAGAAGTAAAACCAGACAGATGAACATTGTAAACCAAACAGAAATTAAGTAAGAAATTTAATAATTATTGAAAACTACTTTTACTGATAAATAATAATGTAAAGGAAGGGTACCTTAAAGAATGTCATATTACGGATGTAACGGGGCATGCTAATTGTAAATAAATTTTAAAAAAAAGGGGATGGTCTATGCGCTCGCCAAGGAGTCATTATATGCACATGATTTAAGAACACAATTACTCCTTTCATCTACAGAACAGTACACTAAGCACCTGGAGAGAAGAGAAATAGACCCAGCCTTCTATGGCACCTACGCCATGAAGGAGAGAAACTGGACGGAAACAAATCAAGAACTAAGACACATAGCTACACGATACGCCATCCACGGTTTTCACCATACGATATGCATGGACATATCTTACCACCTCCCTAGTGATAATTGTGTGTGTGAGTTGTGACAGATACCACTTAACAACAAGAAACAAAAGAACAATGACATTAACAGAGTATAGCAAAATCTAAGCTAGTAACTCAATCCCCATTCGGGTGAACATTTCTTCTTTATCATGTGTAGGGCAAGGCATTAGATGATTTTGCATCTTTTTTATTTGAAGGTTAAAAGATAGCTCGAATATATATAAATGCGTATCATGAAATAATTGATTAAATAAGGGCAATTTGTTTTTGCATTGTTTGCTTTATTTGCAATTTTCGTCATTTTCAAGAGGTAGGTCATTTTTTGGCAATTTTAGGTCATTTTCGGCATTTTTAGGTCATGATTCAGTGGAAGTAGAGAGGTGCTTTTCCATGTACAAATCGTTACTTTCAGACAACAGACAATCATTTTTACTTGAGAATCTCCGCTAAGTTTACATAGTTCATTTTAATTCGGGTTTATTGTAAACACCACAGCAGTTTGTCTCGCAGCAGTAAATAATTTTTTTCTTTCTTTTTAAATGGCACATATCTGCTAGCGGCAATTTGATGGTCATGCCAGTTCAGAAAGAATTTCTTTTTCGCTACTTGAGTGTCCAAGAAGTATAAATTTACTTACTTCTTTAGTAACAAAATAAGTAATTTTATATTGTAGATTTAAAAATATAACACACTGTCATCCATTAAATTTATTTTAGCAAGTCATTCCTTTAAAAAACTAAATATATGTAATAATGGTAAATTTATTGGTCATTTTTAAAAATTATGTATTTTTTTCACTATTTTTAGGTCATAAATGCATTTTTTATTTTACATTTTTTGAGTATTTTATAGTCATTAAATGGCTTGCCCTAAGCATTTATTATCATGTAAACTAGCCTTAAGGCATAATTTTTATTTTATATTTCCAATATAACCTATGTTTTGATAGCCTAATGCATTATTGTCTACATTATCGCTGAACATAATCACTCATAATGCTTTCCCTCCCAGTCCAGTCCAGTCAGCTTTCCTTGAATACAGCAAACCATGAAATCTGCCTGCATAGCTAACACAAGAGACACATCAACATCTAACTATGGAGATTCTTGGTTTCCAACATTATTCAACAGTAATTTTCTGATCCCTTAAAAATAATCACAGTGAAATCTCAAGTACCTTACATGTTTAAAGTATCTCAAATCTCAAATGAGATAGCACACAGCATTTTTTAATAATAAAATATGTAAACTATTTATATATTTGTAATCTTTCATCATTTTCTTACAAATTCTACATTATGGACAAAATATTTAGGTCTAGTAGAGTTGACAATCCAATATGGAATTCTTGGTTGGGGTGACATATCTAGGACCATTTGTTTAAAAAAGGCAGTTGACTATCCTACAACATTTTTATTCTCTGAATTGAAGGTTATGAAAATCGAAAAGCTTTGTAAAATGTCATTTTTATCTTATTGCCATGAGAACCGATCAAAATTTATTTCCTTCAAACATTGCCAAAATACAAGGAGAAACAAAATGTAGGACTACTGGGCAATTACATGGTCTAAATATGAAGGCCTAATGCCAGAGTAAACTAGCTACGAATTGTAAGATTTCTGCTCTCTTCTTTAATACATTGTGGAAAGTGACATCTAGTGTGTACAACAATGAATTAAGTGGTCAACTCAAAGCACTCAAAGTACACCCAACTGTTGGCACGCTTGAAAATGAGGTACATGGATTTTGTTTTGCTGGAAAAGCGAACCAAGTCTGCATAAAAATGGTTTTCATTTTTGTTGTGAGCTCAATCCAATAATGGTTTGAAACTTTGTAACACTCTTATTGCTCGGAGTCCTGATTTATAATAGGCATTAATGTGTCACAAAATATTGCTTTAGCAGACGAATCTAGTATAGCGGCCGAGGCTGAAATACTACATGAGGCCGATAAAGTTTTTGCATACATGGTGCATACAATGTTTTTTAGTAAAAGCTCTCTAAATTATATGAAATGAAATAAAAATACAGTATAATTAATTATAATGACAGGTACAGTCAGCCATTTGTTAAGGTTATATTCTCACAGTCACCTGAATCGCAGAACAATGAACCATACCATTAGAAAATGCGGTATAGATGCATTATACATGAGTCGCTTGTAAGTAAACAATATTGAATACTAACTAGTATTTATGAAAAGCTTGTGAAAATATGAGTGACAATCCCGAGGAAATTTCAATCCAGCCAGAACATTGAATTGGAGCTGCTGCCAGCAACATCACAGCAGCAGTAGACTATGAGAAGGAATATATTGCAATTAAATTCTGCTGCATCCATGGTAAGCAATGCTTCTCTTGTGAATGAAGATGTGAAAAGTTGTTGGCTTATATATGTTGTTATATGATGAAGTAGCCTACCGTGTTTTGCAAAAAACCCTGGTAAAGTTTCTGATTATCGTAAAAAAAATGTTGGCTTAAATTTGTTGCTTTATGACCAAATATATGCTTAAATCCATGTTAAGTCGATGTGACCTCGACACATTACACCTCAGGAAGGTCGAAAAGAAAGGCCGAAATGTCGTGCCGTTTTGTGAAGTTGTATGGTATCCACTGTGAGTAATCACTATTTCAATATTATTAAAGTCATTTAAATTAATTTAATCCAAATATGTTTATATAGTATGTTTTTTGACGTTATCTACTGGTTGTATTTCATGCTTAATGACAATAAAATATCACATTCACATATGGTACGTGAAAAGCATGCCAAGATTTGGAATTTTCAGTTTGTGTATACGTACAGTAATCCAACAGATTGTTTTTATTTACATTGCTCAACGTACTCATCGCATAAGCATCGGCTTTAAAAAAGCGCATTTTCTCCGATGACTTTAAGAACATGCGCAACATGATCTGTACGTAATATGATGACATAAATAATAATTAAAACGAAGTAATATACACAGTGGAGCACATGAATAACTGAACTAGTTAAATATTATATTAACACTTAATGCTTCACTTACGTCGCTGTTTATGAGCAGGACATGTTTCGGGATTCTTATCCCATCTTCGGCTGCTGGTCGACTGGTCGAAGTGAAGCATTAAGTGTTAATATAATATTTAACTAGTTCAGTTATGATGACATAAAGTCTGGCAAATTCAAAATCTTGCACCCGGTTATATCCATGTTCCACTTGCAGAGGTTAAAATTTATATACATACTATTGTTAATGAGACCTCGGAGTATAATGAGCATTATGGCAAATTTAGTAGCATTTACAGCCTATTAAAGTTACATAAGAGTACATGTGTAGCTCATCACAACACTGCCTGAGGCTAGAATAGTAATAATTTTAATATTTGGATTTATCAGTGTTTTTTGACTGTTCTTGTACGTCACGATCCAAATTAACATGGATAATTGGGAGTTTGCTGTATGAAGGTAATTGAGATTTCACCATTCCATTTTGTAACATTCTCTGATAAAGAAAACAGATATAATACAATGAAACAAACAATATTAATGTATAACATTTAGAATATAAACAATATAAAGGTATACATATGCTGTATACATGTGAGGAGACTCTTCCTCGTTACAATAAATATAATATAAGCAAGATTAACATACATCGTATTATAATACATAAAGCACTCAAGCTTCTTAAACAGCTTTAGTATAGCAATAAATTCAGTATTAATTCAATTTTTATCGATTTCACATTTACAACTGTAGATCACATTTTCTGCCATAAAAGTATTGTATTGCTCAATTTATTTCATACATATATAATTGGTGTATTACTGAAAGCATAAGGGCTTCAACAACCACCTCCCAATAAACCTCTCGTTAGACTGCACATTTATCAGTAAACGAGACTCGAAATGTATCAATGCAATCTGGAAGAACATCAAGCTTGGCTATCAGGAGAGTAGAAAAAACTAAAACTCTGTGGCGCTACATCCCTGAAGGGACAAGGCCACCCAACCGCTGCATCATCTACCATAGGCAGATGGTAGGATTGGAGGGCATGTGGTCAGCATGATGACACCCACGGCCATTAACAGTGGTTTCCATCTATCAAGTAGCTCCTAAATTTTAATCACGAGGCTGAGTGCACCCTGTTCCAGATCTCCCTATCTCAGAAAAATACGAAGAGGCACCGGGGGTTGAACCCAGGCCAACGGATCTGTAGTCAGCAACGCAAACCACAAGACCACGCTGGCGGTCATCAGGAGAGTAGAGTAGCAGATAAACCACCGAGTGTCAGCTAGGCAGACGTGGTGGAAAGGAAATGGCCACCCACTGGTGTTCCATATCTACTTGAATTTCAGACATTTGTTGGAGGGTTTAACTTATGCAGTGATGCAGTTTTAAACTCATACTTGAATGATGTAACTGCACGAACTGATTAATGTAGGTATACTTGAAATTAAATGTTCTGATGTAATTTTGTTGTATACATTGAAAAAAACAGTACTATCATTGAGTTGTCCCACTTAAGCCTAGTTTATCGATGAAATATAACAACTGTAGACAAAATATGAAAACTGTTGAGTCTTTGCCGCATTTGATTATAGATTCACAGGTATCACAAACTCGGTGCAGATATAGCAGGTAAGGAGTGTATTTTGATCTCTGAATAGTGTATGTTACTCAGTTTTTGCTGTAATCGATAATTTCTCAGCATAGGTATACGTAAACAACAAGAAATCGATGATGTCTAGACGAACTAACTTCGAGACTACCTGACAGAGAGACAAACACCCTAGGAGATTGTTCAAGTTCCTGGGGCTAACCGAGCACCAAACTCAAGACAATTGTCTAAAGTGCACGTGTTGCTATGAGTGAAGCTCACAGCTGATCCGAGTGAGGTTTTATGGAGTTTTCCTCAGGCGAATGCCGGATTTGAGAAATGACCCCTGACAGACAGATAGACACAACACAGACGAAGTTACACAGTTCTATAGCGCTAAATCAACTAGCCAGCTCAGCTCACTTGGCTCAAAGATCAATCTAGGAACAATAGAACACAATGCGGCGAAAAGTTGTTGGGACCGGAGTATGGCCTATGGTCGAAGGTTCTGGGGGTGGTGGGGGGAAAAAAAAAAAAGCCATAGAAATAGCATAAAAGAAAACACACTATAAGAAATGAAGGAAAATTCAAACTAAAACATAATAGCACAATTTTTAAATCAAATTTTGTGCAAATTTCTCAATATTCATCCTGGAGGGGGCATATTATAGTCTTATTTATGCATTTTATGAAAAACAACAAATTTTGCGATATTTATTGGACATAATTTACTTAACACTGATACTTTAAGCATCTATAAATCTAAATACAGCTTAAGAAAGCTGTTTTGTAAAATTTAGTGCCTATCGTCGTTACCAAAAAATACAGCCCCTAGTCATAGGGTTTCAACAAGCAGCCTTCCAAATGGGAGTCCTCAATCATTAGTAGTTCTGCAAACCCATTTGGCTGTAGATCCTTCTTATGGACACAATGTCAAAACTGGAAAGTTGAAAATTGTGGTTCACTTTGCATATGAACAGTTTGCCATGTCAGGCAGCCACAAATGTTGGAGTGGTACTGACACAAACTTTCATCATTTCTCTTTAAAGTATATTATATATGTTTTGCAAATGTATGTAAGCTATGCATTTTATTTTGCATTTCTGTATATATTTGAGATGTATCCAATGTCATTTATAACGGCTTTAATGGATGAATAAATACTACTACTTTAAAAGGAGACCAAGATGGCTGCACTATGTCTACTGTAGGCGAGTTATTGAAGTTTGAAATGATGCCTACAGAAACTGTACCTCATTTGGGTGTGATTACCTTCCCCACACTCAGCACCGATTTTAAAGATGTTTTCACATCAAAAATAATATTATGGAGGTAAGAGAAACTGGAGGCAACTACTGTAGAAGGAAGGCTTTATGCATATATTCAGAGATTTTATGCTTTTACGAAATGGAAAGTTCTAATGTACTTGAAGACTGAGTCTAATCACAGGGACGAAATTGAGAATTAGAATTCCTTATAAGTCACCCACTGTGATTACATTTTACACAAACGTCATAAGAAACCTTTCACGAAAAATGTTGCTTGGTAATCATCATTACGAGATGACTTGAAAAGTATAACATTTAATACTGTAACCATTATATCAACACTAGGGATGGGTCGATACCAGATTTTTTCAATACTCGATACTCGATACCGATACATGATTTTTCCTCGATACTCGATACCTTCAACATTTCCATTTTCAATAAATAGTGTATATATATATATGTATATATATATATTATATATTATATATATATATATATATATATATTAGGGATGGGTCGATACCAGATTTTCTCTATACCGATACATGTTTTTTTCCTCGATACTCGATACCTTCAACATTTCCAGTTTCAATAAATAGGTACATTAAAAATTAAAATTTGAGAGAACTTTGTAATACCAACTAAATTAATTAAGCCTGCATATTTAATGAGACAAAATTTAATATTATCAGTAGCCTATAATTATTTTTAAATTCTACATTAAAACTAAAATTAGTTTTTGAAACAGTCCACTTACAAGTTTTTGTTAAAAAATACCAGCATTCTCACTTAACTGCAGAATTGCAGGATTACAAAAGTATCGAAAAAGTATCGAGCGAGTCTTCTGAAGTATCGTTCGATGCCAATACCATGTAAGTATCGAGAGTATCGAGGACCCATCCCTAATCAACACAAAATATGTGGTCTACAGTCGTGTGAAATGCTAGTTGCGGAACACCAAGACCCTCCGCATGATATGTAGGGGAGAAACATAACCTCAAACCCTAAACAGCCTTATTTTTTACAGCCAACTGGTACAATTTCTCATCTACAGCTAATTCTGCTATTGCTAAACATGTTTTTCAATTATATTGATAGCTGTAAAGAGATCACACTTTGCAACATTCGATGATGTGGAACAAGATACTAAGTAACTGAACTAGTTAAATATTATATTAACACTTAATGCTTCACTTACGTCGCTGTTTATGAGCAGGACATGTTTCGGGATTCTTATCCCATCTTCGGCTGCTGGTCAACTGGCAATTGGCGATGTGAAGCATTAAGTGTTAATATAATATGTAACTAGTTCAGTTATTCATGTGCTCCACTGTGTATAGTACTTCGTTTTAATTATTATATTAAGATATTAAGTGCCAATCTCATAGGTTTTGTTTCTAGAAACAAATGTGAAGACCTTTTTCCCCCCCACCCTGTTCAAAACCTATAATAAAATTATCCAATCTTGTAAGAAAGATAGTTTAAATTTTTTTCACCATGACAGAGAAATTTCTTTTTCTATAAGATACTTTTTTTGGTTTTATTTATAAGATGCTTATAGCTCATTAAATTACTCCTCAACCTACGTACCATGTATTTCAAAATTAAAGGCACTTCCCAAAATATTTTCATCGAAGTGAATCAAGTGTTCAAGTGAATATAAGGTGGCTACAGAAAATATTTTACTTTGTCAAATTTTACATTCTGTTGTCTGTGTGCTCAGCTATCATTGCATTGTTGAAAGGTGCCCAGAAGAGAGAATTTAGAAAAATGCTAGAAGTGAATGTAGCCTATCATAGAGAGAAACATGTTAACCAACAGAATTTCATTCAATGTGTGTTTCAAAAGTAATTATCTTTCATGCTAAAACACCAAGGAAACAGGTATGCTAGACATGAGACTTGAAGTATGATGCCTTGTTTGCTTGCAACAAGAATGCAAGATCATTGAGAGGGCCAAGAAAACGACATCGTGAAATTGAAGCAAATGTTTCTCTAAAGCTGGGTCTCCACTGCTTAACATTTAACACCAACATGTCAAAATTAACAAGTTGATATTGACATGTATATTGCAATTTCGTGTTCCAATTGACTTGAAATGCAAACCCAGCTTGTTGAACTTAACATTTTCAGATGTTAATTTGTTTTCCGGAGAAAATGGACAACATATCAAGTCAATTGACTAGTCGGTCGATATCGGCTTTGTTTTGGGAATCTCTGTCAAAGAAAAAGTAATCGACAGCTTAATTGGCTTTGGTTCGGGAATTTCCGTCTAAACAAAAACCAATCGACAGCTTCCTCAACATTGCTGGCATCCATTTTATTATGTTTTTTGCTAATTCGTGATGGAATGGTCAAACAAAAAAACTCTGGAACTTCTAACGAAAAGATCAAGACATCTGTACAAAATTAGTATTTAATTAAGTCACAGACAGTTAACAAGAAGATAATAACGAGTTTAAAAAATTACTCTGATTTTGCAATGTTGGCGTTTTCTTTTTGGGTGTTATTCATTATTCATTAATTTCTGTTTGTAGCCACGCCAACCCATGCTAAGTCTATAACACTGTGGTGGAGACAGTTGTTTATTGGCAAACCACGTGACTTGTATACTTCAACAAGTTGATGATATACAGTCGGTCAAATAAAAAACGTCGGGCGGTATTTGATTAAGTATCACGAACGAGCATATGCGCATGTACAGGAAGACTTAAGGTTAGGTTCACACACGCCTCTTGTCTATCCATGTATTTTCTTGATTATTTAGTCAGTTTTGTTCCAAAACAAACATGTATAGAAGACTGTGGCTATATGCCTCAAATCCGCCATATTCTTGGTTGCAAATTCTTATAATATTAATAATTAATAGATTCGCGAGGAATATGTTTATTCAAGGAGCATTTTTTAAAGATTTTATTTTATAATACCGGTACTTGCAGTGCAAAATCAATAACTTACGCTCAGCATCTGCAACCAATCTTAGCATCGAAATACGCGTCCGGCCAGATCAACGTTTGCTATGAAAACTTCCGGTCACATTATAGTAACGTTCCCACCTCTGAGCATCTTTTCATAAATATGGAACCTTCTCGCTGCTTCAGAGACCGAAAAATGTAGGTCAATTACAGCCCTAACCACACTTTCTCTCACGTTAGCATTTGTATGTGGCGATGACACAAAGCAAAATGAATTATGACAATGCATTAAGTTGAATATCGTGTGTTGCGATTTCCGCGATGTTCATTTTTTCCCTCCTTGTTCATATTTTCCCTCCTGCCGCATGGCCTCATATGTTCCGAAAATGACCTGTATTGTGTGTTTTTTATAGGAAACTTGTGAACTAATGCGTCAAAACTTTAATTTTAACAGCATACGAGTCCCGACGTTTTTTATTTGACCGACTGTACATTCAACATATGTTATAACAGCAACATGTTGGTATTAAATGTTACGTAGTGGGGACCCAGCTTAAGTGGTATGTACCACTAACATTTCTGTAATAAACCAACATTGTCGAATATAAAATCAGCGGTATAATGTGCAACGGTAGCACATTATTGGAATAAGAATCATAACATAATGTAAGGAGGCCAAATTATTGAAGTCGGTTAATAAATATAAAGATGTGGAAGTTTGGGAAAAGATTTATATAAAACAGTTCAAAGATAGGTTAATGAATTTTGAAATACAGCAAGAGGGAAACTTGATCAAGAGGTTCATAAAAACTACACCAGAGGGCACATCAGTATTTTCCAAGCAAGGATTTGACAGTTGACTAGCAGTTGAAAATGTGGGTAAAGCCCATGAAACGTATGTTCTGCAAAAACGTAAGTAAAAGTGAAGTCTAAAGTGTTTAAATGTCAACCGTCTCACTTAATTAACATTGTATATTGTTTCACTATATAAAATTTCCATTATTTTATGGAGTTTTAAAATAATAATTTTACATTTAATTTTGAAATACATGGAACATTTTCACTTGCTCACAGATGGTATATTAATAGATTACACTATGCCCTTCTCAGTCTTGGGTTGTCTTGGCCGGCTGGAAGCAGCTAACATTGTAGCCAACCATGGCACATTTGTTAGCCTTTGAACATCCCATATTGAACTGTATCGTCTGTTGGGAAATTTGGAAAATAAATTTTTAAACAATATATTTAGGAGTATAGAAAAAGAATAGAAACTATTACAAATTCAGGCAATTTCGGAATGAAAATTTCCTTGAAAAGTTACACAAAAATGTGGATGCAGAATGACAACGTTTGGAATATATTAAAATGGATCTAGTCTTGTAATTTTAACTGTACTTCTGAAATCTTGAATTATTACAAAGTTTGCAATTTAGTTGCAGGACATGAGAGATGCACTCTGGTTGGTCACCATGTTTTCTTCTTCCAGCCAAGAACAGCGCTGTATATCCAAGAAAGCAATGGAAGGAAAGATTACAAACAATGGTAAAAGAATATGTTAGCAATTTTTTTAATTTTTAGGATCATAAAATTCTACTGCCACGACAAGATAATTGTTTAACGGAAATTCCAAACACACTAATTGCCACAACCTTACTTTCAAACAGAGTATCAAAATCCCAGAAGACTTACAGGTATACACAAGTTACAACTATTCTGAATTCCTCTGACACTAAATGCTTTCAGAAGAAAAATGGCAGTGGCATATAATACATAACAATTTTCTTTCCCAATTTGGACTAAGCACATATGGAATTTCCCTACAATTAACCATAGCTCATGAGATACGTGTATCATTCTTATCTACAACTGGCACTTAGTCTCTTATTCCACAACTGTAGTTTGGATGTTTCACTGAATAGTACGGTATTCTTTATTTTGTTTCATAGCAGTCTCCCATTCATACTTCAATGAATCAGGTTGAGTTTGAAAAATCAGCAAGTGGAAAAGAACAAGGATTATCTTTTGAAAATGGAAACACTATCCATTAAAAGTAAGGTTACGTACATCAATTCATAGTATAGACTACACAAAACCTCTGCCCAGTACAGAGGCAAATAAGTAAATTCAATTCAGTTTCTGCAACCATTAGAGACAAATGGTATTTGCCAATCATATTACTTGAAGTGTTTTACCATACCGATGTCTTCACAAAATGGATAAAATCCAAAGAACAGAAGGAAAAACGGAAAGAAAACTTGGAACCAAGTGACTGATGTTACCTGGTACAATTAGGCAAACCTAAATCTCAGCTAAATAGAAAAAGAATATTAAATTTATGCCTGTATCACAGCACACATGCAAATGTTCTTGAAAGCAGCAGTTTTCAAGGCGTGCCGAACATCTGAATATGTGTGATTTCTAAAACGAAGACCAGGCATGGTCTGTACACACACACAAAAAAAAAAAAAAAAAAAAGTCAACTGGCGACATAGAAAATAATAAATATTTCTTAGTGTTAAGTCAATATTGCTGCAGAAACAAAAGACAACAAAGATTCTGTTTGTTCGAAGAAGGAATTTGTTGTGAAAACCACATATTATCCACCACCTCTTACATTGTGTAGTAAGTTATGATTAGCGTTTTTGCTAATAACTTGTGTCGATTCTTTTGAACCTTCTTGTGAACTGAAAGTCACTGCAATGGTATAATGGATTACTTCTGCCTTCAATATTTTAATACGGATTTCATTCCCATAGAAGATCAATAAAATTCATCTCTAATTAGCTTCTAGCTGATTGAACATCTTGAAGTCGATTTTTTAAATCTATCATGACTAGGTTTCGAGCCAGAGTTTAGAAAACTGAGATAAACTTTGTTTTAACAATTGTGAATTGGTTTTAATCATGGCCATGGATAAAACCTGTTTTAGCAATTGACCCAACGTCTAGTTTTTTAAAGAATTAAATAGATAAACAGGCAATTGCCTCCTTGTTCTGATCCACATATAGAAAGCAGATTTTGATTAAGCATATTAAGATACTGATGAGTATATATAGTGTAACACCTTTTGTTATTGTATAAATGCTCAAATCTCATGTAAATGCATGACTAGTACATTCAAGCCTTTCTAATCTGTGAACAGAATTAACCCCTTGAGTCCTATGTATTGTCTCTATCGTAATTGGCCACAGTATCTACTTTCCTTCACATTTCTCTAACAACAACAGTATTTCTCTGGTAGAAGTATCTCATTGGGTACAGTTTACATGAATGTAAAGAATATTTGCATGTTGTGAAAAATGCACTTTTGCAATCCACAAAAATTAATGAAAAACTTAAATAGTCAACTAACAAACAACATTAACAACTATATATATGTTCATTCATTAATACTGTATAAAATTGTATTTAATATAATTAAATTAATAAAATTAAATATGTAAAAACTTACTTAATAATCTATTGAACATCCTATAATTTAAAATGCTCTGATGAAGTGGGAGAGAAAATGCTACGCTTAAACTTTCACTAGGTTAAATAAAAATTATTATTGATATAAATATTGTTAATAGAGCATAGATTTACCTTAAAAAAGATTAAAAATTACCATAAAAATAAAAATGACACTAAAAATCTGAAACACACATGCAGAATGGAATGTTATAGTAGGACTAGCGTGTAAGCGACCCTTGAGTTGGCTAAAGCAAGGGCTGGCCATTAGTGCTCGTGCCCGCTCCTTTATATTCTCCTTTCTTTCACAAGTCAACAATAGAAATTAAAACTTACAAGTTCAAACGGTATTTATGCAGAGGGAAAAAGATTGCCATCAATTCCAAGAATCCAATAACTCTAAACCACACCATTACAATATTCTTTCAAGTGAATTTTGCCATTATTTTGCAAATAATGCAATAAAAGGAGATAGAAATGATAAAAACCTTTGTTCTTCCCTTTAAATGCCATCAAATTCCACCTGAATAATGAAAAATGCCCTATTTTGGGGAAAACTGTATAAATATAGAAAAAAGACCTATGAAATTTGCTTCATATCATTCCTGTTTTCATAAGATGCAAAGTAAATGAAATACAGGCCATAGTTAATTACTAAATTATCATCATCAGTATCACATCTAAAATTTGCTGTTAAGGTCAATAACGATGGAAACTGTACACAAACAAATAAAACTACCACGAGATACAAAATAGTATTTTAGAAAAATGAAATAAAAAGAGATAACACTGTACAAGAAATTTGAACGTTTTCCTGCCCTTTATATGAAACTATGTGATTCTGTATAAACAAAAGGTTCATATATCAAAACCAAAACAGTCCATCACATACCATTTTTATAGGAGACACACTTCTCATATTTACATAAAAAGCAAATATGTGGATTTTTTGGAAAATGGTGCGTGGTAAACAAAAAAATAATTACAGATAAGTTATTTTCAGCCAAAAATATACAAGAAACGCATATTTTCATCTAAAGGTCATTTTTCATGTTGTACAATGTAATTACAGAAAAAACTTTTACTGAATATTTTATGCTGGCCAGGAAGTAGATCCTGTATAATACAAGGCAGTTTATATCATTTACAAATTATACAAACAGCAAGTATTACTAAAAGTTACTTCAGTATAATGGTTAATCTTCTACGTAACCTGTTTCTTCTCCAGGTCGCCATAATGTCAGACACTGCAGACCTTCAATGGAAGCATTATATAACACACTTCCTTCATCTGTTTTTACCTCAAATTCAAAGGTGAGGCAAATGGACTCAAGGGTTAATGGTGTCAGCCTTTGTTGCAAGCCATAAAGTGTGATTTCCTTAATCATTCCTTAAGTACTAAGACGTAAAAATAATTTTACGTAAATGAAAGAGCAAATTCCATGGGAATCCAAGCACAGCACATATGTCCGAACAGCTCGGGTGGCCGTTCTGAGAAGCAAGAGGGTGGAGTAATATCACATCGCAGAATTTCAAAGTTACTCAACTACTGATTGTGGTGATTTAGTGAGAATATGGGCTCCCAAACTGTTCCACAACATTTGTCTCTTAGCTGCCAAAAAAAGTCTGAACAGAGAGCTTAAGGTTGTAAATGTTTTCTTAGAAAAGAGCAAGAAATTTTTAAGTCTGAAGTCAGTACTGGTTTTGACTTGCTTGGCACCAACTAATTTGTAATGAATGATTAAAACAAACCTTAGTATTCTCAAAATACTTCAACTGGTCGTAACAACAGCTAAGTACAAACTATACTGTTTGCTTACAGAGACACTAGAGATGTGAATAGCTAAAGGACAACAAACCAGAACTAATCAAAGCCGCATGATAAACTCAAATTATATCAGTTTTTTTTAGGATTTTCCACACAATGTTGTGGTTTCCCTCATAAAACAATACATAATAATTGTACATTCCAATTTTAACTTATTTTGTTCCTCCACTGTCCTCTGTCCATCATATCTTCACCTTGTAGTCCTCTTGCTATTATGCTCCACCTTATCAGGTATCAATTGGCCTTCCTTTCCTTCAACATCCATCAGTTCACTGCCACCTTGGGCAATCTTCCATCGTTCATTCTTTTCACATAACCATACCATCTTAATCTGTTCTTTTCAATAACTTTTGCTACATCTTTATCCGCATTAATTAATTATTTTATTACAGTATTCCTTATTTTTTCCCTCCTTGATCTTCTTGCTGATCTTCTCCAGTCATCCATTAGTCGGGCTTGAAGTTCTGTTTTTTGTTTGTTGTTTACTGTCCACATACAACATAATACTTTCCACTGTTGATTTGCATATAAGTACTTTCGTTTTATTCATGATATTTCTGCTCTATAATAATGAGTTTAATTTTCAAATTATCCTCCTTCCTTGAGATATATGTTTATCTATTTCTAATTCTGAAGATCCATCCAGGAAATTATACCAAACATTTTTCAGATACTTCCAACTGCTTATGAGTAAATATAAATAGAGAGCTGTCTTTTTCATATCCTAGTGACTACCTATGGCAATATATGCTTCTAAATTTAATTTCTGATGTGGAAACTGACATAAAAAAGTAAATATTATAGAGTTTTTCAAAATGGAACATTCAATTCCCAACGGCGATCTGACGACCAGAAATTTCACACTTTTGCCTTAGAATAAAGGTAAGATTTTATGACCCAAGAAGACAGAGAGATTCCAAATTAAACATCTTATAAACTTTAAATTGCTATTAATGTTCTCTTCTCATTACTGAACATGGCTAGTAGAAAAAAGTTTATACTAAAAAAACATGTGGCCTCCTGATAAATGTAGCCTACATAGGCTTTTGTTGCAACAGTACATAATATACTACACGGAATTCTCTTTACATCAGAAATGCACATAAACCTGAGTCAAGGTGAAGAGAAAATAATGTGTGTAACTCCGAATTACTTATAAAGCAGAATTAGAACGACTTCATAACATTATTAAAATTACTGGTATCTCTTTTAGCAATACTACATACCAAAGGTTATTTCTCATATACAGAGGTAAATTAACGATACAACCCTCCGAAAAACCAGCAAAACTTATGCACCAATCTTTCTCTAGGACATTCAATTATGCTTACATTCTCATCACGATTTTCACCCTTAGCAAAAAAGTCTTATGGCTAGAATTACGCAAATCCATTGCTTTCTGCAGCGCAATCGGTTGAGACCAGAAATGTGGCTTACATCTTTCAAAGAAGCATATTTTCATATATTGATCAGCAAATCTATCTCTTCTAATACTTTTCCTTGCATATTCTTCAATACTGCTGCATTTTGTTCATCTGATCACTATCTTGTTCTGTACTTGAGATTATTTTGTGCTTTTGTAACAACATGACATTGTCTTAGCTTGGTTCCATAAGAGCATATATGGGCATTTACTGGTTCGCGAACCACTTGTGGTTCTTGACCTTCCCGTATAAGACACAAGATGGCATTGCGGACATTCGGTGTACGTGGTGGATTATTCCCATGCATGAGTCATACTCTCTTTGCAAGCAGTGATGGGTTGCAACACTGTTCCGATTGGAAAGGCGTTATGGCACATTCTAAGCCTTTGTATAATGAAATAATTGCACCCGTAAAAGAATAATTAAAAATATAAAATTGTGTTTATTATTTGTTTCTTGTAGTGTATATTATAAAGTGAAATTAGTGTTTCCCTCAGAATGAGCAACCACCACTGCACTTATTGTTTGTGTCTCCATCTACCTGTTCTTTTAGAACTATGTGTAAGTTGACCAAGTTTGCAAGTTGCATGTCAATGGATAGGAGTTTGCCCGTGACTGCATAAGAATAAACTGGATTTTAGGAAAATTAGTATGTATAACCACAAATTACATATAAATGCATTGCATTTTTTTGGGACCTACAGCAATTTATGTATAAAACACAAAATTGAAGGACTATCAGTATTCAATGCAATCAGAAAATGGCCAGTGGTATCTCATGGAAAAGAAGAGGTATGCATATAAATCAACCAGAACTTGAAATCAAAACTTATCCTGAGAAAAAAATCCAAAAAGCTAGTTCACCTCTGAACTATAGCTACTTAAAACACTAGACCATCAAGATAGCTATTAAAGTAAGCTGTGGATACAAAATTAGAGCTATTGAGGTCACCTACCATTGATTCAAACATCTGTGCTATCGGTTTTCTTGTTCTTTGCTCTATTTCTGCTAGAACAACAACAAAAATCATCATCTTCAATACTACCTCAATTAACAGCTTGAGTCAGAAAATATTTCAACCTGAAGAACTCTCTGTCCAAATTGCTACTCCTGTGTACACTTAACTGGCAACAATTTTATAATGAAATACCATATTGGCCCAAATATAAAGACGACCTCTCATATAAGATGACCATGAACTTTTGAAGGATAGTTATGAACAAATAAATAGCTTATTAGTACATTTTGCTTCATGTAAAACCGAATTTTGAAGTTCATATCGCAGCGTCTTCTCTCGCATTTATTTACGCATTGAGACAATAAAGACGCTTTCTTTTCCACATGGTCTGCCATTACTGGTGGTCAAACAATGCTTTACACGTAAAGAATAGAGAAGTAATGGTGCAATACAAACAGAAGCACGAATTCAAGAAAAATAAAATTTGGTCAAGTTCGGTGAATTTCCGCGTGACTTTGACCTTGCATCGGGCGCATGTCATCGCGTGGGGGTTCCCACTGCACAGTTGCATTCATGAATGGAGAGTTGTTGAAAGTGTTAGGCTGCGTATATACAACAAGTATAGTTTTTATAAACACATTTTGAGGAAAAAAAATTGTCTTATATTCAGGCCTATATGGTAATCTACAAAATAGTTATGGATAACTTGCATCTTTCACTTCCTTCAACCGAATGAATGTAAGTACTGATGCTATTTGTTTTCCTTCCAATAAATACACGCATTAATTAGTATACAATGAAATAAAGTAAATATGACAACATATGAAATTCAATAACGATAAAGAATATATAAAGTTCTGTATAAGAGGAAATATCCCTATATCAACATCAAAATGATAACAAAACAATATACTGTATGTTCTTTTTATAAGTTTCGAGAACATACAGACTTGTGGAAGAGTTTGGGAGAAGTGATAGCGTAGGGATGCCATGCAAGTTGATGTCATCAGACAAATGAACTCGATATCGGGTGAGACCTAACCTCTTGCTGGCTCAGGCAGTAAGGCACTGATATCGAATTTGTTAGTTTGATTACAGCACCTGGCATCCCTAACTCGCAACGATGCTAAACTTAAGGGATTGCCTCCAAACAGTCTCGAATGTGTGTCCAAGTTTGCAGTCCCTGAAACGACCACAACAAACTCATCAATTCTACCTTCAACACAAGAATATCAAGCCAGCCGTTTGTTCATGCCTTTATTCCCTTTAGAATTCAAACATAAAAGCGTGCAGAGGTGTAAATGCATCTCAAGAAGAACGAGCAGGAATCCAAGGCAAAGCAGAATTATTGTAGTATTTGTAGGGTGAGCAAAGGACATTAGAGTGGGGAAATGAGGACATTGGAGTAAAAATGAGGATAAGCCTGATGGAAAGCGAGAAGAAATGGATGAGTTTAGAAATGTCAAAGTATATTAATATCTGGTAGGTGCCTGTGGCTTCGTCCACGATAATTAATTCGAAGATTAAAAATTAAAAGCAAAATAATTAAAACATTATATTTATTAACATTTGCACAGCAATCATTCATAAACTAAACAATTAATGATTATATTGAAACAGCTAAAAATCTGGTTTTGGAGTGCATTCCACGATTAGAAAGCACATTTGTTGTATTTTACATTATAAACAAACGAAATGACCACGGTAAGCTGACAGAATCGAAACGATCGATAATTCCATGCGATATATTGAAAAATCATGATGCTTTTATTTCAAAGTCATGACAAAAAAAAAGGCAAAGTCACCTGCAATTGAAATGTTTTACCGAAAACTGTTGCTTCGATAGTGCAAAAAATTCACGTTTCCTGCCAGTTTTTCACTCATAACTCGCAAACAAAAGCTAAAATTAAAAATCTGACTTTGAGGTGCATTCGGTCACCCTTCAGTCCATCTATGTTTAAACTTTCAGATCTCTACACGCAGTAGATTTTGCTGGGCATCGTGCACTGACAGACAAAAACTTCCTCTTATTATTATAGATGTTAATAAACACCTCCTGGCATTTTGTAAAGACGAACCTCACACTCAAACAAGAATACCACCAAAAGAATGCAATGATGAAAATGAACAAAGGTCGATGGCAATAAGTTTAGTTTTGCCAAACGCAGTTCAGAGAAAACAATCTAGATTTAATAGGAATTACCAACTTTAAACATTAATGAAAGATGGTAAGCACACAATGTGCAAAGAATTTCAAATATTTGTTCATACTGGAACAAATATCTTACAGGCCTTATCTTTTGACAATTTTTGGCTTATAGAATAAAAATAACAATGATTAATAATGAAAGCATTGTATTTATTAACATTTACACGTGAATCATTCATAAACTAAACAATTGATAATTATAATGAAACAGCTAAAAACCCGGCTTTGGAGTGCATTCCACAATTAGAAAGCGTCTCTATTGTATTTGGCATTATAAACAAACGAATCTACCAAGGTGAGCTCACAGAATCGAAACGATCAATAATTCCATGTGATATATTGAAAAAATTATTAATGGATGCATAATCCTATATACCGAAAAGAGCCTAGGTTGGCCAATGAAGCCATCAACTTTACAAAAAAGGACATTTTGAAAAGACTGAAAATTTGTTCACAGACAGAGCGCAAAAGTTGGGGTATGTCTGCAAAAAAAGAAGACATCTGGTCACCATAGCCATGGGGAAGAAAGCAAAGTGTTCAGAGAAAAGTGTGAAAAAGAATGATAGAAGATGGGATGCTATCCAAACTAACCCCATGCAGGTACATATTGAAATTATTTCTTGAAAGTTCCATAACTTTTAAATTGACAATTTATTTAAAAACGCAATAAACACAATGTTCAAATATAAAGCTGCACACGGCACAGGGTACACCTAAAAGAGGGGTTAAGAGTTCAATGCTAATCCAGTAGTAAGATGCTGCATACCAGTTCAAACAAATCTATGCACTTGACCAGCAAGAGAGAAAATAAATCAATATAACGATTACAGTGAACGTCGCTTAATGTAATTGCGGATAATGTTATCACTTTTATGAAGTCCCGTACGGATTAATACTGATACACTGAAAAATGCTGTTTATTGTGATCAAAGATTCGGTTTATGTTATCACATTTTCCTTTTTGCAGCTTTACCGGTATTTCCAATTACTGTACGTTATTCAAAATTTCGTTTCTAAGGGTTTTGCTTCTAACTCAACTGCATTGTGTCGTATTAGAAGTAACGGTACTGTTCCCAGCTCACAGGATGACCAGTTCGAGGGGGTGGCATTACCTAACTTTCTCTTTTAAGCAATAAAACATGTTTCACCCCTCATCTTAGCTGTTTTTCATTTATGAAGATCGCAATGTCGACATGCAAAGATGGTTAGTGTAAAATGACAGAACGTGAGCAGACAAGCATTGGATGTTTTGCTAAGCAGTTTCACTACAAGTCAGCAAACTTCCAAAGCACTATGAGTATGAAATATTGGTTACTGTACCCCAAAGGGAAAATAGAAACAAAAGTAACTTTTTTATTGGTTGCAAAAATAGTTGATTGCAATCTAATACTGTATTATAAGTGGTTCAATGATTCACAGTTGCATATTATCTTGTATGTATGAATAAATAGCTTTTAATTTATTTTTTTAGTGTATTATTTTTTGTAGTGTATTATCTTATATATGAATAAATAACCTTCAATTAATCCTTTTGGCTACTGTTATCAATCG
This sequence comes from Ectobius pallidus, assembly GCA_964059195.1. Taxonomy (NCBI): domain Eukaryota; kingdom Metazoa; phylum Arthropoda; class Insecta; order Blattodea; family Ectobiidae; genus Ectobius; species Ectobius pallidus. The sequence goes on from CAXKWD010000001.1 coordinate 216,011,881, forward strand.
GTTAATATTATCAGATTAGCTGCATCCTGAAGTGATCACAATAATCGGTGTGCACTGTATTAAAAAAGAAACTGTTTACTGATTTTGCCATGAATCATGATAACAACAACAAGGGAAATTGCCAACAGACTCCTTCTGTCCTGTATTCTAGTCTCTGGTTCAGTACTATGCTGAGTTCTATCAACCTTGGGTGGTAATGATATCCGTTGGGAGGATAATGGTGATAATAGAGATAACAGTGAGAAGGATACTGTAATTGATAGAAATGGATTCCAAAACATAAGAGTCCTTATATTCTGCACTAGCAAGTGCCTGTTATTTTGCCCACGTTCGTTAATTCAATTACTAGATGTTTTTTAAATAATTTATTAAAATATTAAATAACTTATTGAAATATTGTATATATTAACACTTACACGTAAATCATTCATAAACTATTAAAACGATTATTAATGAGATTCAAGTTCCCTGCCTCAAAAATCCCCTGTATAGTGAGTTTGTCCAAGTTGATCAATGTTTTCCCATTTAGGGCCCCTTCCATACACAAATATTAAAAAAAAAAATTCAGATATATGCATGCCGCATTGTTATAAACAAACGAATCAAACAGAACGGGCTAACAAAACCAAACATGTACTATGTTGAAAAAACCTATTTCAGCGATGCCCTTTTTTTCCCGGTTGTTATGGCAGCAAAGCAAGGCCACCTGTAATTAGTTTCACAAATAGCGAAAACTGATGCTTCAACAACGCAATAAATCACATTTTCTGTCAGTTTTTCTCTCATATTTTGCAAACGAAAGTGAAAATTAAAAGTCCGTTTCGAGGTGCCTTCAGACATTCTTCAGTCCATCTATGTTAAACATATCAGATATCTGCATGCCCTACAGATAGACATTTTCTTATTACTTAGTTTTACAGTGTTACATCTTTCTAAGCCAACACAAATTGTAGAAACTAGAAAACAAAATTTTCACAGAATCCTTTGGCAAATGAAGAGGAGAAAGATAATTTGGCATTTTAGAGTCCAATATGCATTACTGAAGGAAAAAAGAGGTGCTAAAAATGCAGGAAGTGACAGCAAGGCATTACATGGTGTGAAAGCTGGGAAAGAGCCCTCTATAACCTCTATAGCCCTTTAACATTATTTTGAAGAACCGAGCAACGACGACATCGTAGTTATCTAGATCACTCTTTAAAAAAAATCCACATCTTTTTTTATACACCCCCATTTTTTAATGAAGAAAATAGGGTAAAAAGTCTGAAAATTTCTGAAGCAAATAAGGTATTACTACAATACAACACTCTAGTCCTCATTTAATGTTGGTGTTAGCATCTTCAGAATTGCAACGTTAAATGGAATTATATCAAGCAGGAGGTTTTTCCTAATAAGAAACATAGTAGAGAGTTCTAGAACATAGTAAATAAAATCAGGTTAACTGATGTAACAAAGTGCCAGAATGCTTTCGTTTAATCAGTGATAATTGCTATTATGATATGCAGAAAATAAGTTATTTTTGTAATCGATTTCTGAGTTAAGCTCCAGATCGATTCATTAAGCAGGGCTTACGGAAGAACCTAAGCATATATGTGAAGGAATATGTGGGTAGTGTTATTTGTCAAAGCTATCTGTATTGCAACTTCCAAAGTCGTACATGAATAGTGTAAAACAACATGTTGCCATGAGAATTAATTTGCATTTGATAAATCCTTTCTAATATATAACCCTAAAATAGGCACTAAATTGAGCATTACTCCGGTACTGATCAACCGATTTAGTCCAATCTCAATAGGCTTCTTCCCATGGACGTTGTAAATGTATATACCAAGATTCATAAAAATCCGATAAAGCGTATTTGAGTTATCGCGCATAAAGACACACGGACAGACATTTTCCCATCCCCCACAATATCTCATAAAGTATCATTCTGGCACTTAATAATACTGAGTGCTGTACTTCAGCCTACTTATATTTTATGTTCAATAGTCCGTCATACAGATATAGAGTTTCCAGATGTCAGACGTCTTGGTTTTTCGGTAAAGTCCCAGTTTATTATAAAATAGTTCACTGTCCAAAAAGCGCTTTCAGGACACCAGTTTGTCCCGGTTCATGCAAACTGAGATATTTAATTGTATGGAAGCATTTTTCTTTACTACTGAGGACAAGGCTATCGGGTTGCGAAAACGTAAATGGTTAATATATTTTTGTAATATCGTATAGTGACAGAATGTAAACCTTTATAATCTTCAGATCTAATGTGCATTGACAGACAGGTTTGCAACAGTAAATGTTATCCCTTAGCTTTTCATGACCATACCATTAGTATATGTTAGTAACTCAAGTGGTGTAGGTCTGTGCTAGATGTGACGTAGGTTTGTATACAAAATGTGCTGACCTTCACAATTGTGCAAAATAAACTAGCATCCAGTTGTGAAAACATTTATGTGTACAGACTCATGCAAAACTTTGATTATGTTTAATTACATATTTTTCTTATAAAAAATATAATTTTTGATGCTATACAATATTCTGAAGCTGATATATAGTTATTCTAGCTATTAATACTGTAAATAAAAAATACACTAATTGGGGTATTTATCAAAAAACTTTCACGAGTTTATCTTATTTATTAAGTTTATTAAGTATCATTACTTATACATTTTTTCGTAATAGAAATTTTCCATTTAAAAATCCTTGGCAATTCGAACTCTCCAGCTGACTTTGGGAATGTGACTGAATCATCTCACGGTATGAAAAGAGTCAATACTCCGACAGAAGTCGATTACTTTAGATAATTTGAAGATTGCAGGAGAATATCATTATTTCATAATGTCAATGTTAATAGCTATTTACGTACTAAGTATGCAAAATAAGGCTTTAGCGGACGTATCTAGTACACGGTGATTACAAATGACTGAAGCGATTTCACAAGTTTATTGCAGCTTTAATTTTTGTCATATTGTCACCAAACTTGACAGGCACACAGAAAAACTCAACAAGTTTTGTTTTACGCATCCATGTTTCCGATTTCTACCACGAGAGGGGAGGAGGCAGCAATTAGTCAAAATTGGAGCGAGCATATGTTGTGCTTGAGTTCCACTCTAGGTCTGCTATCACAGTTAAGCGACATTTCAGAAGGAATCGTGTATCTCGACATGATTGAATCGTGGCTCATGCCACAGTTGGAGGCCTACTACAACAATGACAACTTCATTTTTCAACAGGATGGTGCTCCGCCACACTTCCATCATAATGTTCGGGACTTCTTAAAATTGAGGTCGAGAAACAAATGGATCGGTCGTGGTGGTGGTCATGATGATAAAACATTCCTGCCTTGTCCTCCACGGTCACCCGACCTAACTCCATGTGATTTTTTGTGTGGGGTTATGTTAAAGATACAGTCTATGTGCCTCAATTACCAACCAGCCTACCCGAACTACGAGCTCGCATCAACGCCTTTCAACAGAGTGACAGGAATAAGTTGCAACGAGTGTGGCAGGAACTTGATTATAGGCTTGACATTTGCAGAATTAGCAGGGGGAGCATATAGAGCACTTGTAACATGTCAAAACAGTTTTTTTGTGTGCCTGTAAAGTTTGGTCACAATATAACAAAAATTAAAGCTGCAATAAACTTGTGAAATCGCTTCAATCATTTGTAATCACCCTGTATTGCGGCTGAGGCTGAAATAATGGATGAGTTCACTAAAGTTTTTGCTTACGTGGTGCATACAATAGTTTTTAGTAAAAGTTCTGTAATTTTCCTCCTAATGAGCTCAGTTTTTCACTCATTTTTAACGATTCTGCGTAAAGAAAGCAAAGATAATGGTGATTGTATCAGTAGCGCATGTTTATAAACTTCGCTTGCTGTGGATTGTTTCTTTTTCTTAAAAAAAAGTCTAAAGACATCATTCAGATGGTAATGTTGATTAATTAAACTATATTTACATCAACTGAAATTATGGATCATTTTTATCATATTTTCTGCAACGAAACTTATTATGCTTTGTTAAAAGAAGCAATTGTGCAAGAGGCTCATCTGAAGTCGTTTCTTACAACTAGCACTCGTGATCTAGGGGACTAAGCTAATGGCATAGTAATGCAAAGTAATCTGTGCGTTTGCGACCACCCCCAGTCATAAAAAACATAAAAAGTTATTATTATGGAATTTATTTTTTAAATTCAGGATTTCTAAATGACAAGGTTTACCATGCTTGTTAATAGATAATGAACAATAAAATTATGACCACTAGGGGTTACCATGGTAACTTTACCGGCCTAGAACAGTGCAGTGCTACTTTACATCTTGTTAGCAGTTCGAGAAACAGCAGCTTTGCAAAGCATGTACTAAAAAAGATTTTGTTTTAAGACTGCTTGGCTTCTGGAATTCCAGCAAATTCAGAAATCTCTTAGACAAATTATTCATAATATCAGTGCATTATTAAGGATCTGGACGTATGTACGTAAATGTAAAAAGCTTAAAATCATCAAGTAAACATGAAGTAACATTCCATGCACTACAGTAAATACTGTTATTTTATGCAAAGCGAGGTTATTAGGTTGGATAGAGAAAGCCATGCTGCATTCTTACCTTTCTACACATTTTGATTTGCAGCAGCACATAACCAGCCAATGTCTCTCGCAGGTCCACCACTTTCTGCTGCTGGAATCTCTCTATGTCAGTCAGGGCTTCCCTCGAGTATTCACTATACAAAGCCAAGTTATAATTCATAAATTATGTGCTCAACTAATAACAATATAATAATAATTTCATATATAAAATTATACTGTATTTTCCACTGTAATAATGCCTGGTTTCTATAAACTCATGAAATACCTATGGGATAACTTCTTCTTACTTACTTGCTTAATGGCAATAGACAATTCCTAAGGAAACTAAAGGAACACTATCTATTTTAAGGTTCATTGCCGCGCTTACCTGAGCCCGTAATTGAAACCTATTCTGTTCTAACTCCATCCAACCAACGCTCGCAAAGCCTACTTCCCTCAAATCTATCCTAATATTGTCCTCCCACCTATGTCTAGGTCTTCCACGCCGTCTTTCCCCTTCGGGTCTCCCAGTCAATACTTTTGAGATATGTCTTTCCTCTCCCATGCGCGCAACATGTCCAGCCCATTTCATCCTCCGTGATTTAATTACCCTTACTATATCCGGTCACGAGCACAGGTTATGAAGTTCGTCGTTAAGCAGTTTTCTCCAGTCCCCATTTTCATCTCTCTTAGGCCCAAATATCTTCCTAAGCCCCCTGTTTTTGAATAGCCTACTCTCGTATTATGTTCTTTCCGAAGAATAAGTGACCATGTCTCACATCGCAGGATAATTGTCTTATAAATCTTTATTTTTAGATTCCTGGACAAAAGACGAGAAGATAAGAGTTTCTGAACTGCATAAAAGCAGGCATTTCCTGATTTGAGTCTAGACTTAACTTCGGCCTTAATATTATTTGTGTCTGTAATTACTGCTCCCAGATATTTGAAGTTCTCCACTTCCTTACCCGATTTAAGGGAACTGGATAAAATTTAACCTCTCATAGGATCAATATGGTGGACGTACACAACCGATTATAATTCCTGTCAAATACAACTTTTTAGAAGTGCTGAAATGATTAGTAGTGCTGACTTGGTTTCTTGCTTTGGCAGTGAATTTCAGTAAATTCATTATATCTACCGGTATATTAAGTAAGCATTTAGTAAATAATACAGGAAACAATTTTTGCAAGATACCGAAATTTAAGGAAGGAGGTCCAAATAACATTTCTTGCAGGAGGGTTCATTCATCCTTAGTTACGCCACCGATTTGAATGGTAACCTTATTCAGTTTAATATTTCATTCCCTCACTGTGGTTCCATCAATAGTATTGTATTTATATGAATACTAGCATGTGCCCGCGGCTTCGCCCGCGATAATTATTTCAAGAATAACAAATAAAAAATTAAGAGCATAATAGTAAAATCATATTTATTAACACCTAAATCACGTGAATTACATAACACGATTAGATAGCGTCGCCTGGTAAAAGCGATCTCAGATTCGAGTTCCTTGGCCCAGAAAACCCCATGTATAGCAAGTTTCGTTCAAATCGAATGATGTTTGAACATATTTAGGGTTGATTATCCTTCTTCCGTGTAGGTTGAAAATGTCATATGTCTGTGGGCCTTGACACTCTAAACAAATGAATCGACCAGCGTGGGCTTACAACATTCAAGCGATCGCGATGCTTTTATTTCCACGGTATGACAAAAATAGCCAAAGCCAACTGCAATTGATTTGACATTGAAATGTATTACTGAAATCTGATGCTTCGATAGCGCTAAAATCACGTTTTCTGCCAGTTTTTCACTCATAACTCGCGAACGAAAGCTAAAATTAAAAATTCGGCTTCGAGGTGCATTTGCCCACCTTTCAGTCCATCTATCTTTAAAATTTCAGATCTCTGCGTTCAGTAGATTTCGATGATCATCGCGGACAGACAGACAAACACGTTCTTTTATTATTATAAGATAGCATGTGCCCGCGGCTTCGCCCACGATAATTATTTCAAAAATTTAAAATTAAGATCATAATAGTTAAATCATTATATTTATTAACACCTAAATCACGTGGACTACATACCACGATTATGTAGCATCGCCTGGTAAAAGCGACCTCAGATTAGAGTTCCTTGGCCCAGAAAACCACTGCATAGTGAGTTTCGTCCAAATCGAACAATGTTTGACCATATTTAGGGTTGATTATCCTTCTTCCGTGTAGGTTGAAAATGCCATATGTCTATGGGCCTTGACACTCTAAACAAATGAATCGTCTAGGATGGACTAACAAAATCAAGCGATCGCGTTGCTTTTATTTCCAAGGTATGAGGTATGATGACAAAAATAGCCAAAGCCATCTGTAAGTGATTTGATATTGAAATGTATTACTGAAATCTGATGCTTCGATAGCGCTAAAATCACGTTTTCTGCCAGTTTTTCACTCATAACTCACAAACGAAAACTAAAATTAAAATTCCGGCTTGGAGGTGCATTTTCCGACCCTTCAGCACACCTATATTTAAAATTTCAGATCTCTGCGTTCAGTAGATTTCGCTGGACATCGAGGAGAATTCCTTTTATTAATATAGATAATATGAATTATAATGATACCTTCTGTAATTTGTCAAACATCCATTTAATTTAATCCAAGCCCACCTGATACCACTGGTAACAATACGTTCTGTGAATTTGTTTTGATAATTCTATGTAAAAAGGGATTAAGTATTTTCAAAAACATTTAATTGTTGGCATTTAGAATCAGAATTTTTCAAAATCCTTTCTTAGTGAGCACCTACATTATGAAGCGAAGGTACTGTCAAAATTCCAAGTCTCTACCTGTTATAGTTTAGGCTGTACGTTGATTCCTGTCATTCAGTCAGTCATTCATTCAGTCAGTCAGGACAAAGCCTTTTATATATATACTAGCTGAAAAGGCCCGGCGTCGCCCGGGCTTTGTATTTTGTAATTTGAAATTAACTTTTGGAGGACTTTCGATTTTGAAACTCTAGGTGCTTATATAATATGTATGTAAAACTTGAAATGAAGAAAAAGATTTATCACACTCAAACTATTCCATCAGAAAACGCTAGATATAGCTTTTTATGGCTCATAGAGGATGTCGAAAGCTGCATTCCGTTGCTTCTACACATCATGCTTGGGAGGATTTGAAATAAGAAGAAACATAAATTAAATAAGATTGTATTGACTTGACGGAAAATTTTACTTCTCATTCTCATGTTACCATACAACCGTTTCGGTTCTGAAATAAGAGAAATGCAGTATCACTTTCATACTTTCCTCCCCTAAAACCCGGGACATAAAATACTGCGAGCATAGGACTCAAAATGTTCCATCCCATGCTTAGGGCCTATGATAAACATCCTTATTTCTCAACTAACACAAAGCATACAGCTATGGATAACGTATAAGCGGAAAGGATTGTTTACCTACTTCTGATATAGCATACTCACACACTTAAGTTATCCCAGCAATACGACCTCTTATTCTACATAAAAATGTGAAGTGAGAAAATATTTCTTGTGTCGAGGGTAGAGAAAGTTATGTGACTGCATTACAATGTGCTTTATTCTCGTGGATTTTATTCAAGAATTATTTTCACAAAACGTTAGCATCAGAATTCGTTAAAGTCCAATAAATTATTATGTAGTGTCCAGAGTCCCATGTGAACTATGTAAACAATACACTGTTGTCTTGACAACTGAATGGGATTTCATTTTTTTTGCATAATATTCTCAGAAATTATATAATTTTCAAGGGAAGGAGTATTTTGTTTGAATTTTAATGTTGACCGCTATACTTCCCGGGCTTAACTGGGTATGTGTGCAAAATTCCGTGTAAATTGGTAAAGAAATGTAGATTTGTATAAGGAACAAACATACATACATACATACATACATACCCACAAACACACATTCGACTTTATATATTAGATTATAAGCCACACTTTTTTTACCTAGATCAAGCCCAGCGAAATATGCCTGCAGCTTAAAATCGGGTGCAAGTTGATTCAGGCAATAAAGATAAAAATGCGCACAATACAGTTGATTGATCTACTGTGGCTAGTTCCTCCTCTTCAAAGTCCATCACCTATCGACTGTCTTGAATCTCCAGGAATATCGATATATTAATCGATTCAAGATCAAAAATACAATGATTTTAATTAAAGCATCACAGAAAATGCATAAGCAAGCAATATTCATTTAATGATGTGTATTCCGCACTATTGATAAATATGAGCTGCTCAAATGTAAAGAAATGCAAACAATGGTTATTTTAAACTAATGGTAACTGAAAGTGTAGTTATAAAAAATACAAAAATAGTGTGAAATTCAACAATGAAAGTCATATGAAGAGTAGAGTACTGATTTTTATTTCCTTTTCCGTCAGTTTTATTTAACGTTTGATGAATAAAATTATAATTTCGCAATTTAAGTCAGCTGATACTTTCTTTTTCTTATTTCAGGCCTATTTCAGTTAAGAAATGTGTTACTTTCATTTTATGAAAAAGAGGCAATTTATTATTTCACTTTGGGTTAATTTAATTTTTTTAGTGTTAAAAAGGCAGGGGTAAATACGGTATTTGACTATGATAACTTACTCTAGTTCCTCCTGGGCATTGCGGATGCTGTTCTTCCCCTCCTGGATCCTCTGGTCGAGCAGGTTGACTTTGAGTTCTCGTACCTCCTCGGTGTCGACAGTGCCGAACAGTCGAGACATGAGTCCGGATTTACCTAGACAAGAGATGAATACTACAGCCCGACTTAGGAAGTGTTCTAACAATGAAGGGGGCAAAGCAGGGACATGCAGTAACAGCTATTTGGAGTTTCAAGTCCACACAAATGACAGCAACAAGGACTGTGCAGAGAAGGACGGGAAGGTATGTCATCCTATTTAAAGTTTTTTAAACTCCCACAGGATGATCTAGCATTATTTAATGATCCTACATAATTAATTATTGATTAGTGGCTTAAGACTTTACTATTTATGGTAGAACAAAATTACAATTTCACACCGAACAGGACGGGAATGAGTAAAATAATTTTGAGAAAGCAATTGCCAATACATCTATGCAGGAAGAAGCGTTTCAACAAATTATCGCTATTCCAATCAGAGCTAAACTAGGTATTGTAATAGGGCTGTGTTCACCAACACCGATATCTGTTTGATCCTGGTTTTTAGACTGGAAAGGTGCGTTTCTCCAGCTGCAGTAACTTGGTTTTCCGATAATATCCTACCTAATGCTTTATAGGTGAAAGTTCGGCCAGAAAAACAGATAAAGCAAGCTAATTGCGACATCAAGATGGCACGTAGGTGATTGGAACATCTGATCAACATGAGAGATGACAGTGAAGAGTAATATAAACCAGAACAGAGAATAAGGCACCCTAGATGGATAAAGGAACGTATGTCATACTTGAACATCTATGACGCCATTAATTTCTGCACAACATTCAGGGGTAAAATGGAATTATCTGCTATGCGCCATGCCCCGTAGATAGTAAGACATCTAGTGACCATTTGTAGAACTACTAGCAAGAAACATCCTGCAGGAAGCTTTCGTGTTATGGCAACATGTACATTTAGTGCCTGGATGCAAGCCAAGAGTCATTTTTCCCTGCTGTTTTGCACAAAACCTGCCAGATGACGTTGGTTTCTCTTATGAAAAATTTAAGGGTCAGACAGTAGTAGACAAAAACCAAGCTTTTTAAAACCGAGGTAACAAACTGTGTGATGAAACCAGAAAGGTTTTCTATTGAGATAATGGATTAATTGTAGTTTTTGTTATCCTCAATACCGAGAAATTTTATCCGTGTTGGTGAGCACAGCCCTTAGACATTAATGAACTCTGACCATATTAAACATGACTGATGATTATTTTTTTAATTAAGCTGTTGTAAAGAAGCAAATTTTGGGGTATTTTTACATATTTCCTCACATATTTCAGAGTAAATTCACCATTAGTAAAATATGAAATTTCAGAATGAAAAGTAAGTAACTGAACTCAGTGCGTTACCATCCCTTGTAGGACTAAAAAAAATTCTAACCCACTGGTACCTTATTCTTTGCTGTAGGCTTCATATTGGTTGACAAAAGAAATAATACATAGACCTATATGATTTCTTATCAAAATCTGATCAGTAAATCTGCCAACATTATGCTGTGTCTACATATACAGAATTTTGAAGTTATATTTTATACTGTGCTGTATGAATTTCAACGAAAACAAAACATTATCGCCTTAGGTATGAACACACTCAAGTCTCAAGCTCCCAACTAATCAAGAAAGCGTGTAATGGGATTAAAAAGGAAAATACAAACATAAACACAGAAATACAGGGACATTTCTCTTCATCAGAACAAGTAATCACAGTATTGTCTCACTCCTACGTAACCTCCCACCAGATGGCCCTATAAGATTACAATGTTGTATAATGCTTATTTTTGTGAAATGTGCTTTGAATTTTTCCAGGTGCTGGTAATATAGGATATTTTCCCGGGCCACTAACCAGGTGGAGAACTGAATTAATTCCGACGTTTCAAAGCCAATCTGATTGGCTTTGAAACGTCAGAATTAATCCAATTCTCCACCCGGTTAGTAGCCCGGGAAAATATCCTGCTTATTTTCGTGTTTACAATTTTGTTCACTGAACAGCAGATGTTAAAAATACAATCTATTTGCTGTTATGCATCTTCTGAATTGTAGCTAACTGATGTGAGTTCTTAAGTAGGCCTACCATGCACTCTCGTTTATCACGGACTGTTACATGATTTTAAGTCATGTTCAGGGGTCTTAGCACAGACAAAAATATTCTTCATGTCTCCTTGATTTTCTCTTTTAACTAAATAACTTACATTTATATTAATGCTAGCAGACCCCCCGTGCTTCGCCCGCGATAATTAATTAAAAATTACGAGCAAAATAATTAAAACATTATACTTGCATGCAAAACATTCATAGGCCTAAATTCAAACACAATGGTCCATTAAACAAGACGTATAAATTGCTGTGTCCATATAAAACAAAACTTTGACCAGATAAATTATATTTTAGCAAGATAAGTACAAACACTGAGGACACAAAAATATCTAAATTATATTTTAGCAAGATAAGTACAAATACTGAGAACACAAAAAATCTTACCGAGAAGGAATTCTATAATATTAACGACTTACTTGACAACGTTATGATTGAGGGCACAAATTGGTTTGAGACAAATGGGCAACTCTGAGTGTGGAAAAGACACAAAACCTTCTGTTTACCTTAAAAATTACTTGTGATTCTCCTACTGTAAAGTTACTAAGGATCACACTTGATAATAAGCTATCATGGGGACCACACATTGACACAATATGTATAAAACTATCACAAGTGATCTATGTCCTATGTCATATAAAAAAGCTTATACCAAAAAACTATGTCAAAAATGCTTATTATGCATTTTTCAATAGCATACACCTGTATGGAATCCGACTGTGGGGTAATGGCAATGGTAGGCCTATACAAAAAACCTTATGTTTACAAAAGAAAGATGTACATATCTTGTCTGGTGCCAATTGCAACGACCTGTGTCGACCTCCCTTTATCAAAGAATGTATTTTAGCAGTGGTTAATATGGATATTTTCACTGTTTACTTGAAATAAAAAACAAGCTAAATGAATATGTAATTAGAAATGAAATACATGAACATAATACCAAAACCAAGTATTTAACAAATGAACAGGTAAATGAAAGTAACAACAAACAAGTAAATCAAAATGTTGGTACAAATCCATTTCAGTCACTCTTTTTAATAAATTACCACGTGAAGCTCACACAGTCGATTTCAACAGCTTCAAAATTGTATTGTAAGGCCGGTATTCATAGTCGCAATAAGTCGCACTTATATCCAAGTCGAACTTTAATCTCGTCTTAAGTTGAGTTTCTGACACAAACAAGTCGGACTTATGATGTATTTACTTTATAAAGTCAGACTTGACAAAGTCGAGCTTATTGGTATTCATAGTCACTAAATTACGACTTATTTGTCGAAATAAGTCGTACTTTATCAAGTCAAGGGTCCCCCTGACTTATTTCAGTTTAAGCCAGTACCATGGATAGTAATTTTTAGGATCTTGGCGAGTATTAGAAGAAACTCACGCCCAAAGCGTTATTTGCGAAACATGATGAATCTATTCAAATTCTTCAGTGACAATGAATTTTAAAAGAGATTTCGTTTCAAGCAGACACAATTTTGGAAATATCAATCGCCTATTTGTGTTTATAAATTTCATGTTGTATATCTCCTACGAGGGATTTGTATGTCGTGTATAAAATAATTCCACCTATTCCCTCGTATAAAATGTTTTTGTTAAAATATCAGCTCATAGCTTTGTCAATTCTAGAATTTATATTTGTCAATGTTTGGGACTGGCTCGTGAGAGGACCAATGCTAGGGATTGGACAATAATATCCGTGAGATGGATAAATGTAGGATAGCTTAATAAGGTAGCTTCATGTAAGTATGAAACAATGTACATGTGAGAAGTATAAGATTTCGGAGGACCATTTAGAGCAAGAAGGGACTATATCACGAGGTCACTGGGTACAGAGATCTAAGGAAACATATTGGTTAAACAATCTAGAATGTAATGAAATACTTGCACTTTATTAATACTTGTAACACTCGAAGAAATAATAGGTGAACACTGAATGATAATTGAATAAACAAGTTGAAACAATGAATTGGAATTTGGCGCGAACCAGATTGCACCACTAGAGGTAATTTAGTAAATTTTGTAATTTACTAATGAATTATATCTCAATTTAACGGTAATAAAATTTGCAGTAGAATGTATGTATTTTAAGTTATTAACACTTGATTGTTCACGTTTTATAGCTTCTTGGTGAGTGATGACGTCACACGCTATTTAATTACTTGGAACTAATAAGTGAATCTAATGAACTTATAATACGGCGAATAAGTAAATTATGTATAAGTAATTTACTTGAAATTAATAAAACTTATAAGGAAGTTTTATTTCAATGGTTTCTAGTGAAAATACAAAGAGCGCGAACTGGCTTTTGTTACTAGAACCGGAGCAGTGTCAGACCGTGACTTGATCGTGTAACTGCAGGCTTAATACTGATGAGGCTTCCTGACGCTCTTTAAGGCGTCTTTAAAGAGGGAATACCCGACACAAAGAACTCGTGATCAGGATATGATGAAATATACGCCTACTCAACTTAATGCTTGGCGCAAGAACACCTGGCGGATGATTTGAATTAAAACTATTTACTGCACATAATAAATATGCTGGAAAAAACACTTAGCTTGCGTGAACATACTCCGCGCCATTGACTATTAACGTCAATAAAAACATAACAGGAAGGCAAGCTATAATAGAGAGACACTTGTATGTACACGAACAAGCACTGACTCTAATTGGATGTATACATGTGATATGTATTGGAAAATTACTTCTTACATATATTGCAAGAATATGATATTGAATAAAAAGCACTGAGTTCACTATTTACATTGAAGCACACGACACTCTTGAACTGAAAACCAGAGAGAGGTCTTTCAAATAGCAAGATTGATAGAAAGAAAAATGCATGTAACACATCTCGCAAGAGTACGATTTGTTACAGAGATAGATGAGAAATGGACTTCAAGTGGAGAATCTTGAATATAAGATCATAGAAAGTGTCATATGCTACTCGTCTTGGGGTAGAGGACACACTTTGACTATGGGCCGCTTATATTCGCCACTGGAAGTGCGCACAGTAATCACTCGAACCAAGCCGTCTTCTCCCGGATGAGTAGCGGTGATCACGCCTAACTTCCATTGAAGAGGAGGAATGTTGTCTTCCTTCAAGATGACGACAGTACCAACTTGAATGTTGTCACTGGAACAGGTCCATTTCTGCCTTTGTTGTAGTGAGTGAAGATATTCGGATGACCAGCGTTTCCATATGTGTTGCAAATGATTTTGTAACAGCTGCCATTTTTCTAAGTACTTCTTATCTTCCGTAGGAGGATGTGAAGGTAGAGATATGAGAGGTTCTCCAATTAAGAAGTGACCAGGAGAAAGGTATGACAAGTCAGCTGGATCATCATTTAGACGAACAAGTGGTCTAGAATTCAAGCAAGCTTCGATTTGAGATAGAAGCGTAGAAAGCTGTTCATATGTGAGAATTTGAGCTCCCATAACTCGCCTGAGATGAAACTTCATAGATTTCACTGCTGCTTCATGCAGACCACCGAAATGGGGAGAATTTGGAGGAATGAACGACCAGCAATAATCGTGGTTTGCAGTGAAATTTTGAATTGTAGTTTGAAAATCTCTTGACTGCAATAGCAATCTGAGCTCCCTTAACTTGTTGTTTGCTCCAACAAAGTTAGTGCCATTGTCACTGAAGATTTCTTTACAGAGTCCTCGACGTGCTGTAAATCTTCGTAGGGCTGCTATGAAGGCATCTGATGTTAGATCAGAAACTAACTCAATGTGAATGGCCTTTGTTACCAAGCAGACAAAAATAGCGATGTAAGCCTTTACAGTAGTTTTACTGCGTGGAGCCCCATATCTTATGTTGAAGGGTCCAGCGTAATCGACTGCGGTGCGGAGAAAAGGTCTAGCAGGAGTTATTCTATAGCTAGGAAGATTTCCCATTAACTGTTGAGAACTTTCTGCTTTTAGCTTGTAACACGTGAGACATCTATGCAAAATAGATTTTACTACTCTGCGAATACTAGGTATCCAGTAGGCTTGTCGTAATGAAGCTATAAGCAGCTGATGCGAAGCATGTAATAGCTTGCGATGCTCATATTCTACAATCAGAACTGTTAAATGATGTCGGGATGGCAATATAACCTGATGTCTTGCATCATGTGTAAGATCTGATTTTTCCAACCGTCCACCCACTCTTATAACGTTGTTCTGATCTAGGAATGGAACTAATGCATGGATAGAGCTTTTCACTGAAACTTGTTTGTTGTTGCTAAGATCTTTCAGCTCTTGAGAGAAAGCTTCTTTCTGAGCAATTTTAACACAAACTTGTAGAGCATTTTGTAATTCTTCTGCTGCGAGAGGTCCATGATATTTGTTTTCATGGCGGCAGGCAGAAATAAATCTATACATATAACAAGTAACTCTCTGCAAGCGCTTGAGATTAGAGAATCTTGTAATAAAACTATCTTCTACTACAGTAGCTGCCATGCAGATGGAAGTAAGTTGCTCTGAGGAATCTGGAGGGCTTAATTGTTTTGGCTGTTCCGGCCATAATGTTGTGTTATGAGCCAACCACTTAGGACCGTGCCAACACAAATCAATATCAGACAATTGTTCAGAATATACACCTCTTGAAACGAGATCAGCTGGGTTGTTGTCTGTAGAAACATGTCGCCAGGCTGCTGTTTCAGAAAGCTCTTGTATTTGCGACACACGGTTGGACACAAATGTTTTCCATGTTCGTGAATCTGATTTTATCCACGACAGAACAATAACTGAGTCTGACCATAGATAATTTTGTGAGGTTTGAATGTTAAGGTCATTCAACACCTTGTTGTACAGTTTAGATAACAGCAATGCTCCACAAAGTTCAAGACGTGGAATGGTTTGCCTTTTAAGAGGGGCAACCTTAGACTTGGAACATAGCAAGTTAATTGTAACTTCACCTTCAATGTTCACAGAACGGAGATATATGCATGCACCGTAGGCCTTTTCTGAAGAGTCACAGAAGCCATGGATCTGTATATCTTGAAGGGTACCATGTGTGAGAACAAATCGTGGAATACGCATCGTGTGTATTGTACCTAAAATGTCGCAGATCTCAATCCATTTCTCTGCTATGTGTGAAGCTACCTCCTCGTCCCAGTCAAGTTTTTCAATCCATAATGATTGCATGAAGATTTTGGCATTGATAACCATAGGACTGACAAGGCCTAAAGGATCAAAAATGGATGATATGACTGATAGGATAGTACGCTTGGTAAGTTTAACTCGAGTATGAGTTTGGAGAGAAGGATGGGATTGAATCTGGAAGTTATCAGTTGCAGGATGCCATAGTAAACCAAGGGCATGTGCATTTTCAATGTTGTCAAGAGACAGAGGCAACTGGGTCTCTCGATAAGATGATGGTACAGATTCCAGCAATGCTTCATGGTTGGAACACCACTTTCGCAAGGGAAATCCGCCACTGTCAAGCATGAGGATTAATTCTTCTTGAAGGCGTAGCGCTTCTTGAAGATTATCATGTCCTGCCAGGCAGTCATCTACATAGAAGGAAGTCCTGACTGCTTGTGAAGCGAGAGGGTATTTAGCTTCTTCTTCTATTGACAGCTGGTGCAGGGATCTTATGGCTAAAAATGAAGCTGATTTAGTACCATAAGTCACGGTAGTTAAGGCATAATCTTGTATGGGTTCATCTGTGCTGGAACGCCACACAATCCTTTGAAGATTTTGATCAATCTCGTTCATTTTAATGCGTCTGTACATTTTAGAGATGTCAGCTGAGAACGCATACTTATATGTTCGAAAACGAATTATAATTGATGATAGGTCATCTTGCACTGTAGGCCCTAATTTCAGAATGTCATTTAGGGACTTGCCTGAAGATGTTTTTGCAGAAGCGTCAAACACAACTCTAGTCTTGGTTGTAGTAGACGAGGGCTTGATTACTGCATGATGTGGTAAATAGAAGCATTTTTCACCTGGCTGTGGAAGTGAAACCTTCTTCATGTGTCCCAATTCTTCATATTCTTGCATGAATTTTTTGTAATCTTCCTGCAAGACAGAATTGGTTTGGAATTTTCGCTCCAGATGCTCTAAGCGTTTTACGGCTTGTGGTCTGGATTCGCCCAAGGAGTCCTGAGATCGATTCTTGGGTAATTTCACTACAAAAGCACCGTCCTCTGCACGAATAGTGTTTTGTACGAAGTGCTCTTCACATTCCCTTTCTTCTTTAGTAAACACTGGTTTAGGAAAGTCTTCTAGTTCCCAGAATCGTCTTAACTGTGTATCAACATTATCAACAGTCACAAATAAATTGTGTTGAGCGAATGTGACCTTCTTGGATTTAATTGCTTTCTTGGGAATAGTTCCACTAAGTATCCAACCTAGTTCCGTGTTACTAAGAATAGGGTTATTAGGAATGACTATTCTTTCATTAGTGAATAGTTGGTAAAACAAGCTAGCACCAATGAGGATTTGGACATCACCAGGGATGTAGAATTTAGGATCCGCTAATGTTATTTCACTAGGAATATTGAAATGTTTGGGATCTATACGGACTGAAGGAAGTTTGTTTGCAATGTGAGGGATTACTAGACAACTCATTTCAGCCTGGAAATTCTGGATTCTGGATCGCAGATTAACCTTAACACTGTGATTGCAAGAAGAGGTGCCATTAATACCTCGTATCTGAGTGTCGACATCTGTGGTTGGCAGCTGCAACTTCTTGGCTAAACCTTCAGTTATGAAGTTCAATTGGCTTCCTGAGTCCAGTAACGCTCTGCATAACACTAAATTTCCTTGTCTATCTTCAAGATGCACTGCTGCTGTTGCTAATAAAATCTCCCTTTGGTTGGAATTTTCTTTTATCGAACAATAACTAGCAGGTACATTATCTGTAGATTCAGACGGTTGATGTGGTTGTCGAGGAGCCTTTTTACTGTCTCGTGTGTTATTATGTAACAGTTTGCTGTGTGAAGCCTTTCCACAATTACAGAATGACTTGATTTTGCAATTGTCTCTTTTGTGACCTTTGGAGAAACAGTTTGCACATAAACCTTTGCTTTTCACAAAATCCCAACGTTGATCTACACTCAACTGTGAAAACTTGTCGCACTTATATAAATTGTGACTTTCCTTGCAACAAGGACATGTATCACCTTTGATGGCAACATAAGATTGACGAGTCGTTTTTACAGATTTCTTTTGTGTATGTCTTTCACTTTTTTCCTTGGATGGGCTTGGCACATTGTTAGAATTGGATAGCACTTCTAAAGAATGAGCCTTGGCTTCTAGGAAGTTCATCAACTCTTGAAGCGGTGTGAACCTTTGTGAGTCAATTTTGCTCTCCCATTCCTTGCGTGTAGTTTCACCAAGATGATCCAATATTAATTGAATGAACATGACTTCGTGTAATGGGATTTCAATGTTGAGAGCTTCGATGGCGTTAAGATTGCTTTGAAACTGATTTAATAAGTTTCGCAAGTCTGTAACATTTTCATCTTTCATTATTGGTAATGAAAGTAGATTTTTGATGTGAGCTGTGGCAATAACTCGAGTATTATCATATCTAGAGCACACCAAGTTCCATGCTATAGTAAAATTCTCATTCGTGACTGGAAGATTCTGAATGAGCGCGTGAGCCTGCCCCTTCAGAGAACTCAGCAAATAATGATATTTCTGGATGGAATCCAACGATTCATTGTTTACCACTAAGCTACTGAAAGTGTCGTGATAGTGTTTAAAGTTAGTCACATCCCCACTAAACACTGGAATTTGAATCCTTGGAAGTTGTATATTTCTATTGTTGCATTGTGAAGTAGAAGATTGACACCTGTGATGCGAATTACCACTGTGATTAGATTGATGACTGTGATGAGAGCCTACACTACGCACTGGTTGGTCGTGTAGAAATAACAATTCACTAAGCTTAGCCTTTAGCACCTTGTACTTGTTATTCATCTCTTCGTCATACTGTGCGTGCATGTCAAGTTCACTTTCAGCTTCGATAATAGCTTCAATTTGAGTTTGTACCACTTCATAATTTTGCCACACTTCGTTAAGAGTGTCATATTCAACTTTTAATCGAAATATATCAACTTCTTCAGTAATATTGTCACTGTACTTCTGAATGTACGTAAGTTTTCTTTTAAGAAAAGCACGTTTTTTCGTTAATTCCTTCAATTCACTTTCCATCTTGAATGCGAAATGTGGAAATTACTTGTTCTTGAAGATTTGAAATTCTACCACTGCTGCACGATAATGCATGTATTAACTGTTCACTGTCTTCTTGATGTTCACTGAGGACCGGAATCCCACGATGAGTCGAATCACTGCTGCATGATGCTGTCTTCGATGCGAAGTTCAGGGTTGCTGGAACTCACGAACTGACCGACGCGGAAGCACATATGAATGAGACGAACTCGAGAAACGGTATTTGCGAATACAAGTATGCAATAAATAAGATTGTACCAATATGATCCTGCCCGGTAAAGGACCAATGTTTGGGACTGGCTCGTGAGAGGACCAATGCTAGGGATTGGACAATAATATCCGTGAGATGGATAAATGTAGGATAGCTTAATAAGGTAGCTTCATGTAAGTATGAAACAATGTACATGTGAGAAGTATAAGATTTCGGAGGACCATTTAGAGCAAGAAGGGACTATATCACGAGGTCACTGGGTACAGAGATCTAAGGAAACATATTGGTTAAACAATCTAGAATGTAATGAAATACTTGCACTTTATTAATACTTGTAACACTCGAAGAAATAATAGGTGAACACTGAATGATAATTGAATAAACAAGTTGAAACAATGAATTGGAATTTGGCGCGAACCAGATTGCACCACTAGAGGTAATTTAGTAAATTTTGTAATTTACTAATGAATTATATCTCAATTTAACGGTAATAAAATTTGCAGTAGAATGTATGTATTTTAAGTTATTAACACTTGATTGTTCACGTTTTATAGCTTCTTGGTGAGTGATGACGTCACACGCTATTTAATTACTTGGAACTAATAAGTGAATCTAATGAACTTATAATACGGCGAATAAGTAAATTATGTATAAGTAATTTACTTGAAATTAATAAAACTTATAAGGAAGTTTTATTTCAATGGTTTCTAGTGAAAATACAAAGAGCGCGAACTGGCTTTTGTTACTAGAACCGGAGCAGTGTCAGACCGTGACTTGATCGTGTAACTGCAGGCTTAATACTGATGAGGCTTCCTGACGCTCTTTAAGGCGTCTTTAAAGAGGGAATACCCGACACAAAGAACTCGTGATCAGGATATGATGAAATATACGCCTACTCAACTTAATGCTTGGCGCAAGAACACCTGGCGGATGATTTGAATTAAAACTATTTACTGCACATAATAAATATGCTGGAAAAAACACTTAGCTTGCGTGAACAGTCAATATTATAAAACATAATTAAAAATTATATTTGTCAATTTTATAAGATAATTTTCGTATATTGGACAATATATTTCGGCTATTCAGCCATCATCAAGTCCATTTCTTTCACGAGGTGATCTTACTCTGTTGGTTAATCCATTACAACAGCAGGAATTATTTTATACACAACATCAATCGCCTATCATTCATCAGCATTTCTGTCTGCTGGCATTTCATATCGGACCAAAGCTACCTAAGCTGTTTTGAATCTCTCTAAAACAATAATTAATATCGAAATAAATACATAAGCGTACCGGTATTAATTCTGAACGATCTCCAAGCTAATATATACGCAGAATATTCTAAAAACTATTAAGTAGTTTACTTACACGCTGCATAATATGATTGGATGAATTGAATTCTTTGTTTACAATGCACAGAGCCGTCTGTATTTTTATATCATGATAGCGAAATACGTACTCAGTTGGCTTTGCTTTACATAAAATCTGAAAAAATCTTAAACACTATTGGCTAATTCAGTTGTTACGGCAGTGAACGTGTGATTTTTCATATTATTGAGTTCGACTTTAGTATGTAGAATAAGTAGAGCTTTATGAAGTCAGACTTAATAAAGTACGACTTTAAAGAAGACTATGAATACGAAAAACTCATAAGTCGACTTGTCAAATAAGTTCAGCTTTATAAAGTTGGTTCTTAAGTCGCCGACTATGAATACCGGCCTAAGACTTTCTTGTAGCTTTGCCTTTTTACAGTCTAAATGAATTCTTAGATTTACCAAGAGTGAATATTTTGTTTTAATACTTTAATATGTATCCACTGTATTAGACAATGTCTATTGCACTGTAATGTAATGCCTAGAGACAAATAAATGATATTATTATCATCATCATCATCAAAAAGTACAATAAACAACCTAAACAAAATTAACCGAGCTGACTGTGCTGTTAGAAAGAAATTTGGCACTTCCCAGGTCATGGGAAACATATGGTGAAAATTTCAGACCAATAGGCTTAAGGATCTTAGAGGAGTAAGAGGACATACATACCTCTAAGGCGCGTTTAGTATAGTATAAATACTAACCTCCTTTTTTTCAAACTAACTTATGTTGAGCAAGCAAATTGTTTTACCTATTCTAACTGTATTCTTTAAAAATATCTTAACTCTGCTTTTTTAGAATTCCAAACAAAATAATCTTAAGCGTTGCACGGACCTGCGGAAATGCTGTAAGAATTGTGTGATGGTGAATTAGGGAAAACAAGGATACAGGATGTGATAACTTGCAGTGATGTCTCACCTTTCTGAACGTTGTCCTTCTCAGTGGTACGAGACACCACCTGACCCTCAGCCTTCTCCAGGTGCAACTGCAGAATCTCCTGCCGCCTGCACACAGCTTGCAAGGCACCGGCAAAGAACAGGTACTCCTTCAGCTGGTCTGCAAACAGCTCCTCCTCCTCAAGAGGCATGTCTATGCCTGCAGCCAGTGAGTCCAGATAGTGGCCAGCTTTCTGTACAGAAAAGGTATTTTTAGTACATGCTCTGCAAAATGGCTGTTGCTCAGACTGCTAACACACCGTAAAGTAGCACTTTACCATCCTAGGTCGGTAAAGTAATTTTACCCTACTAGACTGGTACAGAAAAAATCCGGGCACACAGTCCTCCGGGAGAGACTTTAAGCAGGGGGCCCGTGTCGTAGATTTAAGGCACGTTAAAGAACTCCAAGCCTAAATTAGAGCCTCTGATCAAAATTTCCCGGCCTTTCACATCCAAGTAATACCTTAGTTTCTTGGAGGG
The DNA here is from genome assembly GCA_964059195.1 of Ectobius pallidus. Taxonomy (NCBI): domain Eukaryota; kingdom Metazoa; phylum Arthropoda; class Insecta; order Blattodea; family Ectobiidae; genus Ectobius; species Ectobius pallidus. The sequence continues at coordinate 216,034,385 of CAXKWD010000001.1, forward strand.
TTGTGAGGCGATGGGCTTACCACCTGTCCCTCTGCCCTCTCTTGGAAAATAAGCGTAACTAAATTTGCATAGGTATCAGAAACCTCTAATTGGAAGCCCTTCACCCCGACACTGGGGATATAGGACAGAGTCAGTCAAACTGGTAAAGAAGCCAAGGTAACCCCTAGTGGACATAGTTCCAAATGTGGCTCCTAGATGTCTCTACAGTGTCTCCCAGTGTAATTTCAATTTTATATGTTAAGGGGTTTATTCTTCATTGTCTATTAAAAGCATAGTAAACCATGTCATTTAGAATTCTTGAATTTCAGAAAAAAATTTGATTATAGTAATAACTTTTTATATTTCTTATGACTGGAGGTGGGCGCAAACGCGTGAAGTTTGGATTACTAAGCAAGTCCCCTAGATCACGAGTGTTAGTTGAAAGAAACGACTTCGGATGAGCCTCTTGTAAAATTGCTTCTTTATAAGGCATAATAAGTTTTTTTGCAGAAAATATGATAAAATGACAATAATTTCAATTGATGTTGAGGTGGTACATGGGTTGAAAGGTGGACGGGTTGTGTGAAGGGATTTCTTTGGGAAATGTACTTACTTCGAACCTCCGTCGGAGTCCTTTTGGTTATGCACCTCAAACTTCCACGGCTTCCTTTGCCCAGGGTATTGCACGAATCATCTCAGGATAGTGTTATAGCTAGTTATACCTTTTGAAATGATAACCACACTATAAACTTTTAACTATCGGAATTTATTCAAATAAATTGTAAGTTGTGTAACTGTTTGTGCGTCGTCACCACTTTTGTTTCACTTGTTATTTACTTACGTGAATTATATTCTTCTTATTTATCACAAATGAAATAAAACTCACACGCTTATATCTTCTGAATGCGTTGTGCTTCATATGTGATGGTGGCTGTGAGAATCGCCATAGCTAGGTTTAGGTTTCGCGACTTCTCCAAGGAATACAATACAACGATCTGCTCTGTTCGAAGAGTAATGATGGAGTCTCGTCCTACCGACGCTATCTTTCACGGTTAAGGATGCTTTTCTCCCATTGGCTACATGTTTCGTTACGTAAATTATTCTTATTGGTTAAGCCAATTCGCGGGTTGGGATTATGAACTTAGTACGTTGTATTTTAAATACATACGTTTCTTTTACAGTTAATATTTGGAATTTGGAATTAAGAAATAATAATAATAATAATAATCGGATTTTGAATACATACGTTTCTTTTACAGTTAATGTTTCGAATTTGGAAACATAAAATAATAATAATAATCGGAATGAGAATTTTGATACCGAAAATAATAATAATAATAATTTGGATAATTTGAATAAATATTAATTATCTATTGTTTTATAAGTAAGCCGAAAGGGTGGAATAATTCCAGTTTCAATGTAAACATATTTAGTTTAATTAATCAACATTATTATCTAAGTGATGTCTTTATAAGTTTGTTTTTAAGGAAAAGTAACAATCCACAGCAAGTGAAGTTTATAAACGTGCACTACTGATACAATCACCATTATCTTTGCTTTCATTACTCATAATCATTGAAAATGAGTGAAAAACTGATCGCATTAGTAGTAAAATTACATAACTTTTACTAGAAACTATCGTATGGACAACATATGCAAAAACTTTATTGGACTCATCCAGTATTTCAGCCTCAGCTTACACCTCGGTCGCAATACTAGATTCGTCTGCTAAAGCCTTATTTTGCATATTTCATACAAAAATAGCTATTTTATTACCCTTCAAACCCAATTATATAAATTTAAAGTGAAATTCTAAATATAATATTAATATGGAAATGCACAGTGTAGCAAGTTACACTAAATTCAGCATTAACTTCACTGTTACTAATGTATATATACATCACCGAAAAAATGCATAAAAGCAGAGATATAGAATTAATAGAATAATGCTTTAAGCTAAAATGTAAGAATTTTTCCTCCACGTATTAACACTGTCATTTACGGAAACTGGTTATTCCACTGAAGTTGTCCTAATTCGTATGACAGCAGAATAATACAGAAATGAGGGATTTTATGTATTAGGTGGCACAAATGGTATTTTAATGTGTAAATACTGCAAATATTTTATTTCACCTAAATATCCACTGAAGTAGAAGGAAGTTAACACCGAAATCAGTCATTTTATTTTAACAAAAGATACAGTGCCTAGTGTTAAATTTTACCTGCAGACCATCTCCCATCTCTTTCTCCTTGGCACTCCACTCGCTGAATATGCGGCCGTAGTTAGCATGCAGCTTGTGGATTGTGTACAACCTCTCCACCATCCTTGCTCGCACCCGCAGCAGATTCCCAAGGTTATTCTAAGCACAAAGTAAAAGGCATTACTGTTTTATGTCCTTTCAAAAAGTGATGGTCCATATACAAAGATTGGGAATTCGTATAAGGATAACAATGTACAAGAGCATCAGTCGATTTTACTGAAGTGTCCAGATTTTTAAAACCAGTACCACAGGGGCGGTTTCTGGAGATAGTGCACACCCGAATATTAAGTAGCCATTTTTTTAAAGCAGGCTTCCTTAAAAAGCAAAAATTGAATACAATGTTTTTATGGTAACAATTGTCCACTGCCATGGGTGTATAGGTCTAGCACATTTGCCTTCCACCTTAGCGGTGGGTTCGATTCCCGGCTGTAGTGGGTTTTTCAGTCATGAAAAATCCCCGGGATCAGGACTGAACATCACCCAGGAAAATTAAAGGCTATATTAAAAAGTCTTCAATTAAAGTGGTGACTGCTAGAATAGGGTGTAGGGTATTCACAATAGATCTATTAAGGTTGCAGTGCTGAGAAGCTGAAGGGCTTACACTACCCCTTATTAATCTAATCTAATCTAATCTAATCTATGGAAACAATTCAGGAGTTCAGAGGTTAGAATCATATGTATTTACATGTGATAGTAAACAAAGAACTGGTTTGGTTTGGTTAAGATTGGGTATATGGAGGTTAAGAAACTTCAAGAGGGATTACACCTAGTGGAATGTGTCCACTCTGCAGGAAGGAAGAAAATGCAAAGCACATCTGATTAGAGTGCACGGAAACAGAAGACCTGAGAAAAATGTAAACTGACAGGAAATATCTAAGAATGAACAGTAGCATAGCATATAACAAATTATGTACAACAAAAAGCGAGGTTTTACTGAAGAAAGTAGGGAAATTCCTGTTTATAATTAATGGATAATGGGTAACAGAAAGTGGGGTAGTTAGTAACGCAGTATAGTTGGTTTAAATAATATTTTTAAAAAGTATAGTTAAGGATTAAATTGTTGAAGCAATTAAATGTATTTTTTTAGATTTTATTGGGTTTGTTCTTGTTCTGAGAGCCAATAGTTTTGTTTCTCTCAACAAAAGGGGCTCTGCAGCAAAGCATTGTTGTAACTGAAAGTCCCTGATGTATGTATTGAAGGATGAAATTAACCAATCAATCCAGAAGATCAAATTTTTACCCTTAAAATTTCTCAGCATGTGGTTTACTGCACACATCATCCATAGAAGCAGTACTTGCTTCAATGGAACGAGGTCATAGTTACCTGTAATTCATTTCCATAGTTCTTGATTGCTTCAAACCTCTTGTCTGGCTGCTTCAGCCTTACAGACACACTCAGAGACTTGAGTTTCGACTCGGCCAGTTGTAAATAACCTGGAAATAATAAACATTAATTACCAACTGACAGCAATGTTGTAGATAAGTGATTTTGTAACACAGTGAGGTCACAACACAATAATGTAAAAAAACACACATAAATTTTACTTCAGGATAAACCACCTTAAAACGTATGTTTTATGCAGCATTCTACCAGATTCTGTGAAAATTATACAAGGGCACAAGAAGATTTGATTTACTTCTGCCCTTAAGCAAACACCACATTGTAGAAAAAAAATTAAAAACCTTTTCGTAACACAACTATGACTTAAAAATTTTACTCTGAATTTTGTATCTCCTATTTACCTGTTTCCTTTATGCTCTCTCTCCAGCCCTCACCTTGCTGCAAAAACCCTATGAACTGCTGGTCAAATGAAACTATAGGATGAGATGCCACTCGCAGCAGGAAGTTCTGTGAAGGAAGAAGAAGAAAAAAAAAAATTAAGAGGAAGTTTAACAGAACACTGGGGAAAATGTCCTAGGTTTTCTACAGCTGGAATTTTGTTTCTGCAACAGCTGCTCTGTGATGCACAGTTCATAGATTGTTCACTAACACTCCCATTGGATACCAAAGATTTGTCATCTCATTGGACCTTCCTACCAACTGCATTGTTCATCCACATTCGTGCATTCTTCAGTCCCAAGAAAATAGGTCCAAACATGGCTAGATAAATTTTAATTCCAGAAAACGGTTAGGTTAGGTCTGCAAAAATAATTTAATGAAATTTAAGGACAGCAGCGAATAACAAGATAATGCAAATTATAGTATATTTCTACAGTGAGTCCCACGCAAGAGTTGGCCAATGATGCGGTTTTCTGCGTCATGGCGGGCACAGCTCCAACTCCCGAGCGATCGGGTAAAACATCTACGCAAATAAAGCCGCGATTGGTGTAATGGTTCAGGTTCTCAAATTTACAGTTGGAAATACAATGAAAATAACCACGCACCTCATCACAAGAGATGTTGGAAATGTTCTCCTCTTGTATCCACACAATACTGGCACCTTTTTAGGAAATTTTCTTTCATGGTCGTAAGTTCAGCTTCCGAGACAGATTTAATTTCTCTTGTAATATTGTCTTTAAGTTCTTCTAATGTATGGGAAATTGACCTATACACTTTATTTTTCAAGTTTCTCCATAAATAATATTCACATACTGTTAGAAGAACTTAAAGACAATATCACATAGGCCTATCACAAGAGAAATTAACTCTGTCTTGGAAGCTGAAATTAAGACCATGAAAGAAAATTTCCTAAAAAAGGTGCCAGTGTTCTGTGGATACAAGAGGAGGACATTTCCAGCATCTCTTGTGATGAGGTACGTAATTCCAACTGTAAATGTGAGAACCTGAACAATTACACCGATCGTGGCTTTATTTGCATAGATATTTCATGCGATCGCTCGGGAGTTGGAGAAACCCAAGTCATTGGCCAACTCTTGCGTGGGACTCACTGGATAATGCAATACTTTTGTTCATTTGGGACAAATCCCCATTTAAGGAAAAGAAAATTCTATCTCCATGAGTTTATAACTAAAAAGAGGTTTTACTGTACTTAAATAGCCTACATTAATGCAAAAGGATTACCTCCAGACCTGCTCGACGCCTGTCCACAAAATCAGGATCAAAAGTATCAGAAGCAACTTTCTGCCATGCGTACATCACTTTCTTCTCTGGCAGTGGAGGCAGCACTACATAAGGATAAGATACTTCCAAGTATGTTCGCAGCAATTCAAATTCACTGTAGCGTCGCCACAAGGAACTCAACTTGTTCAGAGCACCACTCCAATCAGGATCTGTCACCCTAAAAGAAAATACCATATATAGCCTATAATTTCGAATGCTACAACCTTAATGTACCAATGAATGCTGGTAAAAAAATTAGCTTACAATATAAAACAGTCAGAAATTTTCGGTCGCCAGATCACCATTGGCAATCAAAATTTGAGGCGACGAAAAATATTCAATTTTCAAAAACTGCTATTTTATTTACGTTTATTACTTAAATTCTGTAACAAATAGTCAAATTTAATAGTACACATAGTACATTGACAGGTCGTACGTCAAAATGAAGTTCCAATTATTAAGTGCCAGAATGGTACTTTCTGAGATTGTATGGTAGATGGAAAAATGTCTGTCTGTCTGTGTGTCTGTACACACAATAATTCAAATATCCATTATCAGATTTTCATTAAATTTGGTATATCCACTTATAACGTCTAAGGGAAGAAACCTATCGATTTTGAACCAAATTGGTTGACCAGTATCGGAATAATGATTAAATAATGGTTACATGATTTTTAAATGGGAAATCATCAACTATACTACAAAGACGCATCGAACTGTCTTCTTTCGCTAACCATAACCATGGCCTCCCAACTCAGTTAAGACATCATAATATACACGTTATCTATAGCAGGGAAAATGCATGAGTCAGCCATTAAATAAATTATGCTGGATGAGAATTGTGTTGTTATACAGAAATAAGAAAAATGCCTAATAAGTGTTGTGTTCCTCGCTGTACTATAGTAATAATAATGCTAACAGAGAGTCTGTCCAAGTGTTTAAATGCCCCCAAAAAGGAATCCAGATGGCTTAAATGGATATCTGTAATTCACATAGAAAATTTTATACCTTCAGATAACTCATGGTAAGTAAACACTCATTAATGATAAATATTTGTCAGTATTTTGTTAAACCTATACAGTGGTAGTTAGTGTGATTTACAGTTTGTGAAGGGTATTTATTTACATTAGTGCTAATGAATTGCTTACTAAACGTATTATTCTAATATTTAAATAGGGTAGGCCTACTCTATTAATAATAAACATTTGTTTTAGATAGGCCTACAGGTTATAACCAGGGCCCGGATTCTAATGACATGTCATCGTTTTATTGATGCTGCATAGACATAGACAATTGGTGGATAAATCCTAATCATGGCCTCTAGATTATAGAAATACATTTTTATTAGGTCATTTTTTGTCATTTTATGCAATTTTATATTTTTAGGGCATTTATTTCAATTTTAAGTCATTATTTTGTCATTTTCGTGTCATTTCCTTCCTTATTTAGTCATTTGCATGTATTTACATTGAGTGTATTGACTTTTTTTCTGTCGCTAGCGGTGCTGTCTTTGAAGTGTTGTTTGTTTAATGCAAGAAGGAAAAATTCGGCGTTAAAGTGTTGACATGTCTCAGTCGGAAGTGAGAATCAAAGAAACGTCAAAATTTTGTATTATATTACTATTGTTATTAGATTGACTTGGCACCAGATTGGATTTGAGAGTACAAACTACTGTTTACCCTCAATAAATAACAATATAATCCGGCATACTACAAAAGGAATTTAATAAAATAAGTTATTTACAGTATTTATAATTATGTACAAACTAGTCTATAACTTTGTGTGTACAATAATAATTTTTATAAATAAAATGTCAGTTTTTAGGTCATTTTTAATAATTATTAAGTCATTTTCTTTAAAATTTAGGGTAATTTTACAGGTCATTTTTCAAACAATTTTAGGTCATCAGAATCCGGGCCCTGGTTATAACAATAATAATAGTACAAAATCTGTGCCATGCGTATCAGAAGCAAATGAAATACGGCCTACTAACTCCACCTAGCACTTTAATATATCAGTTTACCTGATTTTATTTAAAACAGCAAAAAGTCATATAGGCCTATGTTCCTGTAACTTAAAGCTTTAAAAGATGTTACATACATCAGAAACTTCATTTTTACATACAATCTTTTGCACTAACAGCAGCAATATTGATATTTTGGAACTTACACGTAGCAAAGCGAATATAATAAATTTTTCTATATATGCGTTGGCTATACCCATTTTTTTGCTTCACTTACAATTATTTTGGTAATTCATATATTTTAATAGATTAAATTCATTAATACAGTAGTAGATATAGCTGTAGGCAGCCATTTTCATTAAGAATAAGATGACTGAATATTCGTATTTACAGAGAGCGCCTGGAATCTGAAAGCTTCGCGGCCGTTAAAATTTGAACATCTCATTGGCAGTGCGCATGCGTGAAGTGCTCAAGTCCAAGGTGAAAATATTGTCCAAAGCTCCACACGCTTTAGTTAACCACGTGGATACTAGCATGATACCATCAGTATTTTCAACTCAGCACGTTTCGCTTGCATTCAAATTCCCACCACCTCTGTCTCTGACGTGATCCATGCTTTCAGTTTGCGGGCAAGCTCTGTACTCCAGAAGCTTTTGGATATACCTGGAAGTTATCAAAATAATTTGAATTTCCAACGTGACAGTCTCTGGTTTTGGTTCCCTGTCTTTCAAGCCAATTATTGTTCATCTAATAACAATTAATGTAATTTATTGTTCAGCTGCTGTTTGTTACAGCTTCGTTAAAACTTATAATCGGTGAAATATTTCCAAAACATTTCATTTGTTGTAATAATCTGTTACAAATTAGTTGGTGCCATCCAAAGAAGAAAGAAAAATGAGTATCAATGAATATTCAAATTATTAATACTGATTTTTTTCCAAATTTGTTTTTTGAGGAATTTTAATATTCTTTCACCTTTACAAATGTCAGCAAATGTCACAATATTTAGTTAAAGAGCAATATTATTAAAATCACTCGAAAAAACAAAGATCTGCAAACTTGGGAAGATCATTAAAATATCCAAACTCATTGATCAATTCTGATACATCAGTTCAAGAAAACAATCTGATCCAAAAGTTCATAAAAATCCATCAGTGTGCATCAAGGTCTTTCTGAGAAAGATTAGGCAGTTGGCAATAGGTTTGTTCGCAAAGCAAATCCGTGACCGCTTGAGAATTTGTTGTACTGCGCATGTCCAGTCTGTAACTTACCCGTGATTTGCACTTTGCGAACGGTTACAAGAATTTGGAATCGATAGTTTCTGCGTTTAATCGATATGATATGCAAATAAAATATATATTTCCCTTTGACATGTTATAAATGCAATATACATCAACAATATAATCTATATTTTGGGAAATTTTTAATTATCTTCCATTATTCATACATATAAGTAGCCTATGTTTATAAATCTGGCGCAATGTTATAGGAGGGAGGAGTCAGGCGCGTGAAAATAGGTTACTGCGCATGTCTCTGATAACAATTCATGCTAGAGCCTGCAAACTTTTCTTATAGTACAGAAACTGTCCGTGAGAGCTTTGCGAACAGAAGATTGAAATCAGAATCACGGATTCTCGCTTTGCGAACGCGTGTGGAGAAAGAGCGCATGCGCGAACGATTTGTTCCTGGTTTCTGACTGCTTTGCGAACAAACCTAATGTAGTTGAAAATGAAGATCCTTGAAAAATGTCCTACCAAAATAATGGCAAATGAAACAACAAAGTGCATATAGTCAACTTAAGTTAATTACATGTTTTGTTAGTTTAAAAGATAATTTTCTAGAATGACTCTTTCAAGATGGCAGCAATAATGATATCACATATGCATTTCTGCATGCATATCAAATGTCAAGTATACATTTATTAATCTGTATATGGCCATTTCCTAGAACGGTAAATTCCTAGAATCACCACACAAACTGAGAAATGACGTGCTGTTAAACTAATACCACTGTTATTAATCTAACTGCCATTAACCTAGGGTAATCACAATTGGTAAACTGTTGTAAAATCTTTGTAAGCCGTAGCCCTGCAATAGTGGCAGTTAGGTTAAGAACAGTGAAATTAATATTTAAGAGACCTTCTGGGTTATCTCGGTGAGATTAATAGTTTAATAGTGATATTGACATGTCTGAGCGAAGATTCTATCGGTCAGTACCTCCAAATACCGAGATGCCCTCTTTCTTCATAGGATAATATTAAAGACTATTTAGTCTTCTGGTATTATGCTTTTATGTACGTATAATGATTTTCATGTAGCTCAGCGACATGATCGAGACCACCTATATGTTTCGACTATCCCATTTTACGGACCATAAGACGCACTTTTTACCTTGAAAACAGAGCCTTAAAAGTTGGGTGCGCCTAATGATCCGAAGTACACTATAAAAATTAAAATTATGGTAAATATTGCTGGAATGCCTTAGTTATGCACAAGTTGTTGTAAATGATAAAATTTTTGGCAAAGACTGTACATCATTGCACTTGTCACAATCGCAAAATGAGGGTAGCTGGAAGCCAGGTATACAATGCAAAAAGAAAACAATATTGAGTTCTCTTAGACAAAAGGAGTGTCTTCGCTGGGTGGTTTAAATGAATACAATTACTTCTAAACAGCCTTGTCCCGTTACACTTACGGTATGCTGAATTGAGGGTTAGAGGGTGTAAAAATATTTTCAGTCTTTCATGAGAAATCAGTTCAGTTGTTAAAATCTACGCGATGCCACCTGTATAGAAGAGATTTTTGTACAATGCAGGTTTTAAGTTAGAAGAGATTTACACCGATTCCATTCTAAAATATTATAATTATCTTATGTAATGAAGTATATTGTTCCCTTTAAAATATTTAGTTTAGAATCCCACTAAATTTATTTTCCTTTAAATTTCCAACCCAAAATTAAGGTGTGTCTTATGGTCCGGAACGTCTTATGGTCCATAAAATAAGGTAGTTTGTAATAATGGCAATTACAGTATATTACTTGCATCTCCTTCTACTTTCATCTTTTAGAACTGTTGAAATCACATTGAAAATTGTACATGATTCATTATAAATTTAAAGGAAGTGCTTGGTGGCACAGGGCACTAGTAGTACTCATTGTATGTTCAATAATTTTGATAGTGTTAGTCTCATAGAATAATCCTGTGCTAGACTCACTAGACTCTTATTCCATAGGTTCCAGGATGGAATTCCAGCACATCCAGTTAGTGTTTAATTAAGAATTATAATAAAATGAGTAGAAGAGAAGATGGAGAAAGAAGAGGAGAGAGGAAGGAAAGAAGAAGTAGGGAAAAAGAGTAAAGTTTTTATAATTTCTATATAATTTAAGATGTCACTGGTGGTCACCATCTTGAAAGGTCATATTGCAATTTCAGCTTACTTTGTCTCTATGAGGTACACAGTGTAGAAGTCACGAATGTTAAGGGCTCCTGTCTCCCTCTTCTCAGCTTCGGTCACACAGATCTCCATGTGATCGAGAATACAATCCTGTGAAAGATAAGTAGCAAGTGTGTATCATTCTCAATAAAAAATCAATGATAGCCAAGGGAACTATTCATGCTATTTTGGGTATAATCCCAATGTAGGGTACCGGTAACCCAGATTGCAAAGCGCAGGTTTTCACACATGATGGTTACCAGTAAAATGGCTGGTGTGCTATGTGTTGGCTGCAATGTTAGGTTAGGAACAGTGATATTAGTTTAGTACGGCATACTGAACTCTCCCATTTCATAAAAGTGTCATTAATGTCACCTACGAGGTTTTCCTGTTGGTTAACCAGTTTACCCAGAATACTCTGGTGGTGTGACATCACACCTCTAATGTCTAATCACGAGTTTCTTCATCACACGGAGATGCATTGCTAAACATGAAACTAGTGTTCCTGATATGTTTGTCAATCCACTCCTTGGGCACTCCATATTCACACTGCTGTACATTGCATTCGGGGGGCAGTGGAAATCTAACCTCACGTTTATCCCTTACAGTTCTTATCAAGGTCAACCAATCCTCTCCCAGGTCTCCTTCATATCTATTTAACCCCAGGGGAGGGGTTGTGAGGCGGCATCTTCTTCAAGCTTTATTCTGTCACCTGATGAAGACCCTTTGGAGAGGGTCGAAACAATGTGGTAACAAAGCCACAAAATATATGCATTGGTAATTATTTTATTAGTTTTAACTTTTTACTAATTGACTAAACAGTGGAAAATAGGACCATCATGTATAGCCTAGTAGGTGGAAATTTTGCTACTTTTTGCTAGATTGTGTTATAAAAGAAAATGTATCATTTAGGGCAAGTGGGTTGGACCAAAGCATTCATCAAGACAATATTTGCTCTCCACAGAACGATCTATAACAAGATACGTGTAATATTAGATGTTTTATGAAGAAAATAAGGAATCTCAATTTTAAAATTGGGGAACGCTACAGTGGGATTTTACTATTAATATAGTGGCAAGTAACTCTAGTGGCAACACCGTAACCAATAATCACCGTATTCAATATTATCAGGTTGCCTAAACGATGAGATTGATTCTGCATACCATTCCCCATGTCAAGATCATTTGCAGAATTTTGTACATTTTACTTTTCTACTTCTTCACATTTTTTTTTAATTCACAAATTTTTAGGAACAAACTAAGTTTATAGCCTTAAGTTACATGAATTCTGCACGCTCTAAAAAACATTACAAGAAAGAAAGAAAGAAAGAAACAGAGGGAAAAGAGAAGAACAGGCCGCCCTTAAGCTCCTCCCACACAACTCACTATTTAAACAATGAGACACATTTAGGTGGCAATGGTGGAACTACTAGCAGTGTTGAAAATTGGAAAAAATTTTCCCCTGCCTCCTCCTTTTTTCCTCTTTCCTCCCTTCTCTCCTTCACCCTACCTACCTATTTAGGACCTATTCCTATCCTACAAATTTCTGCATCTAACAGGATTCAAACATAGGACTGCTAACATGATAGTTATCTTAACCACTGCGCCATCGAGTGATTGTTGTGGTGAGAAAAGCAAGAATTCATCTATTTCAGTTGTTTTGGTTCAAGGGTCGTTTTGATTTTATTTATCAACTTGTCATGTGGGTGGCATACCATTCAAATCTAAAACTCTCGTTCCCAAATCAACCTCTATAGAGGGGTACAAGGCACTTGCCACAATATACAAGGACAGTTGGTCATCCTTCTTCGCTAAGAAACAAAATACATCACACAGTCCGTGCAAATGTGAATATCGAGTGGGCGGAGCTTAAGGGGCCACCTGTTTTTTGATTTCGCCAAAATGGTATAAGGAGTCCCGTAAAATGGCTTAGACCTATTTGATTTACATGGAGTTATTACATTTCTTCCAATAGGCTATAGTCTATGGGGTTACCGTCTATATTTATAAGGGCTAAGTGGAAGTCTTCAATTTGAGTGACAGATGGTCCGGTAAGTATAATTTAATTCTTTTCGGATCTTGATTGCTTTAAATTAACGTAAACCTCAAACTCCATGCATACACAGAAAAAATCGATTAAGAATATACGTGGGGAATCAAATTACCGAGACGGTAATAATTAATGCAATTATCTCGCCTGATGTCAGACCAATGGGTTTCGGACTTTTTAACTTCTTTCAAAAGTGGTTTCAAAATAATATGTTAATACATAGCCATAAAATAATATTTAAAAAGCAATAAAAACACTTCAAACCTTCTTTTCTTCTTCCTTCATTTCTGTATTAGCATTTTCTTTCTCTTCAAATTCTTCTTTAGGGCAGTTATCCTCCATCTTTGATAATATTACTGACCCGACCCCTCGTGATACTTTTGGAAATTATACAATAAATTGCCCTCTGGTGGTACAGAAAGATACCGATTGGCGCGAATTTTAATCTGGTCAGTCAAAGAGTCCTGGCCCTACGATAGTACTTCCTATCCTTTTACCGTTATTTCTTTCATTACCAAAATTAAGGAATCACACATGTCTACTCATGACTAGTTATTCCTTAAATTGTACTGGCAGTCACCGAGTCATCTGCTTCCTTAAGCAATACACATTTTTGGAACTTAATTATTTTGTTTATAACAATTTTATAATTTTTATAATGCCTTCTTTAATCAGGCGCTGCGGTACAAACTGGAAGGTCGCGGGTTCGATTCCCAATGAGGTTGTTGGAGTTTTTCCATTGGCCTAATCCTTCTGGTGGCACTATGGCCCTGGGGTCGACTCGGCTTCTAATAGAAATGAGTACCAGGAGCAATCCTGGAGGTAAAGGTGCATAAGGTTGAGAACCTTACCACCTTCACGTGCCGGATGTCCAAAATCTGGAAGCCTCAACGTCCTGGAACCCTCTGGGCCTCCATGGCCTGTCTAGGGATCACTTTACCTCTTCTTTCATCATCAAGAAATAAAAATGATTTAGCGAGTATACCACATAAAACTAGCTTATTTGAGAAAAGCTTCACATATACAGTACTCAAATTATACAATGGTTTACCCCAATCCATTAAAGAAATACCTGCACTATGTAAATTTAAAAGAAAGGTATGTGAATTTCTTCACAGCCACTGTTTTTATTCAATGGATGAATTCTTTGACCACAATCATTCATAAGCAGTTTTATTTTTCAAAATTTATTATTTATCTTGATTTCAGATAGCCTGCTAGAGGATTTGCGGCCGGATAAACCCACGAGTTCATATAGTGACAGTGTGAAACATGATATGGACCAAATGGCCTCATGTAGTGATGACTTATGGAAAAATGACTTCATCATTAAAATCTCCATGTACTGTAGAACTAGGACAGGTGTTGAATTATTCTGGTAATAGGGTCATGCAACAGTTAGGACTGGCTCAATCTTTCGGAGAGCGGCTTGGTTGACTCTGGTTCCCTGTTGCTAGGGTTTTGTAGGTGGAGTGAGCTCGCTAAGGCTGGAGGAACCTTCATCTACTTTTCCTGTTCTAAATTTTATACTTACCGTATTTATTTACCTTCATTATGTTACATTGTCATGTAATTATGAGTTACTATTTGAATACTACATTAACACGTATTTATCCTATTCCTAATTATTAATTTTTATTACTAGAAGAGATCATTCAGTATTTATAACCTATTGATATAAATAATTAAACAACAGGATAACTCAGCACCTTTGTATTTGTATTTGTATTTGTATTTTTATTTTTTGTATTTTTATTTTTTATAATTTTACTTATCTGAATTATAAAACTGGTACTTAGGCTATAAATTAATATAAGTCAATAATTTGCTAATATCTATATTTTATACTCTGTAAAGAAATTTTCATATTGTACATATTTCTTCAACTGTAAGTTTATATTTGTATTTTTAATTATATTGACGTGTCCCATAACATGCATATGTTCCGATGGACTTAATAAATCAAATCAAATCAGCATTCAGCACTAATTGAATCATTTCTTGTGCTCACTTTAGTCATTTTCTTGGTATTTCTCCCAACTGCTGAAACTCTGTGGATGCATTTTCAGCTAGCTGGCTCAAACACTTCAAGAGAATGTTTTGTCAAGCATGAGGCGTGGTGATGTAGCCCCTTGAATGCAACGACAACCAGATGTTCAGGATGGGTTTGGAGTCAGTGAGGAATTTTATACCAAACAGTGCTCTGAACATAAAGTTTCAAGTATCTTCACTCGTTTGGGGCGAGATATACTGACATGCTTGTTTTTGTCAGATCAGGTTTAGGCATGGCTATAGGGTACTGGGTAAATAAATTACCCAGGGTGAACCAAAACCAGCACAGCCGCCTTGTAGTAAGTACCGGTAGTTAGTTCTACAAATGCTAGGGGACAAAGCCCATATTAGGCTTTTCACGAGTTAAACACATGGTTTCTAGCTAATAAAATGACACTTAATATTGATAAGACCCATTTTATACAATTTAGAACAAAAAACAGATGTATCTCAAATCTTGAAATTAATTATGGAACACAAATCATACAAGAAATTAGCAATGTAAAATTTTTAGGACTGCAAATTGACCAAAATCTTGACTGGAAGACACACATAGAAATGATAGGTCCAAAACTGAGTTCAGCGTGCTTTGCTTTAAGAATTTTGAATAATATATTAAAACAGGATGCATTACTTATGGTATATTTTGCATATTTTCACTCGGTAATGAGGTACGGGATCATATTCTGGGGCAACTCTTCCCATAGGGAGAAAATATTTAGATTACAAAAGCAGGCAATAAGAATAATATGTGGAAAGAAAAAAAGGGAATCTTGTAAACCGCTATTTGAAAAATTAAAAGTCCTCACTCTTACAGGGGAGTATATATACTCTGTTATGTGTTATGTAGTGAATAATATTGATAAATTTCAAACTAATTTTAGTGTACACGGACGTACTACCAGAAACATGAATGATCTACACAGACCAAATAACTCGTTAAAACTCTTTCAGAAGGGTCCTTATTATTCTGCAGTACAGATATATAACAAGCTTCCAAACAACATTAAATTATTATGTATTCAAAGAAAGAGCAAACCTTTCAAAACAGCTGTCAAGGAATTTTTAATAACTCACACCTTCTACAATTTGGAGGAATATTTCCAGCTTGGATAAATTTGGCAGCTTACAGTTTCTGTAGGCCTATATTATTGTTATAACATGCATGTATTTTTTGATCTGACGTGTTCTATATCCTTGAGCCCCGCTCAACACAGGATCTACAGGACGAGATATCTACATCTACATCTACATCTAGAAATCCTGGTCCTTCAAGTCTAAGGGTTGGATCAGCAGGCTAGTAACTTGTTACCGGCAAAATGGTCAGTTTCTAAAAGTTTTGACAATGTGCTTCAAAAACAGTTATTGTGGTATGGTCATGTGAAAAGGATGGAAGAGGAAAGGTGGCCAAAAAGAGAGCTGAATTACTATCCATGGAATAGAAGGAGAAGAGTAAAACCTGCAACTCAATGGAGAGACGGAATTAGAGTGGTTATGCATGACAGAGCTATTGGAAAAGATGAATGGAGGGATAAAGAGACATGGCGTTCAAAATGTGTGATGTGACAGAGGCTTTAGGACCCCTGCTTTATAAGTACGAGGGCTATTTTTTTTTCAACTTCCCATGGGGCATAAAATGAAAACCACAATGAAAATCGAAACTGTTTTATTTGGAATATTTAGGTACACCTCCTAGCTACTTCTGTACATAATCTTGCTCCAATTGAGACATTTTTCATAGCGTAGCCAGATCTTGGTTTGTTCGGGAAATTTTTGTGCATCCATGGTCTGCAATGTTCTTTTGATTCTGGGTTGTCATAACGAATCCACATTCCATCCCCACATGATGGGTTTCGAAAACTCGTTCCTGTGCCGAGTGACTTTATCTTTTTCGGCAGCTGAAGAAAGATCTGGGAGGACATTGCTTCCACACCAACAAAGAACTTCAGAACACTTCAAAATGCTGTGGAGACCCTTCTCAATACACTGGCGCAAGCTTCTATGAAGAGTGTATTGGAAAGTTGGTACCATACTAAGACAAATGTCTCAATTAGGGCGTGACTATGTAGAGAAGTAGCTAGATGGTGTACCTAAATGTTCCAAATAAAACAATTTTGATATTCACTGTGGTTTTCATTTTATGCCCTGTCATAGGTTGAAAAGGAGTAGCCCTCATACATCACTACAAAGTAGACAAAAAAGGAGTTAGACACATATGATATAGGACATGTAGTTATCTCTATAAGATAAAATAAAATCTTAAAATAAATATTTTATTTTGGTTTTATACAACATTGTATAACAATCTCATATATATGGGTAATATAGGAATGCATGTGAACCTTGTGCTAGGTTGAAAGTGTAAATGAGTATATTTATTATGTTGTGTAATGTTATCTGTGTACAGCAGCGCTGGAACCTAGGGGCTTAGGCCCCTGGTGGGCAGAGCCCCCACATACCGAAGTGTTTATGGTATTTATATATTTTAAAAAAGGTTAAAGAAAATTTTTTACTCTTAGTGGATAAAATACCTTAAAAATTAAGCACGACGTTTCAGCTCTTCCACCGAGCTTTCTTCAGGTGCGCTCCACTCAACGACTGACTCTCTGGATGAAGAAGACTCCACTCGTTCCAGCTTACAGAAGTAGAAAAACAATAGGGGAATACTTTTCTCGGTATAAACGAATTGGATAAACAGAGAACGATGCCCGGGGTATACTCTGTTTCTTGTAGTGACTGTAAGGCTTTGTATTTTGGGGAAACTGGAAGAAGTTTCAGGGTTAGGTTAAAAGAACACGAAAGGGACATAAAGAACAATAAACCCGCAACAGGGTTAAGTGAACACATGATACAACACAAACATCACATTGGGGAAGTCAGTATCGGGAAAATTGAGCCAAACAAGGTTAGGAGAAAAGTATGTGAGGCGTGGAATATTGTGGGAAATAGGGTTGCAAGTTTGATAGATACGACGGGGATTAGGGGGATGAGTGGCTGGATTTAGTTAAGAGATTGAGAAAAGAAGAAAAAACAACAGTTGCATTTCCAGCATTACCAGGAAATGTGTTGGCAGGCATGGATTTTAGCATTCCACCTTAATGGATCGATAAACATTCGAGATGCACGATTTTTATGATCGATAGTGACAGGACGGCGGAACGAGTGAAGTCTTCTTCATCCAGAGAGTCAGTCGTTGAGTGGAGCGCACCTGAAGAAAGCTCGGTGGAAGAGCTGAAACATTGTGCTTAATTTTTAAGGTATTTTATCCACTAAGAGTAAAAAATTTTCTTTAACTTTTTTTAAAATCATCAACTAGTGGAAATTATGGACCGTTTTGCAAGTTTATTTATATATTTCTTAATAATGATTTTTGAATACAGCAAACTCATGATTATAATCCAAACATTAGAATTATTACTAGTCTAGTTTGGGGCAATATTGTTATGGCCCATGGAGTTTGCTGTACTTTATTTTGTCTGTTTGAAGCACCTTACTATCATTCTCGTAATTTTGATCCTTCTTTTTACAGATTGAGATTGCACTTTTAGTTCGTGAAAATCATAAATGTTTGTGCAAGAATATTTTGCATTAAAATTTGCTGTTGTCATGGGAAATGTTAAACAAATTAACTTAAACTCCACCTAGATGAAAATTCTGACTAATCAGATTACAAAAATATGAAAACGGGAATTGTTAACTTTCCAATTTATCATATGATGAAGAATTATGATTAAACAAATGCAAAAAATATTGTCATACTTTTATGGTTTAGGCCAGGCAAGTGCTTCTATCTCGAGTCTCTTAGAGTAAACTCATTTTAAACATCAAACCAGTGTCAACATATAAGTACATTCAAATAAAATAAATAACGATACTTACTTACTCAATGGCAATAGACAATTCCTCAGCAAGCTAAAGGAATATTTTCTATTTTATGGAACCCAAAGGTTCATTGCCGTGCTTACCTGAGCCCACCATTCAACCCTATTCTGTGCTAACTCCATCCAATCATCCCTCGCAAATCCTACTTCCCTTAAATCTATTCTAATATTGTCCTCCCACCTACGTCTAGGTCTTCCAAGTGGTCTTTTCCCTTCGGGTTTCCCAGTCAATACTTTCCTCCCCCATGCGCGCAACAGGTCCAGCCCATTTCATCCTCCGTGATTTAATTACCCTTACTATATCCGGTGAAGAATACAGGTCATGAAGCTCGTTGTTCTGCAGTTTTCTCCAGTCCCCATTTTCATGTATTTTAAAATAACAATACTAGCATACTTTAATAATACTATAGTGTAGTATGTGCTTCGTTATAAGAAAGGAATGAACTAGATTGAATTAATATGCCTGTGCTTCGAAACTAAGTTTTGTTACTCTGAAAAAATATTTTATTGTGTGTGACATGAGTAAAATCACTAATAACTTAAATTGCAGCTTTCTGAAAAATTTGTCAAGAGACATATGAAAGAAAGTTCAGAGAGTTTGGTGATGCCTTGGGTTCGGATGTTTAAGACCTAAAAAAGTGGAAAATATGACTGCAAATATGCCCTTAAAAATGACCAAATATGACTAAATAATCCTAAGTATGACCTAATAAAAGAATAATACACAACGCTAAAGTTGGACACAAGAATGAATAATAAAAGAATGTATTTTCTAAAAATAAATGAACTAGTATATAATGTGTAATGACATTAAATTCTTATATCACATGAATTCAATCAGATAATCACTTTTTAACAATTTTGGTGATTTACAGTTTTACTTGTAATGAACTATTGATTTTAAAGAATTTGCTCCTCTTTGCTCACATCTTCAGCTACATATAATATTTTGTAGACCATGTGCGTCTCTATAAAATATGAACAATTGCATTCATTTAAAATTAAGATACCTATTTATTGAGCATAAAGATTAAATTAATGAAATAAAATTTAAATTTAACTCGATCATTTAGTGCAAATACTTTAAGTTATAAATGTGCTCCTTTACCGAACTTATAACTGAAATATGTTGAATACAAATATGACCGAAATATGATCAAGACCATAAAAATAACCAAAATATGGCTTTATATGCAAAATAAAAACGGTTTGATTAGGATAACAAGTATGCAATTCATGTTTAATTTGTGTTTGCAGCCGAAATGAAGGTCATGATAAAAATATGACATGTCATAAACATCCGAACCTTAGTAATGACTGTTAGAGATATACAGTGGTTATTTTGGTGGGAAAGAAAGATCCCGAGGAAGATATTTGGAGCAGTAAGAGAGCAGAATGAATGGAGAATGAGGACCAATTCAGAGTTACAAGATCTGTTTGGTCAACCAGATAATGTTGTCAAAATGAAACAGGCAAGAATTAGATGGGCAGGAAATTTCCATAAACCAACTTACAGGGAAACTTGAAGGGAGGAGGAGAAGAGGAAGGCTTAGGAAAAGATGGCTCGTAAATGTCAAAGATGACCTTAGAAAGATTGTGTTAAATGCTGGAGACAGAAAGCTGAGGACCAAGATGAATGGAAACAAGTGATTAAGGAGGTCAAGGTCCTTCATGGACTGTAGCGCCGACCAGTAAGTATATACCGGTATGTAAAAGAAAGCTGAAGTATAAATTTCATCCTGAAATGAGTTAGCTTCTCTTAAAAACTAGTTTCCATAGTTCGATGAAACATGTAGAAAACAGTGTTTTGTTTAGTTTCAGTAGTCAGTAATTGAGCCACACCAATGTTTTCCTTGTGTTGGCACACCTGTCAGCATATTCAAGACGCTCTTGCAGTCAGGTAGTTCACTAACCATGTACTGATTTCTTCGTAGTGTTTCTCTGTCCACAGTATATCTTCGTCCATTGTTTCAGGAATCCATTTGTGTTCTTCTGCTTCCAGATCAAGACCATTTTCTTCCAGTAGTCCTTTCAGCTGGAAACATATAATTTCAGTCTAACTTGAATTTAATTTATAATACCTATGCAGGGTGTTAATGAATAACACCGAAATATTTTACCTGTGTGTAGAGGGGACACAGAGAAGCAACTTTTATTTAACAGGGTAAAAATTTTCTTTAAATTGACATCATGCCTTATTAGTGATCAACAAAAATGTCATAATTTAGAGTTTTCATAATTTTCAAAATTTACAGACTAATCACATGACTGGCACCCACTGCATTAGTTTTTTTTAAATTAATTACTCCAATGTTAACAACTAAATTTCTTTGTTTTGCATTTTTTGAAATGCTAGAAGTCAGTGGCGGCCATAAACACATTGTTTACAGACCCATGTTTACTGACAATGAGACTTACCTTATCAGCTTGCTCCTGAGTGGTGATGTGATTCGCTATCATTCTCACTGTGTATCCTATAGTGTCATTGTCCTCAGTTTTGCTGAGCCTGTGAAGAAATAAGCTATAGTAAAAATACAGGTTGCTGAACAATATTAGTATAGACAATATATGAAGCGACAAGGGAATTAAAAGACTAATTACAAAGTGATTGGGCCTCATTATATCCCTGGTTTTTTTTTTTTTTAATTTATTTTTTTTTAAAAGGAGGGTCATGACATTTGCCCTTGCTTTGGCTCATCTTTTCAGACACTTTCTCGATTCTCCAAATATGAGCTTCCCATTCTTGTATCACAATATACTTGCATAATCTCATGTCCAGTAATTGTTTTACGTAGAAAGAGAGAAAAATATGCATGAAAGAGCTTCTTTTATTTCTTTATATACAAAACATGAATTATACTTACACGTCTGCCAGGTTATCCGAGAGGAAGTCTAGAGCAGCCACAACTCCTACAGAGGAGCCATGGATCACGTAATACACTGCAGCTTCCAGTTCCTCCTCTTTCATTTCCTCAGACATAGAGATATTGAGGTACCTGCAATCAAATAAAAACAGTTTCTACTACCCTGTCGTTCATTCATCTTAATATGCTTATTAATTATTATTAATTATTATTATTATTACTAGCATGTGCCCGAGGCTTTGCCCGCGATAATTATTTCAAGAATTAAAAATTAAGAGCATAATATTTAAATAATTATGCTCTTAATTGCCAGGTCTTGATTTCCCCTGCGACCTATCCATCGCTGAGGAAGGGATTGATTTAAAAATCTCCTATTCATCTGATGGCATCCTCTGACATACACGGTCGGCCCGGACTTTTTCCTTTGCAGAGACATCCAGTTTGTTTAAATTGCTTTAACCAACGGCTTATGCTTTTCCTAGTTGGTGGTTCAATGCCGGATTGCCGACGAAATGCCCGCTGTACTGTAACTGCCGATTCACTTCTTGCAAACTCAAGAATGCAGAAAACCTTATGCTGCATAGTAGTCATCTTACTCACAACCAACAGTGACAAGAAATGCCTGCCTATTGGAGCAAGCAGCCATTTACGCAACAGTCACGTCACAATCACCGTCCAAGCGGTGGAAAAGAAAACTTTGGAACTTTCTCTTTCATTTGGTATGTAGAATGTTAATACTGTATCCAATTTGTATTTCGTGAAATACAAATTAATTAAATTGGGTCCATCATTTTGAATAACCGTGTATTTATTAACACCTAAATCGCGTGGACTACGTACCACGATCAGATAGCATCAACTGGTAAAAGCTACCTCAGATTTGAGTTCCTTGACCCAGAATACCCCTGTATAGTGAGTTTCGTCCAAATCGAACAATGTTTGACCATATTTAGGCCTATATTGATTATCCCTCTTACGTGTAGGTTGAAAATTTCATATGTCTGCGTGCCTTGATATTCTAAACAAATGAATCGTCCAGGATGGACTTACAAAATCAAGCGATGGCCAGCGATAATTATTTCGAAAATTAAAAATTATTAATTATATTGATCACGGCCTCCTAAAGGAGGCGTACAATAAAGAAGGCCGTGTATTGATACCTTCTCTAATTTGTCAAACTTCCATTTCATTTAATCCAAACCCATCTGATAAAACTGGCAACAATATGTTCTGTGATTTTGTTTCGAT
Source organism: Ectobius pallidus (assembly GCA_964059195.1). NCBI lineage: Eukaryota > Metazoa > Arthropoda > Insecta > Blattodea > Ectobiidae > Ectobius > Ectobius pallidus. The sequence continues at coordinate 216,057,174 of CAXKWD010000001.1, forward strand.
AATTCTGTGTAAAAAGGGATTAAGTATTCTCAAAAACATTTAATTTTTGGCCTTTAGAATCAGAACTTTTCAAAATCCTTTCTTAGTGAGCACCTACCTTATGAAACGAAGGTACTGTCAAAATTCCAAGTCTCTACCTGTTATAGTTTAGGCTCTACGTTGATTCCTGTCAGTCAGTCAGTCAGGACAAAGCCTTTTTATATATACTGTATAGAGATTATGGTATTATTATTAATATCACCATCATCATCATCATTATTATTATTATTATTATTATTATTATTACTGATTATGATGATAATAAGAATGATAATGGTAACAATAATGATAATGGTAACAATAATGATAATGGTAACAACAACAACAACAACAATAATAATAATAATAATAATAATAATAATAATAATAATAATAATAATAATAATAATAATAATAATAATAAATAAATAAACAACACTGAATCTTGAGTAAAAAGGTACTTGAATGTTATGAAGACTCTGAAGAAAGATGTCATTCAGCAGACACATTGCCTTTAAGATAGAATGAACAAAAGCCTACTTAACAGATATAACAATATGTTTCAAGAACGAGAAAAACTCCTAGTGGAAACTTTTTGCAGTAGTTCTGATAAAACTGGCTATTAAAGTACTAAAACTATAAATTAATCATTGTGTTGCTGCATCCTTGAAGGAACTAGGCCTACTATTTGACTACTGCATCATCTACTATAGGCAGATGGCAAGATTGGGGAGCATATGTCAGCATGCTGACACCCACTGCCGTTAATGATGGTTTCGACGTCAGGAGCTGCTAATTCATTATCAAGTAGCTCCTCAGATTGTATCACAAGGCCAAATGCACACCATTCCAGACTTCTCTACCTCAGAAAAATCTGAGGAGATACCAGGGCTCAAATACAGTCCTGTGGTTCTGTAGCCAGCGACACTAACCATGAGACTATTTAGGTGGTCTAGATGATAACTTAATAGAACTTACAGGCGAAACAAAAGTGTTGGGCTTAACCATAGATGACAAATTAACGTGGAATGGCCATGTATACGAACTTGAACAAAAAATAAGCAGGGCACTTTTTGTACTGAGTAATATTACTAAATATGTACCCCTGAATGTAGCAAAGGCAGTGTATTTTGCTCTCATCTATTCACACATATCCTATGGGATTGAGTTATGGGGATGTACCTCTAAAACTAATTTGAACAAAATCTTAGTATTACAGAAGAGAGCAATCAGATATATAGGCAAAATACCATACAATAGTACGTGTAGGGAAACATTCAAAAAACTTAATTTATTAACAGTTCCATGCATCTATATATTTAGAACCATTCTATTTGTTCATAATAATACACTACCACAATTGAATTCTGACACACATGGGTACAATACCAGAAGAACGTGTGACCTAGCAGTAGATAGACATAGAATAAAGTTATTTGAGAAAAAACCCAGCTATAGTGGCACTAAGTTTTTTAATAAGTTACCTAAATCTATTAAATCATTGGTACAAAATAAATTAAAATTCAAAAACACACTAATGAAATACCTAACACAGAAAGCGTATTATAACATAGAGGAATTTTTGGAGGACAACCATTAAGGAAATTCACTATGATATCAAGTGTGTGAATATGTGAGTAGTAAATTAAACTGCAAAATGGTTAAATGTATTGGGTGTGAGGAAATGAAGATATCATCTTTTAGTTATGTATCTGTTTTAAACTAAGGAAGTAAGGGTATGACATTGTTTCACTTGCATGTCGACGAATGAATAATTGTATATATGGGAACGTGTTGATTTTTTATGTTTTTCCTTTTATACATTTTAGTAGGGACTGACTTAGTCCACTTGTGTATTCTACACTGTATTGGACAGAAATAAATTATTATTGGTGGTAATTCTTTTATGCTAGCACATTTATCACAAACATTATATCTCTTTGTTTTAAATCAGATGTATACCTTTTGAGTAGTCCCTGGTCTTCAGTACAGCCGAGAGCCTGGTACTCCTTCTGTCTCTCTGAGTCGTCATCATCTGATTGCACTTGGTATCGCTTCATCAGGAACTCCCACATCTTCTTGTTGTTTCTCACAGCAGTACAGTATACAACGCTCTTCAGGTTGTCAGGAATTCTGCAAAACAAAACAAACTTTTTTCAGTTTAAAAGAAATAAAGAGATATCTACCCTAGACTAGCTGCAGAGAAAAACTCTATCAAATATAGTAAACTTTCAATTACAGGGTGCGGCAGAAAGAACGCCTCGATTACAGAAGGCAAATATATCCAAACCCAATAAAATAGGGTATGAAAAAACTTACGTAATTCTTTAAAAGCACACATGATGCCATTTACATCAATGTGTTTTGAAGAGAACATCATTCAAGTGGCGGCCTCCATTGTTTATACACTGATGGAGCCTCTCTCGGTAGTTGTCCATGACTCTCATTGTCATTTCAGGCCGAACAGCAGCATATTCCTGTTGGATTGCCTCCTTAAGACCTTCCAATGTTTGGGGACGATGTTGGTACACCTTAGTTTTCAGATGTCCCGTCATTAAAGCACGAAATGTACGCAAAAGGCACGCTGAGTTCTTGCGCTGCATTGCTGTCGGCGACTCGCCATTTTGAATAAACTGTTCTACGGCATAAGCGCGATGCATTCCTGATCAAGCGGCCTAAACTAAAACGGCACATAAGTTGCTGTTTGGCAATATTCACCTCGCCCCTCTACCCCCACCCACCACGTAGATATCTATCTCCCAAATCGGGGCGTTCTTTCTGCCGCACCCTGTATTATCCGCTGAATTGAGTGCTGCAGCAACCTCAGATAAGTGAATTCCACAGAGAATCCGCTAAGAGCCAAGAAAGAGGGAAAAAATCAAAATGAAAAGGCTTTTGAACAACTTTTAATTACAACAGGAGACCTACACATAGAATTAAGACGTAATAAACAAAAGTTTTCTGAACTTATAAATTTGTTGGTTTATGAGGGTCATCCAGAAAGTAACTTCCGATCTCCAATAAAGAAAACAAAAACATCAATACGCAAAAAATATTTATTGCAATATTTACAGATTCACTGGCTACTTCTGTACCTTGTCGCCACCATTAGTGAGGCATTTATCATACCACTGCACCAACATTTGTATGCCCATGTCATAGGACTCTGCCACCAGCGTCTGGAGCCATGAAATTCAGCATTCCACATCTCTTGCTTTGGATTGCCCTCCTCAGATTTTTCAATGTTCGACAATACCAATCAGCATTTACAGTCTTTCCTTTTGGTAAAGCTTGCACAGGAGGACACCACATTGATCCCAGATTTTTCTGACAGAGATTGTCTGCTTGAACTTAATCTTCACAGGTAACCACTATGCCACCAAATGGATGGATTGTTGTTTTGTTTCTGGTGTGGCATGCGACACTCATGTTTCATTCCCAGTGACAACATTGTTGAGAAACTCATCACCTTTCTTTCTATACCACTGGCGGCAGAGTCCTATGACACGAGCATACAATTGTTGGTACACCGCTAAGATAAATGCCTTGATAATGGTGCCGACTATGTAGAGAAGTAGCCAATGAGTCTCTGTAAATATTGCAATGAATTTTTCTTACTTATTAATGTTTTTGTTTTCTTTATAGGAGATCAGAACTTATTAATCGATTGCTCAGGTAGCACATTCGATGTTGAGATCGATTATCGTACACGTATATGACAGCCAACTACAGTGTATTAAAGTAATCTTTAGGTTTGACATAAAATTGTTGTGTTTATGAAGAGTTCTTTTATTCTGACATTTTACATTAATTTACCTGTAATATAAGGAAAAGTTGTAATATTTATGAAAAATACTATTGTTATGACATATTGACAAATTTGTCAGACTTGACATAATTCGCGGGTGCGCAGGCAAAGAGAGTTATGTCCACCATCCTCAAAAATTGAGATATGTCCATAGAGTTATAAAAAATGTTCTCTACATTTGTGTTAAGTCCAGTAAGTCATGTTCAAAAACCTACGGTAGTTATGGATGTGTGCCTCATGGGTTTATCCATCTCTAAAGCAATGTTGGGCAGCTAAAGTGTGTTATGTCACTCTAATTCTCACGTAACTAGAAAGTGGACTTAACTCTCTTTGCCCATGCACCCGCGAATTGTCATATTTGTAGAGTTTTATGAAATAGGGCCCAGAAGGATTCACTTTTAAAATATTCTAAGTACTGTAATAACTTACATCTCTGTGTCATTGGGTTTTGCCATCCAATCAGCAAAAAGCTCTATGGACTTGGTAACACAATCTTTATGGTCCATAGAACAAGCCCAGGACAGTATATTTGGCTGTATTATCTTCATGTGGTGTCTCAAATCACTCTTCACACTGAATCCAACTAGGTCATACAGATTCCCCAGCAAGGACAAGACGTACTTCTGAAACCAATGACACAGAACTTTCATTAATTATCAAGCTATTGAAACTGCAGTGCAAGAATACCTCTATCTCTATATATATAAAAGGCTTTGTCCTGACTGACTAACTGACTCAATGACAGAGAATCAACGTAGAGCCTAAACTATAATAGGCAGAGACTTGGGATTTTGATAGTACCGTCGTTTCATAATGTAAGTGCTCACTAAGAAAGGATTTTGAAAAAAAATTGATTTTAAATGCCAAAAATCAAATGTTTTTGAGAATACTTAACCCCTTTTTACACATAATTATCAAATCCAAATCACAGTTCACATGACAACATATTGTTGCCAGTGGTCTTAGATGGGTTTGGAAATAAATGAAATGGGAGTTTGACAAGTAGAAAGCTATCAATATAATTCATGTTATAAATAAATATTAAAGAATGAAATCCACAAAAATAATGCAGTCACATAACTTTCTCTACTCTGGACATAGAGAAAACAATACAAGGTATGATAATATGTATATCATTATATCATTTATATCGCAAGTTTTTGGGGAGAGAAGTATGAAAGTGATATTGCATTTCTGTTTAATTTCATCCCCAAAACGGTTTTTTGGTAACATGAGAGTGAGAAATAAAATATTGCACCAAGACAATACAATTTTATGTTACCGGAATTTCTGTTTCTTCTTATTTGAACCCCTACCAGGCTTCCTGTGTACAAGCGATGGGATGCAAAATTCTACATCCTCTATGAGACATAAAAAGCTATACGAAGCTTTTTCTGAGGGAATAGTTCGAGTGTGATAAATCATTCTTCCTATTTCAAATTCTAAATACCTATATAATGACCTATAATTTAAAATCGAAAGTCCTTCATAAGATAATTTTCAATTACAAAATAAAAAACCCGGGCGATGCCAGGCCTTTTAAGTTAGTATATATCTCTATATATATAAAAGGCTTTGTCCTGACTGACAGGAATCAATGTAGAGCCTAAACTGTAACAGGTAGAGACTTAGAATTTTGACAGTACCTTTGCTTCATAATGTAGGTGCTCACTAAGAAAGGATTTTGAAAAATTCTGATTTTAAATGCCAAAAATCAAATGTTTTTGAGAATACTTAATCCCTTTTTACACAGAATTATCGAATCCTAATCACATTTGACATTAAAACATATTGTTTCCAGTTGGTTTCAGATGGGTTTGGAATTAAATTAAATGGAAGTTTGCCAATTACAGTTGGCTTTGTCTATTTTTGTCATACCTTGGAAATTAAACTTTCGCAATCGCTTGAATGTTGTAAGCCCTAATATGGTCAAACATTGTTTTATTTGGACGAAACTCATTATACAGGGGTTTTCTGGACCAAGGATCTCGAATCTGAGGTCGCTTTTACCAGGCGACGCATCTAATCGTGGTATGTAGTCCACGTGATTTAGGTGTTAATAAATATAATGATTTAACTATTATGCTCTTAATTTTTCATTTTTGAAATAATTATCGCAGGCGAAGCCGCGGGCACATGCTAGTATATATATAAGAGGCTTTGTCCTGAATGAATGACTGACAGAGAATCAACATAGAGCCTAAACTATAATAGGTACAGACTTGGAATTTTGACACTACCTTTGTTTCTTAATGTAAGTGCACACTAAGAAAGGATTTTCCAAAATTTTGATTATTAATCCCAATAATCATATGTTTTCGAGGAGACAAAATACGTTCCATAAGAAACACATGAGCATGATTGGGTAAGGTTTATGAATATATGGTTCAATTCGAATGTGTATGCCTAAATGGCAGCATAAGATTCGTTTTGTTCGATTAATTATTTATATTTTTAACTTTAAACAATACAATTAAAAATAAGATTAAGTAATTCCTCCAATTTATGTCAGTGTTAATAAATATAATGTTTTAATTATTTTCTGTTAAATACATTATCTAAACAAAACATATAGCAGTTGAGTAAATAATCAAGGACGAGGCCACAGGCACCTGCCAGTAACCAATAAAAGACAGAGGATAGTAATAATAGAATGTAAGAAGTCAATTTATTAATACAAAAAATGCCTGGTTTCTATAAACTTGCAGAACACATATGGGTAAGTAGCAAGATTGATATATATATATATATATATATATATATATAGTGCATTACTTTTCGATCCACCCTTGTAACTACCCTCCCGAACACTGACCTTGAAGTGTGTATAGGCACTGGAGCCATACAGTTGCTGGTTCACATACAACATCTTGTTATCAAAGGACTCCCATGGGATGGAATGTGTTTCTGCAGCAAGGTAAGTGCTCAGGTCAAACGCAGACGTGTAGTTAAGCAAGCCTGCCCGGGCCAGACTAAATGCATCATCCAGCAGCTGTGCTCTGTTCAAGACGTGGATGTCCTCCATGTCGTCAGACGTTAGATGTTTTGTTATTAGAGACCAGGTCAATGGATCGTAGTTAACCCGATAGAAACCTGACAAAAGAAATTTAGGTATTAGTTTACTACCAAAGTCAAGTTAGCATGAAGACAAAATCACTTCACTTACGAGATATGGATCATAATTAGGGCTTGGATGTTTATGACATGTCATACTTTCTTTCTGACTTTTATTTCAGTCATAGTATTGATTTAAACAAGAATTATTTAACGTTTTAGATTACTTTAGATATACGAGGGTGTATCGAAAAGTAACGCACAACATTTTTTGTTTTTTTGTTTACAATAAAGTTTAATAGGTACAATTACAAACAAATGCACATATGAAGGGACATCTTTTGTCTATTTTGCTATACAGTCGCCACATTTCTCCCAATGTGATGCTAGTTTCAAAATACCCTGTTCATAGAAGTCCATTCAGTTGGAATGGACTTTCCACTTCTGTATCTCACGAACTTTATCTCAGCAGTTCAACATTTCATATGGTGCAGTGTACGATATTGTGGATGACACATTGAAGTTTTGTAAAGTTAGTGCTCGCTGGGTGCTTAAGAACCTGACAGACGACCACAAGGGCCAGCGAATGATAACAAGCTTGGATCACCTATCGCATTGCGCTTTAACTTGTTTGGTCCCATGAAGAAATTCCTGCCTGTAAACTACTTGCGAAAAAAAAGTGAAAACAGCAGTCCGCAGATGGCTATACTCCAACCGAATGGACTTCTATGATCAGGGTATTTTGAAACTGGTATCATGATGGGAGAAATGTGTTGTGAAACTTGGCGACTATATCGAAAAATAGACAAAAGATGCCCCATCATGTGTGTATTTGTTTGTAATTGTATCTATTAAACTTTTTGTCAAAATAATTATTGTGCGTTACTTTTCAATGAACCCTCGTAATTGACAAATGTCATGTTTCAAGTGGTATAAGATAATCAGTAAAATGGAGAGGTTGTGCCTAATAGACCACTATAAAATCCAATTACAGCTGGAAGCTGAAGGATGGAGCACTCAGGAATACGGTAATGAATAAAATCAGGTAAACTGATATAACAAAGTGCCAGTATGCTTTTTAAATCAGTTATAATTGCAGTTATGATATACAGAAAATAATTTTTTTTTTTTTTTAACATATGTGAAAAATAGTATTATTTGTCAAATTTAAATGTATTGCAACTTGAAATTCTTAAAATATGTAAACATTTAACAAAATTCAGTGGCAAATAACTCCGTTAATTATTTCACAATAATGTACCTTCTGTTTATACAAATACAATATAGGATTTGTATTGTATTTGGTATAATTATAACAGTATTCATGTAGGGCTTACGGAAGAACAAAGGTCTAAAGTTTGATTCTTAACCTTAATTCATATTGGTGTACACTGATATAATAAATTATTAAAATATGTAAACATTTTACAAAATGCATTGACAATGAAATAGAACAGTAAACCAATAAGAAGAGGATAGTTCCAAGTAGCGGTATGCAGTTTTGTTCTGAGTATAGCCTTATGCAATTTTAACGCAACGCAATAACTTTAAAGATAGTTTCTGTTCGTGAAATAACATTTATAGGCTAATGTTATCATTCTTTAGGATTGATGTTGTAGGTCAATGAAAGACAATGAATTCCGAGTTTTTTTTAAAGAAAAATAAAAATAGAACACAAGAATGGAATAGACTCAATTTAACATAACTTATAAGAATAAAAAAAAAATTGGGTTTAGGGTGGATTTTAACGTGACATCTCTTGATCCACTAGTCAATCACCTTACCCCAAGACCAAAACACACTGCGAATGTTAAGTGTCCAATACCAGAGAATACTATCTCGTCGTAGCTCACAGAAAAGAAAAATCATCGTATTTCGAAATTAGGCTATATATCGTGCCTGCTAGATTTATTATGTTACAATATTGAATTATTTCATTAATTAGTACTATAATATTCGCGATATCTGAGTGATAAATTAGGATGAGGCCCTCGTTGAAGTAGGCGTACCAACCTACCCATATTCTCAAAGCTTAATGTTTTTATTTATTAAGAGGTCAGGAATTATTAATCTGACATAGGCTGAAGTAAAATTCAATGCTTCAATTCAATTGTAATCAATTTTAGCAAAATAATTAGTCATTATACAACAGCATTTCATCTATAATCGTACATATGGGAACATTTGTTTTTCATGTAGATGGCAACTGTCCATGGCAACTGAAGGAAGCTTTATAATCTGTCATTTATTGAAGACGCTATAAGAAAGAACCGAGAATTTCATTTTGCATTTGAATTAGGTGCCTTCTTTTTAACCCTCCTGTACTAAGGAAGGTTTCAGGAGGAATTGAAGGCTTGTTACAGAATTCCACATTATTTACATTAGTAACGGGACTCGCCCGCTGATTGGTTGGCCGCGAGCCAATCAAAATGCTTCGAATTGAACCAAAATATTATAATGAATTTGACTGTTAATTACTCTTTATTTCGGTACTGGTCAACCGATTAAGTCCAAATTCAAAAGGCTTATTGCCATGGTCGCTATAAATGAGTATACGAAGTTTCATGAAAATCCGATAAAGCGTATTTGAGTTACCGCGCCTTTTGTTATATGATACCATAAAAAGGCACTAAATTGGGTATTATTCCGGTACCGGCCAACCGATTTGGTCCAGCATCAACAGACGTCTTCCCATGGACATTATAAATAGGTATTCCAAGTTTCATGAAAATCTGATAAAGCGTATGTGAGTTATGGTGCCTTTAAAGTATACACTAAATTGGGTTTTACTCCGGTACCGGTGAACCGATTTGGTCCAATATCAATAGGGTTCTTCCCATGGACATTATAAACGTGTATACCAAGTTTCATTAAAATTCGACAAAGCGTATTTGAGTTAGAGCGCGTACAGACACACGGACGGACGGACGGACGGACAGACGGACAGACATTTTTCCTCCCCCACACAATCTCATAAAGTACCATACTGGCACTTAATAATCAAGTCTGCTAATTTTATAAGGAATAATATTATTTAATCCAATGAATTATAAACTTTTTTGTTTATCAGATTAAAGTATTGTTTAATAAAACAACAAACATAGGATCAGATTAAAATTTATATAGTAAATTATGACCCAATATAGGACAATGTCTACAAATATGCCTAATCACTGTTATAATGACGATGAGCTCAATGTAAAGCTGTAATATGTCTTTACATGTAAGATTCTGATAATTAGGCCTATATTTATTCAGTATCAATAGTAGCCTAACTTTGATTAAACTAAGAGTTAAAATATTTTATAAATACTCAGTAGTAATAAGACTTTGGGTCTTATAGCTCATTAACTAAAGGTTTTATCTATAGTTTGATGAAGGTCAATGTATTTTGTTACGTCGCATGTCACTATGCGTGGTATAAACAAACATTAATCTGATCTAATATTAACAGTTATCTTGATATTGCAATGAAGCTCTCTTCCGTAGAACTTGTGTTTTATGGACAGAACTTGATGTTGTAGTTCCATACGAAGTAAAGTAGATGTATTCTCGATGCTGAGCTCATGATTCATGCCATACATTTTTTATATCTTCTATAAATGGGTGAGTTTTATGTTATTTTTATTTGTTACTTCATAAATGAATGCTGCCAACTGAATTCACTTTCTTAGCAGATTCTTGCCTGCAAAGTGACTTTGGTACTATAGAACACTTCTGACCCCATTATACAGAAATGAGCAGATTCCCTGTGAATCAACACTATTAAATGCGGGAATCACAGTGAAGTGATCAAATAAACAAAAAACTAAACTGATGCACTCAACTTCACTGTTTTAAGTGTACTTACACATTACGCATTTCGTAAGCATCTAGCTTGCATCCTCAGATGAGGTCCACTGCTGGGTCCGTCGGTTGGTCCCTAGATATCACTGTAGGCCAAATCATTTTGGAGATAAAGTCATTGTCCTTTGGGATGTCAAAATTTACTAAATCAATTTTGTTCTTCTGGATGAAGATTTTCTCCCATATCGTCAAATCAACTGGTTTGTTCACTGTTTTCAATAATTACATGTCATCCTTGAATTCATGTTCTGTGGACCAATAACGATGAGCTACTGCCGATTTTTCTACTTGTTTGTATCTGATGTTCCTTATATACTCCTTGTGCCTAATGTTCAAATCAGATACAATCAAGTAGAAAAATCGGCAGTAGCTCATCGTTATTGGTCCACAGAACATGAATTCAAGGATGACATGGAATAATTGAAAACAGTGAACAAATCAGTTGATTTGATGATATGGGAGAAAGTCTTCATCCAGAGGAACAAAAATAATTTAGTAAATTTTGACATCCCAAAGGACAATAACCTTAATATTCAAAAAACCTAAATTATTAACAGTTCCATGCATCTATATATTTAGAACCATTCTATTTGTTCATAATAATACACTACCACAATTGAACTCTGACACACATGGGTACAATACCAGAAGAACGTGTGACCTAGCAGTAGATAGGCATAGAATAAAGTTATTTGAGAAAAAACCCAGCTATAGTGGCACTAAGTTTTTTAATAAATTACCAAAATCTATTAAATCATTAGTACAAAATAAATTAAAATTCAAAAACACACTAATGAAATACCTAACACAGAAAGCGTATTATAACGTAGAGGAATTTTTGGAGGACAACCATTAAGGAAATTCACTATAATATCAAGTGTGCGGACAGCAAAATGAACAATATGTGAGTAATAAATTAAACTGCAAAATGGTTAAATGTATTGGGTGTGAGTAAATGAAGACACCATCTTTTAGTTATGTATCTATTTTAAACTTAGGAAGTAAGAGTATGACTTTGTTTCACTTGCATGTTGACAAATGAATAATTGTATATATAGGAACGTGTTGATTGATTTTTTATGTTTTTCTATATACGTTTTAGTAGGGACTGACTTAGTCCACTTGTGTATTCTACACACAGAAATAAATTATTATTATTATTATTAAATTATTATTATCTCCAAAATGATTTGGCCTACAGTGACATCTATGGACCAATCAACGGACCCGGCAGTGGACCTCATCTCAGGATGCAAGCTAGATGGTTGCGAAACACGTAATGTGTAAGTACACTTAAAATAGTGAAGTTGAGTGCATCAGTTTAGATTCCCTGTGCTTTAATCATGAATATTACCTGTAGCCTGTAGATTAAGGATGATCCATTCGCTGTCATCCAAAATATTGAGTATAATGCGCTCTGGCTCTGCTCGCAGCCAGTCTCTGGGTCTGGTGTCGGAGAAGTCAGACTCGCACTGTGTGGTGTAGCTGATTGGGACCCACCACATGCTCTCCTCCGCTGATGAGTCATTCATTCCTTTCAGAAGAAATCTCTCCTACAATTATTCAAGAGGATATATATTCTAAATATCTTTTCATAATCTGCCAGCACATCAATTATGTTTTTAAAAAAAATTAAGTTTACATGAAACACTTCAGCCTTTCATTGTAAAACATGTTTCTTTGAAGAATACAGGTAAGAAACATGAAATACTAACAGAAGGTATTCACAGTAGAAATTTCTGTAATAAAGGACTGTGAATGAAAAAGTAATAAAATCAGGTAAACTGATGTAACAAAGTGCCAGTATGTTTTTGTTTAATCAGTTATCATTGCAATTATGATATGCACAATATGCATTTTTTAAAATTGATTTCCAATTAAGCTCCAGATTTATTCATTAAGCAGGGCTTACGGAAGAACAAAGGACTAGTTTTTTTTTTTATAAATCAGATTAAAATCGTCCAGCATCAGCTGTACTGTACAGATTTGTGATATCTTGACAATCGCACACTCACATAAAAATAAAAAAATAAAAAAGTCAAATTTGTCGGCTCGGGATTGAACTGCAGAATGTGAGTCCAAGACGTTACCATCTTGTCCACCAGGGTCAGATTAACAGTCTAGTTGGATAAGTGTATGTAAAGCAACAATGTTATTTGTCATAGCCAACTGCATTTTAATCTCCAAATCCTTATAAGATCACAGTAAAACAATTGACTATGTTGTCATGATAACTGATTTGACTTTCATAAATTCTTTCGAATATGTATATTTACATAAAATAGGCACTAAATTGGGAATTACTCCGAAACCGTTCAACCGATTTTATCTAATATCAATAGACATGTTCCCATGGACATTATAAATGTGTACACCAAGTTTCATGGAAATCCGGTAAAGCATGTTTGAGTTACCGCGTCTTTAAAATAGACACTAAATTGGGTTTTACTCCGGTACCGGTCAACAGATTAGGTTCAAATTCAATAGGATACTTCTCTTGGACGTCATAAATGCGTATTCGAAGTTTCATGAAAATCCGATACAGCGTATTTCAGTTATGGTGCCTTTCTAATATAATACTATTAAAATAGGCACTAAATTGGGCATTACTCCGGTACCGGTGAACCGATTTGGTTCAATAACAATAGGGTTCTTCCCATCGACATTATGAATGTTTATACCAAGTTTCATGAAAATCCGAAAAAGCGTACTTGAGTTATGGTGCGTACAGACGCACGGAAAGACGGACGGACAGACAGACAGACAGACGGACAGACATTTTTTCGTCCCCCACACAATCTCATAAAGTACCATACTGGCACTTAATAAATGTAACATTTCATTCCTTCTTAAAATAACTATCAGAACAGTATTAGCATGACAAAGTTTTGTAGAGTATCTACTTTACAATAAGCAAACTTTGTAGGTATATATGTGATGAATGCACAGCCAACACCACCTATTGACAAGACAGTATTCAATTCTGAGATTAATTGCCATAGCAACAGGGAAAAAAAGAGCATTGAATAACTTAGACGAAACTCACAATGCGGGGTTTTTTTGGGCTAGGGAACTCTAATCTGAGGTCTTTTTTTTCTCTGGGCATTGCACTTTAATCATGAAATGTACATCAAAACCGCAATTTCAGTTGTTTTAAATATCAATTGTTTTAATTGTTTATGTATGATTTGGTCAAGGTTCATGAGTGTGTGGTACGTTTTAAGCGTTTCATTTCGAATTTTTATGCCCATAGGGAAGCACAAGATTTGTTCTCTTCATTTAATAATTTATATTTGTTACAGGAAAATAATATAATTAAGAATAAAATAATTATTTAATTCATGTGATTTTTGTAAAAGCGATGAAAGTGTTAATAAATATAATGTTATACTTACTTTTCTGCTAAATAAATTATTTAAATTAAACTTATAGCAGTTGCAAGTGAAGCTGCGGGCACATGATGGTATAGAATAACTAAACTTTCTCTACTTGGTGCACTGAGAAAGATCAGAAATTGTTTGCACAGAGGCTTGCATTTTGCTTCCTATTTTCCATTAGAACTTTCCGTTTAATCTATGGAATTAAATATATTATTCTGCCCTGATTTCGGGGGACTGAAAATGTTTCCATTTAAAAGAAGTTACTATTCAATAAAGGGCAGGTTTCACTGAACTGTATATTGCTTCCCTGTGTAAATTCAACTATTAGTATTATCTTATAGTTTTCACATAATTACTGGTAAGTTTAAATTCTCTTAATACAAGAATGATTGAGAAACTTGCCTGAGTGACCTGAATCCCTCCATTGACTCTAGTTACATGGAGAACTGGATATCCTGGCTGCAATGTCCAAGACTCCATGATGGTTTTAACATCCATGTCATCAGGCAGAATCCTGTCTTTCTTCTGCTGTTCATTCAAGAAGTGAAACAAATCATCTGACTCAGCTACGCCATGGGAGCTGTTAACAAAAACACAATTAGTTCCAAAATTCTCATTCACATGGGAAGTAGAAAAGTAATCAACTAGGAGGTGCCCGTGGCTTTGCCCACGATAATTCATTTAAACATTAAAAATTAAGAGTATAATAATTATTAAAGCATTATATTTATTAACACTTGCACGCGAATCATTCATAAACTAAGCCATTAATAATATTAATGAAACAGCTAAAATTCCTGCTTTAGAGTACATTCCACGATATGAAAGTGCCCCCTGGGAAAACTATATCAGAATCGATTATGCAGTTCCAAAGAAACCTGTGAACACATAATACCTATTGTTTCTCAACTGTTTATTGACATGAATATGATGTGAATTTTATTTTATCAATTCAGAGTAATTTTCAGAAATTATATAATGTTTCAAGGGAAGGAATGGTTTGTTTGGATTATTATCAGCGATATTTCAAGAGTTAAACCATCAATATTTTACTGCTGGTGCCCCCGTTGCTTCGCCCGCCATGATTCATTGACTCCAGGATTTTTAAGAAATTTACACTGGTAGATTATTAAAAATGTTTGTGGTTCAGAGCTATGAAAATTGTAAGTAAAAATAAAATTAGAATATTTGTTCATTGTGTTCATTTCACTTAGGCCTTATATAATAGCGGTTTACCTAATTTTGTAGTCGTAATGAAAGTTTACACTGCGAGAGACGAACATCGCCGAGTATACCCGATGAACACACGAAGCGGGCGAGCGAGCAAGCATGCTATTTAGGGCCGTTGAATTGTATAAGAGTAGATACTAATATTACATTACTCACTGAGCCTTCAGATACTTGCTGAGGCCTTTGCGCATCGTCTCCTCTGTGAGAAAGCTTTCCATCGATCGGATAATGGAGCCAGCTGAAACAAATGTAAGTGTTACTGTTAAGGAGGATCAAACAGCTTTGGGTGAAATTCATAGGTGAGAAATAGGTGAAATTAATTTTTTTTTCTCAGCAATGAATTGTTCTGTAACCAGTTAATCTGGCATGTCTTTTATTGATTACCTCTACAATTATATACAATTTTCATAATTAATTAAATTGTTACAGTTACGGGTAACTATCGTTACAAAATGGCAGCCATGTTTCGTGCACTAAACTGTCGTTTCCATGATAATTTCCACAAATGGCAATATTTTTTAGTGATTCCTCTTATCTATCTATTTGCACACATCATATGAACAACATTATCTACAATATTTTAAGTTAAATAATCAAAAAACTCAACTTTTGACATTTTCTCTTAAGCCTCTTAATGATATAACGACCAAAAATGGTAAATTGCTTGGCATAATGTTAGATTCAAAACTTACGTGGAATGACCACATCGTTCATGTTTGTAATAGATTGTCTAGAGTCTTATATTTGCTTCGACACTTAAAATATTCAGTGCCCGATGATTATCTTATACAGGCATATTATGCCTTTTTTCATAGCATCTTGTCTTATGGAGTCCATCTATGGGGAAATGGTGCAAATGTCAATAAAATACTTATATTACAGAAGAAAGCTGTTCGCATTGTGTCGAATTCTTCATGGGATGCTCATTGTCGCCCAATATTCAGTAAACTAGGTATACTTACAGTGTTCAACCAATACATCTATAATTGTCTAGTAGACGTTAAGGTTAACTTAACTAAATACAATTGTCAAAATTCACACCATAGCTACCCTACTAGGTCTAATTATATGATATCTAAACCCTGTGTTAGGCTCGAAAAATCAAAACAGTGGTACAGAAACAATGCAGTGGATTTATTTAATAGATTGCCCAGAGCTGCTCATTCTGTAGGCTTGAACAGATTTCGGAGTGTGTTGAAATCTTGGCTAACTGCCAACCCTTTTTGCGATGTACATGAATATTTTAATGCTAATCTTAATTCAATATTTTTATAAATTTTTGACGTAGGTATTTTAATCTCTATTTATTGTTGTATTTTAATCTTATTAAGGGTCTAAGTGTAATATGTACATGTTGACGAAATCCCAAAACTATGTATATAGTTCAAGGACAAAATAAAGATTGATTGATTGATTGATATCTACAGTATAAGTATTTAAAAAAAAATAAGTTTTTTATATTCTCTTTTTCATTAAAATATATTTATTAAAAAAACTATTATTGTTAAATGAATAATTGTAGATACTGTTATTCATATGATATTAACAAATAGAAAAATAATCACTCAGAAATATTGATGTTTGTGGAAATTATCAAGGCAACGACATTTCAGTGCATGAAACGTGACTGCCATTTTGAAATAATAATTACCCGCAACTGTAACAGTTTGATTAATTTTGAAAATATTATGTAATTGTAGAAGTAGTCAATAAGGAACATGTCAGATTGCAAGGTTGTGGAGCAATTCATTGCTGAGGAAAAAATAATGAAATTCACCTAATTCTTACCTATGGTAAGGGTAATTAAATCAAGGAGGATGAAATGGGCTGGACATGTTGCGCACATGGGGGAGGAAAGACAATTCTCAAAAGTATTGACTGGAAGACCCGAAGGGAAAAGACCACTTGGAAGACTTAGACATAGGTGGGAGGACAATATTAGGATAGATTTAAGGGAAGTAGGATTTGCGAGGGATGATTGGATGGAGTTAACACAGAATAGGGTTGAATGGCGGGCTCAGGTAAGCACGGCAATGAACCTTTGGGTTCCATAAAATAGATAATATAACTTTAGCTTGCTGAGGAATTGTCTATTGCCATTGAGTAAGTAAGTAACTATGTTATATGATTAAAAAAAAAAAAAAATTAATGTTGGGGACAGAAACTACTTTGCCCCCTCAAAGTAGGAGCCTATGCCCACTTGAAGTTCGCAGTTTCAGGGTGAATAAGGATGCAGGAAAGGGCTAGTTTGAAGCAGTTATACAATTTTACAAACCTTTGTCATATGAAATGATATCAAAGAGAGCATTGATCTCCTTGGGAGAGCTAACAGAATGTACAACTGGATGTGTTGAATTGAGAGAATCTTCTGTGAGGGCTGACTGCAACATCTCTACTACAAACACTTCATCCAGTTGCCAGTCAGGCTCCATCTGAAACCAGAGTTCACTTCTTAATGACAAGGAACATGCAAATTATACATATAGAAACACTACAAATGGTATAGGAATAAAAGCATTGCATCAAAATACTGTACTTGAAAAATGAAAGTAAGTAATACATTAGTAAACCTTCTATGAGCACGCAGACATTCAAACTAAAGTAAATATCACAAAATAGGAGAAGAAATTAACTGGGAAATACGACTGCAACAATGAACTGATTGTTAATAAATTTTAGTCCAATGAGAGTTATATTAATATGTTGGATTTCTTTACCACCTTATACCCCCAATACGATGTGTAGGAGAATATTATAGGCACATGACACTAGTAGTAGTAGATTAGATCCTGTCATCACTCCTCAGAGGAGCATAGGGCATCAGCAAGAGATCTCCATCTGACACGGTTGGCTGCCATAGGCTTGATTTCATTCACAGATCTCCTCCATGTTCCTCTTGGTCGTCCTAACTTCCGAGTACCTTGCAGATTCCAATCCAAAGCTTGTCTTTCAGTGGCATCAGGGCCGTAGCTAGGCAGTGGTGAGATGTGCCCCCACCAAGGGCGCAGGTACAAAGAGGGTGCAAAATGAACCTTGAAAAATCCCGCCTTTTTTTAGACTGGTGCAATTTATCAAGCAATAAAAATTCCACGTTAATGGAAGAAATCTTTCAGGTTATTAAAAATTACTGCACGTGAACTATCTTTAGTATTATGCCGATTGTCTACCCCCCCCTCCCCAGTATTGGAGGGTGCAGATTTGTCAAACTCGCCAAGGGCGCAGAAGGACCTTGCTACAGCCCTGAGTGGCATCAAATGGTTTTTTTAACGAATGACCTATCCACTTCTATTTCCGTTTTCTTACTTGGATTTCAATTTATTAAACAGCTGGACCTGGTTGATGTTCCCTGATAAGTACAAAATCCACATGTGTTGAAATAATGGTTAAAACTCAATCACAAAGCGTCTTATAGTTCACAGACACAAATGTACTGCAACTTTGGTCATTTAAACTTGTACTGTAAATAATAATAATAATAATAATAATAATAATAATAATAATAATAATAATAATAATAAAAAGTAGAGCAAGAAAAAAAAAAGTAAATCATGCACAAAAAAAAATCCATTCTTCATTTGTCATTCTCCATAGGTTTTTCATTGGCCAATGAATGTTTAAAATTCTCTGCAAACACCTATTTATAAAGGTTTGTACACAACACTACTAGGCCTATATTATTATACTGCTTATATTTGCTGATGTCAGTAGTAAAATCACTAATACACTTGCGAGTCAAAAAGTTAAAACACTATTAAAGATTTATTGTCACACACAAACAGTATATAAAATAGAAGTAAAACTCATTTATAATTACTATGTATTCTTGCTTGTACTTGTACTGCAAGAAAGTCTTGACTTTATAACTCGATAAAATTATAATCACAGAGCATTATAATAATTGTTTCATTTGTTTCAGAGCCAAACTGTACATCCAAAGACCACCTGGAATTTTAAAATAGGAAATCTCATGAATTTTAATTAAACATTACAGATGAAATATATATTCATTGAAAATAACTGCTCCCTAAAGATACAGGCTGCCAATAAAGACAAGACAATCCTCGTCAAGCTAGCCATGCATCCAAACGAGGCTCTGTATATGATTAATTTGGAATTTTGATAAAAAGTACACAGATACTTGTACTTGTAGAGAGATATGTGCATTTCTCACCTGTGAAGAAATCTTGTACTCATAGAAAGTAGCAAAGCCCTCGTTGAGCCACAGAGAGTCCCACCACTTGGGACTGACGAGATCTCCAAACCAGAGATGAGCAAATTCGTGAGCCACTATCAGTAGAGTGTCCTGTTTCCTCTCTTCTTCAGACACTCCTTTCCTTGTAGCAATCTCAGCTTCCCTGGCACAAAAACACGGAAATCATCTATAATAATCAAATTAATAAAACTATATAGCATCCAACTAGAGACTGAAGCAGATGTAAACAAAGTGAAACTCTTCCTCATGCTGGTAATGTGGAATACTAGCAAGTGCCCGTGGCTTCGCCCACGATAATTAATTGAAAAATTAGAAATTAAGAGTGTAATAATTACTAAAGCATTATATTTATTAACACTTGCACGCGAATCATTCATAAACTAAACCAATTAATGAAACAGCTACAATTCTGGCTTTAGAGTACATTCCACGATTAGAAAGCGCTGCTGATTATGGAGTTCCAAAGCTAACTGTGAACAGTGCCTTCTAGACTGTATTACTCGTGTGTAATTCTCGAGATGGCGGTGGATAATACGTATTGTTTCTCAACTGTTTGTTGACAGATGAATATGTTGTGAATTTTATTTGATAAATTCAGTGTAATTTTCAGAAATTATATAATTGTTCAAGGGAAGGAATGGTTTGTTTGGATTTTTATTATCTGCGATACTTCCATGGTTAAACTATCAATAATATTATAGCTGGTGCCCGTGGCTTCGCCTGCCATTATTAATTGACTCCAGGATTGAAACAAAATTTACACTGGCAGTGTATTAAAAATGTTTGTGGTTCAGAGCTATGGAAATTGTAAGTAAGAATAAAATTAGAATATTTGTTCATTATGTTCATTTCACTTAGGAATTATATAATAAAGAAACGGTTTTCCTAATTTTGTACTTTTCGTGAAAGTTTAGACTGAGAGAGACAAACATCCCCGAGTATGCCCGATGTCTCACGAAGTGAGTGAGGGAGTGAGCACGCTATTTAGGGCCCTTGAATTGTATAAGAGTAGATTTTCCCGAGCTTCTAACTAGGTACAATATGTACAGTCAACCCTCGATATAATGCCACCATCCATTTTCTAACATTTAGTGGCACAAAGCGAGGGTGGCACTAAAACGAAATTAAATTTTAAAAATAAAAATAGCATAATACAGTGCTGTATTAATTTACTGAAATAAAAATTAAATAAAATGCATATAAAGAACTTTAGCACAAAATATAAAATACTGTACAGCAACTCTCAGACTAACAGTTTTTCCCCATAATAATGAAAAATATGATGCAATAACCTGCTTGCTGGACTTTGGAAATATTTCACTGTATTCACAAACTTCTCGTTTCTCTTGAAGTGTAACAAAAGCTCTCTTCATTTTAACAATCTTACGAGTAACTGTAGCGTAGTGTTTAACAGCTGAATGGAAACTGGACTAAAAGAAGTGAAAGTTTGGAATGTCATTGTATGAAGGGCTCTTTCTGCCTGCTCCACCCTCACGTAGGCAGTTTGTCCGACTTCTTAACATGGCTTTTTCATTCCACTGCACTACATTTACACTCACTACTTGGAAATACAGTACAGTATTATTTTTTTTTTTAATAATCTTCCTAATATTCATGCCAATTTTAAATGAATTCTGTAACTGAAAAAGTCACTGCAAGCCATATTTTGTACAAATCTTGTCTTATATTCACTGGCACTAAATGATTTGGCACAGTAACGAGGTTTCTGATGTATTTTATATGGGAGAAGATCCGTTCACTTGCATTTATTGGTGCAGTGCGAGGGTGGCACTGTAAAGAGGGGCATTATATGGAGGGTTGACTGTAGATTCATCCATTAAAGTGTTATTTTGCATACTTGATACATAAATAGCCATTATTCTATTCTGCCAACATAGTTGAGATAAACAGTACTCACATTATAGTGACGAGGCCCCAGTTCTCCATAGCCCAGAAGAAGAGATCAGGAATAGCCACTTGGTCTAGTTTGGGTAGTTCATACTGGATTTCTGTGTAGGTCTCCATAGCCTTGATGATAGGCTGAGCGATTGACAGTGCATATTTTCCTTGCGACACGATCTTCTCTCTCAACCACACACTATACTTCCCATCAGCACTCGTCAGGTTCTTCAGGTCTGACACAACAAAAGCCACCAGGTATGTGGACATAGGTGGAGTCTCTTTGAATGCATCCCATATCCTTCCTCCTATACTGGAGCTGAAGAGAGCATGGATGGATTTTAAACAAATAAAGTCAGGTAAAATGATGTAACAAAGTGCCAGAATACTTTTGTTTAATCAGTGATGATTGCAATTATGATATGCAGAAAATAAGTTACTAATTAATCAATTTCCGAGTTAAGCTCCAGATCGAATCATTAAGCAGGGTTTACGGAAGAACAAAGGTATGTGAAGGAAAATGTGGATAGTGTTATTTGTCAAAGCTAACTGTATTGCAACTTCCAAAGCTGTATCTGAACACTGTAAAACAATATGTTGTCACGAGAACTGATTTAATATATTACCATATATTACCATACTAAATTGGGCATTAGTCCGGTACCGGTTAACCGATTTGGTCCAATATCAGTAGGCTTCTTCCCATGAACGTTATAAAGTTTCATGAAAATCTAGAGCGTATTTGAGTTATCGTGCCTACAGACACCATGGACAGATAGATGGACAGACATTTTCCCATTCCCCACACAATGTAGTCATTGCTGGATGTTTGTTTGTAGGATGTAACAGACTATAGTGAAGTCTCTGCCTTGTCTGTCGAAGATTTGAGATTACTAATGGAGACAGGTTCAAATACTTGAGTTGTACTATCAGTAGCAAGATGAGCTGTTGTCAAGAAGTAAAACAGAGGATAGCAATGGCAAAAGAAGTTTTTAATAGGAAGAGAAAAATCTGGAAGAATTTGAGATGTGGATATGGAGAAAAATGGAGCGAATACCATGGGCAGATAAAGTTAAAAATAAAGATGTGCTACACAGAGTGGGAGGAAGAAGAGTTTTATTGGAAATCATCAGAAAGAGGAAAAGAAATTGGATGGGACATTGGCTAAGAAAAAATTGTCTGCTGAAGGATGCCATAGAAGGGATGATAAATAGGAAGAAGGTTCGAGGTAGAAGAAGATACCAGATGATAGTCAACATTAAAATAAATGGACTGTATGCATACACAAAAAGGAAGACTGAAAGAAGGGAAGAGTGGAGAATGCTGAGTTTGCAGTGAAAGACCTGACTCTGGGCAAAACACTATAAATGAATGAATATATATTAATAACACTTTTCTTACTCTGGCATTGAGCTGTTCTCCAGGGGCATGTTGCTCACGGAGTGGTAGTCGGCAGTCCTAGCAATGTTTACTTGGAACCTCGCCTTCAGAGCTGGTTCATCAAAACAAGGGAAAGCTCGGCGGGCATCTGTGGGTTCAAACTGGGTTACAGCCAGCCACCTGAAATAACAAACATAACTTTTGAAAACAAGATACACTATGATAACCCTGGTTGGGTCATTTAAGACATCCATCAATTATATCAAGTTAATTAATCAATAATATGAATTCTTCTTCTTCTTTCTCTCAGTTTCACCTCCTCCTTGTAGGGATGCTTATGTGGCTCATACCGCCCAGGCCTTACAGGATTGTAACCTGACAGGGGAGGGTTTTCTATGGAACAAGTAATAGGCCTACTCTTTTGGCCATATAAGGACATGGAGGGCCAGAAAGCAAAAGAAAACTATATAAATAGCAGACACGGACAAAGGCAATAAGATGTATGATATAAAACACACAAGGATAATGACGTAAGGCAAATTACAAATAAAAGACAAAAAACACCTCGATATGACTTTGTGGTGCCAGGATGACCTACTGGTCGACATCGATGCCTGAAGTCTGACTTCCAGACTAAGGATTCCGGTGACGACTGGTACTTACCTGGTTGACGATGAGATGTTGGTGAGGACGCGGGAGTGTACTGCATCTGTGAAAGGTGTGCTATGCTTAGGCGCAACCTCCCATTCATCATCAGCATCACAAATCCACAAAAACCCCAGATTCGACATGTACTGTAGATAGTTTATTATTAAGTTATCAATACTTTGTTTTTTTCTTAATTTGTTAACTTTTTCTCTCTCATTCTTTATATATATATATTCTTTATATTAAGTTATAAATAGTTTAGATAACCTATGTAATAATAAATTAGTAAGTTGAAAATTGTACAGTGCATGTAGAGGCCTCTGATAGGAATCAAGGACAGGGGCCAATAAGTATTAAAGTATTAAATAATAATAAAATAATAGTAATAATAATAAAATGACATGTAGGGCCTTTCTGGATAAGTGATCAGCCAAATGCCGGGGCCACCTCTGAGACGATATGAACACATAGGACAAAACACACCAGTCGCTCACACATTCACTCAGAACAAGGCACAGATGGTATGAAGACGATAATGATGGACAGATGATATCTGGAGACTACAAGGGCCTAAAGTTACCCAACATTCGTCTTATAGATGAGGGGAAAAAACCCACCTAGGCAACCCTTGTCCCAACAGGAATCGGACCCGGGCCCACTGTGTGAGAGGAGACTAGAATTTTAATAAAGTTTTAAAATAGCAAAATATATGCAATAAATAAAAAATTCATGGTGTAAGGATTAGAAATGACCCCTAACAGGATTTATGACACTATATTTTCTTACTTCAAATCAAAATTTTATCCTGTTTATATTTACATAATTGCTCTAGGCACCTATTTTCAGTTATATTTTTTATTTTATATTTAACAAAAAATTAACTTTATTTATTCTCAATGGGCTACGCAACTTTATGTGCGATTGTTTTCTATTGTTGATGTGTTTATGGCGCCAGTTAATTTAACTGATAGTAATTTTAGTGGATAAGATATAATATGTAATATCGGAATGAGTCATGGTAAGCAATTATTCAAGTTGGCATTTGCCTTTACGACTAGAGAAACCATGACAAAAAACCAAGTCAAATTGGCCGGCGACGGAGTTGGAACCAGTCGCGAAATCGATTGAAACATCAACTTTCATTTTTTTTTTGGTAGTATTTCCCCTTCGCAGTTGCCGCCATCATATTTCTTCAAATGTAATTTAAATGATTTAATTAATTAATTCGCGTTTTTGGTGAAAGGTGAAAAATTTGTGCATTTTTTGCCGAATTAGCGATTTTTCTACAAAAAGTTTCGCATGTCGGCCTTTAAAAAAAATAAAAAAAATAAATAAATAAATAAAAAAACCTGGAACAAAATTAGTAAAATCTCATGCATATAAAATCAGGTAAACTGATAATACAAAGTGCCAGATGGAAATTATATTAATCACGTATAATTTAACACTCCGAGATGGTAGCGTCTTGGACACGCATTCGGGAGGTCTCAGGTTCAAATCCCGTGGCCGGCCAATTTGACGTGGTTATTTTTTTCAAGGTTTCCCCAGTCGTAAAGGCAAATGCCGAATTGGATGTTTACATACCATGAATCATCCTCACCAATTCATTCTGTATCATATCCATTTAAATTAATATCAGTTGAAATTTACCCCATAAAAACAATTGACAATCGATAGTTCCATGGCCTACCCTACTGTACTCGTACACACACAGATCCAGAACGCCTGATATGGCCTCGCAGCTAAAAGTAGTATAAATACAGTCGAATTAAAAATAAAATAATAAATGGAACAGCATAAAGGACCACTACATTAAACTATGGTTAAACTTTCTCACTGCTTCCATCTAACAATTTAGAAGTGCTCACAGCCAAAGGCTTCGCCAAATCCCAAGTTTGCAGCTCTATGGAAGTGGGTAAAAATGAAGTGGAATTTTATCATGAACCACGTTTAACGATTTACAGTCATTTTATACACATTTTAATAATCTGAGTTATGTCCGGGTTTCTTGTGGAAAATTAGGCTTTTTAAAGAAAAATTACTGCTAATCAGTTTTTACTTCCTGTGCCCTAACATAGGTACTATAGTTAGAGGAAGTATTCTGGTCCACACAAAAATTCGTAGTTGAATTTTTAACATAAATACACGTTTTGAGGTCTCCTGAATAAATAAAAAACTATTTTCATAAACATGTATGTGTATGTGTGTGCCTGTGAACAGCAGAGCTCCAGAACG
The DNA here is from genome assembly GCA_964059195.1 of Ectobius pallidus. NCBI lineage: Eukaryota > Metazoa > Arthropoda > Insecta > Blattodea > Ectobiidae > Ectobius > Ectobius pallidus. The sequence goes on from CAXKWD010000001.1 coordinate 216,082,885, forward strand.
AAAAACCACATGAAAACAAAATTTTGTATTTGGGTTAGGTACTTTCTGAGTATGTGACATGAAAATGGCGACAACTTTCTGATATTCTTAAGGGGACTTTATAAGAAGAAAATTTAGTTTTTTTGCGCTTTTCTCGAAAACGGCTATAACGATTTTGTTTAAATTTTATACAAGGGGTGCTTTTACTAGGAACTGAAACCTTTATTTCAAACATTTTTCGAAATAACTCTCTGAAGGGTAATTATAAGCCACCCACTCTGAATACGCGCTCTTTGCAATGTGGCCTCTTGTTCTATATCAGAATGTGAAGTGAGAATAATGCATTGGCTATGATTAAAGTAATTAAAGTAATTAAAGGACATTAATCGGATTTTATTTGGGTTATGTATCCTTCGGGGATGCGATGCGATATGGTAACGACATTCTATTCATTTTTACAATAAATGTACATGAAGAGAACGTCATATATAACATACGGTATTATACTAGGCAGTAGCGTATATAGAAAATAATTTCGGGAAGGGTCGAAAGTGCCGAGGGTTTGGGGGTACGGAATACCCCCAAGAAAGGGGGGTTCGGGCTCACCCCGGAATTTTTTAAAATTATTGACTAATTTAACATCACATTTTACGCTATTTTAACCCTGAAAAACTAGTTAGCAAATTTGTTTATCATGCTCTAAGAAATGCCAACTTAAACAAAAAATCGTTACCTAAGTTATAACACTTATTACACTCGAATTTGGTTAATTCGACGTTGGATAATTCGAAATATTGTATAATTCGAATAAATAGGCCTACTCATTCCCCTTGAAATTCCTTTATAAATGTATGTTAAAAATTGCAATTAATTCGAATTTTTTAAGCTTAATTTGGATAAATCGAAGCAAAAATTTGTCTCATGTTAATGTTGTAAGGATTCTAAGAGTTCATTGCTTCAAGAAATTCCACAAGAATTCTCTATTTCGCCTAAGAACCCTAGTCGATAGCAACCAGCAGGTACCGTACTAAAGTGTATTTTTAACCACCGTTATCTTCCTAATGCTGAATAGATGTTCAATAGAATGCGAAGTTCGCCCCCTCCGCTAAAGTCTTGGAGGGATTCAACACTTCTGTGAAAATTTTATTGTTCATTCTATCCTTCAAGTGTGACTGTGTTTGAAAATGTCAAAGCGTGGAGCATACCAGTTCCTTTATTAAATTTAGGGTTACGGTTTTAGTGTGGAGAAAAATGGTTTCATTTAACATCCTAACAACAGGATGGCAGTCATTAAGGTAAGATTCACTACATGATAATTATTATTTATAGCAGTGAGTTTATTTTTAACATCTTTACGGCATTTTAGTTTAAAAAGTCACAGTTTTGGTTAATTCGAAATTTGGATAATTCGATTTTGTTCTAATTCCCCTTGGGGTTCGACTTATTAAGAGTCCACTGTACTATTTATAAGAAAAATTAAATAACACATGGAACAGTGGAAATAATAGGCCTACGATTACAAGTTCAGTATTTTATTATTAAATTAAATAATTAAATTTCTGATAAACTAGAGTTTAAATAACTTAAATACAATTTTAGATTTTGATTGCGGGGAGGGTCCGGACCCCCTGAACCCCCCCTTTCCCTACGCCACGCCACGCCGCAAAATTGTATTTGGACAGAGGGAGTTATGTGAATTTTACATCAGATTTTTTTTTTCACCTGGTAACCTTAGCTATCTTGCTTTATGGATGGTCAGGAACCTGTAACGGGATAGCCAACACTGTGTTGATCACAGCTAAGAGCTGTTTTGGAACAGGTTCAAAGCAAATCGCTGGAGGCGAGTCATTTGCTAGGGACAACGTCCTTTCAACATTTCCGGCATTGTTTTTATCGAATCTGCAAATCTTTGGTAGCGGTGCCGGCGCGGTGGCTCATGCTGTAGCGCGTGAGCCTGGCATGCTAGCGGTCCTGAGTTCAAATCTCGGGGCCGGCGGGTGTGTCATTCGTGGTGGACGAAGCCGTGCCTTGGGGGTTTTTCTCGGGGTTCTCCCGTTTCCCCCTCTCATTCCACCAACACTCTCCACTTCATCTCACCTTTCCCCCTTTTCATCATCATCCCGTTTCCACTTCCGGTATCGGGCCTGCTTTGGCAGTCAGCGCCCTTTGGGGGCCTCTCCCGTCCTCCCCGCTGCTTGTGGTCAAGAGGTTGTTGGTGGTGTGTGTCGCGGACCTGTCGGGGCTCCGGTTGGAGGGACCGAAGGGGGTGGCGTGTGTCGCGGACCTGTCGGGGCTCCGGTTGGAGGGACCGAAGGGGGTGGCGCATACGTGGCATGGTAATAAGGCTAGCTGGATGTAGGGGAGCTCCGTGGGGGCCTGCGGGGGGATCTGCCGTCCTGGGCGGTCTATGGGCACGCAACTCATTCCATCCCGGAGGTAGGTACAATAAGCCTGCGGCTTCGGTGCTTAGGGGCGTTCCCACCCCGCCTCCCGCCTAAAGGGCACTTATTCAATTCAATTCAAAATTGGTGGCTAAAGTGCAGCCCCTCCCCCCAATGGAGTTAGGAATGGGGGTCCAGGAGGTTCGGACCCCTCCCGAAATCAAAACCTAAAATGCTATTTTTGCTTCCTTACTTTGTCATTTTCATGTATTAACATTGAGTATATTAACTTTTTTATTCGTCGCTAGCGGTGCTATCTTTGAAGTGCAAGAAGGAAAAATTCGGCGTTAAAGTGTTGACATGTCTCAGTCGGAAGTGAGAATCAAAGAAACTCCAAAATTTTGTATTATTATTACTAGGGCTCGGACTTTTAGGTAAATACATATTCTTTTTGCTATTACTTATGATTTCAGGACTTTGTCAAAGTTCCGGTTGGGACCTTTGGATTCAAAATACTGAGAAGCATATCACATAAAAAAAAATATTTTCGATATTTCTTATTTGAATAAATATTTTTGGTAATTTAATTTTTTTTACATATTTTACCACATATCATGTTTAGAAATGAATATTTTGACTGTTTTTGTAAAATTGCGCCATATTTTTAATGTGTTGCGTTATGTTGAGTCAGACAATAAATCAGGGCCGATTTGGCCTTTATTAGTGCAAATTTCTGTTCCCTCTCACACTGCATTACTAAGTTGGAAACAAAACAATTGTTGATAGAATCAATAAAAGAAATCAAACACATCGAAAACAAACTTAACAAAATCAGTGGTTCAAAAGCAAACAAAATTAAAGAAAAATTCCTATTATGCCTAAATAAGAATGGTTACAGCTTTAAGATGCACAACTTTAAGATCTACTTTTGTCGTTCACTGCAACAGTTCTACACTTGCTGACTAGAATGATTAGATGTGTACTTCTGTAAATATTGGTTAAATAAGTTAATCAAAATATTTTCATATTTTTTAAACATATTTTTTACTTTTTAACCACATAAAAAATAAATATTTTCGTTTTTATAAGCACCTAAAAGTCCGAGCCCTAAATATTACTATTGTTATTAGATTGACTTGGCACCTGCTTGGATTTGAGAGTGAAAACTACTGTTTACCCCATCGATATGTATGTTTATGTATAGATGGTTTACCCTCGATAAACAAAAATATAATCCTTCAGACCATAAAAGGTTGTGCCGAATTTTGACTCCTCAGAGCCGGTATAAATTTACGTGAGAAAAGAACATTCACAACATTACAGTTATTTACAGTTTTTACAATTATGTACAAACTAGTCTTTAACTTTGCATGTACAATAATAATTTTTATAAATAAAATATAAGTTTTTAGGTAATTTTTTATAATTATTAAGTCATTTTCTTTAAAATATAGGGTCATTTTATGGGTCATTTTTCAAACAATTTTAGGTCATCAGAATCCGGGGCCTGGTGATAACATTACCCGATTGATAACATTATCCGTGATTACATTAAGCGGCGTTCACTGTATAGAATCTTGTGCTGAGATGAAGATGAGTTTCCTTGAGAAGGTTTTCCTGGTGTTGCGTAACACTAGCGTGTGAGTGCGGAGGACACGTGAACCCGTGCGTGCCTTCACCTCTGTGACCGGTCAGCTGAAACTTAGACATCACTCTTGACATTCGTACCTCATACCGTAAATATCATTGCAAGTAATTATTAAGAACCAATATAGTCCAGTCAATGAAAAGTTGTAGAGGGAAATGGAAGGAACACAATTTTTGACTTTGGGACATTGTTGGGACTAGTAAGGAGGTAAACATACTAAAAGTCCCCACTCCTAGGAGGTGAGCGGGGGGCAGGGGGGCCCCTAGAAGGTCCCTTTTTTCGGTTTTTCGCTTATATCTCAGAAAATATGGGTCCTAGCGTTAAGACCCTTCTATACAAAATTAAAGCTGACAAAATACTCCAGAAGATTGATTCAGTTCATTTTTTCGCTATCTCGCCTAATTTCCGAGATATCCGTGCTCAAAAGTAGATGATTTTGAAAAAAAATAAAATTGCCTCACGTGTTTTGCCTTATTTCGTTAGCTAATTCTTCGGACATTCGTCCAACAAAAAAGTTATAAGGAAAGAAGTCGTAGAGCATTAAATTTCCTTCAAGAATATATGTTACTTTACTTTTTATCTTCAACCATTCAGAAGTTAGAGTAATTTTAACTTTATGTGTAAATTCCGGGATTTTGCAGAAAAACTTAACTTTCGTATTTCCATTCTTCCACTGCTGAAACTCTATATAAATCCAAAATATACGTATTATATATATTTATATGTATAAATAGTATGTACTATATATATAAATGGCACATAAAGAAATTATGTGTATATATATAAATATATATATATGCTATGTATTTATAATATATTTTCAAGTATATATGGAGTTCTTCAAAGTAATATTGTTTGGTGTCGTTTAATACTAATTTCGAACCCCGAACCTAGTGGAACCACTTTGAGAGCTCCATCATTTACCCCACAGAAATACAATTACTATAATATATGATGGAAAGTTTTGATAATACTCAAAATTGACAATTTATCGAGGATCGCTGAATCTTTCTTGTTATTTGGGAGCCATAATTGCCCTCTACATAGGCAATAATACTTGTATTCAATGTATATAATATATAATGTACAGTTAATATAATATATAGGCCTATATTAACTACACATTCGCTCCAAAAGGCATTGGGGTAGGATGATTCCAGAGTCAACAACAATTTGTACATAACTTTTTTTTTTATTAACACATTAACTCGTGAATGTTTTTTGAAACTGTGTTACATTCAATTTAATAATATATTTATACCTTATAGTACAATTGAACTATAAATTCCTGACTCTCTTGGAGCCGGAGGGTCCTACCTCGTCATGGTAACTTGGTCCTGGATATTGTTCTGCTTCGTTTTCTTCTTCATCCATTGAGAAAGGGGATACATCTTCTAGGATAACTGGCAGAGGATCAATGTCGAGTTCTTCATCCTCATTGACCAAGAGGGGGCCCCCATTAAGACAGTTCCCGTGGCAGTTTTGGCACGCAGGGGAACACTTGAGAGATGCCTTTCTGCATCCGCATTTGGTGGTGGCAGAATCCTTTGTGCACCGACAAAAAAATTAATATTTCATCCGGTGCAGCCTGCTGCTCACTGTGCACCGGGGTTTGTTAGTTAACTCCCACCCGTACATCTGAGGAGGCGGCTCATGTCCCAATCACATCTCGACTTTGTCATATATCCTCAGAATGTTGCTTCGCTGCCCCCTCAGTTGGTGGGAGCCACGAGATGTCCGGCTTGATATTGGCTACCGATTTTACATAGGATTGGTAATGGTAAGCGTTTAGAGATTTCTCTTTAGGTGGGGCCCCGTACCACCTCAAAATACACTTTCCTCTACATCATCCTTGTTTGAGGAAGGGTCTGAGAAAACTGTAGCAGTTCCCTGGACATCTGGAGACTTCAAATGCAGTTTGATAAATCCCAGCTTACTCTTTCGGAAGGCTGCTGAGGTGGTATCGCACCCAGTGAAGGCATTCAGAAATAGTAAGTCTCGCAGCCCCTGGGTAGAAAACAATGTAGGTTTTATGTTTCCACGCCCAGGCTTGACGAAAATTATGTTTTGGTCACTAGGTGTTTTGGCAATCAACAGGACTATTAGGTCGACATCCTCACCAATAACTGCAACAGCGGTGGTATGTGACAACTCCATAGCCAATGTCTACAATGAGGACATCCGCAACATTCCGTGCTTGCAGGGTTCTGACTACATGCGCCTGTAGTGTGACTTTCAGAATGTTAATCAGCAGACTTTTTTTGTAGACATTTGACAGGAAGTCTTCCTGCTTCACAGTTATGACTGTCTCCTGATTGAAATGTATGTCCACTGACTTACTGAGACGGTACCGCCTTTGCTGCTCAACGACCTTTGTACTTGAGGATGAGCAAATGCCAGATATCGTGGAACCTCTTTGCCAAATAACTTTGTGCAGGAGAAGTCCTCCGTCCATAACAATGTCAAAGTGTGTCACACGTACATCTTTGATAGTTGGATTGAGCTCTTTCTAGAGAAAACTGACTTCGTCGATTTCCTCATCTCACCCTCATTGAAGAAGGCCAAAGGGAAAGGGGCTAATTCATATTGCAAATAAGTTTTCAAATCTTCGTCGGTTTTCTTACTTATGGATTTGCGCTGGAATAGCAAAAAAGGATCCACAAACACCCATTCGTCGTTAATCTTGATTTACGAGCTAACATTCGAAAGGGGGAGTGCTCGATCTTTCCGAGACAGTTTGATACTTATTTTCAAACTCTAGAAAAAATAGTTGTTATTCTTGAAAATTAATTTCCGATCACATTTCCGATTTTCCGATAGCGAAAAAGTGAAAGGAATCAGTCTTGATAGAACATTTTATCAGGTTTAATTTTGTATAGAGTGTTATAACGCTAGGACCCATAGTTTCCGAGATATAAGCGAAAAACCTAAAAAAGGGACCTTCTACGGGCCCCCCTGTCTCCCGCTCACCTCCTAGGAGTGGGGACTTTTAGTATGTTTAACTTCTAACTAGTCCAAACAAAGTCCCAAAGTCAAAAACCGTGTTCCTTCCATTTCCCTCTATTCATCAATCATTGAGTGGACTATACATAAGCATATATATTAGTACTTGAAAATATATTACAAAATACATCACATATATACATATATATTGATTCATTTATGTACAACTTATATACAGTACATACTATTTATACATATAAATACGTAATATTGGCTTTTATACAGAGTTAGAGCAGTGAAATCATAGAAAATACGAAAGTTAAGTTTTTATGCAAAATCCTGGAATTTACACATAAAGTTAAAATTGCCCTAACTTTTGAGCGGTTGAAGATAAAGAAGTAAACTATCATATATTCTTAAAGGGAATTTAATGCTCTACAACTTCTTTCCTTATGACCTTTTCGTAGGACAAAGGGCCGAAAAGTTAGCTAACGGAATAAGGCAAAAAACGCGAGGCAGTTTTATTTTTTTTCAAAATTACCTAATTTTGAGCGCAGATATCTCGAAAACTAGGTGAGATAGCGAAAACATGAATGGAATCAATCTTGTGGAGCATTTTGTCATCTTTAATTTTGTATAGAAAGATTTTATCGCTAGGACCCATAGTTTCCAAGATATAAGCGAAAAACCGAAAAAAGGGACATTCTAAGGGCCCCCCTGCCCCCCGCTCACCCCCTAGGAGTGGGGACTTTTAGTATGTTTACCTACTTACTAGTCCAAACAAAGTCCCAAAGTCAAAAATTGTGTTCCTTCCATTTCCCTCTACACCTCTTTTTGAGCATTCATTGACTGGACTAAATATGGTACTTTATGAGATTGTGTGGGGGACGGGAAAATGTCTGTCCGTCTGTCTGGCCGTGTGTCTGTACGCGCCATAACTCAAATACGCTTTATCGGATTTTCATGAAACTTGCTGTACGCATTTATAATGTTCATGGGAAAAACCCTATTGATAATGAACCAAATAGGTTCACCGGTACCTGAGTAATGCCCAATTTAGTGCCTATTTTAATAGATTATATTAGAAAGGCGCCATAACCCAAATACGCTTTATCAGATTTCCATGAAAATTGGTATACGCATTTATGACGTCCATGAGAAGTCACCTATTGAATTTGAACCTAATCTGTTGACCGGTACCGGAGTAAAACCCAATTTAGTGTCTATTTAAAAAAAAAAACTCAAATACGCTTTATCGGATTTTTATGAAACTTCGTATTCGCATTTATAATGTCCATGGAAAGACGTCTATTGATATTCGACCAAATCGGTTGACCAGTACCGGAATAATGCCAAATTTAGTGCTTTTTATGTTAATATATAAGAAGTCGCGATAACTCAAATATGCTTTATTGGATTTCCCTGAAACTTTGTATACCCATTTATAATGTACATGGGAAGACGTCTACTGACATTGGACAAAATCGGTAGACCGGTACCGGAGTAAAACCCAATTTAGTGTATATTTTAAAGGCACGATAACTAAAAAAAGCTTTATCGGATTTTCACGAAACTTGGTATACGCATTTATAATGTCCATGGGAAGAAGCCTATTGATACTGGACTAAATCGGTTGACAGATAACGGAGTAATGCCCAATTTAGTGCCTATTTTATGATAATAGGGTAATTTGGTACATTTTCGAACATGGTACAATTCCGGACGGAATAAGATTTTGATCCTTTTTCGGGTTTCAATTGTTGGTCAACCTGTTTTGAATTATATGGAGTTCATACTGATTGTGTTGTTGATCAGTTTCCGCGATAGTGATATTTTAAGCTGTCTGATTGTGCAGTAAAAATATTATTTTCCAGTCGAAGGTAAATACAAATGCTAGAAAAACGGCACGTTATAAAATTACTTATAATTCCACGTTGTGTTACTGCAATACATTGTTGAGGACCGATTGTTAACTAATACCAACGTCTAGGTCTTTGATACGCAAGTCATTGGCACAACATGTGTCATTTGTCACCTGAATTGCAACCAAGTAGTATTTTATAAAAGATTGCGCGAAGTACAAATACGAACACTTTTAGGTACAATTCTGAACATATGCTCAACACACGCGTTGTTAGAAATAACTGCATATGTCTTGCATAAGACAGCTGTTTGCTAGCAATGCATTCTAAAATATAAATAGAGTTGAATATTTCTGTAATTCAAGAGTAAAAGGATATCTTACATCCGTCAACACCAGTATTATTTCTGCGCATAATTATACTTCTTCTGCACTGTTGTTATGATTACAGCCCAGCACTTCATACAATACACATTAATTAGCCTTCAGCAATAGTTTATTATTTTGATTTGATATTTATTTCTGTACTTTAATAGCTATTTATGTATCAAGTACGCAAAATAACGCTTTAGCGGACGAATCTAGTATAGCGGCCGAGGCTGAAATACTGGATGAGTCCAATAAAGTTTTTGCATACGTGGTGCATAAATATTTTTCAGTAAAAGCTCTTTAAATTACATGAAATGAAACAAAAATACCGTATAATTAATTATAATGTAAGGCAATAATCGCACACTTTATCTTGAGCTAAACACTCCATAATGCTGAAAACAGACCATATCGAGAAGGCCTCGCTCGAAAAAATGAAGATCCCGGCCCGTTCCCAGTGTTGCCATACCCAAAAAATGTCCCGTAGCGGCATTCTTGAACTACCGTCTATTTTTTATTTGTTTACAACATATTATTCTGCAAATGACATAATTAAATCCAGGGACATTAGAATAAATGTTGTGGAAATGGTCGATATAAGTGACAACGAAGATAAAAATGAAGTTTCTTTAAACCAAGAAGTGTCTGACATCAGCTAATAAACAATAAACCAAATAAATGAATTGGAAGGAAAAGCAATTTAATGTGTTTTAAGCTGAATCTGTCGTTGAAGAATAGAACAAGTCAGTCTTGATTATTTTGTTAGAAAGTTGTATTAATTACCTATAAACTCTCGTGAAAAATATTTTGTTATATTATATTAATTCAGGCATGTGAAAGTGCGTATTCAAATAGGCCTACATGTACAATGCTACGACTTTTAAACCTATTTTTTATATTCTGAAGACTGGGAGATGGACTAAAGAAATATATTACTTAATTCCTTTCTCCAGCGATAGATTATACTATAATATTTGCATCAATAAAAACTCTTTAGTTTGATAGTGTGAGTCGAAATTGCTACGAATTAAAATTAGTTCCATTGTGTGCCAGTATAAAACTAACGTTATATTTTCTAGTAGTTGGCTACCCTTCAGAAATGACGTCAATTTCAACTCACCGCCTTCTGCAATAGTCAGTCTCTTATACTGCATGCAATATCAGCTCCCCTCACCACCGCATTTTTTCGGCTCAAGATAAAGTGTGAGCATAATAGTCAGTCATTTGTTATAGTCATATTCTCACAGCCACCTGAGTCGCGGAACAACAATAAATCGCACGAAAAGCGGTATAGATGCATTGTATAAGAGTCGCTTTTTACTTTCTCGCATATACGTAGTATAGAGAAAGTATTGTGATCGTGACAAAAAATCGAAATCTAGATAACACCGGGAAAGCATGTTTCACGATGCCTAGAAACCGAAAAAAATGTTTTTGGAATGACGTCTGTCCGTCTGTGGACAAGCACAGCGGGTAAACGGTTCATTGTATTTACTTAATTTTTTTAATGAAGGACTTTTTTCGGAATTTTATCGGACCGCCCAGAAATTGAGTTTTATAACTGAAATATTAAGGGGACTTTTCATGAAAGCATTTTGAAAAATTTTTATTTTTGAAAAATTGGCTCTAACGATTTTAATAAAAATGTAAAATTGGAAACTCTTATCTATGACTACTAAAATAGCTATATCCGTTTTTCTGGGAAAATGACTTCGGGGGTACTTCACTCGTATCTATTTTCAATTATTCTAGATTATCTCCATTGCAGTAGGCGATACACTAAAACCTACCACAGTAAAGTTGTAGAGAAAATTAAATTGAACATTTTTTGTTAAACCCTTTTTTGTATAGTTAAAAGGTATCAAGATAAAAACGAAATAAATACGATTTAAATGCGAATTTCGGAACATTTATGTTAATTAAAATAAGAATGATACCTTGTAATTGCCCTTAGTAACAAGAAAACTAATTGTTCTGAAATTCAGTCAGTTTAGCTCAGTCGTAATGAACACACCAAAACCAATTACAGCGAGGTGGTATAGCCTAGTAGGGAAGAGGTCCTCAAGATCAGTAAACTATACAGAGGTCCTGGGTTCAAATGAAACCTCGTGGCCGCCCAAATTTACCAGTAGGCTATTGTAATAACTCATTCGTGTAGCATTTGCTTTATTCTTCGGCGATATCTCAGTATATCCTGTATTTCTTCCTTTGAGATTGAGGAAACCATGCAAACCCCAAGTTGTTGTTGTTGTTATTATTATTATTATTATTATTATTATTATTATTATTATTATTATTATTATTATTATTATTATTTCATGGTAAAAGCAATGAACATAAAGATCGACCCTGATGCTTTCCGTTCTAGATACTTGTATAGGCCTACTTTTATGAACATGTAATAAATAAAATGTAATTGTCTCTATAATTTACTTTTTTATGTGCTAGCCTTTGTCGGCCGCGGTGGTCTAGAGGTAGCGTGCCCGCCTCTAGATCCGCAGGGCGCGGGATCAAACCCGGCCGCGGTCGATGGATTTTTCAGGACGTAAAAATCCTGGGCCCTCCGGGAGGGACTTTAAGCTGGGGGTCCCGTGTCGTAGATTTACGGCACGTAAAAGAACTCCAAGCCTAAATTAGAGCCTCTGGACAAAATTTCTCGGCCCTTTCACGGCCAAGAAATACTTAGTTTCCAGAGGGGGGTTGCGAGGCGATGGGCTTACCACCTGTCCCTCTACCCTCTCTCGGAAAATAAGCATATCAAAATTAGTATAGGTAATGAAACCTCCATTGGAGGCCCCTTCGCCCCACCTGGGGATCATAGGGTACCAGATACAGATACAGATGTGCTAGCCTTTAACATGTATAGGCCTATGCGAGGAAGTTTGTGCAACATATTTTTGCACCATTTATTGTAAACAATAATGCATACGAACTAGGAAGTAGGATCTTTATCAGAGACTGATTTACTCACCTGGTTTCGTTTTTTGATGTATTGTAGGAACACCTGTAGAATCCCGTCATCTCGTTTTTGAGATCTCCTTGGTACTTGATCTGTATCAAGTACTCCTGTCCAATCCTCAGCACTTCGCTCAGCTGCAGAGTGTACAAGTTGGTTTCGTTATCGTAACTCGTGTCCAGGACCTCGAGGTCCTGCAGACCGTCCAATGACGTCACACCGGGAGTCTCCAGAATCTCCAGCTTGTCATAGTGAAGAGTGATATTGTCGGTGGCGGTTGTAGCATTTACGAGGATCTTCACTTCGCCGTCAAACGTGTAGTTTCTCTCCTCGAAGTAAGGGACGAGCTTGATGGTGTAGTGGAGAGGAGTTACGGTGTGGGGCAGTCTGTAGTCCTCACACAGGACCTCTGCAGCCAGGAATACGGCTGCGAGGAGCAGGAGGTGTGCCATGACTTGGCAGAGTCCTGAAACATTAAAACATATTTTTCTACGATTTCTGGTTGGGACAATTTACCTAGGTGGAGGGGTCCCTCACCTGTAAAGCTATGGTTTGTCTACGGCGTTCATCGCCGGCTATTACCGCTGACGTCAGCGATCATCGTCGTAGAGGTGGTTTCTTTTACGGGCGATCATAGTTCATGATTAGGGTTCGGATGTTTATGACCTAAAAAAGTGGAAAATATTTCAGCAAATATGACCTTTAAAATGTCTAAATATGACCCGAAAATCCCAAAAATGACCTCATAAAAGAACGTATTTCCTAAAAATAAAAGTTCCAATTTAAAACGCTTTGTGCCACTAAATTATTACATCGCATTAATTCAACAGATAATCACTTTTTAACAATTTTACAGGTGATTTACTGTTTTACTTCTAATCTGTTAATGTTTCCAGATGCCATTACAAATGTGAAATGAAAGTATTGTAAAAAACATATCTATTGGAAGTTGTTAACAACAAGGAGGAAGAGGTAATTGTGCTATTACTTGTTATTGTCCATTCACATTTCAGTTACACTAAAACCAAAATATTCGTGACTCTTTTCCAGAAAAAAATATATCAAGTCGACAATTTAGTACACATACTGCATAATTGTGCTCTTTTACAGAATTTTTAACTGAAATATGACGTTAAATTACAAATATGAGCGAAATATGACCAGGATCATGAAAATGACCAAAATATGACTTTATATGCAAAATAAAAACAGTCCGATTAGGATAACAAATGTGCAATTCATGTTGAATTTGTGTTTGCGGCGAGAATGGAGGTCAGGATAAAACTATGACATATCATAAACATCCCAACCCTATTCATGACACTCTTGCTATCCACAGTTAAGGTTGGCTATGTCAAACAGCTCGGTGTTGGAGGGGGGGGGGGACATGGCAATGGAAATGTGTTAGCTTTCATAACCTCAACATAACCTATATCTCTATATATATAAAAGGCTTTGTCCTGACTGACTGAATGAATGACTGACTGACTGATTGACTGAATGACAGGAATCAACGTACAGCCTAAACTATAACAGGTAGAGACTTGGAATTTTGACAGTACCTTCGTTTCATAATGTAGGTGCTCACTAAGAAAGGATTTTGAAAAATTCTGATTCTAAATGCCAAAAATTAAATGTTTTTGAAAATACTTAATCCCTTTTTACATAGAATTATCAATTCCAAATCACAGAATATATTGTTGCCAAATGGTATATGATGGGCTTGGAAAAAACAAATGAAATGCACTTTTGACAAATAAGAGAAGTTATCAAAATAATTCATGTTATAAATAAATATTACAGAATGAAATCCACTAAAATAATGGAATCACATAACTTTCTCTACCCTGGACATAGAGAAAACAAAACGAGTATGAAAGTGATGAGAGTGAAAAGTATGAAAGTGATAATGCTTTATGGTAACATAAGAGTGGGAAATTTCCCGCCTCGATATTACAATTTTATGTTACAGGAATTTCTGTTTCTTCTTATTTAAACCTCTACCAGGCTTGCTGTGCACTATACAAGCGATGGGATGCAAAATTCTAGATCCTCTATGAGCCATAAAAAACTATATCAAGCGTTTTATGAGGGAATAGTTTGAGTGTAATAAGTCGTTCTTCCTATTTCAAATTATAAATGCCTATATAAGGACCTAGAATTTAAAATTTAAAATCCTTCACAAGCTAATTTCCAATTACAAAATACAAAACCCGGGTCTTTTAAGCTAGTATAATATAGTCACTCGAGAGAAAACGCTGACAAGAACAAAGGAAAGTCACTTTTGTTTAACTAAATGTTAAATGATTCAATGAATAATAAAATAATAAAATCAGGTAAACTGATGTAACAAAGTGCCAGTATGCTTTTGTTTAATCAGTTATAATTGTATTATGATATGCAGAAAATAAGTAATTTTTAAAATTGATTTCCCAGTTAAGCTCCAGATTGATTCATTAAGTAGGGCTTACGGAAGAACAAAAGTCCATTTTTTTTAATCAGATTGAAATTGTCCAGCATCAGCTTAACTATACAGATTTGTGATATCTTACCAATCGCACACTCATTTAAAAATACTAAAAAAGTGAAAATGGCCGGTTTCGGGATTAGAACCAAGGACAAGCCACTTTTATTAGGAGACTTTTGCTCTATGAATTCATTTTACCTGTTACAGCATAAAATCTCCCATGGCATGGCCGCCACTGACTTCTAACATTAGAAAAAATGCAAGACAAAGGAACTTCGTTGTTAACACTGGAGTTATAAATAAAAAAACGAATACAATGGTGGCCAGTCATGTGATTAGTCTGTAAATGTTGCAGATTATAGAAGAACTAAATTATGATACAGTTGTTGATGAATCAGGTTTTTATCGATCACTAAGAAGACGTGAAATCAATTTAATGAAAACGTTAACCCGATTTCGCGTAATTATTGATTTATGAGCACCAAACTGTAATGAATTTAATGTCCTGTAGCACACACATTTTACGTCATAGGGCAAAAATCTCCTAATAAAAGTTGCTTGTCTATGTCCCCTCCATACACAGGTAAAATATTTCGGTGTTATTCATTAACACTCTGTATAAAGAAACAGTAGGCCTAGTAAGTAATTAAAACAAGACTGTCGTATAAAGAGAGTTTACTTTCATGCGCCAACAAGCTTTTAAACTCCACAATACAGCAAGTCTTTTCATTTTCTATACTTTACTGCAGTCATGGCAATTATAGTATAGCTTCAAGTTACTGGAAATAGAAAGGCCTGCCGCACTTCATAAACTCGGAGTTAATGCTGCGGTATTAATTACGACCGAAACGAATGGTGAGAAATTACATTTTGCTTAGAACAAGACATCGCTTTTTTGACAATAGCTTCAAACACATGTGTTATTATAATAAAATGTAGACATGTGCTTTTTTAATTCAGCTTTCATTAATACTCCTTTGTACATGGAGGTTATATGATAAGTTAGTTTGTATGGGTGTAACAGAGTAGGCCATGTAACTATCGACGTGCATTTGTTTTCTATTGTTGATGTGTTTATGGGGTCCATTGATTTCAACCGGTATTCAATTTTAATTAAGGCTAACATGTTACATGACGAAATAGCGGCGATGATTCATGCAGGGCCGTAGCTAGGCGGTGGCGAGGTGGGTCCCCGCCAAGGGCGCAGGTACAAGTAGGGCGCAAAATTAACCATGAAAAATCCCGCCTTGTTTAGACTGGTGCAAGTTATAAAGCAATAAAAATTCCACGTTAATGGAAGAAATCTTTCAGGTTATTAAAAATTACTGCACGTGAACTATCTGTAGTATTATGCCGATTGTCTACAAACAAAAAGCAGTCATGCAACGTTCTTTAATTAACACGTTTCTTATTGACAGAGTTTGATGACATAAATCGGGAACAGTATGGAAAGATATAACGACAGTAAAAATTAAAATGTACTTTATTATTGAGATGAAAGTGGTTAAACTATTCGAAAAAAATACTTTTACCTATATTAATATGTTCAACATTTTAGTAGGCCTCTGGCCTATTATGTACTTTACTTTTGATACTAGATTTTATGATTTAATTATTTTTTAAGTAATTCAATCGTCTGAAAATAAAGCCCAACACTTAGTTCATTTTCAAATTGAGATTTAGGTTTTCTTTGAAAACAGTGTTTTTATATTATAATAATAAACAGTTTTACAGAAATAAAAAAAAAATGTTCAGTATTGGAGGGCGCAGATTTGTCAAACTCGCCAAGGGCGCAGAAGGACCTTGCTACGGCCCTGGATTCATGGTAAGTAAATATCAAATCAGCTATTTGCCTTTACGCCCTTTACGACTGGGGAAACCATGAAAAATTCTAAGTCAAAACGGTACGGGGCTTGAACCTGGCCCCGCCAAATGCGCGTCCAAAACGTTACTATCTTGGATCTTGGCCACTTCGCTCGGTGAAGGAATGTCGTATCAACCCCATTTTTATCTTTTCGAAGAATCTAAATTTACTGAGCGGGTAGGCCGAGTTGGTAGAGTCTTGGACTCGTATTTGGGAGTTCCCAAGTTCAAATTCCGTTGCTGGCCAATTTGACATGCTTTTTTTCATGGTTTCCCCAGTCGAAAAGGCAAATTCCGAATTGAATATTTACATACCATGATTCATTCTCGCTATTTCATTCTGTAACATATCCACTAAAACTAATATCAGTTATGGGAATATTAATTGGGTGAAGTTTTATCAAACCAGAATTAATTAATACTGAATACAAATGTAGATATTTAGAATAATATTCAATCTAAGCAAGTTTAAAAGGAATATGGGAAGTGGATATATGCCACTAATCCACTCACTTGTTTGTTGCCAAACCATAAAAGTGGATGGCTAGCTAAAATATTTGAATAGAGACTGCAGTAAGATACCGTTAGGCTTAGTAAAGAAAATTTACGAGCTATATGCGAAACTTCCTAGTTACACCCAAAATTTCAACAATATAGCAATCAATTTTGCAAAGAAAGCCAAGGAGTTTAACGTCGTCAAAAATAAATAGCATGGAACAACAGCTCAAAATGCTAAGAAATGTGGTACCAATCTCTATTTCAATTAAGAAGTGAACCAATAAGAAATCGTTCATAGTCTGTGGGGGAGGTAAATGAACCAACGAAAATATATGTATCACAGATGTTTGGCAGAATAGAACAATTTACGAAGGTGAGTCCGAAAATAAGTTTCCCTTGGCGACTGTGTACAGAGGTGTGGATGTAAGACAAAATATATAATGAGATATTAAAGATAAGACGTACCTTTATTTTCCCACATAATTACCACGTCCTGCAGCCCCCCCCCCCCCCCAGAAACGTTAAGTAATGCTAATATGTTGCACATAGGCTAATGACATTTAAATTTGGCAAATAGTAAACATCCTGACTCATGAAATAGAAGTGCCGTTACTGCTTTGTCTAAGTATTAACAAAATTCAGTCTACAATAGAATTTTTACCTGAAATTTGTAAAATATGCTACGGAAAATTGAGGTATGCTCTACCATTTAAGTAAATTTAATACTAAACGTTCTGTTGTTGACTGAATGAATATACGAGGGGTATTCCGAAAGTAAGTTTCGTCAGTTTGTCACACGGACACTTTATTGACCCAAAAGCAATACAGCATGGCAGCATGACCTATACACCGTGCACTATTTTTCGACATAGTCGCCAGCGACATTGAGACATTTGTCGTAGCGTGCGATCAGTTTGAAGAACCCACTGTGGTAAAACTCGGTGCCCTGCGATGCAAGGAATTGGCGCACAGCCTGCTCCACCTCAGCTTCCTGACATTACTAAAGGTTCCATACAGACCATTTTGAGTGACAAATTGATGTTCCATAAGGTTTGTGCGAGATGGGTTCGTGGAGGCCGCACTGTGCGGGGACGGAAATCGGGAGATCAATTTCAAACAGCTCTATCTCGGACAATAAAAGGTTCAGCGTCTGCAGCAATGGCTCGTTTGAAAGAGGGGAGATAGCGGTACATGGCAGTGGCGCCAAATCTCTCGTGCCATCGTGAGCGGTACACTAATACCCGCGGGCACGCCAGTCTGCTGCGACTCGCTCTTCTACGGCGCAGTGCGCCTGCGTCATGCCTCCTCCGCTGACGCCACTTCCGTCGTGGAACCAGCCACGGGTGGAGATTCGTCTGGCGTTTGTTTGGTTCCCATGGTGAACACGCCGCTCCTGCCATACATTGACGAAACTTACTTTCGGAATACCCCTCGTAGTAAGTTATAAGTTGTATAAATTACATAATAAAAGTTAAAAAACACAAGGATATTGCAATAAATTTTAGTAAATTGAAAACTAATGAATAAAAAGTTGCTTTAATATTATACAATCGGTTACAAAAAAAATAGGCTATGTATTCTAAACAAATTGTATACAGTAGTCGGTTCCCAAAACATTCACTTAGCCAAATAACTGAAATTTTTTTTAATTAACAGGCATATGCACAATATCTAAAATTTGACAAAATATACCGTTAGAAATATAAGAAACTGGTTAAATATACACGAATATTTTAATATCGAGCAAATATGATGCATTAATGCACAACTAACAAAATATGCAGCATTCAACCATCAATTTCGTGTTGTTTCTTTGATACCTTGTACATTGCAACACTAGCATGTGATAGGTTGCTTTATTAAAAATATGATTTTCATAAACTTCCGGGGCCTAATGATAACAGTGATAGACTTATAGCCCCTCCCGAAAAAATAACTTGGATACGCCCCTATGTCATACCGTTTAGAAGCTTCAAAAAGCCCTCCAGGAAAAAATCAGGGCTCTGCATACGGAAGAAGCTGTGGTCTCGCATTATCATCCAACAACAGAACGCCAGATGGGAGAAGGCCAGCCCACTTTTTCCGAATCGCCTTCAATTCTGACAGGGTAGGAGTAATGGTTCCATCCTCCAAAAATTCCAGCAACAAACTCCCTTGTGCGTCCCAGAACACTGTGAGGAGCACTTTACCTGCAGAGGGCGTTGTTTTGAACTTCTTTCGGGGAGCACTTTTGACGTCACACAAGCCGTTCGACGCTTCTTCCGTATGCAGAGCCCTGATTTTCTCCTGGAGGGCTTTTTGAAGTTTCTAAAGCGACATGACATATGTAGTCCAGTCAAAAAACTTAAAAAAATGACCCAACCTCTAAAAAAATCCGAAAGTTTTGAAACTTTGCACACTTATTTAATGGTACCTTGGGATGAATATACCAAAAGTCCTCATGAATATGAGGCGAGCTCTAGCGGAAATTAGCGAAAACAGGACCCCTATTTTGGTTTTTCGTTAATATCTCGAGAACCGTTGGTCTGAGGTAAAAGTTGATTATATACGTAATTAAAGCTTATTAAATTTGGAACATAAATGATTATGTACATTGTTCTCGTATTCCTAATGTTTGCCGAGTTATGGGGCGCTAAAGATAGCGTTTGTTCTAAAACCGTCGAGGAGCGCACGATGGTGCAAATTAAAGTAGGTACCTACCGTACTATTTCACCATTGTCTTTATTTGAGGAGGCAGGAATGCGGAATACCAAGAAATCTACCTTGTGCGATGCCTACTCTATTAAAAGAAGAAATAAACCTAGTCTATATTGACATTGTTTTGGTTGGAGGCTTACTATTACACAATTAAATTACACAAGGTGGTGTGGCCCAAAGATTCGCCAACAATCTCAACCATCTGCTAGTGTTATGTAGCCTATGTTCTAAAGCATTATGGTGGCAACGGCTGCACGGTGGTGTTTGATGTTTATTCAGCCACTCGATCCAGTACAAAGAGAGCTGAACAGAACCGAAGGTACAAAACAAAGAGGTCAGTTGACATAAACTTTGGAGAGAAAACAATAGTAATAGTCAAAGAGGATGATTTTCTTTCTAACGAAAAGAATAAATGTAGACTAATTTCATTCCTCATAATTGCCCTTACCAGCCATGAAGTTGAAACAGAACAAGCATCCAGTGATGCTGACACATTGATCATCCGAACAGCACTCGTGAAGTCCTTCACTTGTGACGAAGTAGCAATAGTCGGATGAAGATCTTATTATTCTCCTCATGGTCTTAACTCCGACTGAACAAAACATATTATTTGTGAAACCAAGCCATGGAAAAGTAGGAAGGCAAGTATATTGAAACCAGCAATTGCAAACTTTGGGAATGAAGAACAGCATACTTCTTGTGCATGCGTTCAGCGGATGTGATACGACTTCGGCTGCATATCGAAATGGGAAACATTCCTGATTAAAATTGTTCAAGAAGCAAGCTGTACTGCAAGGTATTGCTGATATATTTAACAGCCCAAGTTCATCCCGTGAGGCTGTAGCTGCTGCTGGAAAAAAAATATTCCTGGCATTGTACAATGCACCCAGGAAGAAAACCTCTCTTAACATGCACCGCTACAATGCTTTCACCAAATCTGTATCCAATGCTAAACCCGACCTTTCTGCTCTGCCGCCCACAAAAGGAGCAGCAAGACAACACGCATTTCGAGTGTACCATCAAATTCAATTTTGGCTTGGGAATGAACTTCTTCCTGTGCAGTGTGGTTGGAAGTTGGAAAGCGATCGGCTGATCTCTGTAACAACAGAGAATCCAGCAGCACCTGAAGCTGTCCTCAACCTCATTTGTTGCAAATGTACAGGTGGATGTGGGAACAGATGTGGCTGTCGAAAAGTCAGGAATAATGTGTACAAGCATTTGTCACAACTACCATGGCGAATACTTGAATGGTGTTACTTCCACCCTCGAAGAAGACTTTGATGACCCTGATGATCCCGATGCCATAAACCTTGAAGAAACAGACCGTTCAGTGCAAAGCACAAACACTGAAGAACATGATGAACATGAAGATCAAAACACTGTGCTTGCTGGACGCTTAACCAGAAGTCAGGTGAGATTGCACATTTGTATTTTTTTGTTATTCATTTTCCTTGAAATAGTATACATAAATCGGTCGTCATGTTCATACGTTGTTTTACCGCTCGCTTACCTACTTTCTTTTACCTACATGTTCTTAATCTGTATAATGGTTCTCTCACATCATCATATCATGCATACAGTATTTTTCAAATGGGAAGCGTTTTGCTCTTCCTCTTGCTTAGATACGCGGTCCAATCAGAGACGGCGAGACGGAAGGAAGGCCCTTCCTGATAGCGGTACTCTTTTAGCTCGTACACGTGATTGGCGGTGAAGGAAAACGCTTCCCATTTGAAAATTACTGTAGTTACCTCTTCTTACTGTGTTTAGGGCAGCAAGTTCAGAAGCTGACCAAGATGAGCAGATTGCAGGACCTTCTACCAAGAAGCGATCAAGAGTTGATTGTTTTTTCTGTATACAGTTTTCCTTGGAATATCCTCAGCATTTTTTTGTTGTTTTTGGTTCATGTATTTCATTGTTTAATATACATCATGTCTTCCTTCTTATAGAAAGCAGTGAAATTTATCTCCTGAATCATCCTTGGTATAAAAAAAGTGGTAAACCATTGTCAAATATTATTAGAAATGCCATATTGTACCGCGCTAGCGTAGTTTTTCAAAAAACGCTATCCTTTAGCGCCCTATAACTCGGTAACCATCGGAAATACAAGAAAAATGTATATAATCATGTTTGTTGCAAATTTAATAAGCTTCAATTATGTATATAGCAAACTTTTACCTTCGACCAACGGTTCTCGAGGTATTAACAAAAAACAAAAATAAGTGCTCTGTTTTCGGGTAATTGCCGCTAGAGCTCGCCTCATATTCACGAGGACTTTTGGTATATTCATCCTTAGGTACCTTTAAATAAGTGTGCAAAGTTTCAAAACTTTCGGATTTTTTCTTAGGTTAAACCTTGTTTTGACTGGACTAATGTCTCAATGTACGTGGTAATTATGCGGAAAAACAAAGGTGCGTCTTGTCTTTAACGTCTCATTATATTTACTTCCTCTGCCCGTACCATAGGTACTATAGGTAGAGGAAGTATTGTTTTCGACCCCAAAATTCGAAGTTGAGTTTTTAGCATATATACACGTTTCAAGGCCCCCTGAATCCAAAAATACTATTTTTGGAAACATGCCTGTGTGTCTGTGTGGAATATCTGTGAACAAGCTAGCTCCAAAACGGAAAATCGTATGAAAACAAAATTTCGTATTTGGGTCAGGTACCTTCTGAAGATGTGATTCGTAGATTGGCGACAAATTTCCCTTATTTTTAAGGGTACTTTACATGAAGAAATTTTCGTTTTTCGCGATTTTCTCGAAAACGGCTCTAACGATTTTCTTTAAATTTTGCACATGAGTTGCTTATACTAAGAGCTAAAACTTTTGTTAGAAACATTTTTACGAGAAAATTCTCTGAGGGTAGTTACAAGCCACCCACTGTTCACCCACTGTTTGTAGAAAGTTTGTCTTACGTGATGAACAACTGAATTCGCGCTCTTTCACGACCTCTTATTCTATATAAGAATGTGAAGTGAGAAAGATGTGTTGTTGGCCATGCATAGAGTAAAGATGTATCTGAGGGAAATATTCGATAAATTTCGGAAATTCTATTTTACGGCAGAAAGTTCAATAAACGTCTGCACTCATTTGTTCTTTTTTTTTAAGTTTGTTATATAGACTGCGCTTTTAGTCGCATCATTGAAAGAAGAGGTATTTATAGGATAATCAGCGTAAAATTGTGTCTTGCGATTCTGTACAAGGATATGTGAATACTGCTAACTTTTATTTGGGCAGAGGAAGTTATGTGACTTTCACATCAGATTTTTTTTGTCTTACATCCACACCTCTGTACACACTCGTCAGGGGAAACTTATTTTCGGACTCACCTTCTATTTAACCCAGAGTAAACCCTACATAAACGTCTTATCTTTAACGTCTCATTATATTTTTTGCCTTGCATCCACACCTCTGTACACAGTCAGCCAGGGGAAACTTATTTTCGGACTCACCTTCGTATTTAACCCAGAATAAACCCTACATACGTAGCATAGACAGTGACTGTTAATGGATTGCAATATTCCATCGTTATTCCTACCCTGAGATAAGAGCTTTCAGTGCACACGATAATCTTAGCTTGGCAATCCAGGACCTTCAACAGTGTAATACGAGGTAAGTGCATCGACAACGGTGAACCAACGAACCCTGAGATTAGAAGAACAGCACGGACACCTCACACACAAATGAGTAAAATGGACATGGTCAACTAACATCATCACCATAAATCATTCACGCCACAGAAAACTACATTACAGTTGACATTTAACAGACGCCATAAACATATCAACAATAGAAAAAAGTAACCTGATATGGTCTCGATGCTGAAAGGCGTATAAACAAAATCAGATAAACTGATGTAACAAAGTGCAAGAATGCTTTTGTTACTCAGTGATAATTACGATATGCAGAAATCGATTTCCGAGATAATCTCCAGATCGATTCATTAAGCATGGCTTATGGCAGAACAAAGGTCCAGTTTGATAAGCATATTATGTGAAGGAATATGTGGGTAGTGTTATTTGTCAAAGCTGCCTGCATTGCAACTTCCAAAGCCGTATATGAACACTGTAAAACAATACGTTGTCATGAGAACTGCGATTTGCATTTCATAAATTCTTTCTAATATATTACCATAAAACAGGTATAAAATTGGGCATTACTACGGTACCGATCAACCGATTTGGTCAAAAATCAATAGGCTTCTTCCCATGGATGTTACAAATGCGTATACTAACTTTCATGGAAATCCGATAAAGCGTAGGCCTATTAGAGTTATCTCGCGTACAGTCATACGGACAGACAGAGAGGCAGACATACATTTTCCCGTCCACCACAGAATCTCATGAAGTACCGTATTATTCCGGCACTTAAAAAAGCTGAATAAAAAATAAAAAAATAAAAAATAAAAAACATTGAAAGTTTGAGGAAATCCTTAAATCGTACAGAACAGCAAAACTGCTTTTCTCTGTGAATGTTCTAACTACAAAGAGAAAAAAATAATATTGTATTTTATATCCAGCGATGTGTCTGCAACCCTGACTAAGAACAGCGTCATAACAAATGTAGACCTACTAAAATATGTATGAACACCTGTAAATATTGCTTATAAAGTCAAGTTACGGCCTTTGTGTTAAATAGGTTTTAAACAAATATTTTTTTTTAATTTAGGAAACAATATAGCTGTCATAAATAAAAACCAATTCAATTCAAAGCTATCAGCTTTTTGTTTAGGCTTATACCCTCGAATTTATTTTCACGTGCTGTTCGTAGGCCTACAAGGTAATTTCACAGTCACACAGTGTGGACAATGACGACATAATTACTGTGCGTTACGCTTTGAGTGAGACAAATTCACTCTCGGGATTATTTCAGTGTGACAGGCGACTTTAACATATCTGACCCGACAAGTGAGCCCTCCTAACATTTTCTTACTATAGATGTGTACGGAGCAAAAGTAAGCAACGAAATGTGAAAGTACAAAGCACAGTTCACAAGAGTTCGTTTTTGAGACTGTTTAGTCTATTTCATACAGTGAAGTCAATTGAACTTTCTTTTTTAGATTAAACGCCAAGGCTCCCGGGTTCGATTCCCAATGTTTTGTATATATTTACAATCTGTATCTTCTCGCCGCTGGACAAAACTTTTCCTCGCACGTTTCTTTATTGGTGACGTAAGTTCGAAAGGCCCTGACTAGCAATTTTCTTCTATAATGAAAATTATTAGAGGTCTTGCCTATACTTTTACTTACAATATGTGGTGTATTTCATTACACATTATGTAACTGAAAAGTACAACGAATTATTTAATTAATTATGTTGTAAAATACGTATTATATTTAGTAACTTAAGATATGCCAATTGTTTTTCCTCAGAATCAACAAATTTGCCAAGGCAACGATAAAAACAAATGAAAACTTGTTTGCTAGAAATATGTTGTAAAATATGTAGACTATGATATAAATACGAAAGCAAGCAACTCACTTAACAGAACTTTTGTTTGCACGATTACATAAAACATAAATAATCGTACGATGTGTGCGGAATGGAAGTAAACATCTAACTGAGCTTTTCGCACTACCGTGAAGTATGCGCTGGTGCGATTATCCAATGAAACGACAGGACACAGTTAGCCAAGGCAAGTCTGTTGTTTACTTTTGCTCCGTCCACATCGTATAACTGAATCCATAGGCGCAACCAGGCCGACCATATGGGGGGGTTATAACGTCAGGAAGAGGGGGGTCCGGGGGTCCTCCCCCGGAAAATTTTAAAAATTAAGACGCAAAATAACGAGTTTTAAGCTTCCGGGGATCCTCCCCGGAAAATTTTAAAAATTAAGACGCAAAATAACGAGTTTTAAGCTTCCGGGGATCCTCCCCGGAAAATTTTAAAAATTAAGACGCAAAATAACGAGTTTTAAGCTTCCGGGGATCCTCCCCGGAAAATTTTAAAAATTAGGACTCAAAATAACGAGTTTTAAGCTTCCCACGCTTTATACTTGTATTAAGTAATTTATGGGCAGACTTAAAAAAATTATACAATTTTCCTTTTTTTAATCAATGGGGGGGGGGGGGGTTCAAACCCCCAAACCCCCCCCCCCCTCGGTACGCCTATGACTGAATCACGCGGCAGCTGCAAGAAGGCTATCGTCATTTGTCTTTTTTAAACAGCCGAACACGGACGAACACAATTTCAATTTATTTCAATTTATTTTTACTTCAACCATACAAAATACTACAAAAATGCATATAGTCTTACCGAGATCTCGGCCACTGGCCAAATAGGGGTAAGATGCACAGTCTTTAAAAAATTGCGTAAGTTTTGAGTTTTTTACGACTGGACAAAGAGCCGCTTTACACATCACAGTCGCTGCAATTAGAGGATCCACTTTAACAAACTGTTTATTTGGTATTTAAGACCATATTATTTCATACATAATTTTTCTTAAGCTAGAAAAATATTTGTTTACCTTGATAATAAATTGTAGAATGTATTCTTTGTTGGGGGAAGTTATAAAAAATATAATACACCTATCTTATCACGTAGTTTGGGTATAAGTTACCAGTAAACCATGTAACAATTGATGTCCAACTGTTTTCTATTGATGATGTGTTTATGGCGTTTGTTAATTCTGAACTGATTTTAATATTAATGAATATGATACAGGATGAAATGGTGAGGACAATTCATGGTAAGTAAATATCCAATTCTGCATTTGCCTTTACGACTGGGGAAACCATGAAAAAATCCATGTCAAAGTGGCCGGTCACGGGATTTGAACCTGGGACATGGACGTACGGTAAGGGGGGTTCAGGGGGTTGAAACCCCTCCCGAAATATCTGCAATATTTTGAAGATTATCTATGGATTACATACATACTTTTTTGACCAGACAAGGACATGGAAGGCCTCCCCGGATGAGTGATCAGCCCAATGCCGGGGCCACCTCCGAGACAGGACGAGACACACACCATTCACTCCAAACAAGGCGAGGATGACCAGATATCCGGAGACCACAAGGGCCTAAAGTTACCCGACATTTGTATCACAGGTGAGGAAAAACCCCGGAAAAATCCCACCTAGGAAACTTGTCCCGACCAGGATTCGAACCCGGGCCCGCTGCGTGAGAGGAGCGAATGCATTCCCTACGCCACAGCAGTAGACCCTAGTTATAACTAGACTTCGGATTTTTAGGTCGCTAAAAATGCTGTTTCAGGTACCTAAAATTGGCTCTAAAAATTGGAAAATAGGTTCTAAAGATCGTAAAATAATCTCTTAGAAAATCGTTAAGTTCCCAGTTTTCTGAGATATATATATATATTGAATTCACCATTAATCAAAATCATGATAAAATACAGATATAGGCCTATGATACACAGAATTATATAGACCTATTACTACCATAACAGTGAAAACCTAATCCCTGCGCCCAGAAGCTACGCACGCTAGCATATTCAACCCCTTGTATCCCTCAGTGATTCAGAGAACTACGGTTTTTTTTTCTGGGTGTGGGAGTCGTGAGAAAAACACTACATTTTCTTTGGAATTCCAAGTAATTTTTCTCCTGAAGATGAAATATTCCTTACTATTTAACCATGTCACAAATGTGTCATGTATTCAACATTCCGAGCTAAAAATTTAGTACGAACTGGATAGAAATGCTAGAATTTATAACCAAAAATAACTTATTTTGAACTTTAGAGGAAAAAACAAGCAAAAAGGCAATATTAGGCTCTAACGTAAAAATAGGCTGTTTTAGGTCCTATAAAAGTATCAGTTTTAGGCATAGTCACTTATGAAACATGGATATACAGGTTTTCGTCAATATATCACTTAAGGAAGACAAACTTTCTACAAACAGTGGGTGAACAGTGGGTGGCTTGTTACTACCCTCAGAGAATTTTTTCGAAAAAAAGTTTCAAATAAAAGTTTTAGCTCTCAGTAAAAGGAACACATGTGCAAATTTTAAAGAAAATCTTATCCTCACATCTTCAGAAGGTACCTGACCCAATACGAAATTTTGTTTTCATACGATTTTCCGTTTTGGAGCTAGAGTGTTCACAGACAGACAGACAGACAGACACACAGACACACAGATTTGCTAAAACTCAACTTCGAATTTTGGGGTCGAAAACAATACTTCCTCTACCTAGGCTATAATAATAATGATTTATTTGCTTATAGACTTTTACAGGAAAAGTGTCCAGCATCGTCACATTTAACATATTATTAACACTTTAGGCATTTGATACATTTTCAATAATTAGTTACAAATTACACTAATTAAATATCATTAAAAGATAATTATAAAATTACAATTAATGTCATAATAAATTGTATTATAATTCATTATAAAATTACACTATTAAACATTAAAATAGTAGTACCTATGGCACGGGCAGAGGAAGTAAAAATGGAACTAAGAATATTATTAGTTCGTCAGAGATAATAAATTCGCAGAGATGAATGTTGCCTACCTGGACTGGAGAGGACGCGCGCTGCTGGCCGGCGTGCCGAAGACGGACTGAAGAGTTGTGACGGCCGCGAAGATCTGCGCTATGGCTTCCGGTTCGCAAGCGAAATAAACAACACGGGAGTCGTGGTATACACTTTTATAACGCGTATTTTCATGCACATCCTTGTTTTATGGCAAAGGAAATTATAGAGGACACAAAAGGTTACAATGTTATTGTCATGGACCCTCCATAAAGCTAACTCACTTCTGGATCCTGTGGAAATGGCATAACACTAAACCCGTGATAGTCCCTCTTACGCAGAAATTGACTTCGTAATTTAAGGGCAGACTGTGGAGAGGATTTTTTTTTTTTTTTGTGAAAAATAAGAACATTTTGAAGAAAAAATTGCTTTAAAATATTCTGTGACCGGATTCGCCCACGATAATTAATTAAAAAATTAAGACCAAAATAATTAAAAATATATATTTAAAATGAATAATAGGCTAATTATAACGAAACAGCTAAAATCCGTCTTTGGAGTGCATTCCACGATTATAAATAAATGGTGCAAAAATACGTTGCACAAACTTTCTCGCATATACGTGTTAAAGGCTTAGCACAGAAAAAATTAAATTAAAGAGACAATTAAATTTTACGTATTACATTTTCATAAAACTAACAAGTATCTAGAACGGAAAGCATCAGGGTCGATCTTTATGTTCAATGCTTCAACCGTGAAATAAAATAATAATAATAATAATAATAATAATAATAATAATAATAAATGGCAGTAAAACTGCATATTATTAGTACTACTACTACGGGAAAATTCAAATATAAGTCGCACCTTGGGATGAGTCGGTCCCACCCAACCTATCCTCACCGATGAAGTTTCTTTTATACCACGATCTAGCGAATTCTTCTGTCCTAGTATTATGAAGAAACTCGTGACTGGACGTCTTACCGCTAGACGAGAGGTGGCAGGCTGACAAACCTTGCGGGAGATATAATATGCCACATTTTCGAAACCTACAAACAGTGTATTGTACAGCAGCCGTAGCGAACCTTTTTGAACCCGAGGACTTCTAAAATGCCTAAAAAACTAATTTTACATCCCATTGTTAAAAGTAGGCTATATGTATTCCTATATTCTTAATATTTGGGGTATTAAATTATAGGTCGTTTTAACGGAATAATTTTTTTTTTTAATCCGACGAAAACACAGTTATTGAATTGGAATGAAACTATTGACAGTAGAATTATATTTTGAACAGACTTTAATATGTATTACCATTTTGATAATATAATTAGGAATTATGTTATTACTTTTAATGAGACGGTTGAGCTTGTCGCCTCTTGCAGAATTCCTGGATATATGGCTCAATATTAGTCAAATTTAGTCGAAGATCAGCAGTCGGTTTCTGTATTATGTTTTTAGTTAAACGAGCGATGAAAATCCCTTCTCATAAAGATAGGTTGTTGAAAACTGCATGGCGCCTCTAATAACAAAATTCCGACAAAGTCTTATTTTTTAGGATTTTGAATGAAAGAGGGAACCATAGACGTCAGTGCATCAGGGGTTTGAAACTGTGGTCCGTAACTGCAAAAGTAAGGAAACTTGCAATATGACCTGTATTTTCGAAGATTTTAAAAACTTTGACATCTAGTGTCCATTTTATGTGAAAAATTTCTACTTCTTTACTACCCACTTGCTTTATGATATTTTTAAATTAATTATGTCTGCGGACCATAGGTTGAGAAACGCTGGTCTATATTAACAACTCATTCGCGTCATGTTTCTATTGTTTAGTGATGTCTTCTTATACGGTATTCAGTTTAAACGATTATAATATCCAGTGACATAGCGGCGATGAGTTATGGAAAATAAGCAAGTCCTACAAACCCGGCGTTCGCCTTTGCGAACGAGGAAACCATGAAAAACCCAAGTCAATTTGGGCGGCCACGAGGTTTGATTTGAACTCAGGACCTCTTTCCTGTTAGCCCATAGGCCTACCACCTCGCTGTAATTGGTTTTAGTGTGTTCATTGCGACTGAGCTAAACTAATTGCATTTCACAACAATAAGTACATTAGGTCTATAGTTTTCTTGTTACTAGGGGCAACAAAATGTCATTCATATTTTAATTGACTTGTATGTTCTGAAATTCGCATTTAAGTTGTCCTTATTTCGTTTTTATCTTGATATCTATTACATGTAGAAAGAAATGTTTTAAACAAAAAATCTTCATTTTAAATTGTTCTACAACTTTACTGTGGTAGGTTTTCATGTATCGCCTACTGTAATGGATATAATCTAGAAAAATTGAAAATGGATACGAGTAAAGTACCCCTTAAGTCATTTTTGCAGAAAAACGGATATAGCCATTTTATTAGTCATAGATAAGAGTTTCCAATTTTAAATTTTTATTAAAATCGTTAGAGCCATTTTTTCACAAATCAAATTTTTTTAAAAAGTTTTCATGAAAAGTCCCCTTAATATTTCAGTTATAAAACTAAATTTCTGGGCGGTTCGACAAAATATGGAAAAAGTGCTTAGTTCAAAAAATGAAGTAAATACAATGAACCGTTTACCCGCTGTGCTTGTCCACAGACGGACAGACGGACAGACGGACAGACGGACAGACGGACAGACAGACGGACAGACGTCATTCCAAAAATACTTTTTTCGGTTTCTAGGCTTCATGAAACATGCTCTCCCGGTGTTATCTCGAGTTCGATTTTTTGTCACGATCACAATACTTTCTCTATACTACGTATATGCGAGAAAGTAAAACGACCTCAGATTCGAGTTTCCTGGGGGAAAAAAACTCCACACCGAGTTGCGTCCAAATTCATTAATGTTTGCCCATTTAGGTCTACAATAATTATCGCTCTTCCTTCTATGTTGAACATTTCAGATGTCTGCGTGCTTTGACATTATAAACAAAATCGACCAGGAGGTGAGCTCACAGATTTCTTTTTTAGTAAAATTTAGCCGGCCATAGGCCGATTTTCCTGAATTATTTATCTTGTTTAGAGTTTTGTTTTCCTTGCTTTCCATTTTTCCTTATTACATACAAACACCCATGGCCGAGGCGGGACTCAAACCCACAGCGTTCTTCACCACGGATCTAAGGCAAGGTACCGCGGCTAAGGAGACCGACCGAATCGATTTATGTATTGAAAAAATTGCGATGCTTTTATTTCCAAGTTATGACAAAATAGGCAAAGCCACCTGCAAACGACTTGAAAAATGAAATATATTTTTCTGAAAACAGACACTTCGATAGAGCTAAAAATTCACGTTTTTTGCCAGTTTTTCGCTCATAACTCGGGAACGAAAGCTAAAATTAAAAATCCGGCTTCGGGGTGCATTCGGGCACCCTTCAGCCCATCTATGTTTATAATTTCAGATCTCTGCATGCAGTAGATTTCGCTGGGCATCGCGCACTGACAGACAGACAAACGGACAGACAGAAAAAGAAACACTTCCTCTTATTATTAACTTATAGATAATGTATAAGATACATTGCATAACAGTTCGCGCTTATTTGTGCCCTTATCGGATGATGAAAAGCCATTTTTAAAGATCCTGTGCAATTGCTGCCTTGCCCTGCAAATGAATAATTCACTTATTAGGTAGATTTCGAAGAAAAATCTACTTATTGCAATCGATACCTTGTCATTGACTTTTGAAAAATTCTTTCATATATTTACGTTTCATGCCTCCCTAAGTACGAAACCACCGCCAGTTCAAATATATATATATATATATATATATATATGTGTGTGTGTGTGTGTGTGTTTACACGCTAGCGGCCGTAATTTTGAAGATATTAGAACCAAATTTTATTCGAATATTTCTAGGCCCAACAGTTCGTTAATGAGCAAAATTGGCCCAAGGGGAGGGTCGGGGGTTGAAATTTTGAAAAAAAAAATTATATCTCGGCCCCTATAAAGTATAGAGGGAAACTTTGTTCGAATAAATTAGAGTACTCCCTATGGAGTTCACAGTGACACCCACGATTCGGGGGTTTTGGGGGTACAAGGGGGGTGGTTGGTGGGGGGATGGAATTCGAAATTTTTGAAACCACGTCTTGTGGGGTATCGTTGAAAAGCTCTTGATGAGTACTCCACAAATCTATAACTGGTTTCTCGATACCCCTCATATAAGGCGTGATTTAGCACTTCGAAATCTACCTCAGCCTGTAGGCCTGCCTAAAGGGAATTTTCATTGAAATACGGTTTATGGAGAATCAGAAATAAAGGAAGAAGAATGCATAAGCCGGGTTGCCACAACTGGAATGATGAGCGGTAATGGGATAAGGGGAGGTGTAGAGGACCGTGGTAATGAAAATCCAACCCGGCATTTACCTCAATGTCTATGGGAAACTACGAAAAACCAGTCGGATTGCCCGGTGTAGGGATTTAAACCCGGGTACTCCCGAATGCGAGTCCAAGACGCATTGGTGGGATATATTAAGTATTGCAGCATGTCCTGGTCCTTAGTTTGAGACACTGCAGAATATGAACGCATAAGAAAACTACCTAAAATATCTTCTTAAGCTTCTCCTTTTGTCAAATATTTGTGTTTCTAAGGTTTCGAAATGATGTACTTTTGATTAATAAGATCTCTGGTTTGTGAAAATGGTACAGGTGTGTCATAGGATATTTTTATTTTCAAATCTTTATTTCCCATAATCATTACAAGTGAAGAACAATAAATTAAATTGAAAGGGTAGACAAACAGTTAATAGTTATTTAGACGAGTTACAAATGTACAGCTTAGTTACGAGAGTGTCAGGTTAGAACAAGACCCGCGAGTTACTAAAGCGAATTTGGTAACGTGTCGTCTACAATTTTTTCTTTATCTACGTTCAGTCTATTTAACGTAAATTATTTTTATAACTCATAAATATACATAAGTTATACATTTCAGTCGATCAAAGCCTGTGTATCTCTTCTCTATATATATAAAAGGCTTCGTCCTGACTGAATGAATGACTGACTGACTGATTGACTGAATGACAGGAATCAACGTACAGCCTAAACTATAACAGGTAGAGACTTGGAATTTTGATAGTACCTTCGTTTCATAATGTAGGTGCTCACTAAGAAAGGATTTTGAAAAATTCTGATTCTAAATGCCAAAAATTAAATGTTTTTGAAAATACTTAATCCCTTTTTACATAGAATTATCAATTCCAAATCACAGAATATATTCTTGCCAAATGGTATCAGGTGGGCTTGGAAAAAACAAATGAAATGCACTTTTGACCAATAAGAGAAGTCATCAAAATAATTCATGTTATAAATAAATATTACAGAATGAAATCCACTAAAATAATGGAATCACATAACTTTCTCTACCCTGGACATAGAGAAAACAAAACGAGGTATGGTAATGTGTATATTATTATATTATATCGCAGGTTTTTGGAGAGAAAAGTATGAAAGTGATAATGCTTTCTGTTTAATTTCATCCCCAAAACGGCTTTATGGTAAGTATGAAAGTGATATTGCTTTCTGTTTAATTTCATCCCTAAAACAGTTTTATGATAACATGAGAGTGAGAAATAAAATTTTCCGCCTCGATATTACAATTTTATGTTACAGGAATTTCTGTTTTTTCTTATATGAACCCCTACCAGGCTTGCTGTGTACAAGCGATAGGATGCAGAATTCTACATGCTCTATGAGCCATAAAGAACTACATCAAGCGTTTTCTGAGGGAATAGTTTGAGTGTAATAAGACGTTCTTTCTATTTCAGATTATAAATATCTGTATAAGGACCTAGAATTTAAAAATCAAAAGTCCTTCATAAGTTCATTTCCAATTACAAATTAAAAAACCCGGGCGACGCGGGGTCTTTTAAGCTAGTCTCTCTATATATAAAAGGCTTTGTCCTGACTGACTGAATGAATGACTGACTGACTGATTGACTGAATGACAGGAATCAACGTACAGCCTAAACTATAACAGGTAGAGACTTGGAATTTTGACAGTACCTTCGTTTCATAATGTAGGTGCTCACTAAGAAAGGATTTTGAAAAATTTTGATTTTAAATGCCAAAAATAAAATGTTTTTGAGAATACTTAATCCCTTTTTACACAGAATTATCAAATCCAAATCACAGAAATCTTGACAATAGCATTGTTGCAAGTGGTATCAGACGGGTTTGGAATTAAATGAAATGGAAGTTTGACAAATTAGAGAAGGTATCAATATACTTCATGTTATAAATAAATATTAAAGAATGAAATACACGAAAATAATGCAGTCACATAACTTTCTCTAAACTGGACCTAGAGAAAACAATACGAGGTAAGGTAATATGTTTTGGGAAGAGAAGTATGAAAGTGATATTGCATTTCTGTTTAATTTAATCCCCAAAACGGTTTTATGGTAACATGAGAGTGAGAAATAAAATATTCCGCAATGACAATACAATTTAATGTTACCGAAATTTCTGTTTGTTCTTATTTGAACCACTACCAGGCGTGGTGTGTAGAAGCGATGGGATGCAAAATTCTACTTCCTCTATGAGCCATAAATAGCTATATCAAGCGTTTTCTGAGGGAATAGTTTGAGTGTGATAAGTCGTTCTTCCTATTTCAAATTCTAAATACCTATATAAGGACCTATAATTTAAAAATTGAAAGTCCTTCATAAGTTAATTTCCAATTACAAAATAAAAAAATCCGGGCGACGCCGGGCCTTCTTAAGCTAGTAACTCATAAATTTACATAAGTTATACATTTCAGCCGGTCAAAGCCTATGTATATATTTACTAGCTTAAAAGACCCGGCGTCGCCCGGGTTTTGTATTTTGTAATTGGAAATTAGCTTATGAAGGATTTTCAATTTTAAATACTAGGTCCTTATATAGGCATTTATAATTTGAAATAGGAAGAACGACTTATTACACTCAAACTATTCCCTCAGAAAACGCTTGATATAATTTTTTATGGCTCATAGAGGATCTAGAATTTTGCATCCCATCGCTTGTACAGTGCACAGCAAGCCTGGTAGAGGTTTAAATAAGAAGAAACAGAAATTGTAAAATCGAGGCGGGAAATTTCCCACTCTTATGTTACCATAAAGCCGTTTTGGAGATGAAATTAAACAGAAAGCATTATCACTTTCATACTTTTCTCTCCAAAAACCTGCGATATAATATAATAATATACACATTACCATACCTCGTTTTGTTTTCTCTATGTCCAGGGTAGAGAAAGTTATGTGATTCCATTATTTTAGTGGATTTCATTCTGTAATATTTATTTATAACATGAATTATTTTGATAACTTCTCTTATTTGTCAAAAGTGCATTTCATTTGTTTTTTTCCAAGCCCACCTGATACCATTTGGCAACAATATATTCTGTGATTTGGAATGGATAATTCTATGTAAAAAGGGATTAAGTATTTTCAAAAACATTTAATTTTTGGCATTTAAAATCAAAATTTTTCAAAATCCTTTCTTAGTGGGCACCTACATTATGAAGCGAAGGTACTGTCAAAATTCCAAGTCTCTACCTGTTATAGTTTAGGCTGTACGTTGATTCCTGTCATTCAGTCAATCAGTCAGTCAGTCATTCATTCAGTTAGTCAGGACAAAGCCTTTTATATATATAGAGAAGAGAAGAGATAATATGATCGAGAATCACTGTTGCCTAGCAACAAGGTGTGTTTTAGGTTTGCAAGGTATCTTTAGATTAGCTTTGTTTTCTGGAAACAGTAAAATAAACATTCAAATTAGTAACAGTAGTAGATACAACTTGTAGTGTTATTGGCCTTCGGACTTCGTGAAGTTTGAAACCCCTGGTCCAGAGGAATAAATTTCATTGACTTGTGCTAAATAGTACAGAACAGGTATGAATGAATATTAAGTTACAAGACGGATGTCTCGTGAATGGAGTCAATACTTCCAAGGCCCTCCTCGATTTGTCCTGCACACATGGCTAAGAAAACAAATGCGAATCGTGGGAAAACAAGCGCGGTCTTTCCTGACGTGCGACAAAAACGCATGACTCAAATTAAATATCGCAGCCCTGAGCCTAACAATAAAAACCTGTAAGGACGAAACAATTTGAACTTCCTGGCGATGAAAAGTATGAAAATATGGGAGTTAATGTCATAGCTATTATAATGCATGAAGAACTAAAGGAAACATAACGCTATAAGTAATAGGAAATAGTATATTGCGATACAAGTGCCGTAAGGCACGTTTACGGGTCGAGGAAACAGATTGAAAACCCTCGGCTGCGCCTCGGGTTTTTAAGTTTTCGAGACCCGTAAATGCCTTTACGGCCCGTGTGTTGCATGCTATTTTTTGCACGATGATTATTTATATCAATTTAATTATATTAATTGTGATATTACCTGAAAATATTATGTAAATACATTCTTGAAAATAGATGTTTATTTCAGAAAGTGATTCGCATGTGTTTGTTGTTATGGGAACCGAATATTTGTCCTGGGGGCCGTGGCCATAAAGGCTTGTATTATGAAGTGTATCGTAATGAATTATGACGTAGCGCTTGGACCGTAAGTGTTTTAACCTCATCGCAACCGGCCTTAGCAACAAGACTGTGTGGGAATGTCAACTTACGATCCATGTAAACAAAGTTCGTAAGTACCACTTACTAGCTAAGGAGTGCAAAAAGAAGATTTACACATTAGGGTCCTTAGAAACTAGCAGGTGACTGCGGCTTCACCCGAGTTTATTAATTTCATCTCTAGATGTAACTTACTTACTCAATGACAATTCCTAAGCAAGCTAATAGAGTATTATCTATTTTATAGAACCCGGAGGTTCATTGCAGCGCTTACATGACCAAGCTTTCAAAAAAAATCTAATGAGCATATAATTGCTTTTAGCTTATAATTAGGGCCCGGATTTTTGGGCTTTTATAAAAGATTTTTTAGCTTTTTATTTTCGTAAAATAGCCCTTTTTAGGCTTTTTAAACAAACTATTTTAGCCGTCTTAATAAAAAAATAATAATGGGGACTAATATTAACACCGAATATTGTATAATAATTTTGACACAGTTATTCTAGTTTTTTTTACAAAATATTTACTATTCCTTATAGAAACTAAACTCCTTTCACATTCACCAGAGGTTTCAAGGCCAAACGTAGCTTGCCTATGATCCCCCCACTTACCGAACTCGTATGACATCATACCCCTCCAATGCCAGTCACATGACAAGCCAGTAGGGAGTTCCCCTTGGTGGCCAACCTTGCAGGTTATCGGCTCTGGTTTGTTTTTTTTTGTGTAGAAGTGTTTTCTTGTCGTGATATGGCTTCACATATGGGTGGAATGAGACGACAGTCTAAAAATGTGATTTACAATGTGTACAATTACTTCAAGTCGCTTGAAAATTGTGAAGAAAAAGTAAATGTGTTGTTTAGAGATACGCAAAACGTAGTCGCGAAAGCGTGTGGCGTATCATTAAGTACAGTGCAACGCATTTGTCAGGAAGCTCAGCAAAGTGCGCCTGATGATGTAGAGGTTCAAGCCCCGGCCCCTGGCCCGTCCTTTAATTCCCCAAGGAAAAAATTAATTCCAGAAAAGCCGGTCACAGAATTGGACGATTTCGAGAAAGACGTTATTCGCCGTTCTGTACAAGAATTTTATGATCATGGTGAATATCCCGACAAAAATTATACTTTTAAAATTAAAGACGTCCGAAAATTATTACACGACAGCATAAATAATGTGTCGGTGGAAGACTGGCAGAATTGCGTTCGTCATGCCGAAGCACTGCAAGAAGAGGATTTTGTAAAAGAAGGGCTACGAGAGAACTGCATCGAAAATATCATTATTCGTTTGTGTGATGAAAGCAGTGACGATGATGACCTTGATGGAGTGGAAAGCAACGAAAACTGAGTATTCTACTTGGTAAGCCATTTTTTCTGTTTTATAATGTATTAATAATTATTTATTTATTTATTCGTTGCTCCCGTACTTTACAGGTCATGTTTATAATGTTTATTTTATATACGTTCAACTTCACCCACACAGAGAGAATCTTTCATCGTAACCCCCCCCCCCCTATCGGTTGGATGTCGTATGAGTGTGTGCGACAGCGCAGCTCGTCGGCGCCGAGGGGAATACTGTCGACATCTGATCAGTGGGGGAAAGCGTGCTAAATTTGGCCTTGAAACCTCTGGCGAATGTGAAAGCACTTTAGAAACAATTGAGATATTTACCTTTTAATGATGCAATTATTCAATACCCACTGAATTCACTTCCTATTTACAAAAATAAGTAGAATGAAATTCACATATTTATTTTCCTTTGCATTAATTGGAAACTCTATTTAAAAATCCTGTTTTTTTTTTCTGTGAAAGTCCTCTTTAGCCCCTAGTTTTCAGAAAAGTCCTTTTTAGCCCCCAGTTTTTTTTAAGTACTCATTAGCCTCTTTTGGGCCCTTTAGTCCGATTTAGCCCTTTTTAGGTTCTATAAGTTCTCTATATTCGGAAGCAAGGGGCATGAAACGGATAAGTACGTTAAAATGTTCTAATTAGGAAGCTGGGGAAAAAATAGTTTAAAACCTTCAAATCCGGGCCCTACTTATAACATTTTGAGTTTCGTTGCTCTTTTGTCTTATTCTATCTCGGTTTTGTTACAGTACTTAACATCATAAGGAACACGTGCAACAACGAAAAATAGTTATGTGTTCTACCACACATTACCAGAATCAACAGCCTACACATCTGCAAGAATGGAAAATACTGATTTGTACATTTAACTTTTTTTATTTTTATAATTTTACTCCAATTAGTAGCCAACATGACAAGTTTAGTAGACTAATGCCTGGTTTCTACAAACTTGTGAATTGCCTTTGGGTAAATTATCCATGGATAAATTAGTCCCATTTCTACCACGATGATATAATGAGCAAGGCTTTGGATTTGTACAGCTAATTTAATTCAGAAGGCTTTGATTCTCATTGTTACTGATCCTACAAAGAGGTTAAATTTTATCCAGCCATCCATGAAAGGATAAATTAACCCGACGATTTACCCTTGGAAAGATCTAGCCTGAGTTTGTATGAACATTTCTTCTGTCATTTTCATTTTTTACTCAGAGGACATTTATCTAGAAACTCGTCACAAGTGTATGTGATTGCTATCTTTAAATTATTTGTGTTTGTGTGGTGTTATTCTTGTGTAAATTCTGTCCATTGGATAATTTACCCATAGGTAATTCGTGAGTTTATAGAAACCGGCCATAAATCTCTCTCTCACTCTCACTATATATATATATTTAGGGGGTACTCTAGCTTTTGACTTGATGGATCATTGACAGACTTACCCACATATACACACAATATACAGAGGTTTATACGAATTTGAGGTGTAGTTAGTTTGTATACACCAATAAAATTCTACCCGTGAGCTGCAATTTAGTACATGAAACACTCAACACAGTGTGTCTTCACTATTCACCAAAAGACACTAAATTTAAAATGAAAAGTAACTGTACTTGTATTTTCGATGATTGGTGCTTGCCAGGTTTGAAACCAACCTCGGAATCACTGCGAGATAGTGCTGTTCATCTGATATGTATATAAGCAAAGACATTTTCACAAGGGCATATATAATTTAACACATGGAAAAACAACTGCAGAATAGCCAGACAGAATGCCTTAGGTAGTAAATTCAATTTGAAGCGAAGAGGAAAGGAAAATAACAAACTCTTGAGCATGTGCTACTGTTGAATAAATATAGTTTTCAGTGGTGCTATAGCACTCACTTTTTTCCTGATCGCTGCACTAATGTCAGTCCCCACCTTTTGAATATCATAATAAATATAACCAGTGATGGGAAATAATTGAGTAAAAGTAATCGGATTACAGTAACAATTCCTTTTTTGGTCCCATTTACTTGTAATCAATACTTTTTCAAAATGTAATTTCTACTTGTAATTTACTTCTGGAAATAAAATTGTAATTGTTACAATTTAGTAGTCGTTAGTATTAGTATCATTCTTGCTTCCTTTAACGTCATCACTACTGTTCTTGCAGCTAATATCCAAATTAGAGTTATTATTAACAAAAAGTTACTCAATGTTTCCGAAAATGTTCCCGTTGATGTGTTTTCTGGTTTGTTCATTAATAATTTGGGCTTGTGCCCAAAACAAACCAAAAACAAGGAATTTTTAGCTACTGCCATTTTGTAAAGTAATTGTAAATGTAATTGTAATTTTACTGATTACTTTATGAAAGAGTAATTTGTAATTGTAATTAAGTAAAATATCTCTCAGGTAATTGTAATTCAGTCCAATTACTTTCTTTTTGTACTTTTCCCATCACTGAACATAATACTAAATATACCGGTAGCTACTTTAAATCAAGCAATGTGTATAATTTTGTTATTTCGGTAGTCACAAATTTCTCCAGATTTCATAATTGTGAAAATTAATTACTTTCTACTATATAAAACTGGAAAAATATTTAAGGAGTATGAGTACCCGCATACCCCCAGAATAAGAATGTGTAAATATGTGTTTGTGTGTGTGTGTGAATCTTGGTTATAAACTGTTCCATCACATAGCAATCATATTGTCATTGTTACTCTTTGTATTTCAATTGTAATTTCAAAATGGTAAATCTCTATCGCATGTTCAAGTGTTAGGCCTTATCCATTTTTGATAGGATCACATAAATGAAATCAGTTAACAAAATTCTGTTCTAAACAAGTTTCCATAGTTTATAGAATGTGTGATACAAATTGCATCCATGATTTTATGTGATCCCATTTCCTAATAATTTTGTGCTTAGAATTTTAAGGTGCAATTTCCATATAGAAGAAAGAAGGCAATAGGTGCAAAAAATAATTAAAATAGGGGACTTATGGCCGGTTTCTATAAACTCACGAATTACCTATGGGTAAATTATCCAAAGGACAGAATTTTCACAAGAATAACACCACACAAACACTTAAATAATTTAAAGATAGCAATCACATACACTTGTGACGAGTTTCTAGATAAATGTCCTCTGAGTAAAAAATGAAAATGACAGAAGAAATGTTCATACAAACTCAGGCTAGATCTTTCCAAGGGTAAATCATCGGGTTAATTTATCCTTTCATGGATGGCTGGATAAAATTTAACCTCTTTGTAGGATCAGTAACAATGAGAATCAAAGCCTTCTGAATTAAATTAGCTGTACAACTGCAAAGCCTTGCTCATTATATCATCGTGGTAGAAATGGGACTAATTTATCCATGGATAATTTACCCAAAGGTAATTCACAAGTTTGTAGAAACCAGGCATTAAACCATCAAATCATCTATCCACAACAGAATCATGCTTATAAACAGGTACGTTGCTTAGCAATCATATTGTCATTGTTACTCTTTACCTAGCAACTGAAACTTCAAAATGGTAAATCTATACTATGTATATCGAAGTACATCATTAAAATTCTGCAATCCTAGTTGTGACTTGTATGAAAATATAACTCATGTAACAACATGA
The DNA here is from genome assembly GCA_964059195.1 of Ectobius pallidus. Lineage (NCBI taxonomy): Eukaryota > Metazoa > Arthropoda > Insecta > Blattodea > Ectobiidae > Ectobius > Ectobius pallidus. The sequence goes on from CAXKWD010000001.1 coordinate 216,124,492, forward strand.
ATGCTAATAATAAGGATGTTATTTATTTCAGGATTGTGGAAAATGAAAAGATTTTAATAAATAGAGAGAAATGAAAGAATCAAACACAAAGATTGGATAGTACCCCATTCCATTTCAAACGTATAAGTATAAACCAACAGTCTGCAGAATTATAGGAAGACGTATGAAACGTTGAAGGGAAATATGAGGCTGGAACAGAAGATTATCTTATAAACCATGAAGTGATGATGATGATGATGATGGTGGTGGTGGTGGTGGAGGAAGATCAGAAGATGTAGAACATTTAGAAGTTGAGTGTCTCTGTAAATCAATCTGAAACATGGCCTTTAAATGAGAGCTGTTTCCGGGATGATAATTCAGTTAACGCTATGGATTGATCTGTATGATCAGTTGGTATTAGCCTGGCCTACTAAATTGAGTTCACCTCAGAATGTTCAAGAGGGAGGCCTGCAGTCTTTATAATGTTGTTGCAGGATCCTTCTTCGGAAAGTACGACCCTAAACCATCCTAAAAGTTACGCCCTTGGACGGGTTTAGTGGTAATAGGCTACACGAATCGATCCACTAGGTCCTTGTAAGATGGGGACTGCGGGAAAAACTTACTGGCCTCTTAAGCTAGCTGCTGCATGTTAAAGCATAGTAGTTTAATCCCCCTAAAAAGCGATTGTAGCTGAACTATTTCTGGCAATAGTTTCTTGATGGGCTAAGCGCCGAAGTGTTTCAGCTTAACAGGCTACTCAGAAGTAACAAGTTACTTATTGTGTAATTTTGTTTACAGGTTCTTCCCTTGAAGACTGTCTGCAACGCAGGGATATGGAGTACAACTTCTATTGGCAATCTTGATCATTATGGGTGATGAACTGATGATGTAGCCTACAGTGCGTAATAAAATAATAAAATCAGGTAAACTGATGCAGTTTTCAACTGCCATATGCTTTTGTTTAGTTAGTAAAAAGTTAATTGGAATTATGATTTGCAGAGAATAAGTTATTTTTGTTATTGATTTTCAAATTAAGCTTCAGATTGATTCATTAAGCAGGACTTACAGAAGAACGAAGGTCTAAAGTTTGATAATTAACATTAATTCAAACTCGTATACACTGATATAAGACTTTTTAAAATAATTATGTCAACATTTCACAAATTACACTGGCGAAGAACTCCACTTAATTATTTCAGCGTTTATATCTTCTTTATAAAACAGTATTCAACTTGATGAATGAAATAAACACTGAATAGTTTGGTAATTAAATCTTCCAATTTACTTCATTATTATCACCGTGCGTCTCAGCTTAAATGCGAAGGAATGTGTCATGGCTAACTATTCCAAAGCCGTATATGAAGTTGTAAAACAATATGTTGTCAGGATAACAGATTTGCATTTGTTAAATTCTTAATAATATATCACCATAAAATAGGCACTAAATTGGGCATTACTCCGATACCGGTCAACCGATTTTATCCAATATCAATAGACGTCTTCCCATGGACATTATAAATGCGTATATAACGTTTCATGAAAATCCCATAAAGTGTATTTGAGTTACAGCGTCTTTAAAATACACTAGATTGGGTTTTACTCCGGTACCAGTCTACGATTTGGTCCAGAATCAAAAGGCGTCTTCCCATGTACATTATAAATGGGTATACAAAGTTTCATGAGAATCCAAAAAAACATATTTGAGTTATCGCGATTTTCTGATATATTATTATAAATGACACAAAATTGGGCATTATTCCAATACTGGCTAACATTTGGTCGGATATGAATAGACGTTGTCCCATGGACATTATAAATGCGTATACCAAGTTTCATGAAAATCCAAAAAAACATATTTGAGTTATCGCGATTTTCTGATATATTATTATTAGACTTCGGATTTTAGGTAAAAACCTATTTTAATCCTTAAGTGATATATGGACGAAAACGTGTATATGCATGTTTCATAAGTGACTATGCCTAAAAGTGATACTTTCATAGAACCTAAAACGGCCTATTTTTACGTTAGAGCCTAATATTACCTTTTTGAGTTTTTCCTCAAAAGTTCAAAATAAGATATTTTTTGTTATAAATTCTAGTATTATTTTCAGTTTGTACTAAATTTTTAGCTCGGAATGTGCAATACATGATACATTTGTAACGTGGTTAAATAGCAACGAATCTTTCGTCTTGAGTTCAAAAATTCTTTTAAATTCCCAAGAAAATGTAGTGTTTTTATCCCGACTCCTACATCCAGTAAAAAAAAAAAAGTAGTTGTCTGAATCACTGAGGGATACAAGGGATTGAATATGCTATGCGTGCATAGCTTCTGGGCGCAGGGATTAGGTTTTCACTGTTATGGTAGTAATACAGGCCCTAGTAATAGGTCTATATAATTATGTGTACCACAGGCCTATATCTGTGTTTTTTCATGATTATTGATTAATGGTGACTTCAATAAATATAATATTCTGCTTTGCAATTGAGATATTTCAGAAAATTGGCAACTTAACGATTTTATGAGAGACTATTTTACGATTTTTAGGACCTATTTTCCAAATTTTAGGGCCTATTTTGGGTACCTAAAACAGCATTTTTAGCGACCTAAAAGTCCGAAGTCTAATTATTATAAATGACACTAAATTGGGCATTATTCCAATACTGGCTAACATTTGGTCGAATATAAATAGACGTCGTCCCATGGACATTATAAATGCGTATACCAAGTATCATAAAAATCCGATTAAGCGTATTTGAGTTATCGCACCTTTAAAATATAAACTAAATTGGGTTTTACTTCGGTACCGGTCAACCGATTAGGTCCAAATTCAATGGGTTACTTTTCATGGACGTCATAAATACCTCCCTTTGGGTTAGGGTTGCCAACTAACACGCATTTCCTGTGAAATCCCGTAATTTTAATTTAATTTGGATGAAAATCTCAGGTCCAATATTTTTGGAGATATATCCCTCATTTTTTCAGAATTCCTGCCATTCATTCATTCATTTAAATCTGTTTTGATATGATATTTTCGTAAGTCTTATAAGAAATATGATTGGTAGAGTAGTTATAATTGGTTAGATGCACAAATGTCACTTCCTTAGTTTTCTTCCTTTTATATTTTCGTATTGGCAGGAATGTACATATTGTAAGTGTAGAGTTTGGTCCCATATTTTCACTTCTCTTATACACTATTATCCCTTATTTCCACTTTTAAAACTTGGCAATCCTTAAAAGTGAGGCTTCTAGTAGTGTTTTGTGTAGGAGGGCACTCATTTCATATAATAGTGACATTTGATTGTGGCTACTAGAACAGAAGTAAATGATGTTAGTATGGGTGACGGTATATTTAATAATGGTGATAGAAATCTGTAGTAAAGCAATTGCATATTATGTTAATTTCTACTTACCGCTCTACAGATGGCGCACAAAAATGTTTTATACTTTGCTAGAGAAACTACTGTATCTTAAGAACCATAAGACGCACCTTAATATTAGGATTGAAATTCAAAGGAAAAGAAATTTAATGTGATTAAAAACAAAACATTTTAAAGGAAATAATACACTTCATTACATACACAAATTATAACCTTGTACAATGGAATCTGTGTCAATCACTTCTAACTTAAAATCTGCATTCTACGAAAATCTCTTCTGTACAGGTGACATTGGGTAGATTTTAACAACTGAACTTATTTCTCATGTCCTCAGATTAATCTTGGTTTCGTTATAAACAGGTGTCTGTCAATTAGCAATCATATTGTCATTGTTACTCTTTGCCTAGCAACTGAAACTTCAAAATGGTATATGTATATCGAAGTATATCATTAAAATTCTGCAATCCTAGTCGTGACTTATGAAAATATAACTCATGTAACAACATGAATGCTAATAATAAAGATGTTATTTATTTCAGGATTGTGGAAAATGAAAAGATTTTAATAAATAGAGAGAAATGAAAGAATCAAACACAAAGATTGGATAGTACCCCATTCCATTTCAAACGTATAAGTATAAACCAACAGTCTGCAGAATTATAGGAAGACGTATGAAACGTTGAAGGGAAATATGAGGCTGGAACAGGAGATTATCTTATAAACCATGAAGTGATGATGATGATGATGATGGTGGTGGTGGTGGAGGAAGATCAGAAGATGTAGAACATTTAGAAGTTGAGTGTCTCTGTAAATCAATCTGAAACATGGCCTTTAAATGAGAGCTGTTTCCGGGATGATAATTCAGTTAACGCTATGGATTGATCTGTATGATCAGTTGGTATTAGCCTGGCCTACTAAATTGAGTTCACCTCAGAATGTTCAAGAGGGAGGCCTGCAGTCTTTATAATGTTGTTGCAGGATCCTTCTTCGGAAAGTACGACCCTAAACCATCCTAAAAGTTACGCCCTTGGACGGGTTTAGTGGTAATAGGCTACACGAATCGATCCACTAGGTCCTTGTAAGATGGGGACTGCGGGAAAAACTTACTGGCCTCTTAAGCTAGCTGCTGCATGTTAAAGCGTAGTAGTTTAATCCCCCTAAAAAGCGATTGTAGCTGAACTATTTCTGGCAATAGTTTCTTGATGGGCTAAGCGCCGAAGTGTTTCAGCTTAACAGGCTACTCAGAAGTAACAAGTTACTTATTGTGTAATTTTGTTTACAGGTTCTTCCCTTGAAGACTGTCTGCAACGCAGGGATATGGAGTACAACTTCTATTGGCAATCTTGATCATTATGGGTGATGAACTGATGATGTAGCCTACAGTGCGTAATAAAATAATAAAATCAGGTAAACTGATGCAGTTTTCAACTGCCATATGCTTTTGTTTAGTTAGTAAAAAGTTAATTGGAATTATGATTTGCAGAGAATAAGTTATTTTTGTTATTGATTTTCAAATTAAGCTTCAGATTGATTCATTAAGCAGGACTTACAGAAGAACGAAGGTCTAAAGTTTGATAATTAACATTAATTCAAACTCGTATACACTGATATAAGACTTTTTAAAATAATTATGTCAACATTTCACAAATTACACTGGCGAAGAACTCCACTTAATTATTTCAGCGTTTATATCTTCTTTATAAAACAGTATTCAACTTGATGAATGAAATAAACACTGAATAGTTTGGTAATTAAATCTTCCAATTTACTTCATTATTATCACCGTGCGTCTCAGCTTAAATGCGAAGGAATGTGTCATGGCTAACTATTCCAAAGCCGTATATGAAGTTGTAAATCAATATGTTGTCAGGATAACAGATTTGCATTTGTTAAATTCTTAATAATATATCACCATAAAATAGGCACTAAATTGGGCATTACTCCGATACCGGTCAACCGATTTTATCCAATATCAATAGACGTCTTCCCATGGACATTATAAATGCGTATATAACGTTTCATGAAAATCCCATAAAGTGTATTTGAGTTACAGCGTCTTTAAAATACACTAGATTGGGTTTTACTCCGGTACCAGTCTACGATTTGGTCCAGAATCAAAAGGCGTCTTCCCATGTACATTATAAATGGGTATACAAAGTTTCATGAGAATCCAAAAAAACATATTTGAGTTATCGCGATTTTCTGATATATTATTATAAATGACACTAAATTGGGCATTATTCCAATACTGGCTAACATTTGGTCGGATATGAATAGACGTTGTCCCATGGACATTATAAATGCGTATACCAAGTTTCATGAAAATCCAAAAAAACATATTTGAGTTATCGCGATTTTCTGATATATTATTATTAGACTTCGGATTTTAGGTAAAAACCTATTTTAATCCTTAAGTGATATATGGACGAAAACGTGTATATGCATGTTTCATAAGTGACTATGCCTAAAAGTGATACTTTCATAGAACCTAAAACGGCCTATTTTTACTTTAGAGCCTAATATTACCTTTTTGAGTTTTTCCTCAAAAGTTCAAAATAAGATATTTTTTGTTATAAATTCTAGTATTATTTTCAGTTTGTACTAAATTTTTAGCTCGGAATGTGCAATACATGATACATTTGTAACGTGGTTAAATAGCAACGAATCTTTCGTCTTGAGTTCAAAAATTCTTTTAAATTCCCAAGAAAATGTAGTGTTTTTATCCCGACTCCTACATCCAGTAAAAAAAAAAAAGTAGTTGTCTGAATCACTGAGGGATACAAGGGATTGAATATGCTATGCGTGCATAGCTTCTGGGCGCAGGGATTAGGTTTTCACTGTTATGGTAGTAATACAGGCCCTAGTAATAGGTCTATATAATTATGTGTACCACAGGCCTATATCTGTGTTTTTTCATGATTATTGATTAATGGTGACTTCAATAAATATAATATTCTGCTTTGCAATTGAGATATTTCAGAAAATTGGCAACTTAACGATTTTATGAGAGACTATTTTACGATTTTTAGGACCTATTTTCCAAATTTTAGGGCCTATTTTGGGTACCTAAAACAGCATTTTTAGCGACCTAAAAGTCCGAAGTCTAATTATTATAAATACACTAAATTGGGCATTATTCCAATACTGGCTAACATTTGGTCGAATATAAATAGACGTCGTCCATTGGACATTATAAATGTGTATACCAAGTTTCATAAAAATCCGATTAAGCGTATTTGAGTTATCGCACCTTTAAAATATAAACTAAATTGGGTTTTACTTCGGTACCGGTCAACCGATTAGGTCCAAATTCAATGGGTTACTTTTCATGGACGTCATAAATACCTCCCTTTGGGTTAGGGTTGCCAACTAACACGCATTTCCTGTGAAATCCCGTAATTTTAATTTAATTTGGATGAAAATCTCAGGTCCAATATTTTTGGAGATATATCCCTCATTTTTTCAGAATTCCTGCCATTCATTCATTCATTTAAATCTGTTTTGATATGATATTTTCGTAAGTCTTATAAGAAATATGATTGGTAGAGTAGTTATAATTGGTTAGATGCACAAATGTCACTTCCTTAGTTTTCTTCCTTTTATATTTTCGTATTGGCAGGAATGTACATATTGTAAGTGTAGAGTTTGGTCCCATATTTTCACTTCTCTTATACACTATTATCCCTTATTTCCACTTTTAAAACTTAGCAATCCTTAAAAGTGAGGCTTCTAGTAGTGTTTTGTGTAGGAGGGCACTCATTTCATATAATAGTGACATTTGATTGTGGCTACTAGAACAGAAGTAAATGATGTTAGTATGGGTGACGGTATATTTAATAATGGTGATAGAAATCTGTAGTAAAGCAATTGCATATTATATTAATTTCTACTTACCGCTCTACAGATGGCGCACAAAAATGTTTTATACTTTGCTAGAGAAACTACTGTATCTTAAGAACCATAAGACGCACCTTAATATTAGGATTGAAATTCAAAGGAAAAGAAATTTAATGTGATTAAAAACAAAACATTTTAAAGGAAATAATACACTTCATTACATACACAAATTATAACCTTGTACAATGGAATCTGTGTCAATCACTTCTAACTTAAAATCTGCATTCTACGAAAATCTCTTCTGTACAGGTGACATTGGGTAGATTTTAACAACTGAACTTATTTCTCATGTCCTCAGATTAATCTTGGTTTCGTTATAAACAGGTGTCTGTCAATTAGCAATCATATTGTCATTGTTACTCTTTGCCTAGCAACTGAAACTTCAAAATGGTAAATGTATATCGAAGTATATCATTAAAATTCTGCAATCCTAGTCGTGACTTATGAAAATATAACTCATGTAACAACATGAATGCTAATAATAAAGATGTTATTTATTTCAGGATTGTGGAAAATGAAAAGATTTTAATAAATAGAGAGAAATGAAAGAATCAAACACAAAGATTGGATAGTACCCCATTCCATTTCAAACGTATAAGTATAAACCAACAGTCTGCAGAATTATAGGAAGACGTATGAAACGTTGAAGGGAAATATGAGGCTGGAACAGGAGATTATCTTATAAACCATGAAGTGATGATGATGATGATGATGGTGGTGGTGGTGGAGGAAGATCAGAAGATGTAGAACATTTAGAAGTTGAGTGTCTCTGTAAATCAATCTGAAACATGGCCTTTAAATGAGAGCTGTTTCCGGGATGATAATTCAGTTAACGCTATGGATTGATCTGTATGATCAGTTGGTATTAGCCTGGCCTACTAAATTGAGTTCACCTCAGAATGTTCAAGAGGGAGGCCTGCAGTCTTTATAATGTTGTTGCAGGATCCTTCTTCGGAAAGTACGACCCTAAACCATCCTAAAAGTTACGCCCTTGGACGGGTTTAGTGGTAATAGGCTACACGAATCGATCCACTAGGTCCTTGTAAGATGGGGACTGCGGGAAAAACTTACTGGCCTCTTAAGCTAGCTGCTGCATGTTAAAGCGTAGTAGTTTAATCCCCCTAAATAGCGATTGTAGCTGAACTATTTCTGGCAATAGTTTCTTGATGGGCTAAGCGCCGAAGTGTTTCAGCTTAACAGGCTACTCAGAAGTAACAAGTTACTTATTGTGTAATTTTGTTTACAGGTTCTTCCCTTGAAGACTGTCTGCAACGCAGGGATATGGAGTACAACTTCTATTGGCAATCTTGATCATTATGGGTGATGAACTGATGATGTAGCCTACAGTGCGTAATAAAATAATAAAATCAGGTAAACTGATGCAGTTTTCAACTGCCATATGCTTTTGTTTAGTTAGTAAAAAGTTAATTGGAATTATGATTTGCAGAGAATAAGTTATTTTTGTTATTGATTTTCAAATTAAGCTTCAGATTGATTCATTAAGCATGACTTACAGAAGAACGAAGGTCTAAAGTTTGATAATTAACATTAATTCAAACTCGTATACACTGATATAAGACTTTTTAAAATAATTATGTCAACATTTCACAAATTACACTGGCGAAGAACTCCACTTAATTATTTCAGCGTTTATATCTTCTTTATAAAACAGTATTCAACTTGATGAATGAAATAAACACTGAATAGTTTGGTAATTAAATCTTCCAATTTACTTCATTATTATCACCGTGTGTCTCAGCTTAAATGCGAAGGAATGTGTCATGGCTAACTATTCCAAAGCCGTATATGAAGTTGTAAATCAATATGTTGTCAGGATAACAGATTTGCATTTGTTAAATTCTTAATAATATATCACCATAAAATAGGCACTAAATTGGGCATTACTCCGATACCGGTCAACCGATTTTATCCAATATCAATAGACGTCTTCCCATGGACACTATAAATGCGTATATAACGTTTCATGAAAATCCCATAAAGTGTATTTGAGTTACAGCGTCTTTAAAATACACTAGATTGGGTTTTACTCCGGTACCAGTCTACGATTTGGTCCAGAATCAAAAGGCGTCTTCCCATGTACATTATAAATGGGTATACTAAGTTTCATGAAAATCCAAAAAAACATATTTGAGTTATCGCGATTTTCTGATATATTATTATAAATGACACTAAATTGGGCATTATTCCAATACTGGCTAACATTTGGTCGGATATGAATAGACGTTGTCCCATGGACATTATAAATGCGTATACCAAGTTTCATGAAAATCCAAAAAAACATATTTGAGTTATCGCGATTTTCTGATATATTATTATTAGACTTCGGATTTTAGGTAAAAACCTATTTTAATCCTTAAGTGATATATGGACGAAAACGTGTATATGCATGTTTCATAAGTGACTATGCCTAAAAGTGATACTTTCATAGAACCTAAAACGGCCTATTTTTACGTTAGAGCCTAATATTACCTTTTTGAGTTTTTCCTCAAAAGTTCAAAATAAGATATTTTTTGTTATAAATTCTAGTATTATTTTCAGTTTGTACTAAATTTTTAGCTCGGAATGTGCAATACATGATACATTTGTAACGTGGTTAAATAGCAACGAATCTTTCGTCTTGAGTTCAAAAATTCTTTTAAATTCCCAAGAAAATGTAGTGTTTTTATCCCGACTCCTACATCCAGTAAAAAAAAAAAAGTAGTTGTCTGAATCACTGAGGGATACAAGGGATTGAATATGCTATGCGTGCATAGCTTCTGGGCGCAGGGATTAGGTTTTCACTGTTATGGTAGTAATACAGGCCCTAGTAATAGGTCTATATAATTATGTGTACCACAGGCCTATATCTGTGTTTTTTCATGATTATTGATTAATGGTGACTTCAATAAATATAATATTCTGCTTTGCAATTGAGATATTTCAGAAAATTGGCAACTTAACGATTTTATGAGAGACTATTTTACGATTTTTAGGACCTATTTTCCAAATTTTAGGGCCTATTTTGGGTACCTAAAACAGCATTTTTAGCGACCTAAAAGTCCGAAGTCTAATTATTATAAATGACACTAAATTGGGCATTATTCCAATACTGGCTAACATTTGGTCGAATATAAATAGACGTCGTCCCATGGACATTATAAATGCGTATACCAAGTTTCATAAAAATCCGATTAAGCGTATTTGAGTTATCGCACCTTTAAAATATAAACTAAATTGGGTTTTACTTCGGTACCGGTCAACCGATTAGGTCCAAATTCAATGGGTTACTTTTCATGGACGTCATAAATACCTCCCTTTGGGTTAGGGTTGCCAACTAACACGCATTTCCTGTGAAATCCCGTAATTTTAATTTAATTTGGATGAAAATCTCAGGTCCAATATTTTTGGAGATATATCCCTCATTTTTTCAGAATTCCTGCCATTCATTCATTCATTTAAATCTGTTTTGATATGATATTTTCGTAAGTCTTATAAGAAATATGATTGGTAGAGTAGTTATAATTGGTTAGATGCACAAATGTCACTTCCTTAGTTTTCTTCCTTTTATATTTTCGTATTGGCAGGAATGTACATATTGTAAGTGTAGAGTTTGGTCCCATATTTTCACTTCTCTTATACACTATTATCCCTTATTTCCACTTTTAAAACTTGGCAATCCTTAAAAGTGAGGCTTCTAGTAGTGTTTTGTGTAGGAGGGCACTCATTTCATATAATAGTGACATTTGATTGTGGCTACTAGAACAGAAGTAAATGATGTTAGTATGGGTGACGGTATATTTAATAATGGTGATAGAAATCTGTAGTAAAGCAATTGCATATTATGTTAATTTCTACTTACCGCTCTACAGATGGCGCACAAAAATGTTTTATACTTTGCTAGAGAAACTACTGTATCTTAAGAACCATAAGACGCACCTTAATATTAGGATTGAAATTCAAAGGAAAAGAAATTTAATGTGATTAAAAACAAAACATTTTAAAGGAAATAATACACTTCATTACATACACAAATTATAACCTTGTACAATGGAATCTGTGTCAATCACTTCTAACTTAAAATCTGCATTCTACGAAAATCTCTTCTGTACAGGTGACATTGGGTAGATTTTAACAACTGAACTTATTTCTCATGTCCTCAGATTAATCTTGGTTTCGTTATAAACAGGTGTCTGTCAATTAGCAATCATATTGTCATTGTTACTCTTTGCCTAGCAACTGAAACTTCAAAATGGTAAATGTATATCGAAGTATATCATTAAAATTCTGCAATCCTAGTCGTGACTTATGAAAATATAACTCATGTAACAACATGAATGCTAATAATAAAGATGTTATTTATTTCAGGATTGTGGAAAATGAAAAGATTTTAATAAATAGAGAGAAATGAAAGAATCAAACACAAAGATTGGATAGTACCCCATTCCATTTCAAACGTATAAGTATAAACCAACAGTCTGCAGAATTATAGGAAGACGTATGAAACGTTGAAGGGAAATATGAGGCTGGAACAGGAGATTATCTTATAAACCATGAAGTGATGATGATGATGATGATGGTGGTGGTGGTGGAGGAAGATCAGAAGATGTAGAACATTTAGAAGTTGAGTGTCTCTGTAAATCAATCTGAAACATGGCCTTTAAATGAGAGCTGTTTCCGGGATGATAATTCAGTTAACGCTATGGATTGATCTGTATGATCAGTTGGTATTAGCCTGGCCTACTAAATTGAGTTCACCTCAGAATGTTCAAGAGGGAGGCCTGCAGTCTTTATAATGTTGTTGCAGGATCCTTCTTCGGAAAGTACGACCCTAAACCATCCTAAAAGTTACGCCCTTGGACGGGTTTAGTGGTAATAGGCTACACGAATCGATCCACTAGGTCCTTGTAAGATGGGGACTGCGGGAAAAACTTACTGGCCTCTTAAGCTAGCTGCTGCATGTTAAAGCGTAGTAGTTTAATCCCCCTAAAAAGCGATTGTAGCTGAACTATTTCTGGCAATAGTTTCTTGATGGGCTAAGCGCCGAAGTGTTTCAGCTTAACAGGCTACTCAGAAGTAACAAGTTACTTATTGTGTAATTTTGTTTACAGGTTCTTCCCTTGAAGACTGTCTGCAACGCAGGGATATGGAGTACAACTTCTATTGGCAATCTTGATCATTATGGGTGATGAACTGATGATGTAGCCTACAGTGCGTAATAAAATAATAAAATCAGGTAAACTGATGCAGTTTTCAACTGCCATATGCTTTTGTTTAGTTAGTAAAAAGTTAATTGGAATTATGATTTGCAGAGAATAAGTTATTTTTGTTATTGATTTTCAAATTAAGCTTCAGATTGATTCATTAAGCATGACTTACAGAAGAACGAAGGTCTAAAGTTTGATAATTAACATTAATTCAAACTCGTATACACTGATATAAGACTTTTTAAAATAATTATGTCAACATTTCACAAATTACACTGGCGAAGAACTCCACTTAATTATTTCAGCGTTTATATCTTCTTTATAAAACAGTATCAACTTGATGAATGAAATAAACACTGAATAGTTTGGTAATTAAATCTTCCAATTTACTTCATTATTATCACCGTGTGTCTCAGCTTAAATGCGAAGGAATGTGTCATGGCTAACTATTCCAAAGCCGTATATGAAGTTGTAAATCAATATGTTGTCAGGATAACAGATTTGCATTTGTTAAATTCTTAATAATATATCACCATAAAATAGGCACTAAATTGGGCATTACTCCGATACCGGTCAACCGATTTTATCCAATATCAATAGACGTCTTCCCATGGACATTATAAATGCGTATATAACGTTTCATGAAAATCCCATAAAGTGTATTTGAGTTACAGCGTCTTTAAAATACACTAGATTGGGTTTTACTCCGGTACCAGTCTACGATTTGGTCCAGAATCAAAAGGCGTCTTCCCATGTACATTATAAATGGGTATACTAAGTTTCATGAAAATCCAAAAAAACATATTTGAGTTATCGCGATTTTCTGATATATTATTATAAATGACACTAAATTGGGCATTATTCCAATACTGGCTAACATTTGGTCGGATATGAATAGACGTTGTCCCATGGACATTATAAATGCGTATACCAAGTTTCATGAAAATCCAAAAAAACATATTTGAGTTATCGCGATTTTCTGATATATTATTATTAGACTTCGGATTTTAGGTAAAAACCTATTTTAATCCTTAAGTGATATATGGACGAAAACGTGTATATGCATGTTTCATAAGTGACTATGCCTAAAAGTGATACTTTCATAGAACCTAAAACGGCCTATTTTTACTTTAGAGCCTAATATTACCTTTTTGAGTTTTTCCTCAAAAGTTCAAAATAAGATATTTTTTGTTATAAATTCTAGTATTATTTTCAGTTTGTACTAAATTTTTAGCTCGGAATGTGCAATACATGATACATTTGTAACGTGGTTAAATAGCAACGAATCTTTCGTCTTGAGTTCAAAAATTCTTTTAAATTCCCAAGAAAATGTAGTGTTTTTATCCCGACTCCTACATCCAGTAAAAAAAAAAAAGTAGTTGTCTGAATCACTGAGGGATACAAGGGATTGAATATGCTATGCGTGCATAGCTTCTGGGCGCAGGGATTAGGTTTTCACTGTTATGGTAGTAATACAGGCCCTAGTAATAGGTCTATATAATTATGTGTACCACAGGCCTATATCTGTGTTTTTTCATGATTATTGATTAATGGTGACTTCAATAAATATAATATTCTGCTTTGCAATTGAGATATTTCAGAAAATTGGCAACTTAACGATTTTATGAGAGACTATTTTACGATTTTTAGGACCTATTTTCCAAATTTTAGGGCCTATTTTGGGTACCTAAAACAGCATTTTTAGCGACCTAAAAGTCCGAAGTCTAATTATTATAAATGACACTAAATTGGGCATTATTCCAATACTGGCTAACATTTGGTCGAATATAAATAGACGTCGTCCCATGGACATTATAAATGCGTATACCAAGTTTCATAAAAATCCGATTAAGCGTATTTGAGTTATCGCACCTTTAAAATATAAACTAAATTGGGTTTTACTTCGGTACCGGTCAACCGATTAGGTCCAAATTCAATGGGTTACTTTTCATGGACGTCATAAATACCTCCCTTTGGGTTAGGGTTGCCAACTAACACGCATTTCCTGTGAAATCCCGTAATTTTAATTTAATTTGGATGAAAATCTCAGGTCCAATATTTTTGGAGATATATCCCTCATTTTTTCAGAATTCCTGCCATTCATTCATTCATTTAAATCTGTTTTGATATGATATTTTCGTAAGTCTTATAAGAAATATGATTGGTAGAGTAGTTATAATTGGTTAGATGCACAAATGTCACTTCCTTAGTTTTCTTCCTTTTATATTTTCGTATTGGCAGGAATGTACATATTGTAAGTGTAGAGTTTGGTCCCATATTTTCACTTCTCTTATACACTATTATCCCTTATTTCCACTTTTAAAACTTGGCAATCCTTAAAAGTGAGGCTTCTAGTAGTGTTTTGTGTAGGAGGGCACTCATTTCATATAATAGTGACATTTGATTGTGGCTACTAGAACAGAAGTAAATGATGTTAGTATGGGTGACGGTATATTTAATAATGGTGATAGAAATCTGTAGTAAAGCAATTGCATATTATGTTAATTTCTACTTACCGCTCTACAGATGGCGCACAAAAATGTTTTATACTTTGCTAGAGAAACTACTGTATCTTAAGAACCATAAGACGCACCTTAATATTAGGATTGAAATTCAAAGGAAAAGAAATTTAATGTGATTAAAAACAAAACATTTTAAAGGAAATAATATACTTCATTACATAAACAAATTATAACCTTGTACAATGGAATCTGTGTCAATCACTTCTAACTTAAAATCTGCATTCTACGAAAATCTCTTCTGTACAGGTGACATTGGGTAGATTTTAACAACTGAACTTATTTCTCATGTCCTCAGATTAATCTTGGTTTCGTTATAAACAGGTGTCTGTCAATTAGCAATCATATTGTCATTGTTACTCTTTGCCTAGCAACTGAAACTTCAAAATGGTAAATGTATATCGAAGTATATCATTAAAATTCTGCAATCCTAGTCGTGACTTATGAAAATATAACTCATGTAACAACATGAATGCTAATAATAAAGATGTTATTTATTTCAGGATTGTGGAAAATGAAAAGATTTTAATAAATAGAGAGAAATGAAAGAATCAAACACAAAGATTGGATAGTACCCCATTCCATTTCAAACGTATAAGTATAAACCAACAGTCTGCAGAATTATAGGAAGACGTATGAAACGTTGAAGGGAAATATGAGGCTGGAACAGGAGATTATCTTATAAACCATGAAGTGATGATGATGATGATGATGGTGGTGGAGGAAGATCAGAAGATGTAGAACATTTAGAAGTTGAGTGTCTCTGTAAATCAATCTGAAACATGGCCTTTAAATGAGAGCTGTTTCCGGGATGATAATTCAGTTAACGCTATGGATTGATCTGTATGATCAGTTGGTATTAGCCTGGCCTACTAAATTGAGTTCACCTCAGAATGTTCAAGAGGGAGGCCTGCAGTCTTTATAATGTTGTTGCAGGATCCTTCTTCGGAAAGTACGACCCTAAACCATCCTAAAAGTTACGCCCTTGGACGGGTTTAGTGGTAATAGGCTACACGAATCGATCCACTAGGTCCTTGTAAGATGGGGACTGCGGGAAAAACTTACTGGCCTCTTAAGCTAGCTGCTGCATGTTAAAGCGTAGTAGTTTAATCCCCCTAAAAAGCGATTGTAGCTGAACTATTTCTGGCAATAGTTTCTTGATGGGCTAAGCGCCGAAGTGTTTCAGCTTAACAGGCTACTCAGAAGTAACAAGTTACTTATTGTGTAATTTTGTTTACAGGTTCTTCCCTTGAAGACTGTCTGCAACGCAGGGATATGGAGTACAACTTCTATTGGCAATCTTGATCATTATGGGTGATGAACTGATGATGTAGCCTACAGTGCGTAATAAAATAATAAAATCAGGTAAACTGATGCAGTTTTCAACTGCCATATGCTTTTGTTTAGTTAGTAAAAAGTTAATTGGAATTATGATTTGCAGAGAATAAGTTATTTTTGTTATTGATTTTCAAATTAAGCTTCAGATTGATTCATTAAGCAGGACTTACAGAAGAACGAAGGTCTAAAGTTTGATAATTAACATTAATTCAAACTCGTATACACTGATATAAGACTTTTTAAAATAATTATGTCAACATTTCACAAATTACACTGGCGAAGAACTCCACTTAATTATTTCAGCGTTTATATCTTCTTTATAAAACAGTATTCAACTTGATGAATGAAATAAACACTGAATAGTTTGGTAATTAAATCTTCCAATTTACTTCATTATTATCACCGTGTGTCTCAGCTTAAATGCGAAGGAATGTGTCATGGCTAACTATTCCAAAGCCGTATATGAAGTTGTAAATCAATATGTTGTCAGGATAACAGATTTGCATTTGTTAAATTCTTAATAATATATCACCATAAAATAGGCACTAAATTGGGCATTACTCCGATACCGGTCAACCGATTTTATCCAATATCAATAGACGTCTTCCCATGGACATTATAAATGCGTATATAACGTTTCATGAAAATCCCATAAAGTGTATTTGAGTTACAGCGTCTTTAAAATACACTAGATTGGGTTTTACTCCGGTACCAGTCTACGATTTGGTCCAGAATCAAAAGGCATCTTCCCATGTACATTATAAATGGGTATACTAAGTTTCATGAAAATCCAAAAAAACATATTTGAGTTATCGCGATTTTCTGATATATTATTATAAATGACACTAAATTGGGCATTATTCCAATACTGGCTAACAATTGGTCGGATATAAATAGACGTTGTCCCATGGACATTATAAATGCGTATACCAAGTTTCATGAAAATCCAAAAAAACATATTTGAGTTATCGCGATTTTCTGATATATTATTATTAGACTTCGTATTTTAGGTAAAAACCTATTTTAATCCTTAAGTGATATATGGACGAAAACGTGTATATGCATGTTTCATAAGTGACTATGCCTAAAAGTGATACTTTCATAGAACCTAAAACGGCCTATTTTTACGTTAGAGCCTAATATTACCTTTTTGAGTTTTTCCTCAAAAGTTCAAAATAAGATATTTTTTGTTATAAATTCTAGTATTATTTTCAGTTTGTACTAAATTTTTAGCTCGGAATGTGCAATACATGATACATTTGTAACGTGGTTAAATAGCAACGAATCTTTCGTCTTGAGTTCAAAAATTCTTTTAAATTCCCAAGAAAATGTAGTGTTTTTATCCCGACTCCTACATCCAGTAAAAAAAAAAAAAGTAGTTGTCTGAATCACTGAGGGATACAAGGGATTGAATATGCTATGCGTGCATAGCTTCTGGGCGCAGGGATTAGGTTTTCACTGTTATGGTAGTAATACAGGCCCTAGTAATAGGTCTATATAATTATGTGTACCACAGGCCTATATCTGTGTTTTTTCATGATTATTGATTAATGGTGACTTCAATAAATATAATATTCTGCTTTGCAATTGAGATATTTCAGAAAATTGGCAACTTAACGATTTTATGAGAGACTATTTTACGATTTTTAGGACCTATTTTCCAAATTTTAGGGCCTATTTTGGGTACCTAAAACAGCATTTTTAGCGACCTAAAAGTCCGAAGTCTAATTATTATAAATACACTAAATTGGGCATTATTCCAATACTGGCTAACATTTGGTCGAATATAAATAGACGTCGTCCATTGGACATTATAAATGTGTATACCAAGTTTCATAAAAATCCGATTAAGCGTATTTGAGTTATCGCACCTTTAAAATATAAACTAAATTGGGTTTTACTTCGGTACCGGTCAACCGATTAGGTCCAAATTCAATGGGTTACTTTTCATGGACGTCATAAATACCTCCCTTTGGGTTAGGGTTGCCAACTAACACGCATTTCCTGTGAAATCCCGTAATTTTAATTTAATTTGGATGAAAATCTCAGGTCCAATATTTTTGGAGATATATCCCTCATTTTTTCAGAATTCCTGCCATTCATTCATTCATTTAAATCTGTTTTGATATGATATTTTCGTAAGTCTTATAAGAAATATGATTGGTAGAGTAGTTATAATTGGTTAGATGCACAAATGTCACTTCCTTAGTTTTCTTCCTTTTATATTTTCGTATTGGCAGGAATGTACATATTGTAAGTGTAGAGTTTGGTCCCATATTTTCACTTCTCTTATACACTATTATCCCTTATTTCCACTTTTAAAACTTAGCAATCCTTAAAAGTGAGGCTTCTAGTAGTGTTTTGTGTAGGAGGGCACTCATTTCATATAATAGTGACATTTGATTGTGGCTACTAGAACAGAAGTAAATGATGTTAGTATGGGTGACGGTATATTTAATAATGGTGATAGAAATCTGTAGTAAAGCAATTGCATATTATATTAATTTCTACTTACCGCTCTACAGATGGCGCACAAAAATGTTTTATACTTTGCTAGAGAAACTACTGTATCTTAAGAACCATAAGACGCACCTTAATATTAGGATTGAAATTCAAAGGAAAAGAAATTTAATGTGATTAAAAACAAAACATTTTAAAGGAAATAATACACTTCATTACATACACAAATTATAACCTTGTACAATGGAATCTGTGTCAATCACTTCTAACTTAAAATCTGCATTCTACGAAAATCTCTTCTGTACAGGTGACATTGGGTAGATTTTAACAACTGAACTTATTTCTCATGTCCTCAGATTAATCTTGGTTTCGTTATAAACAGGTGTCTGTCAATTAGCAATCATATTGTCATTGTTACTCTTTGCCTAGCAACTGAAACTTCAAAATGGTAAATGTATATCGAAGTATATCATTAAAATTCTGCAATCCTAGTCGTGACTTATGAAAATATAACTCATGTAACAACATGAATGCTAATAATAAAGATGTTATTTATTTCAGGATTGTGGAAAATGAAAAGATTTTAATAAATAGAGAGAAATGAAAGAATCAAACACAAAGATTGGATAGTACCCCATTCCATTTCAAACGTATAAGTATAAACCAACAGTCTGCAGAATTATAGGAAGACGTATGAAACGTTGAAGGGAAATATGAGGCTGGAACAGGAGATTATCTTATAAACCATGAAGTGATGATGATGATGATGATGGTGGTGGAGGAAGATCAGAAGATGTAGAACATTTAGAAGTTGAGTGTCTCTGTAAATCAATCTGAAACATGGCCTTTAAATGAGAGCTGTTTCCGGGATGATAATTCAGTTAACGCTATGGATTGATCTGTATGATCAGTTGGTATTAGCCTGGCCTACTAAATTGAGTTCACCTCAGAATGTTCAAGAGGGAGGCCTGCAGTCTTTATAATGTTGTTGCAGGATCCTTCTTCGGAAAGTACGACCCTAAACCATCCTAAAAGTTACGCCCTTGGACGGGTTTAGTGGTAATAGGCTACACGAATCGATCCACTAGGTCCTTGTAAGATGGGGACTGCGGGAAAAACTTACTGGCCTCTTAAGCTAGCTGCTGCATGTTAAAGCGTAGTAGTTTAATCCCCCTAAAAAGCGATTGTAGCTGAACTATTTCTGGCAATAGTTTCTTGATGGGCTAAGCGCCGAAGTGTTTCAGCTTAACAGGCTACTCAGAAGTAACAAGTTACTTATTGTGTAATTTTGTTTACAGGTTCTTCCCTTGAAGACTGTCTGCAACGCAGGGATATGGAGTACAACTTCTATTGGCAATCTTGATCATTATGGGTGATGAACTGATGATGTAGCCTACAGTGCGTAATAAAATAATAAAATCAGGTAAACTGATGCAGTTTTCAACTGCCATATGCTTTTGTTTAGTTAGTAAAAAGTTAATTGGAATTATGATTTGCAGAGAATAAGTTATTTTTGTTATTGATTTTCAAATTAAGCTTCAGATTGATTCATTAAGCAGGACTTACAGAAGAACGAAGGTCTAAAGTTTGATAATTAACATTAATTCAAACTCGTATACACTGATATAAGACTTTTTAAAATAATTATCTCAACATTTCACAAATTACACTGGCGAAGAACTCCACTTAATTATTTCAGCGTTTATATCTTCTTTATATAACAGTATTCAACTTGATGAATGAAATAAACACTGAATAGTTTGGTAATTAAATCTTCCAATTTACTTCATTATTATCACCGTGCGTGTCAGCTTAAATGCGAAAGAATGTGTCATGGCTAACTATTCCATAGCCGTATATGAAGTTGTAAATCGATATGTTGTCAGGATAACAGATTTGCATTTGTTAAATTCTTAATAATATATCACCATAAAATAGGCACTAAATTGGGCATTACTCCGATACCGGTCCGATTTTATCCAATATCAATAGAAGTCTTCCCATGGACATTATAAATGCGTATATAACGTTTCATGAAAATCCCATAAAGTGTATTTGAGTTACAGCGTCTTTAAAATACACTAAATTGGGTTTTACTCCGGTACCAATCTACGATTTGGTCCAGTATCAAAAGGCGTCTTCCCATGTACATTATAAATGGGTATACAAAGTTTCATGAAAATCCAAAAAAACATATTTGAGTTATCGCGATTTTCTGATATATTATTATAAATGACACTAAATTGGGCATTATTCCAATACCGGCTAACATTTGGTCGAATATAAATAGACGTCGTCCCATGGACATTATAAATGCGTATACCAAGTTTCATAAAAATCCGATTAAGCGTATTTGAGTTATCGCACCTTTAAAATATAAACTAAATTGGGTTTTACTTCGGTACCGGTCAACCGATTAGGTCCAAATTCAATGGGTTACTTTTCATGGACGTCATTAATACCTCCCTTTGGGTTAGGGTTGCCAACTAACACGCATTTTCTGTGAAATCCCGTAATTTTAATTTAAATGGATGAAAATCTCAGGTCCAATATTTTTGGAGATATATCCCTCATTTTTTCAGAATTCCAGCCATTCATTCATTCATTTAAATTTGTTTTGATATGATATTTTCGTAAGTCTTATAAAAATATGATTGGTAGAGTAGTTATAATTGGTTAGATGCACAAATGTCACTTCCTTAGTTTTTTCCTTTTATATTTTCGTATTGGCAGGAATGTACATATTGTAAGTGTAGAGTTTGGTCCCATATTTTCACTTCTCTTATACACTATTATCCCTTATTTCCACTTTTAAAACTTAGCAATCCTTAAAAGTGAGGCTTCTAGTAGTGTTTTGTGTAGGAGGGCACTCATTTCATATAATAGTGACATTTGATTGTGGCTACTAGAACAGAAGTAAATGATGTTAGTATGGGTGACGGTATATTTAATAATGGTGATAGAAATCTGTAGTAAAGCAATTGCATATTATATTAATTTCTACTTACCGCTCTACAGATGGCGCACAAAAATGTTTTATACTTTGCTAGAGAAACTACTGTATCTTAAGAACCATAAGACGCACCTTAATATTAGGATTGAAATTCAAAGGAAAGGAAATTTAATGTGATTAAAAACAAAACATTTTAAAGGAAATAATATACTTCATTACATAAACAAATTATAACCTTGTACAATGGAATCGGTGTCAATCACTTCTAACTTAAAATCTGCATTCTACGAAAATCTCTTCTGTACAGGTGACATTGGGTAGATTTTAACAACTGAACTTATATCTCATGAAAGACTGAAAATACTTTTATACCCTCTAACCCTCAATTCAACATACGATAAGTGTAATGGGACAGGGCGAAGGTACTCCTTTTGTACAAAAGAAAACACCATTCGTTTCTTTTCGCAATCTATAGCCTACCTGGCTTCCAGCTACCTTCATTTTATGATTGTGACAAGTACACTGATGTACATTCTGTGCTAAAATTTGTAACTGTCTTATTGTTTACAACATCTTGTGTAAAACTATGGTATTCCGGCAATATTTACCGGTACCTAATTTTAATTTTTTTCTGTACTTTGGACCATTAGACGCACCCAACTTTCAAGGCTCTGTTTAAAGTTAAAAAAGTGCGTCTTATGGTCTGTAAAATACGGTAATTATCTTTAAATTTCTTATAAATTACATCTTGTAATGGATGCACATTTTAATATTGAATATGGAACTGTTATAATACCAATACTACTCCCTAAAGAGGGAGGACATGATGTAGTAATGAATATGAGTCGTGATTTGAGTTTCATATTCTTGGCCATAGTGCATTAGTGGTTTTCCTTGAGAGGTTGCATTTAATGATGTTGATAGCTAGGACTTCAATATTCGTATTTAGAATACAATTCTGACAATTTTATCAGTTAACTTACTTCAGTTAAATGCTGTATTTAATTTGGATTATTTTATGCTGATGTTTTAAAACGGTTTTAATCCTTGTTTTCCCATCAAAGCATATATCAATGCAACATGAACTCTTCTAAATCGAATTCTAAACTGGGTTGGTGTACTGAGAAAGAAATAGTTTGCAATGAAGTCTCATGAAGATATCTAGAGTGGCCATGAAATTTTAATATCAATAACGATAATGTTACCAACAAGCAGTGACGCCAACTAATACAGGCCCATCGGGCCATAGCAACCCAGTAATTTGACTAACTGAATGTTATAATAATTTATTGCTATTATTAAAAATACAGCATATTGAACAACAGTGAAAATTATCCGACTGTTGATACACATAGTACGGTTCCCTGTTGTTCCAGTTCACACTCATCTATCTGCAATTGCTCTTCATTTGTCTACGAATAAATGTATATGCAGTTTGAACAAGGGATGGAAAGTTGTCATGACTAGAGACCGGATTTTGAAGGGAAAATTTTCACCCGAAAAAGGACGAAAAAAGGGAAAATTATTGCCAAAAAAAGGTGGGGAAAAAAGGGAAAATTATTGCCAAAAAAGGGATATAAAAGTAAGAGAGTGTAAAAATTCAACAGAGAGATACATGTTTGTTTTATGTAAAGCCTTTGCTTGCTCTACAGCTGCTGATTCTGTAACATCTAATGACGGAAGAAATGTTTTGATCTTGTTAAAATTCTCACAGAGGAAAATAGCACACGAAATCCATTTTCCCCACCTTGTTATAATGGGAAACTTAGGCAATGGCAAGCCTGTGATTTCCCTGTAACGCTCTATTCTGCCGTGAGGAATTATTTTTTCAATGGTGAATCAAAGAAAACAATTTTTAATGTTTTCATTACCAAATACTGGGTAATTTACGAATTTTTCAAAATAAATTAGCAAAAAAGTTACTGGAAAGGGAAAGTTCCTAAAAAAAGGGAAAAAAGGGACGTTAAAACCAGGTCATTTGCAGTTGAAACTTACTCATTAATGTCCTGTTCAATTTTATCACGTTCTGTGATGAAATATAAAAAAAGGAATTCCCTTTAAAATCCGGTCTCTAGTCATGACCAATGCGAGAGACAAGGTGCTCGGGAAATATTAAAAAAATTTGCGATGGAAGTTCTGAAATACTTCTACTTCCCCTACTGCGTGGAACTGATAAAGTTGAACATTGCTTAGAAAAAAGTTCACATAAAATTTCTTTAAAAATGGATAACATTTAACATTTGATATACCTAGTATAGATGGAACCAAGATTCACACACACACACACACACACACACACACACACACACATATATATATATATGTATTAAATGTTAATGTATATATATAAATGTATGCAAACACACACACTCTTTTATATATATATATATATATATATATATATATATGCCAGTCAATTGTTATTAGATGGTGAGGCCTTGGAGAGGAAACGATGTGAACTCTTTGGGGCCACAGTATTAGACTTAAACATCCTACCCCAGGAAAAGGAGGAACGGAACTGACTAAATCCAAGGAACTCAAATTCCTATGATAGGAAATTGGGTTGGCACAAAAGATCTCTAGGTCGAAGTGCGAGGGTGATTAGCCCTCACCAACTTCAAAAATATATTGATATACTACTACTACTATATATATTTACATATATATAGAGAGAGAGAAAGAGAGAGAGAGAGAGAGGGAGAGAGAGTGATTTAAACAAACAAATAATCTGTCCTCCTTTTAATCTTGGTTTCGTTATAAACAGGTGTCTGTCAATTAGCAATCATATTGTCATTGTTACTCTTTGCCTAGCAACTGAAACTTCAAAATGGTAAATCTATACTATGTATATCTTAGTATATCATTAAAATTCTGCAATCCTAGTCGTGACTTGTATGAAAATATAACTCATGTAACAACATGAATGCTAATAATAAAGATGGTATTTATTTCAGGATTGTGGAAAATGAAAAGATTTTAATAAATAGAGAGAAATGAAAGAATCAAACACAAAGATTGGATAGTACCCCATTCCATTTCAAACGTATAAGTATAAACCAACAGTCTGCAGAATTATAGGAAGACATATGAAACGTTGAAGGGAAATATGAGGCTGGAACAGGAGATTATCTTATAAACCATGAAGTGATGATGATGATGATGATGGTGGTGGTGGAGGAAGATCAGAAGATGTAGAACATTTAGAAGTTGAGTGTCTCTGTAAATCAATCTGAAACATGGCCTTTAAATGAGAGCTGTTTCCGGGATGAAAATTCAGTTAACGCTATGGATTGATCTGTATGATCAGTTGGTATTAGCCTGGCCTACTAAATTGAGTTCACCTCAGAATGTTCAAGAGGGAGGCCTGCAGTCTTTATAATGTTGTTGCAGGATCCTTCTTCGGAAAGTACGACCCTAAACCATCCTAAAAGTTACGCCCTTGGACGGGTTTAGTGGTAATAGGCTACACGAATCGATCCACTAGGTCCTTGTAAGACGGGGACTGCGGGAAAAACTTACTGGCCTCTTAAGCTAGCTGCTGCATGTTAAAGCGTAGTAGTTTAATCCCCCTAAAAAGCGATTGTAGCTGAACTATTTCTGGCAATAGTTTCTTGTTGGGCTAAGCGCCGAAGTGTTTCAGGTTGGTAGCTTAACAGGCTACTCAGAAGTAACAAGTTACTTATTGTGTAATTTTGTTTACAGGTTCTTCCCTTGAAGACTGTCTGCAACGCAGGGATATGGAGTACAACTTCTATTGGCAATCTTGATCATTATGGGTGATGAACTGATGATGTAGCCTACAGTGCGTAATAAAATAATAAGATCAGGTAAACTGATGCAGTTTTCAACTGCCATATGCTTTTGTTTAGTTAATAAAAAGTTAATTGGAATTATGATTTGCAGAGAATAAGTTATTTTTGTTATTGATTTTCAAATTAAGCTTCAGATTGATTCATTAAGCAGGACTTACAGAAGAACGAAGGTCTAAAGTGTGATAATTAACATTAATTCAAACTCGTATACACTGATATAAGACTTTTTAAAATAATTATGTCAACATTTCACAAATTACACTGGCGAAGAACTCCACTTAATTATTTCAGCGTTTATATCTTCTTTATATAACAGTATTCAACTTGATGAATGAAATAAACACTGAATAGTTTGGTAATTAAATCTTCCAATTTACTTCATTATTATCACTGTGCGTCTCAGCTTAAATGCGAAGGAATGTGTTATGGCTAACTATTCCAAAGCCGTATATGAAGTTGTAAATCGATATGTTGTCACGATAACAGATTTGCATTTGTTAAATTCTTAATAATATATCACCATAAAATAGGCACTAAATTGGGCATTACTCCGAAACCGGTCAACCGATTTTATCCAATATCAATAGAAGTCTTCCCATGGACATTATAAATGCGTATATAAAGTTTCATGAAAATCCCATAAAGTGTATTTGAGTTACAGCGTGTTTAAAATACACTAAATTGGGTTTTACTCCGGTACCAGTCTACGATTTGGTCCAGTATCAAAAGGTGTCTTCCCATGTAAATTATAAATGGGTATACAAAGTTTCATGAAAATCCAAAAAAACATATTTGAGTTATCGCGATTTTCTGATATATTATTATAAATGACACTAAATTGGGCATTATTCCAATACTGGCTAACATTTGGTCGAATATAAATAGACGTCGTCCCATGGACATTATAAATGCGTATACCAAGTTTCATAAAAATCCGATTAAGCGTATTTGAGTTATCGCACCTTTAAAATATAAACTAAATTGGGTTTTACTTCGGTACCGGTCAACCGATTAGGTCCAAATTCAATGGGTTACTTTTCATGGACGTCATAAATACCTCCCTTTGGGTTAGGGTTGCCAACTAACACGAATTTTCTGTGAAATCCCGTAATTTTAATTTAAATGGATGAAAATCTCTGAAAAAATGAGAGATATATCCCTCATTTTTTCAGAATTCCAGCCATTCATTCATTCATTTAAATTTGTTTTGATATGATATTTTCGTAAGTCTTATAAGAAATATGATTGGTAGAGTAGTTATAATTGGTTAGATGCACAAATGTCACTTCCTTAGTTTTTTCCTTTTATATTTTCGTATTGGCAGGAATGTACATATTGTAAGTGTAGAGTTTGGTCCCTTATTTTCACTTCTCTTATACACTATTATCCCTTATTTCCACTTTTAAAACTTGGCAGTCCTTAAAAGTGAGGCTTCTAGTAGTGTTTTGTGTAGGAGGGCACTCATTTCATATAATAGTGACATTTGATTGTGGCTACTAGAACAGAAGTAAATGATGTTAGTATGGGTGACGGTATATTTAATAATGGTGATAGAAATCTGTAGTAAAGCAATTGCATATTATATTAATTTCTACTTACCGCTCTACAGATGGCGCACAAAAATGTTTTATACTTTGCTAGAGAAACTACCGTATCTTAAGAACCATAAGACGCACCTTAATATTAGGATTGAAATTCAAAGGAAAGGAAATTTAATGTGATTAAAAACAAAACATTTTAAAGGAAATAATATACTTCATTACATAAACAAATTATAACCTTGTACAATGGAATCGGTGTCAATCACTTCTAACTTAAAATCTGCATTCTACGAAAATCTCTTCTGTACAGGTGACATTGGGTAGATTTTAACAACTGAACTTATTTCTCATGAAAGACTGAAAATACTTTTATACCCTCTAACCCTCAATTCAACATACGATAAGTGTAACGGGACAGGGCGAAGGCACTCCTTTTGTACAAAAGAAAACACCATTCGTTTCTTTTCGCAATCTATAGCCTACCTGGCTTCCAGCTACCTTCATTTTATGATTGTGACAAGTACACTGATGTACATTCTGTGCTAAAATTTGTAACTGTCTTATTGTTTACAACATCTTGTGTAAAACTATGGTATTCCGGCAATATTTACCGGTACCTAATTTTAATTTTTTTCTGTACTTTGGACCATTAGACGCACCCAACTTTCAAGGCTCTGTTTAAAGTTAAAAAAGTGCGTCTTATGGTCTGTAAAATACGGTAATTATCTTTAAATTTCTTATAAATTACATCTTGTAATGGATGCACATTTTAATATTGAATATGGAACTGTTATAATACCAATACTACTCCCAAAAGAGGGAGGACATGATGTAGGAATGAATATGAGTCGTGATTTGAGTTTCATATACTTGGCCATAGTGCATTAGTGGTTTTCCTTGAGAGGTTGCATTTAATGATGTTGATAGCTAGGACTTCAATATTCGTATTTAGAATACAATTCTGACAATTTTATCAGTTAACTTACTTCAGTCAAATGCTGTATTTAATTTGGATTATTTTATGCTGATGTTTTAAAACGGTTTTAATCCTTGTTTTCCCATCAAAGCATATATCAATGCAACATGAACTCTTCTAAATCGAATTCTAAACTGGGTTGGTGTACTGAGAAAGAAATAGTTTGCAATGAAGTCTCATGAAGATATCTAGAGTGGCCATGAAATTTTAATATCAATAACGATAATGTTACCAACAAGCAGTGATGCCAACTTATACAGGCCCATCGGGCCAAAAGCAACCCAGTAATTTGACAAACTGAATGTTATAATGATTTATTAATATTATTAAAAATACAGCATAATGTACAACAGTGAAAATTATCCAACTGTTGACACACATAGTACGGTTCCCTGTTGTTCCAGTTCACACTCATCTATCTGCAATTGCTCTTCATTTGTCTACGAATAAATGTATATGCAGTTTGAACAAGGGATGACTAGAGACCGGATTTTGAAGGGAAAATTTTCACCCGAAAAAGGACGAAAAAAGGGAAAATTATTGCCAAAAAAAGGTGGGGAAAAAAGGGAAAATTATTGCCAAAAAAGGTGCGAAAAAAGGGATATAAAAGTAAGAGAGTGTAAAAATTCAACAGAGAGATACACGTTTGTTTTATGTAAAGCCTTTGCTTGCTCTACAGCTGCTGATTCTGTAACATCTAATGACGGAAGAAATGTTTTGATCTTGTTAAAATTCTCACAGAGGAAAATAGCACACGAAATCCATTTTCCCCACCTTGTTATAATGGGAAACTTAGGCAATGGCAAGCCTGTGATTTCCCTGTAACGCTCTATTCTGCCGTGAGGAATTATTTTTTCAATGGTGAATCAGTGAAAACAATTTTTAATGTTTTCATATTACCAAATACTGGGTAATTTACGAATTTTTCAAAATAAATTAGCAAAAAAGGTACTGGAAAGGGAAAGTTCCTAAAAAAAGGGAAATGAGTCTAAAAAATGGAAAAAAGGGACGTTAAAACCAGGTCATTTGCAGTTGAAACTTACTCATTAATGTCCTGTTCAATTTTATCACGTTTTGTGATGAAATATAAAAAAAGGAATTCCCTTTAAAATCCGGTCTCTAGTCCTGACCAATGCGAGAGACAAGGTGCTCGGGAAATATTAAAAAAATTTGCGATGGAAGTTCTGAAATACTTCTACTTCCCCTACTGCGTGGAACTGATAAAGTTGAACATTGCTTAGAAAAAAGTTCACATTAAATTTCTTTAAAAATGGATAACATTTAACATTTGATATACATAGTATAGTTGGAACCAAGATTCACACACACACACACACACACACACACACATATATATATATATGTATTAAATGTTAATGTATACATATAAATGTATGCAAACACACACACTCTTTTATATATATATATATATATATATATATATATATATGCCAGTCAATTGTTATTAGATGGTGAGGCCTTGGAGAGGAAACGATGTGAACTCTTTGGGGCCACAGTATTAGACTTAAACATCCTACCCCAGGAAAAGGAGTAACGGAACTGACTAAATCCAAGGAACTCAAATTCCTATGATAGGAAATTGGGTTGGCACAAAAGATCTCTAGGTCGAAGTGCGAGGGTGATTAGCCCTCACCAACTTCAAAAATATATTGATATACTACTACTACTATATATATTTACATATATATAGAGAGAGAGAGAGGGAGAGAGAGTGATTTAAACAAACAAATAATCTGTCCTGCTTTTAATCTTGGTTTCGTTATAAACAGGTGTCTGTCAATTAGCAATCATATTGTCATTGTTACTCTTTGCCTAGCAACTGAAACTTCAAAATGGTAAATCTATACTATGTATATCGAAGTATATCATTAAAATTCTGCAATCCTAGTCGTGACTTGTATGAAAATATAACTCATGTAACAACATGAATGCTAATAATAAAGATGGTATTTATTTCAGGATTGTGGAAAATGAAAAGATTTTAATAAATAGAGAGAAATGAAAGAATCAAACACAAAGATTGGACAGTACCCCATTCCATTTCAAACGTATAAGTATAAACCAACAGTCTGCAGAATTATAGGAAGACCTATGAAACGTTGAAGGGAAATATGAGACTGGAACAGGAGATTATCTTATAAACCATGAAGTGATGATGATGATGATGATGATGGTGGTGGTGGTGGAGGAAGATCAGAAGATGTAGAACATTTAGAAGTTGAGTGTCTCTGTAAATCAATCTGAAACATGGTCTTTAAATGAGAGCTGTTTCCGGGATGACAATTCAGTTAACGCTATGGATTGATCTGTATGATCAGTTGGTATTAGCCTGGCCTACTAAATTGAGTTCACCTCAGAATGTTCAAGAGGGAGGCCTGCAGTCTTTATAATGTTGTTGCAGGATCCTTCTTCGGAAAGTACGACCCTAAACCATCCTAAAAGTTACGCCCTTGGACGGGTTTAGTGGTAATAGGCTACACGAATCGATCCACTAGGTCCTTTGTAAGACGGGGACTGCGGGAAAAACTTACTGGCCTCTTAAGCTAGCTGCTGCATGTTAAAGCGTAGTAGTTTAATCCCCCTAAAAAGCGATTATAGCTGAACTATTTCTGGCAATAGTTTCTTGATGGGCTAAGCGCCGAAGTGTTTCAGGTTGGTAGCTTAACAGGCTACTCAGAAGTAACAAGTTACTTATTGTGTAATTTTGTCTATAGGTTCTTCCCTTGAAGATTGCAATACAGGAATATGGAGTACAAAGTCTATTGGCATACTTGAACAAGAAGATGATGATGATGGAGGATAAGAAGACTTAGAAGATGCAGAACTTGAGTATCACTGCTAATCAGTCTGGGAGTATAGAAACATGAGAGCTGTTTGTCAGGCTGAAAATTCAGTTAACGTTACAGATTGATCTGTATGATCAGTTGGGGTTAGCATGGCCCACTATATTGAGTTTTCCTGCAAGTCTTTCTAATGCTGTTATTGGGTCCTTCTTTCCCTAGTGAAAATCTAAAACTACCGTAAGAACAACGTTCTTAGGTGTTTTAGAATACCCCATAAATCGATCCAGTTGATCCTAAGCAGCACTGAGACTGCGGGAAAAACTTAACTCATTGGCCTAAACTTGCTGCTGCCTGTTAAAGTGTAGTAGTTTAATCAATTGGATCTGATTTGTCTTGCAATAGGCTTTTGATGGGCCAAGTGCCGATGTGTTTCTGGTTGGTTGCTTAACAGGCTACTCAGATGTAACAAGTTACTAATTGTGTAATTTTGTTTACAGGTTCTATCCTTGAAGACTGCAATTCAGGAATATGAAGTACAAAGTCTATTGGCAAACTTGAACATTATGGGTGATGAACTTATGATGTACAGTGTGTAATAACAATTACTAATGGAAGTTATGCATCTGAGAAATGCAATGCTTGAAATTGTTAATAATATGCCTAATTAGTTTTCACCATACATAATGTAAAAGCGACATCAATTTTGAATGCTTTAGTTTTCAGCATCCCTTTACATTTGCCGAATTGAGTTCAAATCCGTCTGCACGAAGCTTGCTGCAGGATTCCTAATGCCAGAGTATGATAAATTATTCTGTAATAGCAATAAATTCAAGTCATCATGAACAATTTAGTGTTCTGTATATTACTGCAGTATCAACAAGCAACATTAAATTCTCCATCAATCCGCCATTCAATATGCTGATTCTCTTAATGCCATCTTTTAACTCTTGCTACAGCGCTTCACACGATCGTTTAAAAAAAAAGTGGAATCCAGTACATTTGGCAAGCAGATTCAGTTGTGATTAGACCTACTGGTACGATAACTGTTAATTTTAAAGTTAAATGAAATTCTTTCTATTGTGATGTGTTAAACATGGAATATTAAACCTTTATAAGCAATAGGTGAAGTGATAATTTGTGATATATGATTTGATGATGATGTTGATGATGATGATGATGATAATGATTATGATAATAATAATGCTAATGACGTTCACAATATGATAATAACTTCACTAGATTAAGTTGAAGGAAATCAATGGCACCCAGCTTATAATAAATGATTTATTTAAATTTTATTACCATGTATTTTATAAGTTCTAGCACCCCGAGATTAAAATCCTTATTGCGCTGACTGTATTGCATTATATCTTGTATACTAAACAAGCTTTAAATGCCCGGCGTCGCCCGGGTTTTGTATTTTGTAATATGAAATTAACTTATGGAGGAGGACTTTCAATGTTGAAACTCTAGGTCCTTATATAATATGTATGTAGAATTCAAAATGAGGAAGAACGACATGTGGCACTCAGACTATTCCCTCAGAAAACGCTAGATATAGCTTTTTATGGCTCATAGAGGATGTCAAATGTTGCATTCCATTGCTTCTACACACCCTGCCTGGGAGGAGTGCAAATAAGAAGAAAAAGAAATTCCGGTTACATAAGATTGTATTGTCTTGACAGAAAATTGTATTGTCTTGACAGAAAATTGTATTTCTCACTCTCATATTACCATACAACCGCTTCGGGGCTGAAGTAAAAGAAGAAATTCAATATCACTTTCGTACTTTCCTTCCCAAAAACCTGGGACATAATATACTGCGCGCGTAGGACTGAAAATGTTCCATCCCATTTTGTCTTCTTCTAGATGCTTAGGGCCACTGATAAATATCCCTAGGCCTATTTCTCAACTAATACAAAGCCTACAGCTATGAGTGACGTATCAGTGGATAGGATTTGTTACCGACTTCCGATATAGCATACTCACTGGCAAACACTTAAGTTATCCCTGCAATACGACCGCTTATTCTACATCAGAATGTGAAGTGAAAAAATGATATTTTCCATGTCGCGGTTAGAGAAAGTTATGTGACTGCTTTATTTTCGTGGATTTTATTCTTCAAGAATTATTTTCACAAATGTATTAATTACATCGGTAGTATCAGAATAGTATTATAATATAGTTTCCAAAGCCCTATGTGAACACCGTAAACAATACTTTCGTTATGTAAACAATTGACAGCAGATCTCTCTAACTGTGCCTCATTTCACATTTCCGACTTTTCCCGTGGATTTTCCAAAAATTTTCTCTCATACAAACCTTGTCCTGGCAACTACAAACACAACAAAAAAAGAATCAGCTAAATCGGTCTAGCCGTTCTCAAGTGATGCGCTGTCATACATTTTGGGAAATCATTTTTAATTAATATAGATAACTTTTGTATTTCTTAAATGTAATATACACGTTTTTACTGACCAGAGTGTTTAAATATGTACCTTGGCTCATTTCAAAGGCTATTTTGTTTAATCCAGACTTATTCATTCGAACAATCCGGAGCCACAATTAGTATGGATTTTTGAGGTTCTACTGTACATAAGATTTGAGGCTATCTCGGTGCTGATTATTATTAATAATGTTTTCACGGGCTATAAGCCGAGTAAAAGGATATACTACATCCAAGCTTTCTGTCACTGACAACTCTGCGACCTTCCTCAGGGAAAAGAGTGTGGAGTTAGGGATGAGAGGGCTTATACAGGATGTTTATGAATAACACCAAAATAGTTTACCTGTGTATAGAGGAGACACAGACAAGCAACTTTTATTAAGAAATTTTTGCTCTATGGATTCAATTTTTCCTGTTACAGCATAAAATCTCCCCAAGCATGCTCACTACTGACTTCTAACATTTGAGTTATGAATTAAAAAAAAAAAAAAAAACTAATGCAGTGGCAGCCAGTCATGTGATTAGTCTGTAAAATTTGCAGATTATGGAAACACTAAATTATGAAATAGCTATTGATGAATGATTAAGAATCAGGTTTTTATCGATCACGAAGAAGGCCTGAAGTCAATTTAATTAAAATTTTAACCCTTTTTCACTTTATTATTGACTTATGAGCACCAAATTGTAATGACTTTAATGCCCAGTAGCATACACATTCTATGTAATAAACTAAAAATCACTAATTCAATTCTTGTAAGTATTTCCACCTATATACTAGTAATCGTTATATACACCATATAATGCATTCAAATCCGAATGTGAATAAAATTTGGGATTATATACATTCATGTACATTGAATTTTATTAAAACATATCAAAATACAATTGTCATATAAATTATTTTTACTTAATATACAATGAATGTTTTCTAATACTGTAAGATCACTAATTTCTTGTTTTGTCACTAAAACTTAATAATAAATTTTATTTATTCTTTTGTTATAAAAATCATATGTTTAATTGTAATATAACTTCTTATCTATCAATTATTTGACAACTTAGATTACTAGAAAGTTAGGTTAAAAGTATTTCTGTTTAATCTTAATTGAAATTAATACTTTGTTTCTTATGTTTTCAAATTTTCTTATTAGAAGTTATAATACGTATACAAATTACATTTACAGTAAGTGTCTAAACTATATTATATAATTTTTAAAATAGGTACATTAAGAGTTTGACTACTAGTGAGTACGGTTAAAAAATGTTCCAGCTTATCTTAAGTAATTTTACATTAAAGTTGGCTAAATACAATAGTGATTAGCAATAAGCCATTCAATATTCGAATCTAGAGGAACTTATTGCATCTACAGATTTCGTAGTCAAATCATACATGTATTACATATAAGAGTCAGTTATAGGAATCAATTTATATCTCAGTCCTTTATTGACATAATAAGATCCCTTTTACAGTATTCAGATGAAGTAAAAGTTAAAATATCCTCTACAATATTCTGATTTGTTATGAAGTAAAAGTTAAAATATGTTGCATGACGTACGATTATTTAAAATGCATTGAGTTAAAAATATATAACTCTTGTCTTGTAGCAATTAAAACATATGTTCAACTTTATGAAGATATTCTTTTTGATCAAAGTTAAAATTTTAAAATGACAGTATTTACAGTATTCAGATGAAGTAAAAGTTAAAATATCCTCTACAATATTCTGATTTGTTATGAAGTAAAAGTTAAAATATGTTGCATGACGTACGATTATTTAAAATGCATTGAGTTAAAAATATATAACTCTTGTCTTGTAGCAATTAAAACATATGTTCAAGTTTATGAAGATATTCTTTTTGATCAAAGTTAAAATTTTAAAATGTCTTTAGTAAATTTTCTCTATTATAAGCAATAATTATGGCATATGAATTTATAATCCACAAATTCTTGTCAGAGTCGGCTTCTTGTCATTATGGTGTTCATCCTCCAAGATAGAACACCATAATGACAAGAAGCCGACTCTGACAAGAATTTGTGGATTATAAATTCATATGCCATAATTATTGCTTATAATAGAGAAAATTTACTAAAGACATTTTAAAATTTTAACTTTGATCAAAAAGAATATCTTCATAAACTTGAACATATGTTTTAATTGCTACAAGACAAGAGTTATATATTTTTAACTCAATGCATTTTAAATAATCGTACGTCATGCAACATATTTTAACTTTTACTTCATAACAAATCAGAATATTGTAGAGGATATTTTAACTTTTACTTCATCTGAATACTGTAAATACTGTCATTTTAAAATTTTAACTTTGATCAAAAAGAATATCTTCATAAAGTTGAACATATGTTTTAATTGCTACAAGACAAGAGTTATATATTTTTAACTCAATGCATTTTAAATAATCGTACGTCATGCAACATATTTTAACTTTTACTTCATAACAAATCAGAATATTGTAGAGGATATTTTAACTTTTACTTCATCTGAATACTGTAAAAGGGATCTTATTATGTCAATAAAGGACTGAGATATAAATTGATTCCTATAACTGACTCTTATATGTAATACATGTATGATTTGACTACGAAATCTGTAGATGCAATAAGTTCCTCTAGATTCGAATATTGAATGGCTTATTGCTAATCACTATTGTATTTAGCCAACTTTAATGTAAAATTACTTAAGATAAGCTGGAACATTTTTTAACCGTACTCACTAGTAGTCAAACTCTTAATGTACCTATTTTAAAAATTATATAATATAGTTTAGACACTTACTGTAAATGTAATTTGTATACGTATTATAAC
Source organism: Ectobius pallidus (assembly GCA_964059195.1). Classification (NCBI taxonomy): domain Eukaryota; kingdom Metazoa; phylum Arthropoda; class Insecta; order Blattodea; family Ectobiidae; genus Ectobius; species Ectobius pallidus. The sequence continues at coordinate 216,160,623 of CAXKWD010000001.1, forward strand.
TTCTAATAAGAAAATTTGAAAACATAAGAAACAAAGTATTAATTTCAATTAAGATTAAACAGAAATACTTTTAACCTAACTTTCTAGTAATCTAAGTTGTCAAATAATTGATAGATAAGAAGTTATATTACAATTAAACATATGATTTTTATAACAAAAGAATAAATAAAATTTATTATTAAGTTTTAGTGACAAAACAAGAAATTAGTGATCTTACAGTATTAGAAAACATTCATTGTATATTAAGTAAAAATAATTTATATGACAATTGTATTTTGATATGTTTTAATAAAATTCAATGTACATGAATGTATATAATCCCAAATTTTATTCACATTCGGATTTGAATGCATTATATGGTGTATATAACGATTACTAGTATATAGGTGGAAATACTTACAAGAATTGAATTATTATCTTATACTAGTTGATACTACAAATTTAGCTTCATAATGAAGTTTATTAACAAAAATAAAAATCACTATATATATAAAAGGCTTTGTCCTGACTGACTGAATGAATGACTGACTGAATGACAGGAATCAACGTATAGCCTAAACTATAACAGGTAGAGACTTGGAATTTTGACAGTACCTTCGCTTCATAATGTAGGTGCTCACTAAGAAAGGATTTTGAAAAATTCTGATTCTAAATGCCAAAAATTAAATGTTTTTGAAAATACTTAATCCCTTTTTACATAGAATTATCAAAACAAATTCACAGAACGTATTGTTACCAGTGGTATCAGGTGGGCTTGGATTAAATTAAATGGATGTTTGGCAAATTAGAGAAGGTATCATTATAATTCATATTATCTATATTAATAAAAGGAATTCTCCTCGATGTCCAGCGAAATCTACTGAACGCAGAGATCTGAAATTTTAAACATAGGTGTGCTGAAGGGTCGGAAAATGCACCTCGAAGCCGGAATTTTAATTTTAGTTTTCGTTCGTGAGTTATGAGTGAAAAACTGGCAAAAAACGTGCATTTTTTGCGTTTTCAAAACATAAGTTTTCAGTTATACATTTCAATGTCAAATCAATTACAGTTGGCTTTGGCTATTTTTGTCAAACCTTGAAAACAAAACTTTCGCGATCGCTTGAATGTTGTAAGCCCTAAATATGGTCAAACGTTGTTTTATTTGGACGAATCTCACTATATAGAGGTTTTCTTGGCCAAGAAACTCGAATCTGAGGTCGCTTTTACCAGTCGATGCTATCTGATCGTGGTATGTAGTCCATGCGATTTAGGTGTTAATAAATGTAATGATTTAACTATTATGCTCTTAATTTTTAATTCTTGAAATAATTATCGCGGGCGAAGCCGTGGGCACATGCTAGTCTCCTAATAAATGTTGCTTGTCTCTGTCCTCTCTACACACAGGTAAAATATTTCGGTGTTATTCATTAACACTATGTACATGATTTGAATGAAAATTAAATTTTGTGATTGGAGGAAATAGGTTGGAGAATATCGACCAATGAGAATGAAGGATTTTTATTTGTTGTAAAAACATTGAAGATGCAATGGGTCAAAATCAGGACCAGTGTGAGAAAAATAAAGGTTTATGATATGGATCAAAACAGAGTGGCTTAGGGGGGATAACAGGAGTAAAAATGGAAATAGAAACAATCGGTCCAAGTCAGGGCCAAAGGCTTAGATGAAGATGTCGGAGCCTGGGGGTTTGAAGCATTACTTCTGTTGGTCCGTGTTGATTCTTGGTACAGCTTCAGGGATGGAGCCCAGGCATTGCTCAAGAAGAGTCCCCCTTCTCTGTTGAAGTTGTTGGAAGGTTCTAGTGTATTTTTAATGTGGAGAATTAAATATTCTATTGACAAAAAATAAGAAGCAGATAAATGATGTTGGTGACATGTAGCATGGCCTAATAAAGATCACACACTTTATCTTGAGCTATACAGTCGATATCAAGAAGGCCTCGCTCGAAAAAATGAAGATCATGGCCCGTTCTCAGTATTGTCATATCCGAAAAACTTTCTGTAGTGGCATTCTTGAATTACCGTCTATATTTTTTATTTCTTTTTAACATATTATTCTGAAAATGACAGAAATAAATCCAGGGACATTAGAAGAAAGCTGTTGAGGAAATGGTCGATATAAGTGATAACGAAGTTAAAAATGAAGAGTCTTTAAACCAAGAAGTGTCGGATATCAATGAATAAACAATAAACCAAATAAATGAAATGGAAGGAAAAGCAGTTCATTGTGTTTTAAGCTGAATCTGTCATTGGAGAAAAGAACAAGTCAATTTTTATTATTCTGCTAAAAAGTTGTATTAATTATCTACAAACTCTTGTGAAAGATATTTAGTTATATTATATTAATTCCGGCATGTGAAAGTGCAAATTCAATTACATGTACAATGCTACGGCTTTTAAACTGATTTTCTATATTCTGAACACTAGGAGAGAGATTGTCTTAAGAAATATATTAATTTCTTTCTCCAGCGATATATTCTACTATAATATCTGCATCAGTAAAAAAAATCTTTAGTTTGGTAGCAAGAATTGAAATAGATACGAACTACAGTTAGTTCCATTGCGTACCAGCATTAAACTACACACGTTAGATTTTCTAGTAGTATTAACTCTTCAGAAATGACGTCAATTTCAACTCACCGCCTTCTGCAATAGTCAGTCTCTTATACTGCATGCAATATCAGCTCCCCTCACCTCCGCATTTTTTCAGCTCAAGATAAAGTGTGTAGACTATATTTTTGTTTTGGTATACTATAGTATTGGTTGTCTTGTTTCAAACTGCCTGAGCCAGTTTCTAATGTCTGTGTAGATGGGGTGTGGGGCGATGATGTCTTCATTTGTGTCGGATGAGCCTAGTATAGTGTTGCTCGCAGGCTGAAACACAGATTTCAATTTAAATCATATTCCGAGTCTTGTTTGTTTTATGTTAATTTTCTTTCTGTTATCCAGGAACTGTTGGACCAAGTTTTTTTGGCTTAACATGTTAGATGAATGGTCCTAAGCTTTCCTAAGCTTTGATGTAAAATCAGTGCTTTTTTTCTGGGGGTACGCACACCCATTAAAGACTTTTCTAGATTCATATAGGAGAAAATCATTAATTTCCACAATTTTCAAATCTGGAGAAATTTGTTCGAAACAAAATAATGAATGTGATTACTAGGGCAAGGCATTTAATGACCATAAAATAGTGAACAAACACAAAATAAAAAAAATACATTTATGACCTAAAAATAGGGAAAAAATGACACGAAATTTAAAAAATAGCAATAAATTTACCATTATTACTTATAATTAGTTTTTTAAAGTAATGAATTGCTAAAAGTTAATGGATGATAGTGCATTATATATGAATTTACAATAAAAACACACTTCGTTACTAAAGAAGTAAGTAAATTTACACTACTTGAACACCTTTAGCGAAAAATAAATTCTTTCTGAACTGGCATGCCCATCAAATGTGCCATTTAAAAAAGAAAGACAAAAATTACTTATTGCTACATGACAAACTGTTATGATGTTTACAGTAAACCTGAATTAAAATGAAATATGAAAACTTGGCGGAGATTCTCAAATAAAAACGAGTGTCTGTTGTCTGAAAGTAACGACTTGTACATGAAAAAGCTCCACTGAAACATGACCTAAAAATGCCGAAAATGACCTAAAGATTTCCAAAAAATGACCTATCTCTTGAAAATTACAAAAAATGTAAAATAAAGTGAAAAAATGCCCATCAAATGTGCCACTTAAAAAGAAAGAAAAAAAATTCCTTATTGCTACATGACAAACTGCTATGGTGTTTACAGTAAACCTGAATTGAAATGAAATATGAAAACTTGGCGGAGATTCTCAAATAAAAACGAGCGTCTGTTGTCTGAAAGTAACGACTTGTACATGGAAAAGCTCCACTGAAACATGACCTAAAAATGCCGAAAATGACTTAAAAATTGCCAAAAAATGACCTATCTCTTGAAAATTACAAAAAATGTAAAATAAAGCGAGAAAAAGCAAAAACAAATTGCCCTTAATTAATAAATTATTTCATGATACACATTTATATATATTCGAGCTATCTTTTAAACTTCAATTAAAAAGATGCAAAATCATCAAATTCCCTGCCCTAGTGACTACTCACATCATTTGCATTAAAGTAGCTATTTTTAGTGTTATGTTCCATATCTATAGGTCCTACCGTAATTTTTTAGAGGTGTGGCCTGGTACTAGCGCTGTGACAAGGAAAACAAGTGAGCGCTACAGCAGTGTTGCTGATGTTACTGACTCAACATTACGGTGGGCTCAAGAGTTTGTTGTATCCCTCTGAATAGATGATTAAAATCATGTACCCTTATGTCTTATACAATAGTATATTGCGATACAAGTGCCGTAAGTGGTGCATACGGATCGATGAAAGAGTTTTTTTTTTCAATTTCCGAGATTTGTTATGCGCTTACGGCACAGTATTGAATGCTATTTTTTTCACGATGATTATTTATATCAATTTATTTATATTAATTGAGATATTAGCTGAAAATATTATGTATATACACTATTGAAGGTTCAGAAAGTGATCTGCATGTGTTTGTTGTTATGGGAACCGAATATTTGTCCTGTTAAAGTCGCCACAAACTGGGGGGCCTTGGTTCTGGTTTCCATAAAGGCTTGTATTATGATGATTTTACTTACAGCACTTGTGCTTTTTGTAATTTTTACCGCACGGAGATTTCTTTTGTTTTCATAGCAACCAGATTGCGTGCAGGAATGTCAAGTTATGATCCACGGCAACAATATTCGTAAGTACCACTAATTAGCTACGTCATTCAAAAACTGATTTTGAATATAAAGGATTGTAAGTTGTGTTCCCTTACATGTTTGTGAAAGGTGCAAGAAACCCTGTGAGCATATTATAGACTTAATTGCAGTTTACAGGCAGAATTGATAAGTAGGCTTATGAATTGACTCCACCTCAGAGAATTTAAAAGTCATATAACCTTATGCAACAATAATATAGCCGGTAAATTGTTTGAACAAGTGGAAAAATTCTAATATCTGAGAGCAATAATTACAGAAACAAATAATATTAAGGCAGAAATTAAGTGTCAACTCAAATCAGGAAATGCCTGTTTTTATGCAGAACTGCAGAAGGTCTACCTAATAACCTACCTAATAAGTTATTAGGTCTACCAACTCCTCTGCTTCTTCATAATCTATATTAAGATTAATAATGTTTTCATCAAACCATATAACTTGTGTAGTGATTTATGAGCTAAATGATATTAATAAATTCTACAATATGAAAATTTCAACCTAAAAAACTGAAGTAACGGCATTCCTTGGCAAGTTTCCGATTAGAACAAAAATTATATTGGAAAATAAAAGCATTGAACAAGTTTCCCATTTTAATTACCTTAGTTGTGATGTCAGTTATAAAACAGACCAGGATATTAACAAGAAAATTAACAAATTCCAAACTATTTGTGGAATTATTCGAAGGACACTAAAAGGGAAAACTAGAAAAGACACACAGCTCTATTTTTATTCCATCATGGCACTTCCTGTCTTGCTTTAAGACAGTGAAACATGGACGCTAAGAAGCAACGACTTTAGCAAATTCCAAGCAACTGAAATGCGTTTCCTAAGATCGGTCAAAGGATGCATATGAGAACATCATATTAGAAATGAAGCTATCAGAGAAAAACTAGGTATTGAACCAGTACAGGATAAAGTAATGCACTATAGAGAAAACTGGATATTGAACGCATGTCATCTAACAGAATCCCTAAACAGATATTAAATTATAAACCAATAGGAAAAAGATAGGATGACCTAGAAAATGCTGGAAAGATGTGAGACTGGAATAGGCTGAAGCCTAATCCCTGATGGAAGATGATGATGATGATGGCAAGACCCCCAGACCACTACTCAGCAGATACCATAACATTTCATGCTATATAAGTTTTTATAGGGAATCCCATGAGAGTTTATGAGTTTATTGATAGTTTTGCGACTGTGCAGCAGGAGTGAATTTATCTGATGAAACTCATCAACTTGAGTTGGTTTTATTAAGACTATTCCACAAATAAAAATGTAATGGATTATACAAATAATAATTACTTTCGTGCTTTGTTATATTAAAACAAAACTAACAGCTGCGAGATCATGGCATACTATGAATTAACCAACCATAAATCGATCCGAGTTACCATGTTGTAACCAGTGCTACCAATGGTGCATATAAGACATTGTTAACCTATTTCAGGTAAGCTAACAGCAGAACAGAATAAAAACCAGTGCTACCAATGGTGCATATAAGACATTGTTAACCTTTCAGGTAAGCTAACAGCAGAACAGAATAAAAGCACACAAACTGGCTTGCACCGAATCAAAATTGTATTTTTAATCAATGTACATTTATATTATTTCAATTTCCAAACAAATTATGTTGTATACAATAATCTGTTTTCGTGCTGCTTAATGGCAGCATGTGATGTATTAATCATGGCACATTGATGCTTATGTGTCCAGTAACGAGCTGACGATTTTATCAGGTAAAATCCCATCTTCTTATTAATAGCAAGCATTTTATAAGATAAACGATCGTGATTGGTCTTTATCCAAGGAATTGTTAAACATTATTGGTCATTATCAAAAGATGCGACGTATGAGTGGAATAGTCAACAGTCATAGTTTTAAATAAAGCAGAATTCAGTAAGTGAAATAAATTTCTGCATAAACTAAGTTCTTTTTGCTTAAAAATACCAAAACCTTCAATTAATGTAAACCCCTGTTTAAAGTAAAAAATTCTGTATCCCCAGAAAAATGTTAAATGGTGGACCTACTGTAAAATGTTGTCAGTGCACAATTTGGTAAAGTTTATCTAAGTGGAATCTATAACAAGTGCCAGGTGTACTTGTGTATCCACACTTAGAAGGGAATCTATAAAGCCCTGCCATCGAGAAGAAGAATTTTGCAGTGTAATGTCAACTGCGAAGATACATGACATCACACTAAACTGTGGTACAATAATCAATAATATAGAAGTATTATTTCAAGTACTTACATCATCGTCAGCTACAGCAGAACTATGCGAGCCACTGAATGAGCTGGTAGAAACGAAGTTGGTATGATTCAACCTGTTTGGAAAGATTATATTTCTGATATACATTTCAATTTTAACGAAATTTCAAAATTATATAGGATTGTAAGATTTGAACAATTAATTTACAAATAAGAGATGCACAAATAAAATTACACTTTGTCTCTAGGGAGCCTACGCTAAGAAAAGTTTAACACCTTCTCTCTCATGGGTGACGTAACTCGTCCAAGAATTCTCAGGTCCATCATACCAAGAGCGAAATTAACTCATTTAAGGACGAGTGTTAACATTTTGCTGTATATCTCGTGACTGGAACTGAACAGGAATGTAATTCTTTCTTCAGATGATAGGTGGTGCTTGCATGCATATATTCCCTTCTTCCCAGATAGAAACAAGCTTTGTTTGAGGTTTCTTTTGTGTTTGGAAAAACATGTGAAATCCATGTGACCCAAGCCTTTAGTTCTAAAAAGACATTGAGGGGTGAAGAAGTATTTGAAATATTAGATTCGAGGGATGAATTGATTCTATCACACAGCGAAAAAAAGGGTGAAAGTGAAAATTTCAGTATTGAATCTGTATTACTGGAAGATGCTGACTACAGATCTGTCGGCCCGGGTTCGATCCCTGTTATCTCCTCTGATTTTTCTGAGGTAGGGAGGCCTGGAAGGGGTGCGCTCAGCCTCGTGATTCAAATTGAGGAGCTACTTGATAGAGAAGTAGCGACTCCGGTCATGGAAACCACCATTAACGGCCGTGGGTGTCGGCATGCTGACCACATGCCCCCCAATCCTGCCATCTGCCTATAGGTAGATGATGCAGCGGTTGGGTGGTAATCCTTGTCCCTTCAGGGAAGTAGCACCATGGAGTTTAGTTTAGTTTAGTAAATGTTAGAAACATTGGTTAATTTTGTACTGATTTACAATCACCTTTTTTCTTTTCCTTGTGCTCCTTCCTGATATTAAGTAAAAAATTAATATTCCTATCTCTAATAATTATGGAGAAAATTAAATATAATCATAATGATGCGAAACTTCGCCAACTCCATAAAAATGACTGGGTTGAGCCAACTGAGAGGCCACTAGGCGGGTGGGAGTGAAAGTGTTAAAATAAAAATAATATCAAAGCTATAGTAGGACCAAGTCGACCACAATACGTCCTCTATCTAGACAGGTAGAATGTAAAAAATGAGAGAGTATATGAACACTGCAACTCACCGTTTATTAAAAATCCTCATAGAGTTGCTTGTTAAGCCACTTCTAACTGACATTGCTGTGAAGTCTATGTCTGATATCTTTATCTCAGAGAGAGAGATTGTCATATTTTCGTACCTGCAATGCAAAGTAGTAATTTACTATATTAAACTAAATGGACAATATCTGTTAACAAACAATAACATCCATAATTATCAAACAAGAAAACAAAATGGCCTGCGTGTCCAATACAGTAGAACAAATATTTCGAAGTTAAATGTTTACAAATCTGGTATAAAGTTATTTAATAAACTACCTACACCTATAAATTCTATAGAAAACAGTAAAATATTTAAAAAGAGGCTAAGGTCCTTTCTGCAGACACATTGCTTTTACTCAGTGCATGAATTTCTAGGATAATCATGTAAAGAAGTAAAAAGGTAAAGCAATCCCCGTAGGGTTTCCAAGAGTTTAAGGCTCAAAGACATATGGCACATGAAGATGGGAAGGTTGTCAGCCCTGCACACCAGCCAACGTAAAGAAGTGGTACAGCCATAACCCACACAGTAAATTTTAGAAAATAGTTTAAATTGTGGTAAAATAAAAAAAATAAAAAAAGGGTGTGTGGAACGCCACGCGATTATTGGATTTTTTTCAATTTTGGATTGTTCGACTTTCTAATATTGGGTTTTTGGATTGTTTAAATTTTTTATATTTTTTAATTTTGGATTTTTTAAATTTTAGATCTTTGCATTCTTTATTTTTTGGATTTTCAAGTTTTTAATTTTGGATTTTTTATTTTTAAATTTTGGATTTTATATGTTTTAATTTTGGAGTTTTATTTTTTTAAATTTTGGATTTTTGAATTTTTATAATTTTTATTTTTTTATTTTTTAAATTTTGAATATTTAGATTATGTAATTAAGGAATTTTTATTTTTTAAATTTTGGATTTTTGGACTTTTTAATTTTGGATCTTTGAATTTTTTAATTTTGGAATTTTTAATTTTTAATTTTGGATTTTTTTAATTTTTAATTTTTGGATTTTTTAAATTTTGGATAAGCCTAATCATTGGGTTGATTGTTTTCTGTGCAGTCCATTCCGTCACACCTCACTAATTTCGTGACGATTTTGAGCGTGACACTACTTTCGTGACAATTTTGAGTGTTACACAAGCTCTCGATTCACCCCTACTGCGGCTAAAGAAGTTTCACTTCAAAAATAAATAAATAACATAAAAGATATGAAATACTTATCAGAAAGAAAAATTCTAATTTTCTAAAAATCTCTTTTCCGAGTAGATACTTCATACATAGATCTTCGTTGTTCATTTCGATAATTTTTTCGGTTCTGTTTGTCACTGTGGAGAGCATTACCATACTGAAATTGTGAATGGCTTACCTGGATGAAAAGTCTGTATATTTGTCTGTGCACTGTAAGTATGCAAGTGTGCACAGGAATTCTGTGGACATGTTGTGAGCAGCAAACACGTTCCACATCTCATCATAGTCCACATCTCGACTAAAACTCATTGCTGTGCAGAACACGATACTCTTGAGATCCAGAGACAAACTGGAACAATACAGCAAAAAAAATGTTACAATTGGGAAGGTGAAGTCTGAATGAAAAATTCTATGCCATAGCCGGGATTTGAACTAGGATCTTCGACTCTCCATGCCGATGCTCTAACCAAATGAGCTACCATGGCAACGTGCCGGTACGACATTAAATTCTCCAACTGACTCACAATCCCAGTATACCACCAGGTGTTCTTAATATGAGATACGAACCCAGTGGCGACTTACAACCTGTAAGTTCTTTAAGACCCGGGTCCATCTTAGCCTACACACGGCCAGTGTGAAAGAATTATCATTCCACTGTGACCTACTAGTGGTTTTCAAAATTAGTCATATTGGTCCTTGAATTCCACTGTCTTCTAGTTTAAAATACAATATATAATTTAAAAAAAAAAAAAAAAAAAGAATGTTGCATTACGTTTTGGGTCTTTCCTCGACCCTTCCTCAGATGCCTCCAGAATCATACTGCTCACAAAACGAGGAATCTTCCACACCCCCTGTTGTTTGGTGACTATCTCCCATAAACGTCGTACACCAAGCATACCTATCGATCAATTCATTTGGGACTCCAAAATCAACAGTCCTTTCAACCTCCTTGGATGGTGGAGGAAAAATAATGTTTCTTTTATCACCACTCAGTCTCTTAATTACTATTCACTGTAAGTAAAAAAAAAAGTAAAAAAAAAAAATCATATATTGTATTTTATACTAGTGGTTTACTATGAAGCCCGGGTCTTAAAGTATTTACAGGTTGTAAGTTGTCACTGGGTTCATATCTCATATTGAGAACACCTGGTGGTATACTGGGATTGTGAGTCAGTTGGAGAATTTAATATCGTACCGGCACGTTGCCATGGTAGCTCAGTTAGTTAGAGCATCGGCACGGAGAGCCGAAGATCCTGGTTCAAATCCCGGCTATGGCATTGAATTTTTCATTCTGACTTCACCTTTCCATCTTAGCCTACACACGGGCAGTGTGAAAGAATTATCATTCCACTGTGAACATTACAATTACTCAGTGGCAAAACTTTATGCAGCTGGACCCCCAGAAAAAAATACTACAAAGGTCATCCAGAAAGTAAGTTCCAATCACCGATAAAGAAAACAAAAACATTAAGAAATAAGAAATAGGCTATTTGTTGTAATATTTGCAGAGATTCATTGGCTACTTCTCTACATAGTCGGCACTGTTATTGTATTGTATTGTATTGTATATATTTCACTTCTGCAATTGGGCAAATTGCCCGGTGGCAGAACAAAAAAATTAGTTAGAACAAAAATATTACAGTTAGAACAATAAAAAAAAAAATACAATTAGATTACAAAAGTATAACTTACAGTTAGAATTACAATAAGCATAGCTTACAGAACGAGAGAAAGGAACACCAAAGAGAGGGAAAAGAAAACAAACAACAACAACAAAAATCACTAATCCCTATGCTTAATCCTATCGTAATTCATTACTGAGTAATTCCTAAATTGTTCTAAATTCTCATCTAGAGCCTGCTAATTAAATACAGTATGTGTCAACTTGTTTTTAAATGTTTTCACTCGTAGAGGACTGTCTTGAAAAACTTCTGCAGGTAGGTTATTCCAGTCTGTAATTGTGCGATTTACAAAGGAGTTTTCCAACATCCGTTCTTTGTTTTCGGGGTCTGATTTTCATTTTGTGATCTAGCCTGCATTTAGGCATTTATCTTAGCAGTGTACCCACAATTGTATGTCTGTGTCATAGGAATCTGCCGTCAGCAGTACGTAGAGAAAGGTGACGAGTTTCTCGACAATGTTGTCACTGGGGATGAAACATGGGTAAAAAATCTGAGGAGGGCAATCCAAAACAAGAGACATTAAGCTTTTGCACAACAATGCATATAGCCAATGCCACACAGAATCAGTTGCTTTAGATTGGATGGGAGATCTTCGACCATCCACCCTACAGTCCCGACCTCGTGCCAAGTGACTTCCATCTCTTCTGTCTCATGAGGTGATTTCTGGCAGGAAAGAAAAACATTTCCACAAGGATGCTGAGGTACAGACGGCAGTGATTTCATGACTCCAGACGTTGGTGGCAGAGTCCTATGACACGGGCATACAAATGTTGGTGCAGTGGTATGATAAATGCCTCACTAATGGTGGCGACAAGGTACAGAAGTAGCCAGTAAATCTCTGTAAATATTGCAATAAATATTTTTTGCTTATTGATATTTTTGTTTTCTTCATCATCGATCAGAACTTACTTTCTGGATGATCCTCATACAATACACTATAATGTACAGTGAGTCCCACGCAAGAGTTGGCCAATGACGCGGGTTTCTGCATCGCGTCTGGCACAGCTCCAACTCCCGAGCGATCGGGTGAAATATCTATGCAAATAATGCCGCGGTCGTTGTAATAATTCAGGTTTTCACATTTACAGTTAAAATTACAATGAAAATAAACACGTACCTCATCACAAGAGATGTTGGAAATGTTCTCCTCTTGCACCCAGACAATACTGGCACCCTTTTAGGAAATTTTCTTTCACGTGCATAAGTTCAGCTTCCGAGACAGAGTTACTTTCTCTTGTGATAGGCCTATGTGATATTGTCATTAAGTTCTTCTAACAGTATGTAAATATTATTTATGGGGAAACTTGAAAAATAAAGTGTATAGGTCAATTTCCCATACATAAGAAGAACTTAAAGACAATATCACAACAGAAATTAACTCTATCTCGGAAGCTGAACTTACGCGCGTGAAAGAAAATTCCCTTAAAAGGGTGCCAATGTTGTGCGTATGCAAGAGGAGAACATTTCCAAGATCACTTGTGATGAGGTACGTGGTTATTTTAATTGTAATTTTAACTGTAAATGTGAGAACCTGAATCATTACACCGACCGTGGCATTATTTGCGTAGATATTTCACCCGATCGCTCGGGAGTTGGAGCTGTGCCAGTCGCGACGCAGAAACCCGCGTCATTGGCCAACTCTTGCGTGGGACTCACTGTATAATGTGCATTAACAAATGTATTTTAATTGTTATTTTAAAAATCCAATAATTATGTAGGACTATGCATATTTTATCCTAACAACCACTGTATTTATATTTTTGCTCCTCAATTACTGCCTTTTTTTGTGTGCCTTATCTGAACCCAAGAGCATTGCCAGCGGCAGCCTAGCTGCTGTTAGGTTGAAGCTTAGGAGCTAGACAAAAGGGCTCAAATTGACGGGGCAAGAAGAGTTCCAAAGCTATGGTGAAAGCAGTATTCCTAGAAGAGAAAACCTACATCCAAAACTGCCTAAGGACACCTCAGCAATCTACCGAACTTCTGCATGAGACTTGCTGGGAGGTGTTTATACATCCAGCCTAGAGCCTGGACCTTGCTCCAAGTGATTTCCATCTTTTCCTACACCTCAAGAAATGACAGAGGTGAAGATGGTTGCCACACAATTGTTCAAATCCCAGGCACAGACTTGTATGACACAGGTATTCAGAAGTTGGTCCCATGGTATGATAAATGTTTATATTCCGGTGGCGAACATTTTGAAATATAGATGAGCACTTGCTACATCTGTTCCAACAAAGATTTCCATTTGTTTCTGTAAACAGCCCCACGGAAACTTACTTTGTGGATGAACCTCGTATATACCGTATTTACCCGAATATAAGCCACTCTGACTTTTTAACACTAAAGGAAAAAACAATTTAATTAACCCCAAAGTGAAATAATAAAAAGTATCTTTTTCATAACATTAAAGTAACACATTTCTTAGCTGAAATAGGCCTGAAATAAGAAAAAGAAAGTATCAGCTGACTTAAATTGTGAAATTATAATTGTATTTAATCAAACATTAAATAAAACTGACGGAAAAGAAAATAGGAATCAGTACTGTACACTTCATATGATTTTCAATGTTGAATTTCGCGCAATTTTTATATTTTTTATAACTGCACTTTAAGTTACAATCAGTTTAAAATTACCATTATTTGCATTTCTTTACGTCTGAGCAGCTCATAATACACGCATATTCCGGAATACCGTTATCAAAAACGATAAAACACGCAAAACACATCATAAAATGAATACCGCTTGCTTACGCAATTTCTACAATACTTCAATTAAAATCGTTGTATTTTCGATCTTAAATCGATTAAAATATCGATATTCCTGGAGATTCGAGATAATCGATATATGACGGATTTGGAAGAGGGAATCCGCCGTGGTGGATCAACCGGCTATATTGTGCGCATTTTTACCATTATTGTGGAATTTTTTCAGGTACTTACTTTGTTGTGATTGGATTCTGCAGCCACGCCGTGTAGTGAACTGAGGCCCACTGAATGCAGTCTTCATAGCCCAAGTAACAGGCCCAGTAGAGCAAGTTAAATCTCAGCATTCTTATGGTGTGTGAGTCTGACTTATGTTCTTCTGGCCCTACATTGTCATAAAGCTTCTTCATCAGGCGCAGCACATAGCTCTGCAGAAACAAATTACACTGATGTGAAAAATTGTAGCGTTTATAGAGGAAAGCCATATGAAAACAGATATACCATTTCATTTTTGGGCTATGAATCAAAATTTTAAATACAAAATAAATTACCTCAAATACCGTACCCTATATTCCCATTTTTGGGAGATTCCATTCCTTGGGAATGAGAGATTTTAAAGAATCATGAAGTCTGCAGATGATGTAGAGAAAGGATAGCATGGCCAAAACTGTTTTATATATATTTATATATATAGGCCTATATATATAAAAAGGACCCTATTGACGGGATTTGCAGCTAAGAATCAAATCAAATCAAAATCAAATCTTTATTCACCTTTAAATACAATATATTTGTACAATAGGCTTCGTCAGTTTTTGGATAGTTTTATATAATAACAAAAAAGCTAAGAATACAAATTTATATCCATAATATTTTCTGGTATATTACTCTCTAAAAATTCTTCTACGGTGTATATCGCTTTGCTTTTGAACCAAATAGATAGAATATTGTACAGTTTTTTTTTTTCAAGATTTCTTATCTTTAATGGAATTTTATTAAAAAAAATTATCTGTTGATAGCAGTGACTTTTTATATTTGTACTTAAGTGAAGTTGTGGTTTATCTAAATCATTTTTCCTTCGCGTGTTGTAGTTATGCATTGACGATCTAGTTGTAAATTTAGTGCTATTTTCTTTAACATATGTAATATTAGCTAAAATGTACATAGAGGTAAGTGTAAGAATGTTGTACCTTTTGAAGTATTGTTTACATGATTCTCTTGTTCCAATTCCTGCTATCAATCTGATAATTTTTTTCTGCCAGATGAAGATTTTGTTTGCTGAATGGGAATCACCCCAAAGCATAACCCCATATAGTAGGTGTGGTTGAACAAAAGCATAATAAGCTGTTATGAGCATTTCAAAATTTACACATTGTTTTAACTTTCTCATCAAATACCATACTCTTGCCAGCTTTTTACATGTGTACAGTATTTGGTCTTGCCAGGTAAGCTTTGTGTCCAAGTATAGGCCTAATAATTTTACAGACTTTATCTCAGTAGTGTTGCTAAATTTTGGATCTATAGAGAACATTATAGTTTCAGTTTTTGATTGATTTATGCTTAAATTATTGTAGAAGAACCAGATTTTAGCCTGTTCTAGCGATAAGGTCATTTGTTGAGTTAAGCCTAATATGTCCTTATTTGCTTCTATAAACGTTGTATCATCTGCATAAATAATGGGGGTACAGGAGGGGCCTACATTACAATGTAGATCATTTATATATACAAGAAAGAAGAAGGGCCCCAACATCGAGCCCTGAGGGACACCTGCTATGACATTTCCTATTTTTGAATTTTTATTATCTACAAATGTAATTTGTTTTCTATTATTTAGGTAGGATGTAATTAGATTAATCTCTATACCATTTATACCATAATATTTCAGCTTATCAATAAGTATATTGTGTGACACACAGTCAAAGGCTTTGCTTAAATCAATTAAAGTAGCTCCTGTTACTATTTTATTTTCAAAATTATTTAGTGTTATTTTGGTTAAACAATCAACCGCCTTTATAGTAGATAGATTTTTTCTAAATCCAAATTGTTTATCATAAAAGAGATTGTTAAAAGAAAAGTAATCATATAGTTGTTTTAAGATGGATGCCTCCACTACTTTTCCTAGGATGGGGATAATAGTTATGGGTCGATAATTTGAAGGGTTTGTTACATCTCCCTTCTTATAAACTGGTATGACCTTTGAAGTTTTTAGACACTCAGGAAAAATACCCTGTGTTAGTATTTGATTTATTAAAAGTGTTATCGGTATTACTATTGTGTTGGCTATCTTTTTAATAATATTATTGGTAAATCCATAAATATCTTGGGCGTTTGAAGGGTTAAGATTTTTTATAGTATGTGCAACCATATTTGGTTGGACCTCGTACCAAATGAAATTGTTTTCACATATTTCAGTTGGTAATTTAAAATTTTTAAGCAGATTAGAAAAATTTTTAATGTTTCCATTTGTGTTTGTATCCGGCTTGTTATTATCATTATTTATGTTCCCCATTTCTTTTGATACATCTATAAAATAAGAGTTTAGTATGTCTGGGGCAATATTTATAGTGGACTTTGGATTTGGTTGTCCTTTTGCATTGTTGATTACCGCCCAAGCAGCCTTGCATTTATTTTTTGCTTTTTTAATGAAATTTTCATTTGCTTCCCTCTTTGCTTCATTTATTTTTTGCTTGTAAGTCTTTTTAAATTTCATGAATCTTGTTTTGTCTTCAAGGTTATTATTGGATTTGTAAATATTATATATAGATATTAGCGTATTACGCATTGACTTAAGTTCAGGTGTAAACCAATTGTTTTGCAAACTTTTAGATTTAGGGTTTATAAGATTTATTGAGTTTACAGTTTTTATTGGACAGTGAATATCAAACCAGGCTACGAGGGTGTTATTGAAGTATTCAAAAGCATCATTTACATTTGTTATTTCATATAGCTTATGCCAAGAGATTTCAGTTAAACTTTCATAAAATTCATTTATCCTTTCCTCAGTTATTAGGCGTTTTTTATTTTGTATGACTATTTTTTGTTCACTAGTTACTTTATGCAAATCAAATTCAACCCATACACCAGCATGATCAGAAAGAATGTTTTGGTCAAGTAGTTTGCTTTGAATGTATGATTTATGTATATTTGTGAAAATGTTGTCTAAACACGACCTATTTCTTGTTGGTGCATTATGAGCATGATATAAGTTATGTGATCTAAACATATTAACAAAATCTGCTGATAATTGTGCATCCAAAATATTTACATTGAAATCTCCAGCAATAGTTAGTAAGTTATTGTACTTTTTTTCTAAATATATAATGAAATTGTCGAGGTGCTCTATAAATTTCTTTTTATCACTGTTTGGTGTTCTGTAAATTGACACAACAATAAGGCCTATTTGATTTAGTTTTATGGCTACACATTCACATAGATTAATTAGACAAAATTTGGATACATCTATGACCTCAAACTTAATGCTTGTTTTTACAAAAATTGCTGCACCTCCATTTCGATGTGGTAATTCTCTTACATATATGCTTTAGAAATGCTAAATATGTAGTGTCGCATTATACAGATGCTGCAGAAAATAGAAAGGAAATACAGTCAAAACCACTTGTAGTGACAATGCTTGTAATGACGTATTGGGTAAAATGCCAAAATCTAACAGTCCTGTCTAAATTTGCCATAAACTCCTCACTTAATACCACCTCGCTTATTATTAGGCCTACATATTGTATAAAACAACGTATTTTTATTACATTTTTGAAGAAGTATATCAGTTATAGCATCGAATGTTGGTATTTATTATGCTCACACTTTATCTTGAGCCAAAAAAATGCGGGGGTGAGGGGAGCTGATATTGCATGCAGTATAAGAGATTGACTATTGCAGAAGGCGGTGAGTTCAAATTGACGTTGTTTCTGAAGGGTTGCCAATTACCAGAAAATATAACGTGTGTAGTTTTATGCTGGGTCACAATGGAACTAACTGTAATCTGTAGCACTTCCAACTCTCGCTACCTAACTAAAGATTTTATATTGATTCAGATATTATAGTAGAATATATCGCTGGAGAAATGAATAAAGTAATATATTTAGGCCTATGTAGACAATTTCTCTCCCGGTCTTCAGAATATAGAAAATCGTTTAAAAGTCGTAGCATTGTACATGTAGGCCTACTTGAATACGCACTTTCACATGCCTGAATTGATGTAATTTAACTTTCGCGAAAGTTTGTAGGTAATTAATACAACACAATTCATACAACGAAATAATAAAACTTGACTTGTTCTTTTCTCCAACGACAGATTCAGGTTGAAACACATTAAATTGCTTTTCCTTCCATTTCATTTATTTGGTTCATTATTTCGCTGATTTCTGATACTTCTTGGTTTAAAGATTCTTTATTTTTAACTTCGTTGTCACTTATATCGACCATTTCCACAACACCAGTACTGTTCTTCTAATATCCATGGATTTATTCTGTCATTTTCAGAATAATATGATGTAAACAAATAAAAAAAATTGACGGTAGCTCAAGAATGCCTCAACGGGAAGTTTTTGGGTATGGCAATACTGGGGACGGGTCGCGATCTTCATTTTTTTGATCGAGGCCTTCTTTATATGGACGGTTTTTAGCATTATGGAGTGTGAAGCTCAAGATAAAGTGTGCGAACAATACTTTTTACGTTTTTAAGATAACCGACAACAATGTAATGCATATTTTCAAACTCTTGTTTTCAACAGATTGTGGAATTCAAAGCAGTATGTCTGGTAAGTCAAGGAAAACATTGCTGTCAAGGTCTTTATGTCAAGCGTCTTTATGTACTGGGATAAATTTCTGTAACACATTAACTGGAACAAGAATACTTCATAGCACATACAACAAGTTCAATATATAAAACTTATGGATTTGGAATGGTCAAGAAAAAATCCAGTTTGCATGACTATCGGCTATAATGACTGTAAAATGGCAGTCCCCTCAGAGTCGTTATAACTGGTTTTGACTATATTTAGAGAGCTTGAGTTGTGGTATTGAAGGAAAATGGAGAAGTTTCGGTGGACAGACAGAATAATGAATGGCGTTTTAAGAAGAGTGGACGTGAAATTGTAAGGGAAAGAAAAGCAAACTGATAAGGATAGCAGCTGGACATCATCGAAAAAAAAAATAATAGGGACAAGAAAACTTGGTAGAAGAAGAATTGAGATACTGGACGAAATCAAGAAGAAAAGAAGCTTTGAAGAGTTAAAAGATGCAGCAAAAAATAGAAACAGTTGGAGGGTGGAATTTCACCATGGGGGTATAAACCAGCTGTAAGGCAGGAATGACTTACTTGACTTAATTCTTATCGTTCCCTTTGAAACATAGGGCATCCATGAAGTGTTTCCATTGAGGTCTTCGAGCTGACAGTGCCCTACCTCCTTCCATGTCTTTCATGCTTCGAGTGCTTCCATCTCTACCGTCTTCCTCCATGTTTTCCTGGGACGGCCTCTCCACCGTGCTCCTTGTGGATTCCATTCTAGTGCTGTCCGTTCTATAGAGCCTACTGTCTTTCTAAGAGTGTGGCCAATCCACCTCCATTTTCTCCTCTTTATTAAGTGCCAGTATAGTACTTTATGAGATTGTGTGGTGGACGAAAAAATGTCTGTCCGTCTGTCCGTGTGTCTGTACGCACCATAACTCAAATACGCTTTTTCGGATTTTCATGAAACTTGGAAAACACATTTATAATGTCCATGGGAAGAACCCTATTGATATTGAACCAAATCGGTTCACCGGTACCGGAGTAATGCCCAATTTAGTGCCTATGGTATACCCATTTATGACGTCCATGAGAAGTGCCCTATTGAATTTGAACCTAATCTGTTGACCGGTACTGGAGTAAAACCCAATTTAGTGTCTACTTTAAAACCGCAATAACTCAAATAGGCTTTATCGGATATTTATGAAACTTCGTATACGCATTTATAATGTTCATGGGAAGACGTTTATTGATATTGAACCAAATCGGTTGGCCAGTACCGGAATAATGCCCAATTTAGTGTTTTTATGTTAATATATAAGAAGTCGCGATAACTCAAATATGCTTTATTGGATTTTCCTGAAATTTTGTATACCCATTTATAATGTACGTGGAAAGACGTCTACTGATATTGGACCAAATCGGTAGACCGGTACCGGAGTAAAACCCAATTTAGTGTATATTTTAAAGACGCGGTAACTCAAATACGCTTTACCGGGTTTTTATGAAACTTGGTATACACATTTATAATGTCCATGGGAAGACGTCTATTCATAATGGATACAATCGGTTGACCTGTTTCGGAGTAATGCTCAATTTAGTGCCTATTTTATGGTAATATACGTATTCGAAAGAATTTATTTAAAAAAATGAAAATCAGTTATCTTGACAACATAGCGTATTGTTTTACTGTGATCTTATAAGGCCTTGGAAATTAAAATACAGGTAGCTATGACAAAAAACATATTGATTTACATGCGCTTATCCAACTAGACCGTTAAAATGACCCAGGTGGCCGAGATGGTAGACCTTTCTTCTTCCGTAAGCCCTGCTTAATGAATAAATCTGGAGCTTAACTTGGAAATCAATTTTAAAAAAAAACATATTCTGCATATCATAATTGCAGTCATAACTAATTAAACAAAAACATACTGGCACTTTGTTACATCAGTTTACCTGATTTTATTTCCACTGCAATTGTTGTCTGACTTGTTGTTTTCCACAACTCTTCATTGGATATAGTTTCAGGCCACCTAATATTTATGATGTGTCGCAGGCATCAGTTTATGAATGTCTGTAAGAGATTACTGGTATTTTGCGTTATCTTCCAGGTTTCACAGGCATACAGTAGAACTGATTTAACATCTGTATTAAAAATCTTTATTTTTGTCTTTTTTGAGATGTTCTTATTTCTCCAAACTGCATACAACTGCATAAATGCTCCATTTGCCTTTCTAATTCTATCCTTCAAATCCTCTTCCGGTCCTCCTTCTCTTGTCTCTATAGTTCCTAGATATGTAAAGGATCCAACCTCTTCAATCACTTCCCCTGCTACACTGAGCCTTTCATCAGCTTTTGCATTCACACTCATCTCCTTTGTTTTTGTAGCATTTATATTAAGTCCTGCCACCACATAAGTCAGCTTATGTTTCATATCACTAATTCTTGAAGACAAAAGGCAAAAATTATCTGTAAACTCTAAATCTTCCAATCTTTCTCTCATTCCCCACTGTATTCCTCTTTTCCTACCACCCACATTTTCCTCATAACATTGTCAAGCACCACCAAAAATATTGTTGGTGAGAGGATGCATCCTTGCCGAACTCCACTTGAGACATTCATGTATTATCACCTCGGTCATAGTGTTGACGGGCGGCTCGCTTTGTTCTCATATTACAACGTTTGTTGTTACTGTAAAAGGGTTTCTCAAAAGAAACCGCTGACTGAATTCATGTTGCCAATTCTCTCATTGCTCAATGCCATTGCCACAAGTGTTTTGCTGCATCTATATCTTCCCACTCTCTTTTTTAATATTAAACAGTGTAACAACTATTCCAAGCGGTGGCGACTTCTTTGATATTAACTGTCAATGCAATGAGTGAGGCGATAATACTCTGTTAACTTTCCCTCATGCACAGGCCTGCACCTAGGCAGGAATACCAAATAAAAAAATATCCTCTGGAATTAATAAGAAGAAAACTTACTCTGAAACTGTCATAGATGTCAGTCTCTATAAGGAATTCATTGAAATTCGAAATGATGGTGAAGAACGTGGTCCATGGGTTGGGATGAGTCTCCTGCATAAGGTACGTACTCAGCTCCAGAGCTGTAGTCACGTTGAGGAGCGATGTGTTTGCCAAGAAAAACGCATCGTCCAGCAACTGTGCTCTGTTCAGAGGATGAATCCGGTGGAACTGTGAAGACTTCAAGAAGTCTGTGATCTGCTGCCAACTGCGCAGGTCATAGTTCACTCTGTACACACCTACAACACAAGCAATATACAGGGTGTCTCAAAAAAATGTACTAACACTTTGAATGAGTATAAAAACCTTATTTATGAACATAGAGACAACTTTAAAGGCTTGAATTACAGATGTACAGATTACAGATTACACTACCATCGAGATGTAAGAGCTCACCTCCATGCCAGCTTATCCAAACACATGGATTGGACAAAGGGGTAGCATTGAATACCCTGCGCGTTCCCCAGACCTCACGCCAATGAACTTCTTTTTATGGGGATACCTCAAGGACAGAGTTTATCACACAAAACCAAGAACAATTCATGCACTGAAATTGGAAATTGAAAGACAATGTCGCAAAATTCCAAATGAACTGTGTTGTGATGTTTGCGTTATCAGCTTTGTCTGGACAATGACGGTCATCAATTTGAACATTTGTGAAATGATTCTTTAATTACATGTTTCTTCTGTAATTCAAGCCTTTAAACTTGTCTCTATGTTCATAAATAATGTTGTTATACTCATTCAAAGTGTTAGACACTCTGTACTATAGAAATCAAACAAAGAGGTTTTATAAAGTACAAGCTTAAAAGGCCCTGCATCGCCTGGGTCTTGTATTTTGCTCAAAATTGAATTATGGAGGACTTTTGATTTCCAAGCTGTAAGTCTAATTATCTAGAGCAGTGGTTCTTAACCTGGATTCGATTGAACCCCAAGGGTTCGGTGAGTCAGTCTCGCGGGTTTGGCGGAGGTCAAACACACCCGACTCATATGATACGTGATGACATGCCCTGCTTGTCCATCATTGGCTGCAGGTGATCACGCAATATATATATATTTTTTTTTTTGCAATTAAGAAGTGTTTGGTGAATGCTCATATGAAACTGATGGGGTTCAGTACCTTTAACAAGGCTAAGAACCACTGATCTAGAGTTTGAAGCGAAGAAGAATGACTTATCACACTGAAACTATTCCCTCAGAAAACACTAGATATGGCTTTTATTGCTCATACAGGACTTATAACTTTGCAATCCATTGCTTTTACACACCATGCCTATAGGGGCTGAAATAAGAAGAAAGAGAAATTCCAGTAACATAACATTTTACTATCATTTTCCCATATTTTATTTCCCACTTGCATGTTGCCATACAACCCTTCCGGAGCTAAAATCAAAAGAAAATCATTATCACTTTTATATATTCTTCCCCCAAAATCTGACACATAATAATTTACTGCGCACATAGGAGTAAAAATGTTCCAGCCTATTTTTATCTCTTTTTAAATGCTTCCAAAATACGTCCCTATTTCATAACTAATATAAAGCCTATGGCAATGAATATCGTATCAGTGGACAGAATTGTTTACAGCTGTTACCTGTCCTTTGTACATGTGAAAACGTATTTTGCATGGATTTTAGACTTGTCCAATAAAATGTCGTAACGAAAGAAACGTTCTGCCAGAGTTTGTGAATGATCTGCATCTAACTCCACACAAACCACTTTGTTTCTTTATTAAGTGCCAATATAGTACTTCATGAGATTGTGTAGGGAAGGGAAAATGTCTATCTGTCCGTTTGTCTGTATGCATGATAACACAAATACGCTTTATCGGATTTTCATGAAACTTGGTATACACATTTATAACATCCATGGGAAGAACGCTATTGATACTGGACAAAATCGGTTAACCTGTACTGGAGTAAAGCCCAATTTAGTGCCTATTTTATGGTAATTTGTTAGAAAGCATTTATCAAATGCAAATTAGTTATCTATGACAAATAACATTATTCCTTCACATACGCTTATGAAAGTAGATCATTAAATTGAGCGAGGTAGCTGAGATGGTAACGTCTTGGACTCACATTTTGGTTGTTCCTGGTTCAATTACCGTAGCCGGCCAATTTGACATATCTTTTTTGTATTTTTATGTGAGTGTGCGAATGTCAAGATATCACAAATCTGTATAGTTCTGCTGATGCTGGACGATTTAAAACTGATTAAAAAACTAGACCTTTGTTCTACCTGAAGCTCTACTTAATGAATGAATCTCGAGCTACCTCGGAATCAATAAATAAAAAATAAACAAACAAACAAGCTTATTTCCTGCATAACATAATTGCAATTATAACTGATTAAACAAAAGCATACTAGCCCTTTGTTACATCAGTTTACCTGATTTTATTATCTATGCAGTGTTACTTCAATATTTGACTAATGTGTACCTAACTGTGACCTAACTACTAATTTTCATCACATAACTATATTATAATCAGGTCAAATTTACTATGAAACTATAATGTCTTGTAACATGCTGTGTGCATTTATTCCCACGCGTGGGAAGTCTGAAAAGATGTTTCTTGTGAAATAGGAACTCCTTCAGAATAGAGTAGCCAGCCATGCTTTGCCATTAGTGACCGTGCCCCTCCGAGCCGCAGGGAACAAAAGAGAAACGATCGGTGCAAGGGTAAAATTTCCCTTCGCATAAAAGATTCAATGTGAGACATAATAAATCCCGCGCTATTCAGTATATTGATTCTAAACTAATACAAATGTTCCTAACCTAACATAACCTGTCACTACTTCTAGAAGCCTTATTACCCTTCCATGCCTTTCGTAACCCGCGCTATGCAGAACACTGCTGCTAAACTAACATGACTGTTCCTAACCTAACATAACCTGTCACGGACCTAGAATTCCTAATGCAGAAGCCTTTTTACGCTTCCACATCTTTCATAAAACAGTCGTTTATCTGCCGAATTAAATCGGCATGTAATATGTTCGTAATATTGGTGATATTGTAGACTTGGTCCCACTCGGTACGGCCCGGTTGTGATGGCAGTCACCTTATTCTCAAGTTTAGCGAAAGAAAGATACCTGTAACTTGAAGATTGAGTAGAACCCACTGGGAGTCTGTGAAGTTTTCCTGCAGCTCTAAGTGAGAAACGCCTCGTAGCCAGGCTCTAGGCTGAGTGTTAGAGAAGTCGAGCTCGTCACTGGTTGTGTAACTGACGGGCACCCACCAGAGAGGACTCCTCTTCTTCCATTCGTATATCACTTTTCTCACCTCTTCCTGGCAAAAAACATTAAAAAAGGAGTGTTCGTGGTTAGCAGCCCAAAACTTCACAATGGTAGAATTACATGAGACTATTTCAGGAGAAAAATTCCACTGATATGGGGATTTGAAGTAGCAACCTTCGACTTTCTGTGCCCATGCTCTCCCCACTGAGCTGGCTAGACCTATTAGCCTCCTTAATTTAAGGCATCTATCCTAACAGGATTTACTCCCTAAATTATTGCTTTTTGTTTGGCCGATGGACAGTTTTCTGCAGTTTTTGCATTTGTATTCATAAAATAATGTCTGAACTATTGTTAAGGGAGTTTATCCACCTTCTCTAATCTCAGCAACAGAGATATAATCAAATAAAATGAAATTAAAAGAGACAATATACCTAATCTTGGCTGTATACCTGGAAGATGAATATTCGGTTTCCCTGCCTGACAACAGTAAGTAATGGATACGACTCCTGAAGTGTCCAAGAGTCCATCACAGTTTTTACGTTTATGTTATTAGACATCACTCCAGTGGCCATCTTTTCCTCTTCCATTATCTCAAACAAGTTGTCTGAACTGGCGATATCAAAGGCACTAAAAAAACAAACAAAACAGTAGTAATTATTGCAATAGTAGTAGTAATAATAATAATAATAATAATAATAAAATTAATAACTATTTTGCTACGAATCATTGACCAGTCCAGTATAAGAATATGTGGAATTTCAACCAATTGCAATTGTCTATCGTCATAATTTTATTGTTTTATTTTTATCACACCTACAGGCGCTTGTTTTTATGTAAACACTTCTTTTTATTGGACTGTAGATTCTTTGATCAAAAACAATTAATCATTGAACATGGCGATTGGGAGGATATGAGTAGGGACCGGATTCTTAGGTTTTTACCTATTTTTTTCCTTACTTCCAAAACAAAAAGCGCTCATACACTTTTTCGAATCATGTCCATAGGATTCACCCACATTAATTCTGTGGCACCTAAAAATACCTAAATGGGGTATAAAAACCTAAATATACCTAAACGGGATATAAAACCTAAAATATCTAATTTAGGCTACTTTTTTGTCATTTTTTGTCAGTTGAGAAATCGATATTTTGCGGAGAGACAATTTTTGTCGGGTTGAAATTAATACCACCAGCATTTCGTTCAACCCATTGTCGTTTAGGATGGACAGTATCAAGAGAGGAAGCGTAAGAGTACCGGCGTATTCCTTTTAAAATATTCGTACGAACAACCATTGTTGCTTTGTATGAACAAGGATATAGATTTCTGTGTTTTAAAGCGCTTGTTTTTTGTTTGCCTTTAGTACTTCCCTGTTATTCATACTGAGCGGTCACACTGTGAGTTTTAAGAAGACATGTTAATTATGCCGAAACAAATGAAATCAAGTTAATTACGGCAGTGTATTGGCGATGACACGAATTTTTCTTCTTCTTCTTCGGTTATTTTATGACGTTGCACCCCGCGTGTTTCTACGTCTGCTCTGTGGTTTTCCAAGTTACTCCTGCTGTATATGACAGACGTCATTCAATACAACTCACAGTTGAAAATCTTGAAAGATATTTAGTGATATACTGTAACCAGGAAATGTGAGGCAATCTTATTTTCACTGCTTCTTTTGATTGTTTATGCTTTCTTTCTTCAATTGTATAATATTGTCCTAAAGCAAGTTTACACAAATTTAAGTCAATTTTGTTAAGTTAAACTTTACAAGTATTATGTATTGAATCCTATGTAGCACATTCAAATTCATTAAACCAATTATTCTTCCCGAAAACGATATTTTGGACAAAAAACCTAAAAAAAACTATTTCACCTAATGGAAAACCTAAAAAAGTGTTTTTAAAAACCTAAAAATCTGGTCCCTAGTAATGAACACAATTTTGATAACATTTTAATTTTATTTGTAGATTTGTTGCTTACTTTAAAAACAAAAATTAGCAGTTTCTGATAAAGTGACATGGTTTTTTCTTGTGGTGTTTTCCTCAATTGTATACATAAGAAATGAATTGACTTTTAAACAGGTATTGGTACAGAAAAACAGTGACAGAGGAACATCTAAAATAGTAAGAAATGATGAAGATAGTTACATCTTTGTCGTCTTTGCAGTGGAAACCTTTGGTCCCTGCTCTGAAGTCAAAGCCTTTGTTAATGAATTGGGCAAACATCTACAGTCCATCACTAACTATCCTCGTGCCACTGAATATCTGAGGCATTGCAAAGGCATAGTAATGCAAAGGAGAAATGCCGCAAGCATAATGGTGTGTTTCCCCCTTCTTTATTGGAAGAAATATTTTATTTCTGACTTTTGTATAGAAATAGTATATTGCGATACAAGTGCCGTAAGCAGTGCATACAGATCGAGGAAAGAGTTTCAATTTCCGAGATCCGTTATGTGCTTACGGCACGGGTATTGCATGATATTTTATGCACGATGATTATTTATATAAATTTATTTATATTAATTGAGATATTAGCTGAAAATATTATGTATATACACAATTGAAGATGGATGTTATATTTCAGAAAGTGATTCGCATGTGTTGGTTGTTATGGGAATTGAATATTTGTCCTGTTAAAGTCGCCACAAACTAGGGGGCCTTGGTTCCGGTCTTCCATACAGGCTTGTATTATGATGATTTTACTTACGGCACTTGTGTTTTTTGTCATTTTTACCGAACTGAGATTTCTTTTGTTTTCATAGCAACCAGATTGAGTGCGGGAATGTCAAGTACGATCCACGGCAACAATATTCGTAAGTACCACTAATTATATATAATGGTCTCTCGGGCTTCCAACCGGGTTAAAGTATGATTTATTTCCGAGCTTTCGGCTGCTGTCAGCTCTGCAGCCATCTTCTGGGAGAGAAGTGCGCTAGTTCTGTGTCTGGCTCCTTTTTATAGCTGGTGGAGTTTGCAGAGAGCGACCAATCGGAGCACAGGAAATCCCGGGGTGAAAAGCAGGAATGCTATTGGTTGGTGCTGAAGTTGGTCCTGATCAGGACCAACTTCAGCACCAACCAATAGCATTCCTGCTTTTCACCCCGGGATTTCCTGTGCTCCGATTGGTCGCTCTCTGCAAACTCCACCAGCTATAAAAAGGAGCCAGACACAGAACTAGCGCACTTCTCTCCCAGAAGATGGCTGCAGAGCTGACAGCAGCCGAAAGCTCGGAAATAAATCATACTTTAACCCGGTTGGAAGCCCAAGAGACCATTATATATAACCAACACCGGGAAAGTCTCAAGTCTTTTATTTTACCACTAATTAGTTACATCGTGCATTAGTTATTTTAATGTAATATCTCAAATGTACTTCATGGATTCTTCATTATTATCAGGGCCTGGATTCTAACGACATGTCATCTTTTTATTGATGGTGCATAGACATTCCCAACTTCTAGATAAATCCTAATCATGGCCTCTAGATTATAGAAATGCATTTTTATTAGGTACTTTTTTGTCATTTTATGGCAATTTATATTTTTATTTCAATTTTACGTCATTATTTTGTCATTTTCTTGTCATTTGCTTCCTTATTTTGTCATTTTCATGCATTTACATTGAGTATATTCTTTATACTAGATTAATAATGTAACATTTTTTGTAGGATCTACTTTAAAAACAATTTTTTTACTCTTCCTCTTAGATGCTCCCAAGAAGAACAAAAAGAACAAAGCTTTTAGACCTATAATATCCTTTCTGCATTTACAGTTTTTACAATAAAGACAAATTAGTCTATAACTTTGTGCGTACAATAATAATTTTTATAAATAAAACATAAGTTTTTAGGTCATTCTTTATAATTATTAAGTCATTTTCTTTAGAATTTAGGGTCATTTTATAGGTAATTTTTCATACAATTTTAGGTCATCAGAATCCGGGTCCTGATTATTATCAATGCCATTGTAAATGAAAGTAAATATAGTAAAGTAATTGTACCTACTATTTCTTGACATATCTTCTTAATCCACTTTTGAATATTTTCTGTGTGAGAAAATGCTCCATCATGCGAATGACACAGGCACCTACAAATAAAGGACAAACTAATATTAAAAGCAAAAAAGATAATTAAAAGTAATAAAGGCCTTAATAAAATTTCAATGACTGAATAACGATTTGAGTTGTCAATTGAGTCAGTTTTTAATATTTCGCATCACGAGTTATTGCATCCTGAATTCATTCGAAAACTTTTTCAATCAAATTTTCATTCAATTCCGCCCATCCCTAGTTTTTTTGCCATGCTTTGCCAATACTTTCACCATAAATCAAATTGTGTTTTTCAATAAACTGAAACTCTTCTATTAACACGACTATAAAAACAGTTAATAATACATAATGTATTGCAGGACTCACAGTGAAGAGGTCAAATTATAAAAACTTTATTTTATCACTCCAACTTCACTCTTAAGTGTTTACTTACACATAACGCGTTTCACAAGTGACTTGCTTGCATCCTCAGATGAGGTCCGTTGTTGGGCCGATAGATGTCCCTGTTGGAGGGATCATTCTGGAGATAAGGTCGCTTTCCTTTGGGATGTCAAAATTTACTAAATTATTCTTATTTCTTTGGATTTCATCCAATTGAATGAAATCCAAAGAAATAAGAATAATTTAGTAAATTGAATGAAATCCAAAGAAATAAGAATAATTTAAGTAAATTGAATGAAATCCAAAGAAATAAGATAATTTAGTAAATTTTGACATCCCAAAGGAAAGCGACCTTAACTACAGAATGATCCATCAAACAGAGACATCTATCGGCCCAACAATGGACCCGTAGGTGGACCTCATCTGAGGATGCAAGCAAGTTGCTTGTGAAATGTGTTATATGTAAGTAAACACTTAAAAGTGAAATTGGAGTGATAAAATAAACTTTTTTATAAGAAAAGAGTTCCCTATGTTATTCTTCTTGTGGGCCTTTTTTCATATTTCTCTGACTGATTTTCTGTCCTAATCAATCCAGGCATGTAACATATATGTGAAAATGAACTTGCCTTTCCCATAGACAACTGAAGTATGAACAGTAGATTTTGCAGGATTCTCGATATCCACGATGATGGGGTGAGTGTGTCGTATATCTTGATGAAGCACGTACTGCAGCATTACCACCACAAACTCATCCTTCTTGTTCCAGTCTGGTCTCAACTACACAGAGAAAACAACATTGCCAATGAGGATGTAGGATTCCGTGGTCAGTGTTACATTGATCGTAGTTTTCTGGGTTAGGCCGTGTCCTATTACTAAATTCTGATGTTTTAAACAACATGATGTGTCCTTCTTCATGGAAATAACAAAAACAAACAAGGTGTTACATGGAGTGTCAACTGTCACTGTTGTTGATGACGTTAATTGGATCACTGTCTACTTAGACATCAATCAACCAATCTTATCAATAAAATGAATAAAATATTGCATACACTGATGCTCCACTAAGTCACAGTTCTTAAAACGCAGGACTAGTTTCGGGAGTTTTCCCCCATCCTTGGCTGCTGGTCAACTGGTGTGTGGAACCCATGGCTGGTGGTATTTATAGTCGGCCCCGTGCTGCTCTGTACCTTCCAGCTGGTGAGTTTGATGACATCACTCACTGATGGTATATTGAAGTTCATAACATTCTTGCTGGGAAAGAATCTTTATTATAAAAAACAGCAAGAATGTTATGAACTTCGATATACCATCAGTGAGTGACGTCATCAAACTCACCAGCCGAAAGGTAGAGAGCAGCACAGGGCCGACTATAAATAACAACAGCCATGGGTTCCATACACCACTTGACCAGCAGCCGAGGATGGGAGAAAACTCCCGAAACTAGTCCTGCGTTTTAAGAACTGTGACTTAGTGGAGCATCAGTGTATGCAATATTTTATTCATTTTATTGATTTAGTATGTTCCATTGTTTATATTACTTCGTTTTAATTTATTTTAACCAATCTTATGTCTCCCTAGACACATGACCCCAATGATGTCACCAATTGTAGTGACAGATGGCACTCCAATCCCGCAAGACTTGTTTCAAGTTATTTCTCTGAAAATGACACAACATGTTCAAATTGTCAGAATTTAATAATGAAGTTATCAATCTTATTTTTTTTATGATTATTTAATGATGGGGATGTCCTGCAACTTAGGGCTGTGCTGGAATTTTGTCCTGCAGGAGTTCTTTTACATTTCTGAAATCAGGAGACCTTATTTACTTAAAATTACTTATTAGATGCTCTGCTGTAAAAATCATGCCTGGTGATGTTATTAATAGACCTGGGATTTTAAGGCAAATACCTATTTTGTTCCATATGAAATAACATGAAAATTTTCAAATATGTTGACATTTCATGATAAATCACTTACATTTATAGAGTTCTATAGTGCCCTAAAATGCCTATTTGGACCTTTGGAGCCTATTTTTACTATTTTAGTGCCTAAAATGCCTATTCTGTACATTTAAAATAAAATTCAACTTATGTAACTTTTACAATCATTTAATGGACATCCCCGAATGAAGAGCAGAACAGCAGAGGGTGGGCTTTTCACAGAAACTTGATTTTCCTAAACAAATGTCGCCAAAGGAATCCTGACTGATGGGGGAGGATTAGCTCAAAACAACAAGTAGCCAATATAGTATATAGTAAGAAGGAACATATGATATCAATTTTTCATATAAACCAAAACTGTTTTTGATAAATGTATTTTTAATTCTGTCTTAATTTTGAAATTATTTCTGTTAAAATAGGTATACCACGTTTCTTGCAGTAAAAAAAGATCAAGTTACAGTTTAAGAGCATATTTTAAAGTCTGTTTTTTTGTCTATTTACACATTTTTAAAGCATATTTTAAGTGCCTATTTTATCTTTCAAAACTTTTTTTTTGCCTATTTTAGGTGCCTAATATTTTTTTGCCTAAAATCCCAGGTCTAGTTATTAGTCAAAGCCCAGTGTATTGCAACTTCCAAAGCCCTTTATGAACATTGCAAAGCATACTGTTGTCATGAGAACTGAATTGCATTTGCCCCTAATTGGGCGTTAATCCAGTATGGGTCATTTGATTTCGTCCAAAATCAATATTTTTCGTCCAATGGACTTTATAAATGCGTATACCAAGTTTCGTGAAAATCTGATAAAGTATATTCGAGTTATAGCACATAGAGGCACAAGGACAAACAGATGGACAGACATTTTCCCATCCACCTTACAATCTCAGAAAGTGCCATTCTAGCGCTAAATAAATAAACATTACCATTTGATATTACACAGTATCACAATCTATGCTAACCTACCTGCTGAATGATTTCAAACTCAAAGTATCTTGCTAAGCCCTCCTTGAGCCAGAGATCATCCCACCAAACGGGAGTGATGAGGTTCCCAAACCACATGTGTGCCACTTCATGTACCACAATGTCCAGCGTGTTTTGCTCCTTGAACACAGAGACGTACTCGCTCTCCAATATTTCCCATTCCCTGCACACAAGTAATCACTACAATCAAACCACTTTCTTGTTGGCAACAAATTAATTTAGCTACGTATTTACATTACTCATATTCAATCTCCTTTATGTTGGAGATGGTGAAGATGTTGACTATGCATGCAGAATATTGCAAGAAGAATAAGCAAAGTGGTTTACAGTGTTCGAAGGGGTTCGATTTTGTAATTATTCTGATGAACTTCTTTTGTATAATTAAAATTTCATCACATAAAATGTGAAACTTATCCATTGCCTTACCTTCATGGCAATAAAATGTTTGGTAGACAGCTGTTACTTCTTTTCATCCACAAAACTCTAAAGAGGCCTACAGTATGTGGAAACTTAAGCCTCTCTACACATTGGCAGCTTGTAGTAATTTAGTTTAGAGATTTATGTAACTTTTTTAGGACCTGAAGATGGCAGAATAGCCGAAATATATCATCCATCCCATGAATTACGAAACCTTAATCTAATCTAATATATAAAATCGAAAGTGTGTATGTTTGTTCCCTATACAAATCTACATTTCTTTACCAAATTACACGAAATTTTGCACACATACCCAGTTAAGCCCGGGAAGTAACGCGGTCAACATTAAAATTGAAGAAACTCACTCCTTCCCTTGAAAATTATATAATTTGTGAGAATATTATACTAAAAAAATGAAATCCCATTCAGTTGTCAAGACAACAGTTTATTGTTTACACAGTTCATATGGGGCTTTGGACACTACGTAATACTGGACTTTAACGAATTTTGATGCTATCGATGTAATACATTTGTAAAAATAATTCTTGAAGTATAAAATCTACGAAAATAAAGCACATTGTGATGCAGTCACATAACTTTCTCTACCCTCGACATAAGAAATATTTTCTCACTTCACATTTTGATGTAGAATAAGAGGTCGTATTGCAGGGACAACTTAAGTGTGTGAGTATGCTATATCAGAAGTCTGTAATTAATCCTTTCCGCTGATACGTTATCCATAGCTGTAGGCTTTGTATTAGTTGAGAAATAGGCATGGGATGTAACATTTTGAGTCCTATGCTCGCAGTATATTATGTCCCGGGTTCTAGTAGAGGAAAGTATGATAGTGATACTGCATTTCTCTTTTATTTCAGCCCCGAAACGGTTGTATGGTAACATGAGAATGAGAAATAAAATTTTCCGTCAAGTCAGTACAATCTTATTTAATTTATGTTTCTTCTTATTTCAACCCCTCCCAGACATGATGTGTAGAAGCAACGGAATGCAGCATTCGACATCCTCTATGAGCCATAAAAAGCTATAACTTATCCAGCATTTTCTGATGGAATAGATTGAGTGTGATAAATCTTTTTCTTTATTTCAAGTTCTACATACATAAGGTCCTCCATAAGTTAATTTCAAATTAAAAAATACAAAGCCCGGGCGATGCCGGGCCTTTTCAGCTAGTGCTTTATAATATTGACAGCCTTACCTTTTAGTTATGTTTTATAATATTGACAACTATAGTTTTTAGTTATGTTTTATAAGACTGACAAAATTTACATATGACAGAGCTATTGAGCTGAGATTGTAACAAGAACATATTTTAATTCGAGGGAATAGGTGGTATTTTATAAACAATATACAACATAATTATATCCCTTGTAGGAAAAAAGAGATATGAAATTATAGTAATGTAGTTTAGAGATTTATGTATAAAGAAATTTCCAGGGTGGGGGCAGCAGCCCTACCCTGCCCCCCTCTTCCAGAAGCCCACGGATGCATTCAGGATGCCCAGCTTTTTACAGATCTGGATGTAAAATGTTGGGGCTGTACTGAAAATGAATGAGAAGGAATAATTCTTACTACTAACTGGTAGACGACCATGCCCCAGTTCTCCATGCCGCCTCTGAAGCACAAGTCTGCAATCGCATCTAGCTTGGGGAGAGAGTAGTTCACACCAGTGTAGTTTTCGAGAGCCTCCACGATGGATGCTGTGATGGTCAGTGTGTAGTTCGCTCTATCCATTACGCTCTCTTGACCCCATATCGTGTAGCGGCCATCTGCAGATGTAAGGTTCTTGAAGTCAGATACCATGAAGCCCACGAGGTAAGTTGACATGGGAGGGGACTCCTGGAAAGTATCCCATACTCTATCTGGTATTCTGGGACTGAAAGTAGAAAAGCAGAAGAGATTACAATAAAACCAGGTAGACTGATATAGCAAACTTCCAGATGGAGTTAACAGAACATATTTCAGAAACTATTGAGTTCTAGACCATGGTTTCTTGAGAAATATATAAGCTTTCATGAACCACAGAATATTGTCTCTGTTGGACGTTACATGAGAATATTATAGGAGAAAAATTCCTCAGACACTGGGACTAGCGCCAATGCTCTACCAACTGAGCTAAGCCGGAGTTCAATTCACAGCGCCAGATGGCACCTCTCTCCTATGACTGAATGCCCTAATGGTCTACCTCACAGACACACAAGTTATGTCATATGCAGTACTGTGAGACACACTAATTAGTGACTTTTGTGACCGGCCTCCCACTGTTATTGTACAGTTAACATTCAAGATAGACATATTATATTATAATATTATAATATTCTCATGTAACGCCCAACAGAGACAATAATCTGTGGTTCATGAAAGCTTATATATATCTATCTTGAA
This sequence comes from Ectobius pallidus, assembly GCA_964059195.1. Lineage (NCBI taxonomy): Eukaryota > Metazoa > Arthropoda > Insecta > Blattodea > Ectobiidae > Ectobius > Ectobius pallidus. The sequence goes on from CAXKWD010000001.1 coordinate 216,195,670, forward strand.
TGTTAACTGTATAACAACAGTGGGAGCCCGGTCACAAAAATCACTAAACTTAGTGTACCTCAGAGTACTGCATATGACATAACTTGTCTGTCTGTGAGGTAGACCATTAAGGCATTCAGTCATAGGACAGAGGTTCCATCTGGTGCTGTGAATTGAACTCCGGCTTAGCTCAGTTGGTAGAGCATTGGTGCGAATAGCCAAAGGTCCTGGGTTCAAGTCCCAGTGTCGGAGGAATTTTTCTCCTATAATATTCTCTTCTTGAGAAAGTTTGATAAGCATATGTGAAGGAATAAGCGAGATAACAATAATATTACAACAAATTCCTCATGTCAATAATAGGCCTTTCCCTTTATTTCCTTAAACATCTGAAGTCATACTAATATGAAGTCAAAAAATTAAAATTTTTAACTTTTTGGAAATTTCCCATCAATTATAGGCAAAAAGCTATAAGTCTGTCAAATTTAAAATTCCTAGCTAGTCTGGAATTTAGGAAACATAAATATTAAAGTGACCGTCAATGTGATGTCAATGACGTCACTGCTATCCAGCCAGCTTTTCCAAACTTATGGGACACCTAGAAACAACAAATTTTGCACGGTTATGACTTTTGTATGTACCATAATCTTGCAGAAACTTTACAATCCTATCTGTCCTACAAATGTGTCAAAAATTACACGATGTGAGGGAAATACATAAAATATTCTTAAATTAATAAAATTTAACTCAATCTATCGCATAATCAATAGAGATATGACAAAAAGTCATAGGACCAAACACTTAGATCTCTCAAAATCCATAACTGCTTGGTTGCAATCGGTTGTTTGATCAGATTTACCGTTTAGCTACTATAAGCCCCGAGGGGGTCTACACAGACCTTACAGTTGAGTCTGCGATTTTCAATGTTTTTTGGGGTAAAAACTTAAAAAAAAAAAGGAATTGTTTTAGAATAATTTCGTCAGTTACAACCTATAAGTGTAATTGTACCAAATTTCAAGTTTTTGTCTCATCTGGAAGAGGGCAAACAAATATGTCAATATGCGTTATGCACTATTGGTGTCATTGTGAACTCAAATCAATTCATGGACTGTTTATTCATTTAGTATGCGTAATCTCACAGCAGTCAGAATATCGACAATAAAGTAAGAAAATAATTATTATTTACAAAATTCATTACATTTTATTCATGGAATAAACTTCGTTCTCGCAAATATATCGATAAACTCATATTCTCTCATGGGATCACGTATGAAAAAGTTTGTAAAATATGCATGCATGAATCAATATAATAATAATAATAATTAGGGATGGGTCCTCGATACTCTTGATACTTGCATGATATCGGTATCGAGCAATACTTCAGAATACTCGCTTGATACTTTTCGATACTTTGGTAATTCTGCAATTTAAGGAAATTGCCTTTAGTAGTCTACTAAATATAGTAAATACTTTTATTTCTCCTTGAAATGGAGAAAACCACTCTGTGCCTTTTGTCTAGTCATAAATAAAGTCTTTCTGGCATTTAAAATTCAAACAGAAGAGATTCTTAATTGTTTCGTTTCCTGTCAAACATTTAGTTTTAACGTAGAGTTTAAAAATAATTATAGGCTACTGATGATATTAAATTTTGTCTCATTAAATATGCACAATTAATTTAGCTGGTATTACACAGTTCTCTCCTTTTAATTATTAATGTATCTATTTATTGAAACTGGAAGTGTTGACGGTATTGAGTATCAAGGAAAAAACCACGTATCGGTATTGGTATCGAGAAAATCTGGTATTGACCCATCCCTAATAATGATGATGATGATGATAAATATAAGAGATGATATTTGGGACTTACTCATAAGATGTACTTTCCAGAGGCATGTTGCTAACAGATATGTAGTTGGCAGGTCTTGCAATCTTGATTGTGAACCTTGCCTTCAATGCAGGCTCATCAAAGCATGGGAAAGCTCTCCGAGCAAGGGCAGGTTCGAAGTATGACAGAGCAAACCACCTGAAACACAGAGAATTCTATTACTGCAAGGAACAGACAAAGGAAGAATAATTTGAAATCAGTTCAATTATAATTTCAATATCTTCAACTATCTATTATTATCTGAGCAAAGAATGCACACAAGAAAAGTTGTCTGTACCAATAACAGAGCACAGTTAAGAATCCAAAGTGAGATGCATAACTTCCTCCTCCCAAATAAAAGTTTTGCCTCTTAATATAATATGATATTCTCTGCATGTAAATTGTTTGTAAAAAAGAAGAGAATGTCGTTACCACATCACATCACATTCCCGAAGGATAAACAACTCAAATAAAATCTGATTAATGCAATCATACAACTTTCTTTACCCTAAGCATTGGCAATACACCTTTCTCCCTTCACATTCTGATATAGAATAAGAGGCCGTTGAAACTGATACAAAGCTTTATTCCTCACCAGGTAAGTGGGTGCCTTATAACCAGGGCTAGGATTTATATGTAATTACATATTTCTTAATTTCACATATAGACACATTTTTTTTCACTTTTCTCCATCTATTATGTTGTCCTCTATTCAAATTAAACAAATTTATTTTACATATTTTTCCATATTTCTGACATTAGTACATATTTATATGTAAAATAAATATTTGTCCATATTTAGTGATTTTAATGCAATATTCGTACATATTTCATTCTTAAGAGTAAAACTATATAAAAGTGTCGTTTTCAGTTACAGAAAATATGGCAGCACTGGATAAGTTTACAGTTATGTACAGAAATGAATGTGTGAAAAATGATTTGTGTTACATTGAATCAAATTTTCGTAATATAACAAAAATAATTCAGAAACTACAAAATAATAATCTCACATTACCTGGAAATATTGTCATTGTGAAAAACATGATTCGTGAACTCAAATGTATACGTGGACATTTAGCCGATCTTATCAAATGTAAAGTGGACAATGTGTCTTCAAGAAATCCAGGCTTTGAAGAAATGTGTAAAATCGTGCAATCTTAAGTGGCTCGTCAAATGTAAAACTAGAATCAGTGAATTTTAAACACGCGCCAATCACTTCATGTGCAGTAGAACGAAGCTTCAGCCAATACAAATTACTTTTGAAAATTTAAAACAACATTTTGTGGCATACTGTTATGGTAGCAGAAATAATCAATGATTGAATACAAATACAGTAAGTGATCTGAAAAGAAATTAAATAATTTAATTTATGAATCCAGTATTTGTAATGCATTTTTATAGGTTCTAAAAGTAACAAAATGTAGTGTCTAGTGGTTAAATTTGTTTTGATGTCCATATTTTACAAAATATATTTGCATATATATATGTACATATTTTGACATTTTTAGTACATATATATGTACATCAGTGGCGTATCCTGAAAATTTTGGTAAGGCATGCAACATGAAATATATATATATATATATATATATATATATATATATATATATATATATATATATATATATATATATATAGGCCTATACATATATATCACTGTTGTATGTAACATCTGTCATAGGTTCGTTCTTTACTTCTTGAAATAGGCACGAGAGGAAGTTGAATTTGAAATCTCTTTAACATCGTTAGAAATCCACGTGCTTTATTTATGGCGAATGTATCCCAATCGTCTTGATTTTCTAAAATGTAGCCATGAAGCTCTTCAAGTTCGGTTCTATGATCTGCGACTTCCTGTACTAAGCGATTTGAGAAACTCCATCGTGTTGGTGCAAGTTTTGGAAATCTCTTCTTTACTATCCTGTATAATAGGTTCGTTCTTTTCGAGGAATGTCCAAAAAATGTTACAAAACCAGTAAGGTTAGCAAAAACCACCGTACAAGATTTTATACACGACACTGCCTATGATAACAACAGATTCAGTTTGTGGGCGTAACAATATACAGATATGGCCTGAGGAATTACTTCCCTCACCTTTGCCTGTACTCCATTTAAATGTCCCGCCATGACGGCTGCTCCATCATAGGTCTGAGCTACCACTTTTCCTTTGCAATCAAACTGTGTAAGTTGCTCTATTGCAAGTTTAGCAAGGGAGTCAGCTGATCTATCGGCACTAACGTCGCTAAAATCCTACAAATCTTTCAAAGATTTGTCCCTTATAAACATATCTAAATATAGTTGACAGCTGTGAACAGTTGATGTCGGAAGTTTCATCTAGGAAAATAGCAACAAATGTTGCTGCTTTAATCTGACTTTTTATCTCTGTTAAGATAACACCACGAACGCTCTGTATTAAATCATTTTGTATCAGAGGAGATAATCCAGTAAATACAGTGGCAGTAGTCAAGTGTGCTTGCAGTTTGTCATCGAACTCCGCCAACAAATGAATTAACTCTACATAATTCCCTCGATTGTTGGAATAGGAACTTTCATTATGCCCTCGAAATGCGAATTCTTGTTGCCCTAAAAAGCATGTGGCTGCTGTCAGTCTCTTTAACACTTTTCGGTTCTCTTTCAGAGTTTTATTGTGTTTTAAAACACTTGCCCTGGTTTGTTCATTTAACAGTAAATCAATCCTGCTTTTATCATTCATATAATGTCAAATCAGTTCATAGTTTGTCAATAGTTGCTAAATTACTTCCAGTCGTTTTTATGTTTAATATGTTGTTCTTCTTACTAAATTTGAAGTTTCATATATGTTTTTCTTCATACTTCACTTCTTGTAGCACTTGTTCAATATAAATGTATTAATTATTGTGGTCGCTTGTGACCCTGGCAGTTAAAAAGCTACTTTAAATATATGAATTTAAAAAAAAAAATCCTGCTTTTACCAAACAATCCGAAGGATATCCATGCATCGATGTGAGACTCTGATTTTCGTGGCTTGGAATTGTAGTGGGTAAATTGTTAAGATCCTAATAACTCCGATCCTTACTGATACAAGGAGATTTATCCTTCCCGAGCAACAAACACAGCCAGCAGAACAGCTTACACAAAGTTACAGAGCCGCATAACCAAACTACCTTAGTATAAAATTCCGAGTTATAGGTACGCAAGAAGTTCTTCACTTTGTTCTCGATAAGTTTTTCAAATCGGGAGTAGGTCTCCCTTTCTTAACTAACTCTTAACTTATCACTGGATGAACGTGAGTGGAAAGGAAAAAATACACTTAATATAATATCACTTGCAGAATCACCCTTGCTTTGAATATTCAGCGGCAAAATTCACTGAAGTACACTCAACAAAGAATCTTCGCACCTTAGATGCATTGACTCGTGTTGCATGCTAAGTGTCTGTATTTCACGGATCGGAGTTATGACGTCATGGTAGCAGACAAGTGGTGAGAATACCTCAGCACCTCGCCTAGGCATTTAGGAGAACTAATAAGCCATCATGCACAATCTTGCGCAGAAACACGCGCGCCGTCGCCATCTGTTATTCGGCCTAGAAAACACTTCTTTGGAACAGAATTAAGGGTTTTCATGCGTTATTGTTGATTCCTCTGCCATTTAAATGGTGCTATTTCTATATTATCGATGACTGTTAGTAATTTCTTTATTCTACAACGCATGCAGTGCATTCATTGCATTCATGGAGAATACGCCACTGATGTACATATTTCGACATTTTTAAGTACATATATATGTACATATTTTGACATTTTTTAGTACATATAAATCCTAGCCCTGCTTATAACTACCCTTCAGAGAATTTTTGCGAAAAAATGTTTGAAATAAAAGTTTTAGCTTTTACTATAAGCATGTCACGCAAAAAATTAAAACAAAATTGTTAGAGCCGTTTTTGAGAAAATAGCAAAAAATGGAATTTTCTTAATGTAAAGTGACATTAAAAGTAAAAGAAAGACACTGCCAATCTTTGTGTTATATTCTCAGAAGGTACATAATGGAAATATAAAATTTTGTTTTGGTGCGATGTTTCATTCTTGAGCTGGGTTGTTCACAGACACACATACACAAGTTTCTGAAAATATTATTTTTGGATTCCGGGGATCTCAAAATATATCTAAGTTCAATATTGTATTTTGGGGTTGAACACAATACTTCCTCTACCTATAGTACCTATGGTAGTGGTAGAGGAAGTAAAAATCTGCAGGTGAAGGGATAAAGGTGTATTGCCCATGCTCAGAATAAAGAAAGTTATGTGAGTGCATTAATTAGATTTTATTTGGGTTGTGTATCCTTCAGGGATGTGATGTGGTAACAACATTCTCTTCATTTTTACAAATAATTTACATGAAGAGAATGTCAAACATAAAAAACTAAACGAAACTCCGTGGCGCTACATCCCTGAAGGGACTTGGCCTACCACCCGACCGCTGCATCATCTCCCGTAGGCAGATGGCAGGATTGGGGGGCATGTGGTCAGCATGCCGACACCCACGGCCGTTAATGGTGGTTTTCTGGACCGGAGCCACTACTTCTCTATCAAGTAGCTCCTCAATTTGGAATCACGAGGCTGAGTGCACCCCTACCAGACCTCCCTACCTCAGAAAAATCCGAGGAGGTACCGGGAATCGAACCCGGACCGACGGATCTGTAGTCAGCGACGCTAACCACAAGACCACGCCGGCGGACATGTCAAACATAGTAGGCTATATTATAATAAGAGGCAAAACTTTTATTTGGGCAGAGGAAGATATGCATCTCACTTTGGATTTTTAACTTTTCTCGTGTGCATTCTTTGCTCATATAATAAGAGATAATTGAAGATATTGAAATTATAATTGAACTGATTTCAAATGATCTGCACTTTTTGGGTTACCAAAATAGCATAAAAAGTGTGCAAATTGTGCAAGCAAATACGATAGGTATTTTAAAAAAGCATCCATTAAATTTTACTTTGGATTGTTGGAAGGGAAGGCCACAAAAAGAAATTCTGTTTCAAAGACCCATGAAATGCCACTGGTGTGCACTATCTCCAATGCTACTGCATGTGTGCTACATAGGGATACTTAATGATGTGTTTGTAATCTAATAGGCAGTTATCAACTATCCTCCCACTGACACACATAGCTTCAAACTTTTTACTTCCTCTGCCCATAACATAGGTGCTACAGGACCTTAAAATTCAATGTCGAGTTTTCAGCACAAATACATGTTTCAAAGTCCCTTAATCTAAAGTAGTACTTGTGTACGAATTTCTTAATTATCATTATAGGCAAGTAGCATATGACTCAAGTGGAGCAAGAAGTGTAAATATTAAATAAATGTTGACTCTGTACAAGTTTTAGCATATGACTGTTTTCGTTCAACCAATTACACTGGTCTACAAAAAATTTAAAGTTGTCTCTATCTTGAACAAAAATAGTCAATTCCAACTAATTAGAGGTCGAAGAACAAGAATATGACACCAGAAATGTTTTGTTAGCTCTTGGTTCAAAGATATTCATATATATACATGTATGTATGGAACTTCTCCCTTTGGTTCCTTACTATGTAATTATTCACTCTGAGCGTTTCTCTTTTTTTGGTTTTCGTTTGTAATCTCCTTCTGGGGCATCTCTCATGACATTCCAGCAATAGTCTGCAAGCATAGATGAGTTCCACTTGCCCTGATACCTTCTTTCCATTGTTGAAATGTCTTGATGGAAGCGCTCCCCGTGCTTGTCAGTCACAGCGCCACAATTGCTTGGAAAGAAGTTGATATGTGAGTCCAAAAAGTGTATTTTCAACGACATATTACAACCTAGCTCTTGGTATGTCCTCAGAAGTTCATTAACAGCTAAGTGTAATTTTCTGTTCTTCGATTTCCCAAGAAATAGTGAACAGCATTTTTGAAGGCTTCCCTTCAATGACCATATTAAATATTTCATTCTTCAACAGCTCACGAATTTGTGGTCCAACGAAGATTCCCTCTTTGAGCTTTGCATCACTGAGATTTTGGAATTTTGTCTTTCAATACTTGAAAGCTTCTCCTTCTCGATTCATCGCTTTGACTAAATTCTTCATAAGTCCGAGCTTTATGTGTAAAGGTGGCAATACGATTTTATTACGGGAAACTAAGGGAGGGTACTGTATATTCTTTTTCCCAGGTTATATCATTTTCCTTTCAGACCAGTTTTTTCGTATGTAGTGTAATTTCCTGTCGCGACTATCCCATTCGCAATGGAAGCAACAATACTTTGTGTATCCTAACTTATTACTGAGAATTAAGAGCACATAGGTTCTTCAAGCACAACAATGGACATTTATGTAAACAAAATGGCTTGTCTAGAAACAAAATACAGTATGGCATACACAGTGATGAAAACCTTCATTTGTAAAAAACCATTACCAGCTTTGCAAAATTTTCCTCTATCATAAAATGAATTCCTGTTTATCAAGGAAATGAGAGCTAAGTAAACATTTTAAACTTCATATTCGTTTATGTCACATCAAAATGAATGGGAATTAACTATTTTTAACTCGGATAGATTTTTTTGTAGACCAGTGTTATTAGTCTAAATGTTAAAATTTTGAGATTTTAGATTAACTCAAACGAACGGTCATGTTTCAGCACACCAAGACCTTCACACCAGCAATTCTTATCTTTTATGACAGATGGCAACTCATGGCATCAGTCAAATCTAAGCTTCCTGCACCTCTTTGTCTGAGGAAAATCAATGACCTTACAAAGATCTTTCAGTGGCCCAAACAAATGAAAGTTTGACGCAGCAAAATCTGGACTGTAACGTGGACGTTCCAGCACCTCAAAACCCAATTTGTGGATGCTTTGCGAGGTCATCAATTTTCCTTAGACAAAGAGGTGCAGGAAGCAGTGCATCAGTAGCTTTGCCACCAACCAAAAACCTTCTTTTCAGTAGGAATACACAAGCTTGTGAACCGCTGGACCAAGTGCATTACAAAGAAGGTAGACTATATTGAAAAATAATGATAAAATCATACTTTATTTTTCAAGTAAATAAAGTGTTTTATGAAAAGTCCAGATAATTGTTGACTCACCCTCGTATAATCCTCTATGGACAAAAAAAAAGTGTGTGTGGATCGCCATGTGACAGAAGTGAAACTTGTTTTAATTTTAGGATTTTTTTCAATTTTAGATTATTGGATTTTTCAATGTTGATTTGTTAGATTTTTTCAATTTTGGATTGTTAGACTTTTTTAATATTGGGTTTTTGGACTTTTTTAATTTTTAATTTTTAAATTTTTTATCTTTAATTTTTTGTTTTTTGACTTTTTTGATTTTCGATTTTTTAATTTTATTTTTTTTAATTATGGATTTTCTTGAATTTTTGTTTTTTTTATTTTTTAAATTTTGGAATTTTTATAATGGTGAAGGACTCACCACGCCAGTAGCTCGAAGCAGAAATAGCCCCCAACTCAATGGCTGATACCTTTCCCCTGCGCGCTCCCGAATTCTTTTTTAATTTTTGATTTTTAGATCTTTTAATTTTGGAATTTTGGATTTTTAAAATTTTGGATTAGTCTAATCATTGAGTTGATTGTTTTCTGTGCAGTCCGTTCTGTTACAGCCCCACTAATTTCGTGACAATTTTGTCCGTAATCCAAGTTTGGGTTAACTCTCGATTTACTCCTACTGTGGTTAAAGGAGTTTCACTTCAAAAAAGTTTACCTTTTCTCATCATTTTTGGTGTAGTAGCAATGGTAGAAGCCAAGAGTGTTGTTCCAGAGACGTCCTATGAACAAAATGTTGATTTGGTACAGGCATCCCTGATGCAGCGCCTCGCTAAGGTGTAGCGTGTAGAAGTCTGTGACATTGTCATGGCTCGTTCTGACGACCCGGGGGCTGTGCAGGCCATCCAGTGACATCACACTGGGAGTTCTGGGGAGGATGAGCTTGTCCTGGTGCAAAGTTATGTTGCTTGTGTTGGTGGTCGCATTCACGGTGATCACCACTTCTCCATGATAGGTGAAGTGCAGCTCCTCAAAGAAAGGAATGAGCTTGATGGTGTAATGGAGGGGAGTTACAGTGTTGGGCAACCTGAACTCTGTACCCACAGCACCGCCTGTAGCCAGTAGGAGTACTAGTGCCAACATGCTGAAAATATACAACCCCCATGAGGCAGTTACAAAACCACTAAGTAATATACACTAACCGGAAAAAAAAAAAAAAAAAAAACGATCACTTAAAGAAATTAAAAAAAATTAAGTTTAATTAAAAATTATGTAGTATGCCTAATGCTTGAAATAAAATTACTGCAATTGTATACGTTTTTAAGATTAAAATTTAATGACACATTTCACACTTAATTCCCCATTTTTCCTCTTGCACCGTGGTGAATGGTGAGCCTAAGGTTGCAGTGGCATAACGGAGGCTGCGTCCACCATCAATTAGAGCAATAGCTTTGGCAACGTCTTCAGGACTGACAGGCATAATTTCAACTAAACTTACTGACAGAATCACTTCGATGCGAAGGGAGACAGTTTCCTTTCAGTTTGGAAGGAAACAACGCAATACAACAATTAAACACCTTGCAATATGTATGACAAGCTAGTGCACACAATCAGGTTGGAATAGCCCTATTGCGATGTTTTTTTTGTTGTTTGTTTGGTGATAAAGTGAAGATATGAAGAAAGCAGATACAGTAAAACCCCCTTTTTACACTTTTCAAGGGACTGATTAAAAAAAGTGTAAATGGCAGGAAAGTGTAAATTGCAGGAAGTGTAATAGCTGTAATGTTATATATTGCAAAATTTAATACTTGAAAATAAATATAGATACCTATGTACACTTACATTATCTATACAAAATATGTTGCACATTGCAAAGAAATGCATTGTCTATTGTTTTATTTCAACTTCATAACACCACCAAAAATCATGCAAAACAAAAACACTGGCAATGATTCAAATTAGGATGAATTATGCTATTTGAATAACTACAATACATTAAAAAGCAGTAAATTGCACCCGCACAGAAGAAAACCAACTTCACTTGGACTAACACAAATAAAAACTGACACTGCGTCTAAGAGAGTTGGCAACATAGCGGAAAATTTTGTTAAGGGAAAGCAGTTCTTCATTGAAAACCAATGTTGCCAATAAAGAAAATGTGTAAATGGCAGGAAATGCAACTGTTTGAAAGTTGTTAATGACAGGAACACTATGTATTATCGGAATAGGATAAAAGATGGGTCCAGCAGAAAATGATGTAAAAGGCAGGAAAATGTAAATGACAGGAATGTAAAAAGGGGGTTTTACTGTATGCTGTATCTATAGCTAATGGTCCAATAAAAATAACAATTCATCCTCACCAACAACAATGTGTAAACATCCAATCAAAATGATGTTTAATCTTAAAATTACAACAAATTTTACAGTGATCGTTTTTTTTGCCTGTCAGTGTACAAGTTATATTGTAATCAAGAACTAAAAAAAATATGTTTTTCAATTTTGACACTTCCCCCTTTACAGCGCCCGGTGTGGCTGCCCTGTTCGCCCCCCCCCCTTGGTACGCCACTGCACGTGCATATGATCAATGGTATTAGTAAGGGTGAGAAAATTTCCTCAGAGGCTATAACTTTAGCTTGAGACTTTTTAATGAGCTTGAAAACTCACTCAAGGATCCACGACTGCAAAAAAATTATATTAAAAAATCTATACTACATGTATAAAACTTGTACTTTGTCTCTAGGCAGCTTACAATGGTAAGAAGTTTTAAAAATAAAATTAGTAAGAAAAATAATATTAATACAATATTATTTAAATTATAGGGTACTCCTTGTAAGAACTATGAGGGAGAATCAAATCAAAACCACAATTAATTTTTTTCTGCTATTTTACTGCAGGAAGAATGTTTGCTTGTACATTATTTTTCTACAAAGTCCCCTCCTAGTTCAATACACTTGTGCTATTGGATAGGAAGAGCTTCGATACCGTATGAGAAAAATTATTCTGTTTGATTCTGTAGCTACTCTTGCACCATCAATTGGATGTCTTCATCAGATTTGAACTTCTGCCCTCCAAGGAGATCCTTTAACGGATCAAAGATTTGGAAATCTGATAGTCACAAAGCGAAGGGGGTTGCTGAGAGCAGGTGTTTTGCTTCTACATGATAATGCCCGTCATCATGCTGCTCGTGCAACCATGAAAACCATCGACAACATTCGTTTCAAGTGCCTCCCACATCTGCCATACTACCAAATCTTTAGTCCATTAAAGGAGCTCCTTGGAGGAAGAAGTTCAAATCTGATGAAGACGTCCAATCAGCGGTGCATGAGTGCCTACAGTGTCAACCAGAATAATTTTTCTCACACAGTATCGAAGCACTTCCTATCCAATGGCATAAGTGGATTGAACTGGAAGGGGACTATGTAGAAAAATAATGTACAAGCAAGCATTCTTCCTATAGAAAAATAGTGGAAAAAAATTGATTGCAGTTTTCATTTGATTTTCCCTCGCATATTCATACAGAAAGAAGTCTACCATTTTCAACACCAAATTTCAACTGCCATGACACTCCCCTGTGGATGCTGTATGAATTTTGAGATGACATTCAGGGGCGTATTTAGCTACTTAAGAGCCCCTAGGCAGAGAAAAATACTTTCGCCCTCTTATTCCCACATGACTGTACCACAAAGTAACCTACAATAAGCATTATTGTAACTGAAATAGTAGGTTAATAATAAAAGTAGTATTATCGCCTCACTCATAACGTTGACGGGCGGCTCGCTTTGTTCTCATATTACAATGCTTGTTGTTACTGTAAAAGGGTTTCTCAAAAGAAACCGCTGACTGAATTCGTGTTGCCAATTCTCTCATTGCTCAATGTCATTGCCACGTAAGTGTTTTGCTGCATCTACATCTTCCCGCTCTGTTTACTAACACTGTGCAGTGGCAACAACTCCAAGCGGTGGCGACTTCTTTGATGTTAACTGTCAATGAATTGATCGAGGCGATAATAATAATAATATATAAATAAATAAATTAACAGGTGCATAATGAACTTGTTTTTAATATTGGAAACGCCTATCTCAGATAAAACACATGAACCACATTTTTGGGTACTGTTCGCCACACTCTGAATCTGGACTCGAACTGGAACAAGCTGGCTGTGATCGTTGATTAAATTTGAGCGTATTGTTGTCAATGATATTCATTTCTATTTCATTGTGCGTTACATTAGTTTACTATTTCGAAGAGTTATTAATAAAATGCTTAACATATTAAAAAAAAAAAAAAAAAACAGTAACAGCTTAAAAGCCGCCCCTTCAAATCTGCCGCCCTAGGCAGCTGCCTAGTCTGCCTAGGCTTAAATACGGCACTGATGTCATTATCATTCGGGATGTTGAAGTTCATGAGTTGGTTCTTATTATTTTGAATAAACATCTTCTCCCAGACCGAACATTCTTTGTCAACAGGGACACTTTTATCAGCTCTGGATCCCTATTGATTTCATAACGTGCATCCTAAAAGTGGGCTGATTAGACCATTCCAAGATGTAATGAGGAAGAAGGAAAATACATTTCAGTAAGAAAGAAATCAATCACCACTGTACCTGATTATTTTGCTCCAAGCTCCGCTGCTGCCACAGATCCATTGCAGAGTTGGTGAATCTGATCCTGTGATGCATGGTTTGGTGATAAGCTCGAATTTCCAGCACTTGCTTTGATACAGTGCAGTATAAGCAATTCAATTGAGAGCACAGTTTCACAACTACATTTTAAAGTGGAACCTTTTTCACAACATGAAAACATGTTGGAATCCTGGCATATTTCAAAAATAAAATACAGAATGGAAAGGGTATAACTGCATAATTTTTTACACCGCTAGCATCTCCACTAACAAACAATATGGTTTCTGCTTCCCTTTTATTTGTTACTGTTATTTTTCTTACTGTCTTCTTAAAGCTTATTGTCAGTTGGACTATAGTGCACACCACTTATTGTGATCACTTCAGGATGCAGATAATATTAACCGATTGATAACAATAGCTGAAGGAATTAAATTAAGCTTATTTATTAATATACAAGATAAAATACTACAAAACAGAATTACCGTAAAAATATTTATTCATAAAATAATACTTAACTGTGAATCATTGAACTACTCATAGGCTAATACAATAATAGACTGCAAACAACTTTTTTTCAACCAGTAACAAAGCTTTTAATTGTTTTTACTTTCAATTAGGAGTCCATTAACCAATACTCCATACTCAGTTATGAGTGTTTTTGGAAGTCTATACTGATCTGTGGTGAACACCGCTTAGCAAAACATTTAACGCCTGTCTGTTCAAGTCTTTTCATTTTACACTAGCTATCACTGCATGTCAACACTGTTATTTTCATAAATCAAAAGCTGCAGCTTAACTGTGGGGTGAAACATGTTTTATTCCTTAAAAGAGAAAGTTAGGTAATGCCACCCCTCGAACTGATCATCCTGTGAGCTGGGAACATAATAATAATAATAATAATAATAATAATAATATTTTTACCTTGTAAACATTTGTACATGCTATAGGTATTGTCAGGTGTTAAGACTATAAAATAGTGAACTAATTCAATAAAAGCTATTTACATTTGAAGTTGAAAGTTCAAAGAAATCGTTGATGGCATATAAAGGTGTGGCTGCTAAGAGCCCCCATGTGCACTTTTTGAACTTTGCAATATGTAGATTCCAGGCCATGTCCGGGAGTGTGTTGAACATATTCAGTTTCAGGTAATGGTTTTTTACCCTACTCAATCTGGTGTGAGGGATGTCAAGCATATGACTGCCTCTCGTATTGTGCTCGTGAGTATTAAATCTACGGGGCAGGGTGTCAAGTTCTTTCCTCACATCCACCAGGCATACATAGGTATATAAACTATAAACAGTCATTATTTGTTCATTTATGAATAAGGGTTTGCAGTGGGCATCATAATCAGCATCTGCAAGTAACCTTACTGCCTTCTTCTGCAGCAAAAGAATACGTTTTACATCTGTAGCTGCACCCCATAGAATAAGACCATAAAGTATTAAGCTTTGGAAAAAAGCAAGATAGCACACTCTTACATAGCTTTTGTGGAGGCAGTTCTTCAGTCTTCTTAAAAGACATAACACTCTTGACAGCCTGCAGCAAACATGTTCAATGTGAGTGCTCCAAGTTAGTTTATTATCGACCATAATACCTAAAATCTTGACGCTATCCACCTCAAATTGCAAGTTCTTTAAGGAAAACGTTATTGATTGTGTCTTGTCCTTATTTAATTGAAGATAGTTTGCACTGAACCATGTTGAAACTTCCTCGAGAGAGTGGGTCATAGCTTCCGAGAGTTCCTGTCTGGTTTCCTTTACATTGATCAGCGTAGTGTCGTCCGCGTAGCAGACAATCTTGCCCTTTGCACTAATGTCGTTCATCATTATGATGAAAAACAAGGGTCCCAGCACGGAACCTTGTGGGACGCCGTACACCACAGGTCTTGCTTGAGAGTACTGTCCGCCAACATAAACAAGTTGATTTCGTCCCCTCAGGTATGAACTCAACAGATTCAGCGATGCTTCCTCAATGCCATAAAAGTTCAGTTTGTCGAGAAGAACTCCGTGGTCAATTGTATCGAAGGCCTTACTAAGATCACATAACGTGATCCCTGTGAAGCTTCCAATCTCGAAGCCATTTAAGATTTCACTGACTACTTTGTCAATTGCATCAATGGTAGATAAACCAGTTCTAAAGCCATACTGTATGGTGGCTAGTAGGTTATTTTCCTCAAAATATCTGTAGAATTGTGATTTCATGAGGAATTCAAATATTTTAGACAATATTGGTAGGATGGAGATAGGCCTATAATTCTTAGCTAGGTCCTTGCTACCTTTTTTGTGGATAGGGATAGTTTTCGATAGCTTCATTTTAGAAGGAAAAGTACCTTCCGAGATGCACATGTTGAAGCAGAAAGTCAGAGGTATCACAATATGGTTTATTATTTGCTTGATAAAGTTGGCTGACATGGAGTATATATCCTTGCTGTTTGAATTCTTCATGTTGTGCACAGCATCTAGCACATCATGGCAGGTTAATAATTTCCATTCAAATCTGCACTCTGGTTTTTGAGCTCTAGCTAGCCATTGTTGAGCTGTTATATTTTGGGTGTCGATATTAAGGCGAACTTGATGTACAGAATCCACAAAGAAAGTATTAAAATCATCAGGACTCAAAGAGTTATTGTTTTGTGATGGTTGTTTACATTCAGCTTTGATTACACGCCAAGCCGCAGAACATTTATTTGCGGCTGATTCAATAAAGCGGGCATTACAGTCAAACTTTGCTTTTTTCAATTCCCTTCTATATTCTTTTTTAAGGGCCTTGTAGACGTCCTTGGACTCTGGGGTCCTATTTCTTTTGAACACGTTATAAGCCAACATGACCCAGTTCTTCTTGGCTTGCAAGGAATCGTTAAACCACTTGATTAAAGGTTTTTTCTTGGCATTATTCTGTACGATGACTTTGTTAGGGAAGCAATGATTGTATAGACTTAGGAAAAGTTCAAAAAAAATATAAAAGTTCAATTTTGCATTGTCTACACTTAGAACATCCCACCAATTTGTGTTATCAAGCATGTGCTTAAAACATTGCATCTTCTCCGGTGTAATGGGCCTTACAATTACATTTCTTAATTCCTTGGATATTGCATCAGTGTTTGATGCACCCAGATCAACTTTAAAGCTTAGAGTATCATGGTCGCTTAGGGCAAACATTCGAACCTCAGCTTTGTACTGGTCATGTTTCAGGTCTGTTGCTACGTTATCTAGACAGGCATCGAATCTAGTAGGCACGTTGTAAACTAGATATAAATCAAACGATTTAAGCAGGTTTTCAAAGTCAGTTGCTTTCTTGTCTCCCTTTAACCTATCTATGTTGAAGTCACCTCCCAGCACAATAAATTTATTATTACGGTATCTGTTTAAAGAATGAATGAGCAATTCTAACGCTCTAAGGAACAGTTCAAAGTTCCCGTTTGGGGACCGATACACTCCTATCATGATCACATTTATTGAAGTTAGCTCAAGACACACGAACTCGTGATGCAACTCAAGGCTGTAGTTGGATACGTCAATCACTTTGTAGTAAGCCTCCAGTTCTGTAGATAAATATATCACAACACCACCATGTTTCATATTAATACGGCAAAAGGCAGTAGCCAATAGGTAGTACTGTTACTTCCAATACAACACAATACAGTTGAGTTAGAAACGAAACCATTAAAAACAGAATTTTGAATGATGTACAGTGCTTGAAAATAAAGCAGCAAAAAGGAAAATGTGGTAACATAAACCTAATCTTTGATTATAATAAATAACACTTTTTCAATGTATGAGTATTAATCTGTATGGGACTTCATAAAAGTGATAATATTACCCGATTGATAACGTTATCCACGATTACATTAAGTGGTGTTCACTATAGTTTCTATGTTAATTAAGTGAGATGGTTGACATTTAAAAACTTTAGACTTCACTTTTACTTACTTTTTTGTGAACGTATTTGCCCACGTTTTCAACTCCTAGACAACTTGTTGACAAGCTAGCATAGTGTATTGCTTCCCTCTATAAAATCTCCATTATTACATGGTGTTTTAAAACATACAGTTTCTGCTCCTCTCTTATTTGTTACTGTTATTTTTTTTTATTGTCTTCTTAAAGCTTATTAGAAAGTAATTAGGAAGAATTTGATGAAAACATACGTATGGAGTATAATGTTGTATGGATGTGAAACTTGGTCAATCCTGAAATCAGAAAGAAGAAGAATAGAAGCATTTGAAACAGAAAAATGCTGAAAATTAGCTGGAACGATAAAATTACCAATGAGGAAGTTTATGAGAAAGCAGAGAAAGAAATTTGAAACCAAATAAGAAAAAGAAGAATAAAACTCATAGGGCATCTACTAAGGCACCATTATCGAAGGCACAATTGAAGGCAAGAATAGCAAAGGAAGAGCAAGACTACAGTACATGGAACAAATGAAGGATGACATGAACTGTAAAAGTATGAAGAATTAAAAAGGAAGGCAGAAAGAAGATCAGAATGGAGAATCGCTGCAAATTAATCCAAGGATTGAAGACTAAAAGAAGAAAGCTTATTCTCAGTTGAAATACTCTGAAAATATTTAATATGTTTCACTCATTGTTATAAATCAGTTAGTAGCATGCCAGATGAAACTATCATTCAGTCTTTTTTCTAAGGTGGGATGTTATAATTATACATTTAAGGATAAAAAAGTAATTTTTCATCTTATTTTTTAAAATGAAGATTGAACATTATCTTTATCTTTATGTTATTGAGATAATTTAGTCGTCATTTCGAAGTTGAAGAATAAAGTAGTACACAGTTAAACCAGGGAAGCTGTTTCGAAAGAAAGAAAGAAAGAAAAAAAAGGGCAGAAGGAAGCATAACTATCTTAATTTTTTAAAGTCTTATCAACATAGAAGTGGATAGATTACAGTAATTAGAACTCTAGGAGATGCTAGCAGTGATTCTTCAGATTCAAACTAAATTCAATGGTACAGTCAAACTGCTTTTATGCTAATTATTGCCAATGCCAATGTATTAAATGTTTTTAGTTTAGCATATACAAGAGCTTTATGAAAATGTTTATTTTCTTAAAATAGAGGTCTTTAAATTTTGGGTGTAATGTCAGATAGGAAATCCTGCATTTTCTGTATTGTACTAATCGGGCTTTAGGATAGAAAAGCTAGCTACTTGTAATTCTTTGACTTTTGGTGGAAAATCTATAATAATAAAAAGAAGTGTTTGTCTTTCTGTCTGTCTGTCCGCGATGCCCAGCAAAATCTACTGAACGCAGAGATCTGATATTTTAAGCATAGGTGGATTGAAGGGTGGGAAAATGCACCTCAAAGCTGGATTTTTAATTTTTGCTTTCGTTCATGAGTAATGAGTGAAAACGGGCAGAAAACGTGCATTTTTTGCGCTTTCGAAGCATCGGTTCTCAGTAATACATTTCAGTTGTCATATCAGTTGCAGTTGGCTTTGTCTATTTTTGTCATACTTTGGAAATAAAAGCATCGCAATCACTTGAATTTTGTAAGCCCACACTGGTCAATTCGTTTGTTTATAATGTCAAGGTACGCAGACATTTAAAATTTTCAACATAGACGGAAGAGGGATAATGAATATGAGCCTAAATAGGCAAAAATTGTTTGATTTGGACAAAACACACTATGCAGGGGTTTTCTGGGCCAGGGAACTCGAATCGGTCGTTTTTTCCATACTGCGCTTTATTATTGTGGAGTGCAACTGTTAATAAATGTAATGTTTTAATTATTTTGCTCTTAATTTTTAACCAATTATTTATAGCGGGTGAAGCAGCAGGCACCTGCTAATGTCTTCATAAATACGAGTCTTGCAGATTTTAAAGAAAATCAATTCCTTGGGCATGACTAGCTATACCATCTCCTTCTGCATTTAACTACTCCCTCCAATCTACAGAATGTCCCACCACCATAAGTATGTCTTAGTTCTTACCAAGATTTCCTTGCGGACATGTAAAACTGGTTGGGTAAGACGATTGTAGGATCATGCAGGTAGGTTCTATATCTTCAATGTAGCTTGTTATTCTTGAATTTATTAACATATAACTTTTTTATAAATAAAATAATGAACAATATTGAACACACTTCTTAATCACATCCAATGCTGACGTAAAAATGGAAATCTGAAACAAAAGAAAATTTTAATGATTAGAATACATAACAGGGTTGGAATTTTTTTTAAACCCCCCAAAAACAATTTTTTATTAATTTTTTCAAACCATCTTATCTTTGCATTGGACAGAAAATTGGGGTTTAATTTAATTCTTAATACTGTAAAAGTCATCTAATGTCATCTATGTCAAATGTATTGATGAGTTTCATGGCCTTAGTGGTGAGATTGAATGTGAAAAATGATAAAATGTTTTCCGCCAAATCACCACTAAACGTTTGTAAATACAATAATTCCAAATAAGGCATGTCGAAGCCTTTACAATTTATTACACAGACCAACAGCCATTTTGGTGCCTTAGAATTTATACCTATTCTTGGGTATATTTAGGTCGCTGATGCCAAATGTGCTATTAGTTTTGCCCTATCAGCTTTAGCTTTTGAGATATGGTATTACCATTATGCATATTATGTCATTTTACATTTGATATAAATAAAAAAACAGTGCTCCTAAATCATGTGAAGAAAAAGCAACACACTAATATTACATTAACATTACAATAACAATATAACATGGGGTCTTTCAAAAAATTTATATTCATGTAGTTGAAAATGCAGGCGGTGGCCTGTGAAACACGTTCTACCATATAGATTGGTAAGTGAAGTTAATAAAGTGTGTTTAAGTCAATCTCATATAATTTGAAATATTGATTCACTTCACTGTGTAAGTTCCAACATTATTCGTATTACTGTTTACATATTTGGAATAAGCACACTAAGTATAGTCAAAATGAGGTAAAACATCTGAGACACCAAACAAAAAGTTCTTTTTTGTTGTAGATGTAGATGTAGATGTAGATGTAGTTATCTCGTTCTGTAGATCCTGTGTTGAGTGGGACTCAAGGATATAGAACACGTCAGATTACAATATACAAGAAAGTAATAAATAATGATATATAATATACTACACTATAAACTTATTCAAACTGGAAATATTCATCCATATTGTAGAAGGTGTGAGTCATTAAAAATTTCTTGAGAGATCCTTTGAAGGATTTGCTTTTTCTTTGAATACATAATAATTTAATGTTGTTTGGAAGCTTATTGTATATCTGTATTGCGGAGTAATAAGCGCCATTCTGAAAAAGTTTTAATGCATTAACCGGTCTATGTAAATCATTCCTGGGTGGTGTTATCGGAGTTGTTGAGAAAACAGTAAATTACAACAACAACAAAATATGTACATATTAATTACAGTATTAATATACTAAGTCAGTTTATTAAATGATGTTTCGTTATTAAATTAAACAATATGTGAAAGGTTACATATAGTTGTTCTAAAAACATGAAAAATTAACCAAAACACATCACACTATAATAAAGTTTGTCAGATTCTATAAAATTAATGTAGTGTGGGCCTATAATGTTCTAAAAATATAAAATTACCTACAATTATTTACACAACTGGTATTAAGTCTATACACAATAATTGGTTACAGTCTTATTGCGAAAAGATTAAACAATTAGCTTACCTTTGCCATCCTCCGTTTCCATCACTCATCATCATCGCTACTAGCAAGCGCCATCAGCCTTTTCTTCAAGTCAGCTTGCCTCTTTACCTCGCCGTCACTTTCACTCGCTTCCATAGGATCCACAGGTCCAGAAAATCCATCCTTCTTATTAGCAGACTGCGACTGCTCGTCATCAGAGTCAAACACTCTCTGGTTCTTCCTTTTCTTCATCTGTGAGAGCTTATCCTTCCTCCTGGACTCAGGCAAATCTTTATCAGACTCGGAATCGCTGAGTTTTCTCTTGTTTTTATCATTCCTTTTCTGAGATTTAATTTTCTTTTTCGACTGTGTTAATTCATGATCAGAAACAGAATCAGAAAGAACTCTCTTTCTTGTTTTTGAAGACGCTAAACTTTCATTTTCTGAATCTGAATCGCTGAGGACGTTTCTTTTTTTGCTTTTATCTTTCTGTGAGGCAGAGCTTCTTTCTTCTGTTTCCGAGTCTGATAGAACATTTCTTACTCTACTCTTTGATATCTCTTCGCTTACACCATCATCATTATCATCTATGTTCCTTCTTTGAATCCATTCTTCTGTTTCTGAACCAGAATCCATCCTAATTACCTTCTTTGTCTGCTTTTTACCAGTTTTTCCTTTGTTCTTCTTCCGAGATGAACTTTTGTTAATATCTCCATCTGTATGATCATCAGAATCTGATTCTACTCTTCTACTTTTGTCTGCTGGCCTCTTTGTCTTTCCTGGTTTCTTTGATTCTGTTTTTTGTGTACTACCATAATCATCTGAATCAGACTTCACTCCTTTTATCTTTTCAATCTGTTTCTTTTTCTCATTTGTTATTATTTCTTGTGAATTATTTTCCTTGTCATGATCTTCGTCATCGATCACACTAAAAGAAGTACTTTGTTGCTCATCCACTATACTGGAAGTACTCAGGAACAGAGTACTATTTTGAACAGTTTCTGTACTCTCAACTCCTTCATCTGAAAAACAAAAAGAAACAAAGTACAAAACTGCAAATAATACAGAACAGCATTTTTTAAACTTAATAAACATTAAAACAATCAACTAAATTTTGATATACCTAAGGAGAATGATCTCATATCCAAATTCATAAAACCTAGAGGACATTTGGTGGAACGTGCGTCCTGATTTTGTGCGAATTTACTTACAGTAATGTGTGAAGTTGAATGTTTTATAGTATATTGCGATACAAGTGCCGTAAGCGGTGCATACGGATTGAGGAAAGAGATTTTCAATTTCCGAGATCCGTTATGCGCTTACGGAACGAGTATTGCATGCTATTTTTTGCACGATGATTATTTATATCAATTTAATTATATTAATTGAGATATTAGCTGAAAATATTATGTATACACATTATTGAAGATAGATGTTTATTTCAGAAAGTGATTCGCATGTGTTGGTTGTTATGGGGACTGAATATTTGTCCTGTTAAACACTAATAAACTCCTTGGGGCTACATTCCATGGCAGGACAAAGCCTATCACCCGACTGCTGCATTATCCACTGATTTCAGCACTGGTAGAGGCAGGTTTGAGGGGAAAGTGGTCAGCATGAGCTTCGAGAATCACCGTTTAATGTTATATTAATACTTGTCAAATCAATTCACTTCAGCAGTCACGAAAAGGTATTCTTTTTGTACCAATTACTTTGAACTGCCCAGTATTTGCTTGTTGAACTCTTCTCTTTCTCACTACACAAACAAAACTGAAGCTCACAATAATAGCATTGTTCCCAAATCTGAAAATCTGCATCAACACCGACAAAGAACAGGGGATCTTGTAGTCACGTGGATTTCCCCAGTGTTGCTGCTGTCATTCACCACTTCTCAAGTGAAGTGAACATGCTGTACGTATTTGGTAACATTATACAGGACTGCAGACAAGTGTGAATATGCCTGATTACTTTTCTATTCACTGATTGACAGGTCGAAAAGGATTAGGGTGGCAGCAGGTAGAGGCAGTTCTTGGAAAAAAGTCTTTAAGAAGTGGCACTCACAATATGTTCACAGTTTTCTTCCACTATCAGCTTAACCTACTCTTCAGTCACTGCAGGTGAACACAGGTAAGTTTGAAACAACAAAACTACTTAGAACTTACTGTTTTCAACAACTAGACGACCATCCAAGGCTTGCTCTATCACCTCGACCCTCTTCCTGAGATCCTCGGGACTTAAGCTGCCTGGTATACGCCAGTATCTCTCCTGAAACAGCACATACAATTTGTTAGAAGTAACACTGAACCGTCCTGAAAAGCATAAAATGTATTATTTATGAGGGATGGAGCATAAATCATGGTAACTATTATTTTATCAAAGTAAGGTGATGGCACAAAGAGATGTTGTGTCATGTCTGAAGAAAGAATTCCTGTTCAGTTCTGGTCACGAGATATACCGTATTTTACGGACCATAAGACACACCTTGATTATAGGATGGAAATTTAAAGGAAAAGAAATTTAATGCGATTCTAAATGAAAAAAGTAATTAAAGAGAATAATATACTTTTTTGCATAAACAAATAATAACCTTGTACAATGGAATCGGGTAAATCACTTCTAACTTAAAACCTGTGTGGTACGAAAATCTCTTCTGTACAGGTGGCATCCCGTAAATTTTAACAACTGAACTGATTTCTCAGTAAATACTGAAAACACTTTTACACCCTCTAACCCTCAATTCAATATACAGTAAGTGAAACGGGACAATGCTTGTTTAGTGGTTATTGCCTTCATTTAAACCACCCAGAGGAGACTACCCCTTTCGTACAAAAGAATTCAACATTCCATTCTTTTCGCATTGTATACCTGGCTTCCAGCTCATTTTACGATTGTGACAAGTGCACTGATGTACAGTCGGTCAAATAAAAAACGTCGGGACTCGTATGCTGTTAAAATTAAAGTTTTGACGCATTAGTTCACAAGTTTCCTATAAAAAACACAAAATACAGGTTATTTTCGGAACATATGAGGCCATGCGGCAGGAGGGAAAATATGAACAAGGAGGGAAAAAATGAACATCGCGGAAATCGCAACACACGATATTCAACTTAATGCATTGTCATAATTCATTTTGCTTTGTGTCATCGCCACATACAAATGCTAACGTGAGAGAAAGTGTGGTTAGGGCTGTAATTGACCTGCATTTTTCGGTCTCTGAAGCAGCGAGAAGGTTCCATATTTATGAAAAGAAGCTCAGAGGTGGGAACGTTACTATAATGCGACCGGAAGTTTTCATAGCAAACGTTGATCTGGCCGGACGCGTATTTCGATGCTAAGATTGGTTGCAGATGCTGAGCGTAAGTTATTGATTTTGCACTTCAAGTACCGGTATTATAAAATAAAATCTTTAAAAAATGCTCCTTGAATAAACATATTCCTCGCGAATCTATTAATTATTAATATTATAACAATTTGCAACCAAGAATATGGCGGATTTGAGGCATATAGCCACAGCCTTCTATACATGTTTGTTTTGGAACAAAACTGACTAAATAATCAAGAAAATACATGGAGAGACAAGAGGCGTGTGTGAACCTAACCTTAAGTCTTCCTGTACATGCGCATATGCTCGTTCGTGATACTTAATCAAATACCGCCCGACGTTTTTTATTTGACCGACTGTACAGTCTGTGCAAAAATTTATAACTATCTTATCATTTACAACACCTCATTTATAACTATGGTACTCCGGCAATATTTACCATAATTTAAATTTTTTGGTATACTTCAGACCATTAGACGCACACAACTTTAAAGGCTCTGGTTTCAAGGTAAAAAAGTTTGTCTTATGGTCCGTAAAATACGGTACAGCAAAATGTTAACACCCGTCCTTAAGGAAGTTAGCCCTTGGTACATTGGACCTGAGATTTCTTGGGTGAGTTAAGTTGCCTGTGGGAGTGAAGGTGTTAAATAGCTTGATTGGAAAATATGAAACTAATTGAACTGACTACAAACCTGTTCGTCAGAAGGAGGGACCACTTCTAAAACATTCAGCAGCCTGTGGAAGTCAGTATTCTCCATGGCTGAGAATGCTTCTTCAGTGAGGGGCAGAAGAGGTATGCTTTCTTCATCTCCATCAGTCTCTCTGTCATCAGCCACTTCAGTAAGACAGGAAGATAACCAGCTCAGAGCTTGAGACATTCCTGCAAATAGAGATAGGCACAACTCAGGGTCGGATTTATAAAGCTCTGCCAGGTACGGCAGGTTACCTACACCCAGCTGACAGACCCCTTGAAGTACGGTATTGAGAAAGCCCTGCCAGCAGAGGTTCCGGCAAGGGTTCGGATCTTGTAGCGATATTGCAACCATGAAGACACATGATGTCAAGCTAAATTGGCTACATCATACTGACCAATATGATAGAGGAAAAAGTCAGTATAAATTTTTGCTAGTTGTATTTTTTTAAGAACATTTGTAACGAATACTAAACATTTGTTGAACAAAATCATCTATTATCTATTATCTGTTTTAAGCATAAGAACATTGTACTATTCAAAGTGGAATTTGGCAATTGTAGTATGTTAAGATGGCTCTGCCGAACATCTTTGCATGCTAAGAACGCCTTCAGCAAAGATAGTTGGAAACACCACATGTTTAAGACAGGGAGGAGTCTGCATCATTTCACTGTTTTCTTTTCAAATTCAAATCGGAATTGCACCTTAAATTTGTGAAAAGGATCCTCCATGTCACTCACATATTGCTTCGGCAACCTTCTTTTCGCTTCCTCGTCATGATCTTCACGATCTCTTACAAAGTTCACAAACTCCTGCATGTCCATGTTGACGAGGAAGTCAGCTCGTGCCTCGTGGCTTGCTGGCGGAAAGCATGTTGTTGACAGTTCTGGGAGACTGTCTGACAGCACTAGGGGTTTGCCAGTTAGCTGGCCACTATCAATAGCATGCTTACCTGGCAGAGGACTATCGATATGGGGGTCAGTCTTCTATATGACAGGAGTAATGATTTTTAGGGACTACTCAACTCATATGCTGCACGTTTGACATTGACCAATGTTTAGCAATTCCTCGGATATAGAAAAATCACGGCCGTTTATCTTGCAATATTCTTGTAGGAATTGCAAGGATGGAGTTTTATCGTGATAAAATCGTCTGCTCGTTACTGGAGATGTGAGTATCAGTGTGCAGTGATTAATAGTCAGATGTTGCGGCACAAAAACAATTATTTTATACAACATAACTTGTTTGGAAATTGAAATAACAGAAATGTACATTGAGTAAGAACACAATTTCAATTTGTGCAAGCCAGTTCGTGTGCTTTTATTCTGTTCTGCTATTAGCTTACCTGAATTAGGTTAACTAAGTCTTATATCCACCATTGGTAGCACTGATTACACCATGGTAGCTCAAATCGATTCATGGATGGTTGATTCACAGTATGCCGTGATCTCACAACTGTTAGTTTTGTTTCTACACAACATTCATGGAATAGTCTAAATAAATCCAACTCAAGTTGACGAGTTGCGCAGTCGTGAATCTATTGATAAACTCGTCAACTCTCATGGGATTACCTATGATAAATCTTCTCAGGAAAAAAACAAATCATAGGCAATACAACATTCTCACTGGGAACAGTGTGCTCAAAACAGATACTGTCCTGTAAAACTGGGACAAACCCTGTCTTAACCCCTGATGATGAAACCAGGCATGAGAGAGAGAAAAGATAAAAAGCAAAACCTGATTAATTTTACCAACCTGCTGCCACAGTCTGAATGAGGACATTGGCAAGATCCACTGAAGAGTATTGCTTCTTCTTGTTAGCTGATGGTTTTTTGCTGCCTTGAGGTTTCTTCTGAGTCTGCCCAGGCCTGCCTCCATCAGAGCCATCAGAACCACTGTCATCATCTGACTCACTATCTCTATCAGAGTCAACATCACTCCCTCCTGTATCCCATCCTGAAGGACCTGAAACTGGATTAATAAAAAATACAGTGGAGTAAATCACCAGTAGAGTATTTTTATAATATACGAATTATAGTATACAAATAGTATACGAATACTACGAATAGTATACTACGAATACTACGAATACTATAGTATACGAATTTTTATAATCTTTAGGTTAGATTCTGTCAAGTTACAGCTACTAATAGGAGCTCACATTTTGGCTAACGGGGTCTGACGGGTGGGGAACAACGTTATTTCAGAGATACTAATGACTCGAGTGAATGAGATGAAGAAAGCGACAACTCTGATCTTGCCTATCTGCCCTGCTGGACACATAATAAAAGGCCTCACTTTTTTCATATTATCCCAGTTAAAATTAATGTTATTGTTATTATTACTACATGGCAATACATCTCATCATCAGACACACTCTACCATATGAAACCTGCATTACCTGCCCCTACTGACTTTGTTGGTAGATGGCAGTGTTAGGAACATTAGGTCAGCATGCTATCAGCATGCCGGAATTGCTACTTCTTAATCATGCACCTCATTCCACGCCACTCTACCTGAGTAATGGGCCTGTATATCAGTAGTTATCAATGCTAATCATTATTAAATACAGAAGGCCATTTATTAAGTGCCAGTATGGTACTTTATGAGATTGTGTGCAAGATGGGAAAATGTCTGTCCATCTGTCTGTAATTACGATAAGTGAAATACACTTTATCAGATTTTCATGAAACTTGGTATACGAACTAATAACATCCATGGGAAGAAGCATTTTGATTTTGGATCAAATGGTTGACCGGTACCGGAGTAACAACTAATTAAAGGTCACATGCTTTTTAAATGGCAAATCATGACTATAGCCTACTACAAAGCCTCATTGCTAATCACTGAGGGACTTCATTCCAATGCAGTCAGATGTTTGTAAATTTATTATATCATGCTTTTTTTGTAATTTCATTCTGTTGTTATCCCATTTATTCCCTCACATATTTTTATCAAAATAAAAAATAAATACAAATATAAATATAAATAAAAGATTTAAAACGCATATAGCTGTTGAATAATTAAACACAGCTGCTGTTGATATAATATTGTGCATTCTATCGAAATGTATGTCTACCGATATCTAAATTATATTTCAATATTTTATTTTATTTTATTTATTATTATATGAAGCGTCCAATTCCAAAACTGTCTCAATCCATTTTTAAAAAAATTGAGATAATGGCGGTTTCGTCATCTACCTACATATCTCTAACAATGTAGTAATGAATATTGTGCCTAAACTTCCTCTTTCCTTCCAAAATTAAGCTTCAGAAAAGACAAACAGTTCCAAAACTTTCTCATTCCATCCCATGTACTGTTACAAAACTGTCTCGTTCCATACATGAATTTCTTTTTCCTTATAAATAACCTTTCATTTTATGTTTCCAGCTGTTGTCAGCAGTGTATTAGCACAAATTATAATTATGAACGTTGTAACTCTCATATACCCATTGTTAGAAGGCAACAAATAGTACAGACTCTGTAAATAAGAAGATAGTGTTTTCTATTCATTGCTCACAAATACAAGCTAATTAAGCACTATTATTAAGAAATGGATAGTAATAGGCTATATTGATATCACCTAGTGGTAAAGGACGGAAGAAATGGAAAGATCCTTCGAAATGGGGGGCAAAAAATAAAGAAAAACGCAAGAAGTGGGGGGGGGGGGGGAGAAACTAAGGTCATGAAAGTGTATGCAGACGGGTGCCCAGGACAAAATAAAAAAACTACAATAATGGGAATGTTAATGTCTTGACTCTATAATAGCATACCAACTGTAAAGAACTCCATGTTATTTTCCCAATTGTCGGCCACTCTTTTCTCCCAGCCATTAGAGTTTTTGTGAGAATAGAAAATATCATTAGGAAGAGGGATACTATTATTAAACCATGTGAATATAGAGACATTATTGCACAAAGTGCAAAGCTGAAGGAACTGGAGAGGATTTTGTTATCATTGATTGGAAGAAAATAGTGCAAGCTACTCTCAAACCTAGTGGGGCATTTCCATTTTTCCACAGCTAAGCGAATCATTCTAAGAAAACTGCATCTGGAAAAAATGTGATTGTAAGAGGGGAAGTAAATTAATAGACATAGGAGCATTCAAATCGGTGTTAAAGAGAGGAAAAACATTTTGCAGATGACCCCAGAATCTCAGAATCAAAAGGAAGAGAAACTATCCGATCTCAACACTTTGGTTCGAGTGGAGAAAAATGACTGATTTATCATTTTACAAGAGCGTAATATAGGGTGATTCAAGGTTAAACAGAGAAGAAAATGCAAATGAGGATTTATTTATGGAAAAAGAAGACTTAAAAATTTAAACTGAAGTGTAATAACCAAACAGAATAATCTATTCATTCTGTATGACCATTACTTTAATATTTGAATTCAATGTCATAGACAAAATAGAAATTTAAGTAATAGATTATTGTATTTACATTAATAAGAAGCCTCTTCTAAAATATTAGAAACAAAAAAGACTCTCTCGTTTCACCCTACAGTTTCAAAACTCTCTCAATCCAACCAAAAATATGAAATAACTCCTGAAATATTGATCCCTGATTTTCAGGAATATCACTCATGAGAAGAGTGTTTCTCAACTGTAAAATTTAAAAAAATTGGAACACTGCAAACAGTTAGGAAAAAGTTATCAGTTTTTGACGTTTCCTGAAAATTGTTAAAACTGGATTGAGACAGTTTTGGAATTGGATGCTTCATATTATTATTATTGTACGGGCAAGCTAAGAGCAAGCGGACTGTATGACAAGATTCATATGACGTAACACTTCTTGAAATTGAGACTTAAACTATAAATAGATAAGCCAAACTTGCCCAATACATTTTAGATAAATTTCTCTGGTATGTAACAATTTATTGTCACAACAACAATACATACATCATGCTCAGTTCATAAATTCTTGATTTCTTGGACGTGTATAATATTATTATTCATAAACACTGATGAACTTGTAGATATCACAATGTTTAATACAAATTCCTTTGTTAAAGGTCATAAATATCTTTGAGATGGCTTAATCAGTTTGATCAAACCACAAATATATTAGTTCAATGATGCAATTGCGTTCAAATTGTTCCTCAAATAAATTAGGTAGTAAATGACGTACCTTTGAATTGATAAATACCACCTTTTGATAGTTGATACAGATGTTAGCCAGAGATCTTGCAACGCCAACACCAAAATGAAGAAGACCCGATGAATCACACGATGGGTGATAATAGTCCTTAAATCGTTCGAAGTCCTCAGAATCAATAAGGCATGTGAAACCTTAATGTGAATCGAAGAGCTGATTGCTTCAGCTATTGAAAGTAAACCACCAGAACTATCTGATAGGTAAATAATGGCATTGATAAGCCAAAAAGAAAACTCATGTCCTTATGAGTAGTAGTTGAATTGATACAACGAAGAATAGGCATTTAAAGCCTAGAAAAACTAATGTCTTTATGAGACACAGTTAACTTGAATCGATGGAGAAGGAGAATGAAGCTAAAGATAAACCTTATTGGCTATCAAAACAATATAATAAAAATCTCCAGTCTCTGATTGGATGCAAGACATAAAAATAATAATTTTGATATTACAATACCCATACATAACAACTATTTGAAATTCACTTGTTCAATAAATAAAAAAAAAAACAAGATAGCAAGCAAGGCCTGCTAAAAACGAATTACAGAAGCATGACCTACTAAACTAAAACATAACGGAACATATTGCCCGCAAATTATGACACTTGTGGCATAATTTAAAATTACATGTGGAGTTATGTTTTAAAAAATAAATTAAAGAAGAGAGAAAAAAGAATAAAAATAAAACAAACATGAGAACAAATAATTGAAATGAATTGAAAAACATGAATGCAGAGAATGACTAAGCTATTTGTCATCTTCTGAGAATGGCATTGGTGCCAAATTGACAATTGGTTGCACATAAAGATTCGTGGCAGTACGAACCTTTGCAACTTGAACCAGACTGACCCCGCCAGGGTGAATTTGTCATGGTGTTTGAAGTCCTTAACACTGGGTGGTAAGGTTTGATGTAGTCGGAATTCTCGTTGGAACCCTGACCAACGGATTCCATATGTCCCAATTTCAAGTGTTTAGACATAGAATTCCTGTAAGCCTTAGCTAATACAGGATTAGAAAGAGAAAGTCTCTTAAGAGACGTCAATCTTGAACTCGCTTGGCGAGATGCATTAGAAACCCCTTGCAGGTTTGAACTTACTAAGGCTGAATAATGCATATCTAAGGTATTAGATTGGCAGGATAAATCATTAGGAAGTCCATTGCTAAGAACCTTAGATTTATGAAGTGTAAGTTTGTTGGACCTACGAACAGACAACCTAGGAGAAGAAGGTTGGGGCAGCTTGCCCGCCAAGTACCAACCCAGTTGAGAGTTATGAATGATGGGTAGGTTAGGAGCAGAAATGTTACCCACACAATCGATTTGCGAGAAAACCTCAACACCCAACACCAAATCTACAGAATTAGGTGTGTTGAAGTCAGGATTGGCTAGTTGAAGGTTAGACGGAATGTTCCAGTTAGTGATATTAATTGGAGATCTTGGAAGTTTCGACTCTGAAATCTCCGGAACAACAATGGCAGCAGTATTACAAGACCATCGAGTTGTTCGGGACCTGATTTCTATAGAAGCAAGCTTATGGGTGCTTACTTTAGACGACAGTATTCCAGTCAGCCTTGCTTGCTGCTGACAAGGAGATAGTTTTAGGTGTTTAAACAGCCTTTCACTGATTAAGTTACAATCAGAGCCGCTATCTAAGAGGGCAGTGGCCTCTACGGGTTGACCATTCTTGTTTATCACAAACACATTTGCAGTAGGAAGTAAGCAGCCTTGATGATTATGAGAGGCTGACATAATTCCTGCAGTATTAGATATTTGTGACTCGTTCTGAGCACTATAATCGTGAAGAAGAGTACTATGTTTCTCTCCACACACTCTGCAAGAGAACGAGCTGCAAGCCTTGGTATGTCCTCTTGAAGAGTAACATACACGACATAAATGGTTAGTCCTGACAAAATTGCTACGGCTTGCAAGACTCATTGCTTTGAAAACATCACATTGGTAGACTTGATGTGAATCCTTTTTGCAACAAATACATTTGTTGACAAACTGAGCTGATTGGCTCTTAGCCGATATAGGTTGCGAATTCTGTGAAGTTGAAGGCTGATTTTTTAGAGCTGAATCCGTCATTTGCAAGACTCGGACTCTAGTCTCCAGAAACTTAAGTAGTTCCTTGAGTTCAGGCAGTCTGTCTGATTTCAGCGATGATTCCCATTCTCTAATAATATGAACTGGGAGTTTGTCTAAGATCATTTTAGAAATAATTAAGTCGGATAAATCGACATTAGTATTTAAAGAGTGCAATGCATGCACCGTGCTTATGAAATGATCTATAAATCTTTGCAGAGAATCTGCAGAATTCTTTTCAAGAGAGGGTGGTGAAAATAATTTGTCAATGTGACTATTAGCAATCAGACGATTGTTGTCAAATCTTTCTGACAACGTTTCCCAGGCTACATCAAATGTAGCTGAGGATACAGGAATATTCTGTATTACAGTCATGACTTCTGGCGATAAGCATGATTTGAGATATTGGAACTTGTCCATGTTAGAAATATGCTTATGTTGAATGACAAGGGAATAGAATGTATCCCTGAACTCAATCCACAAGGCAGGATCGCCTGTGAATTGAGGAAGACGGATCTCGGGAAGTTTTGGGAGTGAAGGGGTCATTTCTGTAGATGACTGGTGTACTACAGAAGTTGAGACCTGATCAGGGTCATAGAACTGTTTACCTTCAGCAATAGAACCATTTAGAAGACCTATTGCCTTATGAAAAGTAGTTTCAACTTCTTTCCTCTGAAGTTTAATTACTTCAGTCACTTCTTGCGGACTGATATTAGAATATTTGCTCTTATATTCATTAAATATGGCTTCAAATGCATTACGCATACTAATAGCTTCGAAATATGAAACCTTATCTCGTATAACTAACGTTTGAATAGCTTCAACGTAATCATAGAACTGAGCTGCTACAATATCAATAGAAGCTAGTTTGTCCCTAGATTCAGCTTGAGCAGCTCCTTGCTCTGCTTCTGCCTTTTCTTGTCTAAGTTTAGCATCTGCTTCTTGTTTAAGTTTAGCCTCATAGGCTACAATTAATGAGTCAATATGAGATATGGCTGAAAAGACAGATTGCTCAATATCTTCTCTATAATCTGCTTCAGCTTCTGAATACTCAATTTGGTCAATCAGAGACTGAACATCTTCATATTTGATCAGGACTTCATTAAACTTAGCCTTACGGGCTATAATTTCTTTATGCGATTTATCATCAAGATCAGTGAATGATAGAAAGGTATTGACGTGGCGAGTGATCTGAGCCTTTATAGGAGTTCTCTTGGCTTTAAGAGCATTAATGTTCAACTCCTGATTAGCCATCTCTTTAGATTTACAGCACAGATTACAATGAATATCAATAATTGCCCGCTCTTAGGGCCCAAATGACAATAAATACAATGCCCGATTACGGGTTAAGACAAATCAGTACATAAACGTCCAATGCAATGGACGTTGAAACAATACAATATCAGGTGTGATATGTGTACTAGTGTAAGTGTTGCTGTCTGTGTAGGTTTTACAAGCATGAAACTTATAACACTAGTTTAACAATAGATCCTCCAGCCTTCACCTCAAACATGCAGAAGACATGGAGGCAGTAACAATGTCAATTATTGTTTGATTATTGTTATGATGAGAACAAATTCTGGTATATATTACAGTTCAATTCACCAGATAACAGTCCAGATATGATTCAACTATCCGGCAATAGGAGGACCATTAAAATGGTCCGGAAATGATTCAATTATCCGGAAACCGGAGGACCATTAAAATGTACGGGCAAGCTAAGAGCAAGCGGACTGTATGACAAGATTCATATGACGTAACACTTCTTGAAATTGAGACTTAAACTATAAATAGATAAGCCAAACTTGCCCAATACATTTTAGATAAATTTCTCTGGTATGTAACAATTTATTGTCACAACAACAATACATACATCATGCTCAGTTCATAAATTCTTGATTTCTTGGACGTGTATAATATTATTATTCATAAACACTGATGAACTTGTAGATATCACAATGTTTAATACAAATTCCTTTGTTAAAGGTCATAAATATCTTTGAGATGGCTTAATCAGTTTGATCAAACCACAAATATATTAGTTCAATGATGCAATTGCGTTCAAATTGTTCCTCAAATAAATTAGGTAGTAAATGACGTACCTTTGAATTGATAAATACCACCTTTTGATAGTTGATACAGATGTTAGCCAGAGATCTTGCAACGCCAACACCAAAATGAAGAAGACCCGATGAATCACACGATGGGTGATAATAGTCCTTAAATCGTTCGAAGTCTTCAGAATCAATAAGGCATGTGAAACCTTAATGTGAATCGAAGAGCTGATTGCTTCAGCTATTGAAAGTAAACCACCAGAACTATCTGATAGGTAAATAATGGCATTGATAAGCCAAAAAGAAAACTCATGTCCTTATGAGTAGTAGTTGAATTGATACAACGAAGAATAGGCATTTAAAGCCTAGAAAAACTAATGTCTTTATGAGACACAGTTAACTTGAATCGATGGAGAAGGAGAATGAAGCTAAAGATAAACCTTATTGGCTATCAAAACAATATAATAAAAATCTCCAGTCTCTGATTGGATGCAAGACATAAAAATTTTGATATTACAATACCCATACATAACAACTATTTGAAATTCACTTGTTCAATAAATAAAAAAAAAAACAAGATAGCAAGCAAGGCCTGCTAAAAACGAATTACAGAAGCATGACCTACTAAACTAAAACATAACGGAACAATTATATTTATTATTATTTTAATTTGTCAGTTTAATTCTCCTGTGAAAGCAATTACAAAAATAACTTATTTTCTGTATATCATTATTGCAATTATCAATGATTAAACAAAAATATTCTGGCACTTACATCAGTTTATCTGATTTTACTTATTCATTTATTGAATGGAAATAAAAATATTACACCTGAAAAATTAACTGAACAGTAAGAAAATTGCAGCTAGCCAGAATAGACCTGAAGAACTTGTAAATTCTCTTTGGTTAAAGAGGTCCAGAAAGAGGTTTTCAGGAAACCACACAAGCTCTAAGAGCTGACTTCTTACACATATTCTTTTCTTGCAGAATGATCTGGACACACCCTTATGAAGTCGCTTGGATACACCCAAGATCAAGAAGGATAAGAAATTCCTAAGATAAGAGAGAAGACATGTGATATGCACTGACTTGTTTAGTATTCACCCCTGTGAGGACAAGGGGGAGGACACATTTATTGGATGTCATAACACTCGCATTGGTGATGAATCACACATGTACGACTCCATTACATCTCACCCTCCCTGCGATATTTCTGCAGGCCAAGGAGCAGTCAGGGGTGAGTATTACATTATTGGTATCTCTACCTTACGTGTGAAATTCTACACACTAACCAGGGTGTCCACCAAGTAATGCTGAAGAAATTCCCGACTTATTCCCTGATTATCATTGATCATTACAGAAATTCCCGACCAAAATATGATTACAAATCACTTTCTAATAACTGTGTAAGAAAAATCATATGATTATACATACTTTAAATAAGAAAAAGAAGATAAGAAGAAAGCAATTTTTGGCAGGAAAAGTTTATCTTCAAGAGCAGTTGAGGTTTTTTGGAAGCTGGCAGAAGGTAAAATTGTATTCACTTTCACCTGTTTTATGTGTGCCACAAATTTTTCGAATTTTCCTGGATATTTTAACAAATTCATTGACTTTTCCCGGATTTTCCCAACCATACGAAATTCCCGGCCTTTTCCCGGATTCCCGGATTTTCCCGACCAGTGGACACCCTGACCAACTCTTTCTATCTTTTAACTATCTATAGCCTCTACTGATGTCATCCAGTACCCCAATTCTTCTACTACCAGTTCCCTTGTCCCTTTTATTTTACAATTACAAGCAGGAGAAGTCCTCTTCGTCTCATGATGATATCGATCCAACAGTAAAGTTGTGAATCTGGATTTTTTGAAATGTACATTATTTGTGTTGGAAAACAGGGTGCTTAGGAAAATATTTGGGCCTAAGAGAGATGAAATGAGGACTGGAGAAAACTGCATAACGACGAGCTTCATAACCTGTACTCTTCACCGTATACAGTAAGAGTAATTAAATCACGGAGATTGAAATGGGCTGGACATGGGGAGGAAAGACAGATCTAAAAATATTGACTGGGAGACCCGAAGGGAAAAGACAACTTGGAAGACCTACACATAGGTGGGAGGACAATATTAGAATGGATTTAAGGGGAGTAGGATTTGTGAGGGATGATTGGATAGAGTTAACACAGAATAGGGTTGAATGACGGGCTCAGGTAAGTGCGGCAATGAACCTTCTGGTTCCATAAAATAGATAATATTCCTTTAGCTTGCTTAGGAATTGTCTGTTGTCATCGAATAAGTAAGTACATTCATTGTTATTCATCAAGATACACTATGATAATTAAATTCACTGGGAATGGGAAGACACACTCAACAAACAGTCACTCCTTCGTTATTATTAATTATTTACTAGTAACCGTTTTTCGATAGGACCTCCCTATCATCGTCAGCTACGTCCAACTCATGATAGGGAGGTCCTATCAAAAACTGGTTACCAGTAAGTAATTACTGTATATTTCCTCAGATAAGACATTAGTTGAGTCATAAAAAAAGGCCCAGAAAATCCGGGGTCGTCTTATAAGATAGATACAAAAAAATTAGACTGAAATTTATATGAATTAAAACCATTATAAAATGATGTAATCTGATGTCAAGATTATAGGCTTATTAACTCGATATATTAAGATGTTAGATACAATTTGAAGGCATATGTAAATCTCCGAAATAATGCAAATTTCGTAAATAAGACCACAATCATCATAATCTGCAAAATACAAATTTCCTTTTGTTGTTGTAGAGAACATTATGAACAAATGAATAAACCAGATCAGGCTAATAAAATTGAAGTGCTCAACAATTTGATGTACAGTAGAACCCCGATAATTCGAGCTAATTGGGGCTGAGGCTACCTCGAATTACAAAAAACTCGGACTATACGAAAATATCACTAAATCAATGGGTGAACCAAAAATAAATGTTTAATGAGCACAATAATGGTTTAAAAATAAATAAACAATACAGTAGGCCTACATACCTGTGTTACGCCTGTATGTATATTGACAAACATTTCCAATTTGCTACATCGGCATCCTTTAAGGATTAAGTCATTGTCTGACCCTTAATCGAGTGGAACGGGAAAGCGGCACTACTAGAAAAACACTTTTAATTACCATTGTCGCTGAGTAGAGATTACTGTAACAATACAGTATTCTTTTCTGAGAGGATGGTATGCACTGTACAATTGATTGACACGAGGTTCCGACAAAGAAAGATAGAACCTAACGGTTTCTGTCAATCTGTAATAGAAATACATTAGCAGTCTGAAGCAAACACCAGAACGCAACCCCTAAGTGGAACAGTTTTACCTGCATTTTTGTACATGGAAAAATTGGAAGAAAACTCAAAATGTAACACATTCGAAAGTGTGTAAAACTTACATGCGGACACCGTATAAAAACGGGATTTTCCTCTAGTTTTATGGACAATTTAATTTTCTTAAGACCAGCTCGAATTATACGGAACCTTGAAATACCGGGGCTCGAATTATCGAGGCTCTACTGTATACTAGAAATTTTTAGAAAGTTTATATACTGTATAGTGTTTCTAAAAATGTTTTATGATAATTTTTTGCTCCTAACTCACGACTGTAAGCAAAAATTAAAACTCTGGCTTTGAGGCGCAAACGGACCCATTCTGTCCAGTTATGTTAAAAATTTAAGAATGCTACATGCTGTAGATTTGGCTGGGCATCAAATGCAAACAAACAGACATTTCCTCTTTATAATATAGATAGAACTAAAATATGTGTATGAAGGTATAAAGTCGTAAATATAATAGTAGTTATATTACGAACCCTCTGCGCAGAAAATAATTTTGGGGAGAGTTAAAAGAGCTGAGGGGGGGGGGGGGGGAGGCTCATCCCCGAAATTTTTTAAAATAATGAACTAATAAAAATCACGTTTTACACTGTTTTAGCAGTGAAAAACTAGTTAGCAAATTTGTTTAGTATACTCTAACACATGCCAACTTAAACAATAAATCTTTACCTAAGTTATAACACTTATTGTTATTACTGTTTATAAGTAAAGTTAAATAACACGCAGAACAATGGAAATAATAGGCCTACATTTACAAGTTCTATATTTTATTATCACATAAAATAATTAAATATTTGACAAAATAGAGCTTAATTTAACGGACAGAATTTCAGGGGAGATCCGAACTCCCTGGATCCCCCTTCCCTATGCCACTGCCACTGCGGTCACAAAATTCATTACTTACTTACTTACTCACTCACTCAATGGCAATAGACAATTCCTCAGCAAACTAAAGGAATATTAACTATTTTATAGAACCCGCTTACATGAGTCCGCCATTTGCCCGTATGCTGTGCTAACTCCATCCAATCATCCCTCGCAAATCCTATTTCTCTTAAATCTATCCTAATATTGTCCTCCCACCTACGTCTAGGTCTTCCAGATGGTCATTTCCCTTCGGGTCTCACAGTCAATATTTTTTAGATAACTTATGTCTTTCCTCCCCCATATCCAGCCCATTTCACCTTTCGTGATTTAATTACCCTATCTATATCCGGTGACGAGTACAGGTTATGAAGCTCGTTATGTAGTTTTCTGCAGTCTCCATTTTCATAAAATTCATTAATAAAGAACATTCAAAACTCCAGAGAAATGTCTCCATTGTGTATGAGCTCTAGTTCTATTTGTTATATCCCTAAAAAGGTAACCAATAAAATAACAACAGTGACCTCTTCAGAAATGTACCCTAATACAGAACATATGTCCAAGTCATAGCTCAGGTGACTAATGACAGAAAAACTGTCCCCTTGAGGGGGGAGAATATGGAGGAGGGTGCATATATGAGGGGGATGAAAAATTGATCGATCAGTCCACACCCCCAGGGCAGAGTATTGTTGCAACTCAAACACTCGTTATTAATGCATGTGACACCGTCCACCTGCGAGTTTCTTAGAGCTCGCAAAACTCTGATTTGTTATTCACAGATTCAATGTTGACACTGCTAGGAAGCAGTTCTATCTGGACGGTCAACTTGCTAAGCAGATGAGATTAAAATTTCAGTTTCTCCCCTACAGTGTATTCTTCAAGCATGTTTGCTATTTTAAGTGTATTTTGTGCAAAAGTGTCACAAGTCAAGATGGCTCTACAAGTACAAATTTAATGAGTGATAGGGAAATTAATAAATACAAAAGTTCACGTACAAGAGAACTGTATAGTGCAAGGGTTCCCAACCAGGGGGTCGTGAGGCTCTTCTCTGCAACAATTTGAAATTCATATTTTGATTTAGTGTTCTTGCCTTGTCGGTGGACAAGAATTTTTAATTGGTTAACTTTAACGAAACAAATACACAGACGCATTCAGTAATTAACAAGAATAATAGAACAGTGTAAATTCACATTTTATAATATTATATATTGTAACTATATTTTCCCTGTCATATTAAATAGTCATGTCTTGTCTTGTCCTCAACACGTTTATAATAATTTGAAAATCAAAATACGAGATACGAGTGATCTGCGTTGTGCTCAGTCAAACCTAAAACCCAATGTCTCAGAGCTGGTGAAAGCAAAACACTGCCAATCATCTCACTAATATTCAGTTTTTAACTCTACATTGGATGTTTGTGTTTCTACATTTAACTTTTCTTGTTATGAACTGTACTGATACCCAAATAAGATTCACAATAATTAAATATGCATTTTCGTGTTTTAAATGTGTGTGTGTGTGACAGCAAAACATCACAGGATAAATAAGAATAATGAAAGAGGTGAGCAATATTAATTTTATTTTTACAAGTATTATAGGGATCTTTTAAACTACAAAAGTACTGACAATCACGTTTTCAGGCCTTCTTCTTCCCATGACTATCAAAGGGGGCGTGAGAATTTCATGATATTCGAAGGGGGCGTTAGCTGAAAAAGGTTGGGAACCACTGGTATAGTAGCTGTGGGCAGTACGCACAGAACTGACATAAAGTGGAACGCCAGTTCAAAATCCGGGCCCTGATGATGACCATACTGTTTAAGTCCACAAGAAAACAGCACTAGCCTCCACAAACTCTATGCCTATAATTAATTCTGTGTCTTTTGGCAAACACATATTCATGTCAGACAAATAATAAATAAATCAAATTCATTTCAGGATCAAATGATTAGATAAAGTAATTTGCTCTCACCATTGGATTTCTGTTTCTTTGCTCGTTTTTTGCGAAGTTCTTTCTTGTCCTGCACCACACCCAACTCCAGCAGTTTCTCAACAATCCTGTTCTTGGGTCGACGCATTGTGAGGCGATCTATGATGCACCCAAGAGGATCTGCAACAGTGAATAAGTCATTTAACTTTGACAGTACATTTAGATGTACAGAACAGCCACAAAGTCTTTCCAACATTAAAGAATTTTGCCAACAGAAATACAACTTGCCAACTTGCCAACAGAAATACAACTTTTGAAGTTTCCATTCCATATCAATATGCTGTTCTTAATTTTATATTCATTTATTTATTTAACTATATTAACATGTATTTAAGCCTACTCTGTTCTTAGAAGTTAATTTTTAGGTAGATTTTCGAAGAAAAAACTACCTATTGCAATGGATACCACTTTATGATTTTCGAAAAATTCTTTCATATCTTTACGTTTCATGCTCCCCTAAGTACGAAACCACCGCCCGTTCAAAAAAAAAATTTTGTGATATTTATATATATATATATATATTTATATTTATATATATATATCTTTACACGATAGCGGCCGTAATTTTGAAGATATTTGAACCAAATTTTATTATGTTATTTCTAGGCCCAATAGTTCGGACAAGTTCGTTAATGGGCAAAATTGGCCCAAGGGGGTGGTCGGGGGAGGGGGTTGAAATTTTAAAACATTTATATCTCGGCCCCTATGAAGTATAGAGGGAAACTTTGTTTGAATAAATTAGAGTACTCCCTATGGAGTTCACAGTGACACCAACAATTCGGGGGTTCGAGTGAGGGTGGGGGTGGGGGTGGGGGATGAAAATTCGAAACTTTTGAAACCACGTCTTGTGGGGTATCGTTGAAAAGCTCTTGATGAGTACTCTACAAATCAATAAATAGTTTCTTGAAAGCTCTCATATGACGCGAGATTTTAATGTTTGAAAATAATAACACTTAAAAGAATTATTATAATATCATAATTTTGTCTTGTTTAGCGGCTTTGCTAATTTTATTCATTGCTGATCTTGTGCACGGCCTCCCAGAATATTATATCCTATTCTTGTTGTCAAAACAAATGATTGTAGGCTCTTCCTCTTTACTGCAGGTTTACCATGCCAAGGCTAAAGAAAAAGAGTGCTATGCAGCGACAATAAATTAAACCAAAAGCACTTCGAAATCTACCTCCGCCTGTAGGCCTGCCTAAAGGGATTTTTTTTTATTACAAGGATTAATCATTGTGAACATTATTGATAGAACTACTTAAATTAAAGAACTAGAGGGTGGACCAAAAGTCGCGATCAAATTTTTTGTATGTTAGTTTCTGCAATAATAAATTGCCACAATTGACGTAAAAACTTTATTTATTGAAGTAGCAAGTATTAAGGGATGGAAATATAGTAAAATAAAGTTCCCTGGGCATTTCAGAGTCATTGTTAAATGACCAAAGTTTCGGTATGTGCACCATCGTTTTCTGCGCACGGTTGAATGCGCCGCCATGTCCTTCTGCTTGCCCGCCTCATATCAGTGTTTCGGGAGTTATCGTTCTGAAGATACGGATGATCTCTCTTTTAAGTTGTTCAACAGAATCCATCCGAATCATTCCAACCCAAGATTTTCTTTTAAAGAGGACCAGAGCCAGTTGTCGCACAACGAAGTTCTTGGGATCTGCATTTCTGCCGATTGCTTCCTTGTTGATTTCATTGGTGAGCCCTCCAATGATTCACTCAGACAATTATTGACATCCTCGCCGCAATATTTTTTAGGTCTTCCGCTGCGTTTTGCATCCAATACAGAGTCTTTTGAGAAAGTCTTCTTTTCAGTTTCCGTAGTTTGGCTTCAGTGGGAGCTGCTTTATTGAAACGAAGAAAGAATTTCTCTCCGATTTCTTCGTACGTTTCGCCAGTTTGTTCTTTTTCATGAACCCACACACTAACAATGAGATGTTCCTCAATCATATATTTGCTTGTATCCACCATTGCTTACAACACAAATATAACACAGCGTTGCACATCGACAACAATCGCCTAATAAACCCGCGCGCAAGAAAACTCTGGCTTGTCACTAAAACATAACAATATCGGGAAATCGACAAACTAATCCTATAAAACGTATATGAAGGGGGTAAATATTCCTCTCAGCCTACGAATAGTT
Organism: Ectobius pallidus; assembly: GCA_964059195.1. Taxonomy (NCBI): domain Eukaryota; kingdom Metazoa; phylum Arthropoda; class Insecta; order Blattodea; family Ectobiidae; genus Ectobius; species Ectobius pallidus. The sequence continues at coordinate 216,238,404 of CAXKWD010000001.1, forward strand.
TTAAATTAGTTTTCGGTTTCGGAAATGAGTTATTACAATAAAAACATTATCCGATCGCGACTTTTGGTCCACTCTGTACATTTCTTGACTTTAAAACTAGTTAGATTATTTGTTGTAATTTACCGAAGTTCCCGCAGTTGACATGTGAAACGCGTCCTACCAAATGATTGGTAAGTGAAGTCCAAGTGTGTTAATCAACTCATATTAATAAAAAAAGCCTGGTATCATCTTCATTTGTAAGCCTACTGCTCTGTTGTTGGCAGTATGTTTGGCATTGTCTAATAATTTTAAACCCAAAAGAATTATGTAATTTTGAAAAAAGAAAACTGTTGATTGAAATTAATGGTGGTATCCATTCTAACACTCGGATTATTCATGTTTTTTTATTATTTCTGCACATCACGATCCCGAATACCAAGGATAATCAGGATTTTGGTATATAATCATACATGCAGTGCATCTTTAAACAGTGAAACCGCAAGATAAAACTCACCTAAAGCAGTCTTGAATTCTTCATAAAGCTCCCTTAGCTGTTGTTCTTCTTCTTCAGACCATTGTAATGGGGGGCGTGTACCTGTAGACTTCCTGCCACTCTGAAAAGAGTAATGTGACATGACATTAACAAAAATCCTCATGTAATACACTCATATAATTTATCTACACTGGATTTTATCAGAGGTAATCTTATGAGAGATTGCGAGTTTATTGATATATAATTTATCTGATGAAACTCGTAACCTCAAGTAGAATTTATTAAGACTATTCCATGAACAAATTTTGTAAATTATAATTATATTCTTACTTTGTTGGCAGCATCCTGTCAACTGTGGAATCACTGCACATTAAATGAATGAACAGTCCATGAATTGATTCGAGTTTCCAATGTTACTAATAGTGCTTACCACAAGATGGAGACTGTCAGCATCAGAATGCTATAAAAGCACATGAACTGGCTTGCACTGAATCAAAACTGAGTTTTTAATCAATACATATTTAGATTATTACAATTTCTAAACAAGTAATGGTGTACGAATGTGTTTTCATTCTCGTCACTGGCAGCATGTGATGTTTTAATCACGTCACATTGATGCCTTACGTGTCCAGTAACAAGGCAACGTTTTATCAGATAAAATTGCGTACTTATGATCCGAGGAAGCATATTATAAGATTTTACAATCACGATTGGCTGAGGAATTGCTAAACGTTATTGGGCAATATCTTAAAGACTCTTAAAAATTTTGGATTTATTATGAGAAGTTCTAAATATTGTAGTATAAGTACACTACTTATACGATATAGAACCATTGCCAGGCCAAAATTAGAATACTGCTCATTAATTGGAATCCTGCTACCATTAACTACAGTAAATTAATAGAGTCCTTTAAAAATAAATTTCTAAAATATACATATTACCCTAAATTTGAATCATATTAAACTATGTTACAGTATTTAAATATCCCTAAATTATCACACAGACGAAATTGTCATGCATTGTTGTTTTTATATAAATTACTTAATAATGAAATAGATGATATTAATATTCTCAAAGAAATATCTTTTTATGTTCCATGTTATCGATCTTATAAATTACATAATCTTTTTATATTATGACTTCACTGTGATCTTCCCAATATCAGTTTCTATACATAATCTTTTGTTCATTCCAAAAGCAAACACTGACTCCCATAATAATTCTCCTCTTTATAATGTGCTCCGTCTATACAATGAATTGCACAAAATGGGCAATATAGTTATATTTAATACTAATAATAAGCGGATTAAAATTATCTGTGATAAAAATTTGAAAACCTTAAAATAGTAATAATTAAAAAGTGACCGTTAAAACATGCTCCATGTCATTTTATTTATTTAAGTCTTTCGTATCCTCCAAAAGTATTATATTACTTATGTTTTTGATCTGTTCCCTTCATTGTGAAATTTTCATATTGTATGTGTTTCTTTTTTCTGTGTGTTTCTAGGATTAATGTTTTCATATGTTTCAAAGTTTGCATACTGTTGTATTTTGTTTCAGTTCGTTGATTTTGTTGTACTACATATCTTTCTACTGTGGTTTGTTTTTCCCTGTTTGTTTAATTGAAATGGTATTCTTTGTGTTTGCAATCTGTAGTGACAGAAAGAAATTAAAATAATGTAGTATTAGTTTAAATATTTTTAGCATCAGAACAAACTTATACCATTAGTAATGTATAACTGGTGTAATTAGTATAACAGAATATTGTAAATGGACAATGAGCCTGTTATAAAAGATAATAAAAATATCAAACACATGGCGTATGAATGGATTAGTCACTTCAAATAATTCTGAAGCCTTATTGGAGGGAGAGTATTCCGTTGTTTCAGACTGATGCAAAGAAGTGCTATAATAAGCTGTGTACATTATGCTGGATTAATCATCTTCATTCCCCATTAAGCTTACATATTTAAGCTATCGACGGAGCAGTTCCAGCCACGAAGTTGGTGCTATGAATGAGACGATTGTGCATCGAATAGAATTTTTTAACATGATTTCAACGAAAGGATAGTGTCCTGCTATCTCTTGGGGTTAGATAGAACTTAATTCCATTGCTTTCCGTGCCCTGTGACGCAATCTGTAGACGAAAATGTGAGGCCTTGCACAATGTTGTGTGGGGGAAATTTCCCCCCCCCAAAATTTGTAACATTAAGCACAAAATATTAAAAAATTATTAGAACATAACCCAAATACTTAAATTAAAGCAACGAAATTCATTATTTTGAAATACCTTTGTAAGAAAATGCTGAAATGTTCATTTTGTTTTCAATTGTGTACTGGGAATAATTAATTTTTATGCGTAAAAACTTCCTCTCTACTTTGGTTCCCCCCCCAAAATGTCTCTCTGGATCCGCCCCTGACGTCAAGGCCATTGTATGTTCAATTTCAACACAGTCATGGCTTCCACGAGCAAGGAAAGGCGTTTCTTACACGATGTCGAAATTCTGGCATATTTTGAAACTGCCTTCTGATTTTTCGGAGAGTGACAGTGAAAATATCTCAGCAAGGAGGATATGTCAGCTTGCCAATATCTCAGCAGTGAAAGGGTTAAGGGTTGAGGAAGTTTCGTGTTTCACATAAGATTTTTAAATGTATTTTGTCAATTTCATCGATGGCAGCAAATGACAATGAATAAAGAATAAACTGACCTGCTTTGGAATGTTATAGCCGAGCTCTCGCAGCTTCTTGGTAACTCCTCTTCGAGATCGATCAGTATTTATCATATTCTGCATGATCCAGTCAATTGCATCTGTAACAAAATCATTATTGTTACAATATTTAAATGTTATAATTTTTTAGAATGTCTTCCTTCCCTTTGTTTTCTCATTTGTTGACAGAGTAGAAGAAAAAGCCCAGGGCCAAACAAAATTAATAGTTACAGGCACATAGTTTTCATTAATGAAGGATTCACAAATTGTGGTTATCATCATTGATAGTTTTTTTTAACACTTCTAGGCTGAAATATTATTTTACATTTTCCAAAAAAACAAATTTGCAAATTGTTTGTATGTTTCAAGGAAATCTCAAGTTTTAGAAAGGCATTTTAAGAGGACGTGAATTATGTATTTATAAAAAGTCACACAATTAAAATATGTGCACATTAATACAATAAATATTCAATAAACCAAGTAAATTTGAGTTGGCAGGTATATCAGTGATTATATGTGTAAATAATTTAAAATATTTTTCAATTAAAAATTGTAGAAATAAGTAAATTGCTTACCCCCTCCTGTGGCATCTCCTCCCTCAGCGTTCACCCTGTTCGTGAATTCCTCATACAAACGTCGCAACTCATCCTCTTCTTCTTCACTCCAAATTAGCTTTATGGCCTTGGTGCTGCAATTAATATATAAACAGAATCACAACCAAAGAAGTATTTTTATCAACACCTCTAACACCAAACAAGGTAAAACACACACAATTTGTTAAAAACTAGTGACAGCGAACTGCACATTATTTGTGCACAAATAATAAAAAAAATACAGATAATACAACAATTAGAATTATTACTAGGGCTCGGATGTTTTATGGCAGTCATATTTTACAAACCACTTACTTTGATTGATAGCTTCCATAGCCCTCCTCGATGTCGTAAGCCTCCTGAGGTGTCTTCCAGAACAGTAGCTCCATGTACACTTTGCCATTGGCCTTGGCCACTTCCACAAACTTGCGTATGATGAAGATAGCAAACTTTTGCATTTCCTCAAAAAGACAAATAAAATTACAGGTCAGTCAAGCTGCTTAACCCTGCAGTGCTCGCGCGCTGTTTCAGGACATAGAAGCTCGCGCGGCGTCTGAGAGACGCCGTTCATGTTTTACGTTGTTTCTATTGTTTTATGTTGTTTTGAGTGTTCATTTTGTTTATTGAGGGTTGTCGTAGTTTATTTAATATTATTGGACATGTTTTGCGTGCATTGCTTAATTAAAAATATGTGTATTAAGTCAATTTATTGAAAATGAGCATTTAACTAACCATATTGGACACAAATCACTGTTAGCACATTATGACTTCAATTAATTAATAATAAAACAATGTTGTTAGGCATGTAACAATTTTAAATTAATTTTAAAATATTATTGTCCTAAGACTATAGGTATAACAACTTTTACTACTAGTTACTGATCTCTTCTTATTCCATTTAGAAACTTTGTCCCGCCCTACGAAATATTTAGGCCTATCACATTCACTACAATCATTATCATCATCATCTGCTTCTTGTCCAGTGTCCGTTGACTCACTTCTAGACTCCGAAATGTTTTCTTTAGGATCACTATCGGAATCAAGTTCAACATCATCTTCTTCTTCTTCTAGCAACTTTGCACTATCTTCCAATCATTTGGATCAGAAAGATTATGCTATTTCTTCTCCTTTCCACTCATTGCCAAGCCTAAAGATAAATAATTTCCATAGAAAAGATTGGTATTGTAGGTTTATGATCACTAGTTTCTGCAAGAAATTTATTTTAAACCAGTAACTTACCTTGTAACAGTAAAGCTCGCGCGGCGTCTCACAGACGCCATCTACATTTTCGCAACAATAACTTCACCCCACCGTTGCTAGGTGAAAACTGGAGGGTTGCCGTTTGGATATGTTATTTAAGAGTAGTTGACCGAAAGGTAGATGGCAGGTCAGCACAATGGCCTCATAGGTATTCTAGATATAGTGAAATGAATCTGGTCTGGCGTCTGTCAGACGCCACGCGAGCACTGCAGGGTTAAATATGGAATTCTTAATACACAGTGCAAAACAAAGATGAATCTACTGGACTTTTACAATGGCCATCACCCACCGTAGGAAGAACTATTGCTGTGGCAATTTTTAGCTTTTGCCACTATTTTCACCTCTCAGTGAAGATTCCGGTCAGAGAATATCCAAATGAAACAATCATTTCAGTATTTCACTCACCCATCTTAACACTTTCACTCACACCCGCCTAGTGGCCTATCAGTTGGCTCAGCCCAGTCATTTTTACGGAGTTAATGAGGTTTCACATCACCATGGTTGTATTTCATTTCCTCCATAAATAATAAAGATAGGGTTAAGAATTTTTTACATACCTTCAGGAAGGAGCACAAGGACAGAAGAAAGATGATTGAAAATCAGCACAAAATTCACCAATGTTTGTGACATTTACGTCTTCCGGTAATACAGATTCAGCACAAAAATGTTCTCTTTCACAATCATTTTCACTATCTAACGAAATCAATTCATCCCTCGAATCTTTGTTGAATAGGCTTAACATTTCAAACACTTCTTGACTCAACATGTTTTTAGAACAGAACCTACTTTGATTTATACTACAAGAACTGACAATACCAACTTCACCCGCACTGATTGAGGCTCAGATCACATGGATTTCACATGTTTTTTAAAACACATACACACACACACACACAAAAAACCTCAGATAAAGCTTGTTTCTATCTGGAAAGAAAGGAATATATGCATGCAAAACCAGTGAGGGAAGTGAGGCGGTATGCACAAGTATGGAATACCGGCACTGCTGGTTTCAAGGTCCAATTGCATACCAGCAACAGTTTTAATGGTAAAATAACATACCGTAAATGACATTTTAAAAAATACTCCTTTGTAACAACGAGTAGCCCTATTATCTGTTTGAGTCATAATATAATTATTTTTCACGATCGCTTTCGCTGGTATCATAACTTGTGATGGCCTCTGTTGGCATCTTAATGAAAATACCACTAGATCTGACGCTTTTTAAAAATTCCTCGGTAACAAAATATTGTAACTTTAATATTATTTAAATGGGTATTAAATGGTACAAGATTTCCGTGACTTTTGCGCTCCTGCTTGGAGATAAACAGGGTTGGTTACTCGTAGAGGAAGTTAATTAAAATCACTGGCAAGTAGTAGTAGTAGTAGTAAGTATTCTGCCTTCCGGCAGGTTTTCAAACTTGGTACGCGAATTTTGTTTTCCAAAACTGTCTATCCTCTGCTTCCTCCTTCAGCATCCAATATTTCCGCTTTTCCCTTAAATCGTCCAACAGCTGAATTCTTCTTCTTCCAAGTCCAGTTGTACCCTCCAGTCTTCCTTCTACGACATCATGTAATAAGCAGTTCCTTCTGAGAATGTGCCCAACCCAGTTTGCTTTCCTCTGACGAATTGTGTGTATGATTGACTTCTTCTCACCCACTCTACTCAGAACCTCTTCGTTTGTCACCATGTCCATCCACTTTATATTTTCTATCTGTCTCCAGCACCACATTTCAAAACTTTCTAAATATTTCTTCTCTAATTTCCTCAAAGTCCATGTCTCTGATCCATACAAAGCAATACTCCAAATATAACACTTCACCAGGTTTTTAAGTAGCTCTAGGTTCAGACTACTAGTTAGCAGAGTTCTCTTCTTCATAAATGCTTTCTTGGCCATGGCAATTCTTGATCTTATCTCCTTGGTGCAATAGGCATCTTTCGTCAGTACACTTCCTAAGTATTTGAACTGGTTCATGTTCTCTAATTCTTGATTTCCCATGATAATTTGAAGCGGCTCTTCTCTCTTCGATATCCTCATCACCTTCGATTTACCTATGTTGATTTCCATTCCATACTTTCTTCCTGTTTCCACCAGCCTGTCAATCATTCCTTGCAATATTTCTTGTTTCTTTGCCAGAATCACCAGGTCGTCCGCATATTTGATGGTGTTAATAGCGTATCCTCCTATCACAAAATCCCTAACTCCTTCTAAGGCTTCTTTTGCTAGCCAGTCTCCATAAAGGTTGAACAAGATGGGTGACATACAACATCCTTGACGCACTGGCAAGAGTAAAGAATAATTTCCTACATAAGCTATCACATAATAATTATGTTGTAAGGGAGGTGGCTTTTTAAAAATTGAGCTATGATAGGGAAAACTCTTGAGATAGCATACCGTCTCTGGTTTTTCCACACTTCCTTCACTGTGCAAAACCATCTATCGTCTGAAGAAAGAATTACATTGCTATTCAGTTCTGGTCACGAGATATACAGCAAAATGTTAACACCCGTCCTTAAATGAGTTACGTTGCCCTCGTTACGTTGAACCTGAGAATTCTTGGGCGAGTTACGTCGCCCTTGATACGTTGAACCTGAGAATTCTTGGGCGAGTTATGTCGCCCGTGGGAGTGAAGGTGTTAAAGTAGATGTTGGGAATGCTGTCCCCTCTTATCTATACGTATCTGACAATGAAACGGATGGAACTACAGATTTTTAAATACTCTTAAATGTCTACTTCCTGAGCTAGACAACAACAGGAAAATTTAGCACAAATATCATTAAGATATTCTTGAGTCAGATCTTTCTCAGGAGAAGATTTCTTCTGATTTAAAACTGTTCCAGTATAGTCAAGATTGCAGTTTGTGTGTGAATGGTGGCATTTTTCAATTAACAGCGCATTTTGATTATAAAAACACTGGAAGGTTGAAAATCCATCCCCAGGTCAGATATTTGAAGCACTTCAGTGGAACATTGCTGTACTGTACACAAGATTATGAACACAGAATCTACTTCAACCATAGCACACTATACCTGAAACAAGCTAAGAAGGAAACCTGAAGTAAACAAAAGCACGTACGTCTGTCTCACTCTTAAGTGATACGAGTAATGTGCTAGAGTGAGACAGATATACTGGTTTTTGTTTACTTCAGGTTTACTTCTTAGAACATCCCGACTTTAGTGAATAAGTGGATACTCGTATGAAAGGATGCTGACCTAAGAAGAATCTCATTAACAATTTATAGTAATTATTTATTTAATCATACCATAGAGAATAAACAGTTTCAAATAACTTATTTTGTATTTCTATACAATGTAACTTTTTTCTAAATCAATTGTTAAAATTTTTTCTTTTTTTGTTTATAATGTACTTTCTAGGTAGTTGTCATAAAAATATACAATCATGCATAGTGATCTACTTGAACAATTAATTTGGTATCAAGCAAAAGATAAAGATAAAGATTTTCTATGAAATCTATGCTTTTTAGAATATTGTAATGTGAAGCTTTAAGATCTTGGCATACGACTTGCTTACATACTCAAGCTAAAGGAATATCATCTCTTTTATGGAACCAGGAGGTTCATTGCCATGCTTAGCTGAGCCCGGCATTCAACCCTATTCTGTGCTAACTCCATCCAACCTCCCTTAAATCTATCCTAATATTGTCCTCCCATCTATGTCTAGGTCTTCCAAGTGGTATTTTCCCTTCGGGTCTCTCAGTCAACACTTTTGAGATATGCCTTGCCTCCCCCATGCATGCAACATGTCCAGCCCATTTCATCCTATGTGGATTAATTACCCTTACTATATTCGGTGAAGAGTACAGGTTATAAAGCTCGTCGTTATGCAGTTTTCTCCAGTCCCCATTTTCATCTCTCTTAGGCCCAAATATTTTCCTAAGCCCCCTGTTTTCGAACACTCTCAGATTACGTTCTTCACGAAAAGTAAGCAACCATGTCTCACATCCATACAATACAACCAGCAGGATAAAGACTTTGGTATATAGGTAGAATATTTAATATAGATTACAGAATCATCATTAAGCATATATTAAAAAAATAATTTCATTGTTGATAACTCTTCTACTAATTATTTGTTAAAATCTACTGTATATTATTTTTCCACCTTTTTATTCAATATCAACTCTTAATATAAAGAGTTTTCATAGAAATCTAATTCTAAAATCTAAAATCTATTTTTTTTATCACAGTCTGTTTTCATAAAATTTATCAGACCACTGCCTTCTATATCTTACAAGCCATGCTGCTTGAAATCTGGCAACACAGGAGATAGTCCTATCTGTGGTGGTCTGTGGGAAGCATTTGAATACGTTTTCATTGCAGATAATTTTCTTCATCACAAACACTGACTTTATTTAGGCCAAATCAGTAGGCCTATATTACATAGCCTATACTTGTGATGTGCACAATAACGTAACGTGTGGTGACTCCACATATCTGAAGGAATTCGTAGTTTTGAGTGCCTCCTCATTATACGTTATGATGTTGCGTTTTTTCTTATTTTATTAGTAATAACCTCACTTATCCAGTTAGGCCTACGAGCTCTTTTATTTGACCCACAACAGAGTCATATATTATTAAGCTGCTACACTTCCCTGGGTCATTTTGTACCACCACTGAGCTAGTTGTCCCAGGTTTAATATAACCTAGAACACTGATATCTCTTTTTCTTGTCACATGCACTTTGTGGAAGACTACGCCCATGACTGTCACTGAAAAGAATAACTCTGCCTAATTCCTTGGGAACACTAAGCTTTCCGTTATTTGCTGTCAAGTCATTCATTCGTTCATCCTCCGATGGTGAACTGTGTTGATTCGCCAGCACTTTTGAGGTTAAGGTTTGAATCCCGTTCATTACCTTCACCAAACTGTAGTATATTGGGAGGATAGGAGATTGCATATACTACGATTTGGCGTCTGCCACATTAAGATGAATTAGGCCTACTGTGAGCAGCTTGATAAAAACTCATACCAGTAAAAGTGACTCCATTTCTCTTCAATTCTTCTTTAATACCAGCCAATTCTTCCTTAAGGACACTAATATCATACCGTACCTCACTCTGGTATTCGTTTGTAGCTGAGAATCACGAAATTCTTCTGTGTAAAACTGTTCTCTGGTGTACTCAATTAGAGGTGACGGTTTATATAAATCTCTCATTATGTACACGGTTTTTACCTTCCCTATGCTCTCCAGTTGCTCTTCAGGTCTATCCAGATGTTCTCTGCGATGACTGGGATTACTTTAAGCTTGAAATATGCTTAATTTTTCGATGATTCTGATGGAGTTCATTGCTTTATTTACAACATGTTCATAGCCGATAGGACTACCGATGCGATGTTGCCAGATTTAACATCATGGCTTGTAAGAAATAAAGAAGGTAGTGATCAGACTCAATTTCATGTATATTACTAATACGCCTGAAGTCGGTTGTGTGCATATGTGAACTCTTTTATATCAGCATACAATCTATTAATATCTATACGAGATGCATTGACATTGAGATGCATTTCAATATATTAGTGCTGTATAATCTTCAGTCCATATGTAAAACTCTACGAATATCCACTTATACACTAGTGCATTAAGGTTGAAAGAGATGTGTTCTTAGTCTAATAGCAATAGAGCAGCGTTTCTCAACCTACCAGTGGTCCGCAAAGATGGTGCAGATGGTCCGCAGACATAATTAAAAAATATCATAAAGCAAGCAAAGAAGTAAAAATTTTTCACATAAAATGGACACTAGATGTCAAAGGTTTTAAAATCTTCGAAAATACAGGTCTTATTGCAAGTTCCTTACTTTTGCAGTTATGAGCTACAGTTTGAAATCCCTGATGCACTGACGTCTATGGTTCCCTCTTTCATTCAAAACCCTAAAAAATAAGACTTTGTAGGAATTTGTTATTAGAGGCGCTCTCTTAACAAGGGTTTTATTGTTGGAGGTGTCCGAGTGTCTGATACCGGTAAACCTGTGTTATAATTCCTAATTATATTATCAAATTGGTAATATATATTAAAGTCTGTTGAAAATATAATTTTACTGTCAATAGTCTACTTCTAAATTCAATAACTGTGTTTCCGTCGAATGAAAAAAATGTATTTAGATTTATTTCATTATAATGACCTATAATTAATACCCCAAATATTAAGAATATAGGCCTACATATTGCCTACTTTTAAAAATGGGATGAAAAATTAGGGGTCTGTAAAATTTTGTAGACATTTTAGAGGTCCTTGGGTTCAAAAAGGTTGAGAAACGCTGCAATAGAGGAATGAAATTCATTAATGACACAAGGATATGTTTTTTTGCCTCTCTTGTAAAAAATGGAAAATGTTCCATACAGCACGGTTTGGGGGCGTAGAAGTGAATAACACATAAGTGTACCTTGTGTTGCTCCACTTTAGAGTCCAGAATGCGCTGGAATGTCCTGAAGAGCGAGGCTTGGAAGATCATGGCTGGACTCTTGCAGTCCCACACAATGCGGTGCAGCAACTTGATAATGCAGTGGTTTGTGTGCGCCAAGTTCTTGTCAAACTGCCTCAGCAACAAGCAGCATGCATGTACCACCTTCCTATGCATGAATCTGAAACCAAACCACTTTTACAACAAGTGTTTGTCTGTCTGTGTGTGATGCCCAGCGCACAGTGATCTGAATGAAGGGTGTTCAAATGCACCTCAAACTCAGATTTTTGAAGTGAAACTTCTTTAGCCACGCTAGGAGTAAATCGAGAGCTAACCCAAACTTGCATTACGAACAAAATCGCCACAAAATTGTTACATACAAAATCGTCACAAAATTAGTGGGGCTGTGACGGAACGGACTGTACAGAAAACAATCAACTCAATAAATAGGCTTATCCCAAATTTAAAAAATCCAAAAACCAAAATTTAAAAAAATCTAAAAATTCAAAAATCCTAAATTAAAAAGAATTACAAAAGCGTGCGGGGGAAAGGTATCAGGCATTGAGTGGCGTGGTGAGCACTTCACCATTATAAAAAATCCAAAATTTAAAAAACCCAAAAATCCAGAATTAAAAATCCAAAATTTAAAAAACCCAAAAATCCAAAAATTTAAAATAAAAAATCCAAAATTAAAAAATCTAAAAATAAAAAATTTATAAATCGAAAATTAAAAAATACAGAAAATAAAAAAATTCAAAGATCCAAAATTTTAAAAAATCCAAAATTAAAAAATTAAAAAATCCAATATTGAAAAAATCAAAAAATTAAAACAAGTTTCACTTCTGTCACGTGGCGTTCCATGCACACTTTTTTTTTTTATATAAGCTTTTGTTTACAAGTTATGACCACGCTTATTTAAAAAAAAATTGTAATTTTTGCACTATCGGAGCATCAGTTTGAACTCTTACATTTCAATCTGAAATTATTTGCACGTGACCTTGCTTTCAAACCATAGCAACCAGGAAATAAGGTTCCTATTCTATGATAGTCACAGACAGCAATGTGTGCCACCATTGCAAACTGGAAAAACTCTGTGCAGCCAATTCATAGTTCATTGGGTCTCCCTGTACATGTTCCAATATAATCTATGGTAATAAAAGGAAATGTTTGTCTTTCAGTCTTTCTGTGCGTGATGCCCAGAAAAAACTACTGAACGCAGAGATCTGATATTTTAAACATAGATGGACTAAAGGGTGGGCGAATGCACCTCGAAGCTGGATTTTTTTTTCCCCTTTCGTTTGGGAGTTATGAGTAAAAAACTGTCAGAAAATGTGCATTTTTTGCACTTTCAAAGCATCAGTTTTCAGTAATACATTTCAATTGTCAAATCAATCGTAGGTGGCTTTGCTTATTTTTGTCACACCTTGGAAATAAAAGCATTGCAATCGCTTGAATTTTGTAAGCCCACACTGGTTGATTTATTTGTTTATAATGTCAAGGAATGCAGGAATATGAAATGCTCAACATAGACGGAAGAGGGATAATGAATTTAGGCCTAAGTGGGCAAACATTGTTAGATTTGAACGAAACTCACCATGCAAGGGGTTTTTGGGCCAAGGAACTCGAATCTGAGGTTGTTTTTCCCAAGCAGTGCTTTCTAATCGTGGAATTCACTTCAAACTCGGATTTTAGCTGTTTCATTAATTGTTAATTATTTAGTTTAGGTCTATGAATGTTTTGCGTGCAAGTGTTAATAAATATGTTTTAATTATTTTGCTCTTAATTTTTAATCTTCCATTTAATTATCATGGCCGAAAGCACGGGCACCTGCTAGAATGTAATATGAAATGTAATGCAATAAAACATACCTTCGTACGAAGGCTATAAAGTTGAATTCTTGTTCTGCATATGATATATCTGCCACCTGCTGCTCTTCTTCATCTGTAATGTTAATAAAATATTTCTTAGTCACATTTTGGGACATCCTATAAATGCATATAATAAAACATAATACAACTATACATTTGAGTAAATATCAAAATCTTTACCTTCTTCTTCCTCTTCTTCGTGTTGTTCCTCTTCCGCAGGAGGCTGTTCAGGATTTGCATCTGTAACAAAAGAAGAAAAGAATCAATAAGTAAATAGAGAAGAGAAAGAGAGTACACACAAAAAACCCAGTTATAGTAGTGGTTTTTTCCTCAGGCATTTAACACAAAAAGTTTTGCTTTGGAAGTGAAGGTTTCACTTAGATTTCAGTTTTATGTAAACCTAATACAAAAGAGGGTCCCTAGGAAAAATTATTGGTTCTTTCATTCTTATTCTGCTACATTCTATTTTATGCAAGGCTTGATAGTTCATCAGCCATGGCTATTGGGACAAAGGGTCTGTAAAATAACCATTGTTAAGGGCATATGGAAAAAGCTACCAACAAATATTAGCACCAAGTTCTTATATAACACCCAGAAACATTATCATTACAAAATGGCAGCGAAATTTTGTGCACTGAAGTGCCATTTCCCTGATAATTTTCAAAAATACCAATATTTCTGATTGATTATTTTTCTATTTATTTGTAAATATCATATGAACAACATAATCTAGGATCTTTGGATTATCTGCAGTATAAGTATTTAAAAAAAATAATTCATCACTCGTTAATTTTTGTAAGACATTTTTACATCAGAAATATTAAAAAAATAAATAAACTATTAAAGTTACATCAATGATTCTAGATAGTGTTGTTCAATAATATCAAATATACTTGCATGCAAAATTTTACTGCAATATGTTAATAAATGTTTGAGTTATCAGGGAAACGGCACAAAATTTGGCTGCCATTTTGTAATGATAATTAACCATTAACTGTAATAGTTGAATTAATTCTGAAAATAGTATGCAATTGTAGAACTAGGCAATATAGAGCATGCCAGATTGCAAGGCTACAGAATAATTCATTGCTGAGAAAAATAATAATGAAACTTCACCTATTTTCCAGCATCAAAAGTTGTATGTCCCCCCTTAACTTAGCTAAAATTTTGCTAATTATTGGTAGCTCAATGGTAGAGCATCGGCGCGTTAAGCCGAAGATCCGTGTTCAAATCCCGGTTATGACATAACATTTTTCAAGCTGATTCTTACTTGTATTTTGCTAATTAATTAAAATATAAAATTTTAATTTATGACACAAGAAAAAGTTAGGTAATAGCCCTAATGAAAAATTAATTTCAATTTTAAAAAGCACTTAAACGTTTTTAAATATAAGTCTCTTACCTGCTCAGCACATGAGAGATTTGAGAATAGTTAAAAAGAAAGCAACAACGTTAAATGACATTAATAAGGCTAACCAAATCTGGGTATTCAGAAACTAAATATAGCCAATTATAGTACGGAAATGGAAAATTAGTGGCCGAATAGTGATACTGGTCATTTTAACCGTCACCTATCGAATCACTAGAATGCGAGGGCTCCATAAATTTAGCTTTTAAAATTCAGTTGATTTTCCTAACCTTTGCAGACAGATTGATAAAAGACAAACTGCATTTTTAAAGTGGTGTGGTTCATGGAAAGAATAATGAAACATCCTGTAGGTTTTGCAGCCTGTATGCAATGAAATTACTGTGAAGTGCGAACTGGGTGCACTGCCAGATCCATAAAAATGCAATACAGAAGCTATATCCTTGTCCTAATTACCAGCATCATATTGATACAGTGTGTTCCATAAATGATGGTGCAGCTTTTTTAGTCATAAAAGCAATACTGTCCAAGCAAATACCTTCAACTGAATTACTTTTGCAAGGTTTATACTAGCCTATATTGTGATACAGGAGTGGGAAGTGTATCACTGAGAAAGAAGGAAGAGTTTGAAAAGACGAGCCGAATGCGAGTCTTCTTAGATTCTCGAGATTTTCCGACGCATATGAATTGCATACTGTTTTTGCTACAAAAAGGAAAAATAAAAATATTAGTTTAAAAGTGGAAATGAGTAACTACTAATTGCTGTTCTCGCATTGGAAAGAGTCCCAGCTACAGTGGAACTAATAGGGACTGAACATGGCTTACATATTCAATTTGTTCGGACTATCGAATATGAACAAAATAAAAATCAGGCAAACTGATGTAACAAAGTGCCAGAAGGCTTTCGTTTAATCAGTGATAATTGCAATTATGATATGCATAAAATAAGTTATTTTTGTAATCGATCTCCGAGTTGTTCCAGATCGATTCATTAAGCAGGCCTTACGGAAGAACAAAGATTTAGTTTGATAAGCATATGTGAAGGAATATGTGGATAGTGTTATTTGTCAAAGTTAACTGCACTGAAACTTCCAAAGCCGTATATGAACACTGTAAAACAATATGTTGCCATGAGAACTGATTCACATTTGATAAATTCTTTCTAATATATTACCATAAAATAAGCACTAAATTGGGCATTACTCCGGTACCGGTCAACCGATTTTGTCCAATATCAATAAGCTTCTTGCCATGGACGTTATAAATGCGTATACCAAGTTTCCTTAAAATCCGATAAAGCTTATTTGAGTTATCGCGCGTACAGACACGGACGGACGGACAGACATTTTCCCGTCCCCCACACAATCTTATATAAAGTACCATTCTGGTATTTAATAAAATCAGGTAAACTGATGTAAAAAAGTGCCAGTATGTTTTTTTTTTAATCAGTTATGACTGCAATTATGATATGCAGAATATGTTTTTTTAATTGATTTACAAGTTAAGCTCCAGATTTATTCATTAAGCAGGGCTTAGGGAAGAACAAAGGTCTAGTTTTCTTTTTAATCAGATTAAAATCTTCCAGCATCACAATCGCACACTCACATAAAAATACGAAAAAGAAAGTGAAATTGGCTGGTTTCGGGATTTGAACCATGGAACTCCATAACGTGAGGCCAAAACGTTACCATCTCGGTCACCTGGGTCAGTTTAACGGTCTAGTTGTAAGTTATAAGCGCATGTAAAACAATAGTGTTTTTGGTCATAGCTAACTCTATTTTAATTTCCAAAGCCGTAAAATATCACAGTAAAACAATTGACTATGTTGTCATGATAAATGATTTGCTTTTTTTTTTATATAAAATCTTTCGAATACGTATATTATCATAAAATAGGCACCAAATTGAGCATTACTCCGAAACAGGTGAACCGATTTCATCCAGTATCAGTAGACCTCTTCCCATGAACACTATAAATGTGTATACCAAATTCCATAAAAATCCGGTAAAGCGTATTTGAGTTACCGCGTTTTTAAAATAGACACTAAATTGGGTTTTACTCCGGTACCGGACAACCGATTTGGTCCAATATCGGCAGACGTTTTCCCATGTACATTATAAATGGGTATACAAAGTTTCAGGAAAATCCAATAAAGCATATTTGAGTTATCGCGACTTCTCATATATTAACATAAAAGGCAATAAATTGGGCATTATTCCGGTACTGGCCAACCGATTTGGTTGAACATCAACAGACGTCTTTCCATGGATAGTATAAATGCGTATACGAAGTTTCATAAATATCCGATAAGGCGTATTTGAGCTATTGCGCCTTTAAAATATACACTAAATTGGGTTTTACTCCGGTACCGGTCAACAGATTAGGTTCAAATTTAACAGAGTACTTTTCATGGATGTCGTAAATGCGTATACCAAGTTTAATGGAAATCCGATACAGCGTATTTGAATTATGGCGCCTGTCTATTAGAAAGGCGCCATAATCTATTAAAATAGGCACTAAATTGGGCATTACTCCGGTACCGGTGAACCGATTTGGTTCAATATCAATAGGGTTCTTCCCATTGACATTATAAATGTGTTTTCCAAGTTTCATGAAAATCCGAAAAAGCGTATTTGAGTTAGAGCGCGTACAGACACACGGACGGACGGACAGACAGACAGACAGACAGACGGACAGACATTTTTCGTCCCCCACACAATCTCATAAAGTACCATACTGGCACTTAATAACACGTAAAAACATGGAGAAAAGTATAATAATAGAATTAATAATAATGCAATTACGAACACTAACGGAAACAATCCGTTTTTCCTGCATTGTTTCCGAAATTCGTTTCTTTTCTAAACCAAAATCAACTACACTTGTCACTTCTTCAGACAACAAACAGACTGTAGCTTCAGTATGAAATCTACACCAACAACGAATGCGAAACGGTTGGTATCCTGAGGGATTATAATACCGTAGGAATTTATAACTCATATATGAGAAACAGTTGCTACCACCCGCAGCCTCATTCACTATGCAGATGCGAGGGGAGTTTTTCAAGTACCGATAATAAAAAACAACAGAACATTATTTTCCAAATATTTTATTATCAAGCATGACCTTACACCTTACACTACTTCTCCACATAGTCACCGCCGTTATTCAGGAGCTTATCGTAACGGGAAACCAGTTTTTGTATGCCTGAGTCAAAGAACGATGCCGCCTGTGACGAAATCCAAGTCTGTATTTTTTGTTTCACAACATTATCGTCGTTGAAACGTTTACCACCAAGGAATTTCTTCAGACGAAGAACAAGATGAAAATTGCTTGGCTGTGTGTGGCCGTGTATTATCAAGAACCAAAAAGATTCCACGCCTAAACAAACTCAAGATCTGATCACATCATTTGGTTGGGAACAATTCGATCATCCTCCCCATAGTCTGGATTTGGTTTTGATGTAAAGTGCACGTGTGCTGCAAAGAAGGAAAAGCCGCAGGTAGGACAGACTTACGGGAGGCATGGACACGTTTCGTAAACATACTTACTCGCAAAATAAAATATTTTACCACTTAATTACTTACTTACTCGATGGCAATAGACAATTCCTAAGCAAACTAAAGGAATATTATATATTTTACGGAACCCGAAGGTTCATTGCCGCGCTTACCTGAGCCCGCCATTCAACCTTATTCTATGATGACTAGGGACCGGATTCTTAGGTTTTTACCTATTTCTTTCCTTACTTCCAAAACAAAAAGCGCTCATACACTTTTTCGAATCAAGTCGATAGGATTCACCCACATTAATTCTGTGGAACCTAAAAATACCTAAATGGGGTATAAAAACCTAAATACACCTAAACGGGGTATAAAACCTAAAATATCTAATTTAGGCTCCTTTTTTTGTCTTTTTTTGTTTGTCAGCTGAGAAACCGATATTTTGCGGAGAGAGAATAATTTTGGTCGGATAGAAATTAATACCACCAGTGTTTCATTCAACCCATTGTCGTCTAGGATGAACAGTATCAAGAGAGGAAAAGAGTACCGGCGTATTCCTTTTAATATATTCGTACGAACAACCATTGTTGCCGTGTATGAACAAGGATATTTCTGTGTTTTAAAGCGCTTGTTTGCCCTTAGTACTGCCCTGTTATTCATACTGAGTGGTCACACTGTGAGTTTTAAGAAAATGTGTTAATTATGCCGAAACAAATGAAATCGAGTTTATTACGGCAGTGGATTGGTGACGATCTGATTTTCACTATAGATGGCAAGGTAATATTTTGTCAAGCCTGCCAGAAACACGAATTATTTACCTTTCTAGGAAAGGGGGAAGTTTTCGTCCCTAGTTGATCTGTTGTGCGGTTAGCATGCGTAACAACCAAAAAAAGGAAAATAATCAGTTTCACATTATCCACATCTAACCATAAAGTATTTTACTCACTATATTAGAAGCATCGGATTCGAATCCTGAGAAGGGTAGTGTCTAGATACAGTATTAACTATTAGCTAAGAGATAACAGGAAGAACTTCACAGTTGAGAATCTCGAAAGATATTTAGTGATATACTGTAACCAGGAAATGTGAGGCAATCTTATTTTCACTGCTTCTTTTGATTGTTTATGCTTTCCTTCTTCAATTGCATAATATTGTCTTAAAGCAAGTTTACACAAATTTAAGTCAATTTTGTCAAGTTAAACTTTTACAAGTATTATATATTCAATCCTATGTAGCACATTCAAATTCATTAAACCAATTATTATACCCGAAAAACGATATTTTGGAGAAAAAACCTAAAAAAAACTATTTCACCCAATGGAAAACCTAAAACAGTATTTTTAAAAACCTAAAAATCCGGCCCCTAATGATGACTCCATCCAACCATCCCTCGAAAATCCTACTTCTCTTAAATCTATCTTCTTAAATCTTCCAAATGGTCTTTTCCCTTCGGGTCTCCCAGTCAATTTTTTTTAGATATGCCTTTCGTCCCTCATGCCTCTGCAACATGTCCAGTCCATTTCATCCTCCGTGATTTAATTACCCTTACTATATCCGGTGACGAGTACAGGTTATGAAGCTCGTCGTTACGCAGTTTTCTCCAGTCCCCATTTTCATCTCTCAGGCCCAAATATTTTTCAAAGCACCCTATTTTCGAATACCCTCAAAAAATTTAAAAATAACCATTACATATGGTGATAAATATTTTACCACGTGTATCAAACTAATTTATGTTCTACACGCAGAGTATGACAATGTTTCATCGATGAAAAGGGGTAAACTTTGTAGACAGGGTGTGTCTGGTGAAAAAAAGATATGATTTATCAGACCAGACATTTTTGTTTGTAACGTCCGGAACAGGCCGCATATGGGATGCACCCTCACATAATTAATATTTCCACACCCCACAAATTAAAACAAACCACAACAATAAGGATATCCGCGTTGCATAACTGGACGGGGTAGCGGGGTTCACGCTCTAGAATTTATGATGCCCAGCCTCTGCTAGTCCAAAGCCTGTAGCATTATGTAACTGCTTCTCAAACTTATTTCAGCTGTTTTCAACGATAGTGTTTTGTCATCCATTTCCCGTCCATACTATAATGGTGGAAACTAATTCACAGTTTCCAGTGCCGCCAACCTTACTTACCGCACAGGAGCTTCATATCAATCCTGAGGTAAGTGTCCAGGAACTATCATGCGACTAGTTCCGCCTGCTAAGAATAAGAACACGTCCAATGAACATTAACAACTGAATTATCCTCGAGTAAGTCATGAAAAGTCTTTGGGGCCTGTTAGTTCTGCTTAGGACAGAGAAACTAGATTCACAAAGTACTGGACTCGCATTCGGGAGGTCCCAGGTTCAAATCCCGTGGCCGGCCAATTTGACATGGTTTATTTTTTTTCATCATTTCCCCAGTCGTTGAGGCAAATGCCGAATTGGATATTTACGTACCATGAATCATCCTCACCTTTTCATTCTGTATAATATCCATTTAAATTAAATATAAATTGAAATTTACTCCATTAAAATACACCGACAATACAAACAATTGACAAGCAATAGTTCCATGACCTGCCCTTCTGTATAATAATATTTATTTATTTATTTACATTTGTCATGAGGATCCTGAATGATGCTATAGACTAATAATAATTATAATAACAGTAATAACAGTAATAATAATAATAATAATAATAATAATAATAATAATAATGTTTTATTTTGCCTGGCGGAGTTAAAGCCACCTTCCACTCAACCAGGAATAAGTCATGGAAACTATTTCTTTCTTTTGAAAATGAGGGACCATTTATTATTAGAACAATGACTTACAATTTACATCTTATATATCTGTCTTTAGTTTTAAAACGATAACATTATGACGATAGACACTTGCGATTGGTTGAAATTCCACATATCCTGAACTCCTGATATGGCCTCGAAGCTAAAAGGAGTATAAACACAACTGAAAAAAAAAACTAGATTAAAAACTCCTGCATCACATGCAAAAATTCTCACTGCTCCTCAAAGACGTTCATATTCTTGTCACTTAGCTTATATTTCTTCGAAGTAAAGACAATTTTAGACAGTCAAAGGTAAAAGAAGCACTTTTAACAGTAGAGGATATTAATTAAAAGGAGATAATTATGTCACTGAGTGTTACAAAGTTATGACACTCCACGGTGACCAACTTAGATTGTTACGCATGGAAAATACTCTTTTAGCTAATAATAATTGCATATGATTATTAAATAGACTCAGTCTTATATAAATTGAAAATGTTACAATTCATGACGGCTTTTTAAACGCTAAATTTCTCACAGTGGTCGCAAATAAGTCATACTTGTTGTCCATTCAATCTTTTATATTGGCAGCCATGTACAAGAAATCAGTAACCTCTCTCTGCGCAAGTGCATAGGACTACTAAAAATAGTATATGACACACGTGGTAAAATGATTTTAATTTGCGAGTAGGTATGTCCTACCAGCAAATCTTTCTTTAGGCCTTTGTGTCATAAATAACTACTTTCAATGCTTTCATTATGTAAGAAGTCACTTGAAACTTTCATTATGTTCTACACTTGGAAAGGCAATGGGCGAATAAATGACCTGAATAAAAAAAAAATCCCTTTAGGCAGGCCTACAGGCGGAGGTAGATTTCGAAGTGCTTTTGGTTTAATTTATTGTCGCTGCATAGCACTCTTCTTCTTTAGCCTTGGCATGGCAAACCTGCAGTAAAGAGGAAGAGCCTACAATCAATTGTTTTGACAACAATAATAGGATATAATATTCTGGGAGGCCGTGCGCAAGATCAGCAATGAATAAAATTAGCAAAGCCGCTAAACAAGACAAAATTATGATATTATAATAATTCTTTCAAGTGTTATTATTTTCAAACATTAAAATCTCGCGTTATATGAGAGCTATCAAGAAACTATTTATTGATTTGTAGAGTACTCATCAAGAGCTTTTCAACGATACCCCACAAGACGTGGTTTCAAAAGTTTCGAATTTTCATCCCCCACCCTCACTCGAACCCCCGAATCGTTGGTGTCACTGTGAACTCCATAGGGAGTACTCTAATTTATTCAAACAAAGTTTCCCTCTATACTTCATAGGGGCCGAGATATACATTTTTAAAAATTTCAACCCCCTCCCCCGACCACCCCCTTGGGCCAATTTTGCTCATTAACGAACTTGTCCGAACTATTGGGCCTAGAAATAACATATTAAAATTTGGTTCAAATATCTTCAAAATTACGGCCGCTATCGTGTAAAGATATATATATATATATATAAATATCACAAAATTTTTTTTTGAACGGGCGGTGGTTTCGTACTTAGGGGAGCATGAAACGTAAAGATATGAAAGAATTTTTCGAAAATCATAAAGTGGTATCCATTGCAATAGGTAGATTTTTCTTCGAAAATCTACCTAAAAATGGCTTTTATTAAAAACATTACCGAAAATAAAGTTTGAGGGCGGGTGGGACATGAACCCTGACACTCCTAGCTACGGGGCTGAGACAATACGGATAAGACAAACATTTTATCAGTATTACTGGAACAGGGTGTCCACCAAGTAATGTTGAAGAAATTCCCGGCTTATTCCCTGATTTTCATTGATCATTTCAGAACTTCCCGACCAAAATATGAAGCACTTTCTAATAATTGTGTAAGAAAAAGTATAGGATTATACATACTTTAAATAAGAAAAACTTTTAGTAACAAAAATAACTGCAAACAATAATTACTTAGGCTATAACAGATACAAAAATTAGGAACAAGAAAATAAATTAAATTAAATATCCTTTCATATAGGCCTATTATTGTCTAGAAGTCTTTTTGATCCCACTTTGCAATTTTTCGAATTCTCCCGGATATTTTAACAAATTCATTTACTTTTCCCGGATTTTCCCGACCATACGAAATTCCCGGCATTTTCCCGGATTCCCGGATTTTCCCGACCAATGGACACCCTGTGGAATATAGAAGCTTGTTTTGTTAGTCCTGAAGTTAGACTATATTAGAACATAGCTGCAAAAGTAATGCATTTTTTTGACAGTTTAAAATCTATTAATTTTCCATGCCTACATGTGTCACAGTTTGAAACTCACTGGTTGAAGCTTGCTAAGTCGAATCTTAACTCTTTGACAAGTAGGGCTTCTTAAACCTGCTGATCTGACAAAAGAGATCATAAGTTAGGGGGAAGAGAAGAGAACAAAAATTAATGCTTGTCCCCGCATTAAAGCTGATGAAGGGTGGACGGTTTACGCTGCAAGGTTTCAGAACAGAATCAAATCCAAATATACTGTGTTCTTGTCATACACATATATAAATAAACGGTGCAAAAATGATGCATAAACTTTTTCACATAATATACTTGCTAAGATTTGTATCATTGAAGCTTTTAGGTTAACGAAATAAACCATTAACAAATTAATGTACAACCTTTAGGTTAAATGGATTTTTGGTGAGTTGGTATATGGTTATGTACTGCAACTTAGGCTTGTGACCGTCGCCGGAGTGCCGGAATTTTGTCCCGCAGGAGTTCTTTTACATGCCAGTAAATCTATTGACATGGGCCTGTCACATTTAAGCACACATAAATGCTATCGACCTGAGAATGGATTTTTGGATTTGACCAAATTTTTCAATTATAACACCACACGTAATATCTGAATAAACTTGCTAGATCTATACTTCATAGGTGAAGAAAATAAATCATAAAAGCGAGTACCAAACAAATGAATGTCCGACAGTCTGGACTGTAAGGAGGATGCTGGAACACTTCCCAACCAAATTGATTTTCTCACTAACAGCTGCAGAAACATGGGGGCGAGCATTGTCGTGAAGAAGTTTGACACCATCAGCATGAATGTTTGGTCCCATGAAGAAATTCCTGGCCGGTAAACGCTTTGCGTCAGATGCAGAAGTGAAAACAGCAGTCCGCAGATGGCTATTCTCCAACCGAACGGACTTCTATGAACAGGGTATTTTAAAGTGGTATAACGATGGGAGAAATGAGTTGAGAAACTTGGCGACTATATAGAAAAATAGACAAAAGACGTCCCTTCATGTGTGGATTTGTTTGTAATTGTACGAGGGAGAATCAAATGAAAACAGCAATTAATTTTTGCCGATTGGACGTCTTCATCAGGCTTGAACTTCTGCCCTCCAAGGCATAGGCGTAACCAGGCCGACTATATGGGGGGGGGGTTATAACATCCGCGGGGTCTGGGGGGTATGGAATACCCCCCTGGGAGAGGGGGGTCCGGGGGTCCTCCCCCGGAAAATAAAAAAAATTAAGATGCAAAATAACGAGTTTTAAGCTTCCGGGGGTCCTCTCCCGGAAAATTTTAAAAATTAAGATGCAAAATAACGAGTTTTTAGCTTCCGGGGGTCTCCCCCGGAAAATTTTAAAAATTAAGCCGCAAAATAACGAGTTTTAAGCTTCCCACGCTTTATACTTGTATTAAGTAACTTATGGGCAGACTTTAAAAAATTATACAATTTTCCTTTTTTTAATCAATGGGGGGGGGTTCTAACCCCCAAAATCCCCCCCTCGGTACGCCTATGCTCCAAGGTGCTCCTTTAATGGGCCAAAGATGTGAAAATCCGATTGGTCCAAAGCGAAGGAGATTGCTGAGTGCAGGTGTTTTGCTTCAACACGATAACGCCCGTCTTCATGTGCCTCGTGCAACAATGAAAACCGTCGACGACGACATCCGCCATAATCGCCAGATTTGGGACCATCAGATTTCCACATCTTTGGTCCGTTAAAGGATCTCCTTGGAGGGCAGAAGTTCAAATCTGATGAATACGTCCAATCGGCGGTGCACGAGTGGCTCACGCGGTATCGAGGCACTTCCTATCCGATGGCTTAAGTGCTTTGAACTAGGAGGGGACTATGTAGAAAAATAATGTACAATCAAATAGTGGGAGAGCAGTAAAATAGTGGGAAAAAATTAATTGTGATTTTCATTTGATTCTCCCTCGTACCTATTAAACATTTTGTTAAAAAAAAATTGCGTTAATTTTCGATCCACCCACGTCTCTGATTGGTGCGGTAAAAATAAAGAGCATGGGTTGAGATGTCGGCAAACTTTTCCTCTTAACAAAAGGAAGCCGCCTGGCCATGAAATGAATAATTAGACATAATACAGATAAAGAGTACGATCTTAAGAGAACTGCAGATTAATTTTAAGGAGAGTGCAGGCAGCCAGACTGTCATAATAGTCGCAATCACAGTATGAGATATGCATTACACTTGCCTGGCTTCATTACGAGCTGAGGAGGGGATTCATTTCCATAACGCCACGAGAGAGAGGGGAGCTTTCCCTCAAGCTTGTATCAATTAAGTTAAACCTCAGCCGCCAGGCTTGCCAACCCGACTGCCACGATAGTGCAAAAATTACTGTAAATTTCGCCAGGAATTATTTTAAAACACACAATTACAATTTATTGTTTCAAATTACACGAAAAATATACATAAAAAGTTGATACACCACCCGAAGAAGCAGAGCTTGTGTTCGGGGGTGGTTCAGTTCTATATATGAGAAAAACTTATACTAAATAATTACTTAAAACAATACAAAATTTGGAGAAGTATGACAGAATATTATGTATAAAAGGTTAGAACATGTTCTTTTTACAATACAAAGGTACGAAGTAATACAATATAATACATAACAATTTATTTGTTCAAATTTTAGTAAAAAACAAAGAAATTAAGTTCAATCCAAATTTTAAAGTTTAATATGGAAAATGTTATAACAGTAAGAAAACAGAAGTAATAATTATATACATTTTCTAATTTTAGACCTAAATTGTTTGTTGTTTAAGCTATTTAGATCAGGATGGTTGGTAATAAATGAATTGAATAGTCTTGGGCCAAAACTTGAACAGTGCTTAGCTCCAGCAGTTGTAACATTTTTTGGTTCAATTAATAAATTAAATGGATTCCTTCGTGTGTTATATATGTGAGATTCTGACTTGTAATTGTCACGATGTTTATGAAAATAATTCAGTATGACATACTTGTAAATTTGGTCTATGGTGAAAACGTTAAATTCAGAAAATAATAATTTGGAAGAATAGTCAGGAGGCTTAGATAAACAAATCTTTATGATGCGTTTTTGAAGACAAAGCAAAGGGCTGAGGATCGTTTTTGCAACTCCTCCCCACCCAATTATGCCATATTGAATAATAGAATGAATTAGGGCTAAATAAATCGTACGTAAAACATGAGCTGGTAAACATGAACGGAGAATAACGAATTTATCAATGACTTTACGTAGCCTATTGCATAAATATTCAATGTACTTGTCCCATCTTAAATGTCGATCGATTATGATGCATAGATATTTCACTTGATTTGATTCACTTAAGGAGGGACAAGTGCAGCTATTAATACAGCAACCTGAATTGTGTATTTTTAAGCTTAAATTTTTATTTACTTTTAATTGTTGCATACCGGTAGCTGTTAAAGCGAAAGGAACTAGCGTAGTTTTCTCAACATTTAAGGAAAGTAAATTAAAATCCAGCCAAGATTTAACAAGATTTATACCTTTGTTGGCATTTTCGTAAGTTTCACTCCATGAAGAACCACTAAAAATCACAACGGTGTCATCAGCATATGAGTAAATAGAGCCATTAAATATATTAAAATTAATCTTTAGTAGTTCATTTATGTATATTAAAAACAATATGGGACCTAATACTGTACCTTGTGGTACACCGATATTTATTTTCCGGAAATCACTGAGATCATTATCTATTCTTGTAGCCTGAGTTCTATTACTTAAGTACGGCCGAAATAAATTTAAAACATTTCCTCTAATGCCTAGAGCATGTAATTTTGTCAGAAGAATATTATGGTCTACAGTGTCAAATGCTTTTTGTAAATCTAAAAATATACCTAAACATTTGTTTCCAGTATCTAATTCATTTATGATTTTCGTTGTGACCGTAAAAATGGCATCATCTGTTGACAGGTTAGGACGAAAACCGAATTGATTGTTAGATAAAAGTTTATTATTATTTAAATAATTCATCAGCCTATTCTTTATACATTTTTCTAAAATCTTTGAGATACTTGGTAGAAGGGAAATTGGCCTGTAGTTATTTAATTGGTTCTTATCCCCTGTCTTATGAATTGGTACGATTATAGCATTTTTTAAATATGTTGGAAATATACCTTGCGAAAAACATAAATTAAAAATGAGTCAGCGGTTTAGCTATGAAGTCAACAATTTTCTGTAGAGTTTTATTCGTAATACTATCTATACCAGCCGTCCGTTGAGTATTCTTGCAATGATCTTCGCCACGTGTGAGATCAGACTAATTGTTCTGTAATCACTACATTTCCTGGCTTTCTGTTTCTTTTCAAGAGCAACCATTGTGACGTCTAAAAAATCTTTAGGCCATTCTCCAGTTTCATAGATTTTGTTGATGAGTATGCAGATGACTTGGTAGTGTTCGCCAAGAATCAAAGACAACTGCAATACATGATGAACAGACTAGTGGAAACAGGAAGGAAATATGGCATGGAAATTAACATTGAAAAATCAAAAGTAATGAGAATATCAAAACGAGAGAAACCCTTGAGGATAACTGTCGACAATCAAGAACTGGAGAATGTGAAGCAGTTCAAGTACTTAGGAAGCTTGCTGACAAAGGATGCCCACTGCACGAATGAAATTCGAACAAGAATCGCCATGGCCAAAGCCGCATTCAACAAAAAGAGGACTCTACTGACCAGCAAGTTGAGCTTGGAACTAAGGAAGAAAATGGTGAAGTGCTACATCTGGAGCATTGCACTGTACGGAGCAGAGACATGGACCATGAGAAAGAGGGAGAAGAAATACCTAGAAAGCTTCGAAATGTGGTGCTGGAGGAGAATAGAGAAGGTCAAGTGGACAGAACGGGTGACAAATGACGAAGTACTGAGAAGGGTAGGAGAGAGGAAAATTATTCTGAATACAATTATTCAGAGGAAAGGCAATTGGATCGGACACATACTTAGACACGAGGGACTCATACATGATGTCATCGAAGGGAAGATCAAAGGAACTGCTGGAAGAGGAAGGAGAAGAATACAACATCTGGATGACATGTTAGATGGGAGGAGATACAGCAGATTTAAGGACGAAGCTGGAGATAGGGAACACTGGCGTCAGAAATTCTCCGTACGAAGACATGGACCTGCCACTAGGCAGAATACTAAATAATAATAATCTATACCTGGAGAAACACTAAGTTTTAATTTGTTAACAATATTAATTATCTCACTTTCGCTTATATATACACAAGATATCATTTTCCGCCACAGGACCCTGTTTCATAGAACTTTTACACTCATATTATTAGGAAATGCACAGTAATATTAGTTATTATTATTAGTCTTGTTTGATAAGAATATTATCTAATAATATTAGTTATGAGTTCAAGGCTCTAAATTTTTAGTAAATATTGGTAATATTACTAATAAACTCTTTCATAGACTGCAGAACTAATATAATTTACTGATAATATTAGGTGTTTTTCTATAGGCCTAAGTGTATTTGGGCTAATGAGTTATTCTCAAACCCATGTAATTCAGATTTTGTGATCTTAAAATTATAGAAAATGAATCAGTCTGATTTAATTATCAAAGGAATTTTGGTCATAACAAGTTTTTAAAGATTTGAGGTTAGATTTCAGTGCCTAAGCCTACTGCTATCTTGAATAAGTGCCTGGCAGATTTAGCCTATTCATTTCTTAGCGCTAGTTATTATTTGTTACATTTATGAAGATATATATGAGCCCCTTAAAGCCCAAGTGGTGTAACTCACATTACTGCTGTTCTGAGATATTTAAGGTTTTAGCTGTCACCAAATACATGTCTTTATGGACAGCATAAAATTGTGCTCCTGCCTACAGGGTTGCTATGCAAGTTATGACTTACACCATTTGCGCTATTAATAGAAGAACACTTTCTGAATAGGATCCTGACCATAACTAAAAAAAATCCAAAAACTGGAGTTACACCACTTGGGCTTTAAGGGGCTCATATATAGGCCGGGCTGCTTTAAAATAGTATTGACAAAAAGACTAAGAAGGAAAAAAAAACACAAAGAACAATCCCGAAACAATCTCCAAATTAAACAGCTGACTAATAAACTAATAATATCAGTGAAGAGATTTTATGAGTATTGTTGATATCTCTATGAAACAAGATTTTGTTAACTATTGAATAATATTATGAGTTATAATATTATTACAAATTTTACAAATTAAGTTTATTACAAATTAAAAAAAAAAAATACAAATTGATACAAAATTATTACAAATACAAATAATATACACACAATTTGTACAATTTGAAAAGAGTATTATTTGCCCCGCATGAGCATAGCTCGTGTTCAGGGTCAGTTCAGTCATACTAAAATTATATTTTGAAAATTATATAAAAAAAACATACATATTATAGTTTTAGGTAAAAAATAAGAATAAAAATAAATAATATTGCTTATATGAAATAAATGCATGAACAAAGATACGAAAAAATAAATTACAGTAACATAACAGAGTTACAAACAAAATACCCAATGTTAAAAATTAAAAATTCACAGTTGAGAATGATTAACATAAAAAAGTGGTAAAAGTACAATTACAAGTTAGATTTAATCAAATTGAGTACTCTTTTTTTAAACAATTTATTGTTTATTGGTATCAGATTAGGGTTTCTTCTAGTAAAATTGTTGTATAGCCGTGGTCCGAAATTTATACTATGCCTTAGACCTGCTTCTGTAGCACATTTTGGTTCGAAAAGAGGACAAGAGATATTATACCTCCTTGTATTATAGTAGTGATTTTGTGTTATGAACTTTTCATGATGTTTATGGAAATAATTTAATAAAGTGTAGGAGTATAATTGTTTAATATTCAATACGTCAAAATCTTTATATAAGGTTTTAGATGGATAGTCCATTGATTTTTTTAAACATATCTTGATTATTCTTTTCTGCAACAACGACAATGGGCGAAGTGCAGTCTGACATATCCCACCCCATCCTATTATTCCATATTGTATAACTGATTGGACTAAACTTAGATATATTAGTCTTAAAGTACTCTGTGGCATAATGTTTCTTAATATAACAATGTTTCTTATATTAGCAAGTTCTATGAAACAGGGCCCAGACTTGGCGAATACGAGGAAAAGCAAATATAACTCCATGTATTTTTAACAGGCTTGAGTAGCGATATCTTAATGCACAGTGTTTCCTCCCCGGCTATCTGTAAAATTCTCTGTGTTTACTTTAATGAAATGAAGAGCCCGAGGCTTCACTGTCCAACCCGTCATTTCAATGAAATAGGATGAAGACAGTGTTCCCTGAGTAAGAAAACAAAATAATGAGATTAACACTTCTTCTTTAACCGTTTAATTTATTCATTTATATTCATCTGGTAGTCCAGTGGTTAGAAAGACAAGTTATTAGCTTTATACAAGGGATAATAATAATAATAATAATAATAATAATAATAATAATAATAATAATAATAATAATCAGTGATGGGAAGTAATTGAGTAAAAGTAATCGGATTACAGTAACAATTCCTTTTTTGGTCCCATTTACTTGTAATCAGTACTTTTTAAAAAATGTAATTTATACTTGTAATTTACTTCTGGAAATAAAATTGTAATTGTTACAATTTAGTAGTCGTTAGTATTAGTATCATTCTCGTTTGCTAAATCGTCATCATTACTGTTTTTGCAACTAATATCCAAATTAGAGTTAATATTAACAAAAAGTTGCTCAATGTTTCCGAAAATATTCTCATTGATATGTTTTCTGTTTGTCTGTTCATTAATAATTTCGGCTTGTCCCCAAAACAAACCAAAAACAAGGAATTTTTAGGTACTGCCATTTCGAAAAGTAATTGTAATTGTAATTGTAATTTTACTGATTACTTTTTGAAAAAGTAATTTGTAACTGTAATTAAGTAAAATGTCTCTCAGGTAATTGTAATTCAGCCCAATTACTTTCTTTTTTTACTTTTCCCATCACTGATAATAATACATATTATAGTTGGAGCACTGGGTACGCTACAGAAAAACCAGGAAAACAATCTATCACAGATAATGGGAGAAGCACAGGTTTCCAAAATTCAAGAGATCGCCCTGCTCAACTGCTCACATTTTGAGGAAGGTGTTATAAGGACCAGACCCGTGAAGAATCTGCTCCTGAGGGAGCTGGAGGCAACCTGGAGCAGAATCTTAAATCCAGCCTCAACGCTGTGAATCTAAAAATTTTAAAAATAATAATAATAATAAAAAAAATAATAACATATTTATTTACATTTTTCATGAACATCGTGAATGATGCTATAGACTAATAATAATAATAATAATAATAATAATAATAATAATAATAATAATAACAACAACAACAATAATGATTAATTTTGTCTGGCGGAGTTAAAGCCACCTTCCACTCAACCAGAAATAAGTCATGGAAACTATTTTTTTCTTTTGAAAATGAGGGACTATTTATTATTATCACAACGGTTTACAATTTACACCTTAGATATCTGTCTTTAGTTTTAAAACGATAAAATTATGACGATAGACACTTGCGATTGGTTGAGATTCCACGTACAGACTACTTATACTGGATTGGTCAACTAATCCCACCATCCATGAATCGATTCGAGTTACCATGCTGTGACCAATGCTACCAAAGTTGCATATAAGACAAAGTTAACCTAATTCAGGTGAGCTAACAGCAGAACAGAATAAAAGCACACGAACTGGCTTGCACCGAATCGAAATTGCGTTTTTAATCAATGTACATTTCTATTATTTCAATTTCCAAACAATTTATGTTGTATAAAATAATGTGTTTTCATTCTGTTAAATGGTAGCATGTGACGTATGTCACTGCACGTTGATACCTACATTTCCAATAACGAGCTTACGTTTTATCAGATAAAATCGCATCCTCGTATTAACAGCAAGCATTTTATAGGATAAATGATCGTGATTGGTCTTTATCCGAGGAATTGCTAAACGTTATTGGCCAATATCAAACACGCGGCGTATGAGTCACAGTAAAATGCTGTAAAAGTGATATCCTTGTAATACTGCTCACTAAAGCAGTACGTCACTGCTAGTGGAGCCCTAGCCATAGAAAAGCATTACACAAAGTTTACCCTCTATAAAATGTTACACATCTCCCAATTCTGGAATTGCAAAGCAAACACGAAGTTCATAATCTCTTTTGTCGGTGATATACTCTAAACTCTACCTATTAATTTGTTAAAGTAAACACAGACTTTCGCTGAAACAGGAAAAATATTCACATTAAAGTATCGCTGCCGACGCGACGCCTGTTAAAAATTCCTGGACTTTTATTTGCATTTCGTTGTGTAGTTCCCCCAGTCGGAAGATAAAATTGATATCTTGTGTGTGTGTTTTTAAATAATTACTCAACCAGCTGAAACACCATCACATATGAAGTCACGTAAGTCACGTTTTCAGGCGAGCAAACTGGAAGTTTCGAGGCTCAAGTAAAAAGTTTTAAAAATCTATAATAATAAAACAAAGTGTCTGTCTGTCTGTGCGCGATGCCAGCGAAATCTACTGAACGCAGAGGTCTGAAATTTTAAACATAGATGGACTGACGGCTGGCCGAACGAAGACGGATTTTTAATTTTCGGTTTCGTTCGCGAGTTATGAGTAAAAAAACTGGTAGAAAACGTGATTTTTTTCGCTATCGAAGCACCAGTTTTCAGTAATACATTTCAATATTGTCAAATCAATAGCAGGTGGCGTTGCCTATTTTTGTCATACCTTGGAAAATAAAAGCATCGCGATCGCTTGAATTTTGTAAGCCCACCCTGGTCGATTCATTTGTTTATAACGTCAAGGCACGTAGGAATTTGAAATTTTCAATATAGATGGAAGAGAGATAATGAAAATAGGCCTAAATGGGCAAACAATCGATTTGGACGGAACTTACTATGCAGGAGTTTTCTGGGCCAGGAAACTCGAATCTGAGGTCTTTT
Source organism: Ectobius pallidus (assembly GCA_964059195.1). NCBI lineage: Eukaryota > Metazoa > Arthropoda > Insecta > Blattodea > Ectobiidae > Ectobius > Ectobius pallidus. The sequence continues at coordinate 216,271,646 of CAXKWD010000001.1, forward strand.
TCCCAGGCAACGCTTTCTAAACGTGGAATGTACTGCACGTGATTTAGGTGTTAATAAATATGATCTGACTATTATGCTCTTAATTTTTAATTTTTGAAGTAATTATCGCGGGCGAAGCTGGGGCCACCTGCTAGTGCAAAAATAAAACGTAGATTGTCGAATTGAAGTTACTCTCAACACTAATTAGTTTGCAAGCAATTTTCTAGGCACTGAAGACAAGTATAAAGCGTGCAGATTCACGAAACCACGGGATATTGTTTTTGATAAACATTAAATGAGAATATTGTAGGATAAAAATTCCTCTGACACCAGGATTCGAACCCGTGGTCTTCAACACATAACTTGGTAGCATTGTGATGTACGGTTATACGAATAGAGTCGATGGTAATACAGTTGTGAGTCAACTGCCGTTCAGAATGGATAGAAGATTTTATTTATGTGAAAATAGTGGATTATTATTGAATGACGCACACCTGTGGTAAGTTAGGTTGCCGGCACTGAGTGTAGGAAATCCATGTTTCCACAGTGATATTATGAACAGGAAATGAAAGAAAAAACACTATCGTAGAAAATAAGATATAACGAAAATTTGTAATTGTTTGAACTGGATTTCAGTCTGAACATTTATTATCCTTATCATCATCCTTATACAGTAAAACGTAGAACTTTCTACGTACTCTATGTACCTAAATAAAAAATAGTTGCCACTATTAAAAAACTAACCCATAGCCTATATTTCCGAAAAAATTCCTCTGACACTCTTTGCACGACACTCAGTTTGTCACACAATATACAAACCCATGCCGGACTGCAAAGAAAACAGTTAACACAACTATTACGCCCGTAGTTTATTTGTTGTACCATAGTCTATTTTAAGTAGGGGTTTCAAAGAGTGTTTGCTTACAGATAGAGAACACTGTTTAGAGAACTCTCACCACGGTAAAAAGAATCAGGTATCTACCAATCAGAGCTCTCCATTTAATCATTCTATTTTCTAATTTTCCTATTGGTCCCCTCACCCGTTCTAGCATATCCTGTATTTCCTATATATGAAACAGATATTTTCCAATACAGCTCATTTCTCCCAGAAGATGGCAGCGGAGATAGCTGTCGAAAGCTCGGAACCAAACCTCCAACTCATCCGGTTGGAAGCTTGCGAAATAATAATACATTATTGTTGTTGATATTATACTTACTCACTCAATGACAATAGACCATTCCTAGGCAAGCTAAAGGAATATTATTAATTTTATGGAACCCGAAGGTTCATTGCCGCATTACATGAGCCCGCCATTCAACCCTATTCTGTGCTAACTCCATCCAACCATCCCTCGCAAATCCGATTTCCCTTAAAACTATCGTAATATTGCCCTCCCACCTACGTCTAGGTCTTCCAAGTGTTTTTTCCCTTTCGGGTCTCCCAGTCAAACTTTTTGAGATATGTCTTTCCTCCCCCATACGTGCAACATGTCCATCCCATTTCATCCTCCGTGATTTAATTACCCTTACTATATCCGGTGAAGAGTACAGGTCATGAAGCTCGTCGTTATGCAGTTTTCTCCAGTCTCCATTTTCATCTCTCTTAAGGCTCGTGTCCACATGAGAGCTGAGAGTGCGAGAGTACTCTCAGATGGTGTGTCCACTAGAGAGCGCTAGTCGAATCCTGAGAGTAGCTGAGAGCAAAACTCGCGACATTACTCTCAGAACCATGTCCACTTGAAACAAAATCGCGCGAGTTTTCGTCTCGCATTTACAAACAAGATGGACGCACAACAATGTATTATTCGTTGTTAATATTAATGTAAGCATTTTATGAGGGCTTCCTGAATGCTTTTAAGTGAGTACATGCATTTAATTACTAAGCGTTTAGAAGAATTTCACAATCTAATATTGTCAGAATATCATCAGAACATCATGAAGTATTGGTGAATTCGATAGGCCCACAAATTAACTAAAAAGACATTGAAATGTGATATGAGATTCTTGTTAAATATAAACTAATTGTGACTTTGTGCCTTTCCGGAATCAAGCATGTGATTTTTAATTTATAACATGTCAATTATTCGAGTGGAGTGATCCTATCAAACTGCGAATCTAAACTCCGTGCATCTACATGAACGAATAGGTATACTATTTATCCTCTGCGTCCACGAAGACCAAGAGCCAAAAAAGTGTTCCTTGTTGATTGGTCCTTTAGCACTAGAGCAAAAGCATTTTGTGCGTCGCTGTTACATGTCTACTTTTATACGCAATAGACTCGTGTACGTCATCTTGGTCCCCTCAAAAGAATACAAAGACAACCACCAAGACTGATTACGCTATAGGCGCCGTGTTTCTAAACTTAATGAATGTAATGTAAAAATTTTATCATTGTTCAGTAATTCTCTTATGAACTTACTACATTATTTCATGATGAACATAATATGAACATTAAACGATACCGTATTATAATCTATTATCATTGAGTATTATTGGATTTAGATTTCGTTTTTAGAAAATATAACAAAATATTGAAGGCAAATTAAATAATTTTATCATATGGCTTGTTGGGCGTAATAGGCCTATACACATTATCCACTCTCAGAGAACTCTCAGCTATACGAAACAGATTGGTATAGTGCGAGCTGCTCTCGGAGATTGTTTGCAAAGGCGTGTCCACCTGCGAGTTGACTCTCTGAATGCCACTCTCAGCTACCTCTCAGACAGTGCTCTCAGACGCGTGTCCACATACCGAAATGGAACTCTCGAGAGTTTCTCGCACTCTCAGCTCTCATGTGGACACGAGCCTTTAGCCTTCTTACACACTAGCGTTTTTAGCAGCGCTTCTGAGTCGCGCTGCAAACGCTGTATTCTACTTTTGCATGTATTCAGATTGTAGCTATACACACTAGCGTCTCTACACGCCAAAGAAGCGCTGCTACGCAAGCAGGTGCGGCTCCCCGCTGCTAGCAGCTGCGTTTTGCAGTCGGTTTCCTTTTCACACGCAGCGTGAGAGAAGCGCGGCAGTTCAGTTTCAGAAGCCCTGAAGAACCGTGCCATTAGTTTTGACACAGAAGTATTTATTAATGAAGTGGATAAGTGGAGAAAATTTAATAGTTCATCAAAACTTGACAAGGACATTCTAAAATATTTGAAGAATTTATCATCATCTTGTCTCAATTCACTGTAATGTGTATAAAACTGACCATTTATTATCCTGACTTCTTTCATTGGATGCTCTCAATACTTGCGTTTACGTCTATATACCTTCTTCTTCTAATTAGCAACGCAAGTGCAAGAACTTTATTATAAGAACTTCTTCGTCCGAATTTATGACCAAGAAATGAGGCATTGGAGGAGCATCGCAAAGTAGCGCTTCCAAACGCGACTGAGAAGCGCTGCCTGGTGCTACTCAGAAGCGCTGCTAAAAACGCTAGTGTGTAAGAAGGCTTACGCTCAAATGTTTTCCTAAGCCCCCTGTTTTCGAACACTCAGATTATGTCCATCCCGAAGAGTAAGGGGCCATGTCTCACATCCATATAATACAACCGGCAGGATAAGTGTCTTATAAATTTTTATTTTAGATTTCTGGACAGATGACGAGAAGATAAGATTGTTGTTATTATTATTATTATTATTATTATTATTATTATTATTATTACTATGAAAGATAGTTGAGTACCCACCCACTAACGTGCAGCATCCCTTTCATTACAACAAACCCGCTTTGTAACGTGATAGTAGACCTACACATCTTACGTAGGCAATTTTTGCTGACAATATTCCTAGAAGTCAATAACTCCCTTATTCTTCTGTTGAGTGTCACCTTTAAGTACTAGGAAAACGTGACTGTAGAGTTAAAAAATACCGGCGACATAAGAAGCTTTTCCCAACTATTTCAAAACAAAAACAGAGAGAAAAATATGTGGAGAACACTCTATAGTAGAAGAGAAACATCTTCCTCTATTTTTACTTGACTTTGTTCTCCTGAAAAGAACAGAAATCAAGCGGCAAAAGTTTGTTTAGAGAGTAAGTAGGTCACTCGAATCCAATTCCGGAGCCGACCAGCAGCAATTTCTGTGTCACTAACTGTATCAACTGACACATTTACTGTCTTCATCTGCCATACAGCCCACTTGAAAAACTGCCCCGTCGTACAGAATGTTCTGTATTACGAGGCGGGTCCAGAAAGTAAGTTTTCCTGGGACCGTTTACAGAAATAAAACACAATTTAAAGGAAATATTAATTGCAACATACACAGCAAGTGTTCAGCAATTTTTAACAAATTCGCCACCGGAATTATAGCCTACCGTGGGAGCAAGTTTTGAATACCTGTGTCGTAGAAGTCTGCCGCTTGCGATTTGAACCATTTCCTCTTCTCTGTCATTTCTTTTTCGTTAAATCTCTATATATATAAAAGGCTTTGTCCTGACTGACAGGAATCAACGTAGAGCCTAAACTATAACAGGTAGAGACTTGGAATTTTGACAGTACCTTCGTTTCATAATGTAGGTGCTCACTAAGAAAGGATTTTGAAAAATTCTTATTTTAAATGCCAAAAATCAAATGTTTTTGAGAATACTTAATCCCTTCTTACACAGAATTATCGAATCCGAATCACATTTGACATTAAAACATATTGTTGCCAGTGGGTTTCAGATGGATTTGGAATTAAATTAAACGGAAGTTTGACAATTACAGTTGGCTTTGTCTATTTTTGTCATACCTTGGAAATTAAACTTTCGCGATCGCTTGAATGTTGTAAGCCCTAATATGGTCAAACATTGTTTTATTTGGACGAAACTCACTATACAGGGGGTTTCTGGACCAAGGAACTCGAATCTGAGGTCGCTTTTACCAGCCGATGCTATCTAATCGTGGTATGTAGTCCACGTGATTTAGGTGTTAATAAATATGATTTAACTATTATGCACTTAATTTTTAATTTTTGAAATAATTATCGCGGGCGAAGCCGCGGGCACATGCTAGTTATATATATTTAAAAAAATACTTATACTGAAGATATTTGAAAGATCCTAGATTATGTTGTTCACATGATATTAACAAACACACAAAAATAATTACTCAGAAATATCTATATTTGTGGAAGTTATCAGGGAAACGGCTGTTCAGTGCATAAAACGTGGCAGCCATTTTGAAACGATAATTATCCGTAACTGTAACAGTTTGATTAATTTTGAAAATAGTATGCCATTGTAGAAATGGTCAATAAAGAGTATGTCAGATTGCAAGACTGGAGAGCAATTCATTGCTGAGAAAAAAAAAAAAATGAAATTCACATATTTCTCACCAATGAATTTAATCGAAAGCTGTATGTCCCCCTTAATACAATAAATAATCAACCCTGTATCAGGAAATGAACTCTCTGCATTAATGATTTGTGGTATAAGGTGGTGCATTTTGGGTATAAATCTAAGTAATTTCGTAGTTTCGTAGCGGATAGTAAAGCGTGTGAGTGACCCTTCGTAGTAAATTCAGACTGGAGAGATGAATTATTTTTCATGCGATATTTGCGGTTAAGACCCTCAATACAAGTGTGTAAGTGTCGGTACAGACGACTTCCATCTGGAATGCTAATCGCACTGGGGCTGGGAGATCTAAATCCTGTGCAATATTTCATAAGGGTGCAAATGGATGTGGTTATGGACCATTGCAGCTAAAATTACTCTCCCATTGAACGGCGTGGAGAATGGAGTTTAATAAGGGGTGAAAGCGGAGGCGTAAAAATAGTTAGAAAGCTTTGTGCAATGATGTGTGCAAGAACCGGACAACAGTCGTTAGCGGGTCATACAGGCGATACCAATTATAGCTTTCACTTCCATATTGATCTTGTGACAACCTCCTGTCAGCTAAAAATACTTCTAAATTGCACGCTATGACACTAGGAATATATGGCTCGAAAAAGTGTTTTATTCACTCTCAATAAATATTCGACAATCATATCTATAATAATAAAAGGAAGTGTTTGTCTTTCTGTCTGTCTGTCTGTCTGTGCACGATATCTAGCGAAATCTACTGAAAGCAGAGATCTGAAATTTTAAACGTAGATGGACTGAAGGGTGGGCGAATGCACTTCAAAGCCGGATTTTTAATTTTCGCCTTCGTTCGCGAGTTATGAGTGAAAAACTGGCAGAAAACGTGATTTTTTTTTTTTTCGCTATCCAAAAATCAGTTTTCAGTAATACATTTCAATTGTCAAATCAGATGCAGGTGGCTTTGCCGTTTTTTGTGTGTCATAATTTTGAAATAAAAGAATCGCTTCATTTTGTAAGCCAGCCAGGTGATTCATTTGTTTATAATACCAAGGCCCGCAGACATCTGAAATTTTCAACATAGTCGGAAGAGGAATAATGAATATAGGCCTAAATGGGCAAACATTGTTCGATTTGGACGGAACTTACTATGCAGGGGTTTTCTGGGCCAGGGAACTCGAATCTGAGATCGTTTTTCCCAGACGGCGCTTTCTAATCGCTGAATTTACTTCAAAACCTGATTTTTAACTGTTTCATTAATTATTAATCGGTTTGTTTAGGCCCATGAATGTTTCGCGTGCAAGTGTTAATAAATATGTTTTAATTATTTTGTTCTTAATTTTTAATCTTCCAATTAATTATCGTGAGCGAAGCCGCGGGGATCTGCTACTTGAGTTATAAACGAAAAAATTTTACGTGAAATATTTGCATATTTTATCTACCCTTAGTATATTCCAGCACAGTCACGGCTACATTGCAGTGATGTGCATTCAGTTGTCTCAGCCTCATTTAAAGTCTGAACATAAATCGATGAAAATCATGTTTACCTTTACAATTTTTATGATTGGTTTTTAAGTCTCACAAGTCTACACACATATGCCTGCTTTATAATGTTCAACTCAATAAATCCTATATCTTTGTTAACAGGTTGCCTTGGCAGTGCGTTCAGGAGAAAAAAAACAGTCTGGTTCTTATACAGAGTGTTAATGAATAACACTGAAGTATTTTACCTGTGTATAGGGGGAACATAGAAAAGCAACTTTTACTAGGAATTTGCTCTATGGATTAAATTTTTCCTGTTGTAGCATAAAATCTTCAAGGGCATCTCCGCCACTGACTTCTAACATTTGAAAAAATGCAAAACAAATGAACTTCGTGGTTAACTTTGTAGTTATGAATAATTATAATACTAATAATAATAAAAAAACTAGTACAGTGGGGGCCAGTCATGTGATTAGTATGTAAATTTTGCAGATTATGGAAACACTAAATTATAATATAGCTGATGAATGATTAAGAATCAGTGAAATAAAATAAATATACCAGGTGATTATATAATAGTTGAGCATCTGGTATCATATTTAATCTATTTCATTGATCGAGCTCACCGGTATTAAACATGTATTTTAATAACGGTTAAGAATAAGGTTTTTACCGATTACTAAAAAAGGCATGACGTCAATTAAATGATCATTTTAACCCTATTTCACTTCATTATTGACTTATGAGCACCAAATTGTAATGATTGTAGCATGCACATTTTACGTCAAAGAGCAAAAATCTCCTAATAAAAGTTGCTTGTCTATGTCCCCTCCATACACAGGTAAAATATTTCGGTATTATTCATTAACACTCTGTATAGTAGATAGCCTAAATGCAATTCATTATGTTGATAAAAAATACGAGCCTAATCATTGTGTTAACTGTTTTCTGTGCAGTCCGGCAAGGATTTATAATTTGAGCGAGAAACTCATTCAAGAGTTAATTTTAACAAAGACAGTCGGTATCAGTGATTTCATCCCGAGCTGCATTGTATTCTCACAGCTACTTCTAGACGAGAAAACTGCAGCTACATCTAACTAACATCTGCTGGAGTAACTGCAGGATGGACACAGAGAAGTACAATTCCCAGGCGAGAAACAAACCAGGGAAGTAATCGCCTGTCCTCATTGCTAATTCATGCGTTTTCTTTTCAAACAACACGCTGGGCTTGCTATCCTAGTTCTACTGATAACAAGCTTATCCAGTTTAACAGCCACTGAGTCGAATCAATGCTGTAAAGACATACTTTGCTTCAATAGACAGACATAAGCTTGGAGACCACTGTTTCATTTCCTGCGCCCTTTTACACTCATATTATTAGCAAATACATAATATTAGTTATTTTAGTCTTCTGTTTCATAAGAGTATTTTCTATTAATATTAGTTATGGTCCACCGCTGTGGCTCAGGGGATGCGTTCAATCCTCTCACGCAGCGGGCCCGGGTTCGATTCCTGGTCGGGACAAGTTACCTAGGTGAGGTTTTTTCCGGGGTTTTCCCCTCACTTGTGAAATGTAACAAATGTCAGGTAACTTTAGGCCCTTGTGGTCCCCGGATATCATCTGGCCGTCACTATCATCTTCATCCTCGCCTTGTTCTGAATGAGTGTGTGTGTGTGAATGGTGTGTATCGTCCTATGTGTTCGTGTTGTCTCGGAGGTGGCCCCGCGTTGGGCTGATCACTCATCCGGGGAGGCCCTCCATGTCCTTGTCTGGTCAAAAAGTATGTATGTAATCCAAAGGTCGCGGCCCTGTAAGGCCCGGGTGGCTTGGGTCGCTTAAATCCTAAAAGGGAGAGGTAAAACTACGAAGAAGAAAGAAAGAAAATATTAGTTATGAGTTCACAGCTCTAAATTATTGCTTATTATTGTTAATAATATTAGTAAACTGTTTCACAGACTGCAGAACAAATATAATTTACTGATAATATTAGGCGTTTTCCTATAAGTGTTTTTGGACCAATAACTCATTCTCAAACCCATGTGATTCAGATTTCGTGATCTTAAATTTGTGGAAAATGAATAAATATTTTAGATAAAAGGCTTACATTCGCTATCAAAGGAATTTTTGTCATAAGCTTTTAGGATTTAAGGTTAGATTTTAGTACATAAGCCTACTACTATCTTGAATAAGGGCAGATTTATTCATTTCTTAGGGTTAGTTATTATTTGTTGCATTTATGAAGATATATCTAGGCCGTGCTGCTTTGAAATAGTATTGACAAAAAGACTAAGAAGGGAAAAAAATAGAAACAACAATCCAGACATAACTTCTAAAACAATCAGCTGACTAATGAACTAATTATATTATTGAAGAGATTTTATGAGTAGTGTACATGTCTGTATGAAACAAGATTTTGCTAACTAATGCATAATATTATGAGTTTGGTTATACAGGGTGTTAATGAATAACACCGAAATATTTTACCTGTATATAGTGTGAACATAGACAAACAACTTTTATTAGGAGATTTTTGCTCTATAGATTCAATTTTTCCTGTTACAGCATAAGATCTCCCAGGGCATGGCCGCCACTGGCTTCTAACATTAGAAACAAATGCAAAACAAAGGAACTTCGTTGTTAACACTGTAGTCAGTAGTTATGAATACAGACTAAGTGAATGACGACTAATGCAGTAGTGGCCAGTCATGTGAATAGGTCTGTAAATTTTGCAGATTGCGAAATCTCTAAATTATGATATAGCTGTGGATGAATGATTAAGAATCAGGTTTTAATCGATCACTAGGAAGGGATGAAGTCTATTTCGCGTAATTATTGACTTATGAGCACCAAATTATGACTTGAATGCCCTGTAGCATACACATTTTACGTCATAGAGAAAAAAAAAAAATTCTAAAAAAAGTTGCTTGTCTATGTACCCTCTATAAACAGGTAAAATATTTCGGTGTTATTCATTAACACCCTGTATAAAATATAGTACATACTTGGCATAACAGAGGATGTCACACAAAAACTCTGCCGGAACATATTGAAAGATTCCTTAAATATATTGCATAATCATTCATATGGCATTTTTATACTTTAAACTTTCAATTATATCCTTATGCTTGTAGCAAAATGTACAACTTACATTTTTCTTGATGTCGGTGGGAGTAGAGACGTGAGGCAGTAGTCGTCAGTGTTTGTTGCTATGATGAGAGGTAGTTTTGTCGTGTAAATCCACGTAATTTTGGAGCGTGTTGAATTAAAACAACGCTAGCAAGTAGGAATGTCTTCAGACGCTTATTTGCATGGAACCCAGCTCAATCTGAGGCTGTGTTCAAGTTACCGGTGTAACCACGTTATGCCCCTCTCATAATGAAATGCTCTCCTCACTGCTATACAGGGCTAAGTCGCTCCAGGGAACTCAGATTCCACGTTACATTAGGTGAAATTAAAATACCGATTATTCGTGCAGGGGTTTTCCTTCTTTTTGAAGTGAAACTTCTTTAGGCGCGCTAGGAGTAAATCGAGAGCTAACCCAAAGTTGCGTTACGAAAAAAATTGTCACGAAAGTAGCGGGGCTGTGACATACTGCACAGAAATGAAATTAAAAATTAAAAACCAAAATTCCAAAATTCAAAACCGAAATCCAAAATTAAAAAATCTAAAAATCCAAAATAAAACAATCGAAAATCCAAAATAAAAAAAATTCAAAGATCCAAAATTTAAAAATAAAAAAATCTAAAATTTAAAAAACCCAAAATTAAAATATCAAAAAAAATCAATGATCCAATATTTAAAAAATCCAAAATTCCAAAATAAAACAATTCAAAGATTTAAAATTAAAAGAATAAAAAATTCCAAAATTAAAAAGTCCATAAACCCAAAATTTAAAAAGTCCAAAAATCCAAAATTGAAAAAACCTATAATCCAACATTGAAAAAAATCAAAAAATCAAAAAAAAATCCAAGTTTTACTTCTGTCGCGTGGCGTTCCACACACCCGACCTGATGCAAAGCGTTTACCGGCAGGGAATTTCTTCACGGGACCAAACAAACGAAAGTCCGACAGTGCCAGGTTTGGACTGTATGGAGGATGCTGGAACACCTCCCAACCAAATTTGATTTTCTCAGGAACAGCTGCAGCAACATGGGGCTGCATGGGACGTTTATTTGTTTGGTCCCATGAAGAAATTTCTGGCCGGTAAACGATTTGCGTCAGATGTAGGAGTGAAAACAGCAGTCCGAAGAAGTCTATACTCCAACCGAACAGACTTTTATGAACAGGGTATTTTGCAACTGGTATCACGATGGGAGAAATGTGTTGAGAAACTTGGAAGACTATATAGAAAAATAGACAAAAGATGTCCCTTCGTGTGAGCATTTGTTTGTAATTGTACCTATTAAACTTTTTGTAATAAAAATTACTGTGCGTTACTTTTCGATCCACCCTCGTAGTATATATCTCTCTAAATTTTCCTCCTCAATGTGGACGCAGTGTTAGAATTTATGTAAGATTCCAGGCGATTGTGTTGAGTCCCGTGAATTATAAGGGAGACAGAGACTTGGCAACATGTCCCTGTGGTCTGCTTCCCTCGGGAATTCATTACAGAGACAATTTATTCTGTATGAAAGACAGCTAAGGCGCTTTGCCGTATTCAAATCCTGTAGCCATGGTAACTGACCACACTCATTACCAGGTAAGAGGTTTACCGTGGGAGCTACCACGTGCCCAAGCCGGCAGATTAGCGACAAAGCAAGTCTTACTCTATAATATGTTATTACTACCAAGGGGCCGAGTACCAAGAAACTAATGAAGCGCCGTTTGATACTTAGTGAAGATAATTCCCACGTGCACGCTCTCAGCCAATGAGTAAGCTTATAAATGCTTATTTCACCAATGACAATGAGACTGCACTGTTACCGCAGTAAAAAGAATATGTAATAACAGCTAAGAAATACTGAATAAGAAAACTACTAGCAAACCCGTAAGAAATTCAACCTTCCCTTCCACCACCCACCCATAGAATAGCTATTTATGTATCAAGTACGCAAAATAAAGCTTTAGTGGACGAATGTAGTATAGCGGCCGAGCCGTAAGGCAAGTATTATTGCACTTAGGCTACAACAGGTATGGGCAACCTTCGGAAAGATTCGGGCTAAACTTTACGATATTTATGAAGTCGCGGGCCGTAGATAATAGGTAGTTGTGAAAAAGTAATCATGATACGGTTTTTTATATTTATAAAGTATAATACTAAAGTTACATGAATGAGAACAATATCGAACTGATTAGGCATTTACTTACAATTAGCAGAAATTCATGAAAAACTTGAGCTTTAACTTTAAAAACAAGATAAATAATGTTGGCATCAATCCCACTAGGCCACTAATATACAAGCGCAGAGTGTTTTCCAAATTTTCATCTGTAAGTCTGGTTCGATACTTTGATTTAGGCCTATTGCAGCATTTTTCTAGCGCTGACCGGAAGGAACACCCTCGTAGTTCAGGCTTTTGTTTCCCCCTCTCACTCTCTTGTTGGCGAGAACCGAAAATATTTACTTTTTCGAGGGCGATTTTAAAATGTTCCGCGGGCCGGGCGTTGTCCATATATGCTTTAATGTTCCGCGGGCCGGATTAAAAGTCGGGGCGGGCCATATCCGGCCCGCGGGCCGGGCGTTGCCCATATATGGGCTACAACCGGTGCATCCATGGTAAGCAATGCTTCTCTTATGAACCGAGATGTGAGAAGTTGTTGGCTTATATCTGTGTTATATGATGAAGTAGGCTACCGTGTTTTGTGAAAAACCCTGGTAAAGTTTCTGATTACCATAAAGAAACATGTTGGCTTAAATTTGTTGTTTTATTACCAATTATATGCTAAAATCCATGCTAAAGTTGGTGTGACTGGTCAATGCCATCTGGATTTTGTTTATAGATTGCCATGACGATTTTAGCTTCCAAGGCCGATAAAATTGCACTGCAGTATCATGTAAATTTAGCGGCATAGGTCGCTAAAATGAAATTTCCCGGGGTGTTGCCAGTCCGACAAGCAGCTGTTTTAGAGAGCGTATACTATAAAAATATGATTGTCTTTTTTTTGGGGGGGGGGGCTGTTGAAATTAAATAATCGGTGAAGATATATGTCACGGGTAAAGGTAGAAAACCGGATAAACCTAACGGGTAATGTGCGCTTTATCCGATCAGTTTGGGACTTAAGTGACTCTTGAAAATGCTAAATTGAGTTGTCAATGAGTAAACACAGAATTTGGTCAACCTTAATTTTTCTCAACTAATACAAAACGTACAGCGATGACTAAGGTATCGGTTTTCTGTTTCTAGGGTAAGAACAGTTCAATATTCATACGTTAGCTTATAATACACGTCATAAAGTTGGAATAATGCTTTCCTCAAGTCTGTAGTGGCAAAATCAATTAAAAGAGTGCAGGGAGGCAGGGAGGCAGGCCCTGGAGTGCAGGTTACCCTCCAGTGGCCACCACACCGCCCCTATGTTCCGCATCACTAGAGCGGCGCCAGCGGCTGCTGTCTGTTTTCATTCCTGCTGATACCGCTCTACATCACTCTCTTTCTACCCGATATTTACAAAAAAAAAAAACAAAAAAAAAACAAACAAAAAAAAAAAAAAAAAAAAAACACAATTTCATCACATGTATATACTCCGCATTAACAACGCTTTCATCCTGAGCATGCTCGATATTAACAACCTTCAGTAATTGCGAAACTTATTTGTAACACGAAGCAAGCGCTGGAACTTGAAATAAAGCAATAATGTTCTACTACACGCTCTGTAAAACAGCAGCATGTCGTACTGTTAACAGGCCGAAAAGTAGCACTTTACCAGCCTAGGCCGGTAAAATCGTCATGGCAACTGAAAAATTTAGATCGCAGTGACCAGTCATAGCCTATCAACCATAACATGGTTTGAAACAAAATACTTACGAAAAAAAAATATAAAAAAAAAAGATTTAAAAAATACTTATACTAAAGATATTTTAAAGATCCAAGATTATGTTGTTCACATGATATTAACAAACACACAGAAAAATAATCACTCAGAAATATCTATATTTGTGGAAGTTATCTGGGAAACGGATGTTCAGTGCATGAAACATGGCAGCCATTTTAAAACAATTACCCGTAACCGTAACAGTTTGATTAATCTTGAAAATAGTATGCAATTGTAGAAATAGTCAATAGACAGTATACAAAATTTCAAAACTGTAGAACAATTCGTTTCTGAGAAAAAAAAATAATGAAATTAACATATTTCTCACCAATGAATTTAATCGAAAGCTGTATGTCCCCCCTTAAGAAATGAAGAGAATGACAAAGAGGCAGACATGGTTCAAATCCCAGGCGGCAGCCTAGGATACAGGTGTTCAAACGTTGGTCCTACGGAATGAAAAAGTCTCAATTCCGGTGGCGAATATGTTGAAAAATCGCTTAGTACTTGCTGTATCTGTTGCAAACATTTCCATGAAAATGTATTTTGTTTTCTGTAAACGGCCCCAGGGAAACTTACTTTATGGATGACCCTCGTACCAGGGTTGGAATGTTTAAAACAAGTGTTTAAAACATGTTTAAAACATGTTTAAAACAAGTGCTTGTGTTTTTTAAGTTTGTTTAAAACGATTTATATATATATACTACCCGCGCGCCATATCTTGAGCGCTGGATTTACGGGGAAGTGAGGGTCGGGGGGAACAAAACATAGCTATTCCTTCAGTCTTTCTGCAGTGTTGTCAACTAAAGAAATAACGTTTCAGCAGAATCGCGCGTATGGTATTTTATGTAGTGACTTTAATATACAACGATTTGAATGCAGTCCAATAATATAACGTGGTGACGGTATTGCGTAACAATTAATTACACGTCATAAGCCTTTGGTCATCAAATAAGAATATTATGCATAATATAGGCTCAATATTTTTACACTGGGTGACTAATTTTAAGCATAAAGAAGAGTCTTAGCAGAACATGCTTCACCATTTCGTGTTTTAAAACGTAAGAGAGGTAAGGGATCTAAAAGTGGAGAAAGCTATAGGCCTAATTTTAAACGTATTTAATACAAATTGTGAAAAGTTCGCTCAACTTTCAGTCCATGAAATTGACATCAGAGTTCACGGGATCGTCAGAAATTAGCACATACGGAATTCTTAAACAGGTGAGGAAAGTGTTGGATGTACAATGAAGTGTTTGTGAAATCAGCAGTTCGAAAGATTGTATTTTTCCCCATAACTCGATGCGTCAGAAAAGATAATGTCAATAAATAAATAAATAAGAATCCTGAGACAGAATGAAAACTTAGTATTGAAGCCACTAGATGTCAGGGTGTATAGCGTACTTCGTGTTTCAATGTTGTCAGCTTAACCTACGAAGTTGAACGAAACCTACCGAATGAGGACTAGGGAGCCGAGCGCTCAAGAAATCGCGCGCGGGTAGTATATATATAATAGGCCCTATACATTAAAATGGTTGTTTTAAACAAAATGAACAATTTAAACTTTTTAAAAACAAACAACATTGTTGTTCACATAAAAAACGTTTTAAACAAAAAACAAAAAACCTTTTTTTGTTCTTTTTAAAAAAAAAAACATTTTTTTTTTTTCCAACCCTGCCTCGTACTATTCTGACTGCCTATTATCTGGATAGCTTGTGCATCTGGACTCACCGCGAATTTCACGGTCACGAGCAGGTCTCACGGTTTCTTCTGCAATGTCGCCTGTCTCTCCCATGTCTCCCCTCCCTATTACCTTGAATCTGACAGTTTCACCGCATGTCTAATAGGAAGAGTTTTGCTTTAAGTAACTTCAAAGTTCTCTTCCCTCATGCAAGCGCGTCTGCTGAAGAGTTTCTCCACTTCATAATGAGTTGTGTGGAACTCTAAAAGCCCCAGCCGTAGGGAAAAGACGACCAATATACAAGAATATTCTGACAGAATTGTTTGCTTTTACCTTCTGCAATGTCGTCAAGCGCATGCGACAGTAGGTCTACAGTCTAAGTTCAAACAAAAGCGATGCGGAATGTCATTACTTTTTTAAAGTATTAATGTAAAAAAGCGGATTTTGTTTTATTTACTATACATGATTTTTAAAATTACTACAATTTTTACTAATATAATGAGAACTGATGTCCTTTCGATGCCTGCAGGAATGTTGGATTGGAAATAAATACAGAATAAACTAAGTAGCCTACATGGTCAACAAACGTCAAAATAATGCTCTACAAAATATTAGAATTGCCGGTAAATTCTGCGAACAAGTGAAAAATTCAAATATCTGGGAGCAATAATTACAGACACAAATAATATTACGGTAGAAGTTAAGTGTAGACTGAAATCAGGAAACGCTTGTTTTTATGAGTTCAGAAACTCTTTATTTTCTCGTCTCCGGTCCAGAAATCTAAAAATAAAGATTTATAATACAATTATCCGCCGGTTGTATTATATGGATGTCACACATGGCCGCTTACTCTTCGGAAAGAGATTGTTTCAAAACAGGATGCTCAGGAAAATATTTGGACCTAAGAGAAATGAAAATGGGGACTGGAGGAAACTGCATAACGACGAGCTTCATGATCTGTACTCTTTACTAGATATAGTAGGGGTAATTAAATCACGTAGGGTGAGATGGGCTGGACATGTCGCGCGCATGGGGGAGGAAAGACATATCTGAATAATATTCACTATCTATCCTAATATTGTCCTCCCACCTGCGTCTAGGTCTTCCACGTGGTCCTTTCCCTTCGGGACTCCCAGTCAATACTTTTGAGATATGCCTTTCCTCCCCCATGCGCGTAACACGTCCACCCCATTTCATCCTCCGTGATTTAATTACCCTTACTATATCTGGTGACGAGTACAGATTATGAGGCTCATCATCATGCAGTTTTCTCCAGTCCCCATTTTCATCTCTTTTAGGTCAGAAAATTTTCCTAAGCCCCCTGTTTTCAAACACTCTCAGATTATGTTCTTTCCGAAAAGTAAGTGGCCATGTCTCACATCCATATAATACAACCGGCAGGATAAGTCGCATAAATATTAATTTTTAGATTTCTGGACAGAAGACGAGAAGATAAGAGTTTTGAACTACATAGATTTTAGAAGAAGAAATTAAGCGATATCGTTCAGCTTTTAGCTGATTCTTGATGTTAACGCTATCTTACTCCGTTCTATTCGATGGAAGTCACGAGCAGACAAATTGGAGATGTCATTATTGCTTCTGTAACAACGGAAGCTTCTGCCTTAATAAGAGAAACGTGAGGAATGGGTTACAAGCTAAATACACGCAGTAAATGCTACGCCGTGCTTTGGGCAGAAGGCAACTTCTCCGCCGCAGCTGTGTTGCAGGCAGTCCAGTCACATGGCTGCAGGCGTCAGCGACGCTTTGCAAAAAATTAAAACTTTTCGACATTTCCCGTCCCTCCTCAGTACTAGGCTGAATATATTCAACAATTCTAACGAAATGAGAATAAATAGAAAGTTTTCCTAGCAACTTTAATAATATTTTGAAATATATAATGCAACTTAAACTTATCTCCTCGTTTTAAAAAATATATAAGACAAATAAATAAAAATTATATAAGGCAATATTATATTGCCGGTTGTATCATAAGGACATGAGACACGGTCGCTTACTCTTCGGGAAGAACATAATCTGAGTGTTCGAAAACAGGGGGCTTAGGAAAATTTTCTGACCTAAAAGAGATGAAAATGGGGACTGGAGAAAACTACATAATGACGAGCTTCATAACCTGTACTAGTCATCGGATATAGTAAGGGTTATTAAATCACGGAAAATGAAATGGGCTGGACATGGGGGAGGAAAGACATATCTCAAAAATATTGACTGGGATACGCGAAGGGAAGAGAACACTTGGAAGCCCCAGATATAGGTGGCAGGACAATATTAGCATAAATTTAAGGGAAGTAGGACTAGCGAGGGATGGTTGGATGGAGTTAGGACAGAATAGGGTTGAATGGCGGGCTCAGGTAAATGCGGCAATGAACCTCTAGATTCCATAAAACAGAAAAAAAACTTGAGCATTTTATAATATTGAGATATTCAGTCTTGGAGCAATGTTCCAGAATTGGTAGCCTACATGTACGCGTTAAAAATATACTACAGAAAATACTATCGTACCGGTAATCAGAGCAAAATGCTTTCGGAAAATTGGCCGGCTAAAATTACATAAAAATTTGAGCTCCTGCGTTACCAGACTTATTACCCACTTATTTGTTATGAACTCAAGCGCCAGAATAGTTGGTAATCACTTCTTTTTTTTAACCTAAGGAGGCTGACAAAGAAAAACTTAAATTTTTCAATGGAAGATTTTCAAAAAATTGATTTCCTTGACTCTTCTTACTGGTCCATTTGCAAGGCTGTTTCCTAGGTTTCATTGATCTCTGTATTACATCGCAAATGCCGACTTGGATTGTCTTTTCAGTTTTACGTGCAAAAGTATCGACTTGGGTGTCATAGAGTAGCTGACTTTCCCCTACACGACCGAAATTTTTACTAGGTTTGCCATATCCTCCCTGCCTGTATTATCTTCATTAAGGTTACCCGACTCTCTCTGATTCTTCCCTATACGTCACAGTTCTTGACTAAGGTTGGTCAATTCTCCTCTCCACGTCACAAATTTTACCTGGGGTTACCCTACTCTTTCCTAAGGCCGTATTATCCGTAAGTGTGACTCGGATTGTCAAATTTTCCCTATTGTCATAGTTTGCCATTCTTTCCCCTGTACGTCACAGATCTTGTCCTAGGTTGCCATCCTTTCCCCTATACGTCACAGATCTTGACTGCACTAGGAGATGGGATGCAGGTGTCGCATGAATGGCAATGAAGAGAAGTCACTCAAGCAAATCCTCGCTATTACCGGCTACCCTGTCTTACCCTAAGCCAGCGCACTATAAAAATAACTTGAATTAGGTTACACATAATGAAGTCTGCAGTATATGTCCCAGTGGCGTTACTGTTCACAATCTGAATACATTGTTCCTCTCCTTTCTTTTTAGTTGTTACTACGATTAGAATAGATAACATTATTATAGCAATGCATAGGTGAATTTGTTTTATGAAATGTGTGTTTAATATTTTTAACCCAGTTCAATTACTGTTATTGGTCATTTTAACTCAAGTCGCATAAAACTGAAATGTCGAGCTACGAGGTATTTCTATTATTTTACTCAAATTTATCTAAATATTCAAATTGTAATAAAGCTGTTTCGTGACACACATTAAGGTGATCGAAAAGACGTACTCAAATCGCTGGATATATCACAAAGAAATACAAAACTTGAACGCGAATTTCTCCACTTTAAAATTTTAAGAATTTAACTTAGGCTACACAAAACTCCCAGATAACAAGCTTATATTAGGCGAAATACTTCCACAATATTTAATATAACATTCTGTTAGAAACAACTTGGTGCCAAATATACCTGTGTTCAATCCCAAACCTTTCCGCAGTGCGTATGATGTGGAGGGATATGACACTATTGATAGTGGTTCGTCCGTCAGATTGGGAAGTTAAATCTGGCGGTCATATTGGTGTCTTTTGACAATAGTAGGGTAATGGCAAGACCGGGTTTCCCCTCTACCCTTCCTCCCCTCATTATCATCACCCATACCCTACACTACACACACCCTTTTCTTCACATCTTACACTACTGTCAGTTACACATCACCATATAATGTGGCCCGCCGAAGTAGTATTTAACTCGAAAATGGACCTCACTATCGACATCTATCCGCCTTAAGGGTATATGTACGTGAAGTACCACAAAAATATAAAAAAATGCAGGTTCTAAAATGTTAAAATTTTACAAGAAAATGAACTCAAAAGTGGACTAAAATTACAGGATCCTATAAGAAGGCTTACTAGAACATAACTAGCTGATAAAAGTATAAAAAATTGACAAAGTTATTTTTAAATTACATGTTTTATAGGAGCATGAAAAAAATTAATTCAGATACACTCATCACTTCCTGTAGAGATAGCATTTTTCTGGTTTCTCTGACACCTTTTATTTTTTTAATGCATATAATAAACATATTTTTCTACAAAGTAGACTACTTTTATACATCTAAAGTTATTATTTTTAATGCAATTAATTTTTATATATCGCATATAAAATATCTTGAAATTTGATCAATATTTCATGACACATTTTCTTTAATTTTATACCTATGGGCATCATTGTAGTCTACTTTATGCATATATGCATGTAAAATTAGTGTAAAAAATTTCAGCCTTCTATCTCTAATGGTTGTGGAGCTATCTAACAATATGTGTGAAAAATAAGATTTACCGGGAAATTCAATTTTAAGTTCGTAGTGAATAGTAGCTCAGAGCACATAAACATATTTAAATGTCCATTTAAATGGCACCAATAATTTCTAAACCTATATAAACAAAATACCAATGGATGCAGAAAATTCAGCACAATTTTTTAGTGCTATAAACAAAATAACATAAATTTCAAAATAATTCACGTACATATACCCTTAAGGAGGACTCCAAATGCGTCATGGCAACAAGGTTGGGATTGGACGTACTCACACAATGGCGCCATGCAAAAATTACAAACTAGTAGGCCTATTTAGTAATCAGTTCAATTAGTGTGCGTAGTTTTATTATTTATTTAATTTCGAATCTATATAATAAGAGGAAGTATTTGTTTGTCTGTCTGTCTGTGCGCGATGCCCAGCGAATCTACTCCACACACAGATCTGAAATTTTAAATATAGACGAATGCACCTCGAATCCGGATTTTTAATTTTCACTTTCGTTCGCGAGTTATGAGTGAAAAACTGGCGTTATCGAAGAATCAGTTTTCGGTATTACATTTCAACTGACAAATCAATTGCAGGAGGCTTTGCAATTTTACTTCCTCTGCCCGTACCATAGGTACTATAGGTAGAGGAAGTATTGTTTTCGACCCTAAAATTCGAAGTTGAGTTTTTAGCATATATACACGTTTCAAGGCCCCCTGAATCCAAAAATACTATTTTTGGAAACATGTCTGTGTGTGTGTCTGTGGTCTGTCTGTCTGTGTGGAAGTTTGTGAACAGGCTAGCTCCAAAACGGAAAATCGTATGAAAACAAAATTTCGTATTTGGGTCAGGTACCTTCTGAAGATGTGATTCGAAGATTGGCGACAAATTTCTCTTATTTTTAAGGGGACTTTACATGAAGAAATTTTCGTTTTTCTCGATTTTCTCGAAAACGGCTCTAACGATTTTCTTTAAAATTTGCACATGTGTTCCTTTTACTGAGAGCTAAAACTTTTATTTGAAACTTTTTTTCGAAAAAATTCTCTGAGGGTAGTTACAAGCCACCCACTGTTCACCCACTGTTTGTAGAAATTTTGTCTTGCGTGATGAACAACTGAATACGCACTCTTTTACGGCCTCTTATTCTATATAAGAATGTGAATTAAGAAAGATGTATTGTTGGCCATGCATAGAGTAAAGAAGTATCTGAGGGAAATATTTGATAAATTTCGGAAATTATTCTTTACGGCGGAAAGTTCAATAAACGTCTGCAGTCACTTGTTTTTATTTTTAAGTTTGTTATATAGCCTGGGCTTTTCGTCGCATCATTGAAAGAAGAGATATTTATAGGATAATTAGCGTAAAATTGTGTCTTGCGATTCTGTAAAAGGATATGTGAATACTGCTAACTTTTATTTGGGCAGAGGAAGTTATGTGACTTTCACATCAGATTTTTTTGTCATAACTTGGAAATAAAAGCATCGGGATTTTTTTTCTTCAATATATGGCATGGAATTATCTATCGCTTTGGTTCTTTGAACTCACCTTGGTCAATTCGTTTGTTTATAATGTCAAATACAACACAGGCGCTTTCTAATCGTGGAACGCACTCCAAAGCCGGATTATTAAGAAAATCTTAAGACTTATTTTTAACCTGGCACCAAGGGAGTCGTTAAGAATGTTTTTAAAAAAATAACAATGCTTTAACAGTAACTGGAATTTTAATATACAAGGCTGCTTTCTTTTATTTTAACAACAACGAAAAGTTCATCTTTAATTTAGAATTACA
Organism: Ectobius pallidus; assembly: GCA_964059195.1. Lineage (NCBI taxonomy): Eukaryota > Metazoa > Arthropoda > Insecta > Blattodea > Ectobiidae > Ectobius > Ectobius pallidus. The sequence goes on from CAXKWD010000001.1 coordinate 216,293,471, forward strand.
TGAGCATAACACAAGGAGCAAAGACGTTTTACATATTTTTAAATATCGAACTTTTAGATACACTAAATCGCCAGTTTACATTGTAACTCAAGTTATAAATAACTTATCAGCCAGTATTTTAAATGTGGAAAATCTCAGGTGTTTTAAATTAAGAGTATTTATATGAGAAGACATTTTATTTTTTTAAGGATCTTTCACTGCAGTCACTGTAACCTTATTTCTTCTAAATAATATTGACTATGTCTATCTACACAATGTATAGCTACAAATGCAATAAATTATTATTATTATTATTATTATTATTATTATTACTATTATTATTGGCTGTTTCATTATAAGTTAATTATTAATCCTTTATTTAAAAACTTCATTTTCCTATAAGGGCGACTATTTTGCACGTGATAAATATTCCACCTTAAACCCTTATACACTTACGGTCTTACTAATAATCCAGTTGTAACATTTATACCAGGAATATACACAGCTGAGGAGAAGAACTGTACTAATAATCGTTGCATAAGGCTGAATGTGTGCAACCTTTACACAGCCTGGCACCCTTGTATAAACTTGACGTAAATAATCAAGATGGCCGATATCCGTAACAGTTGGTCGTTTCCTAGATGTCTGAGATTGAATTTTGAGGCTACGCATATTCTGAGCTGCTTTTGCGGAATTATAAACATTGTTCCTTGTTTGCGGGACATATTTCCATACTTGTACCCATGATTACAGCTTTCTGAAAGCAATATAATGAAATACTGGGACTAGAATTACTGTCTGCAGACGATCCATCGTTGTTTGCCGCTGCACCGATAGATGGCGTTCAGCAGTCCCTTCATAGCCAGGAGCTAGTAACGTCACATATAGAGTGACGTATTTGATGACGTTGGACGTACAAACCCGATGTACACTCGGCAGTTACACACCCGTTATTGGTAATGCGGCTTATGCAGAACTTACACGGTGAACAACCAAACAACCGTTCAACGCAGATATAAGCAGCTTTTATTAGTAAGGCTGATACAGCCTTACTAATAAAAGCTGCTTATACCTGCGTTGAACGGTTGTTTGGTTGTTCACCGTGCAAGTTCTGCATAAGCCGCATTACCAATAATAGGTGTGTAACTGCCGAGGTTTGTAAGTCCAACGTCATCAAATACGTCACGCTTTTCATGACGTTACTAGCCTCAGGCTATGAAGGGACTGCTGAACGCCATCTATCGGTGTAGCGGGCAAACAACGATGGATCGTCTGCAGACTAATTGTAGTTTCAGTATTTCATTATATTGTTTTCAGAAAGCTGTAATCATGGGTACAAGTATGGAAATATGTCCCGCAAACAAGGAACAATGTTTATAATTCCGCTAAAGTAGCCCAGAATGTTTCATAACAAGTTACCTTAAGAATGGATGCATAACCTCAAAATTCAATCTCAGACATCTACGAAGCGACCGGCTGTTACGCATATCGGCCATCTTGATTATTTACGTCAAGTTTAAACAAGGGGGCCAGGCTGTGTAAAGGTTGCACACATTCAGCCTTATGCAACGATTATTAGTACACTTTCTTTCCTCAGCTGTGTATATTCCTGGTATAAATGTTACAACTGGATTATTAGTAAGACTGTTACAGATTACTGGAGATACGAATGCTATGACCATTAAAAGTACGCTATAATTAATATTACAGAAATATTTTTATATATTCTGTGACAGCATGTAGTACAAACATATTATAAAAACAAAGAGCTAAGGATTTCTCCACAATAAGAAGATTAAAAAGTGAGTAATAATAACATTCAGTGTTGTACGATAAAGAACGTAGACAGAAGCATCCAGCTACAAAGGATTCTCGTTGACTAAAAACTGTTCAAAAAAAGAGACTACCACAGGATCTAATAATTTTTATGTATAATAGCTGTTTTTAGCAAAGGGTATTATAATATAATTAATGTTTTTTAATCATTGACTTGAGATTTGTTATCTCATATTTTATAAAACATAATAGCTGTCTTTAGCAATTTTATTGCAATAATATTAATGTTTTTACTATAGACTTGAGATATTGTTGTCTCATTTTAAAATCTGTTAAATCATAATTTATAATTATATTTTAGTCTCTTTGTTTTTATAATATGTTTGTACTACATGCTGTCACAGAATATATAAAAATATTTCTGTAATATTAATTATAGCGTACTTTTAATGGTCATAGCATTCGTATCTCCAGTAATCTGTAAGTGTATAAGGGTTTAAGGTGGAATATTTATCACGTGCAAAATTAATCCTTTAGTTTATGAATTTTTCGCGTGTGTTAATAAATATGCTTTAATTATAATGTTCTTTATATTTCATTTACAAATTAATTATCGTGGACGAAGCCGCGGGCACCTGCTAGTAATTTATATGTAAAGAACAAACAGGGTAGGGGTAATTCTTCATAATTCCCCAAAGTCTGTAGGCCTAATCCTATACAATATGTAACAATAATGACAACTAACATTCTTGGTCTGGCTGCTACACACATTGCATTTAGGAAACACGCTGTAGTGAAAAAGCGAAAGTACGAACTATTTGAAAGTAGGAATTTTCAAAGGAAATAAATCTCACAAGCTGGCCGCCTGCATCAAACAGGGCAACTTCCGATCCAATCTGCTTTTTTATTTCATCCGCTTCCTTTTTTCCACATGAAGTGCATCTCCATTTTGTACAGGGAGGGGAAAGCGAAGCCGCCGGTCCCTAGGGAAGCGGGATGTGAACCCCGGCACATAAACAACTCCCCCATACAGTCGTATTTATTACATCCCAGGCTCAAGACAGCCCTTCTTAGCTCTGGCTTTCACTGCAAGTGCGGTGGCAAATTGATTCGTCATCATGATCATGTCTTTGCTAACGACATCAGAGTGCTTAGTGTGAACGAGATGAAATTCATGTAATCATACACGTCTCCTACTCAGGGGAATCACTCCCCTCCCCCCCCCAACAAAATTTAAGGGGAGTGAAAAAAAAAAACTAATGTAAAATAATGAACATTTCAGTAGACACAGAAATAATATAATACAAAAGTCCGCCGCCATGTGTGTATAGGTACCATACTTGCCTTGTCCGGGTTCGATTCCCGGCCGGGTAGTGGGTTTTTCAGTAACGAAAAATTCCCGGGTTCAAGGACTGGACATCACCCAGGAAAATTATAGGCTATATTTAAAAGCCTTAAAATAAAAGTAGTGACTACTAGAATAGGATATAGGGTATTCACAATAGATCTATTAAGGTCGCAGTGTTGAGAAGCAGGATGGCTAACACCCTCATTAATGTAATCTAATCCAATATAATACTAAAAAATTAGCAAGCGTAAGTTACGTCTTGCCGATCTAGAACATCTAGTGGATTCAATGTAGATTAATGTGGATTCAATGTGACATAAATTTTATGTTATACTTGACGCTAAACTGAAATTTTTACCTTAAACTTAACACTGAACTATGATTTGACATAATTATGGCCATACAGATTCGAAATGAAACGATTAAAACCTTACCACAGATTTATAAACCTTGCCCAAGTCATGCACAAACAATTAAAACGATTGATAATTAAAAAGCTAAAACCAGGTTCAAATCATTCAAAGTTTTCCCATTTGGGCATGCATTCGCGATCCTCTTCTGTCCACCTATGTAAAAAAAAAAAAAAAAATTAAGGTCTCCGTGAATGGTAAACAAATGAATGAAGACAGCAACCGAGCAAGGCTATCTGCAATTAAATTACAATAAAATTTATTGCAGTCTTGTTAAAAGGTGTCGTTGGATGGTGCAAGTCACAGCCGGCAAGCTTTAATGTAGCTTACACAGATGTGGTTCTAAGGTACACTGAAATTTCATAGCTTTCAAACATCTGTTCACCAGAAAAAAAAATCTCATGTGAAATGTCATAAGTTTTGGATCTAAGTATAATAAATTATAATAGATGCTTACCATAAAATATACTATGTATATTACGGAATTTGTGTAGGAAACTTAGATAAAATCATAGTGTCTTTTTGAGAAAATCTGAAAAAAAAAATCCTGATTTGAAATTCACAGAACTTCCTCTGCCCCCCCCCCAAAGTTAGTCTTTTAGTATAATTATTGTGTGTGCCATTCTCTTCATGTAAATTGGTTGCAGAAATGGAAAGAATGTCGTTACCACATCACATCGCATCGCATCCCTAAAGGATACATAACCCAAATAAAATCTGACAATATAGGTAGGTAAATTTAACTTCACATTCTGATATAAATGAAGATGCCATATTGCAAAGAGCACATATTCAGAGTAAGTGACTTACATATCATTTTTTTTCGAAAAAATGTTTGAAATAAAACAATTATAAGCACCTCGTGTACAAATTTTAAACAAAATCATTATAGCCGTTTCTGAGAAAATAGGAAAGAATGACATTTTGTTCATGTAAAGTCCCCTTAAAAATAAGAGAAAGTTATCGCCAATCTTCGTGTCACATCCCCACATTTTGTTTTCATAAGATTTTCCGTTCTGGAGCTAGACTGTTCACACACATACACACGCACAATAGACATGTTTCCAAAAATAACATTTTTTGGATTCAGGGATCTCAAAAAGGGATATTCATCTTAAAAACTCGGCACCGAATTTGGGGGTTGATTGGCACGGGGAAAGGAAGTAATAGAAAGTTTGCAGTAGTTATTGACAATAAGGACAAGATTTAATAGTGTATCCTGCAATACACTAAAATCAACAGAAATGGAGAGAGTTAATTCGTGGCTGAATGTCTAGGTGCACAAAACACCAAATCCACGTAAAATTTACAGAAGAGGGATTAAGAAATAGAGCACGAGTCTAATCATTAGGGACCGGATTTTTAGGTTTTTAAAAACACTGTCTTAGGTTTTCCATTAGGTGAAATAAGTTTTTTTAGGTTTTTTGTCCAAAATATCGTTTTCGGGTAGAATAATTGGTTTAATGAATTTGAATGTGCTACATAGGATTGAGTACCTAATGATACTTGTAAAGTTCAACTTAACAAAATTGACTTAAATTTGTGTAAACTTGCTTTAAGACATTATACAATTGAAGAAAGAAAGCATAAACAATCAAAAGAAGTAGTGAAAATAAGATTGCTTCACATTTCCTGGTTACAGTATATTACTAAATATTTTTCAAGATTCTCAACTGTGAAGTTCTTCCTGTTATCTCTTAGTTAATAGTTAATACTGTATTTAGACACTGCTCTTCTCAGGATTCGAATCCGATGCTTCTAATTTAGTGAGTAAAATACTTTATGGTTGGATGTGGATATAATGTGAAACTCGATTTCATTTGTTTCGACATAATTAACACGTCTTCTTAAAACTCACAGTGTGACCACTCAGTATGAATAACAGGCAAGTACTAAATGCAAACAAAAAACAAGCGGTTTAAAACACAGAAATATATATCCTTGATCATACATGGCAACAATGGTTGTTCGTACGAATATTTTAAAAGGAATACGCCAGTACTCTTTTCCTCTCTTGATACTGTCCGTCCTAGACCACAATGGGTTGAATGAACCGCTGGTAGTATTAATTTCTACCCGACAAAAATATTCTCTCCCCGCAAAATATCGATTTCTCAACTGACAAACAAAAAAGAAAAAAAAGGAGCCTAAATTAGATATTTTAGGTTTTATATCCCGTTTAGGTATATTTAGGTTTTTATACCCCATTTAGGTATTTTTAGGTGCCACAGAATTAATGTGGGTGAATCCTATGGATATGATTCGAAAAAGTGTATGAGCGCTTTTTGTTTTGGAAGTAAGGAAAAAAATAGGTAAAAACCTAAGAATCCGGTCCCTACTAATCATTGTACTAAATGTTTTCTTAGCAGTCCGGCGCGGATCTATAATTTGCGGGTGAAATCTCGCGCATTTTAAGCAATAACCACTTGACTCACATGACGACAAATATTGGAGTGACATTTACTACCTTCACGAGTACACGATGTATTCTTAGTGCATGCATATATCTGACATTAAACGACTGTTTCCGAAGTTTCCCGAACGGAACTTGAAAGAACATAACCCTAGTCGTAATTCAATTTTTAGGGATTACAACACGCATATGCTCGCTCTTTACAGAATTTTATCATGGAAGTTTCAAGTAATGAGATGCACATAAAATGCTGAGCACCAAGAAGGAAAACTGCCACTTAAATTCATTATAATATAAATCAATGGCTTCGAACTAATGCAAAGTGAACCTAGCATGAAACCCCGCAAGTTAAGAGCGACGCTTAAGGAGAAGGGGCCATTTCATTTTATTAAGAAGAAGCTGACACTGCACGTCTTAACTTTATTACGACTGGTAAGAGAACGTTACATGAGGGCTCCCTACATCAGTAACTTCTGCGATCCGGGAAAGCTAAAAGCATACATAATGGCTCTAACGTTTTCACGCTCGAATTCAAATTTCCTATGCAACTGTATGCGAATGTTTACCTAAGGAGAAAAATTGATATCAAACTTCACCCTTAAGGGGGAGACATACAGCTTTCGATGGTGGAAAATAGGTAAAGTTCCTCTCCCCCCCCCCCAGCAATGAATTGTTCTGTAGCTTTGCAATCTGGCATGCTCTACATTGACTAGTTCTACTAGGCTATTGCATACTATTTTCAGAATTAATTTAACTATTACTGGGTAATTATTAGGGATGGGTCGATACCAGATTTTCTCGATACTCGATACTCGATACATGATCTTTTCCTCGATACTCGATACCTTCAACATTTCCAGTTTCAATAAATAGGTACATTAAAAATTAAAATTTGAGAGAATTGTGTAATACCAACTAAATTAATTAAGTCTGCATATTTAATGAGACAACATTTAATATCATCAGTAGCCTATAATTATTTTTAAACTCTATATCAAAACTAAAATTATTTTTTTTTAAACAGTCCACCTTCAAGTTTTTGTTAAAAAATACTAGCATTCTCACTTAATTGCAGAATTGCATAATTACAAAAGTATCGAAAAAGTATCGAGCGAGTTTTCAGAAGTATCGTTCGATGCCGATACCATGCAAGTATCGAGAGTATCGAGGTATCGAAAGTATCGAGGACCCATCCCTAGTAATTATCATTACAAAATTGCAGCCAAATTTTGTGCACTGAAGTTCCGTTTCCCTGATAACTCAAATATTTATTGACATATCTGTGGCTTGGTTCTAAATTCCTGCAAAAATGAGATTTATGTATTCTTGAGCTCGGATAGTCTTTATCTTTCATATATTAAAAGTACCAATGTCTGTTGCGATTAATAGACATAATATAGAAACCTTAGAAGCCAATGCCGGAAGTTCTCAGCAAAAAAAATTTTACTTCTATAAAGGCTTCAAAGTCGGTTACTCAAAAGCAAGTTTTACGACATTGGCCCTTTTAGAATCAAGACACAGACAATGCAGTGAAATTTTGCATGCAAGTATATTTGATATTATTAAACAACACTATCTAGAATCATTGATGTAACTTTAATAGTTTATAAAAATAAAAAAAAATCTGATGAGAACATTTCTAAAAAAAAATTAGCAAGTGATGATTTTTTAATAATATTTATACTGCAGATAATTCAAAGATTCTAGATTATGTTGTTCATATGATATTTACAAATGGATAGAGAAAAGAATCACTCAGAAATATTGGTATTTATGAAAATTATCAGGGAAACGGCACTTCAGTGCACAAAATTTGGCTTCACCTATTTTTCAGCATAGAAAACTGTATGTCCTTCTTAATATACGAGGCGCGTCCATAAAGTAAGGTTCTCTGGGGCCGTTTACAGAAACAAAACACAATTTCAAGGAAATATTTATGGCAACAGACACAACCAGTGTTCAGCTATTTTTCAACATATTCGACACCGGAATAAAACATGTCTTACCGTGGCACCAACTTTTGAATACCTGTGTCGTAGAAGTCAGCCGCCTGGGATTTGAACCACCGTGTGACAACCACCTTCGCCTCTCTGTCATTCTCTGTCATTTCTTGAGGAGTATGAAAAGATGGAAATCACTGGGAGCGAAGCCCGTACTTTGGGGTGAATATTTAAACACCTCCCAGCTGAACTTTTGTAGAAGATTTACTAGGAGGTGTTTATACATCCATCCTACAGCCCGGACTTCATTCCCAGTGATTTCCATCTTTTCCTACACCTCAAGAAATGATAGAGAATGGCACAAAGAGGCGGAGATGTTACAGGAAGTAATTAAAATTAAAAAAAAATATAAATAACATTATATTAGTAAAATTAATTAAAACACAGTTGAATATCAACTAGTCATACAAATGAAAAATAATTATTACAATTAGTACATTTATTCACATTATAGGTGAATATCAACTAGTCACGGACAGTAGAAATTAATTAATTTCTACGTCTCCAGCACTCAGATGTTTTTTTACAGATTCTGTTAGATTTATTCTACTGCTCAAAGGTTGAATATTTTCTCCACTTTACCTAAATCAGCATTAGTGGAATTAAATTTATTAACAAATGAAGGTAAGTTTTCCTATAAGATCCAGGAGAGCAGTGGTTTAATGGTAGATCTCAAGTGCAAGGGCGCCCATACCCGGGGGCAGGGGGGGGCCGCGGCCCCCCCCTAGCTCTCAGGGAAAGGGAAAAATTCTATATTAATAATTATAGTCTGTTTTTTTCTTTTAAGACAATTATTTGAAAGACAGTAGAGACATAAGTTTGCAGAAGTTTTACCATATCGACACCATGGAAGCAGAATCCACACTGGATTAGAAAAGGGGATCCTGGGGGTTTGGACCCCCAAAAATCAAAAACTAAAATTCTATTTTTGTATTTAAAAAAAAAATTAATAAATTAAACAATTTTTGTGGGTGTGTCAAATATGATATAGCAGTTATTTTGTTTCCATAACATAATGAGTAGGTCTGTTATTTCCATTGTTCCTTGTGTTATTTAACTTTTCTTATAAATAGTAATGAGTAGGGCAAGGCATTTAATGACCATAAAAAAGTGAAAAAAATGCAAAATAAAAAATGCATTTATGACCTAAAAATAGTGAAAAAATGACCCCAAAAATAAAAAAATTACCAATAAATTTTATCATTATTACTTATAATTATTTTTTTAAGTAATGAATTGCTTTTAAGGACCAATTTAATGGATGACATTTCGTTATATATAAATTTACAATATAAAACACATTTATTTTGCTGCTAAAGAAGTAAGTAAATTAATATTAGGCCTCCTTGAATACCCTTCACTAATTTTTTTTTCTGAACTGGCATGCCCATCATATCGGCGCATAAAAATGCTGTACACAGTTTCTCGCAAAACGGCGAAAATGTTGAACAACTTTCCCCCAGGAGTGTCTGTTGCAGGCCACGGTTTCTTTTCTCTTCAAGTCGCTGCAGACCACGTTTATGTTTCTCTCTTGATACATGTTGTTCAACCGTAAATTTTTTTTCGGCAGAAACCCTCACATCACATAATTTGCAGAACAATATTTTTCCATCGGTGGAAAAAACATTTTCTCCGTACTCGGAAACAAATCGTTTTAATTTATCAAACGTACTTTCTTTCACTTTGGGCATTTTACTGAACTCTTCTGTCAACAAACTATCTCATACAACTCTTACAGACAACCGAAAGACACAGTGAAAGTCCTCCTACCTGAAAATGAATAACAATAGGATGCTCGGATTAGTTCACGATGCACATTCCTTTAAAATAATAAAGCAGGTATAGTCGCCTCGCTTATCTCTAACGGAGCTGTGTCCCAAGTGTTGTTTCTTTAATGCAAGAAGGACACATTCGTCAATAGCCGCTTGTATTTACAACGTTGTTTTCTTGGAAATGTAGACTAGTTCAAAATGCTTAAAAATAGGAGAAGCAGGTATTGCTTATAATGTATTTTCTTGGAAATGTAACAAGAGTTCAAAATGCATATTCCTTCCAGTAACGCTGCAATCTGCTTTATTTCCTGTGAATGTTATTTGCTTTTACAGTTATAATAGACAAGCATTAAAAATAAAAAATAATAAATAGAAAAACTAAAAATATAATGTAATGTAAGACTTCATTTAAAAAACTATAAAAATGCCGAAAAAGACCTAAAATGCCGAAAAAGTCCTAAAAATGCCGGAAAAGTCCTAAAAATGCCGAAAATGACCTAAAAATTACCAAAAAATGACCTATCTATTGAAAATTATGAAAACAATGCAAAATAAAGCAAAGAATGCAAAAACAAATAGCTCTTATTTGATCAATTAATTGATGATACACATTTATATATATTCGAGCTATCTTTTAACCATCATATAAAAAAGATGCAAAATCATCAAATGTCTTGCCCTAGTAATGAGTATTATAACTTAGGTTTGTTTAAGTTCGCATGTCTTAGAGTATGGTAAACAAATTTCCTAACTAGTTTTTCAGAGCTAAAATAGCGTAAAATGTTATTTTAATTAGCTCAATATTTAAAAATTTTCCGGGGGTGGACCTCCGACTTAGGTAATGACTTCTTGTTTACGTTGGTATGTCTTAGAGTATGGTAAATAAATTTCCTAACTAGCTTTCAGGGCTAAAATAGCATAAAATGTGATTTTCATTAGTTCAGTATTTAAAAATCTTCCGGGGGTGAACCCCCGACTTAGGTAACAATTTCTCGTTTAAGTTGGCATATCTTAGAGCATGGTAAACAAATTTCCTACCTAGTTTTTCAGAGCTAAAATAGAGTGAAATGTGATTTTCATTAGTTCAGTATTTAAAAATTTTCCGGGGGTAACAATTTCTTGTTTAAGTTGGCATATCTTAAAGTATGGTAAACAAATTTAATAACTTGTTTTTCAGAGCTAAAATAGCGTAAAATGTGATTTCAACTAGTTCATTATTTAAAAATTTTCCAGGGGTGGACCCCCAACTTAGGTAACGATTTCTTGTTTACATTGGCACGTAAACAAATTTCCTAACTAGTTTTTCAGTGCTAAAATAGCGTAAAAAGTGATTTTAATTAGTTGAATATTTTAAAATTTTCTGGGGATGGACCCACGACCCCCTTGCTTGGGGGGTATTCCAAATCCCCTGCCACTTCCAATCCTCCCCGAAATTATTTTCTGGCTACTTCATTGTTGCACTTACATTATTATATTATTAATGTAATGTTACAAACTAACCCAAGAAGTTAAAGGGACAAAAAATAAATTAACTAAAAATTTGGCCCCCCCCTAGAAAATATCATATGGGCGCCCTTGCTCAAGTGTTTTGTTTCTTATATCGACCAGTAGCACGTGGCACGAGGCCCGGCTCATCAAATATGCAGGCAACATCCACCTGAGAGAGTCTTGTCCGGCGACAAATGCTGCAATTTCCACCTCCGTATCCATCTCCTACATCTAACAACTAGCGTTTTAAGGGTAGTACCTATTTCCGTGCTAACATTATGTCGGCTGAAAGAAGTCTCTTAAGGGTATATGTACGTGAATTATTTTGAAATTTATGTTTTTTTGTTTATAGCACTAAAAAATCGTGCTGAATTTTCTTCATCCATTGGTATATAGTTTATATAGGTTTAGAAATTATTGGTGCCTTTCAAATGGACATTTAAATATGTTTACGTGCTCTGAGCTACTATTCACTATGAACTTAAAATTGAATTTCCCTGTAACTCTTATTTTTCACACATATTGTTAGATAGCTCCACAACCATTAGAGATAGAAGGCTGAAATTTGTTACACTAATTTTACATGCATATATGCATAAAGTAGACTACAATGATGCCCATAGGTATAAAATTAAAGAAAATGTGTCATGAAATATTGATCAAATTTCAATATATTTTATATGCGATATACAAAAATTAATTGCATTAAAAATACTAACTTTAGCTATATAAAAGTAGTCTACTTTGTAGAAAAATATGTTCATTCTATGCATTAAAAAAATAAAAGGTGTCAGAGAAACCAGAAAAATGCTATCTCTACAGGAAGTGATAAGTTCATCTGAATTAATATTTTTCATGCTCCTACAAAACATGTATTTTAAAAATAACTTGGTCAATTTTTTAGACTTTTATCAGCTAGTTATGTTCTAGTAAGCCTTCTTATAGGATCCTGTAATTTTAGTCCACTTTTGAGTTCATTTTCTTGTAAAATTTTAATATTTTAGAACCTGCATTTTTGTTATATTTTTGTGGTAGTTCACGTACATATACCCTTAACAGTAAGCCTACACTTGTGGTCTTTATTAAGTGCCAGTATGGTACTTTATGAGATGTGTGTGGAGACGGGAAAATGTATGTCCGTCTGTCCGTCCGTGTGCCTGTACGCGGGATAACTCAAATACGCTTTATCGGATTTTCATGAAACTTGGTAAACGCATTTATAACTTACCTGGAAAGAAGCCTATTTATTTTGAACCAAATCGGTTGACCGATACCGGAGTAATGCCCAATTTAGTGCCTATTTTAATGGTAATATATTAGAAAGAATTTATCAAATGCAAATCAGTTCTCATCACAACATATTGTTTTACAGTGTTCATATACGACTTTGGAAGTTGCAATACAGTTATCTATGATAAATAACACTATTAATTTATGCTTATCAAACTAGATCGTTAAACTGAGCGAGGTGCCCAAGAAGGTAATTTCTTGGACTCGCATTCTGGAGGTCCCCGGTTCAAATCTCGTAGCTGGCCAATTTGGCCTTTTTTGTTGTTGTATTTTTATGTGAGTGTGCGAATGTCAAGATATCACAAATCTGTATAGTTCTGTCGGTGCTGGACGATGTTAATCTGACTTTTTTTTTTTAACTAGACCTCTGTTCTTCCGTAAGTCTAGCTTAATGTATCAATCTGGAGCTTCTCTCGGAAATCGATTAAAAAGATTATTATCTGCATATCAAAATTGAAATTAAAACTGATTAAACAAAAGTATTCTGGCCCTTTGTTACATCAGTTTACCTGATTTTATTATTTAGGCACCAATCTCCCGCAGAAGTTCGGCTGGGAAGAGTTTAAATATCCACCCTACAGCCCGGACCTCGCTCCCAGTGATATCCATCTTTTCCTACACCTCAAGAAATGACAGGGAATGACAGAGAAGAAGAAATGGTTGTTACACTGTGGTTCAAATCGCAAGTGGCAGAGTTCTACGACAAAAGTATTCAAAAGTTGGTCCCACGGTAGGTCATAACAAACATTCTCAATTCAGGTGGCGAATTCGTTAAAAATTGCTGAACACTTGCTGCATATGTTGCAATAAATATTTCAATGAAATTGTGTTTTGTTTCTGTAAAAGGTCCCAGGGAAACTTACTTTCTGGACGCGCTTCGTACAATTAACCCAATAATCTGTAAATTTCACATGGGTTTCAAAATTTCATTGGAGATATTTTTCCATAAATTAATTACAAATTCAAGGCAAACTATTGTATCTTACAGGACATAATATTATACATTTAAGGTACTGAAGATGACATGATTATTGTCGAAATGCACATCCAAGATATATACCGCCATTAACGACAAAAAGGCCGAATTTGATAAGAATTTGTGGGTTGTGCAACAAAAACGCTATAAAATCATCTGTTTACAAGAAAGAAAATAAGTGTAAATTGCAATAAGACTTGTAACGAAACAAACAGGTATTTTATAATTTTAGACTGGTACAACAAATAAACGCTATATATCATCTGCTTACAATGAGAAAATAAGTGTTAATTACAATAAGACTTGTACGAAACAAACAGATATTTTTATAATTTTAGACTTGAGTAAAAAGAAAATTACTCTCAAATTTGAGTGCATATACAGTTTTTATAGACAAGAGTTTTATGAGTAACTCAAAATAATTGTAAATAGGACAAGTATACTGAAATAATTTAAATCTTTTAACCTAACGTAATATATTAACTGGAGAGAATTGTAAATGTACCACTATTGCATTGTAGAATTGTATTTATTGTAATTGTACTCAATGCAGTATATAAATTTTAGAAATCATTTTTAAAAATTGAATGAATTATAATTTGAATATTTGACGAGTCTTTGTAAGACGAATATTTTTAGAATGACATAATGTCCTTTTATCAATATAAACAATCAAATTTATACTAAGATATTTTTTAAACTTTGAATCTAACTCAATAAGTGTAAAAATTTTAAACTACAATTTTGAGTAAGAAGGGATATATTAAATTATGTAAATTTATTAAACTATGTACAAGAATCTATAATAAAATTTGATATATCTACATCACAAATCTTGGCAAATTCGGACTTAGATTCGTTAATGTGGTAAGATAACACTAGTATATAGGCGGAAAACCTTCTAAGGATTGATTTTATACTATACTAGTTGAAATTTAGCTTAGCTTCATAATGAAGTTTATTAATAAATACATTTAAGGGTTAAGAATGCAGATTAAATTTTATTTTCACAAGCTGAGTTCTATTGAATCTGTACAGGATGGAAAATGTTGTTTCCCAAATACAAAGAGGGAAGAACACACTTGAAGAAAATGGCAGAAAGAAGGGTTGGTGAAGGGCTGGGCACGTGTCCCTGAGGGCCAGGCCGGGCCTGGAGCGGGGAGATACAAATGCGCCTCACTCTCCCGCGGGATCTGACTGCCAAGTGCTAGAAATTACACCATCTCTCCTCGTTACTGCAAACTCTTACATATTGCCACGCATAACCTTAAGCTGACTTTATGCCTATTTCACCTCCTCAGCCATCATTCGCCATTGTAACTGACGCGCTCAATAAGCTCAGCAAATGAGCGGAATCAAATGATCGCTTCCATTTATCAGCCGGCCTTGCTTCTTAAGGATGATGTCCTTACGATGAGTTCAACTGTAGTCTGCTTTTTGTTAGCAACAAAAAACATGTGACGGAAGTCTTCATTCCAAAACATAGTTCCGTAGGAATAATTTACATTATAATTACATGTTGTATGCACGGGTTTTAGAATCAACGAGTAACATGAACCTGTTATACCCAATATCTCTATCTCTCTCGTTATCTCTCTCTCTCTCAACGTAGAGCCTAAACTGTAATAGGTAGAGACTTGGGATTTTGACAGTACCTTCGTTTCATAATGTAAGTGCACATAAGAACGGATTTTGATTTTTTTTTTATTTAAAATGCCCAAAATCAAATGCTTTTTTAGAATACTTAATCCCTTTTTACAAAGAATTATCAAATCCAAATCACAGTTCACATGACAACAGTGTATTGTTGACAGTGGACTCAGGTAAGTTTGGAAATAAATGATACAGGGCTGATAAATTAGAGAAGCTAAGTCACAAAACTTGCTTTTGAGATAACTGACTTTGACGCCTTTGTAAAAGTTACATTTTTCGCTTAGAACTTTCGACATTGGCCTCTAAGGTTTCTGTATTATGTCAATAATTAACAGCAACAGACATTGGCACTTTTATTATACAAAAGGTAAAGACTAGCCGAGCTCAATAATGCATAGATCTCATTTTTGCAAGAATTGGCATTGGCCCTTTTAGAATATTAATCTAATGCACAATGTGATGCAATCACATAACCTTCTCTACCCTGGACATAGAGAATACCATACAAGGTGTGGTAGTATGTATATTATTATATCGCAGTTTTTTTTGGAGAGGAACGTATGAAAGTGATATTGAATATATTTTTAATTTCATCCCCGAAACGGTTTTATGGTAACATGAGAGTGAGAAATAAAATATTCCGCATAGACAATACAATTTTATGTTACCGGAATTTCTGTTTCTTCTTATTTGAACCCCTAGCAGCCTTGGTGTGTAGAAGCGATGGGTTGCAAAATTCTACATCCTCTATGAGACATAAAAAGCTATATCAAGCGTTTTCTGAGGGAATAGTTTGAGTGTGATAAGTCGTTCTTCATTTGAAATTTTTAATACCTATATAAGGACCTAGAATTTGAAAATAGAAAGTCCTTCATAAGTTAATTTCCAATTACAAAATACAAAATCCGGACGACGCTACTATTTTATAAATAGCTTATTTCAAGCTCTCAACGGTTAATCGTGATAATGCATGCGATTGCGAGTTGTTTTAAAATATGCAATGCAATAAATAAATAAAGTCCAAATAAGTAAGCTAAACATGGTCTACCATAAAATTTTATTTCACCTTCAGTCTCTCTAATGTTTTAATTTACGTATTGCTTCGCACAAGAACATTAACACTGAGCGAGGTGGCCGAGATGGTCACGTCTTGGACTCGCATTCGGGAGGTCCCAGGTTCAAATCCCGTGGTCAGCCAGTTTGACATGAGGATTTTCATGATTTCCCCAGTCGTCAAGACAAATGCCGAATTGGATATTTACATACCATGAATCATCCTCACCATTTCATCTTGTATCATATCCATTTAAATTAATATCAGTTTAAATTTACTCTATGGGCCTAAAACACCCAATAAATAAAAACAATCGACAATCAATAGTTCCATGGCCCACCCTTCTGTATTAACAAATCTCGAACTCCTGATATGGCCTCGTAGTTAAAAGGAGTGTAAATAAAGCTGAATTAAATAAAATCAGGTAAACTGATGTAACAAAGTGCCAGTATGTTTTTGTTTAATCAGTTATGATTGCAGTTATGATATGCAGAATACAAAAAAAAAAAAGTCAAATTGGCCGGTTTCGGGATTTGAACCATGGAACTCCAGAATGTCAGGCCAAGACGTTACCATCTCAGCCACCTGGGTCAGTTTAACTGTCTAGTTGGATAAGCGCATTTAAAGCAATAGTGTTGTCATAGCTAACTGTATTTTAATTGCCAAAGCCTTATAAGATCACAGTAAAACAATTGACTATGTTGTCTTTTTTAGCTGTGCTGTTTACAGCGACGACACACACACACACAAATCTGTGGAAGTATGTCTACTGATGCTTTCCTTCAAAATTATGCCTTATCTGAAGAGCATTGCATCTATATTCTATTGTTCTTTATCTTATATGTTGGGGCGGATTTCTATGAAATGTCATATTTTTCCCCTTTGCATTATTTCAGGTTTCCGACTAATTTAAACCCGATTCCAAGCATGCTGGTGAAAATGGATTGGCTTTTATTGTGCATATAACTGCATATTTAGAAAATTTTCAACTATAGTAGCATATTTAGGACATATTTTTGGCATATTTGCGCGCATATTAAAGAAATTTTGAAGTTGTATATCATATTTTGTAAATTTTGCATTATAATTATACTTTTTGAAAATTTACAGATATTTTAAATAACTGACATATTTTAATAAAATGAATTGTAATGAAACTTAAAAAAATATACACAATGTGTAAGTGGTGAAGTCATATTATAAATTTTATTATTACTTTAATGTTTTTAGGTCATAAATGCATGCATATATCCTATTTTTAGGTCATAGAAATCCGCCCCCTACTTATAAGTCATAGCTTTGTCTTTCACATCTCTTCTAACTTCTGTTTTCATGTTTTGTCTTTTTACTACCAGATTTCCCTTTGAATTGCACTTTATTTTCCACTCCTGACTTGATTTTATTTTTTCTGCCGTTTCCTTTGTTTACACTCTGATTTGTCCAGCCCTCCTGCTGTACTCCTGATGACTACGGAGCAGTTCTGACTCACGCGCCAGATGTCAATTATGTCTTAAATCCCCTGTACTAATAAGAGGGATCGCAAATTCGATTACAGATTGCACATCCTCCGCCTGAGGAAATTCTAGCTTCAGCGCTACAGTGAACTAAGTTACGTTCATTTGGTCTTTCCAGGGAGGAGTCTTCTAAACACGAGGATAATGCTTTACTAGGATTTATTATTATTATTTTTTTACCCTTGCAATTTGACCACCATTTCGAACAGCTAATATACAGGGTGTTAATGAATAACACCGAAATATTTTACCTGTCTATAGAGGGGACATAGACAAGCAACTTTTATTAGGAGATTTTTTCTCTATAGATTCAATTTTTCCTGTTACAGCATAAAATCTCTCAGGGCATGGCCGCCACTGACTTCTAACAGTTGAAAAATTGCATAACAAAAGAACTTCGTTGCTAACACTGTAGTCAGTAGTTATGAATAAAAGAAGACTAATCCAGTGGTGACCAGTCATGTGATTAGTCTGTAAATTTTGCAGATATGAAATCTCTAATTTATGATATAGCTGTGGATGAATGATTAAGAATCAGGTTTTTATCGATTACTAGGAAGGCATGAAGTCGATTTAATGAAAATTGTAACCATCTTTCGGTGTTATTCATTAACACCCTGTATATTTAATTTTTTTTCGCGTAAGTATAGTACTAGCCCACACACTGAATACACGGTCGACGTATAAACAGTTCGCGGGGACTCGAATGTAAGCAAAACGTGCAGAGATGTGAGACTGGTCGCTTACTCTTCAGAAAGAACAAAATCTGAGTGTGTTCGAAAACAGGGGGCTTAGGAAAATATTTAGGCCTAAGAGAGATGAAAACGGGGACAGGTGTAAACTGCATAACGATGAGCTTCATAACCTGTACTCGTCACCGGATATAGTAAGGGTAATTAAATCGCGGAGGATGAAATGGGCTGGACATGTTGCACGGATGGGGTGGAAAGATATATCTCAAAAGTACTGAATGGGAGACCCGAAGGTAAAAAGACCACTTGGAAGACCTAGACGTAGGTGGGAGGCCAATATTAGGATAAATTTAAGAGAAGTAGGATTTGACAGGGATGGTTGGATGGAGTTAGCACAAAATAGGGTTCAATGGCGGGCTCAGGTAAGCGCGGCAACGAACATTCGGGTTTTATAAAATAGATCATATTCCATTAGCTTGCTGAGGAATTGTCTATTGCCATTGAGTAAGTAAGTTAAGTAAGTTAACGTTTGAGTACAATTGAGTTTCCTACCAGGCTACCTACGCCATAAGACTAACATAATGCTAGTTCTGAAACCTAGTTTTCAGATTTGTTTCCAAATATTATTTTTCATATTAAAAATACGCAAATTTTCTGAAGGGCCTTCTGTTCCATTCAATGAAATGAATTCACTTTCATACGATCAGTTGCGGCCATCATAGGCTATAAACAATGGTTACAGTTTCCGCATTACGAACAACATGACTGGGACGCAATTACTCCACCTTATTTTGCTTGCTTTGGTAAATAACACCGAGAAACAGGGATAGACAGACTTGAAAAATGTTAACTATTGATTGATGAGACTCAATTTTTCACGCAATGTGTCGGACTGCATAGAAAACAGTTAGCACAATGATTAGGTTCATCGTTTATCTTTTTTTTGGCAAGATGATAATAAATATAAATTTATTTATATTAATTGAGATATTAGCTGAAAATATTATGTTTATACATTATTGAAGATGGATGTTATATTTCAGAAAGTAGTTCGCATATGTTGGTTGTTAGGGGGACAGAATATTTGTCCTGTTAAGTTGCTACAAACTGGAGGGCCTTGGTTCCGGTCTTCCATAAAGGCTTGTATTATGATGGTTTTACTTACGGCGCTTGTGCTTTTCGTAATTTTTGCCGCACGGAGATTTCTTTTGTTTTCATAGCAACCAGATTGCGTGCGGGAATGTCAAGTTACGATCCACGGCAACAATATTCGTAATTACCACTAATTAAATACGTCGTGCAAAAATTCTATTTAATAACATTGATATCTTTTTAACCCAAATTGCACAAATTATACAACTTTATTCTTAATTATATTGTTTTACGTAGTAAATATAAATAATTCAACAAAGAAAACGAATCTTATGCTGGCATATGGGAATAAAGATTCGAAATGAAATGATTCATGAAGCTTACTCAAATCATGCACAAACAATTAACACGATTGATAATTATTAAAAAGCTGAAAACCCGGCTTCGAGGGGGGGGGGGACTTCAGATCCGAATTCGCTAGTCCTCAAAAAACCCACATAGCGAGTTTCGTCCAAATCATTTAGGGTAAGGTTGCTATCGATGGGCCACTTAAGGGAAATCTGAAGTAAAGTGTTCTAAATTCAAAATATTTTAATTTTTTTTCGAGTGAATATAAACTTTACCTTTTATAATTCACTTCGTTAAGAAGATAAGTAAGAACTGCTGAGGTTTAAAGAAATATTTAAAAAACAAAAATAAGTGTGATTGGCTCAATGAAGGAAACCAGTCTCCTTCATTGAGCCAGGCAGTTTCCATGAATGAGCCGCTGTATGACACTTGCTTAGCTTGATATATGTGTTAAAATTTACAAAATAATAGCCGTAGAAGCTAGTGTGTTTGGATCTAAAGTCATTGTGAGTTATTTTAAACATTTTTCCAGTTTTCATTACCAGATGAAACCTAATATATAACCATTGTGTACGGAAGATTGAAGCATTGAAAATACTATTACAAAAATTAAATAGGCCTATGCAATAAAAGTCATGGATTACACTTTGTTTGGACACATAAAATAACACAACAATAGGAACTTTTTGAAAAATATTGACATTTATTATGTTCAGACTTTCATTCAATTTTCGCAATAGAATACTTTCGTCCCAGGAGAGATTTTGTCTGGGAGAGGAGAGATGGTACCCAAGGAAGCATGGATTTTTTTTTGCCAAAGTTGTTCCTCTTGGTGGAAGAGAGTTTGAGCCATCTGTACTGGTAGACCAAAAATGCCATATCTTGTTCTGCAGGTGGCTCATGATTTTCCCTTCTGATTTGTACGGCGTTATCTGGGGATTCCACAACAGGGATAGCATCTGTTCAAATTGCATCGCTGGTACAAAACGGTAGACGACCTGTCTCATCAACGTTGAAGACTCGCGTTGAATCGAGCTGGTTCTCGTCAACAATTTTCTCTAACGTGTCAAAAAAATATTTTACAACTAATGCTAAGAATGTCATCGCATGGAGTTTCCTTCAATGGGCCGGCCCATTGAAGGAAACTCGGCGTGGCTCATCGAAGGCAACTAGCTTCTTGTTGCTTTTCTCGTCAATGCTTCTGTTTGTATAGAGTAAATTTTCATTGTTGATACAGTAAAAGAGGTGGAATGCATCGTACTTTCAGACAGTATCCGTCAATTTTGAACAATAATTAATGTTTCACTGATATTACTGTTTCAATAGCGGTAATACATTACAAGAAACTTCAGTAAATCTTACCTTGGCGTGCTCAAGCTTTGTATCTGCCTGGAACAACTTGAAACTAAGATGGTGGTTCTCTAGCAAGACGAACTTCATATTACTGTCAACAGAGCGAGCTGCTTGCCTGTACATGCGGAGAATTCGTGGTGGCCCAATGAAGGAGCCGGCCCATTGATAGCAACCTTACCCTAATGTTTTCCCATTTAGGATTGGTTGGTATATGGTTATGTAACGACGGGGATGTAGGCCTACTGCAACTTGAGCCTGTGGCCCTAGCCGGTGTGTCGGAATTTTGTTCTTTTGTTCTTTTGTTCTTTTACGTGTCAGTAAATCTACTGACATGGGCCTGTCACACTTATGCACACATAAAATACAGTTGAATATCAACTAAAAAAGTAAAATATCCACGTACATAAAATATCAACGTTGTAATAGGCCTAAAGACCTTCTTATATATATATATATATATATATATATATATATATATATATATATATATATACATATACATGTAAACAAGAATTCTATGAATATATGGTTGACACAGGTAACATATAGAATTTACATAGTTTAATATCTATCTATATTAATAAAAATGAATTTACAAAAGGGTTGTTGCCGCATCACCTGAGAACGGCTCGACCGATTTGGCTGATTTCTTTTTTGTTGTGTTCGTAATTGTCATGACAAGGTTCGTATGAAAGAAAATTTTTGGAAAATCCACGGGAAAAGTCGGAAATGTGAAATGAGGCACTGTTAGAGAGTTCTGCTTTCAATTGTTTACATAACGAAAGTAATGTATACGGTGTTCACATAGGGCTTTGAATATACTGGGCTTTAACAAATTCTGATACTATCGATGTAATTAATACATTTGTGAAAATAATTCTTGAAGAATAAAATCCACGAAAATAAAGCAGTCACATAACTTTCTCTACCCTCGACATGGAAAATATTTTCTCACTTCACATTTTGATGCAGAATAAGCGGTCGTATTTGTTCTTTTGGAGTTGCAGTCATGCAGGGACAACTTAAGTGTGTGCCAGTGAGAATGCTATATCGGAAGTCGGTAACAAATCCTATCCACTGATACGTCACTCATAGCTGTACGCTTGGTATTAGTTGAGAAATAGGCCTAGGGATGTTTATCAGAGGCCCTAAGTATCTAAAAGAAGACAAAATGGGATGGAACATTTTCAGTCCTACGCGCGCCTATAGTCCTATAGCCTATTATGTCCCAGGTTTTTGGGAAGGAAAGTATGAAAGTTATATTGAATTTCTTTTTTACTTCAGCTTTTACTTTACTTGTATGGTAACTAGGAGGTGCCCGTGGTTTCGCCACGATAATTCTTTTAAAAATTAAAAATTAAGAGTATAATAATTTTTAAAGCATTATATTTATTAACACTTGCACGCGAATCATTCATAAACTGAGCCATTAATAATTAATGAAACAGCTAAAATTCCTGCTTTAGAGTACATTCCACGACATGAAAGCGCCCCCTGGGAAAACTATATCAGAATCGATTATGCAGTTCCAAAGAACCTGTGAACACATAATACGTATTGTTTCTCAGCTGTTTATTGACATGAATATGATGTGAATTTTATTTTATCCATTCAGTGTAATTTTCAGAAATTATATAATGTTTCAAGGGAAGGAATGGTTTGTTTGGATTATTATTATCAGCGATATTACAAGAGATAAAACCATCAATATTTTACAGCTGTTGCCCCCGGCTTCGCCCGCCATTATTCATTGACTCCAGGATTTTTAAGAAAATTACACTGGTAGATTATTAAAAATGTTTGTGGTTCAGAGCTATGAAAATTGTAAGTAAAAATAAAATTAGAATATTTGTTCATTATGTTCATTTCACTTAGGCCTTATATAATAAAGAAACGGTTTTCCTTCCTAATTTTGTAGTCGTCATGAAAGTTTAGACTGCGAGAGACGAACATCGCCGAGTATACCCGATGTCTCACGAAGCGGGCGAGCAAGCACGCTATTTAGGGCCGTTGAATTGTATAAGAGTAGATGTGAGAGTGAGAAATATAATTTTCTGTCAAGACATACAATCTTATGTAACCGGAATTTATTTTTCTTCTTATTTGCACTCCTCCCAGGCACGGTGTGTAGAATCAATGGAATGCAACATTCGACATCCTTTATGAGCCATAAAAAGCTATATCTAGCGTTTTCTGAGGGAACAGTCTGAGTGTCATATATCGTTCTTCCTCATTTCGAATTCTACATACATATTATATAAGGACCTAGAGTTTCAACATCGATAGTCCTCCATAAGTTCATTTCATATTACAGAATACAAAACCCGTTCGACGCCGGGCCATTTAAGCTAGTTGTCAATAAAATTTCAAGCTAACCTGTAATTTCTACATCTCCAGCAATCAGATTTTGTTAGATTCTGTTAGGTTTTATTCTAGTGCTTTCAGGATGCATATTTTCTCCACGATACACTACCAGTTTAAGGATTACAATGAGCTACTGGATGAGAGGGTGTTACGAGAGGTTATAGGCTAGTTTCCGATAATGGAATTTACATTAAACAGGTAAATCAAGAATAGGCACTTAATGCATAGGAAGGGCAAAAATAATTACAGGAATGGACGAGGGACCGAACGGAAACACAAGCACACGGGGCGGGGTTGGGGTAATGGAGAGTTGAAAGCTCTCACCTGAAATTCAAAATTAATTCGCAATGCAAACGGAGGAAACGATTACATAAGCCTATGAACACACAACGTTTGTTTTCCATCTCGATCAAATGAAGAACTGCTATGGATCACTGTGTGAGCCTGAAGCATATACGTTTCCTACAATATGTGCTTTATAACATAATTAGCCATTATAGGCTACACATCCGATCTATCGTTTTAGTTTATTTTGTTACATAATACTGCCGTTTCAGATAACTCTACAGATGTAACACACAGGGCCGTAGAAAGGTCCTCCTGCGCCCTTGGCGAGTCTGACAAATCTGCGCCCTCCAATACTGGGGGTCTGAACAATTTTTTTAAATTTCTGTAAAATTGTTTATTATTTTAATATAAAAACACTGTTGTTATCAAAGAAAACCTAAACCTCAATTTTAAAATTGATGGATTTTCAAGGTAAGCTACTAAAACCTTATTTTCAGGCGATTGAGCTACTTAAAAAATAATTAATTAATAAAATCTAGAATTTTTATTGCTTGATAAATTGCACCAGTCTAAAAAAGGGTGGTATTTTTCATGGTTAATTTTGCGCCCTCTTTATACCTGCGCCCTTGGCGGGGGCCCATCTCGCCACCGCCTAGCTACGGCCCTAAAGACACATAGGCCTACATGTTGTTAAACAAATTTAAACAAAGTGCATAATAACTCATGAAAACCGAGCAAGGTGGCCGAGAGGGTAACGTATTGAACTCGCATTCGGTTCAAATCCCGTGGCCGGCCATTTTCCCCAGTCGTAATGGCAAATGTCGAGTTGGATATTCACATACCATGAATCGTCCTCACTAATTCATCTTGTATCTTATCCATTTAAGATTTATTATTATAATGCATGTTGTTCAATTGGCTTAGCTCAGTTGGTAGAACAGTGGCACGGATAGCCAAAGGTCTTTGGTTCAAATCGTAGTGTCAGAGGGATTTTTCTCCTATAATATTCTCATATAAAAATGGTAATTTTGGACATTTTCCCCTTCTTTTTGTTTTTAGGTAATTTAAAGATTCAATGTCTTTTTTCGTCACTTTTCCCATTTCATATTTATAGGTAATTGTTTTATTTTTAATCGAACAGTATATTGTCTGTGGTTGTAAAAATCAAGGAAATTGATATTTATTTATAAGAAAGGGTTTACAACGACAGTGACATCTCGCGATATCCTCAATAGTTATTATAACGGGCTAGCACCTTTTTCTTTACACTTAACGGGAAAGCATCTTTTCTTTGTAGCTCAGCCCTTAAAATGGATTTTTACAAAGATGGAGAGAGTTCTGTTAAACAATGTTTACGATTCAAAATAACATAAAATAATTTACATAGTTCTCTAAAAAAAAAAATCCCTTTAGGCAGGCCTACAGGCGGAGGTAGATTTCGAAGTGCTTTTGGTTTAATTTATTGTCGCTGCGTACCACTCTTCTTCTTTAGCCTTGGCATGGCAAACCTGCAGTAAAGAGGAAGAGCCTACAATCAATTGTTTTGACAACAATAATAGGATATAATATTCTGGGAGGTCGTGCGCAAGATCAGCAATGAATAAAATTAGCAAAGCCGCTAAACAAGACAAAATTATGATATAATAATTCTTTCAAGTGTTATTATTTTCAAACATTAAAATCTCGCGTCATATGAGAGCTATCAAGAAACTATTTATTGATTTGTAGAGTACTCATCAAGAGCTTTTCAACGATACCCCACAAGACGTGGTTTCAAAAGTTTCGAATTTTCATCCCCCACCCCCACCCCCACCCTCACTCGAACCCCCGAATCGTTGGTGCCACTGTGAACTCCATAGGGAGTACTCTAATTTATTCAAACAAAGTTTCCCTCTATACTCCATAGGGGCCGAGATATACATTTTTAAAAATTTCAACCCCCTCCCCCGACCACCCCCTTGGGCCAATTTTGCTCATTAACGAACTTGTCCGAACTATTGGGCCTAGAAATAACATATTAAAATTTGGTTCAAATATCTACAAAATTACGGCCGCTATCGTGTAAAGATATATATATATATATATATATATATATATATATATATATATATATAAATATCACAATTTTTTTTTTTGAACGGGCGGTGGTTTCGTACTCAGGGGAGCATGAAACGTAAAGATATGAAAGAATTTTTCGCCTAAAAAAAGTTCGAATGTGTACTGTTTAACACATGGCTCAAATGACTGCATTGCATTGTAGTATAGACATGATTTTAAAAAAAAGTGACTTTTAATTAGTTGTTACTCTGGTACCGTTCAACCGACTTGGTCCAAAATAAACAGGCTTCTTGCCATGGGCGTTATAAATGCGTATACCAAGTTTCATGAAAATCCGATAAAGCATATTAGAGTTATCGCGCCTTTTGTTATATAATACCATAAAAAGGCACTAAATTGGGTTTTACTCCGGTACCGGTCAACCGATTGGGTCCAATATCGATAGGTTTCTTCCCATGGACATTATAAACGTATATACCAAGTTTCATTAAAATCCGATAAAGCGTATTGGAGTTATCGCGCTTACAGACACACAGACAGACGGACTGACATTTTCCCGTCCCCCACACAATCTCATAAAGTACCATACTGGCACTTAATAATTTGCATAGTTCTCTAAAAAAATCGATTGTGTGCTGTTTAACCCATGCTGTGTAAAATAGCTATCTCTTCTCTATATATATAAAAGGCTTTGTCCTGACTGACAGGAATCAACGTAGAGCCTAAACTATAACAGGTAGAGACTTGGAATTTTGACAGTACCTTCGTTTCATAATGTAGGTGCTCACTAAGAAGGGATTTTGAAAAATTCTGATTCTAAATGCCAAAAATTAAATGTTTTTGAAAATACTTAATCCCTTTTTGCATAGAATTATCGAAACAAATTCACAGAACATATTGTTGCCAATGGTATAGGTGGGTTTGGATTAAATTAAATGGATGTTTGACAAATTAGAGAAGGTATCATTATAATTCATATTATCTATATTAATAAAAGGAACTGTCCTCGATGTCCAGGGAAATCTACTGAACGCAGAGATCTGAAATTTTAAACATAGGTGGACTGAAGGGTCGGAAAATGCACCGCGAAGCCGGAATTTTAATTTTAGTTTTCGTTCGTGAGTTATGAGTGAAAAACGGGCAAAAAACGTGCATTTTTTTGCGTTTTCAAAACATAAGTTTTCAGTTATACATTTCAATGTCAAATCAATTACAGTTGGCTTTGGCTATTTTTGTCACACCTTGAAAATAAAACTTTCGCGATCGCTTGAATGTTGTAAGCCCTAAATATGGTCAAACGTTGTTTTATTTGGACGAATCTCACTATACAGAGGTTTTCTGGGCCAAGAAACTCGAATCTGAGGTCGCTTTTACCAGACGATGCTATCTAATCGTGGTATGTAGTCCACGTGATTTAGGAGTTAATAAATATTATGATTTTACTATTATGATCTTAATTTTTAATTTTTGAAATAATTATCGCGGGCGAAGCCGCGGGCACATGCTAGTTTATGTATAAAGTACGCAAAATAACGTTTTAGCGGACGAATCTACCGTAATATAGCGGCCGAGGCGAAAGCCGAGGCTGAAATACTGGATGAGTCCGCTAAAGTTTTTGCGTACGTGGTGCATAGGCCTACAATATTTTTTAGTAAAAGCTCTCTAAATTATATGAACTGAAACAAAAATACCGCATAAAATTAATTATAATGAAAGGTAGTCAGCCATTTGTCATATTCTCACCGCCACTTGAATCGGGAACAACAATGAACCGTACGTACCAATATGAAATGCGATATGGATGCAATATGAGTCGCGTTTTGTAAACAATAATGCATACGAACTAGTATTTATAAAAAGCTTGTAAAAATATGAATGATAATCCCAAGGAAATTTCAATCCAAGCCTGAAATATTGAATTGGAGCTGGTGCCAGCAACATCACGGCAGCAGTTGTGGACTATGAGAAGGTATATATTGCAATTAAATGCTTGTGCATTCATGTTTTTCATGTGAACGAAAATGTGAAAAGTTGTTGGCTTATATTTGTTGTTATATGATGAAGCAGACTACCGTGTTTTGCAAAAAATCATGGTCAAGTTTCTGATTGTCATAAAGAAACGTGTTGGCTTAAATTTGTTGTTTTATGACCAATTATATGCGTAAATCCGTGTTAAAGTTGGTGTGACTGGTCAATGCCATCTGGGTTTTGTTTATAGATTGCCATGACGACTTTAAAGGACAAGGCCGATAAAAATGCATTTTGAATGCAGTTTGAATGCACTTTTATGCAATTTTAGCGGCCTTGGTTGCGAAAATGCAATTTTTCGGCGTGTTACCAGTCCGATAAGCAGCTGTTTTAGAGAGCGTGTACTAAAAAGTGTTTTATTGCGAGTGTGTACTGCATGAATATTGCGGAAAAGCGAAAGGCTACGTGTTGAGATGACGGTCAGAATACAACGGTACATCGACAGCTGAACTCTGCTCCGCTTTTCTGCGGCCGATATGACATCATGTTACACGACTTGTCAATCATGTGAAGAACAAGAAACACAATTCGGCACTTCGAACCCGCGACCATCACATTCCAATGCTGTGGTGCGGATGGACAAGACTGACACGGATTAAATTACATTCCATACGGTTGCTAGTTGCCAAACCGGACGTCTTCCATCGCCACAACATGTGACGTCACGGCCAGCAATGACTGAGCAGGGGAAAAAATACTGACCAAGGGGCGGGGGCATGACAGAATGGTAAGGGAACTACATGACATGAATACCGGATGCCTTGTTGTAGGAGGGTAAAGTACGGTTAAGAAGGAAAACTCTGATTTCTTTATACAAATATTTCGTTTTGTGTTACGAACGTTGGTTAAAAATAAACACGAAAGTGTAAAGCAGTGAAAAATTGTAATATTTGAAAATAACTACGCTTACCAATTGTAAAAAATGAAAAGCAGGATATTTTCTCTAAAAAAGCTTGATTTTCCATTACAAAAAGCCGGACATTACACTAATTATTTATTGTATTCATCAATTTTACAACAGATTTTATAGGCTCTATCAGTTATGTACATAATAAATAATTTTTTGCACGACTTAACTAATAATTAGTGGTACTTACGAATGTAGTTCCCGTGGATCGTAAGTTGAAATTCCCGCACGCAATCTTGTTGGTATGGCAACAAAACAAATTTCCGTGCGGTAAGAATTTACTTACGGCACTCATCATAATACAAGCCTTGATGGACAAGGCCCCCCCAGGACAAATATTCGGTTCCCATAACACCAAACACATGCGAATCACTTTCTGAAATAAACATCTATCTTCAAGAATGTATATACACAATATTTTCAGGTAATATCACAATTAATATAATTAAATTGATATAAATAATCATCGTGCAAAAAAATAGCATGCAATACTCGTGCCGTAAGCGCATAACAGATCTCGGAAAATTGAAAAAACTCGGCGCAAGCGCCAAGTTTTTTCATACTCTTTCCTCGATCTGTATGCACCGCTTATGGCACTTGTATCGCAATCTCTATATATATAAGGCTTTGTCCTGACTGACTGAATGAATGACTGACTGAATGACAGGAATCAATGTACAGCCTAAACTATAACACGTAGAGACTTGGAATTTTGACAGTACCTTCGTTTCATAATGTAGGTGCTCACTAAGAAAGGATTTGGCAAAATGTTGATTTTAAATGCCAAAAATTAAACGTTTTTGAGAATACTTAATCCCTTTTTGCACAGAATTATCAATTCCAAATCACAGAATATATTGTTGCCAAATGGTATCAGATGGGTTTGGAAAAAAAAAATGACATGCAAGTTTTACAAATAAGAGAAGTTATCAAAATAATTCATGTTATAAATAAATATTACAGAATAAAATCCACGAAAATAATGCAGTTACATAACTTTCTCTACCCTGGACATAGAGAAAACAAAACGAGGTATGGCAATGTGTATATTATTATATTATATCGCAGGTTTTTGGAGAGAGAAGTATGAAAGTGATAATGCTTTCTGTTTAATTTCATCCCCAAAACAGTTTTATGGTAACATGAGAGTGGGAAATAAAATTTTCCACCTCGATATTACAATTTTATGTTACAGGAATTTCTGTTTCTTCTTATTTGAACCCTACCAGGCTTGCTGTGCAAGCGATGGGATTCAAAATTCTACATCCTCTAAGAGCCATAAAAAACTATATCAAGCGTTTTCTGAGGGAATACTTTGAGTGTAATAAGTCGTTCTTCCTATTTCAAATTATAAATACCTATATAAGGACCTAGAATTTAAAAATCGAAAGTTCTTCATAAATTATAAATACCTATATAAGGACCTAGAATTTAAAAATCGAAAGTTCTTCATAAATTAATTTCCAACTACAAAATACAAAACCCGGGCGACGCCGGGTCTTTTAAGCTAGTATACTATATACGCACTTTAATAAAACATACCATGTAAGTTAATGGCAAATTATCACGGGTATTACTATTTATAATAGGGTATAAGGTGGTCATTTCTACTGCATTACAGTACAAGCAGGTACCCGTGGCTTCGCCCTCGATTATTTACTCAACATATATTTTATTGAAAAGATACATAATTAAAACATTATAATTACTAACATTTACATCGTTTTTACATAAATTACCTGAATTACATAATTTTATTCTTAATTATATTGTTTTTCCGTAACAAATATAAATAATTAAACACCTCTTCTGGCTCTAAACATAGCATTTATTATGGTCCAAGACTCTATAACTCTATAATTAGGTCACATCCAGAAATAGTACATATGAACAACACAAAATTCAATAAGTTTATCAAAAATCTTATTTCATAGTTCAAAAGTTACTTCACTCTGTACTTAGTAGACAATTAAGGAACGATTTTATTTGTAATAACTCAGGGTTTCAATTTTTGTTCTTACTACTTTTCCTTTTTTCTTTTTACTTTTCTGTTCTTTCTTTATTATTATTATTTTTTAGGTATTGATTTAATATTATATTTTCTTTATGTATTTGTAATTTGTATTTTGTAATGTAAATGGCTGAACTGTGCCCGAGCAAGAGCGCTTGCTCATTCGGGTGGTCTTGTTTTGTTTTGTATAAATATAAATAAATAAATAAATAAATTAAAAAAAAAAGTAGAACGAATGTTGTGCTTCCGTATGGGCAAAAAGATTCGAAATGAAACGATTAAAACATACCACAGACTCATGGACCTTACCCAAATCATCCATAAACAATTAAAACAATCGATAATGAAAAAACTAAAATCCCGGTTTTGATTGACAAATAACATGTGATCAAATTTTTAAAGTGATGAAGAGGAAATTGTACCGTAATTTTTTATAACTAGTGTTGATGGAAGGGGTACGCCGTAGCGTAGTGGTTGAGGCGCTGCGCTACAAAGCGGAAGGTCATGGGTTCGATCCCCGATGTGGTCGTTGGAGTTTTTCAATTGACCTAATCCTTCTGGTGGCACTATGGCCCTGGGGTCGACTCAGCCTCTAACAGAAACGAATACCAGGAGCAATCCTGGGGGTACAGGCGGCCGGTGCGTAAGGCTGACAACCTTAACACCTTCATGTGCCGAATGTCCAAAATCTGGGAGCCTCAACCTCCTGGAACCCTCTGGGCGTCCATGGCCTGTATAGGGAACACTTTACTTTTAGTGTTGATGGATACGTTGGTGGCTTTGGACATAGGCGTACCGAGGGGGGGTTTTGGGGGTTTGAACCCCCCCATTGATTAAAAAAAGGAAAATTGTATGATTTTTTAAGTCTGCCCATAAATTACTTAATACAAGTATAAAGCGTGGGAAGCTTAAAACTCGTTATTTTGCGTCTTAATTTTTAAAATTTTCCGGGGGAAGACCCCCGGAAGCGAAAAACTCGTTATTTTGCGTCTTAATTTGTTTAATTTTCCTGGGGAAGACCCGCGAAAAACTCGTTATTTTGCGTCTTAAGTTTTAAAATTTTCCGGGGGAAGTCCCCGGAAGCGAAAAACTCGTTATTTTGCATCTAAATTTTTAAAATTTTCCGGGGGAGGACCCCCGGACCCCCCTCTCCCGGATGTTATAACCCCCCCCCATATCTTCGGCATGGTTACGCCTATGGGCCTTTGGATGTACACGGAAATACGAGTTCAAATATTAGATTAGATTAAAGCTCAATCATTTGGAAAAATGAAGTTCGTCAACATAACTCGAAGTTTAGATTCTGATATAATAATGTATGTAGAATTCGAAATGAGGAAGAACAACAACATATGGCACTCAGACTATTCCCTCAGAAAACGCTAGATATAGCTTTTTATGGTTCATAGAGGATGTCGAATGCTGCATTCCGTTGCTTCTACTCATCATGCCTGGGAGGGGTTGAAATAAGAAGAAACATAAATTTCATAAAATTGTATTTGGCTTGACGGAAAATTTTATTTCTCATTCTCATGTTAAACCGTTTAGGGGCTGAAATAAAAGAGAAATGTAGTATCACTTTCATACTTTCCTCCCCTAAAACCCGAGTTATAATAAACTGCGAGCATAGGAATCAAAATGTTCCATCCCATGCTTAGGGCCTATGATAAATCTCAACTAATACAAACGTATAAGCGGAAAGGATTATTTACAGACTTCTGATATAGCATACTCACACACTTAAGTTATCCCTGCAATACGACTTCTTATTCTACATCAAAATGTGGAGTGAGAAAATATTTCTTATGTCGAGGGCACAGAAAGTCATGTGACTACATCACACTGTGCTTTATTTTCGTGGATTTAATTTTCAGTAATTATTTTCGCCAATATAATATTACATCGATGGAATCATAATTCGATAAAGTCCAGCATTAGGCTATATAGTTGCCAAGGCCCTATGTAATCACAGTAAACAATTCACTGTTGCCATGTGAACTGAACAACATTTCATTTTTTTCAGTAGAATATTCACAGAAATTATATAATTTTCAAGGGAAGGACTGATTTGTTTCAATTTTAATGTTGACCGCTATACTTTCCGGGCTTAACTGGGTATGTGTGCAAAATTCTGTGTAAATTGGTAAACAAATGTAGATTTGTATAAGGAACAAACATACATACCCACAAACACACATTCGACTTTATATAATAGATATCCTGCCACCCAAATAAATGAACTTTGGTACAGGTGATAAGATTACTGTACTTTGAAAAGCCGGTGGCTGTAGTATGTGTGAAGAGTACTGTAGCTACTGTGCAATTACCACTGCATGTCTGTCAGCTCTTGTCTGCTCTGGAATTCTTCCAACACGCGCTGCCCCAATACAACTTTAATCACTGGTTCGTTGTGCGAAACCAACAGGTTCCAGCAATGCTATCACTACTCGGAGATTCCCAATTATCTGAACTGTATCCTAACTCTACGATAATTACATGACCTCAATAAAGAAAGCAAATTAACGAAGTCGCTCAATTTCTAGACGGGTGAAAATCCGGCTATTTTTAGTAAACAAAAAATGCACTTTTTGTTGTTTGCATAATTAATGAACTCACTAATAAAATCAGGTAACTGATGTAACAAAGTGCCAGAATTCTTTTGTTTAATCAGTGATAATTGCAATTATGATATCATATCCAGAAAATAAGTTATTTTTGTTATCCTTTTCGGAGTTAAGCTAAAGATCGATTCATTAAGCAGGACTTACGGAAGAACAAAAGTCAAAAGTTTGATAAGCATATGTGAAGGAATATGTGGGTAGGTTATTTGTCGTAGCTAACTGTATTGCAACACTGATTTGCATTTGATAAATTCTTTCTAATATACTACCATAAAATAGGTGCTAAATTGGACACTACTCCGGTACAGGTCAACCAATTTGGTCCAAAATCAATAAGCTTCTTCCAATGGCAGTTATAAATGCGTATACCAAGTTTCATGAAAATCCGATAAAGCGTATTTGAGTTATCGCGCGTACAGACACACGGACAGACAGACATTTTCCCGTCCACCACACAATCTCAGAAAGTAAATTACTTGTAGGAGGACGATTCAGGGCAAAAATGCTTACATACGTACATGTCCTGTTTTCAAGATTAATTATAACCAGGGCCAGGATTTTGATGACATGTCATCTTTTCACTGGTACACACCATGGACGTTGCCCACTATTCTGATCATGCCTCCTAGATTATAAAAAAAATGCATTTTTACGTTCATTTTTGGTCATTTTCCGCATTTTTATTTTTAGGCAATTTAAAAAAATTAATGTCAACATCTGGTCATTTTGTGGCCATTTTACGGTCTTTTCCCCCCTCCATTTCATATTTTTAGGCATTTTTTAATTTCAAAGTCGTTATCTTCTCATTTTGCGTCGTTTCTTGCATTATGTAGAGTGTTTTTGAGTTTACTTATATTCAATAGCCTACCATAGGAACTCTGAATAAACATAAATAAATAAATATTGTTATAATTTTAATATGGATACAGAAACACGGTGTTTGCTGTTTGCATTTAACCGTATGTACCAATTAACTTATTACAAGCCTATAATTGGTCAACATTAGATTAGGTACAATTCTGATGAATAAATTAGTATTTTCATACAAATTTCTGCGTTTTTTGTTTAGTTTTTGGGCCATTTTTTTTTTAGTATTCTACGGTCATTTTATAGCTTATTTTAATAGAATATTGCGATACAAGTGCCATAAGCGGTACATACGAATCGAGGAAAGAGTTTTTTCAATTTTCGGAGATCCGTTATGCGCTTACGGCACGAGTATTGCATGCTGTTTTTTTTGCACGATGATTATTTATATCAATTGAGATATTAGCTGAAAATATTATGTTTATACACTGTTGAAAATGGATGTTATATTTCAGAAAGTGATTCGCATGTGTTGGTTGTTATGGGGACTGAATATTTGTCCTGTTAAAGTCGCCACAAAATAGGGGGCCTTGGTTCCGGTCTTCCATAAAGGCTTGTATTATGATGGTTTTACTTACGGCACTTGTGCTTTTTGTAATTTTTACCGCACGGAGATTGGTTTCATAGCCAACCAGATTGCGTGCGGGAATGTCAAGTTACGATCCACGGCAACAATATTCGTAAGTACCACTAATTAGTTACGTCGTGCAAAAATGTATGTTTTTACATTAGTTAATTATAACAAATTGCATTTCTACCTATATATATATATATATATATATATATATGTATATATTAGGGAAGGGTCCTCGATACTTGCATGGTATCGGCATCGAACGATACTTCAGAAAACTTGCTCGATACTTTTTCGATACTTTTGTAAACCTGCAATTCTGCAATTAAGTGAGAATGCTAGTATTTTTTAACAAAAACTTGTAAGTGGACTGTTTAAAAAAGTAATTTTAGTTTTAATGTAAAGTTTAAAAATAATTATAGGCTACTGATGATATTAAATGTAGTCTCATTAAATTTGCAGACTTAATTAATTTAGTTGGTATTACACAGTTCTCTCACATTTTAATTTTTAATGTACCTACCTATTTATTGAAACTGGAAATCTTGAAGGTATCGAGTATCGAGGAAAAAATCATGTATCGGTATCGAGTATCGAGAAAATCTGGTTTCGACCCATCCCTAATATATATATCACTAGCTTAAAAGACCCGGCGTCGCCGGGGTTTTTTATTTTGTTAATTGGAAATGAACTTATGAAGGACTTTTGATTTTTAACTGTTTTGGGGATGAAATTAAACAGAAAGCAATATCACTTTCTTACTTCTCTCTCCAAAAACCTGCGATATAATAATATAATATATTACCATACCTCGTATTGTTTTCTCTATGTCCAGGGTAGAGAAAAGTTATGCGACTGCATTATTTTCGTGGATTACATTCTTTAATATTTATTTATAACCATGAATTATAAATTGATACCTTCTCTTATTTGTCAAACTTGCATTTTTTTTTCCAAAGCCATCTGATACCATTAGCAACAATATGTTCTGTGATTGTGGTTGTATAATTCTGTGTAAAAAGGGATTAAATTTTCTCAAAAACATTTAATTTTTGGCATTTAAAATCAAAATTTTGTAAATTCCTTTCTTAGTGAGCACCTACATTATGAAACGAAGGTACTGTCAAAATTCCAAGTCTCTACCTGTTATAGTTTAGGCTCTACGTTGATTCCTGCCAGTCAGTCAGTCTTTCATTCAGTCAATCAGGACAAAGCCTCTTATATACATACTAGCTTAAAAGACCCGGCGTCGCCCGGGTTTTGTATTTTGTAATTGGAAATTAACTTATGAAGGATTTTCAATTTTAAATTCTAGGTCCTTATATAGGCATTTATAATTTGAAATAGGAAGAACGACTTATTACACTCAAACTATTCCCTCAGAAAACGCTTGATATAGTTTTTTATGGCTCATAGAGGATCTAGAATGTTGCATCCCATCGCTTGTACAGTGCACAGGAAGCCTGGTAGAGGTTTAAATAAGAAGAAACAGAAATTCCAGTAACATAAAATTGTAATATCGAGGCGGGAAATTTCCCACTCTTATGTTACCATAAAGCCTTCATACTTTTATCTCCAAAAACCTGCGATATAATATAATAATATACACATTACCATACCTCGTTTTGTTTTCTCTATGTCCAGGGTAGAGAAAGTTATGTGATTCCATTATTTTAGTGGATTTCATTCTGTAATATTTATTTATAACATGAATTATTTTGATAACTTCTCTTATTTGTCAAAAGTGCATTTCAATTGTTTTTTCCAAGCCCACCTGATACCATTTGGCAACAATATATTCTGTGATTTGGAATTGATAATTCTATGTAAAAAGGGATTAAGTATTTTCAAAAACATTTAATTTTTGGCATTTAGAATCAGAATTTTTCAAAATCCTTTCTTAGTGAGCACCTACATTATGCAACGAAGGTACTGTCAAAATTCCAAGTCTCTACCTGTTATAGTTTAGGCTCTACGTTGATTCCTGCCAGTCAGTCAGTCAGTCAGTCAGGACAAAGCCTCTTATATATATAGAGATGTAAATTACTTGGGGTTTTTATCACCCCTGTGGTATTCATTGTAACAGAGACAACATGGTAGTAGGAAGGTTAAGAAATGTGATAGTTCGACATGCGTTATGTGTGCTTATGCCAATCTTGACATATTGTTATTGCGTTAAACACACTCTTGTTTGCTCGTGGGCCCAGTAAACAGCCTCGTAATTACATTGGTTTGGGCGATGAACTTTTCACGAGCCGCTCTCGCTAATAATGCATGCGCTAAATTACCCGCGAAATTAATTATTGCTCGCTTTTGTCAATCGGTTTTCACTCAGAGGCGCACGAGCCTATTCATTATCCAGACAGATTGCTTTCCTATGTGACGTTTCCAAGCTTCAATAATTCAACCTCCCTTCAGTCCATCAGCTTAAAAGATTTCAATAATACACAGTCTAG
Organism: Ectobius pallidus; assembly: GCA_964059195.1. Classification (NCBI taxonomy): domain Eukaryota; kingdom Metazoa; phylum Arthropoda; class Insecta; order Blattodea; family Ectobiidae; genus Ectobius; species Ectobius pallidus. The sequence goes on from CAXKWD010000001.1 coordinate 216,330,803, forward strand.
TAGACCACGCATTGTCGCAAAAACCCTACATGCATGATAGATGTGGATATAGAGTGGGTGCCACTTTTTAAAGACTTCCAAGAACTTCCCCTCTCTGCTGCCACCCTAATCCTTTTCGACTTGTCAAACAGTGAATAGAAAGGTACGCTAAATGCAGGTTTATTCTTTTATCTATCTTTGTATTTGTTCTTGTTGAATCCCATAAAAATGCAGATTACTCATTCGGTGAACTTCCCTTATCGTTACGGCAAGAGAAATAGAATACGAACACACACACACAAAAAGAAGTACGAACAAAGCCTAAAGGGAAGCAGATGTATAAGTATTCTGGGTGCCAAACGACACTCTTTACATGCCCCGAACAAAGAAATCCAGCAACGTTAAGTCGGGCGATCGCGCTGGCCATGCAACAGATCCTCACCTCCCGTAACGTGGATAGTAAAACGGGAGCAACAATGTTGGGAGAAGTAGATCTTATACTTTTTTGGACGCGATTAGTATTGTTAATCAGAACTACTAGTCTGGTAAATATACTTGATCATGTACCGGTACATATGCTAAAATGTTTTATCATAAACAGAGACATAGAAATTCGATAGTGTAATATAGGTCATGCATAACTTTAATCTCAATTCGAACTGAATATGGAACTACCGTGCCTGCGAGCGTAAACGCGCAAAAATACAGCAAGAGATAGATAGATAGAGACATAGAGAAACAAAGAGAGAGAGGGAGCGACAGAGTGAGAGAGATACTACTGGTAGTAATAAAAGCGTAACAAAAAAGTCAAAAGCAACAAATGCTGGCATTTTTATTATAGAACTTTGGATAACAGCAGAGTGGCATTTTGAGTGGAGGTTTTGCTGTTATTAATGAATAAACAGCTCAAGCGGAACTTCTAAATAAATAGCAATGTGCTGTTTACTTTAGCAAGTCAAGTTTGGAGCTCTGAAAGTTTGAACTGCAGTTAGTTCACTGTGGCATGAAGTCTGTGGAAGCGGAATTGGTTTTAGCGCACTTTCCATTCTATACAATAGGAAAAAATGTATTATTCCCTCACTCAGTGTTTGATGTGTATGTAATGTAGGGGAGAGAGTGACTCAGCAAGCAGCCATGTTACAAAGGACCCTGAAGCAATCAAATGGTACTTTTAGCTGATACATTATTGTCATTATTATTATCAGGGCCCGGATTCTGATGACCTAAAATTGTTTGAAAAATGACCTACAAAATGACCCTAAATTTTAAATAAAATGACTTAATAATTGTAAAGAAAAGACCTAAAAACTGATATTTTGTTTATAAAAAAATTATTGTACACACAAAGTTATAGACTAATTTGTACATAATCGTAAAAACTGTAAATAACTGTAATGTTGTGAATGTTTTCTCGCGGAAATTTATACTGGCACTGAGACACTGGCGAGTCAAATTTCGGCATTTCCTTCTGTGGTCTGCCGGATTATATGGTTGTTTATTGAGGGTAAACAGTAGTTTGCACTCTCAGATCCAAGCTGGTGGCAGACTCTGGTGCCAAGTCAATCTAATAACAATAGTAACATAATACAAAATTTTGGCGTTTCTTTGATTCTCATTTCCGACTGAGACATGACAACACTTCAACACCGAGTTTTTCCTTCTTGCATTAAACAAACAACACTTCAAAGACAGCACCGCCAGCGATGAAAAATGTAATACACTCAATGTAAATACATGAAAATTACTAAATGAGGAAGCAAAAGACACGAAAATGACAAAATAATGACGTAAAATTGAAATAAATGCCCATTACATAACATGACAAAAATGACTCAACAAAAATGCATTTCTATAATCTAGAGGCCACGATTAGGATTTATCTGCAAGTTGGCAATGTCTATGCAGCATCAATAAAAAGATGACATGTCATTAAAATCCGGGCCCTGATTATTATACACCGTGTCCGGGAAAGACCTGACGAAAAAGAAATAATTATATAACAGAAACTATTACAGTTACTACCTCAGTATTTTCACAGTTAGAAAGACAAACTCAAAAAGTTTTGTTTTGTAGCATCCCGTAATGCGCATGAGCAAGCACATTGTTGTTGCACGAGGGGAAACGAAAAAAAGCTTTTTTCTGCGCAGCGTGTGTAGTCAGTCTTATTCTGAGAACTGGGAATGCAAGTTGTGCGTAGGCTACAACGTCGTTTCCAAACAGACAAAGGCCGAAATCCTCCCGCCGAAACAGCATCCTTCATTGGCACAAGCAATTTCTGGAGATAGGTAATGTTGAGTCACAGCAGGGAAAGGCAAAGAAATAGCGCATAAACGACAATGACATTGAAAGGGTACGGGCTGCTTTTGTAAGAAGCCCGAGGAAATCCATTTGTGAGGCGGCAAGACAACTGCAAATGCCAAAATCCACAGTCCATGGGAGAGAAGGACCTACACCATGGCCACCAAGGTCACCTGACATGACCCCACTGGATTTCTTTCTCTGGGGTTTTGTGAAAGACAAAGTGTATCGCACGCCTGTGACCGATAATGCAGATTTGCGTGGCCGAATCTACGATGGAATAGCACTAGTCACACCGGAGATGCTTTCGCGTGTGTGGCACGAAATTGAGTATCGGGCCATAAATGATGCTCACATAGAGGCTTATTAAAACTCATCGTGTTTCTCTTTGTAACCGTGAAAACATCACGTCAATAAATGCAATAGTTTCAGATATATAATTATTTCTTTTTCGTCAGGTCTTTCCCGGACACCCTGTATTACTATTATCTTTATTATGGCTCGGTTATTAAGTGCCAAAATGGTACTTCATAGGATTTTCATGAAACTTGGTATACGCATTTATAACGTCCATGGAAAGAAGCCTATTGGTATTGGACCGATACCGGAGTAATGCCCAATTTAGTGCCTACGGTATGGTAATATATTAGAAAGTATTTATCAAATGGAAATAAGTACTCACGACAACATATTGTTTTACAGTTTTCATATACGGCTTTGGAAGTTGAAATACAGTTAGCTTTGACAAATAACGCTACCCACATATTCCTTACCATATGCTTATCAAACTACAGAGTTACAGAAAAAAGAAATTTCACTTAAGAAAATACTCAAATCCTTTCTTTTAGTAAACTGTTTTTATAGTATAAGCGATCGTTATTAAATGTCAGAATGGTACTTGATGAGATTGTATGGGGCATGGAAAAATGTCTGTCTGCCGTATATCTGTGTCTGCATGCGCCATAACTCAAATACGCTTTATCGGATTTTCATGAAACTTAGCATACCCATTTATAAAGTCCATGGGAAGAAGTCTATTGATTTTGGACTAAATCGGTTGATCGGTATCGGAGTAACGCCCAATTGAGTGGCTATTTTATGGTAATATATTAGAAAGAATTTATCAAATGCAAATCAGCTATCATGACAACGTATTGTTTTACAGTGTTCATATACGGCTTTGGAAGTTGCAATGCAAGTAGCTTTAACAAATAACACGACCCACATATTCCTTACCGTATGTTTATCAAACTTTAGACCTTTGTTCTTCCGTAAGCCCCGATTAATGAATCATGCACGGCCTGGGAAATCGAGAGCGCCTGCAACTTACGACTAGAAAACCCGCACAGCAGAGCAATTTAGGTGAAATCAAGCATTGCATGGGGAATAGAAAAGGCCTACAAATTACTTAAATGTAAATTTATTTATATCAAGTTAATGTTTTATGTTTAATTAAAAATCTGTGCGTGACATAAAAAACGAAAGGTATATCCATAATCTACTGTTGGAGTAGCTACGGAATACAAAGCTATTAAGTAATATGGTTGCCGCAATTGACAACACAATGAAGAATCAACAGCCTAATTACAGAGTGCAATCTCAGCATTATCTTCGTATAAATAGGACTCTGAATATGTACAAGCAGAGTCAGGCAGCAGCCCTGTCTGTGGCCACGCCACTCGGGCCTTTGGGCCCGAGAGAAGATTGAAGAGTTTATGACGACATCACCCCGTCAACCCTTCCCGTGTGTGTGCTGCTAGCTCGGAGATCAACTTATAAAAAGGTATGAAACATGTCTGTATTAATTAATATGTAATTGATGCATTACAATAATTTGTATCAATGTGTAGAGAGTCATAAACAATATGAATAAATATGAATACTTAAACATACTGTTTATATATGTAACATTATGTCTTCTATTATATAGTTCGTATGCCAAATACTTAAAGGTAACACATATACAAATAAATAAAGACATTTAGCCATAACATATATCCGCCATAACACTACATGAAAAGTTGGTCTAGAAATGTATCATTTTGCACTGCCGATTTAAATTTGTATAAAAGGGTTCTGCATCAGCTAACATCACTTTGGAGTACTACAGGATATTCTGAAATCGGCGTCCACTTTGTTGGAATAGGTAACCCAAATGACAATATCATGAATGGAAAATACCCTTTACTGTTGTATTTTTTACCAGGGCCCGGATTCTAATGACAAGTCATCTTTTTATTGATGCTGCATAGACATTGCTAACTTGTGGATAAATCCTAATCATGGCCACTAGATCAGCGGTTCCCAAATTTTTTTGTCCTGGGACCCACCATCATCTTGAAATCTTTTTCGCGACCCACTACTACATAACGATAACCAATATAGGCCATATAAAATACAGCACATGTTTTTCATATGCCTTTCAATAGTTTTATTGTGTTCAAATGTCCTGCTGAGAAAACGCAGTTGAAATAAAAATGGTAAAGCTCATTTCAATAAAGAACCTTGTCCAACTAGTACATTTTATTTTTTTTTTAAATTGAGATTTGTGAAACTGTTGTTTTTTATTTACAAATTAAATTAAATTAAACACTCTTTCCTTACATTGAAAACACGTTAAATTTTTCTCGCCCTTTTCGCGACCCATCGAAATTTCTCCCGCGACCCATAGTTTGAGAACCACTGCTCTAGATTATAGAAATGCATTAAGTCATTTTTTTTGTCATTTTATATTTTTAGTGCATTTATTTAAATTTTAGGTCATTATTTTGTCATTTTCGTGTCATTTGCTTCCTTATTTAGTCATTTTCACGTATTTACATTGAGTGTATTAACTTTTTTCGTCGCTAGCGGTGCTGTCTTTGAAGTGGTGTTTGTTTAACACAAGAAGGAAAAATTCGGCGTTAAAATGTTGACATGTCTCAGTCGGAAATGAGAATCAAAGAAACGCCAAAATTTTGTATTATATTACTATTGTTATTAGATTGACTTGGCACCAGAATCTGCCACCTGCTTGGATTTGAGAGTGCAACTACTGTTTACCCTCAATTAAACAACAATATAATCCGGCAGACCACAAAAGGAAATGCCGAATTTTGACTCGCCAGTGCCTCAGTGCCCGTATAAATTTCCGTGAGAAAAGAACATTCACAACATTACAGTTTTTACAATTATGTACAAACTAGTCTATAACTTTGTGTGTACAATAATAATTTTTTATAAATAAAATATCAGTTTTTAGGTAATTTTTTATAATTATTAAGTCATTTTCTTTAAAATTTAGGGTAATTTTATAGATCATTTTTCAAACAATTTTAGGTCATCAGATTCCGGACCCTGGTAATCACTATTATTTAATGTTCGATCAGATCACGTCGCATACACACCGCGACATTTGTGAAACAAGTTCAAGACGCAACGCGATACTGCAATATCGCACCATTGTAAATGCCACTTTAGCGAGTGTGCGACATCTGAAGTTAATTCCCGCGACAACATATCGGGATTCTTCCCTTATCAGAAACAAACCATTTATTTTCATTTGATTGAGGACAAAGTTGTCAGCACCCAAAACATCCTAAAGTTCATAATAACTTATCTAGGAGAGAGAGATAAGTGCTTCTTGTTCTAATCCATTACCCGCGCGGTGACAAAGTCAAAAGTGGACAGGAAGGAATCGGTTTATCTGTAACAATAATTGTGAAGTCATCCGAAGAGATTGCGGGGGGGTCCTAAGACCGGACCCGGGGGTTAAACAAATCACCCTCTCAGCTCTCCCATCCGATCAATCATCCAATCAATCTCAAAGTGAGTCCCGGTCACACAAGAGGTCAATAGAAAACCTTCCATCTCTTAAAAAATCCAATTCTGGTAGGAAAAGTGGGACGGGGGTGAATTGATGACCTTATTATCGTGCCCAGCTAGCGACATAGCCATTCACATAGCACTCAACTTTTCATCCCTCTCTCTCTCTCTCTCCCTCCTCCCCCTCACACCATCCACCAAAAAATGAGGGAATGACAGAGTTCAGCATGAGGCTCGGCGTCAGTGGCATCGCGGCGCGGGAAGTTCGATCCGGTCCAATGCGCAGGCGTAAGAATGTGGGCAGCGTCCATGCAAGACCGGTGCATGGACCTCTTAAATCTCCAAGGGAGATAAAAAAGATTTACTACTCCGAAACAAGGCTTAATTTAGGAGCAGAAGTGGCGTTCAGGGATTTCTTTGCGTATTCCTAATGTGCGGGCCACAGTTGGCCAGAGCCATTTATAAGCACAATAGCGCAAAACATTTGCAGCGTCTCTCTTTGTTAAGGAATACCCTTTTTGCTATAATGTCAAGGGTTCAACTCTCGGCTAGTGTAATGGTAACGTTCAATAATCTATCTATATATATAAAAATGAATGTATGTCTGTCTGTCCTTTATGCATTACTAAACCATTCAACCGATCGCCATGAAACTTTGGGAAGTTGTTGAGTACATTCCCGGGAAGGTTTCTGGCATATTACATTTTTAATTTTAGCTTTCGTTCGCGAGTTATGAGTGAAAACGGGAATGAGACGTGCAATTTTCAGCACTGCCTTCTAAACTGTATTATTCTCGAGACGGCGGTGCATTTCAGTTGTCAAATCAATTGCAGAAGGCTTTGTATATTTTTGTCATACCTTGGGAGAAAAAAAAAGCATCGCGATCGCCATGGAAGGCAATGGATATCGCAAGTTATTGTAAACGCCAGAGAAGTTTATAATAAGGTAATATTAAATATTTATTTAAGATGGAATATGCTTCTTATGAAAGATGGTTTACAGAAAATTCCGGGGAAGTTGCTTAGTTCGGGGTCCTGGCTACAACATTTCGGGGAGCGGGGGGTGGTATCGGACAGCGTCTGGTATCGGACAAGAACAATATCTCTTGCTAGCAGGTGCTTGGACGACCGGTTTTGTGATTGACAGTCTTGGCTAAGTGTTTGAAGAGGGTGAACATCTTATTCAGTTGACAGCTAGTTTCGTTTGTGAGTGGTAGTGTTTTTTGTTCTTTTCTGTATGAATCGGCTTGCACGAAGATAACTTCACAAAGCAGTAACAGGAAGAAGGGTGAGTTGTGTTACATTCTAACATCACTAACAGAAGCACTGTACTTAAGGCTATAAGCTGTAGGTTTAGAATTTAATTCTCTTCAAAGGTTCTTGGTTCAGATTTTTTTTCTTAGGACCGTGAATCGGGTGGTATCGGACAGGAAGCTAGCGGGTGGTATCGGACAATGTAGCTACTCATCCAACGTGGTTACTGATGGTTCTTTCCTTTGGTTTTAGGTAAATATGGGGAAGATAAGAGGAAAGTGGGAAGAAGGTGACATTATATTTTCCGTAACAATGTCAGGGACAAAAAATGACTATTCGAGAGGCAAGTGATTGTTTTTCAGTACCGAAAAGTACATTAGCTGAGTTTGCAACGGCTGGGCACACGAAAAATGTGCAAATTTGGAGGGGAACTCTTTATTTTATAAATGTGACATTTGTAAAAAAAAAAGTAAAACAGTAAAACTTTATACTTTGAACATGGAAATAAGTATTTTGTGGAAAACAGTGACTGTCCGATACCACCCTCCATTTTTCAAAAGTACAAAAATGTAACTACTTTTTAATTTTCTTGTGCTAATTACATTTTTTAGTTTTAATTAAATATATTCATGTAAACATTTAGTTATACAATAAAGTTATCTGTAAAGTAGATTAAACATTTGTTTCCAGTTTCAAAAACGAGTTACGTCGTAAAAACCTAAGGTGTCCGATACCACCCCCCGTTCCCCTCTATATGTAATCGTAATTAAAATCTCTTATGTAGGGTCGTTAAATCTGCCTGAAATGTAACGGAATTATAAGTCTGGACAAATGAATATAGAAACCACGGCCTCAATGGCTTATTCCATTTTTCATCTATATAAATAAAAACGAATAAGTTATATGTCTGTCTGTCTCATAGTACATTCATCGTGAGTTTAATCGATTTCAATTCTCATAATCTTTCGAATACTGAATTTTTCCATTTATTTATTTATTATTATTTTTTGCGAATTTGCGAGCATCGACGACAATTATGCCCCCCAAACGGAAATCGATTGGTCGATCTACATCTCAAGCACAAAATAAAAAGGCATTACGAGCTTCAGAAACAGACGAGCAACGGGAAACAAGATTAGAAGCTGATCGAATACAAACTGCTCAAGCCCGTTCTTTCCAAACGAACGCTTTTGCGGTTTCGAAGCATCAATTGCAGAGGGCTTTCCTACTTTCGTCATATCTTGGAAATAAAAGCATCGCGATCGTTTGAATTTTGTAAGCCCACTCTGGCCGATTCATTTGCTTATAATGTTAAGGCACGCAGACAGATGAAATTTTCACCCTAGACGGAAGAAGAATAATGAATATAGGCCTAAATGGGCAAACATTGTTCGATTCGGACGAAACTCATTATGCAGGGTTTTTTGGGCCAGGGAACTCGAGTCTGAGGTTATTTTCCCCATGCTGCGTTTCTAATCGTGGAATTCACTTCAAAGCCGGATTTAGGCCTAGGGCCTATAGCTGTTTCATTAATTAGGCCTATAAATCGTTTAGTTTAGACCTATGAATGTTTCGTGTGCAAAGTGTTAAAATACCTATATAAAGACCTTAAAGACCTAGCGTTTGAAAATCGAAAGTCCTTCATAAGTTTTTTCGCATTTACAAAATACAAAACCCGAGCGACGCCGGGCCTTTTCAGCTAGTTCATCATATTTAGGGATGGGTCGATACCAGCTTTTCTCGATACTCGATACCGATACATTATTATTTCCTCGATACTCGATACAGTCAACATTTCCAGTTTCAATAAATAGGTACATTAAAAATTAAAAGTTGAGAGAACTGTGTAATACCAACTAAATTAATTAAGTGTGCATATTTAATGAGAAAAAATTTAATATCATCAGTAGCCCATAATTATTTTTAAACTCTACATTAAAACTAAACGTTTGAAAATAAACGAAACAATTAAGAATCTCTTCTGCTTGGATTTTAAAAAGTCGGAAAGTCTTTATTCATGACTAGACAAAAGTCAGAGAGTGGTTTTCTCCATTTCAAGGAGAAATAAAAGTATTTACTATATTTAGTAGACTACTAAAAGCAGAAAGAGATTCCGCATTTCCTTAAATTGCAGAGTTACCAAAGTATCGAAAAAGTACCGAGCGAGTATTTTGAAGTACTGCTCGATGCCGATACCATGCAAGTATCGAGAGTATCGAGGTATCGAAAGTATCGAGGATTCATCCCTAGGGTGGCCATTTCTAAAATGTCAGAAAGGAGGACACACTTTTATAATCTAGCATAGTATAAAACTTCGAGCATGGACGGCTGGACAGCAGATATTATATGGTATAACCCTGACTAATTTTACTTAATAACTGCATTTATATAAAATAAATGATAGTACGCTATCATCGTATGGACAAGCGTGCCATCCTTAGGATTGGCAGGAACATACCGGAGAATACAAATTTTATTAATATGCTTTACCGATCCATCAGAGTCTCGAAAAGGGGGGCAAATCAACGTCCGGCATAAAGCCGCGCCGGATGGAGGACTGCTTAGCAAAAAGCCTTACAGTCCGGCCAAAAGCCGGATGTCTGGCCACCCTACTCATCCCTAATCATATTATACACATAGCTCAATAAAAGTGAAATTGCCCCTCTTGAAATGCACGGAAAAGTATATATTTTTATTTCATCTGTTAGCTTTTGGCAGAACATCCGCGCTTCAAAACACCTCACGAAGACAGGCGATGAACGACGATAGGTTTTAAGCTCCCGCAGACTTATTATCCCTAGGACTCCGAAGGAGGGGGTTATTGACTCCATAACTTTTTACTCTTGTTAGTTTCAAGTTTCTTTTGCAGAACCACCATCTTCTGAGATAACTTTTCAATACTGTACAAAATAAAAGTGCCTTCATTTTATTTCTGTTCGTCCATACTACAGTGTGCCAGGGAAGTTCCTCCGCAGTAGCTACATGCTGGAGAGGGTTATGCTGTGTGCTTTGTCTTGCACCCATCAGTGCACATTGCAGTGAGCAAGCATTTAGACCGAATATTGTGTACACAATTGACTGTTTATTTTCGTAAAAGCTCGTGCTTAGCACCCTATACTTACTTACTTACTCAATGGCAATATACAATTCCTAAGCAAGCTAAAGGAATAGCCTACGATCTATTTTATGGAACCCGAAGATTCATTGCCGCGCTTACCTGAGCCCGCCATTCAACACTATTCTGTGCTAACTCCATCCAACCATCCCTCACAAATCCTACTTCTGTTGAATCTACCCTAATATTGTCCTCCCACCTACGTCTAGGTCTTCCAAGTGATCTTCTCCCTTCGGGTCTCCCAGTCAATACTTTTGAGATATGTCTTTCCTCCCCCATGCGCGCAACATGTCTAGTCCCTTTTAGGGCTTTCAGTTCGATTTAGCCCTTTTTAGGTTCTATAACATTAATGTATTCGGAAGCAAGGGGCATGAAACGGAAAAATACGTTAATATGTTCAAATTAGGAAGCTGGGGAAAAAATGGGTTAAAACCTTCAAATCCGGGCCCTAGTCATAAGTTACTGAATTGGTCCCAGATTCGACTTCTAGAAACATAGCCACCTTACAAAATGTTAGCAGATAAACTGTATCTCCAGCTACTCCAACTTGCACGTATAGACTTGAATTATGCATGGCTGGTCAATATGGAATTAAGAGAAGCAATTAGAATGCGTGTACACATTTGTTTGTACATTTAGCACTGGAGACAGCCCGCCGTACATCATCAGGGTAATCATGACGCCGATATAATTATAGCAACTTAAAAACTCATTACCCAATGCAATAATCTCTCCACTTCCATCTATTTCAAAATAATTGACGTGCGCTGCATGTTTCATTTGTTTTTATTTCTCCATGGCGCTACAGTGTGACGCAACAAAGCTCTCCAAACAAATTCTCATCACACAACAACACAACAGCATTAAGCCTATTTGTGGGGAATTTCTTCGACAGAATGTCATTTCGCAAACCACAATGCACTGTTATGCAGATTGATGAATTTCATTTTTGTTTCTCTCATATGAGGGAATTTTAATGATTTATGGCTTTACTGCCACTGGCGGATACATATATCTCGCGTTTTACACTATTATCATTATTATTATTTTTTATTAAAATTAATTTATGCAACAGAAAAAAACTATACATATTACAAAACTATAAATTAGTCTCATAAGTCCTATTGAATGAGTTAATTACAAAATCTAATGAAAAACTAAAATGAAAAAGTAGCGAAGTTACCTATCATTTATTATTATTATTATTATTATTATTATTCTAAATTTAGCTGTATTTATACTTTCAGCTTCGAGGCCATATCAGGAGTTCAGGATCTTCGGGGAGGGGGGGGGGGAATCGTGTTAGGATAGCTGCCTTAAATTAAGGTTGCCAATGACATAGCCAAATCAAAACAATTCTTAGAACTATATATATTTTTTAAGACGAGAATTTATTTTCAGTATTCCTAAATATATATATATTGAAATTTAAAGCAGCTATCAATAAAGGACTTCCTTCCTATTTATTAAAACGTTCTTAATAAAAATGATTATGGACAATATGGAGGGAGTCTTGAAGAATGTTTAAGGCCAATTCCTGTAATGTGGCTGAAGACAGTACCAAAATGTTGTCGATTGTCGATTACTTTCTATTGTTGGTGTATTTTATGGAGTAAATTTCAACTGGTGATTAATTTAAATGGATATGATATGAAATGGTGAGGATGATTCATGATAAGTTAATATACAATTCGACATCTGCCTTTACGACTTGGGGAAACCATGAAAAAACCCATGTCAAAATGGCCGGCCACGGGATTTGAACCTGGGACCTCCCAAATGGGAGTCCAAAATGATACCATCTCGGCCACCTCGCTCGGACTAATATTTAAGGTGGCATTAGCTCATATAAAAATATATATTCTTTACAACACATTAATTCAACTACATTTCATTACAAAATAATAGAACATCACGCCACGAGCCTATTAATTACACTTATTAATGCCCGGTTTCTACAAACTTGTGAATTACCTACGGGTAAATTATCCATGGACAAATTAGTTCCTTTTCACCCACAATGATATAATGAGCAAGGCCTTGGAGTTGTACAGTTAATTTAATTCAGAAGGCTTTGATTCTCATTGTTTAAATTATTATTGATCCTACAAAGCGTTTAAATTTTATCCAGCCATCCATGAAAGGATAAATTAACCCGACGATTTACCCTTGGAAAGATCTTGCCCGAGTTTGTAGGAACATTTTTTCTGTCATTTTCATATTTATCCAGAGGACATTTATCTAGAAACTCGCCACAAGTGTATGTGATTGCTATTTTTAAATTATTTATGTTTGTGTGGTGTTATTCTTGTGTAAATTCTGTGCATTGGATAATTTACCCATAGGACACGAGTATCATTATGAAACGAGCGCTATCTTAATTACCATTATGGGCAAGTTGCGTATGACTGTTTTATTCGCCCATAAAACCCATCTAAGTTTGCAACTTTCTAGGCAGATTCCAAAGAGTGACCCACAGGAGACAAGAAAGAAAGGCACTCAGGCAATCTATTGCCTTGCCAAAAAGATGCGCAAGTTTTTTGTTACATGGATGATAAATGAGTAAACGTTGCTGATATAGGGAACGAGCTAAAAGCCCTGATGTGTCTTTATTTTATTAGGACAAGATGATGATGATGAATTATTGGGTATCGGTTGACAAGGAAAGCCACTGAGCTCGCCAGCATTATCGAACCACAGCAGCGGCCAAGCTTATTGGGAAGTGTTCTTTGAAGTTGGGAGCCACATCACCAACTTTTTGTTTCTAAATTGCACTGCAGTTTGCACCTTTTGCCTTCTGCTTCCAACTAACTTTCGCTCTCTTTCTCTCTACTCTAGTTAAATCCATTTACTCCTCTTGGCTTAAAAACAAACTATATTAATGCATTTTCTGTCTCTTCTTATCTTCTGTTCGTTAAAATTATTGAAATAACTCATTTTCAACAGATAAGGGTTAATATTAAATATTTAATACACTATTCCACCTTTACCCTTAACATATAATATACAACTTATTATGAAAATGCATTTCGGCGTATGCTGCGCCATCATCAGTTCAAATAAGATGTAATGAACACCACAATTCTTCTCAAATAATGTTGTTTATAAAATTTGTTAATTGGTAACCTAGGTCACCGTTGTAGTCAAGTCAAATAAATGATTTTGGTCAATTATGTTTTCATTAAGGATGTTATTTCTGTTCTTATAAATTTGAAAGTTTTCCAATGTATTTAGTCTAACACCCTTATCACAGATATGTAGGACTTCCATGGTGTTATTTAAATTATCCAATCTATGACCACTTGGATAATTTAAATAACACCATGGAAGTCCTACATATCTGTGATAAGGGTGTTAGACTAAATACATTGGAAAGCTTTCAAATTTATAAGAACAGAAATAACATCCTTAATGAAAACATAATTGACCAAAATCATTTATTTGACTCGACTACAACGGTGACCTAGGTTACCAATTAACAAATTTTATAAACAACATTATTTGAGAAGAATTGTGGTGTTCATTACATCTTATTTGAACTGAAGATGGCGCAGCATACGCCGAAATGCATTTTCATAATAAGTTGTATATTATATGTTAAGGGTAAAGGTGGAATAGTGTATTAAATATTTCTGTTCGTTACATTTTCTCAACATCTTTCTAGCGCTTTCTTTTTCCATCTCTGTGTCAACACTACCTGTCCGCCGGCGTGGTCTTGTGGTTAGCGTCAGGCCCGATGAGAGGGAGGGGCAGCCGGGGCTGCAGCCCCGGGGCCCGTTCCCCGAAAGGGGGCCCGGCCGACCAGATTTTAGTTTTTACTTTCTAAATTTACTCTAAAATAAAATTGGTTATAAGGCAATAAACAGATTAACTTATGTTTTATGTGTTTATTTTATCTGCAGTGTCCTGTCGTATAACGGTGACAGGGAATTTAGCAGTTATCTGAAACGGATTATTCTTGAAGAAAAATTGCTATTTTTGAAAAGTATAAGCAGAAATCCTTTTGGACGCAAGCCTCACTACGTTCGGCATATAAAATCATAATTTTCAAAAGATTAAACTGGTACATACAGATAAAATTGTTCCAAATTATAACATTTTAATGTATTTTTCCGTTTCGTGCCCGGCATCAGTTAACCGATTTGGTCCAAAATCAATAGGCTACGTCCCATGGGCGTTATAAATGGTATACCAAGTTATATGAAAATCCGATAAAGCGTATTTGAGTTATCGCGCTTACAGACACACGGACAGATAGACAGTCAGATAGTCCTGTCTACCAGACAATCTCATAAAGTACCGGTACTTAATAATTATGTAATATCATTACATAATCTTTTTGTTACATATATTATGAAGGGCGAGTTGGGTAATGAATTTAATATTTGACGGGGGCCCGGGAAAATTTGTCCCTGGGGCCCTTGCTTTCTTTCCACGGCCCTGGTTAGCGTCGATCCGTCGGTCTGGGTTCGATCCCCGGTACCTCCTCGGATTTTTCTGTGGTAGGGAGGTCTGGTAGGTGTGCACTCAGCCTCGAGATTCAAATTGAGGAGCTACTTGATAGAGAAGTAACGGCTCCGGTCATGAAAACCACCATTAACGGCCGTGGGTGTCGGCATGCTGACCACATGCCCCCCAATCCTGCCATCTGCCTACGGTACATGACGCAGCGTTCGGGTGGTAGGCCAAGTCCCTCCAGGAATGTAGCGCCACGGAGTTTAGTTTAGTTTAGTCAACACTACCTATTTATCCCTATCTCTCTTCATCACCTCTTTTATTCGGTTGTTCTTTTGCTCTATCTCTGTTATTTTCATCTTCATGAAATATTTCTCTTTGCACTCTTCTTTCCTCTATACTCAAATGGTGAAATTCCACTTTCCAACTCTTTCTAACTTCTGCTGCATCTTTTAATTCTCTAAAGCTTCTTTTCCTCCTTTATCAACCAGCACCTCAATTCTTCTACCATTTTTTTAAACTTTTATTTTTCCTTCAATTATATCGAGCAAAATTCCTCTTTTTTCTTGGTGTGCCCTACCAGTTAGCTTTTCTTTTCTTTACAATTTCTCATCCACTCTCCTTAAAACTTATTCATTCGTCAATAAGTTTGTCCACCAAATCATCTCCATTCTTATCGAACACTTCATTTCAAAACTATCTAAATATATATTTTCCATTTTCCTCAGCGCCCATAATATATCAGCTCCATATAAAGCAATTCTCCATATGTAACATTTTCTAAGCTGCAGATCTAGTTTTCCGGCCAAACAGAGTCCTCTTTCTGCTATAAGCAGTTTCGCCATTGCTATCTTTTCTCTAATTTCTTTCATGCAACGTATATCTCTAGTAATCAAGCTTCCTAAATATCGAAATTGAGGCACATTCTCTAATACTACCAGCATGTATGCTATTCTTTCCCACAAAACTATTATTCTCATAGCCTACAAAATATAATCTCGGTGAACCTAACGATAAAAAAGGCATTTTGATGAAACTTGATCGGATAAAGCAATATGCTATAAAATATAATAATAGGCTACTAATATTTCTTTATTCAATTTGGCACAGATAAAGCCTTTAAGATCCTCTCTAATATTCAAACAGAAACAGAAAAAGGAAGAAACAAATACACTACCATGGTTCTATAAGTAGCCTAATAAGAATACAATAGTTATATACATACACAATAGTTATAATTGAGTCTATGTTAAATAAAATTAAACTTTTTCTGCAAAATGTGTTCCACTAAAAAAAGAGGTAACTTAACTTTAGACCTACAAATACCAGAAACAACAAGAAGCAAATGGTTTATATCTAAAAAAAATTAGTGTTTTTTAAATAGATATTAGTTTAGCCAAGTTTTAAATGTTGAAGATACTATTAGCGAATTGTGTGTCTCTGTGTTTGAATCCAATAACGCAAGTAGCCTACGGGTAAAAACGAGATAAATCCATCGACGAGGAAGCAGAACCCCTGATCTACCTTTTCTCAAATGACTGAATGCGTAGGTAGTACCACGTAGGTAAACCGGGCGGCAGCTCAATGGGGACTGCGCTTAAGGAAACGTGTTCCATGCATGAACCCAACATCTCACAACACGATGTCTGGACTTTTCGAATAAGAACGAAATGTTGTGTCTTTGTTCAGTATCTTGTGACAAATCATGGCGTCGACTTTCGCTTACTTTACTAACACTTTACACACACTATCTTGGTTGGTTGGTATAACTTATGGTTATTTAACGAAGGGGATGTACTGCAACTTAGGCCTGTGACCGTCGCCGGTGTGCCGGAATTTTGTCCCGCAGGAGTTCTTTTACATGCCAGTAAATCTACTGACATGGGCTTGTCGCACTTATGCACACATAAACGCCATCGACCTGGGCCGGGATCGAACCCGCAACCGTATCATTACGATACCGTTACGTCACATGTAATAAGCATATTATAGATTATTTAGATTTACAGTAGAGTCCCGCTATTCCAGACTAGATGGTCCAGACCCTGTCCAGATTATCGCAAGTCCGGATTAAACGGCGTTTGCCCTAAAATGCACGTACTGAACTGTAAATCAAGGTTTAGATGAATACAACTATAAAAAACTACGTTTTCTTTCATAAACATAATTTTAGTTTTAATACTACTGTAGGTCTATATGTAGACCTAAGTTTGTAACCTACGAACTCAATGCAGGATTAATAAATCAATTTTGTGATTAAAATTCAAAGCTATTTTCCAAATCCCGTCGGATTAACCGGTTGTCCGGAATAGAGTCCGGAGTCTCCACGGTATATTATAAATTATTTATATATAATTTTTTATTGCAACCAATGGTCATAGTATGAAGAATGGAGCTCTGGTGGACAGGGGAAACAAGAGCACCCCGAAAAAAACCTGCCCGACCCCATTTTATTCACCAAAAATTCACACGGCTCCACCGAGATTCGATCCCGCGTCCCAGCGATGGAAGGCGAGCGGTCTAACCACTTAGCCATGGGGGCGTCCTATAAATTATTTATATAACTCGAGGAGTAACTGCCAGCGATTCTTCACATTCTCCTGATTCCGAAGGAGACTATAGGCTATCTGAAAGAACTGAAGATCCCATAGCCTATAGGCCTAAAATGGAATTCAAAGGTAGCCTACAGTCGAACAATTTTATTCTATTTAAAGACAAAGTTTTAGGGTAATAGGGTAGGTTCATGGCATTTCCAGTGAAGGCAGCAATAGGGGGACTGACATCATAGCTTTCAAACCTTCGACATCTGAAGGATACATCCTGAACCCTACAATCAGGTTCGAATCCTATGAACAGCAGCCAGAAGAGATGAATGCAGAGAAACAACATAGGGGAAGGTTGCCTATGTTGGACCGATTTTACATTTTGTTACCCCACGCCTTTATTTTGTATTTAATTGATACAAAATATATTGTACAATAATCTACATTTTACACACTTTCATCTGGTAGTATTATATTTTGTATAGATATATATCTCCAAGGCCTAAAATTTAAAATTCAGAAGTCTGTATATGGTCCGACTTAGGAAACCGGTTGCTTAAGTTGGACCGATAGTAAAACTGTGAATAAAAAAATAATAATTGTAATATTTTAAAGAGCCTGTATTTTAACAAATTTATTAGGCACTCATGGCATTTAAAGTAAGTTAGTCAGGGCCTATTATACAAAAAGATTAATTATAATATTTTTAAATTAGAAGCAAACTGTTTTGTACTGTTAAAGTGCTTCAAATAAGAAACAAACAATAACCTAGGAAACAAATTGCATAAAAAAAATGTAAAATTTACCAAATATACCTAATCTGCCTATACGCTGATATCAAGAATGGAAGTTATTTTGGTCCAAATTAGGAAACACGCGGTGGTCCAACTTCGGAAACTGGACGCCATGTAAAGAAATATGATACTACAAGGACTCACAAAATGTAAAACTAGTTTTACGATATCTAGTTATTAACTAATGAAAGGCAGTTGTAAAATATAATTTAGGTAATTATTTTGCTTACTTTTACTGTGCACAATAGCTTATAATTTGTAGCGCGACCCTTGTTACACAAACGAGGAGAACACAATAATTGCAGTTATTCTTTCTTCAAAGGCTGCAGTCAACTGACCGTTGGATCACGCGTCCTTGACAACATTTCTCACCAATAGAGCCAACTTGAAGGTTTAAGTTACTAACACATTGTGAAATATGAAGGAGGTCCAACTTAGGCAACGGTCCAACTTCGGCAACTCTCCCCTATTTATGAACCCACTGTAGATTTTTGCAAACAAAAATACAACCTGACTTCTATCAGTATGATGGGTTTAATGATAGGGGCCCAGGGAACCATTCCTCATTTAATGGCCAATGTCTGCCAAAAATTTAGCCTTCCTAAAAACATTCTGGTAGACATTGCACTGACAGCATTGAAAGGATCTTTGGCCATATTTCGAAACCATGCGTATGGACCAAATACACTAATTTTTTAGGTAGATTTCGAAGAAAAATATACCTATTGCAATGGATACCATGTCATGATTTTCGAAAAATTCTTTCATATCTTTACGTTTCATGCTCCCCTAAGTACGAAACCACCGCCCGTTCAAAAACAAATTTTGTGATATTTATATATATATATGTATATATATCTTTACACGATAGCGGCCGTAATTTTGAAGATATTTGAACCAAATTTTAATATGTTATTTCTAGGCCCAATAGTTCGGACAAGTTCGTTAATGAGCAAAATTGGCCCAAGGGGTGGTCGGGGGAGGGGGTTGAAATTTTTAAAAATGTATATCTCGGCCCCTATGAAGTACAGAGGGAAACTTTGTTTGAATAAATTAGAGTACTCCATATGGAGTTCACAGTGACACCAACGATTCGGGGGTTCGAGTGAGGGTGGGGGTGGAGGTGGGGTGAAAATTCGAAACTTTTGAAACCACGTCTTGTGGGGTATCGTTGAAAAGCTCTTGATGAGTACTCTACAAATCAATAAATAGTTTCTTGATAGCTCTCATATGACGCGAGATTTTAATGTTTGAAAATAATAACACTTAAAAGAATTATTATAATATAATTTTTGTCTTGTTTAGCGGCTTTGCTAATTTTTATTCATTGCTGATCTTGCGCACGGCCTCCCAGAATATTATATCCTATTCTTGTTGTCAAAACAAATGATTGTAGGCTCTTCCTCTTTACCGAATTCAGTTCTTATTACTGCAGGTTTACCATGCCAAGGCTAAAGAAGAAGAGTGCTATGCAGCGACAATAAATTAAACCAAAAGCACTTCGAAATCTACCTCCGCCTGTAGGCCTGCCTAAAGGGATTTTTTTTGCTTGTGTTTGTTTATATGTGTGTATGAGTGCAATGTTATTCTGTTACATAGTCGGATTCTGTGGTCATAATTTTATATTTGTTTGTTTCCTTGCATTTTCCAATGTATGGTAACTTATTCTTTGTCGCAAGGAAAGCTACAACTGTTACAGGAAGAAATAATAATAATAATAATAATAATAATAATAATAATAATAATAACAATAATAATAATAAATAGATAAGCTATAACTTTATTCAGAATTTCGTACAAACTCTACTTTATCGAGGATCCCCCATTGCTTACACTGTATCGAAACAGATATTTTTGAACAGAGAGTGAACTAAAATTTGTATAATTTGTACAAATTATATTAACAATGTTTTCTAAAACGAAAAACGTGAGGAGAGAAAGAGAGAGCGTAAAAAAAGAGATAAAAAAAGCTGTCATTTGTTGGAAAACATCCATGCACGAGCCTGCCCATGTTGAATTCTGATGTTTTTGTATTAATGAGATGACACAATTATTGACATGTTACATTATGGACATTTTGACAGGCAGTTGCATAAGAAGATTCCTATGTCACAAGCAGATTTATTCATGCTGCCGTTTTAAAACAGTAGCTTTGTTTTAGACAGTGATTTGTTTCCAGTTTAGTAAAAAAAAAAAAAAGTTAAAATATTGTTATAATATTGTATCATCCATGCTCTTTGATAAAAAAAAAGTAGATCTTCGATACAATAAATTTCATGACTATCAACTTTGATGATAATTCATATACATGAATAACACCGAAATATTTTACCTGTGTATTGCTAGGAAGTCCACCCTAAAGCCCTGACCTCACTCCCAGTGATTTCCACCTTTTCCTACACCTCACGAAATGACAAATAATGGGAGAAAGGCGAAGGTGGTATTAGAATTGGATCATATTCAGATCAATCTGAATTCTGCACGAAAACGTAGTAACAACTAGGTCCGATTATCGCGCTACATGTAATCACTAGGGCAATGCATTTGATGATTTTGCATCTTTTTTTTTATATGAAGGTTAAAAGATAGCTCGAATATATAAAAATGTGTATCTTGAAATAATTGATCAAATAAGGGCAGTTTTTTTGCATTTTTTTGCTTTATTTTGCATTTTTCATTTTTAAGAGATAGATCACTTTTTGACAATTTTTATGTCATTTTCAGCATTTTTAAGTCATATTTCAGTGCCTATTTTATAGTGATGTATTATTGTGATCACTGGGGCATGGCATTTGATGATATTGCATCTTTTTTATATGAAGGTTAAAAGGTAGTTCGAACTGATGATATTGCATCTTTTTTATATGAAGGTTAAAAGGTAGTTCGAATATAAATGTGTTTCATGAAATAATTGATCAAATAAGGGCAATTTTTGAATTTTTTCTTTATTTTGCATTTTTTGTCATTTCTAAGAGGTAGGTCTTTTTTGGCAATGTTTAGGGTATATTCGGCATTTTAGGACATGTTTCAGTGGAGGTAGAAAGGAACTTTTCCATGTACAAATCGTTACTTTCAGACAACAGACAATCGTTTTTATTTCAGAATCTCCAAGTGTTCATAGTTCATTTAAATTCAAGTTTATTGTAAACACCATAGCAGTTTGTCTTGTAGCATTAAATAATTTTTCTTTCTTTCTTTTTAAATGACACATATTTTCTAGGGGGAATTTGATGGGCATATGCCAGTTCAGAAAGAATTTCTTCTTCGCGTTTTATATTGTAAATTGATATATAGGCCTAACAATAACGCACTGTCATCCATGAAATTGCTTTTAGCAATCCATTACTTAAGAACACTAATTGCAAGTATTAATGTTAAATTTATTGTTTTTTTTTTAAATTTTGTGTCATTTTTTCACTATTTTAGGCCATAAATGCATTTTTACACATTTTATGGTCATTAAATGCCATGCCCTAGTAGTTACATTTAAAAGGCGCGTTATTGAATCATAGTTAACGTTTGTTTTTACTCCAAAATCATACTTAGTTCTACTGCGGATTGTGGGAGATTAGGCTTAAGGCTTAATGCAATTGCATTGCGTACCACACGTTGCTAACTTCTCTCTCATCTTAATAGCCTACACGGACCGTTCTCTGCCTCATTAGCCAAATAATGAGGGCAGCCAGGCAGATCAATTTTTAAAGGGAGTAAGTGAGGGTGCATCCCCCCTCATGCAATTACACTTCGTTACGGCATTACTTCCAATACTTGAAACACACGGGGACAATCCACACTCGCAACACAGCTTTCCTGGTTTCTTTTCACTTTCTAGTCATAACTAGAATCCGGATTTTTTTAAATGCAAAACATTAACTGACCGACCGAAGCGACCCCTCGTTCGATTTTCTTCCAATTTGGCATAAATGTTTCTTGAAATCATTAAAAACGAAGTGTGCGTAAGGATTTTTATTTTTTGATCCAGTTTCAAGATGGTGACCGTTTTAATATGAGGGCCGTCCATAAAGTAAGTTTCCCAGGGGCCGTTTACAGAAACAAAACACAATATCATGGAAATGTTTATTGCAACAGATACAATAAGTTTTCAGCTATTTTTAAAAATATTCGCTACCGGAATTGAGACACTTTTCATACTGTGAGATCAACTTTTGAATACCTGTGTCGTAGAACTCCGCCGCCTGGGATTTGAACCACTGAGTGACAACCATCTCCACTTCTCTGTCATTTACCGAGGTGTAGGAAAAGATGGAAATCACTGGGAGCGAAGTCCGGGCCGTAAGGTGAATGTTTAAACACTTCCTTAGAGAGATGAAAATGAGGACTGGAGAAAACTGCATAACGACGAGCTTCATAACCTGTGTTCGTCACTTGATATAGTAAGGGTAATTAAAACACGGAGGATGAAATGGGCTGGACATGTTGCGCGCATGGACGAGGAAAGACACGTGTAAAAAATATTGACTGGGAGACCCGAAGGGAAGATATCACTTGGAAGGCCTAGACGTAGGTGGGAGGACAATATTAGGATATATTCAAGAGAAGTCGGATTTGTGAGGGGTGATTAGAGTTAGCACAGAATGGGGTTGAATGGCGGGCTCAGGTAAGCGCGGCGATGAACCTTCGGGTTCGATAAAATAAATAATATTCCTTTAGCTTGCTTAGGAATTGTCTATTGCCATTGAGTAAGTAAGTAAGTAAGTATTCTCTAAATCATAACTAAAGAAACCAAAAGAAACCCAACGCCTTCAGCAACTAAGATATAAATTCTAGAGTGATAGGGAAAAAGCAAATTAGTCAAAATGCCAGGGTTTTAGGAGAGACAAAAAAAACAATTTATTTCCATAGCATTGTTAAAATATTTAGTTCAGTCCACCAGATATTTTTACGCATCATCTTATACTGTGTAAAAATATCTGGGTGGGCTAATCTAAATAGCATAAGAATGCTGTGGAAGTAAAGTGTTTTTTTGTCTTTCCTGAAACTTTGGTCCGAAGAGAAGTCCTGACACTAATGAACTACGCAGCATGCAGAAAAAAAATGCATTCCTTAGAAAACTCAGCGTTTCAATTAATGAGATACCGCGAAACTAAAAGGGTGGAACATGAAGTCTGTTTATTCATAGCAAAGTAGATGCTTTAGGAAATCCCAGGCAGGCGCGGCAACTTCTCCGACACATGTGCAACGCGTGTAGTCTGTGCGTCAGGATATGAAATCCTGATTTATGGCCTGCACTGTAATCAAGTTTCCTGACGGAACAGAGTGAAAACAAGTGAAATTAATGTGTGTAGGGGTCTCCAACTACGCAAGAACACAAGCACAACCTTTTCATTTCTCCATGCGGTGTCAGCCTGAAATGACTGCAAACACAAACATAATTTAAAGGGGATGACGGATGAGATTTCTAACTTTTAATAATAATAATAATAATAATAATAATAATAATAATAATAATAATAATAGGAGGAAAGCGAGGTCCTGTTTTAATTGGATCGTTCGGTATTTCTTCTGTTTGTAAATCTGTGTGTTACGCAGTTGCGATCAAACGTTTTAATATATATTTTTTTCCAATGTGTCATAAATGTTCCTTGAAGTCTTTAAAAACGAAGTATGTATATATGAATTCTTGTTTCATTCCATTATAACCAGGGCCCGGATTCTGATGGCCTAAAATTGTTTGAAAAATGGCCTATAAAATGGCCCTGAATTTTAAAGAAAATGAGTTAATAATTACTAAAAATGACCTAAAAACTGATATTTTATTTATAAAAAATATTACTTTGCACACAAAGATATAGACTAATTTGTACATAATTCTAAAAAACTGTAAATGTAGAAAGGATATTGTAGGTCTAAAAACTTTGTTCTAGATCGGAATATTCGAGAAGAAAAATAAGAATTTTTTTTTTAAAAGTAGATTCTACAAAAATGTTGCATTATAGTAACCTAGTCATTTATTTAAAGTAAATGCATAAAAATTACAAAATAAGGAGGCAAATGACACGAAAATGACAAAATAATGACGTAAAAGTGAAATAAATGCCCTAAAAATATAAAATTGTATAAAATGACAAAAAATGACCTAATAAAAATGCATTTCTATAATCTAAAGGCCATGATTAGGATTTATCTACAAGTCGGCAATGTCTATGCAGCATCAATAAAAAGATGACATGTCATCAGAATCCGGGCCCTGGTTATAATAGATTTTTCGGATTTGTTCCCATGGAAACAAGGTTGTCTTAAAAATGAATGATTTTTGTAGGTAACTCTAGGTTTACCGGCATTTCGACTGTTTCTCAGTAATTATACAGGCATTTCTTATCTTTCTCTGTAAATTTATTTCTTACATAGTCACGACCAAACACGTTGATCGATTTTCTTCCAAGTTGGCAGGAAAGTTCCTTGAGGTCATTACAGGCTTTAAAACTTAGTGCCCGATCGAATATGTTAACAGCAACCGTACTGTACAGACTTTGCTCGGTGTATGCGCTAGCTACCATATGCTAGTTCACGTGATAGTAAACAAACCGGAATACAGGTATAGGAAGACCACAAACTAACTTCTCATTCTCTAAACTCACATCACAAGCATGCAAGACGATACGTTCTCCTGTTTGTGTATAATAGACCCTCCCAAATGTTTCAATATATGTTTGCGTTTTAGAACACTTTACTTTCGGCATGCCGAACAGGTATAAACACAGACATTGACAAGGTACACTGTTGACCAATTTGAGAGCCACCGTACTACGAGCGCATTCACTTCTCTGTACTACTATCAATGACTGTCTTATCAGCCTACGCAATCACCCTCCACCCCCTATACTCAGGTTGTTGGTAACCGGAATCAACTTCCTCTGTGGGTTCGGGCACTAAGTTTTAAAGCCTGGTCATTACAAACGACGTATGTGTAAGGGTTTTAATTTTTTTATTTCGTTTGAAGATGAAGAGCAGAATTTAGATTTTTCGATCGCTAGTACATAGTACACAAACCTCTCCTTATCACTACACTATAGCTAACTGAGCTTTTTAGTTGTGTTCTTGCATAGTGACAATCGCTATTATTCGCGGGGGTAAGAACTTAACAATGCTTCGTTATGCGTGAACGCAGCATAATAGGCCGAGAGGCTTTAATATGGGGAGAGTTGCTAATTTACAATGATGATGCGACAGTAACTGTATAGGTTGCATTCTTGCACATAACAATGGTCACTTATTTGCGGCGAAGAAACAAACAATGCTTCGTTACGCGTGCTTGCCGCATAATACAGGAGCGAGCCGCCAACTAGAGCCAATTCATAACCATGATGCAACAGCAACACTGCCACAGCCAAAGCAAAACTCATTATACAGCATTCTGGTTATTTCAATTTTATTTACACGTGATATCAGAAGGCCGTGTATAGTTCAGGCGGCTTCCTTTCATTAGGAGAAAAAGTTTGCCGACAGCTCAACCCATATTCTTTATTTTTACCGCACCAATCAGCTAGTTACCCCAGCCAATCAAAATATAAGAATGTCCAGTGACGATTTTGACAGCTACTCGTCAACTCCTCGTGGAGTGAAATGCGCGGTTGCGCATTGTGAAATGCGCGAAATTGTGTTTTGATTCTGTAAACGGCCCCGGGGAAACTTACTTTATGGACGCGCCTCGTATTATTGCTTCTGATAATTTTAACTGATTATCTATTTTGACAATAGAAAGGATGAAATAGCAGCGATGAGGCATGAGGCATGAGGCATGAGGTAGTATATGTAAGGATTTATACCTTTATATCCCGTTTCATGTAATGTTTAGCTCCTTTCAACTAGTCTAACCAAACGGTTTATGCTATAAAATAAGTGAGTACTGCATCCAGTCTCGAGTGTAAAATTTTCAACATCTTTGTTTTGGTACTCTTTTGATGTAACTCTAGTAGTTTACTAGAATGAGAGGTCGTATTGCAGGAGCAACTTAAGTGTGTGAGTATGCTATACCAGAAGTCGGTAAATAGTCAGTTATCCATAGCTGTAGGCTTCGTATTAGTTGAGATTTATCATAGGCCCTAAGCATGGGATGGAACATTTTGAGTCCTATACTCGCAGTATATTATGTCCCGGGTTTTAGGGGAGGAAAGTATGAAAGTGATACTGCATTTCTATTTTATTTCAGGCCCGAAACGGTTTAACATGAGAATGAGAAATAAAATTTTCCGTCAAGTCAATACAATCTTATGTAATTTATGTTTCTTCTTATTTCAACCCCTCCCAGGCATGATGAGTAGAAGCAACGGAATGCAGCATTCGACATCCTCTATGAACCATAAAAAGCTATATCTAGCGTTTTAGCTTTCTGAGGGAATAGTCTGAGTGCCATATGTTGTTCTTCCTCATTTTGAATTCTACATACATTATTATATCAGGACCTAGATTTTCAACATCGAAAGTCCTCCATAAGTTAATTTCAAATTACAAAATACAAAGCCCGGGCGACGCCGGGCCTTTTCAGCAAGTAATAAATAATAGGCCCCCGGTTTGTTTACAGGAGCAAATATGGTGTGTGACTAAGAAAGAGTAGTACAACACTGGTGTATGTTATCGAAATATAGCAACATGATGAACTGGTGTCATATAAAAACAATTGATCACATATACAGAAATACCTACTATCTTCAACAGAATGGATGCTACAAGGAAGTTATAATACGTATAGTGTAATAATGAAATGTTCGGAATGGAGCACGAGAAATCACGTTGACGACGATATGAATGTAAAGCAAGGAGAGAAAATAGTGCGACTATCAGAGGGGGGAGGAATGGGGTCGTTATGACGTAATTACGCAATAAAAGGGAACAGGTTATTAAGTGAAGAATCTAGTGCGAGATCGCCTTAAACCCTTCATGTTCTGCGCGGGGCAGATAGCGTCCGGGCTCCGGGGGGGGAGGGGACGAGGGGTTGTTATATCTGGCACTCAAGCTCCGGAGCGCCAGTTCTCCTAGCGCCGGGGACCAGAACGGGTCAGAATGCCAGGGCAGAAGCATTGAAACTCAGCGATCTGTCCTCACACCAGGCTCAGGCCAAACAGGCCAAGTTCGCCAACGTCGACGTGATTCCACGTTCGCAACAATCAAAACAAAGACAGACGAGCATCGACAACGCGTGCCGGCGTCGCTTCGGTATGCTGTTCTAGTGACCGATATTTCCTCGTCTCCGCGTTTTCTTGTCGAGTGAAATCATTACTGGGGTTTCTTGTAAAAAAAAAATGAAATCACGACTGTTGTATATGTTAAGAAATACTATCGCTAAATTCACGAATTTTAGATACAAGAAGTGTAAGTATATGCCAGGTAAAAGCAAACCGCGATTTTTGCTGCCAATGGACGTAGATGGATCCTGGTCGTGAATAGTTTTTTCTTATGAAGTTTAAATTTGAATCGTGTTAACTGTGGTTAAAGATGATTTAAACATATTTGGATTGTAAGAAAAGTGTGTGATAAAACGCAGAGATATTGCCGTCGATTGATATAGCAGATCGTAGCTGTAAAATACAGTGTAACGAACAAAAATACTTTCATAATATTTTCAAATCCAGATGAAATTTCTATAAAAGTGAAACAAGATGATTGTATTAACACATTTGGATACAAAAGTGTGAATTTATAATACGTATAAACAACTGATATTTTGCTGTCGATTGACTTAGAAAGTTACAGACGCGATATAGGTGTATCAGTTACAGAAATTAACCTGTAATATCTTCTAACCGAGTTGTAATTTCTGATTAGACAAGAATAAATGAGATCTGTACTTATAAATGAAAAACACAGTCAAGTGAATTTGTAAGCCAGACAAAAACAAACCTAGATTTATGCTAGACGTAGATTTAGAGAGTTCTTACACGTGTAGAAGTGCATAGACAACATATATAAATATTTTCAAATAGACTGGATATCTCTACCTGGGCCAGGATAAATAGAAATTAACGTTACAGTAGACTGTGAAATGTTCGTGTACTTGTAGCGTTAAATCGGGAGTGTAAAACAGCAGTGGAACTTTCAAATTTATAGTTTCAGCAGCAATCACTGATACATATTGTGCCCCCCTCTCTCTCCCGGTCGTAACAAATTGCTTACACAGGCGATAACGAATCCAATAAATCTTCGTACAAAAGGCAATGCAATACAATTCTGGTATTTAAAACATGTGAACGAATTAATTCCGAACGAAATGTCAAAACGTTTGCAAATGCAGATACAGAGTGGATATTTGTGTTTGTGTGTAGACCAGCAACAAGTGTAAGCTATGTGAAGTGCGACATGGCTCGAGTGCTGTTAGCCGTGGGTCTGCTAACGCTCGTCATGTGCAGTGCCGGGGGTCTCTGCCCCCCAGAGTGCGTGTGCCACACCAACAGGACGTCTTGCTCCACGTGGAGCGCCGGTCTGCAGAACCTAACAGATCTCGCGGTCACCAATGCGCGGCTCCAGAACATCCAAGTCTTCCCCGGTCTGAGAAACCTCTCTAAACTCGACCTGTCCTCTAACCTCCTCGACGGTTTCCCTGCTGGAGAGTTCGCGTCTCTTCGAGTGCTCAATCTAAGCGGCAATTGTTTCTCGGAGGTCGGTGAAGGATGGCTCCGAGGTCTGGAGAGTTTGGAAGTGTTAGACTTATCTCATAACAATGTGTCCGTAGTGGAAGATACGGCACTGGAGTGTATTCCAGAACTACAGACTCTAATTCTCCGCAACAACAAGATCTCGCTGCTACCGCATTTCAATAGCAGTCTTCAGAATTTGGACTTGTCCGCCAACAATATCTCATTTCTCAATGACAGTGCGTTTTCTGGTTTGGAGAACTTACGAGTTATTAACCTCGGGGCTAACAGACTGCAGGAGTTAAATATTATGTGTTTCGCAGGACTAGCCAACCTCCAAGAACTAGATTTGTCCGGAAATCTCATTTCGGTGTTACAAGATGGCGTGCTGAAGGAACTGGCGAGCCTACTGAGGCTCAACTTGAGTGGGAATCGTTTACAAAACTTGAATGACCAGTCTCTTCACGGTTTATCGAAACTTCAACAGCTGGACTTGTCTAAAAACATGATTTCTGTGATTCAGGACGGACTACTGAGTGAACTAGAAGCATTGGTCAGGTTGAATATTAGCTGGAATCGCTTGGAATCGCTGAGCGATCAGTGCTTCCGCGGGCTGTCACGACTACAGCAGCTGGACGTGTCTCACAACCGCATTACCAGCGTTTCTCCGGGCACGTTCCAGCCCATGGGAGGCCTCACAGAGCTGATACTGAGTGACAACCCGGTATTGGGTGTGATGGTGTTAGTGGGAACGGGCAGGAAGCTGCAAGTGGTGGACGCTTCTCGAGCGGGTCTGACACAGGTGCCGGCAGCATTAACACGATCCATCAGGACGCTACAGCTTGCAGGAAACTTGGTGACGGCGGTCCGGTGTGGAGACCTGGACAGCTATCCACTTCTGCAGCTGCTTGACCTATCTGATAACCGTATTCTTGAGGTGGAGGAGGATGCCCTGGGCCGCCTCGAAGTCCTGACTACACTATACCTCTCTGGTAACCAACTGTTAGCCGTACCGAGGTCTCTACCGGCAGGATTGGTCTCACTGCATCTCCAGAGAAATCGGATACGCCAGGTGAATTCTGGCGAACTACAAGGTCTTCCTCGACTCAAACACCTCTCACTCCGAGACAGCGGCTTATCAATAATACAGAACGGCGCTTTCAGCCAGCTTACAGCTCTGGAGATGCTAGACCTGTCCAGCAATCCACTCACCAGTCTTCCAGGCAACGCACTGTCAGGCCCCATCATGACTGTGCTCAGACTGTCATCGCTCGCGGCCATCGTCCCCTCGGCAGCCACCGAGATGTCATTTCCAGTCACCTCTCCAGAGCGACTGGAGGTACTCGAACTGGACAGTAGCCCCGTGTTAGCAAGGCAACTGCTGGCCGACACCGCCGCTCTCGCCGCCTTCCGTCAGCTCCGCCACTTGGACCTGACCAATACCGAACTCACTTCTCTGCGCTCAGACCTCTTCCACTTTTTGCCGCGACTTCGGGTGCTCAGACTGGGTGGAAATCCTTGGCAATGTGAAGATATGCTCTGGCTAGCAGATTGGGTCCGGCATGAGCAACGCGAGCTGCAGTCCTCGCTACGAGACGCAACGTGTTCTTCCCATCATCAGCAGGCTGTCGTCCCAGTACTTGGACTCAGAGATCAAGATTTCAACATTACCACCACAAGTACCAGGTATGATGACGACTTCACTACTACATCCAACGAGCCTCTTGATTTTTTAAATATCACTTCCATCTACTATGACGAGGAGGATATTAATAATACAGATATATCTGTAGTGACGTCTCCTGACGTATATACAACTACAGACATCCCTACTGAACAAACTTCCAGTTTAGATTTAAGTGTAGGAATAAGTACCCTTGAGTTTCTCCCCGAAGAAGCAGACCCCACCGATAGCAATAATACATCAAACACAATTCTCACTGTGACCACAACAAAACTTCCAATCAATATTACAAACAAATCCATTCACCCTAAATTCCGCGTAAACACTCCCAGCAATACCACATTTGTGAACAGACCCTGGAACCAACATAAATTCTTCCCTAGCACAAATATCAAAGAAGTTCTTCCAAGTACACAACCTTTACTAAACAGTACCTTAATTCAAACTTCCATTTCAAATACCACTATTTTTAAGAAACATATATTCCCACACAAAGATCTTCAGAAGTTGATGCATCAACAAGAAAGATCTTTCAACAATATTATGCAAGGAGATGAATCTGTAGCTGCTCCTCAAGTTGCTATTAAAGATGTTTTCAGAGACAAAACTAATTTCACTAAAAGCGTAAGAAATGAATCTAACACGAAAATTCCTGACAACAAACAAACACTAACAAATTCATCTTTACAACACGAGTACACAGTTACAGCCAACATCTCCTCGTCAGCTCTAGAAGGGGAGAATCTCTTGTTTGAGAATGTGACTGTAGCTGTGGGAGAAAAGTCTGTGTTTTACAGCAGTCGTGCCAGCGATGCTTATGTTTCCGGTGTGCGTGTGACTGTTAAAGACAGTGTTAGCACGTCCCTGATTTCAGGATCGCATCCTGGTATGTTTGTTTTGTTAGGGGTTGTCCTCGCCATGGCAGGTGCTCTGGCCATGGCGATGTCACACTGTGCCAAGAGGAGACGGCGGCAAGCTGTAGAGTACAGCAGGCAACAGGACATTGAGGTCAGAAGCATGTCCAGTATAGGGGACCTTTGGTGACAGTCACCGAGATACTAGGGTACAAAACCCTGATGAATGGCAATATAATAAAAACTGTTTAATATTTGACCAATTTTTAAAGTGTTGGAAATGGAGAGGTGTAAACTTAGAACGAATATTTCTCTATCTTTTTATGTAAGTGTGGTGAAAGAGTTAAGGATACATTTGTGAAAGATGAACTATCTTATTTCTAGGCTATTAACAAAGAAAGGAGATTATGCTGCTCATTTGAACAGAATTTCAGATAAATTATGTTGTGCCATATCAAATCAAAACATAAATGACAATATCTTTTTCACATATAACAGCAGAAAGCAATACAAGAATTCTCTAAATTTCCAACCACTTTTTTAACTTCTCGTATATTACAGTAGACATCTATGAGACTTCAGCTAAAATCAGGATGTTGTAAGAAACAAAATTTTGATGAGAAAGCAAATGAATTTAGCAGCAATATTATGTATGACCTCTTAAAATCAGGATGTTGTAATACAAATTTTGGTGATAAAGCAAAGAGTTTAAAAGCAATATTATTTTAAACCCCCCAAAAAACTAATGGCTAAAGTACTAGTAACATTTTCTTTATTATTTAAGACTGAGATGATTTACATGGTGTATGTTGTATTATTACACAAAACCTATCACGATATAATTATTAGATTCACGCATTCCCATAAATTTTGTATTTGGCTTATTGGTTCTGTAAAACATTACTAGGGGATGTTTAAAAACCCTCAGACTCAGTAACAGAATCACCATGCATCCCTAGTAGGAAAACAGCAATGAAAAACATATTTTCTAGTTATACAAAAATATTTGAAAAGTTTGTGGTATGAAGAGAAAGAGTATGGAAATGCCTATACAAAACTAGTGGAAAAACTTGACTGAATATTATACTATCATAAAAGTACGTATTTCACTTCCTAGAATATACACAGAATTGATTTACAATGCATTTCATCATGTCCCTCCTCAAAGAGGGGTTGAATAATCATTTGTTATCTGAAAGTAAGTGAGGGAAGTCTTTACTGACTTCTCAGGGAGAGAAGAATATGATTGAAACAGCTGTCTGTACGACAGTAATTTGATACGCACACTGTATGGCACTTGCACAACATCTGCTGTATTGCACTTTGAATCTATATTAAATCTTGTGTCATGGCACATGGAATAGCTCTATTCTTTCTTGTTTGGCAAGCACATATGCATTGTTTCACTAAAAAAACAACTTGACATCCGATGCATATTTCAACAACTTTTTGGTTTTGTTTCGTTCTGCCACATATCTTGCCATAGATTATTGAAAATATATGTGACACAAAAGACCACCTGTGGAATTTCTATCCTAGAACTCAACTCAATTAGGTGTAGTATACAGAAGATGGAGGAAGTTTCTATGGGTTTAACTCATGTACATTACATACGTACTGAATTATTGACAAAATTAACTGAGCAATAGAACATCTATCTTCATAATTATACAAGAAATTGGATTAGCAGTATCGAGGGGATGCAGCTGTAGGGTATGTGAAACACATTGTGTTTGCTACCTAAATTCAGCAGGCTCAATATGTTACAATTTGTTTCCATATTTGCAATAAATACAAACGGCATTATGTATATTCGGTTCTTACATGTTATAGACTATTTGATTAATATTTAAAAACTACTATTGCTATAATTTAACTACCATTAACGGCTGTGGGTGTCGGCATGCTGACCACATGCCCCCAATCCTGCCATCTGCCTGTGGTAGATGCCACAGCAGTCGGGTGGTAGGCCAAGTCCCTTCAGGGATGTAGCGCCACGGAGTTTAGTAATAGCTATAATTTAACACAGGTTACCTTCTTTAAATTTTATTTACACTCTGCCTGCATGGTTTAGTGGTTAGCGTTGCTGATTACAGATCCGAAGGTCTGGGTTCAATTCCCTGTGCCTCCTCAAGTTTTTCTGAGGTAGGGAGATCTGGAACAGGATGCACTCAGCCTTGACACAAACTAAGGAGCTACTTGATAAATAAGTGGCGGCTCTGGTCCAGTAAGCCATGAGTAACAGCTGTGGGAATCGGCATGCTGACCACATGCTCCCAATCCTGCCATCTGCCTATGGTAGATGATGCAGCGGTTGGATGGCAGGCCTAATCCCTCAAAGAAATTTAAAATAAAAACCCTGGATCCGCCATTGAGCACTATGCTCTTTTCATATTGAATATAGCATTCTCAATAAAGTGTATTTTAAAATTCATCAACAAAATCAGATAACGAAATCAAATGAGGATAGAAAGCTCAAAAAGCAGAGAGTTCTGAGCTACTGAAGTTTTCAACAACAAAAAATATATATATGTATATATAACAAAACTTAGAAGAAAATTAAAGTTTGTTCACTGATAATAGCTAGAAGCAATTGTAAAGAAAACACAATTAAAGTGAAGTTTTTTTGTTAACTCCATGCACGAAGCTCCTCAAGCTTTTTTGTTTCTTGCTCGAGCAAAAGATGTTTACCTCTAGATTGAGTAACTACTGCTATTAGAGCCCTGCTATCTACAGGGTGATATAGAAATAACTGAGTAGATGGCACAATGGTCATGCTGTTTGTAGCAAAGGAGTTAACAACTACAGGTGTTTTTATTTTTTTAAATTTCAAATTTTAAAAAAATGTGTTTGTCTAGTTATTGTACATTCTGAATTAGTCTTATCAAGTTTTGCAATAATAGTTTTTTCTCTGCCATTAAAATCCAGAATCCCAAGGGAACAAATATACTAGACATGATTTTGCATTCTGGACAGGTCTTCCTACCCCTATCGATATTTCCGTATGCATGCTGCATTTACATAGTGTACTGACAGTATTACTAGTAGGGTTTGGATGTTTATTACATGTTATATTTTTATCCTGACCTCCATTCTCGTTGCAAATACAAATTACACAAGAACTGCACATTTGTTATCTTAATTGAACTGTTTTTATTCAGCATACAAAGTCATATTCTGGTAATTTTCATGGTCTTGGTCATATTTCGGTCTTATCTGCAATTTGTCATATTTCAGTTATAATTTCGGTAAAACAGCACAATTATGCAGTTTATGCACTAAATTGTAGACTTACATTTTTTCTAAAAAAGTCAGGAATATTTTGGTTTTACTGTAACTGAAACGTGAAGGCACAATAACTAATAATAGCACAATTATCTCTTGCTCCTTGTTGTTAGCAACTTCTAATCAAAAAATATTTTCAGTTCACATTTGCAGTGGTATCCGGAATCATTAATAGATTAGAAGTTCTTTACAAGTAAAACTGTAAATCACCTGCAAAACTGTCAAAAAGTGGTTATTCACTGAATTAATGTAATGTAATAATTTGGTGTCATTAAATGTTTTAAATTGGAACATTTACTTTAAGAAAAAACATTCTTTTATGAGGTCATATTTAGGATTTTTGGATCATATTTAGTCATTTTTAAGGTCATATTGGCAGTCATATTTTCAACTTTTTAGGTCATACACATCTGAACCCTAATTGTTAGTATTATTATCATAATAATTTCTGTTCGCTGTAGGCATCACTTAGCAGTCTTCACATCTGTACCAATCTGTGTTTACTTCCCTTCGTGAATTAATATTATCAATTTTATCACTTAGTTATCTTCTGGTGTATTATGGATTTGATATCAATCCCAGTTGAAGTTTCACTGTAACCTAATCAGTCTTTCTAAACATAACTTCTTTAAAGTTGTTTCTTGTTTGTTTAAATCTTTGTTGGTTAATTCCCTTTGCATTTGTTAGATCTAAAAATATAGGATTCATGTTCAAAGTTCCTTGGGCTTTAATGGACAAGGCGACTGACTTCCAGGCTAATGCCTGGGTTCAAACCCCAAGTAATGCTGATTTGGATTTCACAAGTTATTAAATCCAACTTTCAGTTTCTTTTAGTTATGTGATAATAGTGGTATTTTCTCTTTCGACCATAGAGCAGGGTTTCTTAGGGGGAGTTGTGCTGTCGTAAAGAGTAGTGTGGGAAAATAAAAATATAAAACAGATTTTTTTTAGAAACACTAACACGTATCAAATCATTCATTAGACATAATTGTTAAAAACACATTTCTAAGAAGAAATTTACTGTATTTTAAAACTACAGTCTGATACCCCATTTACTAATGTGATGGATGATTTCATTTTTCATATAGAAGTTTGATGGACGGCTCCACAGTACTCACACAAAAGAAATTGCTTTTAAGAAAAGGGAGACGATTCCTATATTGAATTTTGTTTTGAATGCTGCCATGGACCTTTTTTTACACGGCAAATATTTCCAAAGTTTGTGTGACTACTTTTTTTTTATCTACTTTGACAACAAAGTCAAACTAACCTAAATTTTGAGATAAATAATGTGGGAAATTATTCCAAATCTTGGGAGGATTAAAACAAACTTCTGGATACTCAAAGAATTAGAATCATAACATTAAATCAAAAATCCCTTTAGGCAGGCCTACAGGATGAGGTATATTTTGAAGTGCTTTTGGTTTAATTT
This sequence comes from Ectobius pallidus, assembly GCA_964059195.1. Taxonomy (NCBI): domain Eukaryota; kingdom Metazoa; phylum Arthropoda; class Insecta; order Blattodea; family Ectobiidae; genus Ectobius; species Ectobius pallidus. Next base: position 216,366,888 of record CAXKWD010000001.1, read on the forward strand.
ATTGTCGCTGCACAGCAGTCTTCTTTAGCCTTGGCATGACAAACCCACAATATTAACTGCAAAAAACAGGAAAGAGCACTTTTTCAAACATTCAAATCTCGCCTTATATGAGAACTATCGAGAAACTAGTTATTGATTTGTAGAGTACTCATCAAGAGCTTTTCAACGATACCTCACAAGACGTGGTTTCAAACATTTCGAATTTCCATCCCCCCACCCCCACTCGTACCCCCAAAACCTCCGAATCGTTGGTGTCACTGTGAACTCCATAGGGAGTACTGTAATTTATTCAAACAAAGTTTTCCTCTATACTTCATAGGGACCGAGATATAAATTTTTCAAAATTTCAAACCCCTCCCCTGACTCCCCCCTTGGGCCAATTTTGCTCATTAACGAACTTGTCCGAACTATTGGGCCTAGAAATAACATAATAAAATTTGGTTCAAATATCTTCAAAATTACAGCCGCTAGCATGTAAAGATATAAATATATATATAAATATCAGAACATTTTTTTTTTTTTTACGGGCGGTGGTTTCGTACTTAGGGAGGCAGGAAACGTTTAGATATGGAAGAATTTTTCGAAAGTCATGACATGGTATCGATTGCAATAGGTATAAAACAATCAGACACCAATTATATTGAAGTTAATGTGAACTATAGTTGTAATGCAAACATTTCTTCGGTTGCAAAGCATTAATTCTTTTATTTATATTTTAATATTCTTTTGGTGTCACAGTGCTATGGTGTTTAAGAAACTCTGCTCTATGGTACCAGCTAGCCAACTTCCCAAATAGCATTCCATTTCAGAATCGGTTTTGTGAAAATCATTTAGCAGGAACTCTCTTGTCATGGCATACAGCGTGTTACTGTGATTGCCTATAGTTTGCATAATGCAACATATTTGCATTATGTATATGTAATGGTTTGAAAACAATCCTTATTACCAATATGCATACATAGTACTCTCGCTTCAAAGCCATTTCATCATCAATCAATCAGGGTGGTGATATTTAACTTTAATGTCCACGTTCAGAATTTAGTAAAGTGATGCTATAACCTCGTGCGATGAGTTGTACAGTCTGAGCTGCTATAAACACCTTTATCCTACATTTTTGTTATATATGTACAGTATGTTATGGGTGAAGCCATCTCTCTGTCCTATTCAGTCACTGGAGTGGGCAAAAATTTGTGGACATGATCAACATCATGAGAATCTGCACCAAAAATAAAAGTAAAAGTAATTTATTACACAAGATGACCAAGAGGTTTAATGTCAAGACGAAGTCGAGATGTGCATGAGCCATAAGATACATGTGATACACGTACTGGTAAATAGGTAAAAATGAAAAATATACAAAATAACTTATAGGTTTCATTTTGCGGATTATGGCATTTGTGGTTTTTTTAATGAAATTACATGTTTTTTCACGGCTTACATTTGTCTGCAAAAACAAACATCTCTAGTAATAAAGTTTGATAACAAAAGTACAGAATCGATAAGAAGTTCGTTGCCATGAGAATCGTTCCAAAACAAAAAGTAATGAATCGATAAGAAGTTCGTTGCCATGAGAACCGTTCCAAAACAAACATGTTCAATAAGGAAATTTACATTTTCAGTTGAGTTTTCTCATAAAATGTTTGGTTCAGAAGGAGATATTTTCATTCCAGAAGATGTCGCTGAAGGTGCTAGATCCATTATGGATAATTTATTACCTGAAGAGTCAAAGATATTATACGAAAGAGAATATCAAGTGTTTTCAGAGTGGAGGAACAGCTGAGAGATTCATTATTATTCTTACTGAAATCTTCCTGTCATGTTTCGCAGAGAAATCAAATAAATGTAAGGTTTCAATGCTATGGAGTAGTTACTCAACATTGAAAACCACTTTATCTCGTAAACAAAATGCGTATATTTCGAAGTTTCTCCATCTGAAGGCTTTCCTAAAGCGAAAGTATGCTAACTTTTACCAGTCATAGACATATTATGCAAACGGACGTGGTTAAAAAACTTTATTCAAACATATGAATAACATCCTCTATTAATTTTTTTTCTTAAGGTTTTTCTCAATAAGTTGTGGTTTCCCTCAATCAAACAATACGTAATAATTATACATTCTATTTTTAATTAATTTTGCTTCTCCACTGTCGTCTGTCCATCGTATCTTCACATTATAGTCCTCCATCCATCCATCCAGACATCAGTCGGTCTTCCTTTCCTTCATCTTCCATCAGATTCCCAGTTCATAACGACTTCGGCAACTTTCGGTTGTCCATTCTCTTCACATGGCCGTACCATCTTAATCTTTTCTTTTCAATAATTTCTATGACATCTTCATTCATTAATTATAAGGAGGGAAAAGTAAAGAATACTGTAATAAAATAATTATTTTATTACAGTATTCCTTACTTTTCCCTCCATCATTTTTTTTCTAATCTTCTCCAGTAATCTATTTCTGTGGCTCGTGGTTCTGCTTCTTGTTTGTTGTTTACCGTCCGCTCCATATAACATTATACTTTCCACTATTGATTTGTGTGTAAGTACCTCTATTTTATTCATGATATTCCTGCTCCGTAATAGAGAGTTTAATTTTGAGTCCTTCTGTTTCTGTGTTAATCCACTTCAAAATCAAAATCACTTATTGCCAGTATGTTATATACCTCTATCTAATATGATAATTAAATTAAAATCCGAGTATTCTCTCTGTTATGAGAGCATTGAAGCTTAAAACCTTAATCACTTCCTTTAGTATCAGGACTGAAAATCCTGTAATGCTTTTGACACAATTTCACCACTTTATCCAAATGACAAAACAGCGCATCATATATACTCCTGTTGGGTGTACAGATAATACTTTGTGAATAATCCCTAGAGTATAGCAGTCGCAATCAAAGCAAAGGTTTTATCACTGACGAGCAGTGTTGGAGAAATAACACAGTTGAGCAGTTACTTCACAATGCCACATTATTGATTGCTGCTGCCGTTGTGTTGTTTTGATGTTGAGCAACCATATGAGTTGCCTCAAAGGGCTTCATTACACAATTGTTACATTATTCAAAAGGCAGGAAAAGCTTGACATACTCCTAGCAATCCCCAATTTGATATCAATGGACAATTAGGTTTCATATGCCAATATATAGCCTCTTGCTTTTCATCATCTTTCCTCTTCAGCATTGGGTCATCAACAATCTTTTTGTTATACACAGTTTCTACTTTATGGAGGAAATTCTCTATTCTCTATTACAACTGGAAAATCAATCATGAGATTTAATTTTTCCCAGAGACTAATCATTTACACAGAAGCATCGCTGCTAACAAAAGATTTTGGAAACCACCACCGAAGCTGCAAGTCAATAAGATGTGATTTTGCAATAAATATTATACTAATTAGTTCGGAATAATATTATGCCATTATTATCGAGAACTAATGCGTGAGAGGAAGGAAAAATGAGAAATGTTTGCAATATTTGCATACTCAGTGCTACCAAACATGGGCAAATACAGTCATTACCAATAATGTACGGTATATACAAATTTAAATAAGAAATATGTATATAAATTCTGATAGGTCTATCCTATCATGGAGAAAGCAAGCCAACGCTACAAATCATCTCAGCATTTCTAAAACTGTGTTTTACAGGAATTGCAATCAGCTGTGTATGTCCGACATATTGATGCTAGGAGATGTTAAATTTTATCCAGCCAACCATGAAAGGATAAATTAACCCAGCTATTTAGCCTTGGAAGATCTAACCTGAATTTGTTGAAACATTTTTTTCTATCATTTGCATATTTACCCATTTACCTAAAAACTTGCCATAAGTGTTTATGATTTTTTAAAAATAATTTGAGTTTGCAAAAGTTATTCTTGTGTTAATTCTGTCTATTGGATAATTTACCCATAGGTATTTAGCGAGTTAATAGAAACCGGGCAGTAATGAGTTTCATTTAACATTATTAAGGAACAAAGAAAATCGCTAAGTGCAGGTTTATTGTTATATCTATCTTTATATTAATTGTTCATGATTAGTTGAATCCCATAAAAATGCAGATTACTCACTTGGTGAACTTCCCTTATGGTTACGGCAAGAGCAATAGAATATAAAATGGCGATCTGATATGAACAGAGAAAAAGACGTATGAACAGACGTACGAGATGTAAAGTATTAACAATTTTTTTCTCAATTTTAAGTTAAAAGAAACCCAGGAAAGGAAATCTGTTTATATTGTTTAGCAGCCATATGTTTACACACAAAACGGGAATTATTGTGTTTTAAGATATCTAGATGCGTCGAATCCAGTAGACTCTTTTGTAACTTTTTTCTAGTACAATAAATATATCTTATCTTATCATATCTATCTTCGTTGTACAGAGTTTCAATTGTATTCCAGAAAACTTGAACTGTAATTTGAGGGATATGTGCGTTTTTGTGAGAATCATTTCAGTTATGAAATGTTCCACTCCACATAATTTACAAGAGCAGATCATTCAAATGATTTGTTTTGACATACCCCACTAATTGCATCGTTTATCAAAGCTGAGCTCATTACAAAATAATATGCCCTCAAGAATAAACCCGAACAAATGTATATTTTCTGTCTTTTCAAATTAATAAAATCTCTCATAATTGAGACATATCCAAGCAGATAACATATCGAAACAAATCCCATCAAAGGATTATTGATGCATGTGATTGTGTTCATTTTTATGCTATGAACAGTACACTCATGTCTGCGGGGCTGGTTTGGGATCAGTGCAACAGAATTGGTTAATTATGTAATAAATCATAGTACAGTGGGGATCCATTAGACCATGATATTTGCAAGCTTGGAGATGGAGGGGGGCATATTGGTAATTTCCCATGCTGCTATTCATTCACTTGTAATTAACTGCAAGTCAAAGCCAAACTCCCTCCCTTCACAACAGTGTTCTAACATTTCAAAGCTTGCCTTTTATTTCCTGCTACGGCAATTATACACAAAAGGACAGCAGACAATTATAACCATGAAAAGAGAAGAGGAAAGACAGGATTAAGTTTCAGAAGAAATGTGATACTGTGAAATATTTAGTTTAAGTGAATTTGCAACTGGTGTTGTACGGTACAATAAAAGCATAGTGGAGAAATGTACTAATTCCATCTTCAAGAGAAAATTTTCCTGTGATGCTTTGTGGACTTACATCATATTCTGACTCACAATGCATATAATTTTAAGATGATGGCTTGTTTTAAGCACTTCTTCTTTATTAGCAGCTATAACTTCAACTGATGAATGTCTTGGCCTTCTCAACAACACTCTTTGGTAACTTAACACTGATTAACCGGTTTTTAATTTTCATGTTTTTTAAGGTCCTTTATTACTTCCTCCTTCTTTGGTTTTTCTGAAGATCTAGTGGCAGTTGGTTTCCATTTGTATGTCTTCTTTACTAATCTTTCTGCTGAAATTCTATAAATTCACTGAGATAAGGTTGAAAAGCCTGTCATTAAGGGACTATTTTTATTTGTACATTATTAACGTTGTTTGAAGATTAAATCAAAACCAAAAATTATACTTCTACTGATGTATGTACGTATTTTAACTATTTCCATGAACTGCAATACAGTTGATATAAGATATATTTGCCAAATAAGAAAGAATGAGTAGCAATGAGCTTTGGAATGATGCAAATGGTGTCTGAGATAATGTGATTATGCATGTTGCCTGAAGCCAGAAAGAGTCAATGTCTGATGTTAGAGGTGAAGATAAATTACGAGTAATCTGAGTGCCATACAGTGATGTGCTTACAACATAATTTCCCAAATAATAACTCCTAATCGTTGCCAGAAGCAATGTCTTTCATTTCATAACATTGTATTTAAAAGTATCAAGTTATATTAGGTTTGTTTGCAAAGCAGTCAGAAACCAGGAACAAATCGTTCGCGCATGCGCTCTTTCTCCACACGCGTTCGCAAAGCGAGAATCCGTGATTCTGATTTCAATCTTCTGTTCGCAAAGCTCTCACGGACAGTTTCTGTACTATAAGAAAAATTTGCAGGCTCTACCATGAATTGTTATCAGAGACATGCGCAGTAACCTATTTTCACACGCCTGACTCCTCCCTCCAAATCCTTGCTCCAGATTTATAAGCATAGGCTACTTATATGTATGAATAATGGAACATAATTAAAAGTTTCCCAAATATAGTTTATATTGCCGATGTATATTGCATGTATAACATGTTAAAGGGAAATATATATTTTATTTGCATATCATATCGATTAAACGCAGAAACTATCGATTCCAAATTCTTCTAACCGTTCGCAAAGTGCAACTCACGGGTAAGTTACAGACTGGACATGTGCAGTACAACCAATTCTCAAGCAGTCACGGATTTGCTTTGCGAACAAACCTATAGCCTCTTCACTTAAAACCAAATATGGAACCTTGAGGAAATCCTACATTATTTATGGCACCCTTGAAACTTAATTTTTGTTAATTTTGGCTGTTTCTTCTGAAAACTGAAGTGCTTATCTCAGACAGGAACAAAATATATTTAATGAACTGGACTCATAAAGAAATAGTATGTATTTCTCCACTTGTTACGACATAAAGGAAAATTATTGGTAATATTTGGTGTATACAACAGAATCTCGTTTAATTAACTTTAAAAGATGGAACAGAAGACAAGTGGATTTTTATGTATATGAACTACGTTCCTTCAAGATATGTCTGTTTTCCACGGAATTAAAATGTTATGTTTATTCTGATTATTTTTACTGTGCTTGTACTGAAATCTTCAGAGTCAAGTTCTTCTTTCATAAAACTTAGCAGGTATCTGTACGAATTAGTAAGATAAATTACATATTTTTCTTTCAGGTTTCTTGTATCTTGTGTCATCGTTTATTATATCCCCTGCAGATAGCATCACTGATTTTATTTATCTCTATGAAGTAAATTTAATTTCAAAGTTCAAACCTACGTAGGAACCTACTAGAGTGTAATGCATTTAATTGCCTGAATGGATATTGACATTTTCAGATTAGCACTAATGGGCCTGGCAGTAATTACCAAGAATAATGAATTTATACAGAGTGCAGAATTTATATGGTAAGCTGCCCTTGCTTTTTGCACAAAATTTGTATTGATAATTGACTGCCTGCTTTTGGTTTGCAGTAACTCCCAAGATAATGGTCAAACATACTGTTACACAAAATTAGCACTTTACTCTAGTAATAATTTAAATATCATACTTTACAGTAATTACTGCTTTCTGACATCGTAGCATTTCTTTGATGTACAGAATATATAAGTTTGTCCCATGGTATAATGAAAAAGATGACAAGGAGCAGTACCAGCTGGCAAAGTAAATACTAATACGAAGTGCAAGGACAGGTTCCTTTATAAAGATATACAGTAAAACTTGATGCCTCTTGTGGTGACAAATTGAGGCAATAGCCCACATAAAACATTACCTGACACATTCACAGGGATTCACAATATGTGATGTGGAAAATGAAAAGGGATCATTTCTCGGAGAGAAAAAAGAATACAAGAGGGGCTAAAAACCTGAGCAATGTCAGTGTTGGCCATTTTTTTGGGTGTATTTTTATTAAAGCAATTCTATTTAATCTTAAAAATATGTTTAAAAGGTCAAATCAGCCTTTGGCATTGTTAAAAATAAAATTTTCCAAAGTGAGTCATGGTTAGAAAAAGGCACCGTGCTATAAAGGACAAATAACATGCGAGTTGAAGAACGGTCCCTTTCTCCAACAAAAGGAATAGCATTCCTGGTTATTCCTGCATTCTAGTGGAATTTTAGAAAACTGTGTGAAGTTTAAACGTTGTCTGCAGTGAATAAACTATTTGTGCGACATTCGGTCCCATTTCTTCTGTCTGAAACAGTGACATTAATTCACCACTTCTGACAGTATATCATTTCTTAAATATGAAAAGTATCAAATTTTTCAGACCATAAGACATACTTTTCTACTTGAAAGTTGGGTGTGTAATATATATGTATATATACATATATTTTAAGTAATGCTGGTAATATGATAACCATAAACAAGGTGTTGTCTAAGGATAAGTTAGTTGGAAATTCTGGCACAGACTGTACATCAGTGTACTTCTCACATTTGTAAAATGAGGGTAGTAAGAAGTCAGGTATGCAACACAAAAAGAAAAGAATATTGGGCTCTTTCACACAAAAGGAGTCGTCTCCGTGGGGTGGTCTAAATGAAGGCAATGACCTGGAAACAGCCTTGTTCCGTTACATTTACCATAATATTCTGTATTGAGGGTGAGAGGGTGTAAAAGTATTCTCAATCTGTCATGAATTTTCATTGAGAATCAAATTACATTTTTTTCCCTTAAATTTTCATTCTAAAGTCAAGATGTTTCTTATGGTTTGGAGCATCTTCTAGTATAAGAAATATGGTATACAAAATAAGGCATTCTTTTTGTTTAATAAACTTTACCTCGTTTTTCTCAAAATGCCAAATTTCTGTACGTTATATTGAAACAAATATAAGTCTACTAAATTTTAAGACATTTATTGGTTTATTGGTAAAAAACTATTATGTATTGTGCTTTTTAAGGGTATCACTAAAAGTCGATTTCTAAAAAATTGACAAATGTTTCCTTTTCATTTTCCGCATCACATGTATTGATATGAAACTGTATCGCAACTAATGTCATGAAGTGCCAAACTAGAAACATAAATTGTCTTCTACACAGGACTGACAGACTTGTATAAAATATTGAGTGAATTCAGATTTGTAGTGTTTTTAAACTACAAGAACTGGTTTGAACATCAAGCAAATCAAATAGAACTAACAAAAACTTTCATCGCGATTGGTTAAAGTAAGGTATATATATTTTTTTTACCTTTGAGAAGGAAGAGGAACTTGTGTCGAGTGTAAGCAGTGAATTCATAGTAATAACAAACTTTGTAAGGTGAAATATTTTGTATAAAGTTGCCAAATCTGTTGTCCTCACAATTTAAGGTCAACATTTTGATGGTTAATAATGATTTTTGTGCCCCCTGAAACCCCTAGGAAATCTGTCTTATGTGATTAAGCCTATATTTTTTACGGCAATCGTATGTAGATGACATCTACCCTTGGAATAGCCAGTAGTGTTTTTTGCTACCGTAATGTAAAGGATCGCTAACCAGTTTCTATTTGCTAGAAATGTAAGCTGAGGATGAAAGAATACAGGAGTTTGTGATCTTATGATGTTATTTTATTTCAGAGTCCTCATTTCTGTGTTTCCCATGTCCGATACAAACTACATCCTAAGTTACCTTCTATCAAACAAATGTGACACTGCCAGGGAAACCCGAAATAAATATTCTGATTTAAGTTAAGTTCACATTTACAAGCACCCATGTACAAAGATTTTTAACAGTGGATGCCTCAAGAATTTTAACTATTTTAACTGTGGAATTGTGATTTATCACGTTTTATTGTCTTTGGACTCTATTTCTTTTAATTCAGATAACAAATGTTGCGTACCAATTTGCATTTTGTTGCAAAGTTTTAATCGACATAGAGTATCGTAGGCCTACATTGCAATACTCTTTAAAGATTTTTAAATTCCACCTGCAGGTCAGTATATAATAAAATTTAAGTGAACTTGGTTTTAGATATTCTTTATTTCATAACTTTAAGGTGTAGTTGTATGTATAAAAAGATTATTTTATTCTCTCCTAGGCCTAGACTTCTTATATTCTATTATATAAATGAGGGTATGAGGTTGGGTTTTTGTCACATTTTAGCTAAATATTCTGAGTTGTATGGATTCAATTTCAACATAAAATTCTGAGCATTCTGAAAAAAAAAAAATTATATCTCTAGCACAAAAATTGAAGTTTTTAGGACCTTTGAAACTTTACTGTTCAAAAAGTGTAATTTATGGCTATTGATTTCCAAAGTTAAGGAACTTTTCCATGTTTTAAACGTCAGTTTCACAATACTGTAATACCATGCTCCAAGTCTGTCACACTAATAGAATATCCAACTACATTACCAGCAAAGCAAGTATTTCTGGTATATTGTTGTTTCTCGGGCTTCCAACCAGGTGAGTCGGAACCTAACTTCCAACTCATCCAGTTGGAAGCCCGAGAAACAATAATACATTCTCAACACCAGGAAAGCCTCAAGTCACATAAGTATTTCTGTTGTCTGTATTTTTTTTCTTTCTTTCTTTACGACTGCTATGCAGAAACATGTTGACCGAATTATGGTTGGGTTTCCCTGGCACGGTCACATACAAGGTGCGTCCATAAAGTAAGTTTCCTTCGGATCGTTTACAGAAACAAAACACAATTTCATGGACACATATATTCCAACAGATACAGCAAGTGTTCAGCTATTTTTCAACATATTCACCATCGGAATAGAAACATGTCATACCGTGGAACCAACTTTTGAATGCCTGTATCATACAAGTCTGCCGCCAGGGATTTGAACCACTGTGTGATGCAAACATCTCCTCCTCTCTGTCATTTCTTGAGGTGTAGGAGAAGATGGAAATCATTGGGATCGAGGTAGGGGCTATAGGCGAATGTTTAAACACCTCCCAGTCGAACCTCCGCAGGAGACTTGCTGGGAGGTGTTTAAACACCTCCCAGTCGAACCTCCGCAGGAGACTTGCTGGGAGGTGTTTAAACATCCACCCTACAGCCCGGACCTCGCTCCTATTGATTTCCATCTTTTCCTACGCCTCATGAAATGAGAAATAACGACAGAGAGGCGAAGATAGTTGTCACACAGTGGTTCAAATCCCAGGCAGCAGACTTCTACAACACAGGTATTCAAAAGTTGGTTCCACGGTATGACAAATGTCTCAATTCCGGTGGTGAATATATTAAAAAATAGCTGAACACTGGCGGCGTATGTGATAACTGTTTACTTGAAATGGTGTATTGTTTTGGTAAAAGGACCCAGGGAAAGTTACTTTATGGACGCGCCTCGTATAATGTTGGACGGATAAGCTGTTCTCCCTCGATCTGGTAATATCAGTTACGGTACATCTGAGCTGCTCAAGTCATCCTAACAGTTGTAGAACTCAAGCAATATACGCTGAACTGGAGAATGCAAGGCAATAAACCCAAACTGCTTGTTTATTTTTAATATGTTTCAAACTTTTTTCATTAAGGTTCAGACAGGCAGGGAACAAGAACTCTATCATTAAGCCCATGCTAATGGCAGGGGAGGGGGACTGTCTCATTGTAATCCCCAACTTTCATCAAAATCAGATTAGCCTCACAAACACTCGTATATTACATGCAGAGAATCTCACAATCTGTTCCCCTACAGTTATCACAGAAACAGCCGACGGGTTCGCTGTTAATATTAATGCTCAGGATAATAAATGTCTACAATTAAATTATGCAGCGTGGAAGCCACATAATTTACTTAATGCAAATACACTCTAATCTGTTACAATTTAACATGCTTATGGCTGTTGAAAAGTTGTTGTGACTGCTTATTTTCTGTTTCGTTCATTGCTTTTAACAGAATTTTTTTTACTTATTTAATATGAGGCTCTGTATAGAAGTACTTACAATAAAAGTGATGATGATGATGATAATAATAATAAAATAATAAAATTAATAACAATCATAAACATAATAATGATAATGACAACAGACATTAATAAATATTAATAATAATAATAATAATAATAATAATAATTTATTTATTCTATTGCTCAGGCTGTTGAACAACCGTCATTGTCATTGATGATGATGATGATGATGTTGATGGTGATGATGATAATAATAATAATAATAATAATAATTATAATAATAATAATTATATCTTCAGGACCAAAATTTACAAATGGCAATTTGACCAAGAGGGAAAACCAAAAAAAAAAAGACTGGAACAACGTGGCCCACAGTGAAAGGATGAATGAGATATTGGCATAGTCCTAATGAGCTTATTTGAATATAATAATAATAATAATAATAATAATAATAATAATAATAATAATAACAACAACAATAACAACAATAATAATAATAATATTAATAATAATAATAATAATAATAATAACAACAACCACATTTAATGAATACTGCATTTCCTTTTGCTGTCTTAATAAATGGTGGAATGACACATAGCAGAGGAATCAGGAGCAGCCCAAGAAAACCTGTGCCAACTCCATTTTGTCTACCATAAATTCCATATAGATCCACCGAGATTCATCCCAGGTCCCAGCGGTGGAAGGCGAATGGCCTAACCATGCGTCTTATGCTGTATTAATCACATTTAACATTTTAGTTCTATCAGTTGAGTGGCTTATGAAATTGTATAGATAAAGTCACTAAAACCACTAGATTTTTATATCAGTATACAATAATTTGAAATATTTTTAAAAAATCCACCTATTTTTCGCAAAACGCTAAACCGAACAAGATTTTTATACTGAAATTTAGAGTTTTTATAAAGTATTTTAGAAGAGGAGCCACAATAATAATACCTGCGATCTATCTGACCCACAAAACCTTAATTTCACATCAACGGAGGTAACTGAGCTATTATAAAAAGCAGTCAAGTAATATCTGATGTCACATGTCATTTCCTGTTGTTTGTGAGGAAAAGCATGCTGGCTGCACCCCACGTTTCACTTGAGATTGCCTTCGAAGAAATGATAAAGGTTTTGATGGAACATGACAAAACTGAACAAACACAAGCATCCAGGCTGAATAATTTAAGCCGGTGACATCTGCTGCTGAGGGAAGACAGCACTGCACCCCAATACTTTATAAATATTTTAGTGGCAACAGGTGGAAGGGACAGTACGAGTTTCAACTCACGCTGGTTCTCAAGATAAATGTACATACACATCGCAAGTGCTTAACTACATACTCTTAACAAGAGACATAGAAACTCCAAGAAAATGAAACAACCTAGATAGAATTCCACTTTCATGGCAGTAGTTTCGATGTTTCCAGTGTCTGCTACTGCAACAGAACATTCCAAGGAAATTGCTCCAGTTTAGGTACAAAAAAGATTTGGCTACGTTTACTACTACCTGCAGCTTTGCCCACATTTATAAATTCAACTGCTAGATTTTTAGAAATAATTTAACAGCACACTCCGGTAATTAAAAATTTGTATGCTGACCTATGGTAGACGATGCAGCTGTCGGGTGGTAGGCTTTGTCCCTTCAGGGATGTAGCACCACGGAGTTTAGTTTAGTTTAGTTTATTTATTAACACTTACATGTAAATCATTCATGAACATTTGATATGATTAATAATGAAAAACCTAAAAATCCGGCTTCGAGGTGCATTTCACGATTAGAAAGCGCCACCGGGAAAAAGAAGTTCCCTGGCCCAAAATCCCCCGCATAGTGAGTTTCATACAAATTGATCAATGTTTTCTAACTTAAGCGTATATTCATGATCTTCTGCTAGTTGCCACTTTCATTAATATGTATTATGTAAAACGTTTTGCTAAACCTATATATTTATTGGTGGTTGGATGGTATTTTGTCATTTGGAATTTCGCAAACCTAATAAGAGCCAAAAAAATCACTTATCCATCAGTTTTTAGTTCATAACCCATAACACAGTTATTATCATGACGATCACAATGTATATAAGTTTATGCCACCAAATCAAAATTGTGTTTTTAATCAATGGAGATTTATATTATTTCAATTTCCAAACAAATTATGTTGTATAAAAGAATCTGTTTTCGTGCTGCTTAATGGTAGCATGTGACATATTAATCACTGCATGTTGATGCTTACATGTCCATCCAGTAACGAGCTGACGATTTTATCAGATAAAATTGCATCTTCATATTAGCAGCAAGCATTTTATAATATAAACAATCATGAATGGTCTATACCCGTGGAATTGATAAACATTATTGGTCAATATCAAACGACGCGGCGTATGAGAGGAAAAGTCACGTTAAAATAAAAATTCTCTGCATAACAGCCCTCTTGTTGGATGATTACCAGCAAAGAGCAAAGAAATGTCTTACAGGGAAATCAATAGAAACAAAGTATTGTACATTTCGGTTTAAAAAAAATTATTTTAATAGTATCTGAAGTAATAAGATTGGATGGCCTGCTTATCTTCAAATTCAAGCTTTTAACAAATTGCATGTAAAAGGTAATCGTGATTTCTTCATAGGTAATCCCACAAGAGTTGACTAGTTTATCGATAGATTCGCGACTGCGAAGCAGGAGCGAAATTATCTGATGTAACTCGTCAACTCGAGTTGGATTTATTAGGACTATTTCATGAATAAAATGTAACGGATTGTATAAATAATAATTACTTTCGTGCTTTGTTGTATAAAAATAAAACTAAAAGTTACGACATCACGGCATACTGTGAATCAACCATCCATGAATCGATTCGAGCTGCCTTGGTGCTACCACCAGTGCATATAAGACATAGTTAACTTCATTCAGTTAAGCTAACAGCAGAACAGAATAAAAGCACACGAACTGGCTTGCACCGAATTGAAACTGTGTTCTTAATCAATGTACATTTCTATTATTTCAATTTCCAAATAAGTTATGTTGCATAAAATAATCTGATTTCATGCCGCTTAGTGGCAACAGTGACTATCAATCACTGCACACTGATACTCGCGTCTCCAGTAACGACCAGCTGGTTTTACTGCGATAAAATACCCTCCTCGCGATTCCTACAAGAATATTGCAAGATAAACGGCCGTGGTTGGTCTACATCCGAGGAATTGCTAAACGTTATTGGTCAATATCAAACACGCAGCGTATGAGTTGAGTAGTCTTATTAAAACACAAAATATACTCAATGATTGTTAAATAATATTGCAGTATCCTTAGGACATCTGTAGTAGACAGTTGTGTTGATAATATTGTGTTTGGAAAGTGGATAAGAACCGACCAGAATATTCAAGTTATGGAGTGAGTTTTAGGCTAAAAGTTATAAAATTCTTGGGAGAATATGGTGACAGAGCCACTGGACAAGAATTTACAGTGTCTGGAGTGTAATTTGCTTGTTTCTTGTCTGTTTAAGCAACTGCTAACTATCGAATGTCATATGTGCGACACAATCATTAAGTAAATTCATCGTGGCCGCAATATCGACACGTACGCTATCGATTGTTAACTGGTGCAACTTTTAATATGTGTTTCTTTTTTTCACTAAAATGTTTTCGTAGCATAAAGGATGTACCCTAGTTTTTTGGTATAAAAATCTGGAAAAAGTTCATCTATTACATAGGTAAATACAGTAAAGGCTAGTTTACACGAAGAAATTAGTTTTTGTATATAAAAATCTGGAAAAAGTTCATCTATTACATAGGTAAATACAGTAAAGGCTAGTTTACACGAAGAAATTAGTTTTTGTAACTAAGTTTTGTAACTGTTTTCTATTTGAATACGCAAGTGCAACATGTACTGGCGACAACGAGTTACGACACTACGCAGTTTCAGCCAATTCCGACTTTTCACAGAACTATAATACTAGTTTTGTAATTTTACGTTCATTTAGCTTGTTCACCTTTTCTAAAATGAAGTGGGAGTGTGAGGAAATTGATAAATGCCTAGATTCTTATGTGTCTCAAACTTACATATGGAATTTCAGCAACTTGAACTTCAGAAATAATACAAAATGTGCGGTTGTCCTGGAATTAGTTTTGAAGAAAATGGGTGTAATTAATTTTATGAAATCACTAGCATGTGCCCGCGGCTATGCCTGCGATAATTATTTCAAAAATTAAAAATTAAGAGCATAATAGTTAAATCATTATATTTATTAACACCTAAATCACGTGGACCACATACCACGATTAGATAGCATCGCCTGGTAAAAGCTACCTCAGATTCAAGTTCCTTGGCCCAGAAAACCCCTGTATAGTGAGTTTAGTCCAAATAAAACAATGTTTGGCTATATTTAGGGCTTACAACATTCAAGAGATCGTGAAAGTTTTATTTCCAAGGTATGACAAAAAATAGTCAAAGCCAACTGTAATTGATTTGACATTGAAATGTATAACTGAAAACTGATGCTTCGAAAACGCAAAAAAATGCACGTTTTCTGCCCGTTTTTCACTCATAACTCACGAACAAAAACAAAATTTAAAATTCCGGCTTCAAGGTGCATTTTCCGAACCTTCAGTCCACCTATGTTTAAAATTTTAGATCTCTGCGTTGAGTAGATTTCGCTGGGCATCGCGGACAGACAAACAGACAGACAGAAGGAAAGACACACACTTCCTTTTATTAATATAGACTTTCATGAAAGTTGTTATGAAATCTACTATCATCGTGTAAACTAGCCTTAATATGACAGCTATAAATTTAAAATTAATATCTTTGTACTCACTCGGGAGCTCGGCCAGGAAGATGTCATGCAGTGCCATGAATTCTTCTTCAGGAGACATGTTGGCTGAACCAAAGGAATCATTTTCAGGCCACACCTCTCTGAAAATAAGTTAACATAAAACATAATTAATTTCATGAGGCAATATGACATGGAACAGTGGATTGCATGCACAACTCCTGCATTAGGATTCCAGATTTCTTAAATCTGTACTTTACTGTTGGAACTAAGAACAATGATATACAACCCCTAATCAGTGTGGATATTAAATTTGATCACAGCTGCCAAATTAACACTTAATCACATAAATGTTTCTATCCTCAAAAATATCTATTTAGCTCACGAATCAGTGACCAATCTGGTGTAAGGAAGTGTAAAAAAACAATCAACCAGTGCTGCCTATTGTTTTAATAAGTACCAGATTGGTATTATTTAATTAATGAAGGAAGTTTACACAGTGAAGTTATTAAATATGTAAGCATATGAGTGGAGACTTAATACACTGAACTTCACAAAATTTGTACTAACCTGGACCGGTTTCGGGATTATAACTTTACCCCATTTTCAACGTACTCCGACTGATGTTTGTGTTGTATGGGCACCCTCCCGCGGACGTCCTATGAACTTCCTGACTAGTTCATCTTCCGTTGGTATTTCAAAGTTCATTAGGTTATCTGCATTCTTCTGGATAAATACCGTATCTTCTCCCAGACTGTCAGTTGAAAATGGGGTAAAGTTATAAACCCAAACCCGGTCCAGGTTAGTACAAATTTAGTGAAGTTCAGTGTATTAAGTCTCCACTCATATGCCTACATACCAGATTGGTACTTTCTGAGATTGTGTGGTGGATGCGCAAATGTCTGTCCTTCTGTCTGTCTGTACGTGCAATAACTCAAATGTGCTTAAACTAAAATTATAAAACATGCGAGAAAATGAAAGTGATAAAACTAAAATTATAAAATTATGTCGAAAGTTGGTTGTGATTGGTTGAAATTAAACATATTCTTATTTTGGACTGGTCACAGTTTCATCAGCTAAAGAGTCATAATAATATTACCCAAAGATAAAAACAATAATAATAGAGATGATGGCAATGATAATCCTGCTGATAAATGAATAACAACAACAACAATAATAATAATAATAATAATAATAATAATAATAATAATAATAATAATAAATGCTCATAGATAAAACTGCAAAAAAAATAACCAAAGTCAAGAAAGAGTGGTTCCAAGTCAAAATCAAAACCAAACAAATGATTCAGATCAGTGAAGACGAGAGAAAAGCAAGATCAGAAAGAATGAAGCAATACTGGGCTAAAATTAAAACACAAAACATTAAGAAGTGATTGATTCAACGTACCCCAAAGTTGGGTGAAATGGAGAATAATAATAATAATAATAATAATAATAATAATAATAATAATAATAATAATAATAATAATAAACACTGCACAGTGAATAGAGTTTTGTACACTCTTTATAAGCCATGAAGTAGATACGGAATAGAATGCGAACCAGTTCCATACATAAGCATGACCGGAATATGAAACCAAACATATGCACACCGTGGATATCTCTGCACTGAATAAAATATGACCTCCCGTGCCCAAGTTAAGAGTGTTATGAATTGAATAGAGCAGCATCAATATCCCAGCTACTCCCAAGCTAATCCCATTCCCGGGCATCTATCAAAAGGCTGCAGGCTTCATTTAGAGATACCAAGAATTAAAAATAAAAATACAGGAGGATAACTCATGACACGGAGAGCATACATTATGTATGAGGCCAGCTTCTGCAGCTTGCACAAACTTATCTCCTTCCTGGTTGGTTTCCACTATTCATTACATGAATGTAAAATCTCTATTAATTTTATGTGACTTCATTTAGGTAAAAACTTCTCTACGGAAACTCTTTTATCACTGCCTGTTGGCAGGGAACATAATACATTAAAAAGTTTGGAATAATTATGTGAAATGAAAACTTAATCCGTAGTGTTTGAACTTTCATATCAAAACATATTTTGTTTCCTATATGCATACATCTACCTTTTATCATGGTTTTTCATTCTGCTATTATTTACGCATCGTAAAATATTGAATTGTAGGGCTAAGATATCAGTGATGTTCAGTTTTACGGTGAATAAATTGAAACTGAAAGAGATATTCCACCAATTTTATGCAAAAATAAAACCTTGTACAATATATATTATGGTTTGTAACACACTTACATTTCACTTTTTATAGTTATAGCTGTAGCTGAGGATGATCACAATGGTGATTGAAACTACGTACTCCTAAGGTAATAACTAGGGTTCGGACATTTATGACATGTCATATTTTTATCCTGAACTCTGTTCTTGCTTCAAACACAAATTAAACACGAACTGCACACTTATTATCCTAATTGGACCATTTTTATTTTGCAGATAAAGTCATATTTTGGTCTTTTTTGTGGTCTTGGTCATATTTTGGCTGTATTTGTAATTTAAAGTCATATTTCAGTTGCAAGTTTGGTAAAAAAAACACAATTATACAGTGTACGTACTACATGGTCGTGTTAAATTTGAAATTTATTTAATTAATTCAATGATTATGCCAAATTAATAGTAACTTAAATTTTAAAATTAATGCAATTGTTCATATTTAATAGGGACATGCAAGGTCTACAAAATATTACGAGTAGGCTACTTGGAGCTGAAGAAGCGAGCAAACAGGAGAACATTTTTTTAAATAGAAGTTCATCACAAGTAAAACTCAAAATTGTTAAAAAGTGATTATCTGACTGAATTCATGTGATTGATTCATGTTCAACGTTTAAATTGAGTCATTTGTTTTTTTGAAAATGTTACTTTTATTAGGTCATATTTTGGATTTTTGGGTTATATTTAATAATTTTTAAGGGAATCTTTGAAGTTATATTTTCAACTTTTTTAGGTTATAAACATACCAACCTTAGTAATAACTATAAAAAGTTAAGTTTAAGTGTGTTACAAACTATAATATACATGTTATGACTTCAATGTATCCTTCCCAATATCAGTATCTACCTTGTACATTAATTACATAAAAGAGTTTACATTCAAAGCAGCTACACAGAAAGCAAAAAGAAACAGAGAAGAAAGAAAGAAAGATTTGTAGACAGATATAACGGATGGAAGGAATAAAGAAATATTAAGAGGAGAAAAAAACTTCAATGAAAGGAAAATTGGTTAGAAGAAAGATAGGGAAAAGAAATTACCATAGGTAATCCCAAGAGAGTTGACGAGTTTCATGAGCTCGTCATGAGCTCGTCAACTCGAGTTGGATTTATTAAGTCTATTCCATGAATAAAAATGTAACGGATTATACAAATAATAATTACTTTTGTGCTTTGTTGTATAAAAACAAAACTAACAGCAGCTAGATCACAGCGTACTATGAATCAACCATCTGTGAATCGATTCGAGTTACCATGTGGTAACCAGTGCTACCAATGGTGCATATAAGACATAGTTAACTTCATTCAGGTAACATGAACTGGCTTGCTCCAAATCGAGATTGTTTTTTTAATCAATGTACATTTCTATTATTTCAATTTCCAAACAAGTTATGTTGCATAAAATTATCTGTTTTCGTGCTGTTTAATGACAACAAGTGACATATTAATCAGTGTACACTGACACTTTCGTCCAGTAACGAGTAGACGGTTTTACCCAATAAAATACCATCCTTGGAATTCCTACAAGAATATTGTAAGATAAACGTCCGTGATTGTTCTATATCCAAGGAACTGCTAAACATTATTGGTCAATAATATGAGTGGAATAGTCGGTGGAAACTTGTTAGCATGTTCCTCATTACCATTTTTTCCTGCATAGTACAACTGTTTTTGAAAGTATCAATCCCAATCTGACTAATTACATGTTTGAATATTCCTTTGACATGTTTCAGTTTCTCGCTTAGTGCATTCACATTTGGCTCTCCAACCACATGTTGCAAAACATGACCAATAAATGTAATTTACATAAGAAACAAAAAAGTATACAAAATTCATTACCTGTAGCTGTACACTATGCAGCAAGCACAATTACTTACATATTAAATTGTGTGTCTTAATTGCTATTTTATTTTATTTTATTTTATTTTATTTCAAAACACTCAGCACAGTTAGAAGAAAATAATAAACACTAGTATGAGTTGTATTTATACGCTGCCATCTAGGCTCTACAAGCATACAATGGGGTAATGAGCATTGTGCCAGAGGATGAGAGTCATCAACTTTGAGGCCATAGCCTTAGGCTGGCCGAGAGGCAGCGAGAGCAAGTTCCTGGAGTTTTGAAATGAAAACTTCCGTTAGTACATTGCAATGGAATTGCAACTCTGCAATTGTCAGCCACCATACAGAAAAACAGAAGAGGCAAAGTTCAAACTGAATAACAACTGGTAGAGGAAACAACAGATCATTCACATGATGCATTTTTTGGAGAGAGAATTTATGACTAGAAATCTTTCATACACAAGCAGGAAAATTATGCATGCATTTTCCTCCCTGAATTTAATTTCAAAATTAAGGACAAGGAAGTTTTGTGAAGGAAAATATTATGGGATACATGAGAAATGTTTTACTTACTTTAATCTAAATTGTTACAGTTCAAGCTTGATCTAGTCGTTTGAAAATGAAAATCCATACTTCTTGTTTTAATTTCCACGAAAAGATCAATAATTTTTTCCTTGATCTGCCATGGTTAAAGTTTTCTGTTAAATAAAAGAACCGAAAAAAAATAGAATAGCCGGAAACAAGATAATAATCTGATTCTACACTTTGTCACATTCAGGAATATGGTATATGGTTTTAAGCACAACACAGGCATGGGGGGGGGGGGGGAGGGGGGGCTACTACCTTCCACTAATATGCCAGGGTAGGCACTGTGGTAGCGACAGTGATCTTTCTCTCCCTCACTGCCAGCGGACCGGCCGTGGCATGCACACAACAGTCAAACATCACATCACTGGAACTGTGAAGCACACAGTTCCATACAAAGATTTTCTTTTCTCTTTTTAATAAACTGGGGGACGGCTACTGGCATTAAGCTTAAGTATTATATATTGTACAAGTTTAAAGAAAGAAGTAAAGAAAAAATGACTCATTATACTAAATGTTATCGATAATAATAAGTAAAAATAGGGGGTGCTGCAGTTCCACAGCGCCTATAAACGAGCCACCACTGGTAGATTTGTAGCATTCAAAATTGGAGTGCCCATTAGATTTGAATGCAGTAACTTTGATAATTTAACGCTGGAATATTACCGGTACCCACAGACACGGACTGAAGTTAATATAATATTTTGACACTATTGCAGTGACCATTAGATTTAACGGTGCATTACATTCAAATAAATACGGTAGTTTTCTGTGAGAGATTAAACTCACCTTGCTGCTCGAAGCAATCCTACAGCTTCTTCATATTCATGTTCTCGGAGTAACCTTTGAATACGCACCATAGCATCTGCCCTGAAATTAAGTAAAAACCATGGTATACATTGATTTAATAAAAAAAATTTAAAAAAAACAGTATTCATTGATACAATAAATAAAATCAATTTCTGTATAGGCTGTTTTATTTTTTAAAAATATAAAAACACTTTCTTAAGGCTAGTTTACACGATGACACTAGGTTTCGTAACCACTTTCTTGAAAGTGATTTCATGAAACTAATTACACACATTTTCTTTCCAATGTAACCACACATTTCATGTTATTTCTGAAGTTCAGGTTGTTAAAATCCCATATAAACGTTTGAAACACGTATGAATACAGGCATTTCACAATTTCCTCACTTCCCATTTTAATTGACGAAACGCGAACAAGCTAAATAAGCGTAAAATATCAAAATTACTATTATAGTTTCCTGAAAAGTTGGAATCAGACGAAACTGCGTACTTTCGTAACTCATTGTCGCCAGTACATCTAGCGCTTGCGCATTCAAGCAAAAAACAGTTGCGAAACTTACTTACGAAACCTAATTTCGTCGTGTAAACTAGCCTTAAGACTAAAAAATTCTGTATCCCTGGAAGATGTCAAACTGAGGTTCTACTGTACATCGTGTTCCCACCTCAGAAATGAAATTTGCCAATTTGCAAAGATCTGTATTTCTTCAACACTTCAAGGAATTTTTCACTAATTTAAGGCCAGTATGAAACTTCCTAGTCGATATAGGTAGAGGCAGCTATTTTTGTTGACCATTGTGGATTGTTAAAGCCCATCTAGTTTATGGACCAAATTTTTATTCCTGAAATACCAGTAGTTATTTATGTTATTTTGAATATTGTAATTGATTAATAGGTACACGATAATAGGACCGTAGTAGGAATAAAAATATTTGTAGTGGTTAAAATGAATTGCTAATTATTTATTTGTACAAAAGGGAAGTGAATGATAATGACATCTGGTGATATCCTGTATAATCTCTTGAACGTTACAAGACCCAATTTTTTACCGTAATGATACTAGTCTGTAAAATTAAACTTTATATAGATGGAGAGAGTTCTGTTAAACAATCTTTACGAATCAAAATAACATAAAAATGTTTACAGTCATTTTAATATACTTTTTGCCATTTTTATTTAATTTTGTCAACAATTTTGCTATTTTTATTAGGAAAAATGCTTAGCATACACTAATTTCAATTTGTGTGGTACGTTTTGTTCAATTATGACATAATTTTGCTGAAAGATGAATAATTTCCCATTTTTAATGGAATTTGTTATATACTTTGCAAAATATAGAGACCTTTATCATGCGCGAAAAAACAATTCTTACTTTTGTGCATCAATATCTTGATCCGAAGCAGCATCAAATGGCACCACATCTGGTATCTCAGATGTTCCTTGCAGAACTACAGATAATTGTGGTCCTACTTCATCCCATAATTCCTCTGGGTTACGAGCCTGGGCAGTTTGTTGTGAAGCAGCATTTGATTCTGAAAGAAAGAGGACATATTTCAGTATTTACTTGGGCGGGCTGCTAATCATAAAATCTTTGCAGAAATCTCTCTTGGGATTCCTGGCAAGCTTGAAATGTTATTTATTTATGACTTTTGGATGTGAACTGTGACTCAATTTTCAAGAAATTTAGTATGAAAGTTGAAAACAGATAGTTTCATACAGGAAATTAGAAAGACAGGAGACGAAAAAAGAGACTGACTGCAGAAACTTAGCGGAAGCAAATGGTTAAAAAATGTCCAGCTTTTTATTAATTAATTTTAATATTTATGATAATTATTTTAAGTTACTGTGAACAATAATTTACATAGCACTTACCGTATTGGCCCGAATATAAGACGATGTTTTTTCCCAGAAAATGTGCTTTTAAAAACTATACTCGTCTTATACGCGCACCCTTAAGACTCAACAACTCCCCAATCATGAATGCAGCTGTGCACGTGTTTAGCGGCCGGGGATCCCCACGCAAATGGCGTGCGTCCGATCCAAGGTCAAAGTCGCGCGGAAATTACCGAATTTTACCGAACTTTATTGTTCCCGAATTCGTGCTTCTCCTTGTACTGCCGTGTACTGCACTGCTTGGCATCTCTATTCTCTATGCATAATGCTTTGTTTGACCACCAACATGCCAGATCATGTGGAAAAGAAAGCATCTTCATTGATTCAATGCGTAAATAAGGACGAGAGAAGAAGTTACGACATGAACTTCAAACTTCTGTTTTATGTGAAGCAAAATGTGCTAATAAGCTATTTTATTTATTTTTTCGTAACTACCCTTCAAAAATTCAGGGTCGTCTTATATTCGAGGTCGTCTTATTTTCGGGCCAATACGGTAATTGGGTAATTAGTGAGTGTTAAAAAATGTCTCTATTAAAAGCCCAGGTTATTACATTTTTGAGATAAATCTCTTTGGCAAGTGTTCAGTCATTGCAGTTAGTTATAAAACAATAGATACTTTTTTCTGTAATTTCACCTTCAAATGCTTGTAGCCATATGAATACCTGAACTACTTTCACCAATAAATTAATTAATTAACAAATAAACTAACTAGAAATCCCGAGAATGCTCAGAATATTCAGTTAATATGTGACCATGCGAAAAACCCAAATTTAAGTCGGTCAACACTTTTCCGCATAACAGAAGAAAACATCTATCAGAGTGTTAAATGTAGATTTTTACATTTTGACACCATTTATTGGTTTCATTCTTGTACTACACTCTCTGATCACAACAAACATAAAGACAGCATTGCCAACTGAAATATTTTCAGTTTGAAAAGAGGCCTGTGCTTTTATAAACCCATTCAGAAGTCGCAATGAAAATTTAACAAGGTCCCTAACGTTTTCTTTGTTACTTTTCATGGAAAAACATGAAATGAGGGTAACAGAAACACTTGCTATGCTGTGGTAATGCAGTTGGACATTCTGTTACTGTTGAGCGTGGTATTACAGTATTGTCAAACTGATGTTTAAACAGGAAAAGTTCCTTTATCTTTGGAGATCAATAGAAATAAATGACTTTTTTTTTATATAAAACAATAATGTTTCAAACATCATAAAACATCAATATTTGAGCTAGAGGTAGAATTTCCTTTTTAGAATGCTCAGAATTTTATACTGAAATTAAATCCATTCAAATCAGGATTTTTTTTTTTTTCCAACTTATGGTCAAGTTTCCCTGGCACATATTAGGTTCACATACTAGCTGGAAAATTATGGAGTTAATGAAGTCAACCAATAAGGAGGATGGAAAAGGAAAAGAAAGAACTGAAAAAAGTCTGTTTGAGGCCAAGAAGTGTGAATATTTAAACCAAAAGAAAAACCCATGAAATTAAAAAAAAAAGAAGTGTAAAAGACTAATATTATTTGGTAATTTTCGTAATCTACAACATGGTTTTAGGCTGCTGAATTGTTCACAATTACCCTTGATTACGGATTTAGGCTCAACCTGAACCTCTGAATGGAACCAGTCAACTCTGCTAATGACTTTGAGCTCCTTCCCAGAATTTTGAGATCCTTTTCAATCTCCTTGAAAATGGAGCTGAAAATTGGAAATAAATAACCAAACTAGAATCCCAAGACAACACCTGCAAGGTGTCATGGTAAGTATCGCTGGCTACAGATCCGCAGGCCTGGGTTCGTCCCTGGTACCTCCTTGGATTTTTTTTAGGTATGATTGTCTGGAACTGGGTGCACTCAGCCTCATGATACAGACTGAGGAGCTGTTTGATTGAGAAGTAGAAGCTCTGGTCACGGAAACAATCATTAATGGCTATGGGTGGAACAATGCTGACCACATGCCCCCCAATTCTGCGATATGCCTATGGTAGATGAAGCAGCGATCGGATGGTAGGCCTAGTCCTTCCAGAGATGTAGAGTCATGGAGTTTAGTTCAGTTTTAGAATCCCAAGAGAATTATTTTCAAAATAAAAAACACCAAAAAACATCAATATATGTTTCACAAAGTATTTTGCAGGTTAACTGAATATTCTGAGCATTCTCAGGATTTCTAGTTAGTTTATTCGTTACTTTATTTATTTATTGGAGAACAGTAATTCAAGTATCATATGGGTACTAACATTTGAAGGTGAAATTATATAAGAAAGTGTTTATTTAATTAAATGTAAGTGGAGCAAGAAGTGTAAATATTAAATAGTTGACTCTGTTCAAGTTTTACAACATGCTCTACTGTTTATAGTACTTCAATTAATTATTTTAACACTTGAAGTGTTTATTGCTTTATAACTAACTGCAATGACTGAACACTTTCCAAAGAGATTTATCTCAAAATAAGCAACAAAATGAGTCTACTTGGGCTTTTAATACAGACATTTTTAATGCCCACTAATTGCCCCATTAAGTGAACAATTATTGTTCACAGTCACTTACAATAATTATCATAATTATTAAAATTCATTAATAAAATGTTGGACATTTTTTAAGCATTTTGGTGAAATAAGGGATTAAGCTTACTTTTAGATTTCTTTCTCCTCTTAGTCCTTTTCTTCTGAACCATGATGCTGCGAGATGAACAAAACTGTTCAAGTAATTTCAAGAAAACATGAACAGTCTCAATTAGGTCCCTCAGATAAGATCTGGAAATAAATAAACAAATTTATTTTCTACTAAAAGAAAAATCTGATGTGAAAAGCTCATATTTTCATTGCCTGGAGAACCTTAACCATGAAAGCCTACGTCATTTTACTATCATAATAATTTCAGATCTGTACCGTAGTTACTTGGCTATAAGACCATAATTTGGAGTTTTAAAATTGTAGTGGGTCTTATAGGTGAGAATGTCTTCAATAGCCAACGGATTAGGGGTGGTTAATATTAAATACGAGATGCCTGGAATCCCACGTCTTCATGCTATCTCTCGTGCACTGAATTGCATCATATAGAGTGAGACTACATGGCAATTGTTTCTTGTTGCTGTGATCTATTGTAGCAACTCTTTATCAACCACCTTGAATTTTTCCTCCTTCACACACAAAAGATTTAGAATCTCTTTTCACACTTAAAAGTTTATCTTGCTGACTGCACCAGTAACGAACCACTTGTTGTTGTATAACAAACTTTTATCAGCAGCTCTCACACAATTTTTTTCAGCAAACGCCACTGCATTTAATTTCCAAGAGGCAGAACAACTCATTCCTAGACTAGACATGTTCATATGCCACTTGTCTGTCTGCTTTCTGACCACCCCACGCCACGGACCACGTGCTCACAAAATACACTGCTGCGAAATGTTGAGTGGGACTGGGAGGGGAAGAGTCATGCAGCTGGAAGCTCAAGAATTTACCACTATGTTCCGTTGAAAGAATGTCCAATGTTGCCACTTTTATCCAATTTTGAAACCTTGATTTTAATGATTTTTAAGATTGTGGATTAAAAAATTAGGGGGTCTTATAGGTAATGGGGTCCTATAGCCAAATAAATATAGTGATTCATGTTATACTGGTTAGATAGTAGAAGCCGTTCCATCATTCTAGAAACATGGCTTAAGATGCACAGAGGAGAAAAATGCTTCACTGTTAGGGGAAGGAATATTAATTTTTCTAAACCACGTGCTTTCCATATGTTTCTATTGGTGTAGAGATCTGTGGAGAAAGGACAGCAGGTAGCAAAGGCCATGTTTCAACTGAAATGAAATAGACTCTAGCATTTTCTTATTCAAAGCAATGTATTAATAAATTATTAGCAAATTCCTGATTATCCATGGGTACATTATCTGGTTTGTGAATTATCCATACAAGGTTCTTCCTTCCTTTTTAACCCTCTGGAATATTTCCTGCACTTTATTTCATCGTAAGAGAATGTTACAAGGCTCGCATAGGATCCAAGTAACATTCTCTTTGCACAATATGATGGCACAAAGTGCAGGAAATTCGAAATGAAGAATGGGAAATTCAAAACCTTGCACCCGATTATATCCATACTCAGCTCACAAAGGGTTAAAATTTATACATAAATACTATTAATGTAGCCCATAATAACATTGCCTGTAGCTAGAATAGTAATAATTCTATAATTCTGATTATCCGCATTTCCAATTATTCATGCATGTCACAGCCCCAATTAACATGGATAATTGGGAGTTAGCTGTATATGACTGAATAATAAACATTTTTTTTCGGGATGAAGGCCATTTTTAGTGGCATAGTTATTTCCAAACATTTCAATCCCAGCTGTGGGGGACTCAAAACATTTCAATCCCAGCTGAGGGGAACTTCATCAGTGGCAGTTTTTTCAGAATTAGAAGTGAGTTAAGAATTACCACTGAAGATGCAGCTAGGATTGAAATGTTTGGGAATAAATATGCTATTGAACATGACCTAAATCTTGGAAAATATGTATATTATTCAAGATGCCAGCCGTGAAAGCTAAAGATTTATGATATGTTTATAAAACGTCCATATCGGTCCCAAATTTCCACTGAGTCAAATCCAATAAAAAGATGTGTTTAAAATTATTACAAAATCAGTGGATAAAGGTTAAAAAATTAAAACACAACGTTTCAACTCTGCCCTTGAGTCTTCCTCAGGTGACATCTCACACAGTACTGATCATGAAGAAGATTGAGTTTCGTCACAGTAACCATCGATAAAAACATTGTTTCTAAAATATCTTTTGATATATCTTGGAAAAAAATATATTTTAGGAACAATGTTTTTATCGATGGTTACTGTGACGAAACTCAATCTTCTTCATGATCAGTACTGTGTGAGAAGTCACCTGAGGAAGACTCAAGGGCAGAGTTGAAATGTAGTGTTTTAATTTTTTAACCTTTATTCACTGATTTTGTACCGTATTGGCCCGAAAATAAGACAACCTCGAATATAAGACGACCCTGAATTTTTGAAGGGTAGTTACGAAAAAATAAATAAAATAGCTTATTAATACATTTTGCTTCACATAAAACAGAATTTTGAAGTTCATGTCGTAACTGCTTTTCTCGCCTTTATTTACGCATTGAGACAATGAAGATGCTTTCTTTTCCACATCGTCTGCCATGACTGGTGGTCAAACAAAAGATTTACGCGTGGATAATAGAGACGCGCAGGCAAGTGCAGTCAGGATCAGAAGGTCCTGGTGAAGTACAAACAGAAGCACGAAGTTCGGTAAAGTTCGATAATTTTCGCGCGGCTTTGACCTTGAGTCGGACGCACGTCACTTGCTTGCTTGGGGATACCCGTTGCCCACGTGCATTCAGGGTTGCAGAGTTGTTGAGTCTTAAGGTGCGCGTATAAGACGAGTATAGTTTTTAAAAGCACATTTTCAGGGAAAAAACATCGTCTTATATTCGGGCCAATACGGTAATAATTTTAAACACATATTTTTATTGGATATGATATGTTTATGATTATCGAGAAAAATATTAACATTTCAACTTACTTTGAGAACTTGATGTCATCAAAAGTAAGCATAAGAGTAACAATAAGCTCTCTGTATTCAACGATGTAGAAAACATTACTCTTTATAACTTTGGAAGATTCTCGCACACTGGCATCAGGCGACTTGTCCATGGCCATCAACGTCATCAGCAGCTCCTGCAATTCATGAATAAAGTTATAAAGTTATAAACCGCAGGGTACAGAATGATGTGTGAATAATGAATTCAATCTGATAGCAACTTGAAGAGACTGAAAAATAAATTTCAGTAATAGCTCTCTAAATTATATGAAATGAAACAAAATACCGTATATAATTAATTGTAATGAAAGGTAGTCTACCATATTCTCACGGCCCTCTCAAACGCAAGACAACAATGAACCGTACGAAATGCGGTAGGCTATGAATGCGTTATATGAGTCGCTGATTTGTAAACAATAATAAATACGAACTAGTATTTATGAAAACATTACAAGACGGTGGTTCAACCAGAGGTGACATATGGAAGCGAAACTCTTTTTAAAATCACCCAGAAAAATAGAATAGACAAAATCCTGAAAGTAGAGAGAAGAATAGCTAGAACATGCATAAATAAAAAATACCAAAAAGATGGACAGTGGCGGATAATACCAAATGAAGTGGTGTACAGAGAACTAGAACCTATCACAGATACTATATGGAAGAAAAGGATCTCTTTTGTTGGTCACATTATGAGGACACCAGAAACTCGACTGACAAGAAAAATTATAGAGAAACTCTGGAATATGAAGCAACAAGTAGGATGGATTACAGAAATTAGAGAGGATATGACAGAATTAGAAATAACTTTGGATGACTTGAAAAACAAAACAGGAAATTCAAGGAAACTTAAAAATATTAAAATAAGATTTAAGCCAAAAATAGACAGACGCCAGACAATAAAGAGGGTATTTACAGATGAAGAGCGACAGAAAAGATTGGAACGCATGAAAAACTACTGGGCAAATCGGAAAGGAAGACCGAGAAATGATTGACTGAAGTGGTCCAATGAGGCCGTAAAAGCAGAAGAAGAAGAAAAGCTTGTGAAAATATGTATTATAATCCCGAGGAAATTTCACTCCAAGTCAAAAACATTGAATTGGAGCTGGTGCCAGCAACATCACGGCAGAAGGAATAGGGAATATATTGCAATTAAATGCTGGTGCATCCATGTAAGCTAAGTGAACGAAGATGTGAAAAGTTGTTGGCTTATATTTGTTGTCGGGTGATGAAGTGGGCTACCGTGTTTACGAAAAATCCTGGTAAAGTTTCTGATTTTCATAAAGAAACGTGTTGGCTTAAATTTGTTTGTTTTATGAGCAATTATATGCGTAAATCCATGTTAAAGTTGGTGTGACTGGTCAATGCCATCTGGGTTTTGTTTATAGATTGCCATGACGACTTTAAAGGACAAGGCTGCTAAAACTGCATTTTGAATGCAATTTGAATGCACTTTTATGCAATTTTAGTGGCCTTGTCCTTTAAAATGCAATTTTTCGGCTTGTTACCAGTCCGATAAGCAGCTGTTTTAGAGAGCGTGTACTAAAAAATAAAATAAAATGGAGAAAGCAAGACATTTAATCATATCTCAGGTTATAACGACTTACTACAGTGCAAACTTTTGAGAAAAATTTGTCCTTTGGTAAGAATTAAATCCTGTCTCCTACTTAGTATGCAAACGCTCTAACTGCTGAGCTACCTAGGAACTTACTTGTCATTACTCAGGCACCGGTCAACCGATTTGGTCCAATATCAATAGGCTTCTTCCCATGGACGTTATAAATGTGTGTACAAAGTTTCATGAAAATCCAATCAAGAGTGTTCGAGTTATCACGCGTACAGACAATTCCCATACAAACTCATACAGTACCATTTTTTTTATTTTTTATTTTTTTTTTTGAGAAAGGGTGGGCATTATTGCCCTATGCACCGCGACCATTACTGATCTATTGTGCGCCCCTAGCTTTAGTCCCTTAGAAGGCCAGACTCTTTGATAAAGAGTGCCAGCTTCTTGATTGAGACCTTAGACAGTTCATCCGCTGGCATGAACCAGTAGTTGAAATGCTTGGCCCTAATGGCCGCAAGTATTTCACAATCACACAGAAGATGAAGAGCAGATTCTTCATCTTTTCGACATCTCCTGCACATCGAGTCGTCTGCTATGCCAACCTTATGAAGGTGTCCCAGCAGCCGACAGTGTCCAGTCATAAATCCCACAACCCAGCTGAGTAGGAATCTATCCATCTTAAGCAGTTCTCTGGTCCTGCCTTTGATGACTTCTTTGATAGTCATCTTAGAGTGTCTGTGACCTGTCACAGCTACCCAATGTTTGTTGTGTTTCCTGTTAGCCCACTCCCGAACTGCTCCTCGGATAGAACCATAGGGCAGTCCCAGGCAGGGCTCAGGTCCCACAAAGGGCATACAGTACCATACTGGCACTTAATAAGACCAAAACATATCTTCTACAACTCCTCCCCTATGCCTACGCACATCTCTGCAATGTGTGTTATTGCATTTTATAGGATGTGTGCTGGGAAAATGACCTGTATCAGAATCGGTAGTCTTCTATTGTAACCTTTCTTGGTAGAATAAATATCATATAACATTGACTAATGCTTTATGTAGATTGTGATAATTTTATCATTTATTAGTTTGTCATTTATAGAAAACTATTACTGGGGTGAGTCTGAAAATAAGTTTCCCCAGGTGACTGTGTACAGAGGTGTGGATGAAAGACAAAAAATACGAGACATTAAAAGTAAGACTACCTTTATCTTTCCACATAGTTACCACTTACACATTGAGACATTTGTCATACCGCTTTAGAAGCTTCAAAAAGAACTCCAGGAAAAAATCAGGGCTCTGCATACAGAAGAACCGTCAAAATTGAAGGAGGCAATTCGGAAAAAGCCCTTCTCCAATGGCGTTCTGTTGTTGGATGACAATGCGAGACCACACTCTGCTATGGCAATGCAAAACCATATTGCAACTATTGGTTGTGAGTGCCTAGTCCATCCACCATACAGTCCTGATCTCGCACCCAGTGACTTCCATCTGTTTCAGGCTTTGAAGAAGACTCTCGGTGGAAGGCGCTTTGGGAGCACTGCTGACGTCACACAAGCCCTTCAATGCTTTTTCCATATGAAGAGCCCTGAGTTTTTCCTGGAGGGCTTTTTTGAAGCTTCTAAAGCGGTATGACAAATGTCTCAATGTAGATGGTAATTATGTGGAAAAATAAAGGTACGTCTTACTTTTAATGTCTCGTATTTTTTGTCTTTCATCCACACCTCTGTACACACTCGTCAGGGGAAACTTATTTTCAGACTCCCCTCGTATATTGAAATTTTCCTCACTGACTTCAGACTCAAGATTCCACTGATTATTTTACTTGATGATTGCTTATAAGCAGGGCCCGGATTCTGTTGACCTAAAATTGTTTGAAAAATGACCCTAAATTTTGAAGAAAATGACTTAATAATTATAAAAAATGACCTAAAATCTTATATTTTATTTATAAAAAATTATTATTGTACACAAAGTTATAGACTAGTTTGTGCGTAATTTTAAAAACTGTAAATAACTGTAATGTTGTGAATGTTCTTTTCTCATGGAAATTTATACTGGCACTGAGGCACTGGTGAGTCAAAATTCGACACATCCTTTTGTGGTCTGCCGGATTATATTGTTGTTTATTGAGGGTATACAGTAGTTTCTTTGATTGTCACTTCCGAGTGAGACATGTCAACACTTTAACGCCAAATTTTTCCTTCTTGCATTAAACAAACAACACTTCAAAGACAGCACTGCTAGCGACGAAAATAAAGTAATACAATCAATGTAAATACATGAAAATGACTAAATAAGGAAGCAAATGACACGAAAATGACAAAATAATTACCTAAAATTGAAATATGTGCCCTAAAAATATAAAATTGCACAAAATGACAAAAAATGACCTAATAAAAATGCATTTTTATAATCTAGAGGCCATGATTAGGATTTATCCACAAGTTGGCAATGTCTATGCAGCATCAATAAAAAGATGACATGTCATTAGAATTCGGGCCCTGTTTATAAGTTACTAGCTTAAAAGGCCCGGCGTCGCTCGGGTTTTGTATTTTGTTAATGCGAAAATAACTTATGAAGGATTTTCGATTTTCAAACTCTAGGTCTTTAAGGTCTTTATATAGGTATTAAGAATTTGAAATGGGGAAGAACGACTTATCACACACAAACTATTCCCTCAGAAAACGCTAGATAGGCTATAGCTTATTATAGCTTATAGCAGATCCCCACGGCTTCTCCCAAGATAATTAATTGAAAGATTAACAATTAAGAGCAAAATAATTAAAGTATTATATTTATTAACACTTTGCACGCGCAACATTCATAGGTGTAAACTAAACATTTGATAGGCCTAATTAATGAAACAGCTATAAATCCGGCTTTGAAGTGAATTTCACGATTAGAAAATAAATGGAAAAATGCAGTATTCGAAAGATTATGAGAATTGAAATCGATTAAACTCACGGTAAAAAAAAAGTGCGTAAATGTATTTGACAGACAGACATAGTACATTAGTTTTTATTTATATAAGTGAAGAATGGAATAAGCCTACTGAGGCCGTGATTTCTATATTCATTTGTCCAGACTTATAATTCCGTTACATTTCAGGCAGATTTAACGACCCTACATAAGATATTTTAATTACGATTACATATAAAAACGTTGTAGCCAGGACCCCGAACTAAGCAACTTCCCCGGAATTTTCTGTAAACTATATTCCATGTCAAATAAAATATGTTTAACATTACCTTATCGACATCTATAGCTTTTATAATAACCTGAGATATCCATTGCCTTCCATATCGATCGCGACGATATTATTTCCAAGGTATGACAATAATAGACAAAGCCTTCAGCAACTGAAATGAATAACTCAAAACTGATGCTTCGAAAGCGTAAAAAATGCACGTTTTCTTGCCGTTTTTCACTCATAACTCGCGAACGAAGGCTAAAATTAAAAATGTAGTATGACAGAAACCTTCCCGGGAATGTACCCAACAACTTCCCAAAGTTTCATGGCGATCGGATGAATGGTGTAGTAATGCATAAAGGACACAAGGACACACACACACACACACACACACACACACACACACACATACATTCATTTTTATATATATAGATAACAAAACATAAACTCAGCTCTGAACGATTAATGAATGCAGTAATGTCTACAGAGAAGGACAACATACACAGATGGGCATTTCATAAAACAAGCTTTAAATGCCAAAAGTTAAAGGTGACGATCCATATGCTGATGTCAGAGAATGAAGTAAGTAAGGAAATGGGGCTTGTTAGTATTTTCCACAGTAAGGAACATAATTAAGTAATGAAATGTCAACAAGAGAGGGGGGAAAATAACACTCGTCAAGCAAGAGAAAAAAGGAATGGGGGAGAAGTGGTTAAGAATGGGGTGGAGAGAAAAGAGGCTGAAAGAGACATTTCAAAATTAAAATTGAGAAGAATGGACTGTAGGCATATAAAGATAGGGGAACGAAGAAAAATAATTAGTATAAAGAATGAAAAAAGGGGAGAAAATGAGGGCTGAGAAATGACATGTAAGAGTGATCAAGACCAGTTCTATTAGGGGGAACAGAAGAAGGGTGTGAACAACTTCCAAGAATATGAAGCACAGAGAATGAAAAAATAACTAAGCCACAGAAAGTAAATTTCACGTAAGAGGAAAAGCATAATTTACGAAATTCCATAAGTCACTTTTCACTAAATTTTTCTATTATCTTATCTCATGGCTAGCTTAAAAGGCCCGGCACTGCTCGGGTTTTGTATTTTGTAATTCAAAATTAACTTACGAAAGGCTTTTTATTCTCAAACTCTAGGCCCTTAAATACCGGTAGGTATCTAGAATTTCAAATGAGGGAGAATGCCTTCTCACACTCAAACTCAGAGATGCCAAGCTTGAAAGGTGGTTATCAGTAGTGTCAGTCCTCCATGTTTAACCGAAAAATCACAATTACAGGTTTCACAAATATGTGATTCGGTGAAATGTTTGACGGTCCGAGGCAAGGAAACTCTTCCGTATACTGCTTTGGATACTGCTGTTTTGCCGCAGTTTGTTTTTGTCCATCAGACTCGTCACTGGTTTTACGTTTATAAGACATATTTCTTCAATATTCTACTTGCACTGCAACACTCAATAAAACTTCTACAAGCAACGGCGTCGGCGGTCGTCAGCGGCATTACAGTGATAATAAAAAAGAGGAAATATGTAGTTATAACTACAATTATGTTATAACTGTAAGATATAACATCTTTGGTTAACAGACACTCACGTCAAAGATTGTAGTGTCCAATGTCGCCAACACAACGGATATTTTCTCAACTATTTCTCATGATAACAGTTGGCATCTCTGCTGACATTTACTTTTTTTATGTTTGCGGGAGAAACACAACATTTAAAAAATAGATATTGGGATTTGTAAAATCCGTAATATTCAGTACAATTTCCGTATTGCTGTAGGAAATTCAAGAAAATCGTAGAAACTACGGGAATTCCGTAGCAGTTGGCATCTCTGCAAACTATTCCCTCAGAAAACGCTTGATACAGCTTTTATGGCTCATAGAGGATGTAGAATTTTGCACCCCATTGATTCTAAACACCAAACCTGATAGGGGTTCAAATAAGAAGAAACAGAATTTACCTATTATAGTTTAGGCTCTACGTTGATTTTGTCAGTCAGTTAGTCATTAAGTCAGTCAGGACAAAGCCTCTTATATACATAGAGATTTAAGTAAACTTTCTTACTTATTTACTTAATGCCAACAGACAATTCCTAAGCAAGCTAAATGATTACTGTCTATTTTATGGAACCTGGAGGTTCATTGCAGCCAGGGGCGGATCCAGAGAGACATTTTGGGGGGGGAACCAAAGTAGAGAGGAAGTTTTTACGCATAAAAATTAATTATTCCCAGTACACAATTAAAAACAAAATGAACATTTCAGCATTTTCTTACAAAGGTATTTCAAAATAATGAATGTCGTTGCTTTAATTTAAGTATTTGGGTTATGTTCTAATAAATTTTTAATATTTTGTGCTTAATGTTACAAATTTTGGGAGGGGGGAAATTTCCCCCATTCCCCCCCCCCCCCCGTGGATCCGCCCCTGATTGCAGCACTTACATGAGCAGATCCATATGGATCCAAAGAGTACAACCACAACTCCAAAATCAAGATAAAAATAAATCAACACAAAATTACCCCCTACTGATGAAAGGAATAAAAGAAACATACCTGATAAGCTTTGAGAGCAAGGTGCATCCTGCGAGACCACAGCAGTACTTTCTTCTTGTCAAGCCTGAGATGCTCGTAGCAATTCTCCAGCTGGGTCTGAACAAAGTGGAAAGTCTGCACCGACATGGTTTCGCTGTAAGAGTTCCCTCATCATTAATTACATGCCATATTTATTCAACAGGGTTTGAGTCAATTAGTTCTCCTACACAATATCTCGTTACAGCTCCAGCACTCATTCAATCAACTTTCTCATATAAACAACCCTTTTCATAAACATACTCTAATACACTGACCGGCAAAAAAAACCGATCACTGTAAAATTTGTTGTACTTTTAAGATTAAACATAATTTTGATTAGATGTTTATACATTGTTGTTGGTGAGGATGAATTATTATTTTTAATGGATCATATGTATCTGCTTTCTTCATATCTTCACTTTATCACCAAACAAAACAAAAAAAACAAAACAATGCAATAGGGTGATTCCAATATGATTATAAGCACTAGCTTGTCATACATATTGCTAGGTGTTTCATTGTTGTATTGCGTCATTTCCTTCCAAACTGATCGGAAACTGTCTCCCTTCGCATCGAAGTAATTCTATCAGTAAGTTTAGTTGAAATTATGCCTCTCAGTCCTGAAGACGTTGCCAAAGCTGTTGCTCTAATTGATGATGGATGCAGCCTCCGTTATGCCCCTGTAACCTTAGGCTCACCATTCACCACGGTGCAAGAGGAAAAATGGGGAATTAAGTGTGAAATGTATCAGTAAATTTTAATCTTAAAAACGTATGCAATTGCAGTAATTTTATTTCAATTTTTAAAAATTTCTTTAAGTGATTGGTTTTTTTTGCCGGTCAGTGTAAAAAAGATTGTTTTGCTTTAGTTGCAGTTTTTAGGTAGATTTCGAAGAAAAATCTACCTATTGCAATGGATACCATGTCATGATTTTCGAAAAATTCTTTCATATCTTTACGTTTCATGCTCCCTAAGTACAAAACCACCGCCCGTCCCAAAAAAAATTTTGTGATATTTATATCTTGGTCACGACTGCCTTGCTAAACACCTCAACAAAATTGGGATACTCCCCTCACCACTATGCCCCCTATGCGACCTCCAAGAAGAAATGGAACAAGATCACCTTCCACAATGCCCAGCCCTTACCAACTCGACATCTTTAAGTGAAAAATACTGCAGAGCTAGAGAATTAATGATTTCATTGTCAGAAATTCAGCATTAGCCAACAACAACAACATATTTATATCTTTACACGATAGCGGCCGTAATTTTGAAGATGTTTGAACCAAATTTTAATATGTTATTTCTAGGCCCAATAGTTCGGACAAGTTCGTTAATGAGCAAAATTGGCCCAAGGGGGTGGTCGGGGGAGGGGGTTGAAATTTTTAAAAATGTATATCTCGGCCCCTATGAAGTATAGAGGGAAACTTTGTTTGAATAAATTAGAGTACTCCCTTTGGAGTTCACAGTGACACCAACGATTCGGGGGTTCGAGTGAGGGTGGGGGTGGGGGATGAAAATTCGAAACTTTTGAAACCACGTCTTGTGGAGTATCGTTGAAAAGCTCTTGATGAGTACTCTACAAATCAATAAATAGTTTCTTGATAGTTCTCATATGACGCGAGATTTTAATGTTTGAAAATAATAACACTTAAAAGAATTATTATAATATCATAATTTTGTATTGTTTAGCGGCTTTGCTAATTTTATTCATTGCTGATCTTGCGCACGGCCTCCCAGAATATTATATCCTATTCTTGTTGTCAAAACAAATGATTGTAGGCTCTTCCTCTTTACTGCAGGTTTGCCATGCCAAGGCTAAAAAAGAAGAGTGCTGCGCAGTGATAATAAATTAAACCAAAAGCAATTTGAAATCTACTTCAGCCTGTAGGCCTGCCTAAAGGGATTTTTAAATTCAAGACACAATGTTATATAGATGCAAAATTAAATCTAATAACAAAGTGTGCCCATCCTTAGCATAGGTACTACTGATAAATCTATGCCTCTGAAGAGGGCAGCGAACATTACAAAATGAGAGAGATTTTGTATACTCATTATCTTCTTGTTAACAGTCATGACTTTCTTACAGATGTCTTGATCTTTTCAAAATAACTATCACATTTGTCAACAATGGAATACGCCATAAAAAATAATTTTAAAAGTAGATGCATTACTATTGAGAACATTGATATACCAAATACTCACACAATACAAAATGGATGGCGACAATGTTGAAAAAGCTGTCGACTGCTTTTTGTTTAGACGGAAATTCCCGAATCAAAGCCGATTAAGCTGCCGATTGCTTTTTGTTTGATGGAAATTCTCGAAACAAAGGTGATATTGACCGACTAGTCAATTGACTTGATATGTTGTCCATTTTCTCCGAAAAACAAATTAACACCTGAAAATATTAAGTGCAACACGCTGGGTTTGAATGTCAAGTCAATTGGAACGCAAAATTGCAATATACATGTCAATATCAACTTCTTAACATTGACTTGTTGGTGTTAAATGCTATGCAGCGGAGACCCAGCTTAAAATACCAGGGCACAAAAGTAATATACTAACAGGTGCCCGCGGCTTCACCCACGATAATTAATTGAAAAAATAAAAATTAAGAGTATAATAATTATTAAAGCATTATATTTATTAACAATTGGATGCGAATCATCCAAAAACTAAATTATTAATAATTAATGAAACAGCTAAAATTCCGGCTTTAGAGTACATTCCACGATTAGAAAGCGCCGCCTGGGAAAATAATCTCAGATTCGATTATGCAGTTCCAAATCTACCTGTGAACACTAATGATATGTATTGTTTCTCAACTGTTTGCTGACAGATGAATATGATGTGAATTTTATTTGATCAATTCAGTGTAATTTTCAAAAATTATATAATGTTTCAAGGGTAGGAATGGCTTGTTTGGATTTTTATTATCAGTGATGTTTCAAGAGTTAAACCATAAATATATTATAGCTGGTGCCCCCGGCTTCGCCCGCCATTATTAATTGACTCCAGGATTTTAAAGAAATTTACACTGGTAGTTTATTAAAAATGTTTGTGGTTTAGAGCTATGAAAATTGTAAGTAAAAATAAAATTAGAATATTTGTTCATTGTGTTCATTTCACTTAGGCTTTATATAATAAAGAAACGGTCTTCATAATTTCGTACGATACTCTTTGTGAAAGTTTACACTGCCAGAGACGAACATTGCCGAGTATACCCGATGTTTCACGAAGCGGGCGAGTGAGTGAGTACGCTATTTAGGGCCGTTGAATTGTATAAGAGTAGATTTTATCTCCACTTTATTTTTCTGGCATACGAGAAAGCTGAGAAAACAAGGCCTTACCAAAGCAGTCAAGGAAGTAATCAACATAATGCAAAGGACTGGAATTTTATTCGTCCCTACCTGACAAGATGGACTTCAAATTTATGATGCCTGTTGAATTCCATGAAGAATTTCAAAGCCCACATGTAATATGATTCGTCATTAGCTTGTGACCTGGCTCGCACCAGACCATCCTAAAACAATAAGTAGCTCATAGAGTAATGTCGTAAATCAGGCAGTATCATTCAAACTCTGTGATCAATCTGTGATCTCAATACCCTTACCTTTACATGGTACATCAAAGTGTTGTAAGCTCCATTCAGAAATTCTGTACAGAAATCCTTGAGGAACAACCTGACACAGAAAGCTGAACGTCGCTCTATATCCACTTCTTTCATAGGCAGACGATTTTTAGGTCTTTTAACTTTAACCTGCAAAAAAAAATGTGCAGAAAACAAATTTAAAAAAAATTAGAGGTCCGTGAAATTTGTGAGACTTGATAACGCAAACTGTTCTCAATAAAAAAAAATATTTGCAGAATTTTATTTTACTGCCATCTATAACCTCAGAAACATCACTTTGGAATCTGAAAATAACGCAAATTTCACATAATAATGCAAATTTCATACAATAATGCAGAAAGTAAACATAATTCCAGGTTTTAGATGAATTATGGCAGCAATATTGTTTTATTTGGACAAATTAATCTATTTTTAAACAATATTTTCATAATTAATCATTGTATGGAAGTTTACACAGTGAAGCTATATTATAATTTAATAATATTGAGTTGGGTTTAGCACTATGCTTCACTTATTTTATAAATACCTGTATACAGGTATACAGGTATTTATAAAATAAGTGAAGCATAGTGCTAAACCCAACTACAGGTATACAGGTATACAGGTATTTATAAAATAAGTGAAGCATAGTGCTAAACCCAACTCAATACCTGTATACAGGTATTTATAAAATAAGTGAAGCATAGTGCTAAACCCAACTCAATATTATTAAATATTTTCATAATTTCTTTATTTATTTGCTTGGTGAAGTGATAATCAGTACGGTTCAGATGTTTATGACATGTCATATTTTTATCCTGACCTCCATTCAAGCCAAAACACAAATTACACGAATTGCAGGCTTATTATTCTAAAGTCATATTTTGGTCATTTTTGTGGTCTTGGTCATATTTTGGCCATATTTGTAATTTGTATTTCAGTTATAAATTTGGTAAAGGAGCACAATTTTATGGTGTGTGAACTACATGGTCAAGTTAAATTTGAAATTGTCGAAATTGAAATGTATTTCATTAATTATTATTTATGTCAAATTAATAGATAACTTAAATTTTAAAATTAATGCAATTGTTCATATTTTATAGGGGCACACAAGGTCTACGAAATATTAGGAGTGTTTGGAGCTGATTGACCTAGCAAATAGGAGCAAATTCTTTAAAAACATAAGTTCATTAAAAGTAAAACTGTAAATCAGCAAAATTGTTAAAAAATGAATACCCGTTGAATTCATGTGATGTAAGAATTTAGTGTCTTTAAAAACGTTTTAAATTTGAACACTTATTTTTTGAAAATACATCATTTTATTAGGTCATATTTAGGGCTTTTGGTTCGTATGTAGTCATTATTAAGGGCATATTTGTAGTCATATTTTCCACTTTTTTGGGTCATAAACATCCTAACCTTAGTAATCAGTATCAATAACATGAACAGACTTCACTAGAAAGGTACACCTCCTAAGAACATATGTTTCAAGACCTTCATACCAGCAAACAGGAAAGGTTTCAGGCCATACAACAATCCATAATCCGTATACCAGTAATAAATTTCAGGCCACAGGGAGTGTTCAGTCTAAGAAACCTAACAGACAGCACAGGATTCTTACTGAAGAAACATTAGACATTGGTCATCGTTTGGAGACTTCCTCCCAGAAATTGCTTAGGCATCTTTGACAACAGGCAAGCATTTCATATGGCTCGGTGCAAAGAGCTACTACATTGTTGAAGTTAAAAAAAGTAAAATAACTGAGGCACATGTTCTTCAACCAGGTGATTCAGTATTCACACAATTTGTGAATAGGGTAAATTAAAACATGTAATGTGT
This sequence comes from Ectobius pallidus, assembly GCA_964059195.1. Classification (NCBI taxonomy): domain Eukaryota; kingdom Metazoa; phylum Arthropoda; class Insecta; order Blattodea; family Ectobiidae; genus Ectobius; species Ectobius pallidus. The sequence continues at coordinate 216,408,888 of CAXKWD010000001.1, forward strand.
GCCTCCATTCCAAATCGGAGAAACAACATGCAGCTGGTTCATAGTTAATTGTATGTATATAGCATATACTGTATTGACCCAAATATAAGATGACATCGCATATAAGACGACCCTGAATTTTTGAAGGGTAGGTACAAAAAATTAATAAAATATCTTATTGGTACATTTTGCTTCATGTAAAACGGAATTTTGAAGTTCATGTCGTAACTTCTTCTCTCGCCATTATTTACGCACTGAGATAAAGAAGATGTTTTTTTTTTTCCACATGGTCCACCATGACTGGTAAAACAAAGCTTTACACAAAGAGACGTCAAGCAAGTAACAGTGCACTACAAGCAGAAGTACGAATTCAGGAAAAGTTCGGTAAAATTCTGTAAATTTCTGCAGATTTTGATTTTGGGTCGGACACACATCATCGTGTGTGAATTCCCACTGTACATCTGGATTCATGAATGCTGGAGAGTTGTTGAAAGTGTTAGGCTGGGCATATTAAGACAAGCATAGTTTAAGCACATTTTGAGGGGAAAAAGACTTATATTCAGGCCAAAGGATTATCGAAGATATGGCAGAGCTACGTATTACAATAGAGGATTTAATACAAAAGACAGACACACTCAAGATATTAAAAGACAAACACACTACACTACAGATGAAAATCAACAAACAGAGAATAGAAGTGTAGTTCCAGAAGCAGAAAGAAAATTGCAGTCAGAAAGGATGAAGAAATACTGGGCTGACAAAAAGAAGAAAAACCTCAACCAGAAACCTGACTAAAGTGGTCCTATGAAGGCCAAAAAATTAAAATTAATTCAGGCCAATATGGTACATACATATTTACCAACTTATAAAAGGACATAGAGCTATTCATATAATGCCATATTTACGACTGTATCTCAAATTGTATAACAGTATGCACTAGACAGTTTTCAATGTTATTACTGTACTGAACTAAAGCTGCGTCTCCATTGATACATATTTAACACAAACATGTCAATATTAACAAGTTGATATTGACATGTATATTGCAATTTTGCGTTCCAATTGACTTGACATGCAAACCCAGCATGTTGCACTTAACATTTTCAGATGTTAATTTGTTTCCCGGAGAAAATGGACAACATATCAAGTCAATTGACTAGTCGGTCGATATCGGCTTTGTTTCGGGAATTTCCGGCAAACAAAAAGCGATCGACAGCTTAATCGGCTTTAGTTCGGGAATTTCCGGGAAAACAAAAAGCAATCGACAGCTTCCTCAATATTGCTGGCATCCATTTTGTATTATGTGAGTATTTGGTATATCAGTGTCTCAATAGTATTGGAAAATTATTTTTTATGGCATACTCAATTGTTGAAAAATGTGATAGTTATTTTGAAAAGATCAAGACAACTGTACAAATTAGTATTTAAGAAAGTCACAGACAGTTAACAAGAGATAATAACGAGTATATAAAATTACTCTCATTTTGTAATGATGGCTGCCCTCTTCAGAGGCGTTTTCATTTTGAATGTTATTTATTATTCATTAATTTCCATTCATAACCGCACCAACCCATGTTAACCTTTAACAATGTAGTGGAGACAGAAAAACCCACTTGACTTGTATACGTCAACAAGTTGATGATTAACTTTTAACATACCGTATTTATCCGAATATAAGCCGCCCCTGAATTTAAGCCGCACCTGCCTTTTTAGCAGTAAAGTAAAGGAAAAATAATTAAATTAACCCCAAAGTGAAAAATTAAATTGCCTCATTTTCATAATATTAAAGTAACACATTTCTTAGCCAAAATAGGCCTGAAATAAGAAAAAGAAAGTATCAGCTGACTTAAGTTATGATATTCTAATTTTATTTAATATAATTAAATAAAACTGACGAAAAAGAAAACAGAAATCAGTACTTTACACTTCATATGACTATTAGTGTTGAATTTCGCGCGATTTTTCTATTTTTCTTAACTTCACTTTCAGTTACCATCAGTTCAAAATTGCCTTTATTCACATTCCCATATGTTATGGCATTTTTTTTACATCTGAGCAGTTTATAATACATGCATATTCTGTAATACCGCTATAAAAATGACAAAAATACGCAAAACATCACTTGCTTACATCTTCTACGATGCTTCGATTAAATCGATATATTTTTGGTGTTAAATCGATTAATATATAGATAGTTCTGGAGATTCGAGATAATCGATAGGTGGCTGTGCTTGGAGGTGGGAAACCAGCTACGATGGATCAACCGGTTATATTGTGCTCATTTTTACCATTATTGCCTAAAAACACTCGTACGCGATTTTAAGCCGCAGGCGTATTTTGTTGGGCTTAATCTAGGAAAAAAAGTGCGGCTTATATTCAGATAAATACGGTATGTTAACTTCAAAATGTTAGTGTTAAGCCATGACCTGTGCATACAGAACTCAATCCTCTGCTACAGTTCTGAACATCAGCTCTGATAATGATAGCCTTTGTGAAACCACAAACTTGTTGTAATTTGTGTAGTACAAGCTGTAAGCTTAACAATGTTAAGTACAGGGAATAGACAGGAGCATTTTATTCATTTAAACACAGAGTTTAATACTTGCCTTGTCATGATCAAAATCCAGAGAATCCAGGGCATTCAAGGGCTTGTGGTAAATGAGATCGTTATCACCCACAGCTTTCATGTCCTTCAACACGTATGTGCCTCCAAATCGTGAATGTCTGCAAGTTAATTCAAACAGTAAAGAGTCGGTAGCTTCCAAATACAACAGTCAATGAACACTCCCATTCATGTGCAAGTATTAATGCCTTAATGCCTTTTAGTCTGAAGATGATTTTGCTATAACTCCATTCTGCATGCACTTTAAAGCATTCCTCATGTGCAGGGCCCGGATTCTGATGACCTAAAATTGTTTGAAAAATGACCTATAAAATGACCCTAAATTTTAAAGAAAAAGACTTAATAATCATGAAAAATGACCTAAAAACTGACATTTTCTTCATAAAAAAATTATTATTCTACACACGAAGTTATAGACTAATTTGTTCATAATTCTAAAAACTGTAAATAACTGTAATGTTGTAAATGTTCTATTCTCACGGAAATTTATACTGGCACATCCTTTTGTGGTCTGCCGGGTTATATTGTTGTTTATTGAGGGTAAACAGTAGTTTGCACTCTCGAATCCAAGCAGGTGGCAGAATCTGGTGCCAAGTTAATCTAATAACAATAGTAATATAATACAAAATTTTGGCGTTTCTTTGATTCTCATTTCCGACTGAGACATGACAACACTTTAAAACGAAATTTTTCCTTCTAGCGTTAAACAAACAACACTTCAAAGACAGCACCGCTAGCGACGAAAAAAAAAAATTAATACACTCAATGTAAATACATGAAAATGACTAAATAAGGAAGAAAATGACAGTAAAATGACAAAATAATGACCTAAAATTGAAATAAATGCCCTAAAAATTTAAAATGGCATAAAATGACAAAAAATGACCTAATAAAAATGCATTTCTACAATCTAGAGGCCATGATTAGGATTTATCTACAAGTTGGCAATGTCTATGCAGCATCAATAAAAAGATGACATGTCATTAGAATCCGGGCCCTGCTTATGTGACTATATAGCCTACAATAAATTATATAAGACTGAATCATTAGTTGGGGTGCGATGGGAAAGCTTCACATGGATTTACCGGTGTTTATTTAATTGTTAAAATGAAAAATTAAACAATCTATAAAGCTACAGAATGCGTCAGATGAAAATATACATGCATGTTATAGGCCTAATCTACATAATAAGAGAAAGTGTTATTCTGTGTGTGATGTCCAGCCAAACTACACCATGCAGAGATCTGAACTCTTCAACATAGTTGGACTGAATGCACCTTGAAGCCAGATTTTTAATTTTTGCTTTCGCTCGCGAGTTATGACCGAAAACAATTAAAAGACGTATAAAAAAAATAAAAAAAAAATAAAAAAAATAAAAAATAAAAAAAAAATAAAAATTCTAAAACAGTGGGTAAAGGTTAAAACACACAAAGTTTCAACTCTTCCGAAGTGGAATTCCATATTGGATGTTTTATGACTAGGGACTGGATTCTTAGGTTTTTACCTATTTTTTTCCTTACTTCCAAAACAAAAAGCGCTCATACACTTTTTCGAATCATGTCCATAGGATTCACCCAGATTAATTCTGTGGCACCTAAAAATACCTAAATGGGGTATAAAAACCTAAATATACCTAAACGGGATATAAAACCTAAAATATCTAATTTAGGCTACTTTTTTTTTGTCTTTTTTGTTTGTCAGTTGCGAAATCGATATTTTGCAGAGAGACAATTTTTGTCGGTTTCAAATTAATACCATCAGCGTTTCGTTCAACCCACTGTCGTCTAGGATGGACAGTATCTAGAGAGGAAGTGTAACAGTACCGGCGTATTCCTTTTAAAATATTCGTACGAACAACCATTGTTGCCGTGTATGGATATAGATTTCTGTGTTTTAAAGCGCTAGTTTGCCTTTATTACTTCCCTGTTATTCATACTTTGTGGTCACACTGTGAATTTTAAGAAGACGTGTTAATTATGCCGAAACAAATGAAATCGAGTTTATTACGGCAGTGGATTGGCGGCGACCTGAATTTCACTATAGATGGCAAAGTAATATTTTGTCAAGCCTGCCACAAACACATAAGTATTATTTAGCTTTCTAGAAAAGGGGGAAGTTTTCATCCCTAGTTGATCTGTTGTGCGGTTAGCATGCGTAACAACCGAAGAAAGGAAAATAATCAGTGTCACATTATCCACATCCAACCATAAAGTATTTTACTTACTAAATTAGAAGCATTGGATTCGAATCCTGAGAAAGGTAGTGTCTAGATACAGTATTAACGATTAACTAAGAGATAACACGAAGAACTTCACAGTTGAGAATCTTGAAAGATATTTAGTGATATACTGTAAACAGGAAATGTGAGGCAATCTTATTTTCACTGCTTATTTTGATTGTTTATGCTTTCTTTCTTCAATTGTATAATATTGTCCAAAAGCAAGTTTACACAAATTTAAGTCAATTTTGTTAAGTTAAACTTTACAAGTATTATGTATTGAATCCTATGTAGCACATTCAAATTCACTAAATCAATTATTCTACCCGGAAAACATATTTTGGACAAAAAACCTAAAAAAAACTATTTCACCTAATGGAAAACCTAAAACAGTGTTTTTAAAAACCTAAAAATCCGGTCCCTATTTATGACCTAAAAAATGGCAGAAAACACAATTTTTTGCATTATCAAAATACCAGTTTTGGCTAATATAATTCAATTCTAAAATTAATTATTGCAGATGGCCTTGCAACATAACACATCAATTTGTCGATTGCTTGGTTCTTGTTAGTCTGCTCCGCTTGATTAATTTCTTTATAGTGTATATGCAGAGATCTTAATATTTTTACATAGGGACACAGAAGGGGAATCATGAATGCATACCTAAATGGGAAAACATTAAATCTTTGTACGAAACTCACTATGCGGGAGTCTTTTGGGCTATGGACTAAATCTGAGGTTGTTTTAAGATGGATTTTTAGCCTTTTTTATTATCATCAATCGTTTTAATTGATTACGGACAATTTACATGTAAGGGTAAGGTTCATGAATCTGTGGTTTGTTTTAATCATTTAATTTTGAATCTCTAGGTCCATATGGCAGCAAAGATTTAAATTTGCTTTGAATACATAATAATTTAATGTTTCTGGAAGTGTGTCTCTTTATTGCATAATACCGTATTGGCCCGAAAATAAGACGACCTCGAATATAAGACGACCCTGAATTTTTGAAGGGTAGTTATGAAAAAATAAATAAAATAGCTTAGGCCTATTAGTAAATTTTGCTTCACATAAAACAGAATTTTGAAGTTCATGTCGTAACTTCTTCTCTCGCCTTTATTTACGCATTGAGACAATGAGGATGCTTTCTTTTCCACATGGTCTGCCATGACTGGTGGTCAAACAAAAGCTTTACGCGTACAGAATAGAGACGCCAGGCAAGTAGCAGCGCAGTCAGGATCATATGGTCCTGCTGCAATACAAACAGAAGCACAAAGTCTGGAAAAATTAGTTCGGTAAAGTTTGCGCGACTTGACCTTGGGTCGGACGTACGTCATTTGCCTGGGGATACCCGCTGCATCGCCGTTGCACACGTGCCCAGCTGCATTCATGATTGGAGAGTTGTTGAGTCTTAGGCTGCGCGTATAAGACGAGTATAGTTTTTAAAAGCACATTTTCAGGGAAAAAACATTGTCTTATATTCGGGCCAATACGGTACTAAGCGCTCTTCTGAAACAGTTTTAATGAATTAATTATAGTAAATCCATGAACATAGGAAATACAGCAAACTCCCAGCTATCCATGGGCAGGTTATTCAGATTGCGGATTGTCCATGCAAGGTTCTTCTTCTCTTATAAAGATGATTTATTATACAATAACACGACTTACTGTTTGTCAGTGTTAAATAATATTTCGACCTAGAAATGAAATAATCTCACTTTATTATGACTATTCCACTCATACGCCGCGTGTTTGATATTGACCAATAATGTTTAGAAATTCCTTGGATATAGATCAATCACGATCGTTTATCTTATAAAATGCTTGGTATTAATATGAGGAAGCGATTTTATCTGATAAAATCATCAGATTGTTAATAGATACATAAGGCATCAACGTGCGGTGATTAATACGTCACATGTTGCCACTAAGCAGCATGAAAACACATTATCTACTCTTATACAATTCAACGGCCCTAAATAGCGTGCTTGCTCGCCCGCTTCGTGAGACATCGGGTATACTCGGCGATGTTCGTCTCTCGCAGTCTAAACTTTCATGACGACTACAAAATTAGGAAGGAAAACCGTTTCTTTATTATATAAGGCCTAAGTGAAATGAACACAATGAACAAATATTCTAATTTTATTTTTACTTACAATTTTCATAGCTCTGAACCACAAACATTTTTAATAATCTACCAGTGTAATTTTCTTAAAAATCCTGGAGTCAATGAATAATGGCGGGCGAAGCCGGGGGCAACAGCTGTAAAATATTGATGGTTTTATCTCTTGAAATATCGCTGATAATAATAATCCAAACAAACCATTCCTTCCCTTGAAACATTGTATAATTTCTGAAAATTACACTGAATTGATAAAATAAAATTCACATCATATTCATGTCAACAATACATATTATGTGTCCACAGGTTCTTTGGAACTGCATAATCGATTCTGATATAGTTTTCACAGGGGGCGCTTTCATTTCGTGGAATGTACTCTAAAGCAGGAATTTTAGCTGTTTCATTAATTATTAATGGCTTAGTTTATGAATGATTCGCGTGCAAGTGTTAATAAATATAATGCTTTAATAATTATTATACTCTTAATTTTTAATTTTTAAAGGAATTATCGTGGCGAAGCCACGGGCACCTCCTAGTTTTATACAACTTATTTGGAAATTGAAATAATATAAATGTACATTGATAAAAAACACAATTTTGATTTGGTGCAAGCCAGTTCATGTGCTTTCATAGCATTTTGATGTAAGCAACTGCCATGATGCCCTCAATCTTGTGATGTGCGCTATTGGTAGCATTGGGAACTCTGATCAATTCATCGAATTGTTTCGTGGGCTGTGCATTCATCTAGGATGCCATGATCTTACAGCTGACAGAATATTGACAACAAAGTAAGAAAATAATTATTATTTACAAAATCCATTACAGTTTACTCATGGAATAGTCTTAATATATCCTAGTCGAGATTACGAGCTTCATCAGATAAGTTTTCTCGAACTTCATTCTCGCAAATATATCGATAAACTCGTAATCTTTCATAGGATTACCTATGATAATAACCACAATTTGTGAATCCATCACTGTGAAAACTAGTTATATCTAGATAGAAGAAATATGATATAGGTATTCCCTATATTGCAATACAATAATTTATAATATACAAATGATGGTTGGTTAATATACACCCAATGTTTAATATGTGAACAGAATTGATGGGATGTGCAACGAAATGAATAAACAAAATATCATCGAACATCATCTACATCAGAAAATCATCATCACATGCGTTGAATGTGAACCAAATAAAATGTTATTTCATTTAGGGATGTGGCGAATGGATTAGCAGAAAACGTGGTCTACATGAGTTTGTAACAATATAAATAATAGAAGTACACAATTACAACTCGAATTTATGGAAGCAGGCTGAGTTCAGGAGTTGATTAATTTCCATTCACATTCCTACCCTTTTCATTTCCATCCCCCAACCCCAGACTGGTTCATTTATCTTGCACCACAGTTTAAAATAAATACAAACAAGGGGGAGAGAGGGGACGGTGAAGGCTTTTTTAAAAATTGGAGTGGTCTTCAAACGGAGTTGTGATAACGTAGCACTGTCTTCCCTCACCGAACAGCCATCACAAAAATGATCCTTTCACCTTAATTACAACATACTAATTTAATCATGTCTTCATTTCAGTTTGAGAGCTGATATAAAATATCTCTGTTGGTATTTGCAATAGAGAAAGGTTTTCATCAGCTTATTTTTTTCTAACATTCTTTTTAATTTACTCTTCGGGAAGAACATAATCAGAGAGTGTTTGAAAACAGGGTGCTTACGAAAATATGGGACCTAACAGAGATGAAAACTGCATAATGACAAGCTTCATAATCTGCACTCTTCACCGGATATCGTAAGGGTAATTAAATCACGGAGGATGGACATGTTGCACGCATGGGGGAGGAAAGACATACCGTATTGGCCCGAAAATAAGACGACCTCGAATATAATACGACCCTGAATTTTTGAAGGGTAGTTACGAAAAAATAAATAAAATAGCTTATTAGTACATTTTGCTTCACATAAAACAGAAGTTTGAAGTTCATGTCGTAACTTCTTCTCTCGTCTTTATTTACGCATTGAGACAATGAGGATGCTTTCTTTTCCACATGGTCTGCCATGTTGGTGGTAAAACAAAGCATTATGCATAGAGAATAGAGATGCCAAGCAGTGCAGTACACGGCAGTACAAGGAGAAGCACGAATTCGGGAACAATAAAGTTCGGTAAAACTCGGTAATTTCCGCGCGACTTTGACCTTGGATCGGACGCACGCCATTTGCGTGGGGATCCCCGGCCGCTACATACGTGCACAGCTGCATTCATGATTGGAGAGTTGTTGAGTCTTAGGCTGCGCGTATAAGACGAGTATAGTTTTTAAAAACACATTTTCAGGGAAAAAACATCGTCTTATATTCGGGCCAATACGGTATCTCGAAAGTATTGACTGGGAAACCCGGAGGGAATAGACCACTTGGAAAACCAAAGATGTAGGTGGGAGGACAATATCAGAATAGATTTAAGGGAAGCAGGGTTTGTGAGGGATGGTTGGAAGGAGTTAGCCTAAAATAGGGTTGCCACGCTCAGATAAGCGAGACAATGAACCATCATATTCCATAAAATAGATAATATTCCATTAGTTTGCTGGAGAATTGTCTATTGCCATTGAGTAAGTAAGTAAGTAAGAATTCTTTTTAATTTCTCTACTCATACCATAGGTACTACAGACAGAGGAAGTATTGGGTTCAACCCTAAAATTCAATATTAAGTACAACATAAATACAAGTTTTGCTTCCCTGAATCTAAAAAGCTGACCATATATATATATATATATATATATATACATACAGGGTGTTAATGAATAACACTGAAGTATTTTACCTGTGTATAGGGGGGACATAAGACAAGCAACTTTTATTAAGAGATTTTTGGTCTATGACGTAAAATGTGTATGCTACAGGGAATTAAAGTTATTACAATTTGGTGCTCATAAGTCAATAATTAAGCGAAATGGGGTTAAAATGTTCATTAAATAGACTTTATGCCTTCTTAGTGATCAACAAAAAACCTGATTTTTAATCATTCATCAACAGCTATATCATAATTTAGAGCCTTCATAATCTACAAAATTTACAGACTAATCACATGAATGTCCGCCACTGCATTAGTTCTTTTATTCATAACTACAGTGTTAAGAACAAAGTTCCTTTGTTTTGCATTTTTTTCAGTGGCGGCCATGCCTTGGGAGATTTTATGCTGTAACAGGAAAAATTGAATCCATAGAGCAAATATCTCCTAATAAAAGTTGCTTGTCTATGTCCCCTCTATACAAAGGTAAAATATTTCGGTGTTATTCATTAACACCCTGTATATAGTTTAGTTTAGTTTATATATATATCCTATATATACATATACATCAAATATTTTTATTAGGGCGATCATCAACATTGGTAATTTTTTTAATTCTGGTTTTGAGAGTGTAAAGCTATGCTAAGCTATGTCATAGAAAATAGAATCAGACTTAAATAAACCAGAGCCAGAAATGTTAACACACTGTCTGGTGCTAATCTAGCGACGGTGGCAACCTGCAACCTTTTGAGGTAATTAGAATGGAGTAAAAAAGCATGCTGTTTGCACGTAGCGTCCGTGTTGTGTTTGAGTTACTAACTAACCTGGCTCCTGTAAACTTCTTCACTTTCTCCTGCCGGCGTCGGATCTCTTCTTGCCTGATTGCCAGCAACTCTACCTCATCTCGCTCCTTCTCCTGTGTGCTCCTGGTGACAGCAGCAGAAGCTAACTCTGCTGGGTTCTGCTCTCGCAGCATCAGCGATACAATCTGCAAGCATGCATAGCAAGAACACTAGAATCACAAGACTATACTACAAGCACGACTGGCAAAATTTTACTTTATGTTTATGCAGAGATGCCAACCTTGAAAGGTGGTTATCAGTTGTGTGAGTCCTCCATGTTTAACCGAAAAATCACAATTACAGGTTTCACAAAATACGTGATTCGGTGAAATTTTTGAAGGTCCGAGGCAAAGAAAATCTTCCGTATAGGCCTACTGCTTTCGAAACTGCTGATTTTCCGCAGTTCGTTTTTGTCCATCAGATTCGTCACTGGTTTTACGTTTACACGACATATTTCCTCAATATTCTACTTGCAATGCAACACTCAATAAAACTTCTAGCAAGCAACGGCGTCGGGAGTCGTCAGCGGCATTACAGTGATGATAAAAAAGAGGAAATATGTTAACACCAAAGATGTTATAACCACAATTATGTTATAACTGTAAGATATAATATCTTTGGTTAACACACACGTCAAAGATTGTAGTGTCCAATGTCGCCAACACAACGGATGTTTTCTTTTACAAACTATTTCTCATGATAACAGTTGGCATCTCTGCTGACAAATTAACTTTTTTTTTATGTTCGCGGGAGAAACGAAACATTATAAAAATAGATATTGGGATTCGTAGAATCCGTAATATTCAGTACAATTTCCATAATTGCCGTAGCAAATTCAAGGAAATCGTAGAAACTACGGAAATTCTGTAGCAGTTGGCATCTCTGTTTATGTACAAATTTGGATCTAAAGATACATAAAATGGTATTTTGCTGCCTTAATGCTTGGTAAACGACCTTCCTATAAACATTGATTGTGAATTGATAAATTTCATGTTTGCTGCAGAAGGAGGATTAATTTAGACAGTATTTGCCTCCTTAAACCCTATGATAATAAAAATAAACACACAACACACTACACACTATGACATAGTGCAGATGTCTGCAGATGACACAACTCTATATTCATCACATGATCTCTTATGGAATTTTACTTTGGGGCAGTAGTTGTGATCATAATTAGGGTTCGGATGTTTATGACATGTCATATTTTTATCCTGACCTCCGTTCTCGCTGCAAACACAAATTAAAATGAATTGCACGCTTGTTATCCTAATCGGACCATTTTTATTTTGCACATAAAGTCACATTTTGCTCATTTTCGTGGTCTTGGTCATATTTTGGCCATATTTGTAATCTAACATCATATTTCAATTATAAATTTTACAGAGTATGTACTGTATGGCCAAGTTAAATTTGAAATTTTTAAAATTATTTTAATATTTATGCCAAAGTAATAGGTATTTATTTATTTTTAACACTTCCTACCACTGTAAGCTGCCTAGTGACAAAGTATAATATACAACGTAATCTTATCTATAAATGAATTGTTAAACATAAAGCATTAACATATATAGCAGAAATCTATAGAATTATAAAACACTATGACAAATTATAACAATGATGCCTATAAATACGCAGTGATCCCTTCAAAGCAAGAAGAACTAAATCCTTCAGCTTCTGCACGTCTAGTTGAAATTATTTCCAGATGTTAACTACATGACGTGGAATTGTGCCTCGAGCTCCTATCAACATGCCGTATATTTTTATTTCTTTCAGGTGGTACTTTTCCAGGTAGTATGGAATTGTAGGTTCATATATTAGTTGTTTCTCTTTATTGACCTCTGTGTTTTTCAAATCTTATAGTCGGGTCAAGAATGTATCCCTCTAACAAATCTTCAGCGTATACAAGCATGTCAATACGGCGGTGGCTTCCGTTTGTGGCCACACCATGGATCTCCTCGAAGACTTTGAAACCTTTCTCACGTAGGAGGTCTGCAATTTCAGTTCGGATCTGATGATGCCTGGCGTTTCTCAGTAGCTCACCTTACGGGCAGGATCCCAGGACATTAAATTTTAAATTTTAAAATTAATGCAATTGCTCAAATTTTATAGGGACATGTAAGGCCTACAAAATATTGGCAGTATTTGGATCAAGACTACAAAAGTGACCAAAATATGATTTTATATGCAAAACTCGCTTTGCTTGTTGGAGGCTTTGCCCCCAAACCCTCAGTGAGGTTGTTAGGAAAAGCTTTTTTTTCTGAACTGACACCGTATTGGAAATAAGAGTTGGCCTGCTCTGTGTTTGAACCTGGGACCTCCCAAATGCGAGTTCAAGACGCTATGATTTGAGTCACCTTGCTCGGTTTACGGAAATTACTTCTATTGGTAGCAAGTCTAAAGATTTGTCAAAATGTATTGCAACTTCCAAATCCCTATGTGAACACTGTAGGTAATATTGCTGTCTACCGTTGCCATTGAAACAGAGCCCTTTTTTGGGAGGATTTTAGGGCTATAGATTAAAAAAAACTAACTTTTTGGAATTTTCCTGTGGTTTACAGCCTAAAAGCTATATGTGTACCAAATTTCAAGTTTCCAGCTCATCTGGAAGTGGGCAAACATTAATGTCAGAGAGTGAGTGAGTCAGTCAGTCATGTGACTTTATATTATAGGGATAAAAACGGTCTGATTAGAATAACAAGTATGTAATTCGTGTTTACTATGTGTTTGTGGTGAGAATGGAGGTCAGGACATATGACATGTCATAAACATCTGAACCCTATTCATCAGTTTTAAGCAAAACATACTGAAGTGAAGATTAATCTAACATTTAAGTTAGAAGTAAGTTACTGTACTACTAAAAAATCTTAAATATTACAACCCTTATTACCATCAGTGGACAAAATGTCTGGTTTATATAATAACTGTGGAAGGAGGACCAGAAAGACAACTATTTTATGTAACACTAACTGTGCTGCTCGACATTTTCTGGTCCCTTCTCCCCTCTGTTCCAGCCCGCTTTGTTCTATCTCCTGCATACACAAGTTGTACCAACTTTCCAGCAAACAAAAGAAGCTACCAAACTTTTCGTAAAGATCCACAGTTACACTGTTCCACCTTTTGTGTAGGAAAATGCTTTTTCTTTCGTATTTTATTTTGTTTTTCAGTAATGCATCTCCCCTAACTTCTCAACTGCCTAACCCTTTCAACTACTCTATCTTTTGTCTAGTAGTACTGAATCCTAACTTTTCTACACTGCTTTCAACTTCTTTTGTGTAACAGTTTCTTTTGTTGAATTATGAAACTTTATGTGATGGCAACCATGAAATTACAAATTTGCATATGTAAGGTGTTCTACTTTGAGGTGGAACAATCTTGTTGTATATGAAAAGAAAATCTCACTTCTATTAGATTAACGTTACTACAATCTATTATAGCAAACTCTGCATGAGTTAGTACTTTTGTTTTCTTTCTTTCTTCTGTTGTAGCTATTGAGTTCTATCTCCCATCTAACTTTAATTTTCATGTTTTAATTCTCTTAACCTCGATCTTAATTAATTTTATTTGATATAAAAATTACTTTTAGGAAATTTTAAATAATATTAAAGTCATAAATGCCCTGTTTGATTCTACCCAAAGAATGGACTGTTAAAATTTATACTATCTTTCAAGTTATGTGTAAATAAATTTACATACATACATATACCTGTGATATATATTTATATATACATGCTTCAGACCTTGGAGAAGTTGCACTGAACAAATAATAACTTTGAAATTAGTCATGGCATATTACAAAAAACGTAACAAGCCTCTGTCAATAACATTTATAGATTTCAAGAAAGCATATGACTCCATCCATAGATCATCATTAATAAAAATTTTAAGACATTGTGGTCTTCACCCAAAGCTAATCAAATTGGTGGAACTTACTCTAACTAATACAATTTCTAAAATAAAGTTCAGAGGAGAACTTTCTGAACCTTTCTTGGTAACAACTGGTCTGAGACAGGGCGACGGTCTGTCCCCTCTTCTTTTTAACTGTGCATTGGAGTACGTTATGAGGGAATGGTACAGAAACAATCCGAAAAATATAAAAATTGGAACCCAAAAGGACAATATACAGTTAAATTGTTTAGGATTTGCCGATGATCTAGCATTTCTGGCCAATGATATTCAGGAAGCAAAACGACAAATTAAGTCTCTGCATGAAATAGCCCAAAATATTGGTTTAAAAATTTCATTTGAAAAAACAGAAATAATGCTAACTCAAATGCCGCTAGCAAACAAAATTGAGGTGGGAGGCCAAGAAATAAAAATTGTAGAAAAATTTAAATATTTAGGTGAAATAATCACTTACAACATGAATGAGAAACCAGCATGGCAAAATAGAATAGATAAACTGGTTAGAGCACAGCATGTTACCAAGAATACATACAATAAAAAGTGCCTCTCAATAGCAACCAAATTGAAACATTATAAAACAGTGACTCAACCGCAAATCACGTATGCATGTGAAACACTATTCAAAACAACTAACACAGTTGCAATAGATAAGAGTACTCAAGGTAGAAAGGAGAATAGTAAGAACCTGTTTAAACAAAAATTACCAAGTAAATGGAGTCTGGAAACTAGCTTCTAATGAAACAGTATATAAAGAAATAGAACCAGTGACAAGTACAATGAAAAAAAAACGAATATCATTTTTGGGACATATTTTACGGACACCAGAAAATAGAATTAGCAGAAAAATAATAGAAAAATTATGGAAGAGTAAGAGTAAGAAAAATATAAGATGGATTACAGAACTTAAGGAAGATATGGCAGAGCTACATATTACAGTAGAGGATTTAATATACAAGACAGACACACTCAAGATATTGAAAGACAAACACACTACACTACAGATGAAAATCAACAAACAGAGAATAGGAAGAGTAGTTCCAGAAGCAGAAAGAAAATTGCGGTCAGAAAGGATGAAGAAGTACTGGGCTGACAAAAAGAAGAAAAACCTCAACCAGAAACCTGACTAAAGTGGTCCTATGAAGGCCAAAAAACTAAAATTAATTAATACATGCATATATACAAAAAGAACATCTTTTATCTGAAACACTTTTAACCAAAATACCATTTAACAAAAAAGGAAAAAAAACAACAAAACAACAACAAAAAACACAAAAAAAAAAAAAAAAAAACAAAAAAAAAACAAAAAGTCTGTAATCATATACTGTGTATGTAGGCTATATTTCAAACCCTTGGTTTACCACACAGGGAAGGAATTCTTTGATGGGAGAGGGAAATCTCCACATCTCCCTCGTTAACCTGTTTGTATGAATAGAAAACGAGTGGGAAAAGGCATGTCCCAAGATGAGTAATGGAACGCAAGGGCTCTGATCTTGTCCGCCTCCATCCCTTATCTATTGTAAAGGCACATGCCAACTCTGTTTGTTTCTTTTATTTGTTCACATCAGTCATGTGCTAGTACTTGTCCGTGCAGTGGTAATCAAACATTTTTTGTGAAACATTTTTATCGCTCAACAAACGGAAATGGGTCGTGATAATGACAAAAGAAAAGTTAGGCACAGTTAAAAGAATTTAAAATGTTGAGATTTTGCATTCTGTTGCAGCTGATTTTAGTGTTTGTGTTTCCACTGTTTATTAAATTTAAAAAAATTAAAAAAATAAATAAATAATAATAATAAATAAATAAAAAATAAACTCTGTGGCACTACATCCCTGAAGGGACTAGGCCTAACACCCGATCGTTGCGTCATCTACCATACGCAGATGGCAGGATTGGGGGGCATGTGATCACTAGACTTCGGACTTTTAGGTCGCTAAAATGCTGTTTTAGGTACCTAAAATAGGCTCTAAAAATTGGAAAATAGGTTCTAAAAATCGTAAAATAGTCTCTTATGAAATCGTTAAGTTGCCAATTTTCTGAAATATCTCAATTGCAATGCAGAATATTATATTTATTGAATTCACCATTAATCAATAATCATGATAAAACACAGATATAGGCCTATGGTACACAGAATTATACAGACCTATTACTAGGGCCTGTATTACTACCATAACAGTGAAAACCTAATCCCTGCGCCCAGAAGCTATGTACCTTAGCATATTCAACCCCTTGTATCCCTCAGTGATTCAGAAAACTACTTTTTTTTCTGCATGTGGAAATCAGGAGAAAAAGACTACATTTTCTTGGGAATTCCAAGGAATTTTTCCCCTATACACGAAACATTCCTTACTATTTAACCAACTCACAAATGTGTCATGTATTGCACATTCCGAACTAAAAATTTAGTACGTACTGAAAACAAATGATAGAATTTATAACAAAAAGTAACTTATTTTGAACTTTAGAGGAAAAAACAAGCAAGAAGGCAATATTAGGCTCTAACGTAAAAATAGGCTGTTTTAGGTCCTATAAAAGTATCAGTTTTAGGCATAGTTACTTATGAAACATGCATATACAAGTTTTCGTCCATATATCACTTAAGGATTAAAATAGGTTTTTACCTAAAATCCGAAGTCTAGTGATCACCCACAGCTGTTAATGGTGGTTTCCATGACGGGAGCCACTACTTCTCTATCAAGTAGCTCTTCAGTTTGAATCACTCCGTTCCAAATGGAAACCTCCCTACCTCAGAAAAATCCGAGGAGGTACCAGGGATAGAACCCGGGCCTGCGGATCTTTAGTCAGAGACACTAACCACGAGACCACACAGGCGGCCTTCACTGTTTCTGATTTCTCTAAAAATGACATTTTAACTTTTATCTGGAAATTTGGTTACATCCGAACCCCTCCCCCCCATTCTTTGTTTTGGTTGACAGAGATTCTACTGATACATACACATATATTACACTAACAATTTCATAATGTTTATGCAGACTACTCAACTTTCACAGTCAAATGTCATTGTTTTGAACATTCTCATTATTCTTCCTAATGGGATTGTTTAACGAACTGAAAGGAATTCTTTGTTACCTACAGGACACTACAAAAGCTCTCACTATGAAGGCAGCATGCCATTATGTCCATACTTCTATGTTTATACTGCAAATCCCTATCTTAATATGGTTGCAAAAGAGACATTTCAGTGAACGTATAAGTTTTTTAATAGTTATTTCATTTGTCTCGAATGCAAATACAGGATGTTTCAGAAGTGGTGCTAAATCAGGGTGTCCAGTGAGGCAAGCCGAAGAAATTCAAGCATAATTGAAGGATTTCAAGGCTTGAATTTCCAAAATTCAAAACAAAAGCTTTATTTACTAATATTAAAAATGTATGAACATAGGACACAATGAGTGAATATTAATTACTAATATTTCTGAAAATGGTAAAATTTTCGTAAAAACTATCAACTTAAAAAAATATTAATGACTAATATTTCGGAAAATGGTAAAATTTTCGTAAAAACTATAACTTAAAAAAATATTAATGACTAATATTTCTGAAAATGGTAAAATTTTTGTAAAAACTATCAACTTAAAAAATATATTAATGACTAATATTTCTGAAAATGGTAAAATTTTCGTAAAAACTATAAACTTAAAAAAAATATTCTCGTAATTTTTCCCGAAGGTTCACAAAATTCAAGCATAATTCCAGGATTTTTCCCGACATGGAAAATTCAAGCATAATTCCCGATTTTCCCGATTTTCAAGGCTGCTGGACACCCTGTAAATGTTTAAGAAGTGAATACGAAGGGAAACAAGAAAGTGCTAGTATACATGGGTCCACAAATTAACCATTTACAAGATAAAGCCTTTTTTGTGGTTAGGGGCTCCTCTTGAGCATTCCTAATGAGTACTTGTTACTACAGCCTAGGATTTAGATGAAATTGCTTCTTTTTCTAGTAACACAGAAAAATAGCTACTATTTGCATGTCTTTTACATTAAATGAAGCCTTTTTACATTATATTTGTTAGGGCAATTTCTTCTTCTTCTTCTTCCTTTTTATTTATTTTATTATTATTAATTTTTTATTTATTTGATTATTATTAATATTATTATTATTATTATTATTATTATTTTGTATTTTGTATTTTTTTGTGAGAGCGTTTCTTATACAATTTCCATTTTTAATGCATTTTAGTTCAATTTTGTGCAGAAAGTTTCAATAATGCAATGAACGCCGCTTAATGTAATCACAGATAGTATTATCAATCAGCTAATGTTATCATTTTTATTAAATCCCGTAAGGATTAATAATCATACATTGAAAAAAAATGCTGTTTATTGTTATCAAAACTTTGGTTTATGTTATCACATTTTCCTTTTTGTGGTTTTATTTCCAAATACTGTACGTCATTCAGAATTTCGTTTTTAAGGATTTTGTTTCTAACTCAACTGTATTGTGTTGTACTGGAGGTAGCAATTCTGTTCCCAACTCACAGGATGACCAGTTCAAGGGGGTGGCAATAACTAACTTTCTCTTTTAAGCAATAAAACATGTTTCACCCCACAGTTAAGCTGCAGCTTTTGATTTATGAAGATAACAGTGTTGACATGCAGTGATGGCTAGCGTAAAATGAAAAGACTTAAAAAGACAGGTGTTCGTACTTGAATTCAAACAAATAAGAGAATGGCTCATGTGGAACACAGATGTTAAGAAGATTCAATGCCAACTTTAAATAAAGAAAAACACTAGAAGAAACCAGAAGCATCGGAATGTTTCTGTGCACTTGACTGAATAGTACGTTTGTACATTACTTGAATTTAATACTACAAGCATTAATTAAAATTACCATTCTAAATAATAACAGAAACTTGAAAACCTCTTTCTTTGCACTAAGTAAATTTAGAAAATAAAAATTACTTTCAGACATTTTAAAATAATCTTAAAGGCTCTTTAGAAGGATTTTTAAGTCATAAATGCCCTGTGCATTTTTTTTTTTTTTTTTTTGGTAATTTATAGCAGTGGTTCCCAAACTATGGATCGCGAACCCCTGGTGGGTCGTGGGAGCAATTTTGGTGGGTCGCAAAAATGGCGAGAAAAATTAAACATGTTTTCAATATAAGGAAAGAGTGTTTAATTTAATTTAATTTGTAAATAAAAAACAACAGTTTCACAAATCTCATTAATTTTTTTTTTTTTTTAAATAAAATGTACAGTCGGTCAAATAAAAAAAGTCGGGTGGTATTTGATTAAGTATCACGAACGAGCATATGCGAATGTACAGGAAGACTTAAGGTTAGGTTCACACCTGCCTCTTGTCTCTCCATGTATTTTTTTGATTATTTAGTCAGTTTTGTTCCAAAACGATCATGTATAGAAGGCTGTGGCTATATGTCTCACATCCGCCATATTCTTGGTTGCAAATTCTTATAATATTAATAATTAATAAATTCGCAAGGAATATGATTATTCAAGGAGCATTTTTTAAAGATTTTATTTTATAATACCGGTACTTGCAGTGCAAAATCAATAACTTACGTTCAACTTCAGCCACCAATCAAGCATCGAAATACAAGGCCGGCCAGATCCACGATTCCTATGAAAACTTCCGGTCACATTATAGTGAAGTACCCACCTCTTTAAGAAATATGGAACCTTCTCGCTGCTTCAGAGGCCGAAAAATGCAGGTCTGTTACAGCCCTAACTACACTTTCTCTCAAGCTAGCATTTGTATGTGGTGCGATGACAAAGCAAAATGAATTATGACAATACATTAAGTTGAATATCGTGTATTGCGCTTTCCGCGTTTTTCATTTTTCCCTCGTTGTTCATTTCTTCCCTCCTGTCGCATGGCCTCATATGTTCCGAAAATGACCTGTATTTTATGTTTTTTATAGGGAACTTGTGAACTAATGCGATAAAACTTTAATTTTAACTGCATACGAATCCCAACGTTTTTTATTTGACCGACTGTACTAACTTAGTTGGACAATGTTCTTTAATGAAATAACTTTTACCATTTTTATTTCAACTGTGCTTTCTCAGCAGGGCATTTGAACACAATAAAACTGTAGCAAGATTGAGATCGGAAATATACACACAAAACTTCACTAAAAAGGTATATTTACCCAGAATGATCATTTCAACGGGTCTTCCCGCCATCATCAGCTGATTCCGAGTCGGAATCAGCTGATGATGGCGGGAAGACCCGTTGAAATGATCATTCTGGGTAAATATACCTTTTCAGTGAAGTTTTGTGTGTATATTTCCGATCTCAATCTTGCTACAGATTTGAACACTTCACTGCAAATTTCCATCTAATATTTATATTGACAATAAAACTATTGAAAGGCATATTAAAAACATGTGCTGTATTTTATATAGCCTATATTGGTTATCGTTATGTAGTAGTGGGTCGTGAAAAAAGAATTATATAGCCTATATTGGTTATCGTTATGTAGTAGTGGGTCACGAAAAAATTTCTAGTCGAAGGTGGGTCCCAGGACAAAAAAGTTAGGGAACCGCTGATTTATAGGATGGAATAATATTCCAACAAAAGTGGCAATAAATTTAGGGTAGAGCAAGTTATGTGAGTGAAACGCATTTGAATTTTTAAATTAATGTATTTAATGAACCCTCATTGCCAGTACAGTAGAATTGGAAACAATTTCATATTATCAGATGAACACGGAACGATAATAATTTACATGCACATAATTAAAACCAACTGATGCAATCACTCCAGGCCTCTCAATGCAAAGCCATCAATTATTATTTCATGCTCCAAGTACCTACAATTATTATTTGATTGTTATTAAAAAATATTACTATACTCTTCAACTCTATGACTGAACAATGTCCATTACAGTTATCAAACTAAATGAGGTATAAAATCATATGAGTGGAAATTAATAATGTTGGGGAAAAATAGGTTTATGTATTCAAACTGATATCCATTCGTATCTTTCTCCTATTCCATTTTTTTTACCTTGAATGTAGAACATGTTTTTATCCAACCCCTCAAGCCGGACATTTAAATGCCAGGGAGACTCATGGATGTGAGACATGGTCGCTTACTCTTCAGGAAGAACATAATCTGAGTGTGTTCGAAAACAGGGGGCTTAGGAAAATATTTGGGCCTAAGAGAGATGAAAACGTGGACTGGAGAAAACTGCATAACGACGAGCTTCATAACCTGTACTCTTCACCGGATATAGTAAGGATAATTAAATAACGGGGAATGAAATGGGCTGGACATGTAGCGTGCATGGGGGAGGAAAGGCATAACTCATAAATATTGACTGGGAGACCTGAAAGGAAAAGACCACTTGGAAGACCTAGACGAAGGTGGGAGGACAATATTTCAACACATATATATCCTGTAAATCGAACACTAACCGCAAATCTTTTTAAAAAAGATTGTGAATGAAAAACTGGGGTGGAAGTATTATTTGAATTCTGGACTCCTATTATCTGAATTTCGACATTTTGTAACATATTGGCTCAATACAGGGTGTTAATGAATAACACCTAAATATTTTACCTATGTATAGAGGGGACATAGACAAGCAACTTTTAATAGTAGATGTTTGCTCTGAGGATTCAATTTTTCCTGTTACAGCATAAAATCTCTAGGGCATGGCCGCTACCAAATACAATCTAGACCAATACAGGACACTTTGCGATATATCGGGGGACAATATTTTGAGCACCATCTAGTGGCCCAACCTGCTACTACTGAATACAATTGCAGTATCTAGATACATATATGTTAAACAGTTTTTAATAGAAGAGCCGAAATAGCCAGACTCGGCATGTTATGTATAAGGGGTATCTACCTAATGGCTCAGAATAGCATATTACAGTTTATATATGTTTTGAATATATTAATTTTGCCCCAAGTTTCTAGGTTGTGCCACCAGGAGTGCTGCAAAATCTGTCCCCCATTTCTCTACCAGTAAGTGTCCGGTATTGTTTCTATAGTATTTGCCGCTACTGACTTCTAACATTTGAAATAATGCAAAACAAAGGAACTTCATTATTAATACTGTAGTTAAGAAAGAAGAAAAAAAAAAAAACTAATGCAGTGGCGACCAGACATGTGATTAGTCTGTAAATTTAATTATTGACTTATGAGCACCAAATTGTAATGACTTTAATGCCATAAGCATACACATTTTACGTCATAGAGCAAAAATCTCTTAATAAAATTTTCTTGTCTATGTCCCCTCTATACACAGGTAAAATATTTCGGTGTTATTCATTAACACCCTGTATAACACAATCCTTGTAGTAGCATCGCAGTATAGTATAACAGTAGCAAAGCTGTAATGAAAGGAAAATGAGACAAAGAAAATGCTTTCTTATGCACATTTGGTCTGCCATAACTTGTGGCAAAACAAAGCTTTACGTGTAGAGATGCCAAACAAGTAACAGTGCAATACAAGCAGAACCATAATTTGAGTAACTAACTAACTTAACTCCGTGGCGCTACATCCCTGGAGGGACTTGGCCTACCACCCGACCGCTGCGTCATCTCCCGTAGGCAGATGGCAGGATTGGGGGGCATGTGGTCAGCATGCCGACACCCACGGCCGTTAATGGTGGTTTTCTTGACCGGAGCCGCTACTTCTCTATCAAGTAGCTCCTCAATTTGAATCACGAGGCTGAGTGCACCCCTACCAGACCTCCCTACCTCAGAAAAATCCGAGGAGGTACCGGGAATCGAACCCGGGCCGACGGATCTGTAGTCAGCGACGCTAACCACAGGACCACGCCGGCGGACATAATTTGAGTAAGTTTGGTGAATTTTCCCAGACTTTGACCTTGGATCGAACCAGGACGCACATATTGCATGTGGATTCTTGCTACACAGCTGGATTCACGAATGGAGAGTTCCATTGACACACTGCACATATAAGATGGTGAGATTTTGGCACTTTATTTTTATAATTCCATTTTAGCCTACCATATTTAATTTTTTTATGATAGGCTATGTAATGTTAATTATAACTGTTTAATTAAGAATAAAATGGTAAAATAATTTTATATATGGGCCTATAGATTTCTTTTTCTTTTCAAATCTCCTTTCCTAAAATTTGGGTGTGGGTATTATTCGGGGGGTATATATTTAGATCATATTGAAAGTGAATTTTCCTTAAAAATAAAACCTTTTTTACCTATAAATTAAGCATGTAACATTGATACTGGTCACATATAAATATTAAGTTTATGATAATATTACTGGGCTGTACTCACTTCTAATATTTGCATGTAACGCTACCGTAGTTATATTAATATTAAAGGTCTGTGGCAATGTTTAATGCACTGCTGGTTACATTAATAATCAAAGTCGATGCTAATATAGCCAGATGTACTCACCTATAAATCATGCATTTAATCCTGCTGGTAGTAACATTAATTTTCAAGGTCTATGCTAATACGTCTGGGCTGTACTCACCTCTAAAATATGCATGTAATACTGCTGCTCGCTCTCGGAACTGGCCATGTACAAGAACAAATCATTCATTTGCGAGGTATGGAGAGCCCAAAGCATCTGCAAAGTAAAGAAAACAATCAAACTCTAACTCAGTTCCTAACTTCCATAACTCAACTGAACTGACAGCTCCCTATCCATTAGGCTATTAGTTTATTACACTAGGTAACAAAAAGATGTTTATACTCATTTCTAAGTGTTTATTAGATAAAATAAACATGCTGAACATGCATATACCATTAGAAAATGTCTATGAAAGTGATTATAAATTTCAATATTTCAGTGTTGTTATTATTTTGGTGGTATTATTAAAAAAAATAATTATGTTTATATATATAATATTATGTTATGCAAGATTTATAATTCAACAATTAATATTATTACGAACTACCTGACTTGTTTAAATTCTTACTCTCAGCTTAATTTGAAATTCCCACCACTTATAATCAGTTTATTGTAGGAAATAATAATTTCAATTCTTTTGTAAGTTCATAATTAGGGTTCAAATGTTTATAATATGTCATATTTTTATCCTGACCCCTATTCTTGCCGCAAACACAAATTAAACATGAATTGAATATTTGTTATCCTGATCGGACCATTTTTATTTTGCATATAAAGTCATATTTCAGTTATAAATTCGGTAAAAGAGCACAACTATACAGTATATGCATTAAATTGTCAACTTAATTTTTTTCTGAAAAAGAGTTATGAATATTTTGGTTTAACTGTAATTGAAATGTGAAGGGACAATAACAGTAATAGCACTTATTACCTATTCTTCCTTGTTGTTAACAACTTCCAATAGACATGTTTTAAAAATATTTTTAGTTCACATCTGCAGTGGTATCTGGAAACATTAACAGATTAGATGTTCTTTTATGAGGTCAATTTTTTTTTGTTTGTTTTTTTTATATTTAGTGATTTTAAGGTCATATTTGCAGTCACATTTTCCACCTTTTTAGGTCATAAACATCCGAACCCTATTCATAATGAATGATGTTTGCAAGAAGATAGGAAACAAACATTACTTGAAAACTAAATTGGGTCTATTGTTGTTGCAGATTTTCTTAATAGACATCTTTGATGAATTAACCAATTTAATTAAATTTATATATTTTTAACTTACAAAAACAAAAACAAAATTCTGATACAGAATAAGAAGCTGTATTGCAAGGAGTATGTATTTAATTGTTTCAACCTGATACAGAGATTTATTGTTCACCAGGCAAGACTGAGTTTTCTTAAACAGTGGCTGTCTTATTACTACCCTTCATGCAATTTAAAAAAAAAAAAGCGTATAATTGTTCGTGCTATTTTAAGAAGACCTCATCCTAAACCATTGTCTAGATCTACAAAAGAAAATAATAGCATTGTTCCCTAATCCTAAGATCTGCACCGACACCGACAAAGAACAGGTGCTCTTGTAGCCATGTGGATTTCCCCAGTGTTGCCGCTGTCATTCACATCTTCTCAAGTGAAGTAAACGAAGGCAACATTGTTCTGGACTACAGACAAGTGTGAATACGTCTAATTACCTTTCTATTCACTGACTGACAGGTTGAAGAGGATTAAGGTGGCAGAAGGTAGAGGCATTTCTTGGAAAAAGTATTTAAGAAGTGGCACCCACAATATATATTAAATAAAACCTTTAGCTCTTACTAAGCAACTCATGTATAAAATTTAAATAAAATTTTTAGTGCCATTTTAGAGCTAACCATGAAAGATGGAATTTTCTTAAGTGGCATGAAAAGAGAAAGTCATCAATCTTAATGTCAGATCCCCAGAAGGTACCTAACCTAGATATAACATTTTGTTTTCATATGATTTTCAGTTCTGGAGCTAAGCTGTTCACAGACATAAAGACACACACACAGACATGTTTTTGAAAAGAGTATTTTTGGATTCAGGGTACCTCAAAATGTGTATTCATCTTAAAAAATCAACATCAGATTTCAGGGTCAAACACAATACAGCCATTTCATAATTACGGGTGGGACATTCTAGCAAATTATAAAAATTATTTTTGTTTATTACATATCATAAATAATAAACTAGAATTGGTTATTTACACTCTGTAAAATTTACAATGCCTTCTCCTCCACACTACATGCAAAGCATTATTTAAAATTTATTTAAAATTTGTTTATCAAAATCTGTTACGGGTGGGACATAATTTGGACACTGATTTTAATGATGAAAAACAAAAGTTCATTTGCTGTACTGCTATTACTGTTAGGGTCTTAATGTTCTTATTAATGAAGGTACGAGGGATTAAATACAAATTAACAACTGTTTCAGGTTGTCAGAACATTTCTTTAACTCATCAATAATAATTTAACAAAACTATCACCATTATGAGTGGGACAAAAGTCGCTGTTTGTTATTTTACATAGTAATTAAGCACACACATTTTTTGAAGTTAATCTTATACCAAATTGTCCCAGAAGATGTATATTTACTCAAATGAAAATGGATATAACTGATTAGGCCTACTCTTGACTACTTGGTAATAAAGAGTGTTAAAATCATGCTAAAAATGAAATGAAATGAATGAAAAAAAAAAAAATTAAAAAAAAAAAAAAAAAAAAACTCAACGCAATAAATAAGTAAATCAACAGATTTTACACATGAAACCACTTCAGATACACTAAGTCCTTAATATTCAGAGAATTTGAGGTTTTAAACTTATTTTTGGCCACACAATTACAATAATTTTATAATTTCTCTCTTTGAGGGAAAAATTCCCATATTTTATGAAATGGCCGAATACTTTCTCTACCTATAGTGCTAATGGTACAGGCAGAGGAAGTAAAAGTTAGATAAACTAAACTTGTTACTTACTGTTATTTGTCACTTTGTAATCACTAACAGAGTTAAAGTTTAGTGGTTGTCTGTGTAAAGGGATCTGCTTATATGAAAAGCGAGCTTAAAAAGGAAGTCTGCAAAATGAGATTGCTTGGTAGAAGCTCTATAAAGATGCCTGTGGCCTCGGTAAATATAAGAGGCCTATACAGTAAAATGTTTCTCCTCTTTCTTCTGCCTACAATGCCTCAAGCATTTGTGTTTCAATTGAATGAGGTTGTTACCATATGTAGGTCTACTTATTTCCCTGCCTTCAATTTTATTAAGTTTTCATAGCACACGCAGCTTTTCTTGTTTCTAGCTCATTAGTAAGTCATTTATCTGTTAGCAATCAAAATAACATTTAAATTTAATTTAAACATGTCAATAGCTTGAAGGAATCATGTAGAACTTCTTTTCTTCTATAAACTGAATAAGTTTTCCTCTTTAATTTACTGAAAAGAATAACAAAATAGTTCAAATACTTTCCAAGTTTCAG
Organism: Ectobius pallidus; assembly: GCA_964059195.1. NCBI lineage: Eukaryota > Metazoa > Arthropoda > Insecta > Blattodea > Ectobiidae > Ectobius > Ectobius pallidus. The sequence goes on from CAXKWD010000001.1 coordinate 216,436,222, forward strand.
AAAAAACAGATATTTGTTGATTTAATTGGAACTTGAAATTAACTAGCATGCCATCTCTTCACATACATTTCCTATAACTTACATTTTTAAATCCATTTTTTCATAACTCGAGAAGATTTAAATATATTAATTAAATTTTGCAGACATCTATATTGCATACCAAATAAAAATCAGGTAAACTGATATAACAAAGTACAAGAATGCTTTTGTTTATTCAGTGATAATTGCAATTATGATATGCAGAAAATAAGTTATTTTTGTAATCAATTTCCGAGTACCTCCCAACCAAATTTGTTGATTTTCTCACTAACAGCTGCAGCAAAATGGGGGGCGAGCATTGTTGTGAGAAAATTGATACCATCAACATGAATGTTACAGCCAGACCTGGCACCGTCGGACTTTCATTTGTTTGGTCCCATGAAGAAATTCCTGGCCGGTAAACATTTGTGTCAGATGCAGAAGTGAAAACAGCAGTCCACAAATGGCTATACTCCAACCGAACAAACTTCTATGAACAGGGTATTTTCCAACTGGTATCACGATGGGAGAAATGTGTTGAGAAACTTGGCGACTATACAGAAAAATAGACAAAAGATGTCCCTTCACATGTGAATTTTTTGTAATTATACCTATTAAATTATTTGTAAAAAAAAAAGTGTGCATGGAACGCCATGCAACAGAAGTGAAACTTGTTTTAATTTTTGGATTTTTTAATTTCCAATTTTTTAATTTTGGATTTTTTTATTATTAAATTTTGGATTTATTATTTTTTTTAATTTTTTATTTTTGAATTTGAATTTTTTTATTTTTAAATGTTGGATATTTGGATTTTTTTATTTTTTAAATTTTGGATTTTTGCACTTTTGAATCTTTGAATTTTTTAATTTTGAAATTTTGGATCTTTTAATTTTGGATTTTTTAAATTTTGAATTTTGTTAATTATTTAATTTTGGATTTTTAAATTTTGGGTTTTTTAATTTTTGGATTTTCGATTTTTAATTTTGGGAATTAATCATTGAGTTGATTGTTTTCTGTGCAGTCCGTTCTGTCCATTGAGCTCTATTACATACTGGAGGTAGCACTGCATGATGAAAAATCGTGACGGCAGGGTTCGCGGTCCGCCATGAAAGGGAACGTATACTTTAGCTCCTATCCCATATCTCCTTCTAACAAACTCATGTGTATTAATGGAATTATGAAGATGTATTGGAGTTTTTAAAACACTTTTATGAATGAAACGTTTCAATATAAACTACTTGATGCTTTTTAAGTACATAACAAAACTAATTTCATATTGTAATGGTTTGGTAAAAATATTTCTTTAATCTGAATCAGGCGTGAATGTGCATTGGTTAACAGTTGTAAACACTCGCATTTAAAAAATTTAAAATAACTTCACATTAGGCCTACATTTTGCGATATTAAGATTGATTTCTATATATAAAGAGAATAGGCAAAATCTGTGCTAAGTGCTTTGGGAATGTATAAACCGTGACCTTCAACTGTACTGGATACAAGTCACATTATTTATTATTTATTTTAAATAATTCCTGTAGACTAGCGCAAAGGGAAGCCACTGAAATGAAATTTCAAAATACTTTAAGTCAGTAGGCCTACTTAGAAATTCCTTTTTCTTCAAATCTGAAATTAATTAGTCATGCTATTTATCTTCTTGTTCTTGCGACAGACAATCGTCTGTAGCCTTTTGTTCTTTCTCAATTATGTTTTGATAGGAGATGGTGGGAGGTCATCTGTTTGTGTCTGTTTATCTATTTTCGTATAATTTTCAGCGAGGTCTTATACAAAAACATCTGCTTCCTCTTATTTCTGCGATTAAAAACTAGCATGAAAAATTTAGGCCTACATGCATAAGTATACTATGTTTACATGACTGACATATTGCATAATTTATATTCCTACATGGTACCTAAAGTAGGCCTACTACTAACCACATTACGAACCAGTTGTCTTTTTGGAACAATAATTTTTTGAGGATGTCCTGGAAAATTGAAGACTGATGGTACAGCAACTTTTAGTAATTTTACAAGTGCACCAGACCTTGACTGATAGCAATCAGGTGTAGAGTGTCTGCTGCTTAATGTACTGTACGCTGTGGGTGACCAGTGGCCTTCCTAGGGCGGGGCGGTCCGACCCGGGCCCCACTTACTATGGGGGCCCCCAGTGATGCCCCGCCCTAATATAAAAATTAATGTTCCACCTCTTTTTTTGCTCATCGGAATTTTTGTATTAAATACAAGTATTGCATATTTGACGTGTTAGCAATAACAAAAAATTGACTCCAGTTATCAATGTTTTAGTCTCCGGCTGTGAGAGGTTACTAGGAGATGCGTAGTTGGATACTGCGCTGAAATGCATCATTCAACTGATGAAAAATAGAACATGTCCTAATTTTTGTCACATTTAAACATGGCCTTTTTCCCATTCCATTACTTTTTAATTATGCACATATTTGTATTTTTCTAATTAGTTAACTTAATATTATTGGACTAATATATGTTTGTATTTAATAAATAAATACATTAAATACTACATGAGTTCGCTCCCTTATTCTGGCTTTTATTTTTTTCGTATAGCTTAGCCCATGGAGACGATCTGAAAGACAGAAAAAGGCTAGCCAAAGAAAAAGAAGTTAAAAATATCCGTGTTCGTAGCTTTTGCTGGGGGAAGGGGCCAAAAAAATAAATCCGCTCTTGACCTCAAGTGGTCTAGTTACGCCAATGTGGGAGACCAATATTCTCTGCGCATTGCTTGAACCCACTTCTTCGGAATATCAGGCCAAGAAAATGGAAACCTGTTCGGAATAAACAAACATGCACATATTGCAATTTCCTAATATTATTATTAAAATGGAAACCTGTACAAACAGGCAAGAAAAAGACAAGCGTTCGTGACTATGCTATGCTTGAGGTTAAGTCAGATTCGGCCAGTATACTCAAATGTTCCAAACAAAAATAACCTACTTGTGAAACTTAAATCCACTTCCAATTCTCTGGAGCTCTGTGCAGCCATATGCCACGCAATATTTGACCATTTTGTCATGAAAAATAACAAAAACGCATTCATAAATATATGTTTACCATAGGAAACACACTTCACCAATACGTACGGAGTAGCCAACTTAACAAGTGAACGTCACGATTTATGCAATTCCAAAGCACAGCTGTTGTGTATCCTGCTTATATATTGAGATCACTGGTTCTGTCACACCTCACTAATTTAGTGACGATTTTGAGTGTTACATTAATTTTGTGACAATTTTTTAGCGTTACACAAGCTCTGGATTTACCCCTACCGCGACTAAAGAATTTTCACTTCAAAAAAATTATTGTGCATTACTTTACGATCCACCCTCGTATATGATAAAAGTAAACTCTGTTTGGTAAATGAAAAACCAATAATTTTCTTTTTTTACATTCTGACTTTCTAACATCTTATCCATTGTCCAAAGAAAATGTGGTAGGTAAGAGACTGCTTACCTGATCGTGAATGCTTGCATCGTTATCCGTTCTTTTCTCAGCTGCTGGGTCAGCAGGAACTTGTAGAACATTTCGCACCAGTATCAAGATCCTCTCAATGATAAGACCTTTCTCCGACTCCCTCTCCATAGAATCCTGCAAACAAATTTTTTTGTAACAGAATCTACAGGACAGCCCTCTGAAGAAGCCAGACCAAAGAGGATATCAGGATTTACAAGGTAAGAAATATTCAGATCTTACAGTAAGCCTGAGTAGGCTTATTATACCTCAAACAGAACATTACTGCATTTACTGAATCAATAAATATGAAATATGGGCAATAACTGAATTGGTCATTTGAAAAGGATACATACCCACACAGGGTCATATTTAGCTACTTAAGCACCCCTAGGCAGAATTTCCACATGAATGTACCATAAAGTAACCTACAATAAACACATTAATAATAATAATAACAATAATAATATATAATAAATAAATAAATAAGTAAATAAATAAACAGGTTATTACTATCGTTTTTAATATAGGAAATGCCTATCTCAGATAAATCACACGAACCACATTTTTGGATACTGTTCGCCACATTATTATACTCTGAATCTCACTCAAACTGAAACAAGCTAGCTGTGTTTGTTTTTTAAAGAGGTCATTTATTTTTGCACACTATCTCACAGTTTCCACTACTTTTATTGCCTTGTCTTTTGCGAGTTTCAGGTATTAAAAACTACTTAGCTTTTTCCGGCTATCACTCATTTTCACATAAGTAACAGATCACTGCACATAAATATTAATAAAATACCTGCACTCTTTACTGTTGCAAATGAAACTGGACTATACCAATACCAAGCTTAGTGGCGGCCGGTCTGTTCTTTAAAAAAAAAAAAAAGTAACAGCTTAAAAGCCGCCCCTTCAAATCTGCTGCCCTAGGCAGCTGCCTAGTCTGTCTGGGCTTAAATACAGCACTGTACCCACAAAAGTAAATTTTACAGGAGAAACAAAAACTAAATAAAATCAGGGTAACTGATATAGGCTAAATAAGTGCCAAAAGTGTTTGTTTAATCAGTGATAATTGCAATTACAGAGATGCCAACCTTGAAAGGTGGTTATCAGTAGTGTGAGTCTAATCGGATGGTGGGGGACTCGACGTCTCGGGCAAATTAATATATGCAATTTCAAACATCAATATGCACTAAACACAGGCCTATCAACTAACCACGTCCTCCATGTTTAACCGAAAAATCACAATTACCGGTTTCACAAAATACGTGATTCGGTGAAATTTTTGAAGGTCGAAGGCAAGGAAACTCTTCCGTATACTACTTTCGACATTGCTGATTTGCCGCAGTTCGTTTTTGTCCATCAGATTCGTCACTGGTTTTACGTTTACACGACATATTTCCTCAATATCCTACTTGCACTGCAACACTCAATAAAACTTCTAGAAAGCAACGGCGTCGGCAGTCGTCAGCGGCATTACAGTGATGATAAAAAAATAGGAAATATGTTAACACCAAAGATGTTATAACTACAATTATGTTATAACTGTAAGATATAACACCTTTGGTTAATACACACTCACGTCAAAGATTATAGTGTCCAATGTCGCCAACGCAACGGATGTTTTCTTTTACAAACTATTTTTCATGATAACAGTTCGCATCTCTGCTGATACATTAACTTTTTTATGTTCGCGGGAGAAACGAAACATTATAAAAATAGATATTGGGATTCGTAAAATCCGTAATATTCAGTACAATTTCCGTACTGCCGTAGCAAATTCAAGAAAATCGTAGAAACTACGGAAATTCCGTAGCAGTTGGCATCTCTGCAATTATGATATGCAGTAAAGAAGTTTATTTTTGTAATCAACCTCTGAATTAAGCTCCAGTTCGATTCATTAAGCAGGGCTTACGGAAGAATGAAGGTCTAAAGTTTGATAAACATATGTGAAGGAATATGTGCGTAGTCTTATTTGTCAAAGCTAGCTGTATTGCAACTTCCAGAGCTGTATATGAACAGTGTAAAACAACATGTTGTCATGAGAACTGATTTGCATTTGATAAATTCTTTCTAAGATATTCCCATAAAATAGGCACTAAATTGAGCATTACTCTGGTACCAGTCAACCGATTTGTTACAAAGAAGGCTTAATTCTGTGGACGCTATACAGGGTGTCCACCAAGTAATGCTGAATAAATTCCCGGATTATTCCCTGATTTTCATTGATCATTTCAGAATTCCCGACCAAAATATGAAGCGCTTTCTAATAACTGTGTAAGAAAAATTATAGGATTATACATACTTTAAATAAGAAAAACTTTTAGTAACAAAAGTAATTGCAAACAATAATTACTTAGGCTAAAACAGATACATAATTTAGGAACAATAAAATAAATTAAATATACTTTCATATAGGCCTATTATTGTCTAGAAGTCTTTTTGATCACACTTTGCAATTTTTCGAATTTTCTCGGATATTTTAACAAATTCATTGACTTTTCCCGGATTTTCCCGACCATACGAAATTCCCGGCCTTTTCCCGGATTTTCCCAACCAGTGGACACCCTGCTATAAATGCGTATATCAAGTTTCATGAAAATCCGATAAAGCATATTTGAGTTATCGTGCGTACAGAGACACGTGGACAGATATTTACTGTTCACTGTACAGTCTCAGAAAGTACCAATCTGGCACTTAATAAATAGTGAATGAAAGCAATTATCACACAATTTTGAATTAAAAGTAGGTATCTGTCTTTTCTAAATGAAAGACAATTTGATTTTTCATTTTTAGCATTAAAAGAATTCTTATGGTCTGAAGGACCTCCCAACCTGGAAACTATGTCCATCATGCGTATGCAATCATTGATTGCGACATAGTGCAGCGGTTATTGACTTTTGTGTTGTGATGTAAAATCTGCTTTCAGCAGGTAGAAGCATTTTACTTAAAATGAAATATGGCTCTGAAAAGTGAATCCATTTGCAATTTTTAAAAATGTACAGAGTATGGTCAAACAATTTTTAATCACATCTAAACCACATGAAAGGGCCATGTTGTGCTGCATTTCGTCAACTCACTGTGCTATGAACTGGAAGGTTGCAGGTTTGATCCCTGATGAGGTAACTAAATTTTTTATTTTTTTTTTTTCAATTACATTAATCTGGAAATGTTGTGAAGTGTCAACTTTATACATTAGACTTTTATTCAACTTGACATTGGTCATACAGAGAGACCAACTTTTGATCACTTGTGTCGTAGAAGTCTGCCGCCTGAGATTTGAACCACTGTGTGACACCAATCTCCGCTTCTCTGCCATTCTCTGTCATTTATTGATATGTAGGAAAAGATGGAAATCACTGGGAGCGAGGTCCGGGCTGTAGGGTGGATGTTGAAACATCTCCTAGCCAAACGTTTGCAGGAGACTTGCAGGGAGGTGTTGAAGTCTCCACCTTAAAGCTCGGACTGTGCACCCAGAGATTTTCATCTTTTCCTATCCTCAAGAAACAACAGTGAATGACAGAGAATGGTAGAGACTGACAGAGAAACGGAGAAGGTTATCACACAATGGTTCAAATCCCAGGTGGCAGACTTCTACGATACAAGCGTTCAAAAGTTGGTCCCACGTTATGACAATGTCTCAATTCCGGTGGCAAATATGTTAAAAAATAGCTGAACATTTGCTGTGTCTGTTGCAGTACATATTTTGATGAAATTTTGTTTTGTTTGTGTAAACGGCCCTAGGGAAACTTACTTTATGAATGCGCTTTGAATGTTCTGAATTAGGAAGATTTTACTTACAATAATTACATAAAGTTGAATGTTTTACAGTTTAATGTAAATAACATTGATGCTTCACAATGTTTTTCTGATTAATATACAGTAGAACCCCGATAATTTGAGCTAATTGGGGCTGAGGCTACCTCGAATTCCAAAAATCTCGGATTATACGGAAATTTCACTAAATCAATGGGTAAATCGCAAATAAATGTTTAATGAGCACAATAAACGTTTAAATGATAAATAAATAAACAATATAGTAGGCCTACATACCTGTGTTACGCCTGTATGTAGGCCTATATATATTGTCAAACATTTCCAATTTGCTACATCGGCATCCTTTAAGGATTAAGTCATTGTCTGACCCTTAATGGAGTGGAACGGGAAAGCGATGCTACTAGGAAAACACTTTTAATTACCATTGTAGGGATTACTGTAACAATACAGTATTCTTTTCTGAAAGGATGGGGAAATATGCACTGTACAATTGATTGACACGAGGTCCCGACAAAGAAAGATCGAACTTAATGGTTTCTGTCAATCTGTAATAGAAATGCATTAGCAGTCTGAAGCCAAGGTTATTGCTGTGTATTATGAACAAAAACCCTAAGTGGGACAGTTTTACCTGCATTTTTGTACATGGGAAAATTGAAAGAAAGCTCAAAATGTAACACATTCGGAAGTGCGTGAAACTTACTTGCGGACACCGTATAAAACGGGATTTTACTCTAGTTTTATGGATAATTTTAATTTTCTTAAGACCAGTTCGAATTACACGGAACCTCGAAATACCGGGGCTCGAATTACCGAGGCTCTACTGTAATGAAAAATAAAATCTATACTTTACCTCTGAATTGGGTAGAATTAGGCCTATTGTATGTGAAAACAATTTATTTCAAATTATTATTTGTGGATTACATTTCTCGTTTATGTAATTAAAATTGTAAATCCAAATTTTATATGGTATTTTAAATTGCATTACATAATGATCATGTAAATCACTATCGTTATACAGAGGCAGATCCAGAACTTATTGGAGGAAATTTTGCAGTTACTGGGGGGTGTGTGGGGGTATGGAATGACCTAAAAAGAGTGGTCCTCCAATGGAATTATTTAAACAAAACAAAAAACAGACAAACAAAAAAGTGCAAAAGGATGAGTTTTTAGGTACTCCGGGTGATTTCTCAGCAGACTAAAACTTTGGACAAGAAGAGAGAAAATTGTCTGTTTTACATAATTCTTAAATAAAAATTTAAATCATTAATCAAAAACCAAACTTTTTTACTTTTAATTTAGTGCTGATCTGAAATAGGTCACAAGAAATCAATTAGGCTATACATTTATAATAATAAAACCATATTGGCCTGAATATAAGAATGTTTTTTCCCTCAAAACATGCTTATAAAAACTATACTTGTCTTATACGTGCAGCCTACCACTTTCAAGAACTCTCCATTCCTGAATGCAGCTGAGCAGCGGGAATCCCCACGCGATGACGTACGTCCTACCCAAGGTCAAAAGTCATGCAGAAATTCACCGAACTTTACTGAACTTTATTTCCCCGAATTCATGCTTCCCCTTGTACTGAACTGCTTGGCATCTCTATTCTCTATGCGTAAAGCTTTGTTTGACCACCATCACGACGGACCATGTGGAAAAGAAAGCATCTTTATTATCTTAATGCGTAAACAAAGGCGAGAGAAGAAGTTACAACATGAACTTCAAAATTCCATTTTATGTGAAGCAAAATGCACTAAAAAGCTATTTTTTTTTTCTTTTTTGTTTTTTTTGTAACTACCCTTCAAAATTTCAGGTCGTCTTATAAACGAGGCCGTCTTATATTCGGGCCAATACGGTAATTAAGATAAGGATCTCGAACAACTGCTGTCTTATGGGTTGACACAAGATGTCTAGAATATAAATAACTTACTATTCAGTTTGCATTTTACAATCCTCAGGTAATCTAGGACAAGTACATAAATGCTTTTTTTTTTGCTTTGAATTTGCTTTAAAATTTTAATCTTATTTTATTAGGTAATTATTTTTGATGAATAAAAAGACACATCAGTGTAAAAGATAATCCTGGAGGTCATGGTCCCTAAGGCCCCTTCCTGGATCCATCACTGTCCGCATATCATCCCTACCATGAACTTTGCTCTTGGAGTTGACCATAAAATGTACATACATTAAATAATAAATAAACAAACAAACAAACAAACTTGAAATGCAGTGGCTTTCATTATCATAACCCCGAGGTTAAATGTGACATTTATATGTCCGTGCAGGCAACCCTATTCCCTGCTAATAACACAGACCAATAGAGTCAAATCTAATTACTAGGGGGTGGATTTCTATGACAAAAATAGGATATATGCATGCATTTATGACCTAAAAAACATTAAAATATGACCAATAAAATTTAAAATATGACTTTACTACTTACGAATTGTGTAAGTTATATCTTTTTAAAGTTTCATAACAATACATTTTATTAAAATGTAGTGTTAATTATTTAAAATATCTGTAAATTCTCAAAAAGTATCATTATAATGCAAAATTTACAAAATACGATATGAAACTTCAAAATATCTTTAATATGCACATAAATATGCAAAAAATATGACCTAAATATGCATATTCATACTAAATATGCTACAATAGTTGAAAATTTCCTAAATATGCAGTTATATGCACAATAAAAGCCGTTCCATTTTCACCAGGATGCTTGGAATCGGGTTTAAATTAGTTGGAAACCTGAAATAAAGCAAAGGGGGAAAAATATGACATGTCATAGAAATCCGCCCCCTACTAATTAGCCTTTATGCAGGAGCTTTAACAGTAAATAGCAGAAGAGAATCGTAAATGCAACTCCACAGAAAACTGCAGACTGGAAAAATGTTCAACTCTGGTTGGTAGAAGCCAGCCTCTAATTTGATATGTAAACCTTCCCCTCTGCAAGTCAGAATTATCAGATATTCCCTTTTTCTCAGACAAGTAAAGACCACTGATGCAGTCCACCCTTCAACTTGTCTCCCCTGCACGTCAGTGACTTTAATGGGGTGACAGCAGGCATCCTGGGGTGATGGCCCCTTCCCCCACTCCTCCCACATGTCGCTTCTACACATCAGCAAATGGTTTCCTTAAATCAACACTGTTGCATTCTTCCCAGCCTTTTGATTAGTCTCCCCCTACAAATGTGAATAATTAAGAAAGGAGAAGGGTGTTTTATCAGATTTGGTGCCAAGGTTGTTAAAAACTGATGAAGGGTGGCACCTAAAATGCCACAATAATGAGTGTTGGTTTGTACCCCCTAAAGCAACGAAGCACCTATACGACTCCTCATTTGTGAAATGAAGTGAAATGAGATTTGCCCATTACTAAAATGAAAAGCTCGGTATTGAATGCAGAGAGATGCAACTTGCATGCAAAACAGCCATATACGACTATTTCAGACACAAATCAAGAAGTAGGCTACTAGAACTTAATCTTGCTTAAATTTAACTTCTCAAATCAGAACTACTTGTTTAAATAGTGCAACTTTTAACAGTGATGCAATATAATATGTATATTTATATATTTAAATATACAGTGGAACCTCGTTAGCACGTTACTCATTACTACGTTTTCCCGCAAAGTACGTCGGTTTTTGGAAGCCCCGATCCCAATCTTAATAATTGCATGTTTAAATGTTTCTTAACACGTTTTGGTTTAACGCTTAGTACGTTCGTATTTGGCTCGCCAACCACACTTTGTCAAACATAAACTTTGAACGCGCATCCGATTGTGTGATCTCTATGTCAGAATTCTTGTACTCTCTGGTGTCCAAGTCTCAATCTTTGCTCTATGGGACCAATCGTCAGCCATTTTGAACCATTGCAGTTTGCTTCTCATTGGCCATTTGACTTGGCGCCAATTTTGCTGAGTCAGCTGTTAGGCCGCCATTTTATATCGTGATAATTTTGAAGTAGTATAATATATTTTAAATTTCTTACGGTTCGTGTGATGAGGAGAAGAAAATATTAGAATGTTTGAAGAAATGTATGCCAAAAAAGCAGATCGTGCTTCTCACGTCGGTATTGGATCGCATTTCATTAGCAAATTATGGCTGTGAACATGACCGTGTACACAACTGTTTACAGAACTGGCACGTGTGAAATTTTGCACAATTACAATATTTCGTGTTTGGTAATAGATTGTGGAGTGCAACTTGTTTCATGTGTGATTTTCAGAATAAAATAGATGCTTTCTTTGTGAATTTCGTCTTGATTTATCATTAAATATGGCTCCCATACATTCCATCAATTTTTGAAAGTTTTTTTTCCAGATAAAATTGTTAGGCCTATGTATTCGTTTACATAATATAAATCTCTCGTAACAAATGGCTTGGCATTGAAGCACCTGTGTATCACTGTGGGTATTTCAGAGCCATTAGGATGCACTTTTGGGTGGTTCTGAGCAACTTAGAAAACATAGGCCTATCTACATATCCCTTATGATTTTTTTTTTTATTTTCAGTAGTACGTTTTCCCGTTTAAGACGTCTATTTTTTTCAGTCCCTAGAAAAACGTCTTAACGAGGTTCCACTGTATATATACAGGGTGTTAATGAATAACACCGAAATATTTTACCTGTATACAGAGGGGACATAGAAAAGCAACTTTTATTAAGAGATTTTTGCTCTGTGGCGTAAAATGTGTATGCTACAGGGTATTAAAGTCATAATTTGTTGCTCATAAGTCAATAATTACGCAATAAAGGGTTAAAATGTTCATTACATTGACTTCATGCTTTCCTAGTAATCGATAAAAACCTGATTCTTAATCATTCATCCACAGCTATATCATAATTTACAGTTTTCATAATCTGCAAAATTTACAGATTAATCACATGACTGGCCACCACTGCATTAGTCTTTTTCTATTCATAACTACTGACTACAGTGTTAACAATGAAGTTCCTTTGTTTTGAATTTTTTTTTAATGTTAGAAGTCAGTGGCGGCCATGCCCTGGGAGATTTTATGCTGTACATGGAAAAATTGAATCCACAGAGCAAAATTCTCCTAATAAAATTGCTTATCTATGTCCCCTCTATACACAGGTAAAATATTTTGGTGCTATTCATTAACACCCTATATATACAGTATATATATTTAAATAAATCACATTGACTAGGAGCTCCAGTGACCAATCCAGTAGGCTATAAGAATATGTGGAAATACAATCAATCACAAGTGTCTATTGTCATAATTTTAGCATTTTATTTTTATCGCTTTCATTTTATGGCACCTAACTGGACTTATTTTTTAAGTAAATTGCTAAAGACTGAACACGGAAACATCTTCATACCTGTAGCTACTTTGATAAAAAATAATTAATCATTGAACACAATAATTGGGTATATATAAGCTGCTTATGAGCAAAAGGTTCTTAATAAAATAGTAATAATTGTTGATATGTATGGTGAAGCATTTTAAATCTTGAATGATAGTAAATAGAATATTAATTACACAATATTATTATAGCAATGAGGTTAATCTAAAAAATTAACCAGCTGATCTTGATGAAAAGTATGAGTTGCAGCACCACCATGGCGGTATATCAATAGTTTTGCCATCAGTTATCTCAATGCCTCTTAGGGTGTTGGCTTTCTTCCTTAAAATGACACAATTAGTGATGTATTTTATTCATTTTCATAGTTTCATTTATTCACTATGTGCTTCATTATGTAAGTTTTCGCTAAATAGTCACAATAAATGTAAATAGAGGTCCAGATTCTATCAAGATAAATATGATAAATTCTGGACCTCGACATTACCTATGATCAAACTTTTGTTTATAGCAACTGATGATGTGGATAAATTTTCATGAAACATGTATTGCTAATAAAGTAAGTAAATGTGAAGTCTGTATTGTTTTTATCAATATAACTTATTTAATTATTAAAATACGAAATAAGAATTTTGTACCATATTTTTTGGTTTATCAACACATACTCCAGTCCCCTCCTTCATGGGAGAAGTCAAATTTAGCTATGCATCCTGCAAAATATGTATGAACCCAGAGGCAGGCATGCTACCTCTACACCCCAAGATTAACACAATTTTACTACAGAGCAGTCCAAGCTATTGTGTGCGATGCCTAGTGCAGCTAAGAAAGCTAACATTAACACACAGATGTGAATGATAAATCTTGAACAATGGCTGTGTATGGGATAAAGCAGGAAAGGTAGAATCAGACTGAAAAATTCAATGCCATAGTCAGAATTTGAACCACAGACCTCCAGCTCTCCATGCCCCTGCTCTGCTGGGATATGTGAGTCAGTTGGAGAATTTAATGTTTACCGGCATGTTGCCAAGGTAGCTCAAGTGACAGAGCAGCAGCACTGAGAGCTGAATCTGTGGTTCAAATCCCAGCTGTAGCATTGAATTTTTCTGTCTGACTCTCTACCTTTCCACATACAGATGAATTTGAAAAAAGGTGATTGTGGAGAAGTGTGTAGGGAGTTTGAAATAATATAGTCCTATCCTGGTTTTTTGGTCCCACAAAGTTAACACTATACATAAACTTGAAAATAAATTTAACAAAACTGGTTCTGGGTTGAATAAAAAACCAAGATAAAATCCGCAAGGGCTTATTGATGAAATAGGAGACTAGAAGTTTCAGAATTGAACTAGGCAGGATTCATAGAAGAGGAATTTGTGTGTGTAGGCCTAGACCTCGATGTAAATTTTCTAAGAACTTGCCATAAATATGTGATAACGGAAGGACAACATTTCTAACTATACAGGCAGTGATTTCCTCAGTGTTGCTAAGTGACTGCCCACGGGCAGCGGAACTCCGGAGATTGTACACAATAGCTTGGACCACTCTATAATTCCCCCAAATAAAATCTACAGTGGTAGGCTTATCACCAGGGCCCGGATTCTGATGACCTAGCCTATAATTGTTTGAAAAATGACCTATAAAATGACCCTACATTTTAAAGAAAATTAAGTTACTTAATAATTATAAAAAATGACCTAGAAACTGATATTTTATTTATAAAAATTATTATACACACAAAGTTCTAGACTAATTTGTACTTAATTGTAAAAACTGTAATAACGGTAATGTTGTGAATGTTCTTTTCACACGGAAATTTATACTGGCACTGAGACACTGGCGAGTCAAACTTCGGCATTTCCTTTTGTGGTCTGTCAGATTATATTATTGTTTATTGAGGGTAAAATCCAAGTAGGTGGCATACTCTGGTGCCAAGTCAATCTAACTACAATAGTAATATAATACAAAATTTTGGCGTTTCTTTGATTCTTATTTCCAAAAGCGACACAACAATACTTCAACACAGAATTTTTCTTTCTTGCATTAAACAAACAACACTTCAAAGACAGCACCGCTAGCGACGAAAAAAAAGTTAATACACTCAATGTAAATACATGAAAATGACTAAATATGGAAGCAGATGAACACGAAAACGACAAAATAATGATGTAAGATTGAAAAAAATGCCCAAAAATATAAAATTGCGTAAAATGACAACAAATGACTTAATAAAAATGTTTTCTATGCAGCATCAATAAAAAGATGAAATGTCATTAAAATCCAGGCCCTGCTTATCACAGTCAGCTTTACATAGTAATACTAAGTTAACTAATGAATATTCATTAATAAGTAACCCAGAATAATAATTACCCAAAGAACTACAAGCAATGTGCAATACTTACAGTCTGCAATAAGCTCTGTAGCTTCTTGGAAAATATCGTCCAAATACCACGATCACAGAAAGCTTCCTTGTATGATTGTAAGTGGCTTATAATCTGGAGGTAATAGTTGCGAGATGTTTTATCAGCTGGCAGTTCTTCACGATACAGCAGCAGTGCAGGATTCGTCAAGTTCACAAGCAACCTGATTGCAACAAAGGTAAGAAATATTTTAATTCTTTGTTCATAGAATTGTAATTGTATTATAAGCAAAGTAGAGAAGGGGACTGTTGAGTGGCTAGTTTGTCATATTTTGTAGTCCTGTAAATAGTTAACAATGCGGTTAGACCTATAGTTAAACCCAAACCTCACAATATTTGAGGCACAGACTATCATCTAAATAAAGCTTTAGCAAACAGCAGGGGTCTTGTAGCCCTTGTACTTTGGTTTCTGCAAGGACTGCTACATATGGTTACACTGGCCTATAGGTTGTCCCCCAACATTCCTATTGGTGACCGATGATCTGTCATCTCATTGGTCCTTCTATCACGATGCTGCCAATAGCCTTATTTGTCTGTGTTTGCTCTCTTCCCAGTCCCGCAACAAGGGGAGGCAAATGGTCTGGCAAGTTTTTAATTCCAGACATCTACAAAATCTACAAAGTGTTATGTTAGGTTTGGTTACGTTAAGTTAGGTTAGCCCCCAAGAAATAATGAAGTTTAATGTGTAAGGATGTTGCAGCTTGATAGCAACTTACTAGCAGAGATTAGTATTATCACCGTCAGGTTGGCATCACTGTTTTATTACCTCATGACTCAGCCCACCATTGTCCTCCCGCAGTGCGTCAGTGACCAGTACATGAATTAGCTACTTCTTTTCACATTGAAATTTTAGGTTAATTTTGAGTCAATGCCTTCATGATTTTACTTATAGGCCTGTTTAGAATCGTCTGCAGTAAAAATTACATAGCCTATGTAAATTATATGGATTTTGCAGGTTCTGAAGAAATATAGCCCCTATAATTATATGTATTTGGCCTGTTCTCATGGGAAAAAATACAAAAAATATTGATCAAAGAACTAGGCCTAGTGCTACAATCCCCAAGTAGGAGTAAGGCACAAAAAAGTTTGCATTCATACAGCAAATGACAGTTATTAGAACAAAATTTGCGACATACACTAGGTTTGTACCAGGTTAGGTTATGTTAAATTAAGGTAAGGTTACTGTAGTTTAGTTTAGTGAGCGGTACCTCTAGCAGCAACACCATAACCACTGTCAACATCCTCAGATGTCGCCTCCACTGTTTCACAAAGAGAGCGATTCTGTGCACCATTTCTCATATCATGACCACCTGTCTTAACCAGTACCAAAATATGCCATTTTTAGGTTATATAAGTGCTCACTTTTTCATGATTTTTCTTTCATTTTGCAGTTTATACTGTATATGAATTCTACAGGTTCTAAAGAACATTAGAACTCAAATATGTCGTTTTTCATGTTGGGAAAAAACAAATATAAGGTGCACCTTCGCATGAGATATATCCCGCCCGACCCACTCCCAGTGAAGCAGTTCCTTTTATACCACAATCTAGCGAATTCTTCGAGGATGAACAGGCTGACAAACTGTTGTGTACAAGGAAAACCTGTGGGTACAAGTCACTTACTCTCATATTTTTAATATTTGGTACAAGGGGCACTCTAGAATTTTTAATATTTGGTACAAGGGGCACTCTCGCAGTTTTAATATTTGGTACAAGGGGCACACTCGCATTTTTAATATTTGGTACGGTCGGGAGTGTCGGCGACAATATATAAGGATAGTTTGTCGCCCTGCTTCGCTGAGAAACAAAATGTGAATATCGAGTGGTCAGAGCTTAAAGTACACCTTGTATTTGGCTTTCGCCTTCATGTTTCTAAAAAAGGACACACAGAGTGGCAAAGAATCCCACTTGAAACTCTAGTATACTCAGACCATACACCAGGAAATTCCCCTTTAAATTATAAGTGCACTATGTTCCTAAAAATATGTGCAATGTATGAAAAATTGTAATGTGGACACATAGGCTATAACCTAAAATAGCATTCAGTTCTTCTAGTTGCTGACAAGATTCGGCTGCTAGACATGACACTGAGTATACTGGGAAAAGCAGGGAAAAGGTGCACAGGACTGATCTCATCATGAAGCAGAACAATACAGGTGACGTGATGACTTTGACGGTGGTTATGGTTGTCACTAAACTATACTTAACCTAATATAATCTAGCCCGTCACTAAACTTGCGCTTGTTCTTCCTGTGTGTAAAGCTGTAAGCAGCATTGTTTATGACGAGTGAGATGAATAATCATGGGCGCACTATCAGAATAGGCCTATAGGAGACAATTTACCGGTCGCATAACTTTCATTGTGACATCGAACAGACTGCAGTGTGTTGCAGTAGGCCTACACTACTTGAGGATGCCGCTCCCTCCTATACTTTGTACAATCGTAAGTTCTGGTTTTCCAGCAAAAATATTTAACTTATAATGGCTAATTAAAGTACAAAAATTTGATGGTAAAATCCATTCCTAAGCAGGGCTACAATACAACTAATGTTGGGAAAAATATATATTGCGACTCACCCGAGTCCCCCACCACTACCGCGTGGAAAGTAGGGGTTTTGGGTGGGGAGAAAAATAATTTATTTCTCCTTTATTCTCTTCTTCTCCCGTCTCTTTCCTCTCACCTCCTCGTCACCCTACCTATCTATCGGAACCCCTAGCGTTATAGCTATATAGGAGTCTTAACCCACTATGCCACGAATGACAGTTGAGCAGTGAAGAAAGAAAGATTTCATATATAGGTACTAAGGGTGACTTCATGCATTCGCGAGTGTCAACGGAAGAATAGCTTTTTCAAATTTTGAAATGTTTTGTTTGTTACGAAAAGAGTAGGCTACTGTTGGTGCAAGGGAATTTTTCTGCATCAATTAAGCCATGTTTTATATCATAACACGGCGTTTTTAAAAATTGGGAAATATTATGTACATTTCGATTTTTTATATTATCAAATCTGTGTTTAAAGATCGTGAAATATGATGTTTGGTACAAGGGTATTTTTTTAATTGTTCGACAATTAAATTGCAGAACAATGTAATTTTATTTTGTTTTTTATAATGGTAATTGCAATTATTAGAGCAAGCTGCGGGCTTAACACAGCAAGCGGCGCTTAGTAGCGGCCGGCATGCGCCATAGCGGGGAAGATGCGCGGTAGGCGGTGAGGGGAAGTGGCCGATGGACGACGGAAAGGGGAGCAGGGTGAGTCGGAAACTATAAACTTGCCCTAATGTTACTGTGTGGTAGAGATTAAAAAAAGATTGTACCTTAAAATGACTTCAAACAGATCTTCTCTCTCCCAGTAGTCTTTTAAGATTGGCAATAAATCTGACTGTAGAATTTTTGCTTCTCCGAGATGACGGCGGACTTGATGATTTTCATCATCTCTTCGAAGGTAACGAATGATATCCTTAATGGTTTCTGAAAAGTAAACCAAACTTTGCGAGTTATTTTTTGTCAGACATACATCAAACTGCACTCTAAGCACTTAAACAAACAAACTTTCTGCACACATACATCATGTAGAATATATTCACCTTTGCAGTAGGGTTCTATGTAATACTTGTTGCCATCGGAATGCCCGAGGGCATTGCAAGTAGCCGCAAGTTCAGCAAACAGAAGAGAAGACATCTTGAGTTTCTTAAGGATTGCCCATAGAGGTTAGTTTCCAACTTCTAAACTTGTACGACTTCGCAGTCTGAAATATTAAATATAGCCTAAATGTACATAATTAAAAACTTTATGAGAAATGGGAAAACTTCTAGATGCTCTTACCATAACCTATTAAATTAGAAAACTCTGTCCTAATACGAGGCAATATAGGCCTACATACTACTTGAGCAGAGATTCATCTTAAATTAACGTCTTACTCTTATCAAAACTTAACGTCTATCTCCAGGTCATTTTAATATAAAGTTTTAACTCGTTCTGCCAATAACCTTAATTCGTTTTGTTCTATGGTGGGCGTTCCGTATATAGGCCTATAGATGATGTTACAAGTTTTAATTAACCTTATACTTACAGGCTTGGTTTTCCAAAGGACTGAACAGTATAACATGCGTTTTCTCTGCGTTTAATTACATTTCTTCAAACTTTGTTCCTACAATTGTTTCCCTACTCCGGTCTGTGAAGAAAGTTGGCCATGTTGAATAAACTTCCCGCGTTTGAACACCAGCAGCCAATCACAAGTTGTAACAAATGAAATGCGATACAAATAGAAGAGTTAAATAAACTTGTAGGGTGAATAACAAACTAGGCCTATATAGGCCTACATTACAATAGTTATTGTATCAAGCACAACTGCTTTAAAATAAATAAAAAATGAGCCAATGCTTGGATATTTTGCACTTTCATAATATTTTGTTTCTGGTTGCTGTATCTGAATAGAAAAAGCAGAGTCAAAAGAGAATCTTTGCAAAAGTTACTATAAAAATGCCTACGTTTTTAAAAAATAACACTTTTAAAAATACCAAAATGAAGTTTTAATAAACTAGTAATTCTTGTGGCTTGCTTCCGTGGCTATGATGATTTTGTTTTGCAATTATGTCAGTTTATAGGCCTTAATCTAAATCAGTTCGTCTCTTGACTCTGCTGTTGCGATTATGCGACCCTACCTTCAGAAACAGAAACCACAAACGAAAAAGGCGCAAAGTGTGAAGTGGTTACCGCTAATGAACAAATTTTATCTCGGTTCGGTATAAAATGTAAGAATGTTTTTGTTTGTTCGTGTATTACGTTATAATTTTAAAGTGGGAAGTCATTCCGTTATCGCTTCTGAATACTGAAATCCCCAGCAACTGGACTGCGATGTGATCTATCAGCTATCACCCAAAGATGTCGGACACCATTCGTCGCCTGTGAGTTCAATTTGCGTTGTTTTTGTTAATATTACATTAGTAGTAACATGCATATTTACTTGGTAGTAGCCTATACTCATATTTGATATAGGGGAGGAAATATTTCCATTGCCTAAGGGCGCCAGCAGCTGAAATATGGACCCGCAGCCTCCCCATGGGGGATGCAGAAGGTTCGTGGGCGCAATGACAATTAACATATAAAACTTAATGTCACTAAATTTTAAATTCCAAATTACATTTTTTGGTCAAAATTATTATTTTTTTTAAATTAAACAAACTACCGTATTTTACGGACCATAAGACGCACCTTGATTTTAGGATGGAAATTTAAAGGAAAAGAAATTTAATATGATTCTAAACGAAAAAATTTAAAGGGAATAATACACTTCATTGCATAAACAAATTATAACTTTGTACAATGGAATCAGTGCAAATCACTTCTAATTTAAATCCTGCGTTGTACGAAAATCTCTTCTGTACAAGTGAACTATTTCTCATGAAAGACTGAAAATACTTTTACACCCCTAACCCTCAATTCAGCATACAGTAAATGTAACGGGACAAGGCTGTTTAGAGGTCATTGCCTTCATTTAAACCACCCGGCAGAGACAACTCCTTTAATATAAAAGAACTCAACATTCCCTTTTTCTGTGTCAAAATTTGTAAATATCTTATCGTTTACAACTCTTTCTTTATAACTATGGTATTTCGGCAATATTTACCATAATTTAAATTTTTTAATATACTTCAGACCATTAGACGCACCCAACTTTCAAGGCTCTGTTTTCAAAGTAGAAAAATGAGTCTTATGGACCGTAAAATACGGTATGTTCGATACCTTATGTAAATATTGGCTATGTTTTAGCGCTCTCAGACATTTTCAAGTCTCCCTAATTATGCTATGGTAAAAAGGCTACACTTGTTAAATCTTAAATCTTAGTGATAAATATAAATAAATTTTTACAAAATTAAACCGCCTTTAAAAGATTATCCCTACAAAATAATATTCAAGTTGGTTTAATCAAAAATAGAAACGTCATTTGTGTGGCTGAGTATTTCTGATGAGGCTGCATGTAGAACTTCACATTTTTCATTTAAATATCATGAAAAGATTTAAATATATTTTCGCCATACTTTTATTTTTAGTGTATTTGTACGCATTCAGAACTAAATGGGTTCTACAGATTTAACGCAAGGAGTCTGAATTTTTTTTGCTGTAAGTTCTACAGAGTATGACCAACAAAATAGTGCATGGATTTATTTATTCTGCCAATAGTTGTGCAATAAAAATGAAATATGGAGTGATCATTACTTTTTTAAATATGAGGCATTCGTTCAATATTATTTTTTTCTTAATTTGAAATGGGTCTGTCCAAGAGAAGAGGTTCACATTCCCCCAAAAATTCAAACTAATAATACTGTATTGATTGATACACCAAAAGAAAGCTATAACACTCTATTTTTGAAAAATCAACTTTAAAATATGTTATTTTACGTATTTCTCCATGTTTTTGAAGCCAAAACTTACATTCGAATTGTGCAGCAGGATCTTGACAAAATTTGAATGCTAATAAAAATTATATTTTAATTAAACAACCAAGACAACCAAGACATGCTGAATGTTTCTCTGTGTTTTTAAGGTATGTTTAATAACATTTATTTCAGCATAAGATTTTTCAAAATGCAGAAAAGCCCATTTTGAAAAATGGCAAGTATTTGCTGTCCCGATACTAATAAAAAGTACAAAAAAAGTTGTATTATAATGTTTTCATTGAGGCCATGTTTACAAAATGCTTGGAACTGCTAGTTTATGACCCAGGTAATAAATAGCAGTAGACACATTAAAAAAAATGATCTAACATTTTTTTATAATCTTTTGTATTATGTCCTGTTACTAACAACTTTTGGAGGGAAACTCTAAAGTGCACACTGTTGGACTATTATTGTGTGCATATTTAAAATCTAATTCATTTAATTTCAAGAAAGAAAACTGTACACACATAATTACCTGTCAACAGATATACTTCTGAATATATTTACAAGCCCAAAATATTTTATTTCCTTGAAATTATAAGCTATACTTATGCTTTTTTCAACAACATGGGCAAAACAAATTGTGAAAGGCAGAAGTTATTTATGGAAAGGCCCAAGACTGATGAAAAATTTAAATAGAAGAAAAAGAACATAATAAAGAATTATATAGGGAGAAAAAAAAACTGAAAAAAAAACAGCACTAGAAGGAACATTAAGGAAAGCAAAGGAGTCAGAAAGAAAAAGACTAAGCCGTGCTACTAAAAATCAAACAGATAAAGCTTTCACCATTGCTGTTGTTAAAGTGTATAAAAGAACTGAAAGAGCAATGCCAGGAAGTCCTAGAGAAAGTGGCAGATATTTATTAAAAAAAAAAAAAAAAAAAAAAAAACAACAACTTGCCTAAAATTTTAGAATAGCATACTACTGAATAAAAGTCCATAAAAAGTGAATCCAGTATGCAGGAAGTTATAAGTTTCTACAACAATGACAAAATCAGCAGAGTAGATCCTGTTGTGTCAAAATATCAAACAATAGATGTGACCACAAATGGCTCGACGTCACATGCTATTTACTGTTACTGAGGCTTTTAAAAATACCGAAATATTGCAACGGCTACACAAACAAAGAGAAATACTAAGAATTTTTAAAAGAAGAAAAACTGCATACTTAGGACATCTATTCCGGAATACTAAATATATGCTTCTACAGTTGATAATAGAAGGGAAAATAGAAGGTAAAAGAAGAAGAGGGCGAAAAAGAATATCTTGGCTGGATAACATTAAGCAGTGGACAGGATTACCAAGGGTAGATCAACTATTACATACTGTGGTTCATAGAATGAAGATGCATCATGTGGTCGCCAACATCCATTAATGGATAGGCAGAAGAAGAAGAAGAAAAAGAGGCTTTTAATTTACTAAAGAGAGATTTCTTGATGTAAACATTGGTTGTAGTAAATTTGCACAATTACATCCATCATACTTAACCATCACATCACATTCTTGAAACAGAACTACAGAAACATTATTTTTGTGGTCTTGGCCTGGAAGCAAGTCGTCAACTGATAAAGGCTCATGTACATGACCCTCAATTCAAGTGCACGGATTTCTAAATTAGGCCTACAGTCAGAATAATAACACCTACCTTTGTCATAGAAGATATTGAAAATGGTCATCGAACACCACACATTTCTGACATTCTTTAAGAAAGTTTGGATTCAGACGCATTAATTCTTCTTGTGAAATTGCTGCAATTTCTCTTCTTATATTCTCTTTCAGTTCTTCAATTACACTATATTAAGGTTATTCATGTAAACTTTATTTTTTAAGTTCTCCCGAAAATAAAAATCACATAAGGAAGGTCTGGGGATCTTGCTGGCCGGCCATATCCCCTTACTAATTACCATATCTTCAAACATTCTTCAATTCTAACAAGAGATCAGAATTATGTGCTGTAGCGGAGTCTTGTTGGAAAAATGCAAATTTAATTGAAGAAGTGCAGACGGCATTAGTGCTGTGGTAAAACAACATGTTCGGAACATGAAAAGACTGTAATGCGAAATGCTGAAATGTTTCCTCAGGCATGCCAAGTTCTTAAAACCAGAGTGTGATAAGAGATGGCACACACAAAATTCACCATATTAAGGCCATTTCACAATTATGTGGTTCCATATCCTTAAAAGAAGATTTGACTACTGTCAATATGAAGACCACAGAAGTCTATTCCCATAATGCTCAAGGTAAGGAAGACACAAATATAAATGCAGGGAATGAAGAAAGAAAACCCACACTAGGAGAATAGGTAGCTGTCATCTACAACAATTAAAGGCAGCTGGGACACATGGCCGTCCGAAAGGGGGGGCAGGGTAGGGCCGCTGCCCCTCCCTAGAAATTCTGTTTACACATAAATCTCTGAACTATATGGCTATAAGCAACTAATGTGAAATGAGACTTAAGTTTCCACATACTGTAGTTGGAGTTGTTTAGACAAAAATGAGTTGTAACTACTCAGTAACTTAGATTTGAGCATGTAGGAATAATCACTTTCACTAAACTTGAAATCATTTCTAGCCAAACACTTTTTTTTTAAATAAAGGTAAGACAATGGAAGTATCGCATTTTATTTGAATAACATCTGTGAAATTGTAAGGGGGTAGAAAATTTCATGAGATTGTACTACATCACATTATTTCTTTGCATTCATAGTCATAAGTACGACTATGGTAAATCAATTACATGGATTGTAATAATAGAAATAATAATAATAATAATAATAATAATAACAATAATAATAGCAACAATAATGGTAGTAATAAAAATAATAATATAGTAATAAAGTGGTTGTAATAGTAGCTTAGTGATGGTGGTGGTGGCGGAAATTTGTTCATTGGCCCCCCCTTGACAAAATTTCTGCGGACGCCCATGCTGGGACATTCAGCAAAATAAAAAAAAATCTGATGTGAATGTCACATAACTTCCTCTGCCCAAATAAAAGTAGTATTCACATATCCTTTTACAGAATCTCAAAACACAATTTTACGCTAATTATCCTATAAATACCTCTTCTTTCAATGATGCGACTAAAAGCGCAAGGCTATATAACAAACTTAAAAAAAAAGAACAAGTGACTGCAGACGTTTATTGAACTTTCCGCCGTAAAGAATAATTTCCGAACTTCATCGAATATTTCCCTCATATATTTACTCTATGCATGGCCAACAATACAACTTTCTCACTTGACATTCTTTTATAGAATAAGAGGCCATGAAAGAGCGTGTATTCAGTTGTTCATCACGCAAGACAAAATCTCTACAAACAGTGGGTGAACAGTGGGTGGATTGTAACTACCCTCAGAGAATTTTTTCGAAAAAAAGTTTCAAATAAAAGTTTTAGCTCTCAGTAAAAGAAACACATGTGCAAATTTTAAAGAAAATCGTTAGAGCCATTTTCGAGAAAATCGCGAAAAACGAAAATTTCTTCATGTAAAGTCCCCTTAAAAATAAGAGAAAATAGTCGCCAATCTTATCCTCACATCTTCAGAAGGTACCTGACCCAAATACGAAATTTTGTTTTCATACGATTTTCCGTTTTGGAGCTAGCTTGTTCACAGATATTTTCCACACAGACACACAGACACACAGACACACAGACATGTTTCCAAAAATAGTATTTTTGGATTCAGGGGGCCTTGAAACGTGTATATATGCTAAAAACTCAACTTCGAATTTTAGGGTCGAAAACAATACTTCCTCTACCTATAGTACCTATGGTACGGGCAGAGGAAGTAAAAATGCCAGTATGATCGTACAATTCATGTCTTCTTGTTGGCCACAACAAAATGACTTTGATACAATTTCATATAAAACTATTCTCACTGTGATAGAAGGAGTTCCTGTCTTAGTTTCATATCTAAGACAAGCAGTGTAATCCTCTCCTGAATAGGAATTCAATTGCATTGTAAACATATATTCTGTAACTTTGTAATGTTGGCTTCAGTGTTATTTAATACAACTTGTTATATTATATTTTCAGAAATTAATACTATATAAAGATAATGACATTAGTTACAATTATAATTTTAATTTAATATGTTCATCCATTTTTAAAGACATTTAGTCCTGATACTAACTGTCCGGATACTAATACACATGCAATTACAATTATTAGTATTACAAAGTATTAAAATTAACAATCCATAAAACAAAATATACCAACTGTGTCTTGAATAGTGTATGATTTTACTGCTTTAAGCAAGATCGAATGCATGCAATAGTTTAGGAGGAACTTTTACAATAATTCATTCAAATTTTTTAACCTTATTTTGTTGTCCGTATACTAACAAAACAAAAATGAACAATAAACAGTATATTTTGCCATAAATCCCAAGCAAGATACTGGGAATAGAAACTAAGAGTGGTGTTTGAGATGTATACAGGAAAATTGTTTTCTGTAAGTCAGATGTCACATTGTATTTAAAATTATGAAGTTTAAATTTCAACCAAAGTTTCCTGATATTAACAATGGACAGTCCCATATACAGGAAAACTAATGCATGATTTGTTTATAAATAGGTCCTATTAAAAAATCAGAAATTTTACTGAAAAATTGTGTGACAAGTTTCATTTGGAAATATGTCCTTGGCAAACAAGGATGGCGTGTGGGGCCAGGTAGGTTCCACAAGCACCCTCACATTTACAATCGCAGGGGATTAGAACCGACCGTAATTTCCGTCCCATGAGTCACCTAGTCTACTTCAATCAATCAATCTTAGATTTTTTTATATGTCATTTTATCTTAAAATGTTTGTTATATATCAATTCTACAAATAATTACAAGAAAAATGACACCAAACAATGTATGATTTACTTTAATAGGAACATTTCTAACAAATACATAATTAAAAGATAGGAGAAAAACTGCTTTCAAGTCCTATGTTCCTATTAATGTACGACACAGGTATTCAATTGTTGGTTCCACGGTATGACAAATGTTTTCATTCCGGTGGCGAATATGTTGAAAAATAGCTGAACACTTGCTGTATCTGTTGGAATATATATTATGTCCATGAAATTATGTTTTGTTTCTGTAAACGGCCACAGGGAACCTTACTTTATGGACGGGCCTCGTACTTTATTACATATCAATTGGCAGCTGTATATTGACTCTAGTCGTATTGAATTTCTCCCACACGTTTCATTTAAGCTGAAAATGAAAGTATTAGTGTAGTGGGTTGTACAGCTATATTATAATTTCGTAGATATTCAGAAAAAAAATAAGTAGGCTTACCGGTATAGGTCCTACTACCCTTTCCAGTTAAAAATAATTAAGTAGAGATGAAAGAGATGTTTCTACGAAAGATAGATTACTTGCTACTGTATCAAAATTTCTCATTTATGTAAATTAATATTCACGCGTCAGATTATTTTCATTACACAATCGGCGGAGGAAGAAGGTTACAGTATATTTCCTAAAGCTTTTTCACTTTCAAAGAATTATCTAATTTCTCATCAGATTTCCTAGTTTCCATTTCACTAATACGTAAAAGGAAAAGAGACCTTGCTATACATTAATAGATAAGGATTTTGTGTCTGAGTTTGTTGAATGGAATTGGAGTAATACTTTTCCCTTTGCTCCGGTTCAAAAACATCTGCCAGTTAAATTCAATGATTAAATCTGCTTTGAGCCTGTCTCACGTTGACTATCAAATTCGCCCGTTTCATGTATTAGCAGTAAAAAAGGAAAGGGAATATAGCAGTATAGACTATTGGGAAACTAGGTCGGAAACTGAGGAAGGTTATTCTTTTTTACTTCCTCAGCCCTTACCATAGGTAGGCCTATTACTGGCAGAGGAAGTGTTGTGTTCAACCCCGAAATTCGAAGTAGAGTTTTTAACATAACTAACCGGAAGGTCGCGGGTTCGATCACCGATGAGGTCGTTCGAGTTTTTCAATCAGCCTAATCCTTCGGGTGGCACAATAATAATAATAATAATAATAATAATAATAATAATAATAATAATAATAATAATAATAATACTAATAATAATAATAATAATAATAATAATAATAATAATAATAATAATAATAATAATAATCTTTAAAACATTTATACACAGCATCGACTTTGGCGAGCTAAAATTATATATAAGTAACATCATGAAGACATTGTTAAGTAATACTGATAAGTGTTAAGTGAAGTGATAACCTAAATAGTAGGCTATCTATAGTGATTAAGTCAACAATAAGTGTGGAAGACAATGTGCAAATAAGCATAAACTAACTCGAAGTATGTAAAGTATGGCATGTAGTACTGCATACTGCAATGGGGCATACCAACTAAAGCCAAACCCCCCAAAAAAATAATAATAAGAAGAAGTAATCCTAGAAGAAACGTGTAACATGATCAGAAGAGTTCTTGGGGGAAAAGTGGACCAGTAGAAGTTGTGTTCAACAGAACAGTTGTTGCTACTATATACATTTACAGTGTACTTACCTGCGTGTAAAGCTGTATGTACACACTTATACCTGTTTAGTTAAACAGATAAATAAATAAAGATGATAATAATAATAATAATATTAATAATAATAATAATAATAATAATAATAATAATAATAATAATAATAATAATAATAATAATAATAATGTTTTATTTTACCTGGCAGAGTTAAGGCCATAGGGCCTTATCTCCCACTCAACCAGGATAAATAGAAAACACATTAAAATAAATATACAAAAAGCAAATACAATAGATATCATACATAATAATACAAAATGCTAAAAATAGAATAATAATAAAATATTGATCTGCCTATATTAAAACATAAAACAAAAATGCGTCCAATAATACGCAGAGAAAACAAAGTGAATTAAAGACTCAGCCTCTAACAGAAATAAGTACCAGGAGCAATCCTGGAAGTAAAGGTGGTCAGTGCGTAAGGCTGACAACTTTACCACCTTCACGTGCAGACTGTCTAAAATCTTGGAACCTCAACCTCCTGGAACCTTCTGGGCCTCCATGGCCTATATAAGGAACTCTTTACTTCTACAGTCGATTGCACGGAATCTTTCTGGGCCCTATTTCATAAAACTCTACAGGTGTGACATATACAACAATTATGTCAAATCTGACAAATTTGTCAATATGTTATGACAATTGTATTTTTCATAAATATTACAACTTTTCCTTACATTACAGGCAAATTAATGTAAATTGTCAAGACTAAAAGAACCCTTTTCATAAACACGACAATTTTATGTCACCTAAAGATTACTTTAGTACATTGTAGAGGGCTCTCATATACGCGTGCGATAATCGATCTCAGCATTGAATGTGATACCTAAGCAATCAATTATTACTATCGAAAATAAGTGATTTATATTTCTCTTTTAATGAAAAGTCACTGAAATTGAAAGTTAGGTTAATCCCTAACCTAAAAACCCTGCGAGGTCTCATGTCTATTTATTAATCATTTTCACTGCTACCAATATCACTACTACTAGTTTTCATTATTAACAAGACAATTTAGCAAGTTTATTAACAAGAAAGTTTAAATCACAAAAAAACACTTTGCCAAGTTATGCCACACATTTACATAACCTGCTGACTTAGCCTACATATGAAAGATTGCCTGTCACTTCTGTAATGACAATTCTACATTTTTTGTAAACTTGTAAATATGTCAACAAAAAGTAATGTTTCATAAATGGTAGGTATCCTAAAATTTGACATATTTGTCAGACTTTTACCTGTAAACTCAAAAGGTTTGAGAAACAACAATATGTAAAATTGTCTTACAATTCTACAAAATTGTCATGACATTTATGTAAAGTTGTCAGCTTTTATGAAAAACGGAATTGTCAAAATGTAAACTTGTAAAACAATTATATGTCACCTGTCACCTGTAAAATTGTAACTTTTATGAAATAGGGCCCTGGTGTAATGCGCAATGGTTTCTGTTTGTAAGGGAATGCATAATCGGCTAGGCCATGTCCTCACCACTGCTCCTATCCTTTTTCGGGTTGAAGGATACCCAGAGGGGGCTAACCCTCCACTTAATGTTTGTCTTATTCCCCTTCCTCCTTTATTACTGAACCTGAAACAGACCTGTGTTCGTAGTTTAAAGTTTGAGTACTAGGATTCTGACATCACAGTCATTTCATAAAATATGGGAATTTTTCCCTCAAAGAGAGATGTTATAAAATTATTGTAATTGGGTGGTCAAATATAAGTTTAAAACTTCAAACTCACTGAATATTAAGGACTTTGATGTATTTGAAGTAGTTTCATGTGTAAAATCTGTCGATTTGCTTATTTATTGCATTGTAGTTACTTTTTTGCCAATTTTAGCATGATTTTAAAACTCTTTAATACCAAGTAGTCAAGAGTAATCAGCTATGAACATTTTGATTTGAGAAAATATCTTAAGGTGGTATAAGATTAACTTCAAAAAATATGTGTGGTTAATTACTATGTAAAATAACAAACAGTGACCTTTGTCCCACCCGTAATGGTGATAGTTTTGTTAAATTATTATTGATTCATTAAATACATGTTCTGACAATCTGGAAACAGTTTATAATTTGTATTTAATCCCTCATACCTTCATTAATAATAACATTAAGACCCTAACAGTAATAACAGAACACCAAATGAACTTTTGTTTTGCATCATTAAAATCAGTGTCCAAATTATGTCCCACCCGTAACAGATTTTGAAAAACAAATTTAAAATATTTAAAATAAATTTTAAATAATGCTTTGCATGTAGTGTGGAGGAGAAGGCATTGTAAATTTTACAGAATGTGAAGAACCAATTCTAGTTTATTATTTATGATATGTAATAAACAAAAAGGGGTACCTCCTAGAACCCTCTGGGCCTTCATGGCCTGTATAGGGATCACTTTACTTTACTTTTAATATACAAAAATAGAATAGTTTTTATAATTTGCTAGAATCTCCCACCCGTAATTATGAAATGGCTGATCAAACCAATATGCATTTTTGCAGTTTTATGCAATTTTAGCTGCCTAGGTCGCTAAAATACAATTTTTCGGCGTGTTACCAGTCTGACAAGCATCTGATTCAGAAACGTGTACTAAAAATGTTATTTTGAGGAACATGTCTGTCTATGTGTCTATGTGTGTCTCGTCCTATGTCCTTTAACGTAAAATATCAGCCGTGAAGGTAGAGCTAGCACTGTTTAACCTGGTGATCAGCTTGGAAGAGGTATGGCCACTAGTCCAAAGAAGAAGAATGGTGAAAGCCTGCAGGCAGAAATAAATCGATAAGCTGTGCTGAAATTAACTTTTAAAGGGGTTATCATAATATAAATTACCTGATTGAAACGGATTACAGACAGCTTAACACGAGACCACATTAATCTGTAGATTATAGTGAAATTAGCTTCTGCAGTAGTTCCCAAGCACTGAACTTTATTTCGTCCATGAATACTTAATAATATACAAATGAAAATGGGAGAATTGAATGACTATATTAATATTTAATGATGCAAACAAGTAAACTAAAATCCTGGATTAGGGGTGGATGGTCTGTCACTTTCAATATGTTTTATACCAATATCCATTAGAGAACGGGTTTCAGTATAAAGTAAAGTGTTCCCTATACAGGTAGGGTGGCCATTTGTAAAATGTCAGAAAGGAGGACACACATCTTCGGTAATCTAGCATAGTATAACTTCGGGCATGGACGGCTGGACAGCAGAAATTACATGGTATAACCCTGACTAATTTTACTTAATAACTGCATTTATATAAAATAAATGATTTTACACTGCAAAAAGATATTTCATCTCTATTTATGAATGTACAATGCAATGAATATACAATACAAATGGAGATTTGAACAACAATCAACAGTACGGCGAACGCCACGTACTGCACCAAACAAATGATAGTACGGTATCATCGTATGGACAAGCGTGCCAACCTTAGGAATAGATTCCATGGCAGGAACATACGGGAAAATACAAATTTATTTAATACGCTTTACCGATCCATCAGTCTTGAAAAGGAGGACAAATCAACGTCCGGCATAAAGCCGCGCCGGATGGAGGACTGCTTATCAAAAAGCCTTACAGTCCGGCCAAAAGCCGGACGTCTGGCCACCCTATATACAGGCCATGGAGGCTCAGAGGATTCCAGAAGAATGAGGCTCCAGATTTTAGACATTCGGCACACGGAGGTGGTAAGGTCGTCAGCCATATGCTCCGGCCGCCTTTACCCCCAGGATTGCTCCTGGTACTCATTTCTGTTAGAGACTGAGTCGACCCCAGGGCCATAGTGCCACCAGAAGGATTAGGCCAATTGAAAAACTCCAACGACCTCATCGGGAATCGAACCCGCAACGTTCCGGTTTGTAGCGCGGCGCCTCAACCACTACGCTATGGCGTACCCCCGGTTATTCAGTATACCAGTTACAAAATTTACTTTTCGAATCACGTGACCTCTCAGCTTGTGTGTGGTAATTCTTGGTACACTCTCTGGTAGGGTCGAGCATCAATGGCCGAAGTTTTCAAAACATGATGTTTTCATATCGATGATCGATGTTGTTTACATCGATGGAAAAATAACCGATGTTTTTGTACATCAATGTTTCCTCCCGAAATCGTTGCTTTTATAATAAAATTAGATTAATAGGCCTATCTTGTTCCTAAGATATAATTTTATTTACAGTATCCTAATTTCCCAAAACAACGATTTTTTATATCGATAGTTTATATGGAAATATTTCAGTTTATTAATAAATTTTGCCAAATTTTCTGAAACCATTTTTTTATTGGCCCCGCCTTCCACCCCCGGATTACCTGAGCCATAGACTAAATCTCCGGTCCAACAACCGATTTTGCATTTGTTCTAAGATCGTTGAATCACCTTCTCTTGATCACAGAACACACAGGGAAAATGTTTGGTGAATTGACTTTGGCATTTTATTCAGTTAATTTCACTCTTGTTCATCTGTCTATTGTCGCGGGGGACGCGTCCCCGATCTGGTATTCAACTTATAGATACATTTAAAAAAAAATATACATCGATGGTTTCCATAAAAAAACATCGATGTTTTCAGGTCGATATCATCGTCACATCGATGGTTACCGCCGATTTTAACATCGATGCTCTTGTTGTCGTGTTGACGTCACACGATAAAACTGCTATGCTGGAGAAAGTTTGAAAACAGCGAAGTCTCACCCCCGTGGGTGAAGTAGCCATTTTGAATGTTTTAAGATCATTTAAATGTTGAAAGTAAGGAGGAAGAAATTAAAATAGAAGAGTTTGCTAGTAGGCCTACTCCGCCAGAAATTCTAGAAGCTGCATATAACGAAACGCTAAATTTACTTTCTGAAAAATCTACACAGAATGGAATGGGTATATGACATTAATTCTTCTTCTTCTTTCTCTGCGTTTCACCTCCCCCCCGTTGTAGGGACGTTTATGCAGTCTACACCGCCCGGGCCTTACAGCCTCACGACCTGTCGGGGGAGGGAGTCTCTATGTATCACATACATATGTTTTTGAGTAGATAAGAGAATGGAGGGCCTTCCTAGCCCAATGCCCTATATTGTTGGAAATTCTACATCTGGAGGCCTATACATTAAAGCTTGCCGGCTGTGACCGTGCAACATCCAACGCCACCTATTAACAAGACTCTATTCAATTTTATTTTGAATTAATTGAAGATGGCCTTGCTGGTTGCTATCTTCATTTGTTTAAGACTTTAATAATGAAATGCATCTTGGAGCTGCGATTTTACCTTTTTAATTATCACACGTTTTAATTGTTTATGCATGATTTAGGAAATCGTTTCATTTCAAATCTGTATGGCCATAGCCTATGTCAAACCATAGCTCAGTGTTAAGTTTAAGGTAAAGATTTCAGTTTAGCGTCGAGTATAATGTAATGAATTTATTGTTCAGGTAAATTTGTCACATTGAATCCACATGAAGACATTAAATGTACTAGATCGGCAAGACGCACGCTTGCTAATTTTCTAGTAAAAATATTACGCTGCAGTATTATTATTATTATTATTATTATTATTATTATTATTATTATTATTATTATTATTATTATTATTATTATTATTATCGTTGCAATTACTGCTACGATGTACCAAACGTGGATTTATAATCGTTTAAAGTATTGTTATTATTTCCATCGTTGTGTTTCTGAATAATAAATTGGTATAATTCAGGTTTAGGATGTGTTAATTTTGGTTGGATTCCAGAGATCAGTTGTTAGCGTAATAGGAATACCATTGAAATTATGACGCAATAATGCCTCACACCATAATCATTATGTTGGAATAGGAGCATGTCACAATTGAGTAATTTTGTGTTATGATTGAACAGGCTTAGTTTGTAATGGTCAGGAATTGTAGGTTATGTTGTATGTTCATGCAGAGAAATGATGGAATTTAGTAATCTTTGTTTTGCGTTAGAGGTATGCATATTATGTATTTTATCAATCAGTTTATTATATACATGTAACGATTGTACGATTGCATTATCAGGCTGTCTACATTTCGTGAATTCTGAAAGTAAATTTTATTTAAGTACAATGTTGTTATCATGTAATTATACAGGGTGTTAATGAATAACACCGAAATATTTTATTTGGGTATAGAGGGACATAGACAAGCCACTTTTATTAGGAAACTTTTGCTTTTACCCCGGTTGGATTCAATCAGAAGAAAATGAGAGAAATTCGTGATTATCTTTAGCAATAGGTATAGGCCTAGTACTTTTAGGGTGAAGATTACAATTATGTATGGGATATTGTTTGGTCTGATAAAGTGTATTCGAGTTATCGCGCGTACAGACACACGGACAGACATTTTTCCGTCCACCATGTACCATTCTGGCACTTAATAAACTGATTCAAACTCGGAAATAATGTCAGGCACACTAAAAAACGAAGTTTTTGATGTTGATGTTTCGCAGATAATATTAAGAACCGTGCAAAACAATTTTTCTTGCATTTTATAATTTCATTGCCATTCAAAACAGTCATTGATAATGAATATAGTTTCAATTTGGCACATTGTTAGTGTTGCCATTGAAGTTTCTGTGGTGTTTCTTATCTATTAGGCCTATTTCTGTTGCCAATATCCCCTCAAATATTATAATACAAAACTTACAGCAATGAATAAGGTATCAGTGGATATGATTTTGTACTTAACATAGAATTTCAGTAACTTACGTGATGCATAGAGAAGGTAATTCCCTTAACATTATCGAGAGAGGGGGAGTGTCTTTTGCCTTTCTGTGATTCAGACACCAACACTGCATTTTATCACAGCTGGCCTTGCATCATAACAATGCTATTTCCAGGCGACAAATGAAGTGTTAAAATTCTCCTATTAAAGTCGTTTTAAAGTCTATGAATCACATTTAATCTGGCATAATCCTACAGAGGTAAAGTTTGGGACAGTTATAATTCTCCCCCAAAATATGAGCTGTGCCCCGCTCTTTTCAAGGATTCAACTTTTCCTTCTTGCTGCAGAAGAAAAAAAAAAGGTTATGATGTATCACTGGGAGAGTGTCGCATAAAGAAGACATATAGAACCTTAAAAGGAAGAAGATTCATTTTTCTCTTCTCGAGAAGTAGCGGTCTGTATATTTTCATTTCCACAACCTCGGGGAAACTATGAAATGAAAAGTGCCTCATTAAATATTTAACAATAACCCGAGATACGAATTCATAATATTGCGAAAAAAGCGAAGTTAGATTTGATTCTAACATCCGTGGTCTACATCCGAGAGCCAATGCCTGAAACATCTCTACATCGTTAACGCATTGATTTGAGATACCATTCAGTAGTTTGATATATCTTTTGTTCGACCATACTATAAAAATGCTTATTATTATTTTATATCTCAGCTGTGTTTATACTCATTTTAGCTTCGAGACTTTATCAGGATTTCGGGATCTGTGTCTGTACAGTAGAGTAGGCCTTGGAACTATTGATTGTCAATTGTTTGTATTTTTAATGGAGTAAATTTCAACTGTTATTAATTTAAAAGGATGTGATACAAGATGAAATGGTGATCATCCATTAGCTTTTAGCAATTAATTACTTAAAAAACTAATTATAAATAATAATGGTAAATTGGTTTGACCGGAGGTTTAGGCTTCATTGTTTGGCACTCCGGGGGAAAGGGTGGGCACAAAAAAAAACCCGGGTCTTAAAGTACTTCGAGTTTGTAAGTTGCCACTGGGATTTCGTCTCAATACTGATGTGAGAACGCCTGGTGGTATACAGGACCGGGATATATGAGTAAATTGCCATGGTAGCTCATATGACAGAGCAGCAACACGGAGATCTGTGGTTCGAATCCCAGCTGTGGCATTGCATTTTTCAGTCTAACTCTGCCTTTCTCAAAGAGAGTCCGTTAGTGGGGTGAGTTAGCTGAAAATTATACCAAAACATTTCACATCCGGCAACCAATGCGCCACTTTGGATTCAGATAGTACATGGGTAGACGAGTCTAAAAAGCCCGGGACACAAATTTTCCTGGCCCTCTAGCAGTTTTGATGACGTAATCAATATGGCCGCCAAAGTTTTGTGGCACGCTTCTACACTTCCCTATATATCTTGGGTTTGTATTTTGATATTAACCTATATTAATAGTGATTATTAATTAGGAGAAAACATGCTTTCCAGCGGTATATCTGACATTATTATTTACGTTCATAATACCAGAAATATTTGTACCTGAATTAAAATTTTTGTTTTTTATTTTTATTTTTTCCAAACATTTTGCTAAATAACTTGGAATCCGTTACATGTAGATGAAAATGTGTTCTATACTTTATTGTTCGTCAGACAATTTCCTTTCGAACGGTATATATGACTTATATTTTATCACAAACAGTTCCTGAAAATTTGCCAAAACAATGTAGAGTTGCACTGCGAGTCGTTATGGCTACAATTTAATTTATATGGGTTCCGAAAATTAATAGAGGGGCTTTATCACTGATTAAGTAGCAGATGTAATTGTTGTAATTTTTCATGTATAGGTAAGTAAATTCTAGATTTTTGGGGGGTACTTTTTCAAATCGTAGCCCCTTCAAAATTTAAATTTTGGGGGGGGGGGACTTCAAAAAATGTAATAATAAATAAAATAGATTAAATTAAAAAGATTCCATTCAGTAATACTAAATGTGTTGTGTGAGGAACTTTACCGTGTTAAGAAGATATTGCTTTCGTCTACCTCATAGGAAGACAGAAATTACCCAATCATGTCAATGAAGAGGAAGCATGAAATGGTTGATGCTACGACTGACCCAGTGGTTGCTCCGTTTGTATGGGAACTGTGTTTGTTATGCCAGAAGCAATCAAAAGAGCGCTTGATCATTCCGAAGTATGAAGGTTACTTAACAATGGCAAAGAATCTTGCATTTTTGCTGAACATGGTGGGCTTCCAAGTGGTATAAGTAATTTGGATTAGTTGGACAATGGAAGTTGTCTTTCACATGCTGCCCATGCAGCGAAATATCACAAATCCTGCAAGAATAAATATGACAGATAGATTATCTGGCGAAAAGAAACAGAAAGGTCGTCCCCATTGCTCAGACCAAACTCCATCTACATCAAAATTAACAAGATCATCATGATTTGGATGCCATACTCGCTTTTTAACATGTGCGAAAGCTGCTGAACGTTCTGGAAGAGAAGATTACCATAATCCTGAAGAAGTTGTTTATGGTACAGTTCTGACGGAATTGGTTCAATACATGCAGGATTCGTACTCATCTAGCAGTACTTCTCCAGTGTTTAAACTTTCTCATCTTACAAATTTAGTGTCTCAGCGCATGATGGAAATGGGAATACAAACTCACAAAAAGAATATCAATAGAACACGTCTTAAGGAACAACTATTATCATGTATACCTGGTCTGAGAGCAGATAAGTCGGGATGTGAAATTATTTTCACTTTCGAAGGGGATTTGGCGATGCAATTCGCGATGCCTGGGCATTTAATGACTTTAATGATGATATGTGTCTGGGACGGGCACAATCAATCTTCTTCTACTATCATTACTTCTTTCCATGGTTCTAGTGTTACGATTATTCAGCATCCTCACAGTGAAGCAATATTGAGAATGACGATGACAGCGTTCGTATCCAGCAGTGGAACAAACAAATTGTCAATGGCCTCCCTGAATATTACACTACTCTTCCTGCCACTGGTCAAGTTACAACTGACCCACCTTTCCCAACTGTTAATCTACAGAACACTGACCTTCACCCCTAGGAAAGTTTTAAATCCTTGGCTTAACTCTGTCCTAGAGAGAATGCATAATGAAAACATACAAGGAATAGAGCATGTGCCTAGAGTATCGTTTTCGGCTTTTCATGCCCAAAATGAACCTGATGTTAGAAAAATAAGGTGCAATGCGTTATTGCTTCCACTTCTAAATGACGAAATTGCGACTCCAGCAATGGTACTTCATATGATGGATATCGTACTAATGGCTACAGCAAAATTAAATGGAAATCAAGCACCCGTGATTACATGTGACCAACCAGTATATGCTATTGGGAAGCAACTACAATGGAAATTTCCTGACAAATATGGCGAGGATCGCATAATACTCACATAGAAATGATTGTCATTAACTTACTTGGCAAGTGATTAACTGGCAGTGGATGGACTGAATTAGTAACAACCGCTGCTATTGCAAGTTCTGGTGTTGCAAAATCCTGCCTTACATCGTCGCATGTAAAAAGATCTCGGTATGCACATGAAGTTACTTAACTGCCTTGCATTGTCTACAGGTAAAAACATTCAACGAAGCATGTTGTGAAAGAATCAGTGACGAATGCATTGAACTGTGGATTTTGTCGAAAACATCTGATTGTCTTCAGTTCCAATCTTGGAACACAGTTATCAAACTGGAATCCCTTCTAGTGCAACTTGCATTGAGTATTCGTACATTTAACTTTACAATGTACGTCGATACTTTGGCTCAGTTATGTCTGAGGACATTTGCGTTGGACGCAGTCCACTATTCTTGTCGGTTGCCAGCATTCGTATGTTCTCTACAGGACCTTTCAAAAAAATCCAGATATACATGCTGAATTTCTTCATGGCAACTTTACGAGTAGCAAAACTGCTACGTTTTCTGCAATATCTGACAACCAGATTATGATAAGAATAACAAAGTTATAAAGGGTGAAGATTGAGCTTTGGCATCCTTGATAGTAAAAATGCTCTGCTTAAGTGGATGGTAGCAGCCCCTAGGATCAGTTCTTTAGTTGAGGGATTTGAAGAGAAATCTAATTTAAGGGGAGGTTGTAAGCTGTATCTCTGCCATGTTAAATTATTGATGTTCATGTTCCTTTTTCTCAAAAACCATTTGATCAATTGAAACAAAATTTGGTAGACTTTTAGATCTGTATCTTGTCTTTAAACGTTGGTTTTTTAAAAGGAATATGTTTGTAAACAAATATGTTATAACTTTTTTTGGATAATTGAATTTTTCCATTCGGTTTTATTCATTAAAAATGAAATAAATTTCTTACCATTGAAGATAAATGCATTAAAAAACCACCGTTTCTGTATTAATGTAGTTTTAGTAACTGGAACAAAAATCAGATCTCTACTCTTAATAACTCCCGAGAAAAAGGAACAAATGTGCACAAAAAACAAAACGAGAGAAAAAGTACGTTAAAGATAAAATGTACCATAATGTGCTCGAAGTGCATATTCAGGACAAAACTTGTATGTCGGATGAAACCCAATGGAAGAATGTAGCCCACACTGCTCTCTTCATATTTTCCAAGCTATCTGTATTAGTACCTACATCTGTATTAGTGCTAAAACCTTGTCCATAGTACAATTGCAGCTCCTTCTCAGTGGGCCTTCGTTGCCGTGTGAGTGGCTTCAAGACGGTTCCCACTGAATTTTTTTCTCGATTTTCTAAGGCGTGAGGCCATACGTTTCTGTACATGCTAAAATTTAATGGATACGTTTTTTTTAACTATAGAAAAGAGCAAAATACCTTATTATTCGAGAGGCTCCTTCATGCCCCGTCATCTTCCAGGCTTGCCAACCACCGATTATTTTACCTGGGCCCCCCCACCTCAGTTCCACAGGCATCCAGAGCCTCTCGAACCCCGGATACTCCGGGAACATTGCGTCATCTGGCCAGGATGCCACAATGCTAAGGTTGAGATAAGTTCTCTCCGAACTGCATTATATAGTTAGATCACTGTTGCGCACAGTACAAGCGAGGGATATATGCAAAAAAAGAAATATCTAATTTTTATGAATATATATTTGGGAAATTATTGTTTTTTGTGTAAGATAACAATTTTTTGCAACATTCAGTCGGTAGATATGAAAGCATATGCTAAGCTGACTTCCGTGAAAAACATTTTAAAAAATACAGTATATTCAGCTGTAAATTTGTACATAGCATATTGCGCCATCTACTCAGGGAAACCTAGAACTAAAAGGAAAAGGAATTGGTCCCGTCTGACAGCCGGCAACGTATGAATGGACTTTCATTATTGTGCCCGGCACTCAGCCGGTAACGTATGCCAGATTTACTACGCCATTATGGCCCTTATAGCACAAAACGACTATGTAACATGTAAATTATACTTAATTCAATTGAAATATACAATAAACCGAAAATCCACATTTTTGATCAAATGTGCTTACAACCTCCCCTTAAAAGATGATAAAAAAACGTGGGCACAAAGCATCACGAAGATAACTTATGCATTTGAGAGAAGGTTCTTAGAGCTGTCTTCGTAATAAACCTACTGCCCATCCCAGAGACATACCATCACTAAAGTCATTAAATGCCCAGGCATCGCGAATGGCATCGCCAACATCCCCTTCGAAAGTGAAAATAATTTCACATCCAGACTTATCTTTCAGACCAGGTATAAATGAGAATAGTTGTTCCTTAAGACGTGTTCTATTGGTATTCTTTTTGTGAGTTTGTATTCCCATTTCCATCATGCGCTGAGACACTAATTTTGTAAGATGAGAAAGTTTGAACACTGGAGAAGTACTGCTGGATGAGTACGAATCCTGCATGTATTGAACCAATCCCGTTAGAACTGTACCATAAACAACTTCTTCAGGATTAAGGTAATCTTCTCTTCCAGAACGTTCAGCAGCTTTCGCACATGTTAGAAAGCGAGTATGGCATTCAAATCTGTTACGATAACTTCTTCAACAGTTTTTCATCCTGCAATTGTAGAGCAAGAGTATGAATTGCAGGCCCAATTCCCAGCATGGATGCAGTCACAAGTTTGTCTCTCTACCTTCTCCTTCATCACAAAACAGGCACACCTTTTCCGCATCTGAACAAAATCATGATGATCTTGTTAATTTTGATGTAGATGGAGTTTGGTCTGAGCAATGGGGACGTCCTTTCTGTTTCTTTTCGCCAGATAATCTATCTGTCATATTTATTCTTGCAGGATTTGTGATATTTCGCTGCATGGGCAGCATGTGAAAGACAACTTCCATCGTCCAACTAATCCAAATTACTTATACCACTTGGAAGCCCACCATGTTCAGCAAAAATGCAAGATTCTTTGCCATTGTTAAGTAACCTTCATACTTCGGAATGATCAAGCGCTCTTTTGATTGCTTCTGGCATAACAAACACAGTTCCCATACAAACGGAGCAACCACTGGGTCAGTCGTAGCATCAACTAATTCATGCTTCCTCTTCATTGACATGATTGGGTAATTTCTGTCTTCCTATGACTACAATGGAAATTTCCTGACAAATATGGCGAGGATCGCATAATACTCACATAGAAATGATTGTCATTAACTTACTTGGCAAGTGATTAACTGGCAGTGGATGGACTGAATTAGTAACAACCGCTGCTATTGCAAGTTCTGGTGTTGCAAAATCCTGCCTTACATCGTCGCATGTAAAAAGATCTCGGTATGCACATGAAGTTACTTAACTGCCTTGCATTGTCTACAGGTAAAAACATTCAACGAAGCATGTTGTGAAAGAATCAGTGACGAATGCATTGAACTGTGGATTTTGTCGAAAACATCTGATTGTCTTCAGTTCCAATCTTGGAACACAGTTATCAAACTGGAATCCCTTCTAGTGCAACTTGCATTGAGTATTCGTACATTTAACTTTACAATGTACGTCGATACTTTGGCTCAGTTATGTCTGAGGACATTTGCGTTGGACGCAGTCCACTATTCTTGTCGGTTGCCAGCATTCGTATGTTCTCTACAGGACCTTTCAAAAAAATCCAGATATACATGCTGAATTTCTTCATGGCAACTTTACGAGTAGCAAAACTGCTACGTTTTCTGCAATATCTGACAACCAGATTATGATAAGAATAACAAAGTTATAAAGGGTGAAGATTGAGCTTTGGCATCCTTGATAGTAAAAATGCTCTGCTTAAGTGGATGGTAGCAGCCCCTAGGATCAGTTCTTTAGTTGAGGGATTTGAAGAGAAATCTAATTTAAGGGGAGGTTGTAAGCTGTATCTCTGCCATGTTAAATTATTGATGTTCATGTTCCTTTTTCTCAAAAACCATTTGATCAATTGAAACAAAATTTGGTAGACTTTTAGATCTGTATCTTGTCTTTAAACGTTGGTTTTTTAAAAGGAATATGTTTGTAAACAAATATGTTATAACTTTTTTTGGATAATTGAATTTTTCCATTCGGTTTTATTCATTAAAAATGAAATAAATTTCTTACCATTGAAGATAAATGCATTAAAAAACCACCGTTTCTGTATTAATGTAGTTTTAGTAACTGGAACAAAAATCAGATCTCTACTCTTAATAACTCCCGAGAAAAAGGAACAAATGTGCACAAAAAACAAAACGAGAGAAAAAGTACGTTAAAGATAAAATGTACCATAATGTGCTCGAAGTGCATATTCAGGACAAAACTTGTATGTCGGATGAAACCCAATGGAAGAATGTAGCCCACACTGCTCTCTTCATATTTTCCAAGCTATCTGTATTAGTACCTACATCTGTATTAGTGCTAAAACCTTGTCCATAGTACAATTGCAGCTCCTTCTCAGTGGGCCTTCGTTGCCGTGTGAGTGGCTTCAAGACGGTTCCCACTGAATTTTTTTCTCGATTTTCTAAGGCGTGAGGCCATACGTTTCTGTACATGCTAAAATTTAATGGATACGTTTTTTTTAACTATAGAAAAGAGCAAAATACCTTATTATTCGAGAGGCTCCTTCATGCCCCGTCATCTTCCAGGCTTGCCAACCACCGATTATTTTACCTGGGCCCCCCCACCTCAGTTCCACAGGCATCCAGAGCCTCTCGAACCCCGGATACTCCGGGAACATTGCGTCATCTGGCCAGGATGCCACAATGCTAAGGTTGAGATAAGTTCTCTCCGAACTGCATTATATAGTTAGATCACTGTTGCGCACAGTACAAGCGAGGGATATATGCAAAAAAAGAAATATCTAATTTTTATGAATATATATTTGGGAAATTATTGTTTTTTGTGTAAGATAACAATTTTTTGCAACATTCAGTCGGTAGATATGAAAGCATATGCTAAGCTGACTTCCGTGAAAAACATTTTAAAAAATACAGTATATTCAGCTGTAAATTTGTACATAGCATATTGCGCCATCTACTCAGGGAAACCTAGAACTAAAAGGAAAAGGAATTGGTCCCGTCTGACAGCCGGCAACGTATGAATGGACTTTCATTATTGTGCCCGGCACTCAGCCGGTAACGTATGCCAGATTTACTACGCCATTATGGCCCTTATAGCACAAAACGACTATGTAACATGTAAATTATACTTAATTCAATTGAAATATACAATAAACCGAAAATCCACATTTTTGATCAAATGTGCTTACAACCTCCCCTTAAAAGATGATAAAAAAACGTGGGCACAAAGCATCACGAAGATAACTTATGCATTTGAGAGAAGGTTCTTAGAGCTGTCTTCGTAATAAACCTACTGCCCATCCCAGAGACATACCATCACTAAAGTCATTAAATGCCCAGGCATCGCGAATGGCATCGCCAACATCCCCTTCGAAAGTGAAAATAATTTCACATCCAGACTTATCTTTCAGACCAGGTATAAATGAGAATAGTTGTTCCTTAAGACGTGTTCTATTGGTATTCTTTTTGTGAGTTTGTATTCCCATTTCCATCATGCGCTGAGACACTAATTTTGTAAGATGAGAAAGTTTGAACACTGGAGAAGTACTGCTGGATGAGTACGAATCCTGCATGTATTGAACCAATCCCGTTAGAACTGTACCATAAACAACTTCTTCAGGATTAAGGTAATCTTCTCTTCCAGAACGTTCAGCAGCTTTCGCACATGTTAGAAAGCGAGTATGGCATTCAAATCTGTTACGATAACTTCTTCAACAGTTTTTCATCCTGCAATTGTAGAGCAAGAGTATGAATTGCAGGCCCAATTCCCAGCATGGATGCAGTCACAAGTTTGTCTCTCTACCTTCTCCTTCATCACAAAACAGGCACACCTTTTCCGCATCTGAACAAAATCATGATGATCTTGTTAATTTTGATGTAGATGGAGTTTGGTCTGAGCAATGGGGACGTCCTTTCTGTTTCTTTTCGCCAGATAATC
Organism: Ectobius pallidus; assembly: GCA_964059195.1. NCBI lineage: Eukaryota > Metazoa > Arthropoda > Insecta > Blattodea > Ectobiidae > Ectobius > Ectobius pallidus. The sequence goes on from CAXKWD010000001.1 coordinate 216,480,298, forward strand.
TATCTGTCATATTTATTCTTGCAGGATTTGTGATATTTCGCTGCATGGGCAGCATGTGAAAGACAACTTCCATCGTCCAACTAATCCAAATTACTTATACCACTTGGAAGCCCACCATGTTCAGCAAAAATGCAAGATTCTTTGCCATTGTTAAGTAACCTTCATACTTCGGAATGATCAAGCGCTCTTTTGATTGCTTCTGGCATAACAAACACAGTTCCCATACAAACGGAGCAACCACTGGGTCAGTCGTAGCATCAACTAATTCATGCTTCCTCTTCATTGACATGATTGGGTAATTTCTGTCTTCCTATGAGGTAGACGAAAGCAATATCTTCTTAACACGGTGAAGTTCCTCACACACACATTTAGTATTACTGAATGGATTCTTTTTAATTTAATCTATTTTATTTATTATTACATTTTTGAAGTTCCCCCCCCCCAAAAATTTAAATTTTGAAGGGGCTACGATTTGAAAAAGTACCCCCCAAAAATCTAGAATTTACTTACCTATACATAAAAAATTACAACAATTACATCTGCTACTTAATCAGTGATAAAGCCCCTCTATTACTTTTCGGAACCCATATAAATTAAATTGTTGCCATAACGACTCGCAGTGCAACTCTACATTGTTTCGGCAAATTTTCAGGAACTGTTTGTGATAAAATATAAGTCATATATACCGTTCGAAAGGAAATTGTCTGACGAACAATAAAGTATAGAACACATTTTCATCTACATGTAACGGATTCCAAGTTATTTAGCAAAATGTTTCGAAAAAATAAAAATAAAAAACAAAAATTTTAATTCAGGTACAAATATTTCTGGTATTATGAACGCAAACAATAATGTCAGATATACCGCTGGAAAGCACGTTTTCTCCTGATTAATAATCACTAATAATATAGGTTATTATCAAAATACAAACCCAAGTTATATAGGGAAATGTAGAAGCGTGTCATACAACTTTGGCGGCCATATTGATTACGTCATCAAAACCGCTAGAGGGCCAGGAAAATTTGTGTCCCGGGCTTTTTAGACTAGTCTACCCATGTACTATCTGAATCCAAAGTGGCGCATTGGTTGCCGGATGTGAAATGTTTTTCAGCTTGTTCACCCCACTACGTATCGGGTCGTACAAATGGATGTAAACACATCAAATGGATATCACATACATGCACCTCCTGTAAACTTCAATGAGTGATGATGGATCCATTTACTGTAAAAAACAAAAAAATAATCGAAAAAGTACAAAATGAATTCCTCACGTTTTTAATGTTTAAGGTTTGTGGCTATTATCCATTGTATATAAATTATGATAAACTCCTGGAAAATTTTGAATTCTAAGCTTTATCACATAGAAGACCATGTCAGTCATTAAATGTTTTGTATAAAATAATTAATTCCAATATTGATGATACAAACCTTATAGAAAGAATTTATATATACGTACCCAGCAAAAATAGTAGATTAAGAAAACTATTCTTTACTCCTAGAGTAAACACAGACTTGCACAAAAATTCACCAATAAACAGAACTTTGAATGGGTACAATCAAATCCACCCACTTAATATTGATATACTGTATTTGGAATGAATCTTAAACAATTTAATTCTGCTGCAAACCAACTGTTAAAACTTGTCCAAAATGGTAATTCATAGGAATCTGTAAGTGAATAGTAATACCATATATGATATTGTCAACTAACATATTTTAAGTATTTATATGATTTGTTTTACTCTTATTTCATTCTTATTTTTCTCTACATTTTTCACGCTTGCTTTCTTCTTAACTCTCTTATTCTCTTTACTCTCTCCTATTCTCTTTACTTCTTACCTTCCATTGGTCAGTATCCTAACTTTCTTACTTTTTATTATACCTATTTCATATTTGTGTTATTGTAAGTACATGATGTATTGCTAGTATAGTCATGAACGTTGTAATTGGGTGTATACCTGTAATGTTCATTCTTGATTAAATAAATAAATAAATAATTCAAAATGTAATAATATGATACATTTTGCCATGTGAGATCTCTCTCTCTATATATAAAAGGCTTTGTCCTGAATGACAGGAATCAACGTAGAGCCTAAACTATAACAGGTAGAGACTTGGAATTTTGACAGTACCTTCGTTTCATAATGTAGGTGCTCACTAAGAAAGGATTTTGAAAAATTCTGATTCTAAATGCCAAAAATTAAATGTTTTTGAAAATACTTAATCCCTTTTTGCATAGAATTATCGAAACAAATTCACAGAACATATTGTTGTTGGATTAAATTAAATGGATGTTTGACAAATTAGAGAAGGTATCATTATAATTCATATTATCTATATTAATAAAAGGAATTGTCCTCGATGTCCAGCGAAATCTACTGAACGCAGAGCTCTGAAATTTTAAACATAGGTGGGCTGAAGGGTCGGAAAATGCACCTCGAAGCCGGAATTTTAATTTTAATTTTCGTTCGTGAGTTATGAGTGAAAAACGGGCAAAAAACGTGCATTTTTTGCGTTTTCAAAACATAAGTTTTCAGTTATACATTTCAATGTCAAATCAATTACAGTTGGCTTTGGCTATTTTTGTCATATCTTGAAAATAAAACTTTCGCGATCGCTTGAATGTTGTAAGCCCTAAATATGGTCAAACGTTGTTTTATTTGGACGAATCTCACTATACAGAGGTTTTCTGGGCCAAGAAACTCGAATCTGAGGTCGCTTTTACCAGACGATGCTATCTAATCGTGGTATGTAGTCCACGTGATTTAGGTGTTATTAAATATAATGATTTTACTATTATGCTCTTAATTTTTAATTTTTGAAATAATTATCGCGGGCGAAGCCGCGGGCACATGCTAGTACAATATAATAGTCGTCACCGGAGTCTGAATCTCAGATTTCATGCTGGGAACAATATTATTATTATTATTAATAGTTAGAAGCACGCTAGGTAGAAATGGATTTCCTCGCTGTTGGATACGAATTGTATGTTCTACATTCTAACCAAACTTACTGAGTTTACAATTACTGCAAAATTAAAACTCTGTTTGAACTATTTTCATTTTCCAATTAGCTACTGTATTTGAACTTCAAGAGATACTTTTTTTTTCTGCCTGTAAATACATGGGACTACTCGGATCCAAAATACATTTAAATACTTTAAATAATGGAATTGAATCAACTAACTCAAAATGTATGTTCATAGTTCAAAGTTGGTACAATATTTGCTCAAAACATTCATAAAAAATTATTTACGAAACAAAATTATACCAAGCGAGGTAGCCGAGATGGTAATGTCTTGGACTCTTATTCGGGAGATCCCAGGTTCAAATGCCGTAACCGGCCAATTTAACATGTTTTTTTCATAGTTTCTCCAGTCATAAAGGCAAATGTCGAGTAGGATATTTACTTACCATGAATTATCCTATATCGTAACAGTTTTAATTAATATCAGTTAAAACTTAATGGCATAAAATATACCCACAATAAAATAGTTCCAAAAACACAGTTGTATAAACACGGATCCTGAACTCCTGACACATGACTTTGCAGCTGGAAGGAGGACAAATATTTCGGCCCGGAGACCGGCCCTGCCGTGGGACAGAGCCTGGGGGGGGGGAGGGGAGGCCCACGGCCCGACCGAGGGACACTAGGCCGGATGATACCGCGTAGTTCCAGCTGCCCACTAGTGCAGATATTCTGATCATGACTCCTAGATTATAAAAATGTTGATTTTTATTGTGTTTTTTGGTCATTTTCCCCAAATTTTTATTTTTAGCTCATTAAAAAAAAAAGTCATTATTTGGTCATTTCTTAGTCATTTTATGGTCTCTTTACCAATTTCATATTTTTAGGCAATTTTTAAACATTTAAAGTCAATATTTTCTCAATTTTCTCACTGAATAACAAAACTCTTAAACAAAATAAATCTTGTAATTTTAATTTGGATATAGAAAGATGGTGTTTGCTGTTTGCATTTAACCGTAGGTAATTGACTAATTGCAAGCCTTTCTGAGTTAACAACATAAATGTAGAATAGACTCAAATCTGATGAATTAACTAGTATTTACATAAAAATGTTTGAGTCATGTTTGTTAGTTTCTGGTCTTTTATATATATATATATATATATATATATATATATATATATATATATATATATAAAATATATATAAAATATATATATATATATATATATATATATATATTATTTTCGTAGCTCGTATTTTAAGTATTTTTAGATAATCAAAATCCGGGCCCTGGTAATCACGAAACTATGCAGGCGATCTACAAGAAGAAACGGGGTTCTTTCATCTCGCAAAATGACAGCATTACCTAGGAAAATTGAGTTACTATTGTGGTATTGTGTTTACTATGGTTCGGATGTTTATGACCTAAAAAGGTGGAAAATATGACTGCAAATATGACCCTAAAAATCACTAAATATGACCAAAAAATTTTAAATATAACCTCATAAAGGAATGTATTTTCTAAAAATAAATGTTCCAATTTAAAACGTTTAATGGCTCTAAATTATTACATCATATTAATTCAATCAGATAATAACTTTTCAACAATTTTACATAGCCTGTGATTTACAGTTTTACTTGTAAAGAACTTCTAATCTGTTAATGTTTCCAGAAACCTCTGAAAACTTGAACTGAAAATATTTCAAAAGGCATGTCTATCGGAAGTTGTTAACAACAAGGAGGAAGAGGTAATTGTGCTATTACTTGTTATTGTCCCTTCACATTTCAGTTACAGTAAAACCAAAATATTCGTAACACTTTTTCGAAAAAAAAAGTCAACAATTTAGTGCACATACTGCATAATTGTGCTCTTTTACCGAATTTATAATTGAAATACGACGTTAAATTACATATATGCCGAAATATGACCAAGACCATGAAAATGACCAAAATATGACTTTATATGCAAAATAAAAACGGTCCAATTAGGATAACAAATGTGCAGAACATGTTTAATTTGTGTTTGCGGCGAGAATGGAGGTCAAAATAAAAATATGACATGTCATAAACATCGGAACCCTAGTGATTTCTTTAGGTGGTACTAGAACTGCTGCTCCTTCATTACCACAAATTCGTGACAACTTTTTAGAAAATTTGCGTTTAGGCCTGTACGTATACATTCATCTTCAATTAACCCTGCCTAATTCGATTCTGATGCTGCTCTAATCTAGCCTATTTCCTGTTTATTTCGTCAACCTAAAAACCTCATTAATACGAATCTTAACACTTATGCTATGTGTGAGAAAATTTGTGCAATATATTTTGCACCATTTGGAACTAGCCTACGAATTATGTAAATCCCTTTGGAGCACTAACGAACACGGCAATAAATAGGGAATGAAAATAAATTGAATGGATGACAGTGAATAATATTATGTCAAAAAGGGAAAGGGAAGGGAAACTTATAAAAGAACAAAGAAATGGGAACAAAAGGGAGCAAAATTAATAAAAACCCTAATATACAGAGTCGTGAAACCTGAATCATGAGTAATTTTGAAAAATCTGCATCTAGCCTTTAATACGCGAATTGCCAGCTCCAGAACATAAAGAGGGGAGAGAAATGAAGAATGAAGAGTAAAGGGGAAATGTAATAAAGAACATTCATAACACAAAGGAAGGGATTGGAACCGATGTTTTAAACATCTCTGTGAAGGGTAGACTTATCAATTAAATTTCAATATCAGAGGCGGCATGGAGTCGGTTCTCTGCAAGTTTTCTTTCCTGAATATGCTCACGTAGGCCTATCATTGAAATTATGTTATATATTATTTTATATACATTGTACCCTACTCATACAATTATAATTTTCGTTTGTAGTATACTGTCCATTGATATATACGTATATTTATATTAATCTTTTATACTCCTAAACACGAGCTTTGCTCATCTAGGGGCATAACTTACATTTATTTATGCTAAATTAGAAATAGTATTTTCGTTGGTTTTTTTTTTACCTGTACTAATGTTGAAATAGTAAATAACGAAATGTAATAATGTATGTAACAATAAGCTTCAAACTTAAATATCCTTTTGGGCAGGCCTACAGGCTGAGGTAGATTTCGAAGTGCTTTTGGTTTAATTTATTGTCGCTGCGCAGCACTCTTCTTCTTTGGCCTCGGCATGACAAATCCGCAATAATAACTGCAAAAACAGGAAAGAGCAAATCTCGCCTTATATGAGAGCTATCAAAAAACTAGTTGTTGATTTGTAGAGTACTCATCAAGAGCTTTTCAGCGATACCCCAAGATACGTTATTTCAAAAATTTCGAATTTCCATCCCCCCCACCCCGACTCGTACCCCCAAAACCCTCGAATCGTTGGTGTCACTGTGAACTCCATAGGGAGTACTCTAATTTATTCAAACAAAGTTTCCCTCTATCCTTCATATGGGCTGAGATATAAATTTTTCAAAATTTCAACCCCCTCCCCCGACCCCCCCTTTGGGCCAATTTTGCACATTAACAAACTTGTCCGAACTATTGGGCCTAGAAATAACATAATAAAATTTGGTTCAAATATCTTCAAAATGACGGCCGCTAGCGTGTAAAGATATATATATATATATTCGGTTCCCATATTATATATATAAAATTTTGAATGGGCGGTAGTTTCGTACTTACGGAAGCATGAAACGTAAAGATATGAAAGAATTCTTCGAAAATCATGACATGATATCGATTGCAATAGGTAGATTTTTATTCGAAAACTACCTAAAAATGATCAGATGGTTAATTAAATTATCCCCTTCGCAAGCTGATGGGATAAATTGTCAATTATGTAGGAAGGGATATGAATTGGACAGCTTTTAGCATCTCAAACCTCTCTATTGTAATAGTTTGTACATCCATGCTTTATTGTGACGGCTCTGGGTTGATGAAAGCTTTTCTATGGCTGTGTAAATACTCACTGCATTCAAACTATAGCTGATGCATGTCCCCTTTGATAAAAAATACTTTCATCTCTTTAATTAAAGAGCGCAAAGAAACTTATTCTAGGCTTTGTATTCCCGGGACACTGGCGATCATATGAACAAAGACTTGCTACTCTTCTGTAGGCTACAGCTAAAATATAATATCGAACTGAGCTTATAAACTCACAAGCAGGTGCCCGCGGCTTCGCCCGCGATTACTTAATCAACTACTAGAGGTTTGATGTAAATAATTCATTTAAGAAAAAAATAAAATCAGGTAAACTGATGTAACAAAGTGCCAGTATGTTTTTGTTTAATCAGTTATGACTGCAATTATGATATGCAGAGTATGTTTTTTTTTTTTTTTAAATTGATTTCCAAGTTAAGCTCCAGATTTATTCATTAAGCAGGGCTTAGGGAAGAAGAAAGGTCTACCATCTCGGCCACCTGGGTCATTTTAACGGTCTAGTTGGATAAGCGCATGTAAATCAATATGTTTTTTGTCATAGCTACCTGTATTTTAATTTCCAAGGCCTTATAAGATCACAGTAAAACAATAGGCTATGTTGTCAAGATAACTGATTTTCATTTTTTTAAATAAATTCTTTCGAATACGTATATTACCATCAAATAGGCACTAAATTGAGCATTACTCCGAAACAGGTCAACCGATTTTATCCATTATGAATAGACGTCTTCCCATGGACATTATAAATGTGTATACCAAGTTTCATAAAAATCCGGTAAAGCGTATTTGAGTTACCGCGTCTTTAAAATATACACTAAATTGGGTTTCACTCCGGTACCGGTCTACCGATTTGGTCCAATATCAGTAGACGTCTTTCCCCGTACATTATTAATGGGTATACAAAATTTCAGGAAAATCCAATAACGCATATTTGAGTTATCGCGACTTCTTATATATTAACATAAAAACACTAAATTGGGCATTATTCCGGTACTGGCCAACCGATTTGGTCCAATATCAATAAACGTCTTCCCATGGACATTATAAATGCGTATACGAAGTTTCATAACTATCCGATAAAGCGTATTTGAGTTATTGCGCCTTTAAAGTAGACACTAAATTGGGTTTTACTCCGGTTCCGGTCAACAGATTAGGTTCAAATTCAATAGAGCAATTCTCATGGACGTCATAAATGGGTATACCAAGTTTCATGGAAATCCGATACAGCGTATTTGAGTGATGGCGCCTTTCTATTAGAAAGGCGGCCATAATCTATTAAAATAGGCACTAAATTGGGCATTACTCCGGTACCGGTGAACCGATTTGGTTCAATATCAATAGGGTTCTTCCCATGGACATTATAAATGTGTTTTCCAAGTTTCATGAAAATCCGAAAAAGCGTATTTGAGTTATGGTGCGTACAGACACACGGACAGACGGACAGACGGACAGACAGACGGACAGACATTTTTTCGGCCACCACACAATCTCATAAAGTACCATACTGGCACTTAATAATCATAACAATATATTAAAAAACCATATTTTTCATATAAATTGCATGAACGACACAACTTAATTTTATTCTTGATTATGTTGTTTTTCTGTGACAAATATAAATAACTAAAAGGTTAGAATAAATCTTCTGCTTCCGTCTGGGCATAACGATTCGAAATGAAACGATTAAAACGTACTATCACAGGTAGGCCTAGGCCTAATATTATATTATAGGAGAAAAATTCCTCTGTCACTGGGATTTGAACCCAGGACCTTTGGCTATCCGTGACAATGCTCTACCAACTGAGCTAAGCCAGAGTTCACTTCACAGCGCCAGATGGAACCTCTCTTCCTATGACTGAATGCATGTGTATATATCTATCTTGAATGTTACTGTACAATAACAGTGGAAGCCCGGTCACAAAAATCACTAATAAAGTGTGCCTCACAGTACTGCATATGACATAACTTGTCTGTCTGAGAGGTAGACCATAAGGGCAATCAGTCACAGGAGAGAGGTTCCATCTGGCGCTGTGAAGTGAACTCTGGCTTAGCTCAGTTGGAAGAGCATTGGCACGGATAGCCAAAGGTCCTGGGTTCATATCCCAGTGTCAGAGGAATTTTTCTTCTATAATATTCTCATGTAATGTCCAACAGAGACAATAATCTGTGGTTCGTGAATGCATATGCATACATTTAACGTACCATAGACCCATGAACTGTACCCAAATCATGCATAATCAATTAAAACAATTGATAATAATAAAAAAACTAAAATCGCGGTTTTGATGTACATTTTACGATTACAGTGCGATCCCCGGGGGGAAAAACGACCTCAGATTCGAGTTTCCTAGCCCAAAAAACCCCGCATAGTGAGCTTCGTCCAAGTCATTCAATGCTCTTTTTTTTCGGTTGCTATGGCAATTAATCTCACTTCCCCGTTGTAGGGACGAGATCGCGGCCCACGCCGGTCGGGCCTTACAGGACCGCAACCTGTCGGAAGAGGGAGTTCTATGGATTACATAATACTTTTTTGACGTGACAAGGACATGGCGGGCCTCCCCGGATGAGTGATCAGCTCAATGCCGGGGCCACCTCCGAGACAACACGAACACATAATGACGAGATCACACCGTCACATACTCATACACATACACATAGTTCAGGCAACGAAGGAAAAATAGAAAAAATAAATAGTGTAGTTTTAAAATTTGGCAGAGCTGTCAGAGGGAGTGTACTCAACCGTACTAAAAGTCTCCGAGGGTGGTCGGGTGTGCGGGGGGCAGGGGGGACCCGTAGAATGTACCTCTTATAGGATTTTCTCTTATATCTAAACAACGGTGCATCGTAGAGGAAAAGTTATTATATACAAAATTCAAGCTGATAAAATTTCCTACAAGTTTGATCTCAGACATATTTTTATATTCTCAATAGCTTTCGAGATATCCGCCAGCGAAAATAGCATATTTTCGAAAAAGCTCTTTCGCCTCACGCTTTTTGACATACTTCCCTTCAAGCGCTTCAGCCCTTAGGTATAAAGGCGCCGACGAGATGAAGGTGACCACAGGGGCCTAAAGTTACCAAATGTTCCTCTCACAGGTGAGGAAAACCCCCGAAAAAAAACTCACAGATCAAGAATGGAACCCGGACCCGCTGCGTGAGGACACACGTGTTTCACACAGTTTTTCTGTTGTAGAAACGAGTTGACAGAGACCCTCACGTTGGGAAACTGCACAAGACGTGGTGACAGTGCAAATGTGGACATACAGACCGCGGCCGTCACATGCTGGCTCTCTGTTGACATCGGATTCGCTTTCATCCAGTAACAATACCACTGTTCTCTAACAGGGAAACACCCTTAATCCGGATACATGTCGGATAATGCGAACTGAAATAAACTAAAAGCTAGTGGCTTATGGAGCTGAATTGCAATGTTATACCTACGATCAATTGAAATGATGTTCGAGCATCATTATCTACTACAGTTCAAAAGTAGAGCTACAAGTTTATTTTACAAAAAGCACAATTTGCAAAATTTATTTTTGCACTCCTTAACTAATTAGTGGTACTTGCGAATGTTGTTGCCGTGGATCGTAAGTTGACATTCCCACACAATCTTGTTGCTATGGGCTTTGCGATGCGGTTAAATTACTTACGGTGCTTGCGCCACGTCATAATTCATTACGATACACTTCATAATACAAGCCTTTATGGACAAGGCCCCCAGGACAAATATTCGGTTCCCATAAGAACAAACACATGCGAATCACTTTCTGAAATAAAAATCTATCTTCAAGAATGTATATACATAATATTTTCAGGTAATATCACAATTACAGTATTATAATTAAATTGATATAAATAATCATCGTGCAAAAAATAGCATGCAATACACGTGCCGTAAGCTCATTACGGATCTGGGAAAATTGAAAACACGAGGCGCTCGCGCCTCGTGTTTTCAAGCTATTTCCTCGATCCGTAATCATGCCTTACGGCCCTTGTATCGCAATATACTATTTTTGCACGACTTAACTAATTAGTGGTACTTACGAATATTGTTGCCGTGGATCGTAAGTTGACATTCTCGCACGCAATCTTGTTGCTATGGAAACAAAACAAATTTCCGTGCGGTAAGAATTTACTTACGGCACTCATCACAATACAAGCCTTTATGGACAAGGCCCCCAGGACAAATATTCGGTTCCCATAACAACAAACACATGCGAATCACTTTCTGAAATGTAACATCCATCTTCAGTAGTGTATATACATAATATTTTCAGCTGATATCTCAATTAATATAAATAAATTGATACAAATAATCATCGTGGAAAAAATAACATGCAATACTCGTTCCGGAAAATTGACAAAAACTCGGCGCAAGCGTCTCGTTTTTTCAAACTCTTTCCTCGATCCGTATGCACCGCTTACGGAACTTGTACCGCAATATAGGCTACTATAATTTGACGGTGTTTGCTGATTGCATTTAACCGTATGTACCAATTAACTAATTACAAGTCTATAATTTGATCAAACACATAAATGTAGAATAGACACAAATCTGATGAATAAACTAGTATTTTCATACAAATTTTTTTAGTCGAAAACTGGAATAAACGATTACATTACATCCTTAATTCAAGTTTTTTTTTTTAAAAATACAGCTCCTGGATTTGTATCGTGAAGGAAAAAATGGTAAAAATTTTCAGCACCTTCTGTAAGAGAATATTATAGGAGAAAAAATTTTCCGATACTGGGACTCGATCCAGGACCTTTGGCTATTTGCGCCAATGCTCTACCAACTGAGCTAAGCCGGAGTTCAACTCACAGCGCCAGATGGAACCTCCCTCCTCCAGTGAGATAGACCATTCAGGGCATTCAGTCATAGGAGGAAGGTTCCATCTGACGCTGTGAGTTGAACTCCGGGTTAGCTCAGTTGGTAGAGCATTGGCGCGAATAACCGAAGGTCCTGGGTTCGAGTCCCATTGTCGGAGGAATTTTCCTCCTATAATATTCTCATGTCTTCTTTCAAAAACTGAAATCAAAGCATATCTGCTTGATCACTGCTTCTATTCCATTAAAGATTATATACAGTCCCGTGTTTGAATGTAATAGACCTAACCATTATATTGTGTTGTATTGTTCATATTTATATTTATATTTATATTTAACTTTTGTTTAGTTTTAAGTTTAGCATTAAGGAAACCATCACGAATCACATGTTTACGAGCATTGCTCAATTGTAGACGTATGTGATAATAAAGTATTTATTTATTATTTATCATGTAATGTCCAACAGAGACAATAATCTGTGGTTCATGAATACTTATATATATATATATCCACCTTCTGTAAATAATGTGACTTTTATGTTACCATTAATTGTTATTTCATAAATAATTGTAGCAGAATTTGAATTTGAATTGAATTTCGTTTCTAAGCAGAATTTCGACTGCACTATTACTGCGGAGCGATTTCTTGATGGCACTGTATTTGTTGCTCACGCTTTTTGTAAAGTTGCGTGGTCTGGCCACGTGACACCTCAATACGCTAGAGTCCAGCGTTGAACCCGAGGACTTCTAAAAGGTCTAAACAATTTTACAGGGCCCTAATTTTACATTCCATTTTTAAAAGAAGGCTTATATTATTAATATTTGGGGTATTAATTATAGGTCATTATAACGAAATAGAGCTAAATACATTTATTTGTTCAATTCGACGGAAACACAGTTATTGAATTGGAAGTAAACTATTGATAGTAAAATTATATTTTGAACAGACTTTAATATTTATTACCAATTTGATAATGTAATTAGGAATTATAACACAGGTTTACCGGTATCAGACACCTGGCCACCTCCAACAATAAAACTCAAGAGAGCCCCTCTAATAACAAATTCCGAAAAAGTCTTATTTTTCAGGGTTTTGAATGAAAGAGGGAACCATAGACGTCAGTGCATCAGGGGTTCAAACTGTGGTTCGTAACTGCAAAAATAAGGAAACATGCAATAGAACCTGTATTTTCGAAGATTTTTAAAACTTTGACATAGGCTATAGTGTCCATTTTATGTGAAAAATTTTTACTTCTTTACTTGCTTTATGATATTTTTTAATTATGTCAGCGGACCATATACACCATCTTCGCGGACCACCACCAGTGGTCCGCGGACCATAGGTTGAGAAACGCTGCGGCTAGACTGAAGCTAAGAAGTTATGATTCCTTGTGAAATTACACTTGTTCTTCCACGTGGCGGAAGTGAGGAAGAGAATTAATTAGTCAGCAAAAGAATTAATCCGAATGTAGTTATTGCTTCCGGCCGCTGCCTTCGCACGGAAGCTCTACAACTGCACACCAAGAACTTCTTGAAAGTAAGGGAGGTCGCAAGTCACCCTTACTAAGAGACGCGTCCATAAAGTAAGTTTTCCTGGGTCCGTTTACAAAAACAAAACACAATTTCAATGAAATAGTTATTGCAACTGACACAGCCAGTGTTCAGCTATTTTACTACATATTCGCCACCGGAATTGACACATTTGTCATACCGTGGGACCAACTTTTGAAAACTTGTGTCGTAGAAGTCTTCCGCCTGGGATTTGAACCACTGTGTGACAACCATCTTCGCCTCTCTGTCATTCTTTGTCATTTCGTGAGGAGTAGGAAAAGATGGAAATCACTGGGAGCGAAGTCCGGGCTGTAGGGTGGATGTTTAAACACTTCCCAGCCGAACTTCTGCAGGCGACTTGCTAGGAGGTGCTTAAACATCCACTCTACAGCCCGGACCTCGCTCCCACCTACACCTCAAGAAATGATCGGGAATGACCGAGAATGACAGACAGGAGGATATGTAATTGTAATTGTAATTTATTCTTGTTTCAACCCATTTACATCCTTGGCATTACACTGTAGGTTTATTGCCAAGTGAGGTACTCAGTACAGATAATTTTTCCTATAAAACATTGCAAGCTTGGTGTTTAATATAATATGCCTATTGTTTCTCAAATTCTATAACATGACACTGCTCCGTTCACGCATGCTGACTTTGCTGTTCTGACAGGAGATGTTTGTCACACAATGGTTCAATGGTTCAAATACCTGCCGGCAGACTTCTATGACACAGGTATTCAAAACTTGGTTCTACGGTGTGACAAATGTTTCAATTCCGGTGGCGAATATGTTGGAAAATAACTGAACACTTTCTGTATCTGTTAGAATATATATCTCCAATAAAATGTGTTTTGTTTCCGGTAATGGCTTGTGGGAAAGTTACTTTATGGACGCGCCTCGTATATTAAAGAAATGCATATAGGCCTAGATCGCACGCTGCCATGATGAACCAACATCCGAATTCATGATGCTCTTGAATTTATCGATAAAATCCAGACCTCTCATTATATTACCTATGTCTATTAAGCTAATGGACCGCCTGTGTGTTCTCGTGGTTTGAGTCGCTGGCTACGGACCCTCAGGTCCGGGTTCGATCCCCGGTCCCTCCTCGGATTTTACAGAATTAGGAAGGCTGATTCCGGGTGAACTCAGAAAATATGTACAGAATATATTATACTACATAATTATATGTGTGGTGAAGAATTACGATTCTCGTATAGTAATAAATATAATATTAATTAATAAAATCAGTTAAACTGATGTAAGAAAATGCCAAAATGCTTCTGTTTAATCAGTGATAAATGCAATTATGATATGCAGAAAATAAGTTATTTTTGTAATCGATTTCCCAGTTAAGCTACAGTTCGATTCATTAAGCAGGGTTTATGGAAGAACAAAAGCTCTAGTTTGATAAACATATGTGAAGGAATATGTGGGTAGTGTTATTTGTGAAAGCTACTTCCAAAGTCGTATATGAAGACTCTAAAACAATATGTTGTCATGTTAACTGATTTGCATTTGATAAATTCTAATATATTACGACTAGCTTAAAAGACCCGGCGTCGCCCGGGTTTTGTATTTTGTAATTGGAAATTAACTTATGAAGGATTTTCAATTTTAAATTCTAGGTCCTTATATAGGCATTTATAATTTGAAATAGGAAGAACGACTTATTACACTCCAACTATTCCCTCAGAAAACGCTTGATATAGTTTTTTTATGGCTCATAGAGGATCTAGAATTTTGCATCCCATCGCTTGTACAGTGCACAGCAAGCCTGGTAGAGGTTTAAATAAGAAGAAACAGAAATTCCTGTAACATAAAATTGTAATATCGAGGCGGGAAATTTCCCACTCTTATGTTACCATAAAGCCGTTTTGGGGATGAAATTAAACAGAAAGCATTATCACTTTCATACTTTTCTCTCCAAAAACCTGCGATATAATATAATAATATACACATTACCATACCTCGTTTTGTTTTCTCTATGTCCAGGGTAGAGAAAGTTATGTGATTCCATTATTTTAGTGGATTTCATTCTGTAATATTTATTTATAACATGAATTATTTTGATAACTTCTCTTATTTGTCAAAAGTTCATTTCATTTGTTTTTCCCAAGCCCATCTGATACCATTTGGCAACAATATATTCTGTGATTTGGAATTGATAATTCTATGTAAAAAGGGATCGAGTATTTTCAAAAACATTAAATTTTTGGCATTTAGAATCAGAATTTTTCAAAATCCTTTCTTAGTGAGCACCTACATTATGAAACGAAGGTACTGTCAAAATTCCAAGTCTCTACCTGTTATAGTTTAGGCTGTACGTTGATTCCTGTCATTCAGTCAGTCATTCAGTCAGTCAGGACAAAGCCTTTTATATATATAGAGATAGAATATGCACTAAATTGGACATTACTAAGATACCGGTCAACTGATTGTATCCAAATTCAATAGGTTTCTTCCCATGGATGTTATAAATGCGTATATGAAAATCCGATGAAAATTCAGGGATGTTGAATTTATTTTGAACAGAACAAATTAATCATTGACGGAATGTGAAGGGAGAAAATCGCAATACCCATGTTTAGGGTAGAGTATGTAATGAGTAGGGGGGGATTTGTATGACATGTCATATTTTTTCCCCTTTGCATTATTTCAGGTTTCCGACTAATTTAAACCCGATTCGAAGCATCCTGGTGAAAATGGAACGGCTTTTATTGTGCATATAACTGCATATTTAGGAAATGTTCAAGTATTGTAGCATATTTAGTATGAATATACATATTTAGGTCATATTTTTGGCATATTTGTGTGCATATTAAAGAAATTTTGAAGTTTCATATAATATTTTGTAAATTTTGCATTATAATGATACTTTTTGAGAATTTACAGATATTTTAATAAAATGTATTGTAATGAAAGTTAAAAAAATATACACAATGTGTAAGTGGTAAAGTCATATTTTAAATTCTATTGGTCATATTTTAATGTTTTTAGGTCATAAATGCATGCATATATCCTATTTTTTAGGTCATAGAAATCCACCCCTAGTAATGAGACTGTTCAGTGTTCACGTCAGAATTGCTAAGTTGATGCCCATGGAAGTATAACATTCCACCAGAATCATTCAATAGCCACCCACTTAATTATTCCACGCAAATACAGGTATTCTCTGACAAGCCTGTCGTTTTTGTTGATTAATAAACTGGCTAGTCTCTCCTCTTCACAGACATGATTACATATTGCATATAAAACAGCTACAGAACGGCGATGAAAAAAGAATACTTTTTATACAACAAGCTATTGATATATACATTACAACTGTGGCTGGGGCTTGCAGTGTATAAACTAGCCCCCCCCCCAACCCACCTCCCGGGGGGGGGGGTGAGTTGAACACTTTTGTTATGACGGCGTCCATTTTCATCACGCACGGCCCATTAAAAACGTTAACCGCTCAGAGACACAAAAAGTTTATATTCGAGAGTTTCGCTTCATTTAATTTGCGGCTGTCGGAGCTGCGATAGCAGACTGTCTGTGTTTTCCGTGTCTGAATGACATCTGCTCGAACTCTTTTGTCTGTTTAGCTACGTCACGAGCTGGCGAATTATTCGTCGTGTATGAAAATGTGTGCTCGTATTTCTCTGTTCTTGCATCGTAATAGTCTTTCATTAAAGGATCTCCAGACTACAATTTCTGTAAGAGAATATTGAGAATAAAAATACCTTTTTGCACGACGTAACTAATTAGTGGTACTTACGATTATTGTTGCCGTGGATCGTAACTTAACATTCCCACACGCAATCTGGTTGCTATGAAAACAAAAGAAATCTCCGTACGGTAAAAAATTACAAAAAGCACTAGTGCTGTAAGTAAAATCATCATAATTAGGGACCGGATTTTTAGGTTTTTAAAAACACTGTTTTAGGTTTTCCATTAGGTGAAATAGTTTTTTTTAGGTTTTTTTTATCCAAAATATCGTTTTCGGGTAGAATAATTGGATTAGGGCCTAATGAATTTGAATGTGCTACATAGGATTCAATACATCATTAACACGTCTTCTTAAAACACAGTGTGACCACTCAGAGTGAATAACAAGACAGTAGGCCTACTAAAGGCAAACAAACGCTTTAAAACACAGAATTCTATACCCTTGTTCATACACGGCAACAATGGTTGTTCGTACGAATATTTTAAAAGGAATACGCTGGTACTCTACACTTCCTCTCTTGATACTGTCTATCCTAGACGACGATGGGTTGAACGAAACGCTGGTGGTATTAATTTCAACCCGACAAAAATTATTGTCTCTCCGCAAAATATCGATTCCTCAACTGACAAGCAAAAAAGACAAAAAAAGTAGCCTAAACTAGATATTTTAGGTTTTATATCCCGTTTAGGTATAGCCTATTTAGGTTTTTATACCCCATTTAGGTATTTTTAGGTGCCACAGAATTAATGTAGGTGAATCCTATGGACATGATTCGAAAAAGTGTATGAGCGCTTTTTGTTTTGGAAGCAAGGGAAAAAATAGGTAAAACCCTAAGAATCCGGTCCCTAATCATAATACAAGCCTTTATGGAAGACCGGAGCCAAGGCCCCCCAGTTTGTGGCGACTTTAACAGGACAAATATTCAGTCCCCATAACAACCAACACATGCGAATCACTTTCTGAAATAAACATCTATCTTTAATAATGTATAGGCTATACATAATATTTTCAGCTAATATTTCAATTAATATAATTAAATTGATACAAATAATCATCGTTCAAAAAATAGCATGCAATAATCGTTCCGTAAGCGCATAACGGATCTCGGAAATTGAAAAAACTCGGCGCAAGCACCTCGTTTTTTCAAACTCTTTCCTCGATCCGTATGCACCGCTTACGGCACTTGTATCGCAATATACTATTCTCACACAGAGATTCAAACATGTGTTCGGCTTTCATTGCTGATGATCTACCAATAGAGCTAGCTAGAGTTCGACTCACGGTGCCAGATGGAATCTCTCTCTCCTGTGATCACCCTAAGACTAATAAATAATTATTGTCAACGTCACATATAAACATTATTTCCGTGTAGAAATGTATTAATTCATTTTTATTTTCCCTACCTGGGGTTGCTACACGACAAAGCAACGACTGAACAATAAAGATAAAAAAAAGTCGGAGTGGAATAACATGTATAAAATGAAGTAAGAAAGATTTGTTAAATATTATGCAAGAGACAATAAACCAGAGGGAAGAAAGACTTCCGAAAGAAAGACGATATAATTAGGGAGAACAGGCTTCTGTTTAAAGGAAAGAAAAATAAAACAAAATCAGGTAAACTGATGTCGGAATGCCGGAATGCTTTTGTTTAATCAGTGATAATTGCAGTTATAATAAGTTATTTTTGTAATCGATTTCCGAGTTAAACTCCCGATCGATTCGTTAAACAGGTCTTATGGAAGAACCAAAGTCTAGTTTGATAAGCATATGTGAAGGAATATGTGGGTAGTGTTATTTGTCAAAGCTAACTGAAGCGTTTGGTTTTATAAGGGTCTAAGTGCCAAAATCATGATTATTTAGAAAACAAGACATACCACAGAAAGACTTGCTGGAGATAGACCCAGCGCTATATCTTAGAATTGATTGCTACTAACGTGGTTTTCCCTGGACATTTGGACCCTTCTGAAATGCATTGTTCGGGGTACATAGATCCATTTACAATTGTCAGCTGAAATCATGATTTTGGCACTTAGACCCTTATAAAACTAAACGTTTCAATTGTATTGTAACTTCCAAAGCCGTATATGAACACTGTAAAGCAATTTTTGGTCCCGCCTCATATGCCTTCTAAAGCCGAGCGCCGTATAGTAATTTCATGTTCATGGCAAGATTCCTTGATTTAGTTGTTCTTATTCCACCAAATCACTACTTCCTCCACCCATTTCACTATCGCCTCATAATCAGAGGACCATGAATAGCTATTTATGTATCAAGTAGGCAAAATAACGCTTTAGCGGACGAATCTAGTATAGTATAGTACTGAATGAATCCGCTGAAGCTTTATGTACGTGGTGCATACATTACTTTTTAGTAAAAGCTCAATAAATTATATGAAATTAAAAATGCCGTATAATCTAATATATAAAGTCGAATGTGTGTTTGTGGGTATGTATGTTTGTTCCTTATACAAATCTACATTTCTTCACCAATTTACACGAAATGTTGCACACATACCCAGTTAAGCCCGGAAGTATAGCGGTCAACATTAAAATTCAAACAAAATACTCCTTCCCTTGAAAATTTTATAATTTCTGAGAATTTTATACTGAAAAAAATGAATTGCTGTTTAGTTCACATGACAACAGTGAATTGCTTACTGTGATGACATAGGGCCTTGGCGACTATATAATGCTGGACTTTAACGAATTATGATTCCATTGATGTAATATATTGGCGAAAATAATCACTGAAATTGAAATCCACGAAAATAAAGCACAGTGTGATGTAGTCACATAACTTTCTCTACCCTCGACATAAGAAATATTTTCTCACTTCACATTTTGATGTAGAATAAGGCGTATTGAAGGGATAACTTAAGTGTGTGAGTATGCTATATCAGAAGTCTGTAAATAGTCAGTTATCCATAGCTATAGGCTTTGTATTAGTTGAGATTTATCATAGGCCCTAAGCATGGGATGGAACATTTTGGGTGCTATACTCGCAGTATATTATGTCCCGGGTTTTAGGGGAGGAAAGTATGAAAGTGATACTGCATTTCTATTTTATTTCAGCCCCGAAACGGTTGTAACATGAGAATGAGAAATAAAATTTTCCGTCAAGTCAATACAATCTTATGTAATTTATGTTTCTTCTTATTTCAACCCCTCCCAGGCATGCTGTGTAGAAGCAACGGAATGCAGCATTCGACATCCTCTATGAGCCATAAAAAGCTATATCTAGCGTTTTCTGATGGAATAGTTTTATAAATCTTTTTCTTCATTTCAAGTTTTACATACATATTATATAAGGACCTAGAGTTTCAAAATCGAAAGTCCTCCATAAGTTAATTTCAAATTACAAAATACAAAGCCCGGGCGACGCCGGGCCTTTTCAGCTAGTTAATTATAAAAGGCATAGTCAGCCATATTCTCACAGCCGCCTGAATCCTATGCTATGAAGCAATACGAAATGCGGATGTAGACGGCAGTGCGAGTTTCTTATGAATAATATAGCTATGTTGTCTTAGCCCTGTATATTTTTGTTATATTATTAAGTTGGTAAAGTTTCTGAGTAACGTAAAGAACCAACGTTGCCTTATATTGGCTGTTTTACTGTCAAGTATTTTGTTTCAAACCTTGTTACCGTTGGTATGACTTGTCACTGCCATCTGAATTTTTCAGTTGCCATGACGACTTTACCGGCCTAGGCTGGTAAAGTGCTACTTTTCGGCGTGTTAACAGTCCGACAAGCAGCTGTTTTATAGAGCGTGTACTAAAAAAAATAAATACTGTCCTTCAGGGTGACTCTAATAACAGAAAAATAATACTGCATAATACTTCAAAGGGAATAGTTCTCATTGCTGTAGGCATTTCTTCAGCTCGTGGGGATTCTGCAACTTCTGTCAACTTTGAATGCATTATTATATTTACATACAAGAAGGCTCCCCTTCCGTTAGGGTACATACTAATATTTTTAAAAGGATTCTGGCTTTCCTAGTGGATAAAAAGCGACGTTCATTCTTTTAATTAAAACGTTAAAAAAGAAATTAGAGACCGTACGGTCTGGTTGATGCATGGTGTGTCATCGCTCTAGCGCGGGGAAAATAAATACTAAATATACCTCCACCCTTTGGTCTGCATTGAAGGGTGGTTGGCAGTCACTGCAAAAGTGTGCTAAGTTGTAACTTAAAAAAGTAGCTTCTAAGAACATTATTTTGGTTTCTGAGCTGTGTTGTTCTCAGATAATCAGTTACAAGTAAAGATAGAAATTGAATGAAATTTATTGCATTTTTTCTAGTAACACAAAAAACATGGCTGCTTTCGTATTTGCATGTTTTATATTCAATACAGTATTTTTATATTTTTTCTTAAGACTTTTTTTTTGCCATTTTCGTCCATAAAGAGAATTTTTATTCATTTTGATATTTTTAGTGCGTTTTAGTCCAATTTTGTGCAGAAATCCCCAACAATAACATAATTTTACTTTTCTAAAAAAATTTTCTTTGGTATTTTCTCTATTCATTTTGCCATTAAAACAGATTGTTTACACATTTAATCGTTCTCTTTTCTACACTTCAGAATGTTCATTTTAATGTAAATCATAAATTGAAATATAAATCATTCAAATTAAAATAAAGAATACTGTAGTATGCAGTCTTCAATGTCGATGGGCTACTTGAATTCAATAATGTAATAATACCTCTATAGATAATAACAACAAGTTATTCCTCAAATGTACAATATAAATATTTTATAAAATGTAAAATAAATTTTAGTGCAGTTTTGAAGGATTTTAGACAGAACACTCATTCATTATATTGATAATATTTATATATTATTAATTAAATCACGGAGGATGAAATGGGCTGGACATGGCGGAGGGAAGACATATCTCAAAAGTATTGACTGGGAGACCCGAAGGGAAAATATCACTTGGAAGACCTAGACGTAGGTGGGAGGACAATATTAAGATAGATTTAAGTGAGATAGGATTTGCGAGGGATGGTTGGATGGAGTTAACACAGGATAGGGTTGAATGGCGGGCTCAGATAATGAACCTTCGGTTTCCATAAAATATATAGTATTCCTTCAGCTTGCTTAGGGATTGTCTATTGCCATTGAATACCGTATTTTATGGACTATAAGACGCTCCGGACCATAAGACGCACCTTGGTTTTAGGATGGAAGTTTAAAGGAAAAGAAATTGAATGTGATTCTAAACGAAAAAGTTCAAAATGGAATAATATACTTTACTGGATAAACAAATTATAACCTTGTACAATGGAATCAGTGTAAATCCCTTCTAACTTAAAAACCTGCGTTGTACGAAAATATCTTCTGTACAGGTGGCATCGCGTAAATTTTAACAACTGAACTGATTTCTCATAAAATACTGAAAATACTTTTACACCCTCTAATCTTCAATTCAGCATACGGTAAGTGTAACGGGACAAAGCTGTTTAGAGGTCATTGCCTTCATATAAACCACCCGGTAGAGAAACTCCTTTTATATAAAAGTACTCAACATTCCTTTTTTCTGTGCCAAAATCTGTAAATATCTTATCGTTTACAACACCTTGTGTATAACAATGGTATTCCAGCAATATTTAACATAATTTTAATTTTTTATTATATTTCCGACCTATTAGACGCACCCAACATCCAAGTAAAAAAGTGCGTCTTATGGTCCGTAAAATACGGTAAGTATATAGAAATGTCTAACGTGTTTCATAATTCACATAACATCTATCTACTCTTATACAATTCAACGGCCCTAAATAGCGTGCTTGCTCGCTCGCCCGCTTCGTGAGACATCGGGTATACTCGGCGATGTTCGTCTCTCGCAGACTAAACTATCATTACGACTACAAAATTAGGAAGGAAAACCGTTTCTTTATTATATAAGGCCTAAGTGAAATGAACACAATGAACAAATATTCTAATTTTATTTTTACTTACAATTTTCATAGCTCTGAACCACAAACATTTTTAATAATCTACCAGTGTAATTTTCTTAAAAATCCTGGAGTCAATGAATAATGGCGGGCGAAGCCGGGGGTAACAGCTGTAAAATATTGATGGTTTTATCTCTTGAAATATCGCTGATAATAATAATCCAAACAAACCATTCCTTCCCTTGAAACATTATATAAATTTCTGAAAATTACACTGAATTGGTAAAATAGAATTCACATCATATTCATGTCAATAAACAGCTGAGAAACAATACGTATTATGTGTTCACAGGTTCTTTGGAACTGTATAATCGATTCTGATATAGTTTTCCCAGGGGGCGCTTTCATGTCGTGGAATGTACTCTAAAGCAGGAATTTTAGCTGTTTCATTAATTATTAATGGCTTAATTTATGAATGATTCGCGTGCAAGTGTTAATAAATATAATGCTTTAATAATTATTATACTCTTAATTTTTAATTTTTAAAAGAATTATCGCGGCGAAGCCACGGGCACCTCCTAGTAGTTAATAACTCGAAGGCAAATGTAAAATGCACCAGCAAGTCGCTGAATGCAGGTAGCACGCTCTGTGTACGGTACAGAATACCTCGGGGGTGATATTTACAGATGAACGGTTTGGGGTTGAACCCTCGCCCTCGCGTGTGGTGATGTGTGAAAGACTGATGTGGGGTGTGAAGGGGAAGGGGGTACCTGTTGATCTCGAGAGGCGCGTCAACAACCCTTGTACACACCTCTTCTTCTTCTTCTTTCACTTCCGAGTGCTCTCGGATCTTTAAATTAATTTCTCTGTTACTGTAAAGAAGGGTGGGAATGAGTTTGATAGTTTCGTAAACAAAGGGTAGTGCATAAACAAGGGGAGGAATTGCTCCATTACACTTGTCCCAAGGGGTTCACTATTTCTATTGCTCCCTGTTCTGTTGTCCAAATTAACCTGATAGTTTCTATGGGGGGGTTGAATCTGCCCTGGTGCCATTTAGGTAAACTAGGGACAATATTCCTACTTTACTTTTCAGTATTCTGAAATCAATGCACAAGGGCTGATTATTGCTTTCTCACACACATTTAATACTAGCAGATCCCTGCGGCTTCATCCACGATAATTAATTTTAAGATTAAAAATTAAGAGCAAATAGTTAAAACATTATATTTATTAACACTTTGCACACGAAACATTCATATACTATTGTAAACGATTTATATACCGTAATTAATTAAACAGCTAAAAATCCAGTTTTGTAGTGAATTCTACGATTAGAAAGAGTCACCTGGGAAAAACGACCTCAGATTCGAGTTCTCTGGCCCAGAAAACCCCTGCATAGTGAGTTCCGTCTAAACCGATCAATGTTTGTCCATTTAAGCCTTTATCCATGAAAAAAATTGAAAATTTCAGATGTCTGCGGGCCTTGGCATTATGAAAAAAATGAATCGACAAGGGCGGGCTTACAAAATGAAGCGATTCTTTTATTTCCAAATCATGTCAAAAGTAGGCAAGGCCATCTGCAATTGAAATGTATTACTGAAAATTGATGCTTTGATAGCGCTAAAATCACGTTTTCTGTCAGTTTTTCACTCATAACTCGCAAACGAAAGCGAAAATTAAAAATCCGGCTTCGAAGTGCATTCGCACACTCTTCAGTCCATCTATGTTTAAAATTTCAGATTTCTGCGTTCAGTACTTGGAAATAAAGCCGCAAAAAGGAAAATGTGATAACATAAACCGAATATTTGATCACAATAACATCATTTTTTCAAAGTATCAGTATTAACCCATACGGAAGTTCATAAAAGTGATAACATTACCCGATTGATAACATTATCCGCGATTACATAAAGCAGCTTTCACTATACAGAGTATTAATGAATAACACCGAAATATTTTACCATTATAGGCCTATAGAGGGAACATAAAAAGCAACTTTTATTAGGAGATTCTTGCTCTATGACGTAAAATGTGTATGCTACAGGGCATTAAAGTCATTACAATTTGGTGCTCATAAGCCAATAATTACGCGAAATAGGGTTACAATTTTCATTAAATTGACTTTATGCCTTCCTAGTGATCGATAAAAACCTGAATCTTAATCATTCAACCAGAGCTAGGCTATATCATAATTTAGATATTTCATCATCTGCAAAATTTACAGACTAATCACACAACTGGCCACCACTGCATTAGTCTTCTTTTATTCATAACTACTGACTACGGTGTTAACAACGAAGTTCCTTTGTTTTGAATTTTTTTTCTAATGTTAGAAGCCAGTGGCGGCCATGCCCTGGGAGATCTTATGCTGCATCAGGAAAAATTGAATCTGTAGAGGAAAATTTTTTTTTTATTTTTTATTTATTTATATTTATACAAAATATTTATACAAAACAAAACAAGACCACCCGAATGAGCAAGCGCTCGTGCTCGGGCACAGTTCAGCCATTTACATTACAAAATACAAATTACAAAATACATAAAGAAAATATAATTAAATCAAAACCTAAAAAATAATAATAATAAAGAAAGAACAGAAAAGTAAAAAGAAAAAAGGAAAAGTAGTAAGAACAAAAATTGAAACCCTGAGTTATTACAAATAAAATCGTTCCTTAATTGTCTACTAAGTACAGAGTGAAGTAACTTTTGAACTATGAAATAAGATTTTTGTTCATATGTACTATTTCTGGATGTGACCTAATTATAGAGTTATAGAGTCTTGGACCATAATAAATGCTATGTTTAGAGCCAGAAGAGGTGAAGTATTTTGGTTCTATTAAAGGCAATGTTTTATTTCTTCTAGTATTGTAGTTATGAGGATCCGATACATATACGTTGCGGTATTTTTGAAAGTATTTTAAAAGTGTGAGCTTATAAATTTGTTCTACAGTCATCACATTAAATTCAGGAAATATCAATTCTGTTGGATATTCTATAGGCTTTTTTAAACAAATTGTTATAATTCTCTTCTGTATTAGAATCAAAGGAGTCAATACAGATGTGCCACTTCCCCCCCAGCCAATGATACCATATTGGAGGACAGATTGTATTAGAGCTAAGTAGACTGTTCTTAAGACTTCAGTCGGTAAATATTGTTTTATCTCCGAGTAAAAGTTGCTTGTCTATGTCCCCTCTATACACAGGTAAATTGATCCCATAAGGAAACTTGCAGAAATAATTGGTGTCACCTTAAAAGATAATAAGCGTAAATAAGTAGTGATGTAGCCCACAGAGAACTTATATATGTGTTATTAGTTGGACGAGGGATTGGGACTCATGCTTTAATTCCCGTGAAAGCGTGTGCTAACATTTTACTGTGAACACGTTAGGCAACGCTCAAGGATTTACGTTTCGGTTGATGTGGTTTGAAAGGAGCTCTCTCTCTCAATACGTCAGGTGTGTGACATTATCAGACTCGACTCTCTGGTCCACACCAGTAAACTCCGTGAAGATGCTGTGATCAGGGCTGTACTAAGCAACTCCTGGACACGCAAAGTGATCAGGGCTGTACACATTATTTGCTGACTGTAGAATAAATTTAATTAACAATTAAATTTATTTCATTATACTGATAAACAAATACAATTACTTTTACACTAGCAGGTGCCCGCGGGTTCGGCCACGATAATTAAAACGAAGATTAAAAAGTCACTCTATATTGAATCACATTTTTGTTTGTTTTATTATGTTTTTGCTTTGTTTTTCTTTTTGGCCCTCCACCAGCCCCGGAGCCCTCGACCATTATATAGGCCATACTCCGGTCCCAACAACTTTTCGGTGCTTGTGTTTTATTGCTCTACTTTTCGCTCTTGTGTACATATTGATTCACATTATATTGATTAACACTTACACGCGAATAAACTAAAGATTAATAATTATAAAATTCGGCTTTGAAGTGCATTCCAAGATTAGAAAACGATCTCAGATTAGAGTTCCCTGGCCCAGAAAACCCCTACATAGTGAGTTCCGTTCAAATCGAGCAATGTTTGTTCATTTGAAAAGTTAAGACGTCTGCGAACTTTAACATTATAAACAAATGAATCGACGAGGGTGGGCTTACACAAAGTGATCAGTGGTGTCATTATAATAAGTTCAATTGTTTTTAAATTTATTTCCCTATACTCTTAAACAAATACAATTATTTTTACACCAGCAGGTGCCCGCGACATCGCCCGCGATAATTAATTCGAAGATTAAAATTTCACTTTATATTAATTAACTCTTACACGCGAATCATTCATAAACTAAAGAATAATAATTATAAAATCCGGCTTGGAAGAGCATTTCACGATTAGAAAGCGCCGCCGTAGAAAAAATGACCTCAGATTCGAGTTCCCTAGCCCAGAAAATCTCTGCATAGCGAGTTCCGTCGAAACCGATCAATATATGCCAATTTAGGCCTATATTCATCATCCCTCTTCCGTCTATGTTGAAAATTTCAATTCCCTGCGGCCCTTGACATTAACGAATCGACCAAAATGGGCTTACAAAATTGTAGCGATCGATAATTCCTTGCGATATGTTGAAAAAATCGCGATGCGTTTATTTCTGAGTTACGACAAAAAATAAATAAAAGCTACCTGCAATTGATTTGACAGTTGAAATGTAATACCGAAAAATGATGCATCGATAGCGCTAAAAATCACGTTTTCTGATCATTTTTCACTCATAACTCATGAACGAAAGTGAAAATTAAAAATCCGGCTTCGACGTGCTTTTGGCCACTCTTCAGTCCATCTATGTTTAAAATTTCAGATCTCTTCGTAGACTGGGAATCGTGTACAGGCAAACAAACACTTCCTCTTATTATTACAGATTAACATAAAAAGCGATCACAATTTATTTCAAAATACAACAAGAAATACCGATTTCATAAAATTCAGTCTCAAACATTATAAGGTGAAAACTAAAAAAACTGTTTAATCTATATATATAAAAATGAATGTATGTGTGTCTGTGTGTCTGTGTGTGTGTCCTTTATGCATTACTACACCATTCATCCGATCGCCATGAAACTTTGGGAAGTTGTTGAGTACATTCCCGGGAAGGTTTTCGGCTTTTAGTTTTTGCATTCGTTATTGAGTTATGAGTGAAAAACTGGCAGAAAACGTGTATTTTAGCGTTTTCGAAGCATCAATTTTCAGTTACACATTTCAATGTCAAATCAATAACAGTAGGCTTTGGCTATTTTTGACATAAAACCATTACGATCGCTTGAATGTTGTAGCTCACGCTGGTCGACTCATTTGTTTATCATGTCAAGGCACGCAGATATATGAAATTTTCAACCAACACCGAAGAGGATTATTATTAAGTGCCAGTATGGTACTTTATGAGATTGTCCGTCTGTCTGTCTGTCTGTCCGCGTGTCTGTACGCACCATAACTCAAATATTCTTTTTTTGATTTTCATGAAACTTTGAAAACACATTTATAATGTCCATGGGAAGAACCCTATTGATATTGAATCAAATCGGTTCACCGGTACCGGAGTAATGCCCAATTTAGTGCCTATTTTAATAGATTATATTAGAAAGGCGCCATAGCTCAAATACGCTGTATCCGATTGCCACGAAACTTGGTATACCCATTTATGACGCCCATGAAAAGTGCCCTATTTAATTTGAACCTAATCTGTTGACCGGTACCGGAGTAAAACCAAATTTAGTGTATATTTTAAAGGCGCAATAATTCGAATACGCTTTTTCGGATTTTTATGAAACTTCGTACACGCATTTATAATATCCATGGAAAGACGTCTATTGATATTCGACCAAATCGGTTGGCCAGTACCAGAATAATGCCCAATTTAGTGCATTTTATGTTAATATATAAGAAGTCGCGATAACTCAAATATGCTTTATTGGATTTTCTTGAAACTGTGTATACCCATTTATAATGTACATGGGAAGAAGTCTACTGATATTGGACCAAATCGGTAGACCGGTACCGTAGTGAAACCCAATTTAGTGTCTATTTTAAAGACGCGGTAACTCAAATACACTTTACCGGATTTTTATGAAACTTGGTTTACACATTTATAATGTCCATGGGAAGACGTCTATTGATACTGGATAAAATCGGTTGACCTGTTTCGGAGTTAAGCTCAATTTAGTGCCTATTTTATGGTAATATACGTATTCGAAAAAATTTATTTAAAAAAATGAAAATCAGTTATCTTGACAACATAACCTTTTGTTTTACTGTGATTTCTTAGGCTTTGGCAATTAAAATACAGTTAGCTATGACAACACTATTGCTTTAAATGCGTTTATCCCATAACTGACCCAGGTGGCTGAGATGGTAACGTCTTGGCGTCACATTCTGGAGTTCCATGGCTCAAATCCCGAAACCGGCCAATTTGACTTTTTTTTATATTCTGCATATCATAACTGCAATCATAACTGATTAAACAATACATACTGGCACTTTGTTAAATCAGTTTACCTGATTTTATTATTATTATTATTATTATTATTATTATTATTATTATTATTATTATTATTATTATTATTATAAGAGGGATAATCAATATAGGCCTAAATATGGTAAAACGTTGTTCGATTTGGACGAAACTCACTATACAGGGGTTTTCTGGGCCAAGTACCTCGAATCTGAGGTCGCTTTTACCACGCGACGCCTAAATGGGGTCAAACGTTGTTCGATTTGGACGAAACTCACTATACAGGGGTTTTCTGGGCCAAGTACCTCGAATCTGAGGTCGCTTTTACCAGGCGACGCTATCTAATCGTGGTATGTAATTCACGTGATTTAGGTGTTAATAAATATAATGATTTAACTATTATGCTCTTAATTTTTAATTTCTGAAATAGTTATCGCGGGCGATCGCTTGATTTTGTAGGTCCATCCTTGACGATTCATTTGTTTAGAATATCAAGTCCCACAGACGTATGAAATTTTCAACCTACACGGAAGAGGGATATTCAATATAGGCCTAAATATGGTCAAACATTGTTCGACTTGGACGAAACTCACTATGCAGGGGGTTTCTGGGCCAGGGAACTCGAATCTGAGGTCGCTTTTACCAGGCGACGCTATCTAATCGTGGTATGTAGTCCCCGTGATTTTGGTGTTAATAAATATAATGATTTAACTATTATGCTCTTAATTTTTAATTTTTGAAATAATTATCGCGTGCGAAGCCGCGGGCACACGCTAGTATTAATAATAAAACTTATAATAGTTATGTCTTTCATTTGTTTCAATCTAACTTACTTCCATCTATTTTTGTATTTTTAAATATAAACATAAAAATTTGTAAAATTATTTTAATTTTTTTGTAACATTAAATTTGTTTTTTTTTTAAACTTTAAATATATTTTTTAAATATTTAATTTATATGCTGCGTATTATATATATATATATATCTGTGTTTCTCTATAATATAACGTCATTTCTAGCCTCTAAACAAGATTATTGCTCATCCGGAGACAAAAAAAAAATTGTTTTGTTTTTTCCTTGAAAGAAAAGTTTGTAGGCCTATTTGTGCATTTGTATTTCTTTAATAGTAAATAATATTTAAAAATGCTGAACGTCTGGTGATATACCGTGATATGGGAGTCGGTTTGAGAATTTAACGTTATACCGGCGTTGCCATGATATATTAATTGGTAAAACAGTGGCACGGAGAGCCGAAGATCCTGTTTCAAATCCCGGCTATGGCATTGCATTTTCCAGCCTGACTCTACCTATTTTCATTAAGTCCGGCCATTTTCGCCAGAAACAAACAAAATCGATCGTCTTTTTTTTTTTTGCGTTAAAAGTGTTTTACATAAAAAGTTCTTGAATATTACAACATAGATATCTTACTGGTAACTGAAACAAAACTAGGTCCACATATCAATTTTTATATGCCTGGCTATAAAATATATCGTGCTGATCATCCAAGCGGAAACAGGAAGGGAGGTTCTGCTGTTTTTGTTAAAAATGTCATATTTCACGATGAACTTCTACCAGTTATAGAAGATGAGCTCCAAATGTCTAGAATTTTAATAACTCTAAATAACAGGACATACCAAATTGGATCGTTCTATTCTGCGCCTGTTAATAAAATTACACTTGCAATTCTCTGGAATTTAGGCCATATATTGGGTACACATTACCTAATAGGAGGTGATTTTAATGCTAAACATCCTAGATGGGGATCTAACATAGTCAACCCCAGAGGACGCTTACTTCTTCAAGCTGCAACACAACTGTCATTCGACTTCTTATATCCTGTCGAACCTACATATTTTCCAGATGGGGGCCAAACACCTGATGTTCTGGATATCTTCATATGTAAAAGCATATCACACATTTGTAGCGTACCATCAGTAATAGCAGAACTGAGTTCTGATCATTATCCTGTAATGCTAACAATTAATTCAACAGCTGAATTAAAGACAAGTGCCATGCGATCTCTAATACAATGGCCTTTTGATTGGCGTTTGTATTCATCTACTTTAGAAGAAATAACTGAAATAAATATACCATTGAAATCACCTCATGACATAGACAAAGCTGTAAGCGCACTTACTAGATACATTCACTACGCTGCTGAAATAGCAGGAAAAAATAGAAATCCCACTTCCAGAAATAAGTACACGTTATCACCACACATCAATCAGTTATTACAAGAAAAGAAAAAATGCAGAAGGCTTTGGGAGCAGACACGGTATCCTCCATTTAAAACATCTTATAATAGAGCTACGAAAAATCTACGTGAAGCTATGAAAGAAGAACACAGTGCTGCTATTCAAAATAATTTAAATCACATTAATTTATCTGATGGCTCTCTTTGGAAGAAAACTAAGTACTTGACTAAGCATATCGACAGGATCCCTCCTCTGAAGGTTGGCAACTCTTGGTTATGCTCCTCAGAAGAAAAAGTAAACATTTTCTCCGAATTATTAGAAAATCAGTTTAACCCAAATCCCATCATAAATCCCACATGTGAACAGAGAGTCATGGAAGACATAATTGCACCACTACAACTAAGTCCACTTGGAAAACTTTTCACTCCAGCTCAAGTTTCAAATATAATCCAAAGATTGCCAAGAAATAAAGCACCAGGAAGTGATCTAATTGTTTCACCTTTACTAAAGGCTATGCCTCGGAGAACACTGGTCCTATTAACACAGATATTCAATGCCATATTGCGCTTGACTTATTTTCCAACAAGATGGAAACATGCTATCATTGTAATGATACCTAAACCAGAGAAGCTAAAAAATGATCCAAGTAATTATCGTCCCATCAGTTTGCTACCATTATTTTCTAAAATCTTTGAACGACTACTTCTTCCTCAATTACTAGAAGCAGCACACACTATGATACCAGCCACGCAGTTTGGATTCCGGCCAGGTCACTCTTGTCCTCAACAACTTCACAGAGTAGTAGATTCCATTTTAGATACCTATGAAAATGAATCCGTTTGCCTTGGTTTATTCATTGATACTACAAAAGCGTTCGACAAAGTATGGCACGAAGGACTACTTCACAAAATTAAACCTGTTTTGTCAGATACCATGTATAGAATAATATTGTCCTACCTCAGCAAAAGAACATTCTCAGTAAAATACGAGAACTCGCAATCACCGCCTAGATCCATAAATGCTGGAGTGCCACAAGGCAGTGTCATAGGGCCGTTTCTTTACCTCATCTACGTCTCAGACTTTCCAAAAAGTGATTCAGTTAAAATAGCGCAGTTTGCTGATGATGTCGCCATATTAAGTACAGGCTCATGCCACGAAGCTGCAATGCAACTACAGACATTTACCCAGGATATTGACAATTGGTGCATGAAATGGAAAATAATAATGAACCCTAAAAAATCTAAGGTCATCAAATTTACCTACAAACGCAAGACTACGGACTATGCCATCATTTTACAAGGAGAGCAAGTTCCCCACACAGAAACAGTAAGATATTTAGGACTCATCTTGGACAACAAATTAACCTGGAAACATCACATAAATGATCTCATAAAACGACTCAGAAATAGAATCCACCAGCTAAAGCATTTACTTAAAAGTGCATTACCATTACACATCAAGAGATTGATATACTCCTCCATTATAAAACCTATGTGGATGTATGGATGCGCTATCTGGGGTTCAGCTTCAGACTCACAAGTGAAAAGAATCCAAACTATCCAGAACCGGGTTCTAAGGTTAGTAGCGGACGCACCTTGGTACGTTCGCAATGACACCCTCCATCGCGATCTGCAAATCATTAAAGTCGATCCCATTCTACACAACAGCTACAATAGACTTCATCATTCCTTCCTGCAACATCAGAATGAGCTGCTCATCCAGATTCCACACCAGATGCCACCACAACGCAACCGTAGAAGATTAAAACGTAAACGACATACAGACCTACTTGACGATTAGACTATCTACTTTATTAGCAAGGACAGTCAGTGGACTGAGACCTTGCAACATGTTTAAAGTGTATGCATTTTTATGTATATGCAATTGTTATGTCTCATCTCAATTGTAATATACTTGTTGTATAATAAAGTTTAAGATATTAAAAAAAAAAAAAAAAAAAAAAAAAAAAAGTCTTTTATGAAAATCTTCTTTTCTTAGCCAGCATGTCTACCAACATTACGGTTTAAACTTTAATTTAACCAGAACATTAGAAAACGGCATATGCAGTTAAACTTTAGATTCGTTTAACTTAACCAGTAAATAATAATCTACAGGGCTTCAGAGTGTTATAATTTCAAGTTAACTGAGCTTGCTTAACAAAGAAGTGCACAGTGGCAGAGTTGAACAGGGAGGCAGACGGCACACTGGAGTATTTTTGTAATTTCTAGTCTGAATGAGACAAGTTGCTTGAGGGTTTGAGCAGATAAGAATCTCTCATCACATTTGAATAGCTCACTGCAACAATGGCTTCAGTACAGCGTAGAGCCTTCAGGGGCCTTCCATTCACAGTGAAATAGAAGCGACAATTTTTTCCTCTATTTTTCTTTGCTCGAACAGTCAAAATTTGTTAGTGCTTAGGGCATCTAAGGGTCTTAATCCGGCCCTGGATACAACATGCAACGGGGATTTACGAACTCTGAAACCTCCAGTGGAGCAATCACCAGGTTTTTTGCTTTAATCTGTCGGAAATTTCAAATTCTCTCTAACACTATTAAGGAAATATCTGTAGAATCTCTAAAATCATCCATACATATATTGAGATACCATTTGTGTTTTACCCTGTAGCATGTATACAGTTTTGTTTTTGTTTTATCGCACTCCATTTTCATTTTCTAAGTTTTTTAAAAATACTGTTCTAATAGACTAAAGATCACGCAAATATTGTGTAATAATCAGGGCCCGGAGTCTGATGACAAGTCATCTTTTTATAGATACCTTCATAGACATTGTCAAATTGCAGATAAATCCTTATCACGGCTTCTAGATTACAGAAATGCATTTTTATTAGGTCATTTTTTGTCATTTTATGCCATTTTAAATTTTTAGGACACTTATTTTAATTTTACGTCATTATTTTGTCATTTTCGTGTCATTCGCTTCCACAATTAGTCATTTTCGTGCATTCACTTTGAGCATATTACCCTTTTTAAATAAATAAATTAATAGCTTACTATAATGCAACATTTTGTAGGATCTACTTTAAAATCTATTTTCTTACTTTTCTTCTCAGATGCTCCAAAGTTTTTAGACCTACAAAATCCTTTCTGCATTTACATTTTTTACAATTATATATAAATCAGTCTTTAACTTTGTGTGTACAATAATAATTTCTATAAATAAAATATCAGTTTTTAGTTCTTTATAATTATTAAGTCATTTCTTTTCTTTAAAATTTAGGGTCATTTCATAGGTAATTTATCAAACAATTTTAGGTCATCAGAATCCGGGCCTTGGTAACAATTATATAGTATTATTTTTCATATTTATTATTATTAGGGCAAGGCATATGATGAGTTTGCATCTTTTCTATATGGGTTAAAAGTTAGCTCGAATATAAATAAATGTCTAAAATTAAATAAGCGATTAATTAAGGGCAATTTGTTTTTGCATTTTTGTCTTTATTTTCCATTTTTCGTCATTTTCAAGAGATAGGTAATTTTTTGCAATTTTTAAGTCATTTTCGGAATTTTTAGATCATTTTCAGCATGATTAGGTCATGTTTCAGTGGAAGTAGAGAGGAGCATTTCCATGTATGTACAAATCGTTACTTTCATACATCAGACAATCTTTTTTATTTGAGAATCTCTGCGAAGTGTTCATAGTTCATTTTACTTCAGATTTATTATAAACAATATAGCAGTTTGTCTTATAGCAATAAAGATTTTTTATTTCTTTTAAATTGCACATATTTGCTGATGAGAATGCCAGTTCAGAAACAATTTCTTTTTCGCTGAAGATGTCCAAGTAGTAGGCCTATAAACTTACTTTTTAGTAACAAAATAAGTATTCCTTGTACTGTAAAATCATATATATTGCACTGCCATCCATTAAACTACTTTCAGCAATTCATTATTAAAAAAAAAACTAATTATTATAAGTAATAATGGTAAATTTATTGGTCATTTTTTATTTTGCATTTTTTCACTATTTTATGATCATTAAATGCCTTGCTTTAGTTATTATATACATTATCTGAGGGACAGCTCCCTTTTCCTAAGACACAGAATACAAAAATGCAAAATACAATATAGACAATACCTTTGGATGCTGAATAATATCAAATCAATAGTCATTTTGGGTAGTATAAAAGATAGCTCTTTCTCTTAGGAAGTCCGAGGCAAAATTATATTCACGGCAGAAGTTTGCAAAAATTTTTGGAATGGTGCCTCTCGCCCTATTTTATCTTGCCCAACTTCACAAGTTGGGAAGATAAAATAAATAAATAAGTATATTATATATTATATTTTATATTATATATTATATATATATAGACAGAGGCGTATTGAAAGGTGAATAGAGTTTTTGCCCAGTTTACGTTAAGTTACCGTAAACGCTAGAGTCACGTGATGGATGCTCTGCGCATGCGCCGGTTTACCGTAACGCTATTTCTGATAAGGTGACACGTTATTTCGGACAGATTTGCGTGAAGATTACGGTAATAGTCATGAATCCCGAAAAACAAGGAAGACTTCGCTTTAACCTTTTCACTGCAACTGACGTATAAATTCGTTTGTTAAAAAACTGTATAAAAGCAGAAATGTAATATTTATAGAGTAAAGCTAAATATAAAATGGTGAGAATTTTTATCCTTGCGTTCGACTGTATTCCATAGTAACTAGTTATTCTACTGCAATTCTCTCTATTGATTTCAAACTTAGTTCCCACTGATGATTTCAGTTGATGATGGCTTATATTATTGTATAAATTAAGCATTGTAAAGGTTAACATAAATAGCGACTTGTTTTTCTAGTCCGTAAGGTTATTGGTTCAATTATGTGTATTTATAGCACAGTATAGTATAGTATAGTATAGTATACTGTACTGTGTTTATAGGCTCAATTATTTCTAGTATAATAAACCAATGTCCGCCGCCGCCGCCGCCGCCGTGGGTGAGTTGGTAGCGTGACTGCCAGCCACCTGGGCGGCCCGGGTTCGATTCCCGGCCGGGTCGGGGATTTTTCAGTAGTGAAAAATGTCTTTCCCGGGTTCAGGACTGGGTGTGTGTGTCCTTAGGTTTAAGTAGGTAGGGGACTGGCGCACCCCGGTAACAAATCCGCTGAGAATATCCCCTTACAGGATCACCAGGGGTCGCTCGCGAACCTGAGGAATAACTTTTTTTTTAAACCACTGCAGATAATTTAATGCATGTAACATACCCAGAAACAATTCAATAAATTTACGTAACAGTGTTGATACATTTTTTCATGTTAACATATTTTTCTGATTAAAATCCCATTTTGAGGTTATGTTAATATTTATATCCTGTTATGAGGTGCTTTGGAATTCATATATCTGTAGACTTATAACAGAAACAATGGACAATTAAGTTTAATCATAGGCCTAGCACATTCTGAGAACAATTTGGTATCATATCTTCCAATAAGTCATTGTTAAAACTTCCAAGTGCAGCAATCTGAAACAGTTCCTCCATTTTCTCTGTTACCTTTACCGTACCAAATAAATTTACGCTGGCAAAAACTCCATCGTAATACAAGACGTTATTCCATTTACCGTATTCAATCACGTGACATTAGAGTATACCGTATCAGAGAACACGCTGTGGCAAAAACTCTCTAATATAAGCACAGTATAGTATAACAGTAGCGAAGCTCTAATGAAAGGAAAATGCATCCTTTTGACAGATCGTGCGACACTAGCACCCCAAGCGGCCAGCAGGATGGAACTAGCAAACAGCCATTTCCAGCATTGGAAAGATATGAATATATGGCTGTATTTATTTTTATTTTTAAAATTACTAGAACGTGATTGTTACCGGAAAGGCATACTGGTGAACTCATCAAGTCATAGACTTTGTGGGAATATAAAGAAGCTGTAGTTTCAAGATCGATGACATTGTATATCTTATAAAGTATCAGACCGGTTTCCGTCCACCATATAAGCTACATCCCTAAGACAAATATTCAAGAATTTAATTGACCTACTACTAACATATACTGTACTTACACTGAAAATTCTGACAAATAAGAAAACTTAATAATTTCAATAAGCATGTAGTAGTACTAGTTCAGAAATTAGGAGGGAAAGTAAAGTTCTATAGGCATATAGCACGATAGGCCTATGGTCAGTATCAGATGCAATAGCAAAACACTTTTGTCTTTTTCTTCATTTTGTTAAACACGATAAATTATTAAAAAGTAAAGGATTAAACACCTTATCTTTATTCTTGACAGTTTAATTTTGTTAAATTCAATTATATAGGCCTAACATAACCTCGTGTTAAAACATTTTTAAAATTAGTAGGGTCAGGTGGGGTATTTGTAAAGAGGCCTATATATTTAGAAACCTTTGCTTCGTTAGGATTTTCATTTATGATATACATATAAAAATAATTAATTGTATATAGCATTTACAAGCCATTTTCTGCTCCTAAAATTAAAAGAAATAGGAGTAAATACACTAGTATGGATGCAAGCATGATAATCACAAATTTGCAATTTCACAAATAACTGTTTTTGCTTACCTCTCAGGATCTTTAGGGAACCTGAAGAAAGATAAATCGGGAGAATTCCTTTGGCTGTTGGTGCAATTTATAGCACCACAAGCATTTCCATAAAATATTGTTGACATTTTACATAAGCAACAATGTAACATATTGTGTGGCTTCTTGCTCACCGCTACGAGCGCTGCAGTCGCGCCGGTTGAAAAAAACTGTATGGAGCTTCACTACTGTTATACTATACTGTGATATAAGAGTCTCTCTACGTACCTTGTAAGAGTCTGACAGCGAACCCTTAAATACCAGAGACTCAATTTCTCACAATATAAAAACCCTTGCCGGACTGCAAGGAAAACGGTTAACACAATTACTAGGCCCGCAGTTGTTTTATGCTATGTTATTTTAAACCGTAATAGTATATTGCGATACAAGCGCCGTAAGCGGTGCATACGGATCGAGGAAAGAGCCTGTAACATTTATGCACATATTAATGCCATTTACCCGGTCCGGAATTGAATCCACGACCTTGAACTCAGAAAGCTAGCACCATAGCCCCCCCCTTAATTGTGAACCCATTCGACATAGTACGCGACGCAACACTCAAATTACTGCATTATCCGTTGCCATGGTAACAATAAGCTATGATGGAAGAGGGGACTATATTGAAAGTTTTGTCTATATAGGATCCATTTCATGGAGTATCTTAAAGCCTCAATTTTTGGCCTTTTTTTATAGTTAGGTCTGTAAGGGTTTTAACCTTTTATTTTACGGCTAGGGTTTCAAGCGAATGAGAGCAATAACCATTTGTGAGGAACTGCTTTCACTTGACTGGTACGTGATCAGAAATGAAATATAAGAAAGAAAGGAAGGAATTTAAAAAGGAGGCATAACAAAAAAAATCTTATGTGAAACTCACAGAACTTTCTCTGCCCAAATAAAAGTTTGCTTCCTAGTGTAATTATTATGTACATAGGCGTAGCCAGGCCGACCATATGGGGGGGGTTATAATATCCGCGGGGTCTGGGGGGTATAAAATACCCCCCAGGGAGAGGGGAGTCCGGGGGTCCTCCCCCGGAAAATTTTAAAAATCAAGATGCAAAATAGCGAGTTTTAAGCTTCCGGGGGCCCTCCCCCGGAAAAATTTAAAAATTAAGACGCAAAATAACGAGTTTTAAGCTTCCCACGCTTTATACTTGTATTAAGTAATTTATGGGCTAACTTAAAAAAATTATACAATTTTCCTTTTTTTACTCAATGGGGGGTTCAAACCCCCAAAACCCCCCCCTCGGTACGCCTATGATTATGTATGAATCGTAGAGAATAGTTTCTTTAACTACAGAACCAATGAATCGATTAGGGAAAGTAGGCCTAATAACGAAAATATGTACATATCCCTAATTTTTTGTACATTATTTTTAATTGTATATTCATTTTATCCAGAGTTGCCATACTTCTGGGCGTACAATCAACGTTTACATCAATTTTCTCCAAGTTATGTAACTCCAGTCGTTTCTATTTTTTTTGTCTCATTTTGGTACAGATTCACATCTCAAATACGTACACTGCAATGAGAGAGTAGAAAAAATCTGATGTGAAATTCACACAACTTCCTATGCCTAAATAAAAATTAGCCTCTTAGTATAATATAATATTACGTATGGCATTCTCTTCATGTAAATTGGTTGTAAAAATTAAGAGAATGTCGATACCACATCGCATCGCATCGCATCCCCGAAGGAAACATAACCCAAATAAAATATGATTAATTCACTAAAGCAACTTTCTTTACTCTAAGCATGGCCAATACATTTTTCTCACTACACATTCTGATATTAGAACAAGAGGCAATATTGCAAGAAGCTCGTATTTAGAGTGGGTGGCTTATAACTACCCTTCAGATAATTCTCTGGAAAAAATGTTTCAAATAGAAGTTTTAGGTCTTAGTATAAGCACTGAGTGTAAAAAATTTAAACAAAATCGTTAGAGTCGTTTTTGATGAAATCGTGAAAAACGAAATGTTTTTCATGAAGTCCCCTTAAAAATAAGAAAAAAAAAATCTCCGCAATTCTTCGTGTCACATCTTCAGAAGGTATCTAACCCAAGTACAAAATTTTGTTTTCATACGATTCAGCTAGGCTGTTCACAGACACACATATATATACTTCTGAGTAGTATTTTTTAATTCAGGGACCTCAAAACGTAAATTTATGTTAAAAGGCTCAACTTCGAATTTCGGGGTCGAACACAATACTTCCTCTACCTATAGTAACTGCGGTGCGAGCAGAGGAAGTGAAATAGCAAGTAGAGAATTTCGATAGATAGAAATAAAATGAATAAAATATCGGGTGAGTGGAAAGCCACGCGACAGAAGTGAAACTTGGATCTTCTTAATTTTTCGATTTTGGATTATCGGATTTTTTTTCAATTTCGAATTGTTGGATTTTTTTAATTTTTGGTTTATGGACTTCTTTACTTTTGGATTTTTAATTTTTTTATTTAGGATCTTTGAATTTTGGATTTTTTATTTTTTAAAATTTCATTGAGTTGATTGTTTTCTGTGCAGTCCGTCACAGCTCCGCTATTTTCGTGACGATTTTCTTCATAACGCAACTTTGGGTTAGCTCTCGATTTACTCACTTCAAAAAGAACTTCTGTTGTAAAACTGCTACAAGAAAGTTTCCCTCTGTAGTCAATGCTAACGGAGTTATGAAGGGCATTGATACAAAGGTAATGCCATTGGGTATCGAAGTAAGTCATATCACTTTAAAGTGGAAGTTGCTATTATTCGCAACAGGCTAGGGTATGACCGCCTGCGAAGTCTTGGTTAGAGCACACGCAATACACCTGTGCTGGAGTAGTTGTTGCTCTGTGTAGCAGACAGGGGTCTCAGCCGCTGTACAAGCGATAATAGAATAAGGAAGAGGAAACGGAATAGCCTATCTTTATAATGTTAAATACAATGTAGGCCTAAATTTTCTCGTCGGCCTGGGTGGCGTATTTAGTATCGCTCGGTTTGATCCTGGCCCAGATCGATGTCGTTTATGTGTGTGCATAAATGTGACAGTAGATTCACTGGTATGTAAAAGAACTCCTGCGGGACAAAATTCCGGCACATTGGCGACGGTCACAGGCCTAAGTTTCAGTACATAACCGTCGTTAAATAACCATATATAACCACATACCTTTTCTCAAAATCTACTAGTAAGCTAGAGACTAGATCAAGATACCCATCCTGTATTAGTAGGCCTACTGAAAAAAGGGGTTTTCACAATTTTTTTCACTGAAATGTGATTTTTTATTTAAAAAATAACTACATTTTGAAGTGCATTAT
Source organism: Ectobius pallidus (assembly GCA_964059195.1). NCBI lineage: Eukaryota > Metazoa > Arthropoda > Insecta > Blattodea > Ectobiidae > Ectobius > Ectobius pallidus. Next base: position 216,521,695 of record CAXKWD010000001.1, read on the forward strand.
GACCTGAAAATATTTTAGAGATTGACCGATTCAAAAAATGTTTTCAGTGTATGTAAAACATCTAAATAAACAAATGATAAAAATTTCAAGATTGTAGGTGAGAAAATGTACCTCTTACATACAAAAAGTAAACTTTAATGTAACCTCTGCTGAGGTCATGACTGCCCGCATACAGTTTGACGGGGCAATAAGAGGACTTTATGAACCAAGGTTCGTTACTAAAACCCATATATATATATAGATATATATATATCTATATATATATAAAAGGCTTTGTCCTGACTGACTGACTGACTGACTGACTGACAGGAATCAACGTACAGCCTAAACTATAACAGGTAGAGACTTGGAATTTTGATAGTACCTTCGTTTCATAATGTAGATGCTCACTAAGAAAGGATTTTGAAAAATTCTGATTCAAAATGCCAAAAATTAAATGTTCTTGAAAATACTTAATCCCTTTTTACATAGAATTATCAATTTCAAATCACAGAATAGGGTATATGGAATATGCCAAATGGTATCAGATGGGCTTGGAAAAAACAAATTAAATGCACTTTTGACAAATAAGAGAAGTTATCAAAATAATTCATGTTATAAATAAATATTACAGAATGAAATCCACTAAAATAATGGAATCACATAACTTTTTCTACCCTGGACATAGAGAAAACAAAACGAGGTATGGTAATGTGTATATTATTATATTATATCACAGGTTTTTGGAGAGAAAAGTATGAAAGTGATAATGCTTTCTGTTTAATTTCATCCCCAAAACGGTTTTATGGTAACATAAGAGTGGGAAATTTCCCGCCTCGATATTACAATTTTATGTTACAGGAATTTCTGTTTCTTCATATTTGAACCCCTAGCAGGCTTGCTGTGTACTGTACAAGCGATGGGATGCAACATTCTACATCCTCTATGAGCCGTAAAAAGCTGTATCAAGTGTTTTCTGAGGGAATAGTTTGAGTGTGATAAGTCGTTCTTCCTATTTCAAATTCTAAAACCTATATAAGGACCTAGAATTTAAAAATGGAAAGTCCTTCATAAGTTCATTTCCAATTACAAAATAAAAAACTCGGGCGACGTCGGGTCTTTTAAGATAGTATATATATATATATATATATATATATATATATATGGATTTTTCGTAAATTTAAATACAATATGTTGTACTGTAGCCTTTATATAATTTTTCAAACAAACGCACGTAATTCCACTAGACATAGAGATGACAGGATGATATTGTATAATAGACGGCGACATCACCTGTATATCCAGGTGTAGAAGATTAGATTAGAATTGAGCAGATTGGATAGGCTGTTTTCTCACGACTGGAGGCAAGGCATGCTTTTATAAATATTCTTACATTTCATCGAGAACATCTTTCACTGGCTCAGTACGCCCTGCATCGATCGAGCGGGTCACACGCTTTCGTTGAAGGTGGATTTTAACGGAAGTAGGTTGGATAAAATACTTTCATGCAGTCCTGAAAGAGATAATAAACTTAAAAAAACATAAGTTTCTCTATCCTAAAGCGTGTGCAATACAACCTTCTCATTTAAAATAATTCTGATACAAAATAAAATCTTTTATGAGGAGATTTTTGCTTTATGACTAGACCTGGGATTTTAAGGCAAATGCGTATTTTGTCCCTTATGAAATAACATGAAAATTTTTTAAATATGTGAATGTTTCATGATAAATCACTTACATTTATAGAGTTTTATAGTGCCCTAAAATACCTATTTGAACCTTTGGAACCTATTTTTACTATTTTAGTGCCTAAAATGCCTATTTTGTACATTTAAAATAAAATTCAACTTCTGTAACTCTTACAATCATTTAATGGACATCCCTGAATGAAGGGCAGAACAGCAGATGTTGGGTTCTTCACAGAAACTTGATTTTCCAAACAATTGTCGTCAAAGGAATGCTGACTGACGAGGGAGGATTCGCTCAAAACAACAAGTAGCAGGTATATAGTTAGAAGGGACATACTGCGTCAATTTTTCATATAACTTAATCCAAAACTGTTTTTGAAATGTATTTTGCAATTATTTCTGTTAAGAATAGGTATATCACGTTTTCTACAGTAAAAAAAGATCACGTTACAGTTTAAGAGCATATTGTAGTATTTTAAAGTCTATTTTATGTCTATTTACACATTTTTAAAGCTTATTTTAAGTGCCTATTTTCTCTTTTAAAAGCCTATTTACTTGTTTTGAAAGCCTATTTTAAGCGCCTAAAACTAATTTTTTAGAGCCTAAAATCCTAGGTCTATTTATGACGCAAAATGAGTATGCTGCAGGGCATTAAAGTCAATACAATTTGGTGCTCATAAGTCAATAATGAAGAAAAATAGAGTTAAGATTTTGATGAAATTGACTTCATGTCTTCTCAGTGATCGATAAAAATCTGATTCTTAATTGTTCATCAACAGCTATAAGTAATAATTTAGCTATAAGTAATAATTTAGAGTTTTCATAATCTGCAAAATTTACAGACTAAACACATGACTGGCCGCCAATGCATTAGATTCTTTATAACTATAAAACCATAACTCCAATGTTAACAACGAAGTTGCTTTGTTTTGCTTTTGCTTTAATTTTTTTAAATGTCATTCGTCAAACTGATAAAATAAAGCACCAGAATGCTTTTGTTTAATCAGGATAATTGAAACTATAATATGCAGAAAATAGTTATTTTTTAATCGATTTCCGAGTTCGGCTCCTGATTGATTCATTAAGCCGGGCTTACGGAAGAACAAAGGTCTAGTTTGATAAGCATATGTGAAGGAATATGTGGGTAGTGTTCTCTGTCAAAGCTACCTGTATTGCAACTTCCAAAGCCGTATATGAACACTGTGAAACAATATGTTGCCATGAGAACTGACTTGCATTGAATAAATTCTGTCTAATATATTATCATAAAATATGCACTAAATTGGGTATTACTCCGGTACGGGTCAGCCGATTTGATTCAAAATCAAAAGGCTTCTTTCCATGGACGTTATAAATGTGTATACCAAGTTTAACGAAAATCCGATAAAGCGTATCGCGCGTACAGACAGACAGAGAGACATTTTCCCGTCCCCCACACAATCCCATAAAGTTCCATTCTGGCGTTCAGTCTGATGGGTTGCAGTCACATAACTTTCTACCCTGGGCATGGACAATATGATATTCTCACTTCACACACACACAGGTATATATATATATATATATATATATAAGTGGCCGTATTGCAGGCAGTGCATATTCAGTTGTGTCAGCCTCAGATAAAGGCACGAATGAAGTGATTGATGGGTAGAGATTATGCCATGTCAGAAGTCTATAACAAATTCTATCCCCTGACACCTTATTCATCGCTGTTGGATTAATTCTCTTTGCTATTTCGTGTGTACATTTCGTTAGGTTGTTAATTTCAACTTCCAAGCATATATTTAATCGTTATTTCTGGGGGACTGAATGTGGTTATCTAATATTCACAATTTTATCTCTCTTGCTTTGACCATACAGTTGGTATATACAAAACATTTCTCTAATTGCAGATATTGTCGCAGCCATCATGGAGTAACCGGCATTGAGTTTTACTTTTTCGGTGTTTATCGGTGTGTACAAACTTTCCTATATCAAGAAACAAGAAGACTAGAAGATAGTGTTTTTTATTTAGTGTCTGTGACATCAAGAAAAAGACTTTTCTATATCAAGAACAAGCTGAGGAAGGCAACACTTAGATTCAGACCTTCCCTTCATAATTCTTGAATTATGGAATTTTGAAGTGAGGTCTGTGTATGCTCCATTTCTAATACTGCTGGACACCTCAAGGTATTAACGAAAGCAGAACTTAGAAAGGAGCTTAGATAGGGGCCTCTTTTTAGAGGTGAAGAGCGGTCTTGGTGCAAACCGAGGCCACCCAACACCAGAAGACCAGCGATTCTCACATCGAAAACAGGTAAAAAAAAAAAATGCCTACTAAGCATGATTTTACTAGTATAACTGTAAACTATTTTAATTCTAAATATAATGCAGCCTCTGAGTGATAAGGCTTACGGTAGGTGTCAGAGACACTATGCCTGAATTCTTTGTAAATTCTAAATTCTTTCTATTACATTACTAAACAGAGTGTTAATAAATAACACCGAGATATTCTGCCTGTATATAGAGGGGACTTAGACAAGCAACTTTTATTAGGAAATTTTTGCTCTATGAGGTAAAATGTGAATGCTACAGGGTATTAAAGTCATTATAATTTGGTGCTCATAAATAAAAAAATTACGGGAAATAGGGTTAAAATGTTCATTATTGACTTCATGCCTTCCTACCGATCGATAAAAACCTGACTCTTAATCAATCGTCAACAGCTTTAGGCTATCATAATTTAGGGTTTACATAATCTGAAAAATTTACAGACTAATCATATGACTGGTCGCCACTGCATTAGTCTTTTCTTTTTATTCATAACTACTCACTACAGTGTTAACAACGAAGTTCCTTTGTTTTGCATTTTTTCTAATGTTAGAAGTCAGTGGCGGACATGCCCTGGGAGATTTCATGCCGTAACAGGAAAAGTTGAATCCATAGAGCAAAAATCTCCTAATAAAAGTTGCTTGTCTATGTCCCCTCTATACACCGGTAAAATATTTCGGTGTTATTCATTAACACTCTGTATAATAGGCACTAAATTGGGCTTTACTCCGGTGCCGGTCAACCGATTTGGTCGAATATTAATAGGCTTCTTTCCATGGACGTTATAAATGCGTATACCATATTTCATGGAAGTCCGATAAAGCGCATTTGATTTATCGCGCGTACAGACACACGGGCGCACAAACGGACAAACATTTTCCCGTCCCCCCCCCCCACACAATCTCATAAAGTACCATTCTGGCACTTAATAATTCTGATACAAAATAAAATGAGGTAAGCTATATAATAAATTGCTAGAGGGAAATAGGCAATTTTTCAGAAACAATTGAGTTTTTTTTTTTCCAAGGTTTTTTGAGAAAATTTGATAAGCATATGCGAAGGAATAAATACGAGTATTAACAGAACGAAACAAATTCCACACGTCAACAATTATAGGCTTATTCCTTTATTTTTCTTAAAACTTCTGGAGCTGTTCAAAGTTTATTTTGGAAGATAAAAATTAAAAAAACTGAACTTTTTGGAATTTTCCCATCGGTTATAGGCTAAAAATTGGCCTAATCCTTCTGGTGGCACTATGGCCGTGGGGTCGACTCAGCCTCTAACAGAAATGAGTACCAGGAGCAATCCTGGGGGTAAAGGCGGCCGGTGCGTAAGGCTGACGACCATACCACTTTCACGTGTCGAATGTCTAAGATCTGGGAGCCTCAATCTCCTGGAATCCTCTGGGCCTCCATGGCCTGTATAGGGAACTTTTTTTTATAGGCTAAAACCAATAAGTCTGCCAAACTTCAAGTATTTATCAATGAATTTCATACTCAGACAGGGTTAAAATAGTTACAAATTGAAAGAGTGTCCACATTAAATCCTTGTCGTAGCACTTATCTGGGGCCACTTATATATAAAATATAAAATAACACAGAAGATACAATCACTCATCAAAAACAATGTTGTCACAGTATTAAAAACTTCTTATTGGTCCCCGATGCGTCCTTCATTACCAGATTATGAAGGTATGAAGGACGCATCTGGGACCAATAAGAAGATTTTAATACTGTGACAACATTGTTTTTAATGAGTGATTGTATCTTCTGAGTTATTTTATATTTTATATACAGTGAGTCCCACGCAAGCGTTGGCCAATGACGCGGGTTTCTGCGTCGCGGCGGGCACAGCTCCGACTCCCGAGCGATCAGGTGAAATATCTAAGCAAATAAAGCCACGAACGGTGTAATGGTTCAGGTTCTCACATTTACAGTTGGAATTACAATGAAAATAGCCACGTACCTCATCACAGGAGATGTTGGAAATGTCCTCCTCTTGCAACCACGCAATACTGGCACCTTCTTAGGAAATTTTCTTTCAGGCGTATAAGTTCAGCTTCCGAGACAGAGTTCATTTCTCTTGTGATGTTGTCCTGAAGTTCTTCCAATGTATCGAAAATTGACCTATAGGCCTACGCTTTATTTTTCAAGTTCCCCATAAATAATAGTCACATACTGTTAGAAGAACTTAAAGACAGTATCACAAGAGAAATTAACTCTGTCTCGGAAGCTGACTTATGCGCGTGAAAACAATCGTTTGTCTTATAATATCCTTCCTCGGATCGCAATAATGCAATTTTATCTGGCAAAACGTCGGCTCGTTACTGGACACGTAAGGCATCAACGTGCGGTGATTAATACGCCACATGCTGTTAGTGAGCAGAATGAAAACACATTATTTTATACAACATAACTTAATTATATTAAAACACTATTTCGCTTCGGTGGAAGCATAAGTTAATATTAGGTTACTATTGCTCATATCCACTGTTGGTAGCATTATACTCCATAACACATTAGACTGTTCATTAATTTAGTGTGTTGTGATCTGACAGCTGACACGATGGTGATTTGATTTTAAAGAACAAAAGAAAGTATTCTTTGTATAATCCGATACATTTTATTCATGGAATAGTCTTAATAAATCCCACTTGAGTTTACGAGTTTCATCAGATAAATTCGTAATCTCTCGTGGGAATATGGCTACCTATGACTAGGGACCGGATTCTTAGGTTTTTACCTATTTTTACTTCCTCTGCCCGTACCATAGGTACTATAGGTAGAGGAAGTATTGTTTTCGACCCTAATATTCGAAGTTGAGTTTTTAGCATATATACACGTTTCAAGGCCCCCTGAATCCAAAAATACTATTTTTGGAAACATGTCTGTGTGTGTGTCTGTGTGTGTGTGTGTCTGTGTGGAAGTTTGTGAACAGGCTAGCTCCGAAACGGAGAATCGTATGAAAACAAAATTTCGTATTTGGGTCAGGTACCTTCTGAAGATGTGATTCGAAGATTGGCGACAAATTTATCTTGTTTTTAAGGGGACTTTACATGAAGAAATTTTCGTTTTTCGCGATTTTCTCGAAAACGGCTCTAACGATTTTCTTTAAATTTTGCGCATGGATTGCTTGTACCAAGAGCTAAAACGTTTATTTGAAACATTTTTTCGAACAAATTCTTTGAAGGGTAGTTATAAGCAACCCACTGTGAATACGTGCTTTTTGCAATACGGCTTCTTGTAAATCGTACGAAAACAAAATGTTGTATTTGGGTTAGGTACCTTCTGAGGCTGTGAAGATTGGCGACAACCTTTTCTTATATTTAAGGGGACCTTACATGAAGAATATATTGTTTTTTGCTATTTTCTCATAAACGGCTCTAACAATTTCCTTTAAATTTTGTACATGGATTGCTTATACCATTTCAAAAACATTCTCTGAAGGGTGATTGTAACCTACCAACGTGCCTGGTGAACAACTTAATACGTGGACATTTAAGGCATTTTATTCTATATAAGCACGTGAAGTGAGAGAAATATACTGTTGGCCCTGCTTACAGTAAAGAAATATCTGAGGGGAATATTTGATATAATTCGGAAATTATTTTTAACGGCGGAAAGTTCAATAAACGTTTGCAGTCACTTGTTTTTTTCCCCATAGCCTGGGTTTTTAGTCACAACATTCAAAGAAGGGGCTATAGTATATTTATATCATAATTAGCGTAAATGCTGCAAACTTTTATTTGGGCAGAGGAAGTTATGTGACTTTCACATCAGATTTTTTTCCTTACTTCCAAAACAAAAAGCGATCATACACTTTTTCGAATCATGTCCATAGGATTCACCCACATTAATTCTATGGCACCTAAAAATACCTAAATGGGATATTAAAACCTAAATATACCTAAACGGGATATAAAACCTAAAATATCTCATTTAGGCTACTTTTTTTAATATATTATTTTGTTTGTCAGTTGAGAAATCGATATTTTGCGGAGAGACAATAATTTTTGTCGGGCTGAAATTAATACCACCAGCGTTTCGTTCAACCCATTGTCGTCTAGGATGGACAGTATCAAGAGAGGAAGTGTAAGAGTACCGGCGTATTCCTTTTAAAATATTCCAGTGCCTAATTAACTTGGGAACCTGCCGTAATTGCTTCGATGAAATTCACACCTATGACGTCTTGTGTGGTTGAAAGGACATTTTCTGTCTTCAAATGTATTCTAAGAGTTAACAGGAAGAATTTCACAGTTGAAAGATATTTTAGTGATATACTGTAACCAGGAGATGTGAGGCAATCTTTTTTTCAATGCTTCTTTTGATTGTTTATGCTTTCTTTCTTGTATAATATTGTCCTAAAGCAAGTTTACACAAATTTAAGTTAAACTTTAGAAGTATTATGTACATTGAATCCTATGTAGCACATTCAAATTCATTAAACCAATTATTCTACCCGAAAACGATATTTTGGACAAAAAACCTTAAAAAAAACTATTTCACCTAATGGAAAACCTAAAACAGTGTTTTTAAAAACCTAAAAATTCGGTCCCTACCTATGACAATGCCAGCTGTAATAATGAACGGAAGGATGGATAAGTGTAGTTAGGATATATGTGAACGGATGGGTGGGTAAGAAAGAGAAATGGGAGAGAATGAGAGAGGAGTGATGGTAAAGAAAAAAACTAGGTATGAGAGCCAAACTCTCTGTATGGAAGAGGAACAATGTGGAGTTAAGAAGTGAGAACCTCCCCCCGCTAACAAGACAGGGAAAAAACTTTGTTTTGTAAAGTGCGAGCTTTAATGAAGTTCTCACAAGACATAAACCAGAGCGTCTTCACTTCAAGAGTTTAACCGGGTGTAGTTTAACTCCTTCACTCAATCAACATCTGGCAGCAATAATAATAATAATAATAATAATAATAATAATAATAATAATAATAATAATAATAATAATAATAATAATACTAATAATACTCCCAATAATAATAATAATAATAATAATAATAATAATAATACTAATACTAATAATACTCCCAATAATAATAATAATAATAATAATAATAATAATACTAATACTAATAATACTCATAATAATAATAATAATAATAATTAACTATGGGTTTAATTACATGGTCAAAACTATGGTTTGAAATTGTACAACAATTTTACTGCTGAGTACCCTGAATATGTAAATTACAATCTTAAACATTTTAAGAGGAAAATAAAAAAAGTTATTAGATAATATTAATAAAACACTTTAATTTTGTTTGGTCTTTCAATGTTTCAGTCCAATTTATTCTATTTTGTTGTTGTTGTAAATGCTAATTTTAACCACTGGTTAATGCACTCATAAATTTAGAATTTTTTCGTGTATAGTAATACTGTGCAGTGATATTGTAATTATATTTATATTAATCTACTATGTCCCCTAAACACGAGCGTTGCTCATATAGGGGCATGTTTGGTTTTATTTGTTTTGACTTGTATTAAATATGTAATAATAATAATAATAATGAAAATTTAATCAACACTTGCTAGGATTGGATAGTATCTCATTTAAATAGCTACATCCAATTAACAAACAAATCTCTCTATATATAAGAGGCTTTGTCCTGACTGACTGACTTACTTAATGACAGAATCAACGCAGAACCTAAACTATAATAGGTAGAGACTTGGAATTTTGACAGTACCTTCGTTCATAATGTAAGTGCTCACTAAGAAGGGATTTTGCAAAATTTTGATTTTAAATGCCAAAAATCAAGTGTTTTTGAGGATACTCAATCCCTTTTTACACAGAATTATCAAATCACAGTTCACATGACAACAATGTATTGTTGCCAGTGGTCTCACATGGGTTTGGAAATAAATGACACGGGACCACCGGCGGTCAGAAAATTAATACTCATAAAACTATAATAAAATCTGTCGCCTGTAGATGCGACTACTTGTTTGGCAAGCGTGTACTGCGCATAGTCTGAACAATATTTTGCAGGCGTATTCTTCAAATTTCAAATTGCACAACAGTCAGGTAGGATTTATCAGAGACGAAACTTGCCTAAATATAACGCGCTCCTTATGTATGTATGTATGTATGTATGAATGCATGCATGTATGAATGCATGCATGTATGAATGCATGCATGTATGAATGCATGCATGTATGAATGCATGCATGTATGAATGCATGCATGTATGAATGCATGCATGTATGAATGCATGCATGTATGAATGCATGCATGTATGAATGCATGCATGTATGAATGCATGCATGTATGAATGCATGCATGTATGAATGCATGCATGTATGAATGCATGCATGTATGAATGCATGCATGTATGAATGCATGCATGAATGCATGTATGCATGTATGCATGTATGCATGTATGCATGTATGCATGTATGTATGTATGTATGTATGTATGTATGTATGTATGTATGTATGTATGTATGTATGTATGTATGTATGTATGTATGTATGTATGTATGTATGTATGTATGTATGTATGTATGTATGTATGTATGTATGTATGTATGTATGTATGTATGTATGTATGTATGTATGTATGTATGTATGTATGTATGTATGTATGTATGTATGTATGTATGTATGTATGTATGTATGTATGTATGTATGTATGTATGTATGTATGTATGTATGTATGTATGTATGTATGTATGTATGTATGTATGTATGTATGTATGTATGTATGTATGTATGTATGTATGTATGTATGTATGTATGTATGTATGTATGTATGTATGTATGTATGTATGTATGTATGTATGTATGTATGTATGTATGTATGTATGTATGTATGTATGTATGTATGTATGTATGTATGTATGTATGTATGTATGTATGTATGTATGTATGTATGTATGTATGTATGTATGTATGTATGTATGTATGTATGTATGTATGTATGTATGTATGTATGTATGTATGTATGTATGTATGTATTTTTTTTTTTTTTTTTTTTTTTTTTTCCCCTTTATTTGCTGCATGCTCCATTACTTCTTGTAATATTACATGCATAAGTTACTTTACATACATGTTACAAATTACAATATTAATGGCAGTGTTGTTATAACATACTAATGCCTGCCAAGTGTTTAAAATGAATCAAGATCGATACTGTTTATGAATTTAACAAAGAGTGTCTTATGTTTCACAATAAGTTCATTGTTGCTGATAGGCCACTTCCCTCCCACTTTCGTTATATCTCTTTCCAAAATCTGTCTTTGAGTCTTCAATTTTTCACATCTCCACAGAAGGTGGTCCACATTTTGAACTTCCTTATTACATACACAATTTGGGTTATCTGTAATTTTGAATCTGTGAAAATATTCTCTGAGCCTTCCGTGCCCTGTTAGAAAAGTTGTTAATTTACCTGATAAGTTTAATTTCACTGATAATCTTTGCTTGACGTTAGGGAAAAATGACTTAGTCACCGCACCCTTTTCGGTTGTATCCCACCGTCTTTGCCACTCCCGGACACTGTCTTCAAACACTTCACCAAGCACAGCACTTCTCGGAATTAGGTTGTAGGATTCTTGTAGTTCTTGGTTGTTGGCTGCTTCTTTCGCCAGACGATCTGCTTCCTCATTCCCGAATATCCCGATGTGTGCTTTTACCCAGGTGAAATGGATGGTCCAGTTGTTGCTCTCCAAGCTTCTGACTGTAAGTCTGATTGTTTCTATTAAATGCTGGTGGTTGTTCGGATTAGCCAGTGCATCTAATGTGATCCGACTGTCTGTATGGATGGCAGCGAGTTTCTTATTGTTTGGTAGATGGTCTATGTCTGTCAGTCTCATGAGGGCTTTCAGGATGGCAAATTGTTCCGCTTGATTGTTGGAACATTTATCGCTCAGCCTGTATTGCAGGTTTGATATTGGTTTATCACTTTCCATTATAGCGACTCCGGATCCAACTCCCTTCTCGGTTTTACTCCCGTCTGTGAAAATGTTTATGGTGTAATTTTGACTTGCGAGTTTCTGTTGTATTTTCATTGTGTCGGCTGGATGATCCCATTGTCTGTAGCTCTTTCTGGTTTCAAGGTTTGGATGCTGTGCGTACCCTCGAGTAATAATGAACGTTCTTGCAATTTTCTCTAATTCGATTTCAATTGGTATGGTTCCTGTCAATATGCACAAGGCTTCGTAAGATGTCGTCCTGAAGGCTTTAGCCATTTTGATATTAACTAGTCTGTGAACTCTGGTGAGTTTTTGCAGATTTTTGCATCTCCGCACAGAGTCGATCCACAGAGGCACTCCATATGACAGTATGGGTATGTATGTATGTATGTATGTATGTATGTATGTATGTATGTATGTATGTATGTATGTATGTATGTATGTATGTATGTATGTATGTATGTATGTATGTATGTATGTATGTATGTATGTATGTATGTATGTATGTATGTATGTATGTATGTATGTATGTATGTATGTATGTATGTATGTATGTATGTATGTATGTATGTATGTATGTATGTATGTATGTATGTATGTATGTATGTATGTATGTATGTATGTATGTATGTATGTATGTATGTATGTATGTATGTATGTATGTATGTATGTATGTATGTATGTATGTATGTATGTATGTATGTATGTATGTATGTATGTATGTATGTATGTATGTATGTATGTATGTATGTATGTATGTATGTATGTATGTATGTATGTATGTATGTATGTATGTATGTATGTATGTATGTATGTATGTATGTATGTATGTATGTATGTATGTATGTATGTATGTATGTATGTATGTATGTATGTATGTATGTATGTATGTATGTATGTATGTATGTATGTATGTATGTATGTATGTATGTATGTATGTATGTATGTATGTATGTATGTATGTATGTATGTATGTATGTATGTATGTATGTATGTATGTATGTATGTATGTATGTATGTATGTATGTATGTATGTATGTATGTATGTATGTATGTATGTATGTATGTATGTATGTATGTATGTATGTATGTATGTATGTATGTATGTATGTATGTATGTATGTATGTATGTATGTATGTATGTATGTATGTATGTATGTATGTATGTATGTATGTATGTATGTATGTATGTATGTATGTATGTATGTATGTATGTATGTATGTATGTATGTATGTATGTATGTATGTATGTATGTATGTATGTATGTATGTATGTATGTATGTATGTATGTATGTATGTATGTATGTATGTATGTATGTATGTATGTATGTATGTATGTATGTATGTATGTATGTATGTATGTATGTATGTATGTATGTATGTATGTATGTATGTATGTATGTATGTATGTATGTATGTATGTATGTATGTATGTATGTATGTATGTATGTATGTATGTATGTATGTATGTATGTATGTATGTATGTATGTATGTATGTATGTATGTATGTATGTATGTATGTATGTATGTATGTATGTATGTATGTATGTATGTATGTATGTATGTATGTATGTATGTATGTATGTATGTATGTATGTATGTATGTATGTATGTATGTATGTATGTATGTATGTATGTATGTATGTATGTATGTATGTATGTATGTATGTATGTATGTATGTATGTATGTATGTATGTATGTATGTATGTATGTATGTATGTATGTATGTATGTATGTATGTATGTATGTATGTATGTATGTATGTATGTATGTATGTATGTATGTATGTATGTATGTATGTATGTATGTATGTATGTATGTATGTATGTATGTATGTATGTATGTATGTATGTATGTATGTATGTATGTATGTATGTATGTATGTATGTATGTATGTATGTATGTATGTATGTATGTATGTATGTATGTATGTATGTATGTATGTATGTATGTATGTATGTATGTATGTATGTATGTATGTATGTATGTATGTATGTATGTATGTATGTATGTATGTATGTATGTATGTATGTATGTATGTATGTATGTATGTATGTATGTATGTATGTATGTATGTATGTATGTATGTATGTATGTATGTATGTATGTATGTATGTATGTATGTATGTATGTATGTATGTATGTATGTATGTATGTATGTATGTATGTATGTATGTATGTATGTATGTATGTATGTATGTATGTATGTATGTATGTATGTATGTATGTATGTATGTATGTATGTATGTATGTATGTATGTATGTATGTATGTATGTATGTATGTATGTATGTATGTATGTATGTATGTATGTATGTATGTATGTATGTATGTATGTATGTATGTATGTATGTATGTATGTATGTATGTATGTATGTATGTATGTATGTATGTATGTATGTATGTATGTATGTATGTATGTATGTATGTATGTATGTATGTATGTATGTATGTATGTATGTATGTATGTATGTATGTATGTATGTATGTATGTATGTATGTATGTATGTATGTATGTATGTATGTATGTATGTATGTATGTATGTATGTATGTATGTATGTATGTATGTATGTATGTATGTATGTATGTATGTATGTATGTATGTATGTATGTATGTATGTATGTATGTATGTATGTATGTATGTATGTATGTATGTATGTATGTATGTATGTATGTATGTATGTATGTATGTATGTATGTATGTATGTATGTATGTATGTATGTATGTATGTATGTATGTATGTATGTATGTATGTATGTATGTATGTATGTATGTATGTATGTATGTATGTATGTATGTATGTATGTATGTATGTATGTATGTATGTATGTATGTATGTATGTATGTATGTATGTATGTATGTATGTATGTATGTATGTATGTATGTATGTATGTATGTATGTATGTATGTATGTATGTATGTATGTATGTATGTATGTATGTATGTATGTATGTATGTATGTATGTATGTATGTATGTATGTATGTATGTATGTATGTATGTATGTATGTATGTATGTATGTATGTATGTATGTATGTATGTATGTATGTATGTATGTATGTATGTATGTATGTATGTATGTATGTATGTATGTATGTATGTATGTATGTATGTATGTATGTATGTATGTATGTATGTATGTATGTATGTATGTATGTATGTATGTATGTATGTATGTATGTATGTATGTATGTATGTATGTATGTATGTATGTATGTATGTATGTATGTATGTATGTATGTATGTATGTATGTATGTATGTATGTATGTATGTATGTATGTATGTATGTATGTATGTATGTATGTATGTATGTATGTATGTATGTATGTATGTATGTATGTATGTATGTATGTATGTATGTATGTATGTATGTATGTATGTATGTATGTATGTATGTATGTATGTATGTATGTATGTATGTATGTATGTATGTATGTATGTATGTATGTATGTATGTATGTATGTATGTATGTATGTATGTATGTATGTATGTATGTATGTATGTATGTATGTATGTATGTATGTATGTATGTATGTATGTATGTATGTATGTATGTATGTATGTATGTATGTATGTATGTATGTATGTATGTATGTATGTATGTATGTATGTATGTATGTATGTATGTATGTATGTATGTATGTATGTATGTATGTATGTATGTATGTATGTATGTATGTATGTATGTATGTATGTATGTATGTATGTATGTATGTATGTATGTATGTATGTATGTATGTATGTATGTATGTATGTATGTATGTATGTATGTATGTATGTATGTATGTATGTATGTATGTATGTATGTATGTATGTATGTATGTATGTATGTATGTATGTATGTATGTATGTATGTATGTATGTATGTATGTATGTATGTATGTATGTATGTATGTATGTATGTATGTATGTATGTATGTATGTATGTATGTATGTATGTATGTATGTATGTATGTATGTATGTATGTATGTATGTATGTATGTATGTATGTATGTATGTATGTATGTATGTATGTATGTATGTATGTATGTATGTATGTATGTATGTATGTATGTATGTATGTATGTATGTATGTATGTATGTATGTATGTATGTATGTATGTATGTATGTATGTATGTATGTATGTATGTATGTATGTATGTATGTATGTATGTATGTATGTATGTATGTATGTATGTATGTATGTATGTATGTATGTATGTATGTATGTATGTATGTATGTATGTATGTATGTATGTATGTATGTATGTATGTATGTATGTATGTATGTATGTATGTATGTATGTATGTATGTATGTATGTATGTATGTATGTATGTATGTATGTATGTATGTATGTATGTATGTATGTATGTATGTATGTATGTATGTATGTATGTATGTATGTATGTATGTATTTTTTTTTTTTTTTTTTTTTTTTTTTTTCCCCTTTATTTGCTGCATGCTCCATTACTTCTTGTAATATTACATGCATAAGTTACTTTACATACATGTTACAAATTACAATATTAATGGCAGTGTTGTTATAACATACTAATGCCTGCCAAGTGTTTAAAATGAATCAAGATCGATACTGTTTATGAATTTAACAAAGAGTGTCTTATGTTTCACAATAAGTTCATTGTTGCTGATAGGCCACTTCCCTCCCACTTTCGTTATATCTCTTTCCAAAATCTGTCTTTGAGTCTTCAATTTTTCACATCTCCACAGAAGGTGGTCCACATTTTGAACTTCCTTATTACATACACAATTTGGGTTATCTGTAATTTTGAATCTGTGAAAATATTCTCTGAGCCTTCCGTGCCCTGTTAGAAAAGTTGTTAATTTACCTGATAAGTTTAATTTCACTGATAATCTTTGCTTGACGTTAGGGAAAAATGACTTAGTCACCGCACCCTTTTCGGTTGTATCCCACCGTCTTTGCCACTCCCGGACACTGTCTTCAAACACTTCACCAAGCACAGCACTTCTCGGAATTAGGTTGTAGGATTCTTGTAGTTCTTGGTTGTTGGCTGCTTCTTTCGCCAGACGATCTGCTTCCTCATTCCCGAATATCCCGATGTGTGCTTTTACCCAGGTGAAATGGATGGTCCAGTTGTTGCTCTCCAAGCTTCTGACTGTAAGTCTGATTGTCCAGTGCATCTAATGTGATCCGACTGTCTGTATGGATGGCAGCGAGTTTCTTATTGTTTGGTAGATGGTCTATGTCTGTCAGTCTCATGAGGGCTTTCAGGATGGCAAATTGTTCCGCTTGATTGTTGGAACATTTATCGCTCAGCCTGTATTGCAGGTTTGATATTGGTTTATCACTTTCCATTATAGCGACTCCGGATCCAACTCCCTTCTCGGTTTTACTCCCGTCTGTGAAAATGTTTATGGTGTAATTTTGACTTGCGAGTTTCTGTTGTATTTTCATTGTGTCGGCTGGATGATCCCATTGTCTGTAGCTCTTTCTGGTTTCAAGGTTTGGATGCTGTGCGTACCCTCGAGTAATAATGAACGTTCTTGCAATTTTCTCTAATTCGATTTCAATTGGTATGGTTCCTGTCAATATGCACAAGGCTTCGTAAGATGTCGTCCTGAAGGCTTTAGCCATTTTGATATTAACTAGTCTGTGAACTCTGGTGAGTTTTTGCAGATTTTTGCATCTCCGCACAGAGTCGATCCACAGAGGCACTCCATATGACAGTATGGGTATGTATGTATGTATGTATGTATGTATGTATGTATGTATGTATGTATGTATGTATGTATGTATGTATGTATGTATGTATGTATGTATGTATGTATGTATGTATGTATGTATGTATGTATGTATGTATGTATGTATGTATGTATGTATGTATGTATGTATGTATGTATGTATGTATGTATGTATGTATGTATGTATGTATGTATGTATGTATGTATGTATGTATGTATGTATGTATGTATGTATGTATGTATGTATGTATGTATGTATGTATGTATGTATGTATGTATGTATGTATGTATGTATGTATGTATGTATGTATGTATGTATGTATGTATGTATGTATGTATGTATGTATGTATGTATGTATGTATGTATGTATGTATGTATGTATGTATGTATGTATGTATGTATGTATGTATGTATGTATGTATGTATGTATGTATGTATGTATGTATGTATGTATGTATGTATGTATGTATGTATGTATGTATGTATGTATGTATGTATGTATGTATGTATGTATGTATGTATGTATGTATGTATGTATGTATGTATGTATGTATGTATGTATGTATGTATGTATGTATGTATGTATGTATGTATGTATGTATGTATGTATGTATGTATGTATGTATGTATGTATGTATGTATGTATGTATGTATGTATGTATGTATGTATGTATGTATGTATGTATGTATGTATGTATGTATGTATGTATGTATGTATGTATGTATGTATGTATGTATGTATGTATGTATGTATGTATGTATGTATGTATGTATGTATGTATGTATGTATGTATGTATGTATGTATGTATGTATGTATGTATGTATGTATGTATGTATGTATGTATGTATGTATGTATGTATGTATGTATGTATGTATGTATGTATGTATGTATGTATGTATGTATGTATGTATGTATGTATGTATGTATGTATGTATGTATGTATGTATGTATGTATGTATGTATGTATGTATGTATGTATGTATGTATGTATGTATGTATGTATGTATGTATGTATGTATGTATGTATGTATGTATGTATGTATGTATGTATGTATGTATGTATGTATGTATGTATGTATGTATGTATGTATGTATGTATGTATGTATGTATGTATGTATGTATGTATGTATGTATGTATGTATGTATGTATGTATGTATGTATGTATGTATGTATGTATGTATGTATGTATGTATGTATGTATGTATGTATGTATGTATGTATGTATGTATGTATGTATGTATGTATGTATGTATGTATGTATGTATGTATGTATGTATGTATGTATGTATGTATGTATGTATGTATGTATGTATGTATGTATGTATGTATGTATGTATGTATGTATGTATGTATGTATGTATGTATGTATGTATGTATGTATGTATGTATGTATGTATGTATGTATGTATGTATGTATGTATGTATGTATGTATGTATGTATGTATGTATGTATGTATGTATGTATGTATGTATGTATGTATGTATGTATGTATGTATGTATGTATGTATGTATGTATGTATGTATGTATGTATGTATGTATGTATGTATGTATGTATGTATGTATGTATGTATGTATGTATGTATGTATGTATGTATGTATGTATGTATGTATGTATGTATGTATGTATGTATGTATGTATGTATGTATGTATGTATGTATGTATGTATGTATGTATGTATGTATGTATGTATGTATGTATGTATGTATGTATGTATGTATGTATGTATGTATGTATGTATGTATGTATGTATGTATGTATGTATGTATGTATGTATGTATGTATGTATGTATGTATGTATGTATGTATGTATGTATGTATGTATGTATGTATGTATGTATGTATGTATGTATGTATGTATGTATGTATGTATGTATGTATGTATGTATGTATGTATGTATGTATGTATGTATGTATGTATGTATGTATGTATGTATGTATGTATGTATGTATGTATGTATGTATGTATGTATGTATGTATGTATGTATGTATGTATGTATGTATGTATGTATGTATGTATGTATGTATGTATGTATGTATGTATGTATGTATGTATGTATGTATGTATGTATGTATGTATGTATGTATGTATGTATGTATGTATGTATGTATGTATGTATGTATGTATGTATGTATGTATGTATGTATGTATGTATGTATGTATGTATGTATGTATGTATGTATGTATGTATGTATGTATGTATGTATGTATGTATGTATGTATGTATGTATGTATGTATGTATGTATGTATGTATGTATGTATGTATGTATGTATGTATGTATGTATGTATGTATGTATGTATGTATGTATGTATGTATGTATGTATGTATGTATGTATGTATGTATGTATGTATGTATGTATGTATGTATGTATGTATGTATGTATGTATGTATGTATGTATGTATGTATGTATGTATGTATGTATGTATGTATGTATGTATGTATGTATGTATGTATGTATGTATGTATGTATGTATGTATGTATGTATGTATGTATGTATGTATGTATGTATGTATGTATGTATGTATGTATGTATGTATGTATGTATGTATGTATGTATGTATGTATGTATGTATGTATGTATGTATGTATGTATGTATGTATGTATGTATGTATGTATGTATGTATGTATGTATGTATGTATGTATGTATGTATGTATGTATGTATGTATGTATGTATGTATGTATGTATGTATGTATGTATGTATGTATGTATGTATGTATGTATGTATGTATGTATGTATGTATGTATGTATGTATGTATGTATGTATGTATGTATGTATGTATGTATGTATGTATGTATGTATGTATGTATGTATGTATGTATGTATGTATGTATGTATGTATGTATGTATGTATGTATGTATGTATGTATGTATGTATGTATGTATGTATGTATGTATGTATGTATGTATGTATGTATGTATGTATGTATGTATGTATGTATGTATGTATGTATGTATGTATGTATGTATGTATGTATGTATGTATGTATGTATGTATGTATGTATGTATGTATGTATGTATGTATGTATGTATGTATGTATGTATGTATGTATGTATGTATGTATGTATGTATGTATGTATGTATGTATGTATGTATGTATGTATGTATGTATGTATGTATGTATGTATGTATGTATGTATGTATGTATGTATGTATGTATGTATGTATGTATGTATGTATGTATGTATGTATGTATGTATGTATGTATGTATGTATGTATGTATGTATGTATGTATGTATGTATGTATGTATGTATGTATGTATGTATGTATGTATGTATGTATGTATGTATGTATGTATGTATGTATGTATGTATGTATGTATGTATGTATGTATGTATGTATGTATGTATGTATGTATGTATGTATGTATGTATGTATGTATGTATGTATGTATGTATGTATGTATGTATGTATGTATGTATGTATGTATGTATGTATGTATGTATGTATGTATGTATGTATGTATGTATGTATGTATGTATGTATGTATGTATGTATGTATGTATGTATGTATGTATGTATGTATGTATGTATGTATGTATGTATGTATGTATGTATGTATGTATGTATGTATGTATGTATGTATGTATGTATGTATGTATGTATGTATGTATGTATGTATGTATGTATGTATGTATGTATGTATGTATGTATGTATGTATGTATGTATGTATGTATGTATGTATGTATGTATGTATGTATGTATGTATGTATGTATGTATGTATGTATGTATGTATGTATGTATGTATGTATGTATGTATGTATGTATGTATGTATGTATGTATGTATGTATGTATGTATGTATGTATGTATGTATGTATGTATGTATGTATGTATGTATGTATGTATGTATGTATGTATGTATGTATGTATGTATGTATGTATGTATGTATGTATGTATGTATGTATGTATGTATGTATGTATGTATGTATGTATGTATGTATGTATGTATGTATGTATGTATGTATGTATGTATGTATGTATGTATGTATGTATGTATGTATGTATGTATGTATGTATGTATGTATGTATGTATGTATGTATGTATGTATGTATGTATGTATGTATGTATGTATGTATGTATGTATGTATGTATGTATGTATGTATGTATGTATGTATGTATGTATGTATGTATGTATGTATGTATGTATGTATGTATGTATGTATGTATGTATGTATGTATGTATGTATGTATGTATGTATGTATGTATGTATGTATGTATGTATGTATGTATGTATGTATGTATGTATGTATGTATGTATGTATGTATGTATGTATGTATGTATGTATGTATGTATGTATGTATGTATGTATGTATGTATGTATGTATGTATGTATGTATGTATGTATGTATGTATGTATGTATGTATGTATGTATGTATGTATGTATGTATGTATGTATGTATGTATGTATGTATGTATGTATGTATGTATGTATGTATGTATGTATGTATGTATGTATGTATGTATGTATGTATGTATGTATGTATGTATGTATGTATGTATGTATGTATGTATGTATGTATGTATGTATGTATGTATGTATGTATGTATGTATGTATGTATGTATGTATGTATGTATGTATGTATGTATGTATGTATGTATGTATGTATGTATGTATGTATGTATGTATGTATGTATGTATGTATGTATGTATGTATGTATGTATGTATGTATGTATGTATGTATGTATGTATGTATGTATGTATGTATGTATGTATGTATGTATGTATGTATGTATGTATGTATGTATGTATGTATGTATGTATGTATGTATGTATGTATGTATGTATGTATGTATGTATGTATGTATGTATGTATGTATGTATGTATGTATGTATGTATGTATGTATGTATGTATGTATGTATGTATGTATGTATGTATGTATGTATGTATGTATGTATGTATGTATGTATGTATGTATGTATGTATGTATGTATGTATGTATGTATGTATGTATGTATGTATGTATGTATGTATGTATGTATGTATGTATGTATGTATGTATGTATGTATGTATGTATGTATGTATGTATGTATGTATGTATGTATGTATGTATGTATGTATGTATGTATGTATGTATGTATGTATGTATGTATGTATGTATGTATGTATGTATGTATGTATGTATGTATGTATGTATGTATGTATGTATGTATGTATGTATGTATGTATGTATGTATGTATGTATGTATGTATGTATGTATGTATGTATGTATGTATGTATGTATGTATGTATGTATGTATGTATGTATGTATGTATGTATGTATGTATGTATGTATGTATGTATGTATGTATGTATGTATGTATGTATGTATGTATGTATGTATGTATGTATGTATGTATGTATGTATGTATGTATGTATGTATGTATGTATGTATGTATGTATGTATGTATGTATGTATGTATGTATGTATGTATGTATGTATGTATGTATGTATGTATGTATGTATGTATGTATGTATGTATGTATGTATGTATGTATGTATGTATGTATGTATGTATGTATGTATGTATGTATGTATGTATAATACATACATAAGTATGAAATGACGAATTGCATACCATGTATCATCCTCACCATGTATCATATAGGCTACATTTAATTTTATATGAGTTGAAATTTACTCCATAAAATATACTATAATAATAGAAATAATTGTCGGTCAATATTCCATGGCCTACCCTACTGTATAGACACATATCCCGAACTCCTGATATGGCATAGAAGCTGAAAGGAGTATAAATACAGCTGAAATAAAATTAAAAAATCAGAGCTCTATTTTACCATGAAGTATATTGGGCCTAAAATGGTTACAAATTTGACAATAAAAGGAATGTAATCATATAACTAATTAAATTGGCATAAAAGATATGATTAATAACTTAAGGGATGGACAGATTGTAGCATTAGCGGTTTTGGTAAAATATTTTATTTTTGAATTCTAATATAAAAAGCAGTTTAACGCTGCAGCACGAAAATGTGTGCTTGGCAGTGAGATATTTACCTTAGCCTGTGACTGAAATTTAAATATGGTTGGTTAGAATTTTGATTGTTCAGTGCAATATTATACTTACCTTAATCGTGAGAAAATACGAAATATCTACAAAAATTTGTATCTTTTTATTTCAGCTTTATTTATACACGTTTTGTACAGAGCTGTTAGGTTCTGTGGGTATACCAGTAGGCCATATAACTATTGATGCGTTTGTTTTCTATTGTTGATGTATTATGTCTTCTGTTAATTTCTACTGTTGCTTTACTTTTTATTTATTTATTTAACCTGGCGGAGTTAAGGCCATAAGGCCTTTTCTACCACTCAGCCAGAGCAAAAGCATGAAATACATAATAATAATAATAATAATAATAATAATAATAATAATAATAATAATAAAAATGAAATAAAAATGATATACCTGAATACAGGAAACAAACATTAAATACAAAGAAAAAATTCAAACATTAGCCTAAGTACTTGAATAATATATAATACAAATGACTAAAATAAAATAAAGAAATTAAAAAAAAAGATGAAAGACTAAACAAATACTCTTAGTTATTACAAAATATGTTAATGAAAATTTTAAAAAAATACTAATTAGCATCAATTCCTAAATGTTATTTAAGATTATGAAAAAGGATGGAAAAGCGGCGATGATCCATAGTAAGTAGATATCCAATTCTGAATTTGCCTTGACGACTGAGAAACCGTAAAAACCTGTCAAATTGGCCGGCTACGGGATTTGAAACTCTGACCTCCTGAGAGTCCAAGATGATATTGTCTCGGCCCGTCGCTGGGTAAATTTCTTTATAGACTCCGTTGGTGTATGATTTAGTGTAAGGGGGCACTGGAATCGTGAAGTTTAACAAGGAACAGCTTATAATCCGAAGTCCCACGCACAGAAATAAAACGGACCCATTTCTCAGGAAACGGATGCCTCCCACAGATGCTGGCCGAATGCAATATTCGCGGAGGCTTCCTCTTAAATCTCTTATACCTGCATGCAGGCAAACAGATGAATAACTTAAGTAAAGATCCTTAGCCAGTGGCGTGCAATCAAGTTGTTCTCCTTGCACACAGCACTTCCTATAAAAGCGTTTCAAAATTGGTTGTGTTTTCGATCATTACGCACTACATACCAAGCTGGATAGGAGCGATGTTTGGCATTAATAATTTTCATTGGCTATCACAGATCAGGCATCTAATTGAAGAGCCTAGTTCCATAAAGGCGTAAGGCACAAGGACATAGTATCAAGAAATCTTGATGTTTTTAAACAGTGTTACCACTCAAAAGTAGGTGGTTTAAAGTTTAATTTTATAACATATATTTTTGAAGGGCAAGCTAAATTAGTGTTGTACAAATTTACAAGGTAGAGTGTATTGGGATTTTTTACAACTAGAGGTACCCAAACATGTTAAACAAAAACTGAAGTAATTTTACAGTAGCAAAATCTTTTTACTTTGTATCATATTATTTGTTTTTACCTTACTTTAGTAAAAACCTGTATTATACAGTGACAATTGCATGTTTGCCAATGAATACTACAGTGAGTCCCACGCAAGAGTTGGCCAATGACGCGGGTTTCTACGTCGCGGCAGGCACAGCTCCAACTCCCGAGCGAACGGGTGAAATATCTACGCAAATAAAGCCGCGATTGGTGTAATGGTTATGGTTTTCACATTTTCAGTCGGAATTACAATGAAAATAACCACGTAGCTTATCACAAGAGATGTTGGAAATGTTCTCCTCTATCATCCACACAATACTGGCACCTTTTTAGGACATTTTCTTTCACGCGCATGAGTTCAGCTTCCGAGACAGAGTTAAGTTCTCTTGTGAATACTACAGTTTTTCTTTAACTATTATTTATGGGGTAACTTTAAAAATAGAGGGTATAGGTAAATTTCCCATAAGACCTCAAAGACAATTCAACAAGGAAGTATGTTTATATTCCATGTCCACAATAACAAACGTATTAAAAGCTAGAAGGTTTAATATAATGACGCATTTGGGCTACAAAGATGGCAAATGACGCATGTAGGCTAGGTTACCGGCACCCGATGCAGAAAATTCGACTTTTCACGATGATGGCATGAACGGGAAATTGATGAAAGAAACACTATCGTACAAAATATATCTGTGGCTTGGTTCTAAAAGGGCCAATGTTAATTTCTTGCAAAAAATGAGATCTATGCATTATTGAGCTCGGCTAGTCTTTATCTTTCGTATAATAAAAGTGCCAATGTATGTTGCTCTTAATAGACATAATACGGAAACCTTAGAGGCCAATATCGGAAGTTCTGAGCAAAAAAATGATACTTCTGTAAGGGCTTCAAAGTCAGTTATCTCAAAAGCAAGTTTTATGACATTGGTCCATTTAGAACCAAACCACAGATATGTAGGCCTATAATGCTGATTCCTGAACAGATGTAAGCGCACGCCACTGATACTGGCTGTTTTAATGACTGGACGCAACTGGTACCGACTGTTTTAATGATTTGACGCTACTGATACCCGCATTTGTAACAACTGCACGCCACTGATACATGCAATTTGATACGACCGATAGTTCATTCTGATTAACAGTATAACCAGGACGAGCTAAGCGCTTTCAGAAAGCTTGAAGAGGGTTAAACTGCAATATGCACAGCTTGGCTTCAGGAATGAGGTTAAATGTCGTACATAACTTTGAAGCAGAAACGTTGCCTTCTCTGTTCACAATATTATCCTTGACATAATAGAGTTTTTAAATATTATATCACTGCGACAACTACTGGATTTCAGAAGCTAATAACCTGGGTCAGGATTTTTTTGGTGCAATTTCCATATGGGAAAAGGAAAGGAACGGCAAACTTACCTCACGAACAGCAGGCTATTGAATAATTCCAGTGAAATTAAAAAGAAAAATGGAATTTTTAGTCATTATTCTGTTGCAGGTTTGCCTTCAGTCCCGCGTTTCCTGAAAGCAGACTGGTTCACTATTTCCTCGTTCACTGAAGCTGATGAAAAGTCAATTGAAAGTCGCTTAAGATCTTAGATATTGGAACGAAACCAAGATGATTAAACAGGGTGTTAATGAATAACACCGAAATATTTTACGTGTGTATAGAGGGGACATAGACAAGCAACTTTTATTAGGAGATTTTTGCTCTACGGATTCAATTTTTCCTGTTACAGCATAAAATCTCCCAGAGCATGGCTACCACTGACTTCTAACGTTTGAAAAAAAATGCAAAACAAAGGAGCTTCGTTGTTAACACTGTAGTCAGTAGTTATGAATAAAAAAAAAAGACTAATGCAGTGGCGACCAGTCATGTGATTAATCTGTAAATTTTGCAGATTATAGAAACACTAAATTATGATATAGCTGTTGACGAATGATTAAGAGTCAGGGTTTTATCGATCACTAAGGAGGCATGAAGTCGATTTAATGACAAGTTTAACCCTTCTTTGTTTCATTATTCACTTATGAGCACCAAACTGTAATGACTTTAATGCCCGGTAGCAAACACATTTTACGTCATAGAGCAAAAAACTCCTAATAAAAGTTGCTTGTCTAAGTCCCCTCTATATACAGGTAAAATATTTCGGTGTTATTTATTAACACCCTGTATAATCTGATTATTGCACTCAGGTAATTTTCTTTACTTTAAGCATGGCCAACAACACATCTTTCTCAGAATAAGAGGCCGTGAAAGAGAGCGTATTCAGTTGTTCCAAACCTGATGCAAAACTTGTTCATCAGGCAAGGCCGAGTTTCCATAAACAGTGGGTGGCTTATAACTACCCTTCAGAGAATTTGTAAGACAAAATGTTTCGAATAAAACTTTTAGCCCTTCGTGTACAGAATTTAAAGAAGATCGTTAAAGCCGTTTTATAGAAAATTGCGAAATACAAGCTTTTCTTTATGTAAAGTCCCTTAAAAATAAGAGAATTTTGTTCTTATCACATCTTTAGAAGGTACCTAACCCCAATACAAAATTTTCTTTCCATGCGATTTTCCGTTCTAGAGATAGGCTGTTCATAAATACACAGACATGTTTCCGAAAGCAGTATTTTTGGATTCAGGAGATCTCGAAACGTCTATTTATGTCAAAAACTCAACTTCGAATTTGGGGATCCAAAACAATGATTCATCTACCTATAGTACCTATGGTACGGGCAGAAGAAATAAAAAAAAGCAATGAAACCTAAAGTCATAGGCTATAAACGATGAAATGCGCCTTAGTAGAATATTTGAAAGCTGCAATAAAATAGAAAATAAAATAGAAAATAAACTGTGCAAAATATGTTGCACAAACTATCTCGTAACTAAGGTAAACAAGGCAAGCTCAGATGTGTCAGTTTCTTCAGTAGAAATAAGACGAAATTACTTAGTACATACTTTCATTTCACAAAACTTAATTATTTGTTCACTTCACAGCATATAAACATTAAATAATACTTATTATAATGGGCTTAACATATGGTGCTACAATAATATTGCATGGCCCACTACATCCTAAACATAACGTATCAAATTGTCGATCGCTTTGATATTGTATGCACGCCTTCATTGATTCATTTCACTATAACGATGTCAGTGTAAATAAATAAAAATAAATAGTATATTGCGATACAAGTGCCGTAAGTGGTGTTTACGGATCGAGGAAAGAGTTTGAAAAAACGAGGCGCTCGCGCCGAGTTTCTCAATTTCCGAGATCCGTTATGCGCTTACGGCACGAGTATTGCATGCTATTTTTTGCACGATGATTATTTATATCAATTTATTTATATTAATTGAGATATTAGCTGAAAATATTATGTATATACACTATTGAAGATGGATGTTATATTTCAGAAAGTGATTCGCATGTGTTTGTTGTTATGGGAACCGAATATTTGTAAATAAATATGGAGGAATTTCTTTAAATAATTGTACAAATTGTAATATTACGATAAATATATCAAAATAAAGGCACGATTATTATTTATATCAATTTAATTATATTAATTGTCATATTACCTGAAAATATTATGTTTATATACATTCTAGAAGATAGATGTTTATTTCAGAAAGTGATTCGCGTGTGTTAGTTGTTATGCGAACCCAATATTTGTCTTAGGGGGCCTTGTCCAAAAAGGCTTGTATTATGAGGTGTGGTGTAAGTAAATTCATAACAGCAACAAGATTGCATGCGGGAATGTCAACTTACGATCCACGGCAACAACATTCGTAAGTACCACTAATTAGTTAAGGAGTGCAAAAATATAACAAAAACAACTAGGCCGCTGATTAATTAAACACACCTTCTATTGATAGAATACTGTGTATTCTATCAATATCTGCATTATATATTAATGTCAGTATTTTTCATTATAAAGCGAAACACTTGCCATGGAATCTGGACAACCAAACAAGCGAAACGCCTGCCGAGCTTGATTAGACTATCCCGCAACAACAAAACGGCGAGTTTGGAGCGTTCTGTTATGCGGGCTAGTCTAGTCGTGATCAGCAGGCGTTTCTATAAGATGATGAATCCAAGCTCCATTTAGGACTAAGTCATTCTTACTTCCACTGCCCGTATCATTAGGTATTGTGTACGACTCCGAAATTCGAAGTTGAGTTTTTAACATAAATACACTTTTTGAGGTCCCCTGAATTAAAAAATACTATTCTCGGAAACATGTCTCTGTGTGTGAAAAGCCTAGCTCCAGAACGGAAAATCGTATGAAAACAAAATTTTGTATTTGGGTTTATTCTGTTTATTTATTCTGGCAGAGCTAAAGCCATTTGGCCTTCTCTTCCGCTCTACCAGTAAAAAAAAACTACATTACTATTACATAACACAAATACATAACATTACAGATAATTAATTAATACTTAATACTTAAATACCAAGAACTAAACATAGTTATCTTCTATCTTCTTCTAATATATAAAGTCGAATGTGTGTTTGTGGGTATGTATGTTTGTTCCTTATACAAATCCACATTTCTTCACCAATTTGTACGAAATTTTGCACACATACCCAGTTAAGCCCGGGAAGTTACGCGGTCAACATTAAAATTGAAATAAATCAGTCCTTCCCTTGAAAATTATATAATTTCTGAGAATTTTATACTGAAAAAAAAATAAATGCTGTTTAGTTCACATGGCAACAATGAATTGTTTACTATGATTACATAGGGCCTTGGCAAGTATATAGCCTAATGCTGGAATTTAATGTAATACGAGTATATTGGCGAAAATAATTACTGAAAATGAAATCCACGAAAATAAAGCACAGTGTGATGTAGTCACGTAACTTTCTCTACCCTCGACATAAGAAATATTTACTCACTTCACATTTTGATGTAGAATAAGAGGGACAACTTAAGTGTGTGAGTATGCTATATCAAAAGTCTGTAAATAATCCTTTCCGCTGATAAGTTATCCATACCTGTAGGCTTTGTATTAGTTGAGAAATAGGGATGTTTATCATAGGCCCTAAGCATGGGATGGAACATTTTGACTCGCAGTATATTATGTCTCGGGTTCTAGGGGAGGAAAGTATGAAAGTGATACTGCATTTCTCTTTTATTTCAGCTCCGAAACGATTGTATAGTAACATGAGAATGAGAAATATTATTTTCCGTCAAGTCAGTACAATCTTATGTAATTTGTGTTTCTTCTTATTTCAACCCCTCCCAAGCATGATGTGTAGAAGCAACGGAATGCAGCATTCCACATCCTCTATGAGCCATAAAAATTTATATCCAGCGTTTTCTGATGGAATAGTTTGAGTGTGATAAATCTTTTTCTTCATTTCAAGTTCTACATACATAAAGTCCTTCATAAGTTAATTTCAAATTAAAAAATACAAAGCCCGGGCGACGCCGGGCCTTTTCAGCTAGTAATTTATAAACTAGAGTGCTATAAAACATTAAATTACAAAAGAAAATTACAAAATTAAATTACAAAATATAAAAATACTAAAGAAAATAATTAGGATTATAGCCTAAGATATTTAAAATTATACTAACTAATACTAAAGAGAAAAACGTATAGTTACAAGAAGTTAGGCTACGGGTTACAAATATCAAAAAGAGCTCCAATTAAGATTTCTAGTTACTACGATGAAAAACAAAACAAAATTACATGGTTTAAAATTAATATGTTAACTTCTCTCTGAAATTTACCAAGAGTTCGACAGCCTCTGACCGTGCGGGGGATGGAATTCCATTGGCGAGCTACTGATACAGAGAATGAGGATGAATAGGATGAAGAGCGATGGAGAGGGGTTAGGTACCTTCTGAGGATGTGACACGAAGATTGGCGACCACTTCATCTTATTTTTAAGGGGACTTTACATGAAGAAAGGGGTACGCCGTAGCGTAGTGGTTGAGGCGCTGCCTTACAAACCGGAAGGTCGCGGGTTTAATTCCCGATGAGGTCGTTGGAGTTTTTCTATTGGCCTAATCCTTCTGGTACAGATATAGGCCTATGGTACACAGAATTATATAGACCTATTACTAGGGCCTGTATTACTACCGTAACTTTCATATAGGGCCTACTATATAATTTTAGAAAGCAAGGTTTATGAATTAACGGACCTGCAAATAGTAGTAGTAGTAGTGCATAGATCGCGAGCGATCCTTAGCGATCCGTGGATATTCTCGGCAGAAGGGTGCCAGCCGTCACACTTATGTGAATCTTGGCCTAGAGCGCACTGTGTCACTAACACATTTCCTCCACTTCACTCTATCTTGTGCATTTCTTATTATGTCCGTCCAAGATGAGTTCATGGATTCCTTGATCTCATCGCTCCACCTTGTCCGCGGTCTTCCTCTCCTTCTGTTTCCGTTTGTCATACCCAGCATTATGTCTTTTTCGAGGGAGTTCTCTCTTCTCATAACGTGTCCAAAATATGTCAGTTTCCGTTTCAGCGCCTGTGCTTCCAACGAACACTCTGGTACTAACTCCTCTATGATTGACTTGTTGTTTCTTTTCTCTGTCCATTTTACTTTAAGTAATTTCCTCCAAGTCCACATCTCAAATGCCTCGATTTTCTTCTTCTCTTTTTTCCTCAAGGTCCAACTCTCGCATCCGTAGAGCACTATTGGGAATATCATTTGCTGGATAACTCTCATTTTAGTTCTGATTGAGACACCCGAGTCATTTATGATTTTGTGTAACTTCTTTAACCCAACTTTGCCTAAAATTATCCGTCTCTTTACTTCTTCTGCGCAACGGCCTGAATTTGATATGACAGATCCTAGAAACGAATGACTTTTATGACCTGCAAATAACATTGATCAATTCCTTACAATTCTTGTCCGTAATTGGCTTCACAATGAACAACTAGTACTTTTTCTAGATTTTCTAGTGCAAAACAATATCAAAACAATGTGCAAGACAGTACATATTCAACCCCTTGTATCCCTCGCCCTCAGTGATTCAGAGAATTACTTTTTGAAGTGAAACTTCTTTAGCTGCGGTAGGGGTAAATCGAGAGTTGTGTAACGCTCAAAAATCGTCACGAAATTAATGTAACGAAATTAGTGAGTTGTGACGCAAAGGACTGAACAGACAACAATCAACTCAATGATTAGGATTATCCAAAGTTTAAAAAAAACTAAAAATTAAAAAAAAAAATCGAAAATTAAAAAAAAAAATTCAGATCCAAAATTTAAAAAATCCAAAATTCCAAAATTAAAAAATTAAAAAATCCTAAATTCCAAAATTCAAAGATCCAAAATTCAAAAGTCCAAAAATCCAAAATTTAAAAAATAAAAAATCCAAAATTAAAAAATCCAAATATCCAAAATTTAAAAATAAAATTAAAATTCAAAAAATAAAAAAATAAAATAAATCCAAAATTCAAAATACAAAATTTAATAATAAAAAATTGAAAATTAAAAAATCCCAAATCCCAAATTTAAAAAGGCCAAAAACTCGATATTAAAAAGTCCAACAATCCAAAATTCAAAAAATCCAAAAATCCAAAATTGAAAAATCCAAAAATTAAAACAAGTTTCACTTCTATCGCGTGGCGTTCCACGCACATTTTTTTTTTGTTACTGGGTGTGGGAGTCGGGAGAAAAACACTACATTTTTTGGGGAATTCCAAGGCATTTACTGAAGACAAAACTTACTATTTAACCACGTCACAAACGTGTCATTACTGCACATTCCGAGCTAAAAATTTAGTACGAACTGAAAATAAATGCTAGAATTTATAACAAAAAATAACTTATTTTGAATATTAGAGGAAAAACAAGCAAAAAGGCAATATTAGGCTCTAACGTAAAAATAGAGTGTTTTAGGTCCTATAAAAGTAGGCCTATAAGTTTTAGGCATAGTCACTTATTAAAGATGCATATACAAGTTTTCGTCCATGTATCACTTAAGGATTAAAATAGGTTTTTACCTAAAATCCTTAGTCTAGTGATAATGACAGCCAAAATAAATCCGGAGACCACGGGGGCCTAAAGTTACCAGACATTCCTCTCATAGGTTAGGAAAAATCCCGAAAAAGACTCACCTAGGAAACTGGGGGACCTGCAATGTTTAATATAATGAACTAGCTTAAAAGACCCGGCGTCGCCCGGGTTTTGTATTTTGTAATTGGAAATTAACTTATGAAGGATTTTCAATTTTAAATTCTAGGTCCTTATATAGGCATTTATAATTTGAAATAGGAAGAACGACTTATTACACTCAAACTATTCCCTCAGAAAACGCTTGATATAGTTTTTTATAGCTCATAGAGGATCTAGAATTTTGCATCCCATCGCTTGTACAGTGCACAGCAAGCCTGGTAGAGGTTTAAATAAGAATAAACAGAAATTCCTGTAACATAAAATTGTAATATCGAGGCGGGAAATTTCCCACTCTTATGTTACCATAAAGCATTATCACTTTCATACTTTTCTCTCCAAAAACCTGCGATATAATATAATAATATACACATTACCATACCTCGTTTTGTTTTCTCTATGTCCAGGGTAGAGAAAGTTATGTGATTCCATTATTTTAGTGGATTTCATTCTGTAATATTTATTTATAACATGAATTATTTTGATAACTTCTCTTATTTGTCAAAAGTGCATTTCATTTGTTTTTTCCAAGCCCATCATATACCATTTGGCAACAATATATTCTGTGATTTGGAATTGATAATTCTATGTAAAAAGGGATTAAGTATTTTCAAAAACATTTAATTTTTGGCATTTAGAATCAGCATTTTTTAAAATCCTTTCTTAGTGAGCACCTACATTATGAAACGAAGGTACTGTCAAAATTCCAAGTCTCTACCTGTTATAGTTTAGGCTGTACGTTGATTCCTGTCATTCAGTCAATCAGTCAGTCAGTCATTCATTCAGTCAGTCAGGACAAAGCCTTTTATATATATAGAGATTAAGAATCTTACCGATAATTCTTATTATATTTTCCTTGTAGCATCACACATGTTAATCTACATTTAAGTCTACTATTATCTTTGTTAACAATATCATTACTACGATGATGGTGATGATGATGTCCATCGCCGTGAATAGCCTTATGTCGATAGCGCGTCTGCTTTCCACTCCGGCGGTCTGGGTTCGATTCCCGACCGGGTTTTTCATTAATGGAATATACACAGACCCAGAACTTTTATGTCCGTTGTAAAATTCTTTGGGACGAACTCACAGTGATATGGAAATGTTACGTCAACAAAATTCCATTTTATAGTACAATTGAACGAGCTTTTCTTGCGATATAATAATATACACATTACCATACCACGTATTGTTTTCTCTTTATCCAGGGTAGAGAAAGTTATGTGATTGCGTTATTTTCTTGGATTTCATTCTTTAACATTTATTCATAACATGTATTATATTGATAGTTCTCTAATTTGTCAAGTCTCGTTTCATTTATTTCCAAAGCCTTATGTGAAGACTGCCAACAATACTGTTGTCAAGTGAACTGTGATTTGGATTTGATAATTCTGTGTAAAAAGGGATTAAGTATTCTCAAAAACATTTAATTTTTGGCATTTAAAATCAATTTTTTTTTTCAAAATCCTTTCTCAGTGAGCTCTTACATTATGAAACGAAGGTACTGTCAAAATTCCAAGTCTCTGCCTGTTATAGTTTAGGCTCTACGTTGATTCTCTGTCAGTCAGTCAGGACAAAGCCTTTTTTTTGTATACCTAGGTATACAGAGAAGAATCTTACCGATTTTTTCTTATTATATTTTCCTTATTATATTTTCACACATGTTAATCTACATTTAAGTATACTATTTTCTTTGTTAATAATATCACTACTATGATGATGGTGATTATGATGTCCATCGCCGTTAGTAGCCTATGTCGGTAGCACGTCTGCCTTCCACCCCGGCGGTCTAGGTTCGATTCCCGACCGGGTTGGGGTTTTTCATTAATGAAATATACACAGACCCAGAACTTTTATGTCCGTTGTAAAATTCTTTGTGACGAACTCAAAGTGACGTGGAAATGTTACGTCAACAAAATTCCATTTTATAGTTCAATTGAACGAGCTTTTCTTGCGAATTGGGCCGAGCTGTAAAACAAGGTAATTTCCATGGGATGTAAATTACCTCAGACATGTCACGCCATAAATTCCACAAGAAGTGATTAAACCTGGACACCATGTTTTGTTATGCAAAATCACAATTAGTTTGTGTACGAGATTCTCGTAAAACGCGAGATGCCTAGTTTCTTCCTTGCAACAGTGACGTCACGGCATGTAATTAGTATGTCGTAATTCTCCGGAGATGAGATTGCGTCTACAACTAAGTGACATTTTCAATCAAGATGCATACAGCCAACTTGGATGCAATTTCGCTCTTTCGCTGAAAGTTTTTCTTCTTCTTCTTCTTCTTCTTCTTCTTCTTCTTCTTGGATTTAATATCGTAGAAAGATGATTAAACACGGGCATCTTCTGAGAACTAAGTAATCCAGTTTGAATGACTATAAAAAAAAAAAAGAAAGAAGCTTCAAAGAAGATTCTGACCCAGTTTTTGAAGTAGCATACCTTGCGTTGTACTGAAAGCACACAGGGTGTCTAAATAAGCACGCAAAAATACAGATTTTGTAGATAACTTTTAAAGGGGAGACGAAGGCAAAAAATGGTCATTTTGACGTCCGAAAGCTATTTACTACTTAAGACCTTATACAGAGTGTTAATGAATACATACATACATTCTGAGTTTTCCCTCAATACAGAGGCTGTCCTCCAACCAAACAATACAAACAAATTAAAACAAAGTATCCACATATCACATTTCAACACAATCAATACACTTTTCTGAGCTTGTCATTATTTGTTAATAATCTGTCTCCATTTTTCTCTGTCCTGTGTATCTTCTTCCACTGCACCAACTCTTCCCATTGATATCTGTACATTGTTGATCCATGTAGTCGCAGGACGCCCTCTTCTTCTTCTCCTTCCAATTTCCCATTCAAGTATATATTTTGGTATCCTTCCTTCTTCCATCCTTCGTACGTGACCATACCACTGTAGTCTCTTCCGCTCAATAGTATTGTTAATGTCTTCTTCCACTTCCATCCTTCTTCGTATTTCTGCATTCCTTATTTTGTCTCTTCGTGAGACTCTGGCTGATCTTCTCCAAAAATCCATTTCTAATACATTCAGTTTGTTCATATGTTTTCTGTTCATTGTCCAAATCTCTGCTCCATATAACACTATACTTTGCAATATTGACTTAAATATTATTCTCTTCGTGCTACAAATGATGTTCCTGCTCCATAAGACTGAGTTCAACATTCCAATTACTTTCCTCCCATTATTTATCTTTTGATTGATATCCATGTCTGATGTTCCCCCTTTTTCTAAGATTGTGCCTAAATAGCAGAAGTTGTTAACCTTTTTTATTCTTTCCCCTTCGATGTACAATTCATCTGTATCATTGGTTAAGTATTCTGTTTTTTTATAATTGATCTTCAAACCCCATTTTTTGTATTCCTTCAATAGTTGGTTACACATGTAGTTGGCATCTTCTCCATCTTGTGCAATAACCACTTGGTCATCTGCGAAAAGTAAGTGATGTATATATTTTCCATCTGCTATTTCTAGTCCCATTCTGTTGCACGGAATAACACCGAAATATTTTACCTCTGTATAGAGGGGATATAGACCCAACTAGATATTTTCTCTTTGGATTCAGTTTTTCCTGTTACAGCATAAAATCTCCCGAGGCATGGCCGCCACTGACGTCTAACGTTTGAAAAAATACAAAACAAAGGAACTTCGTTGTTAACACTGGAGTTATGAAAAAAGAACTAATGCAGTGGCGGCCAGTCTTGTGATTAGTCTGTAAATTTTGCAGATAATGGAAACACTAAATTATGATATAGCCTAGCTGTAGATGAATGATTAAGAATCAGATTTTTGTCGAAAGCATGAAGTCAATTTAATGAAACTTTTAACCCTATTTCGGTTCATTATTGACTTATGAGCATCAAATTGTAATGACTTTAATGCCCTGTAGCATACACATTTTATGTCATAGAGCAAAAATCTCATAATGATCGGCGTTTGTCTATGTCCCCTCTATAGACAGATAAAATATTTAGGTGTTATTCATTAACATCCTGTATTTCTTGAAGTTATAGGAACGACAAAAGCGAACTAATGTTGCAAAATCCTTACCTATGATAAGGAATTGCAGACTTGGAATAGATGGGAAGAATTGAAGGTCATAAGTAATTTTTAGAGTGAAACTAAATATTGTTGGGTTACGTTTGTGTTTTGTTAAAAACATAAAATTTAGATACCTAGTACATGGACCAAATTTTTATTGCCGAAAAAGGTATTTATGAATATTGTAAATGATTATTAGGTACACGATAATAGTAGTAGTAGGAATAATAGTATTTGTAGTAGTTAAAAAGAAGGAAATGGAGAATTATTTATTTGTACGAAGGACAAGAGAACGACAGTGACATCTGGTGATATTCTCTATAATCTTTATAAGAAACTAGCCCGTAATTTTTGAAGTAAAACTTCTTTAGTGGCGGTAGAGGGTAAATCTGGAAAATCAGTCACACTAAAACCGTCACGAAATCAGTCACAATCAGTCACGAAATCAGTCACACTCTTACTTGTTACGGTGCGGACTGCACAGAAAACAATCAACTCAATGATTAGGAGTAATCAAAGGAAATTTTTCAGACCTTACTTCCTCAATGGCATTAGACAATTCCTAAGCAATCTAAAGGTATATTATCTATTTTATGGAACCCGGAGGTTCATTACCGCGCAAATCCAAAATTAAAAAATACAAATTTCCAAAATTTAAAAAGACAAAATTAAAAATTAAAACATCAAAAAATCCAAAACTTAATAAATAATAAAATCAAAAATTTAAAAATACAAAAATCAAA
Organism: Ectobius pallidus; assembly: GCA_964059195.1. Lineage (NCBI taxonomy): Eukaryota > Metazoa > Arthropoda > Insecta > Blattodea > Ectobiidae > Ectobius > Ectobius pallidus. Next base: position 216,559,714 of record CAXKWD010000001.1, read on the forward strand.
AATTTAAAAAATCAAAAAATAAACAATTCAAAGATCGAAAATTTAAAAAAAATAATTTAAAAATTCAAAATCCAAAATTAAAAAGTCCAAAATCCAAAATTAAAAAAGTAAAAAACCCAATATTAAAAAGTCCAATAATGCAAAATTGAAAAAATCCAATAATCAAAAATTGAAAAAATAAAAAAATAAAATAAAGTTTTAATTCTGTCACGTGGCGTTCCACGCACTCTTTTTTTTACCATAATGGTAAAAAAGTTACATAGATTTATCATAGGTTTATCATAGATTTATCACGAGAGTTTACGAGTTTATCGATAGATTCGCGACTCCGCCGCAGTCAGATAAAATCGCATCCTCATATTAATAGCAATTACTTTTATAAAGTAAACGAACTTGATTGGTGTATGTCCGAGGAATTGTTAAACGTTATTGGTCAATATCAAACAAGCGGCGTATGAGTGGAATAGTCATCCCAATTTTTTACGACAGTTTTTATTTTCTTCTATTTTCCGTTCATGCAAACATGGTAGAAAATCTAACTTCCTGCACTCAGTGCTGGTAACCTAATCTGCCTTCGTTTGTTTCCTACTTACATAACATGTGATATATTCATATCAAACCATCTAACTTTATGATACGAGGCGCGTCCATAAAGTAAGTTTACCCTGGGCTGTTAAAAAAAAAAAAAAAAAAAAAAAAACGCAATTTCGTCGACATATATATTTCAATAGATACAACAAGTATTCAGCTATTAATCAATATGTTTTCCACCGGAATTGAACATTTGTCATACCGTGGAACCAGCTTTTTAATGCTTGTGCCGTAGAAGTCTGCCGCCAGGGATTTGAACCACCGTGTGACCAACATCCCCTCCTCTGTCATTCTCTGTCATTCCCTGTCATTTATTGAGGTGTAGGAAAAGATGGAAATCACTGGGAGCGAGGTCCGGGCTTTAGGGTGGACATTTAAACACCTCCCAGCCGAACTTCAGCAGGAAACTTGCTAGAAGGTGTTTAAACATCCACCCTACAACCCGTCAAAAAAACTACGAAAAACCCCAACTTAAATTGGCCGGCTACGGGGTTAGGACCCCAATCCTCCCGAATTAGAATCCAAGACTCTACCAATTCGGCCACCTCGCTCAGAAGAAATAATTAAGTGATTTCGTGATTACATATCTACAACTGTACTTAAAAGTTTCCTCAGTTCTGCAAGAGTGTTTTCACATAGGGATGTTTCTATCTGTCTGTGAACTTTGTAATTGAATGGACCAATAATTTGAAGTGTGAAATCTCCGTTAAGCTGCCGAAGTTCGCTCAGACTGAACTTGTTAGAAACTTAGCATGCTGTCTGTGGTTCTGCGGAAAAAGTTTGTCACTGCAACTTGATTCAGTGCCTGACCACTCGATACGATCAGGCGGGTTATGACGCCCGCAAATGTTTTACGAGAGTCCGATAAGGCAGAACATAGTTCATGCGCTTTCTAACAGGGAAACCCGCTTATCTGATACCCCTTCAACCCTCGCAAAGACTCTGATATTACTTCTAGAACCTCAACAAGCACCAGACCCAGGGTTATTTTTCTGGAGATTTACTCTCGTAAAAATCTGATGTGAAATACATAAATACAAATATTATGCAAAGTTATGTAGGAAATTTTAAACAAAACTGTTAGAGCCGTTTTCGAGGAAATCTAAGAAATTACATTCTCTTCATGTATATCGGTTGTAAAAATTAAGACAAAGTCGTTGACACTTTTGAATCGCATCCCCGAAGGAAACACAACCAAAATATCGCATGTAATGAACTAATGTTACATTTTTTACCCAAAACATGGGCAATACACTTTTCTCACTTAATATACTTATACCGGCTGTTCGGAAATTCATATTACAAACTTCTAGGGCTAGTAGAGGGGACTTAGTAGACAATATTTCGAATAGGACGTAACATTTCCGTGCTACAGCTATTACAATGTGTCGGATTTGCCGGTGTTGTTTTGCAACCGGAGAGGCAGTACATGACGTCAGAAGAGCATCATGTGTGACGTAAGGTACAGAAGTAAATGACGTTTGACTCATTATAGACGAAAGTCAGATTTTTTTGGTAACAAAAAAAGAAAAGTTTCATTGATCACAATAACATTTGTGTCAACAGTGGAAAAAACAAATTTATTTCTGTATTCTGCACTCGATGTGTCCCATACGAAACTGCTCACTACAGCAGAGGCTCGATGCGACGACCCCCAACGTCGTTACACACATTGTACCGACGAATCATGTACACTCGTTCCATCACACCTGGTGTCCCGTTAATATCTTGAGCAGCTCCAATCATTCGTGCCAGCAGTTCTTCCTCTGTCTTTACAGGAGGCTCGTACACCATACTCTTCATAAGACCCCAGAAGAAATTAATAGTCCAATGGCGTTAAGTCCGGCACATTGTAATGGCTGTAAAACGGAAACGATACGTTTCCTGAGATGGGTTCCTATTCGAAATATTGTCTACTAAGTTTCCTCTACTAGCATTATAAGTTCGTAATATGAATTTCCGAACACCCGGTATAGAATAAGAGGCCGTATTGCAAGAGGTGCTTATTCCGTTATTTCAACCTGACTCAAAGGTTTTTTTATTTCAGCTGTGTTTATACTCCTTTTAACTACGAGGCCATATCAGGAGTTCGGGATCTGCGTCTATACAGTAAGGTAGGCCATGGAACTATTGTTTGTCAACTGTCTTCTTGGTGTATTTTTATGGTGTAAATATCAACTGATATTAATTTAATGGATATGATACAGGATGAAATGGTGAGGATGATTCATGGTATATCTATCTACTCTTATACTATTCAACGGCCCTAAATAGCGTGCTTGCTCGCCCGCTTCGTGAGACATCGGGTATACTCGGCGATGTTCGTCTCTCGCAGTCTAAACTTTCATGACGACTACAAAATTAGGAAGGAAACCCGTTTCTTTATTATATAAGGCCTAAGTGAAATGAACACAATGAACAAATATTCTAATTTTATTTTTACTTACAATTTTCATAGCTCTGAACCACAAACATTTTTAATAATCTACCAGTGTAAATTTCTTAAAAATCCTGTGTCAATGAATAATGGTGGGCGAAGCCGGGGGCAACAGCTGTAAAATATTGATGGTTTTATCTCTTGAAATATCGCTGATAATAATAATCCAAACAAACCATTCCTTCCCTTGAAACATTATATAATTTCTGAAAATTACACTGAATTGATAAAATAAAATTCACATCATATTCATGTCAATAAACAGCTGAGAAACAATACGTATTATGTGTCCACAGGTTCTTTGGAACTGCATAATCGATTCTGATATAGTTTTCCCAGGGGGCGCTTTCATGTCGTGGAATGTACTCTAAATCAGGAATTTTAGCTGTTTCAATAATTATTAATGGCTTAGTTTATGAATGATTCGCGTGCAAGTGTTAATAAATATAATGCTTTAATAATTATTATAATCTTAATTTTTTAATTTTAAAAGAATTATCGTGGCGAAGCCACGGGCACCTCCTAGTAAATTTACAATTCGGCATTTGCCTTTACGGACTTCGACTCGCATCCGGGAGGTCCCAGGTTCAAATCCCGGGGCCGGCCAATTTGACATGGGTTATTTCAATGGTTTCCCTAGTAGTAAAGGCAAATGCCGAATTGGATATTTACATACCATGAATCATCCTCACCATTTCATCCTGTATCATATCCATTTAAATTATCATCAGTTGAAATTCACTCCATAAAAATACATTAATAAAAGCAACATCACCTACACGATTAGATGATGAAGTTAATATACCAGCATTATACGTTTTTACATTAAATAAATAATCTACCCTTAATTAATATTATTCTAATGACCCCTTTGTTAATGAAAAATAACAATTGACAAGCAATAGTTCCAGATCCCGAACTTCTCATATGGCCTCGTAGCTAAAAGGAGTATAAATACAGCTGAAATAAATAAATACCAAAAAATATTAATCCTTAAATTCATAATGTGTCCTACGGGACAGAGTAAGTTTTGTCTTAAATTTGCAATAAAATGATAAGTAAAAAAAAATTAAAGTTCATGAAGAGAGAGAGAGAGAGAGAGAGAGAGAGAGAGAGAGAGAGAGAGAGAGAGAGAGAGAGAGAGAGAGAATCCACAAGAGATGGCTGCCCCAATTACTAGGGATCTAATCTTATTAAAATATACAAAAAATAAACTATGAACTTAATCACTGTGTTAACTGTTTTCTTAGCAGTCCGACATGGGTTTGTATGTGTGAAGATGAATCTCGTGCATTCATTTTAATGGTTAAATCCAGCAGCTAAAAATTCCGGCTGTTATTACATGTGGCAATATTCATGACATGTATCTTACGAGGAAATATAGAACGAAAAATGTTGTATGGAATCACTTTCAGAGGTCAGCTACGCGAAAACTTAGACCTATGTCCGAACAAATATACACAGTTAATACTCCTGAATTGTTAAATGCCTTTACACAGAAGTTTACGGACATTATAGTACAACTTTGTGAAAGTCATTTACCTAAACTTAGCCAGAAGCCTTTAAAAAATTACTGGTGGAACACTGAGCTTACAATAATGAGGAAAAGAGTACTCGCTAGTCATCGCAGGTTCAAGCGTGCAAGATGTGACCTTCTTCGTGCGAAGTATGAAGAAACCTATAACAAGCTCAAATCTGATTATAGACAGATGATATATCAAGCCAAAGCAAAGAGTTGGAAAAATTTTTGCACTGCTCAGACGAACCCTTGGGGTATTGTATATAAATATTGTCGGAAACCACAGAACCACAATAAAGTGATATCATCGATAGACAGAGAAACTGGATATATAACGAATGCAAAGGACATTGCGGAAGCCTTAGCTTGTAATTTTTTTCCGGATGACACGGAAGACAATTATTCACAGAAATTAATTCGCGCAGCGCTGAACCAATCACTACAGACGATTGTTATTTCACGTTACCCGAAGTAGAACACGTCATTGTGAAACAAAATGATCTCAAAGCTCCAGGCCTCGATGGTATATCTGCTAATATTATTAGAAATGTTCACTTTGCAAGCCCTTCACTAATAATGAATATTTTTAACAAGTGCTTGAACCTTGGTGTTTTCCCAGACTGCTGGAAATCAGCTGCAGTGAAGATTATACCAAAACCTAACAATAACAATACAATTACTTTATCTTCCTACCGACCTATTAGCCTACTATCAGTTTTGGGAAAATGCCTAGAAAAACTCATTATAGACCGCATCATGTACCATTTGCAAAGCAATAACCTACTCAGTGATCTTCAGTTCGGATTCATGCCGAGGAAATCAACAGAGTTAGCAATCTGCAAAGTAGTCGACTGGATTCAAGGAGTATACTCCAAAAAACAGATTGGGGTATTAATTTCACTGGACATATCGGGAGCCTTTGACCACGCCTGGTGGCCTAAAATTCTGTACCAATTAAAGCATAAACGATGCCCCAGAAACTTATACAAAATTGTTAAAAATTATTTTGAAGCACGGAAAAGTCAGCTTACCGTCAATGACGAGACGATTATAAAGGAAATTACTCGCGGGTGTCCACAAGGCTCAATCTGCAGTCCAGGATTTTGGGTGATATTATATGATGACTTATTGCAACAAAGACTCCCAGCAGGACGTGCATTGTACACATATGCTGATGATGCCCTTCTGCTAGCTAAGTCAAATACAACTCAGCATTTGCAAACAGTAGCAAATGAAGCTCTCGGAACTATACATAATTGGGGGAATCAAACAAGCTTGATTTTAACGCTAGCAAAACGATGGCAATGTTGACTACAAGAAGGACAAAACTCGAACCAATAACTGTCCTCATGGACGACAAAACTATCACAATGGTCGACAAACTAAGATATTTGGGAGTTGTTCTAGACAAACGACTGACCTTTCGGCCTCATCTTGAACACATTGCTGAGAGAGCCAATAAATTACTACCGGCACTGACTGCCGTCACCAGACCTACTTGGGGTCTAAACTACTTAAGGTAATATACCGGGGTGCAGTTGAACCTATGATACTCTACTGTGCAGCAGTACTTGAAGATACATTACATAAGCGATGGGTACAGGAGAAGCTTTCACAAATTCAACGTGGATACCTGTTAAGGATTATACGTGGATTCCGTGGATCTACTGCAGCTTCACAAATCATAGCTGGCATTGAACCACTATTTCTCACTGGTTTATACAAGGCAAGTTTAAGTAATATGAAGCAAGGACGGAAATCTCCCCAATATATCTCACATTTGCAATTAGAAGTTCCGATGCATCCTCTTAGTGCAGGACATCCATCTCTTCACATACCTAACTTTAATGAAATATGTACTGTAAAATTCCAACACTATTCCATCTATACCGATGGGTCACGACTAGAGGAACAACCAGATAGAACAGCCAAAGTAGGGTGTGCCTTTGTGGTCTACAAGGAACATACAGAATTTTCTTCAACCATATATAAACTTGCTCCAGAATGCTCAGTTTTCCAGGCAGAGCTGATCGCAATAAAAGAAGCAGTGAAGTGGTGCGATAGCAACAATCACAGTGCGTGTATTCATAGTGACTCACAGTCAGCATAGTTTGCTATCAATAATAAATATAATTATAATCCCATAGCTTCAAAAATAAGAAATCTAATCCTAAACTGTACTGCTCATGTTTGTTTTTCATGGGTCAAAGGTCACATTGGTATTGAAGGAAACGAGAGAGCAGACGAATTGGCAAAGCTAGCTGCAAATTCAGACCTTCCACACTGTTATAATTTATGCCCTGTCTCACATGTTAAATTAATTATGAAAGATGATATCATTCAGAAATGGAATGAACAATGGCGGAACAACGATAAAGGTGTTCTGACAAAAGAACTGTATTTTCCTACGGTTTTTGATAGATTGAAGTGCAAATTGCTGACATCCAATTTTGTTTTGACTCAGTTTTTGACTGGACATGGTGGTTTTACAGAATATCTACATAGATTCCATCTTAAACCTAGCCCGGAATGCATCTGTGGAGAAGATACCCAAAATGTCACACATATACTATTCGACTGTCCACTATTTCATAGTGAGAGATACGAACTTATATTGTTGTTGGAATCTGTGGACTGCACACTTTCTAAGCCACTCACAGATGTTTTAGTAAACCGTAAATCATATAAATACTTTATATCATTTTTAAATACAATATTTCCAAAGATAAAATTGTACCAGTAGTTAAGTTCTATAGTTAGAAATGTATATCAGATACTGTATCAGCAACTAAGTTAACTATTAGCGTATGTTGTTAACCATTTCATACACTATTTCTAAATTTATATATTTGTTAAAACTAGACTTTAACCAAATAGTGTTAGTCATATCATGTTAAATAGTTAGCCATCTCATTATTACTCAATACTTTTGTACTTATATTATTTTAATATTTAGATATGTTAAATGATTATTAATAACTATAACCTTAATATACCTTCGGGTAAAATAAGGTTAAAACTTGGATAATAAATAATAAAATAATAATAAATCCAGCAGCTAGCGATAAATCCTTATAGCTTATCTACTCTTATACAATTCAACGGCCCTAAATAGCGTGCTTGCTCGCTCGCCCGCTTCGTGAGACATCGGGTATACTCGGCGATGTTCGTCTCTCGCAGTGTAAACTTCCACGACAACTACAAAATTAGGAAAACCGTTTCTTTATTATATAAGGCCTAAGTGAAATGAACACAATGAACAAATATTCTAATTTTATTTTTACTTACAATTTTCATAGCTCTGAACCACAAACATTTTTAATAATCTACCAGTGTAAATTTCTTAAAAATCCTGTAGTCAATGAATAATGGTGGGCGAAGCCGGGGGCACCAGCAGTAAAATATTGATGGGTTAACTCTTGAAATATAGCTGATAATAATAATCCAAACAAACCATTCCTTCCCTTGAAACATTATATAATTTCTGAAAATTACACTGAAAGGATCAAATAAAATTCACATCATATTCATGTCAATAAATAGTTGAGAACATTACGTATTATGTGTTCACAGGTCCCTTTGGAACTGCATAATCGATTCTGATATAGTTTTCCCAGGGGGCGCTTTCTAATCGTAGAATGTACTCTGAAGCCGGAATTTTAGCTGTTTCATTAATATTATTAATGGCTTAGTTTATGAATGATTCGCGTGCAAGTGTTAATAAATATAATGCTTTAATAATTATTATACTCTTAATTTTTAATTTTTAAATGAATTATCGTGGGCGAAGCCACGGGCACCTCCTAGTCTAATACCAAAAAAAAAAAAAAAGAGTGCGTGGAACGCCACGCGACAGAAGTAAAACTTTATTTATTTATGTATTTTCTTCAGTTTTCCTTTTCTTTGTCACTTTCATCCTCTCACGGTATCCTCTTGCTCTTTCTGCAATTGATTTCGGTTTTTTAAAGTCTGTGTGTGCCTTTTTATGAGATTTATAGTTTGCATAAGGCAAAATAGATTTTAATATAGGTTCATACGTATCAGTGCTATCATGCACTTCATTTAAAATCGTATGCGTTTTCTGCTACGACTTTGTTGATTATAGTGCTGTTCAACTTTTTTCAAAATGTACACAGTCAAACGAAAAGAAAGATTCAGTGTAATTCTCGAGAAGGCGGGGGTTTTAACACACTTTACCAATGTCGGATAATTTATTTAAATTTTGGATAAGCTTAATCATTGAGTTGAATCATTGAGTTTATTGTTTTAATTTCTGGATGTTTTAATTTTTTTTTAGTTTTGGAAATTTGTATTTTTTAATTTTGGATTTTTAATTTTGGATTTGCGCGGTAATCAACCTCCGGGTTCCATAAAATAGATAATATACCTTTAGATTGCTTAGGAATTGTCTATTGCCATTGAGGAAGTAATGTCTGAAAAATTTCCTTTGATTACTCCTAATCATTGAGTTGATTGTTTTCTGTGCAGTCCGCTCCGAAACACGAAGTTTTGAGTGTGACTGATTTTGTGACTGATTTTCCCGATTCACCCCAACCGCGAGAAAAGAAGTTTTACTTCAAAAACAAAGTTACGTCTCAAAGCTCGTTTACAAAATAACTGTCTTGAGAATTTGAGTGAAGCGTCTTGCACCAATGCCACCTAGTGAGCGACTCCATTATTACGAGGAGATTTGTTACAAACATGGCATAACGTCACAGATCCACGCCGAGGCCATTTCTCCAGTTGTATAATACAGCGGGAAGTCTACTTGTAAGGCGCGCAATGACCATTTATTTGCCGACGTGCTGGTACACGCATTTCTACTGCAGAACACCCTGCCGCAGTTCTCAAAGTGTAGCATTACCCGGATTACAGGCATTTGTCCACGGCGGCAGAGGTGTACATATTCTGATTTTAGCTTGCCTGCCCCTTTGAAATTCTGCAACCAGTCACAGCATTTAACTTGCTTGACTTGAAAGCAAGCCAGATTACAACGATGATAAGAAATGCTGTCGCTATGAGTCACAAGCTCTTCATAACCTGATGGGTTGCACAGGACCTAAGGAAACTGCAAGGCCTGGCGGAAAGAATATGAAACTGGGTATAGCAGTGCACTGGTAAGTCGTGCAGTTACGTAGTTGAGGAACTTCAGATGTGTTTAGAGAATTTTACCCTGAAGGAAGCCGAGGAGAAACTAAAATGTGGACAGTTTGAATTATCAATGAACAAAGGTAGTACTAGTCCGGCATGGGAAAAATTTTCAAACATTTTCGAGAAAACATCATAAAATCATTAATAACAATAACAAAAATCCCTTTAGGCAAGCCTACAAGCTGAGGTAGATTTCGAAGTGCTTTTGTTTTAATTTACTGTCGCTGCCTAGCATTCTTCTTCTTTAGCCTTGGCTTGATAAACCCGCAATAATAACTGCAAAAATGAGGAAAGAGAACTTTTCAAACATTCAAATCTCGCCTTATATGAGAACTATCAAGAAACTAGTTATTGATTTGTAGAGTACTCATCAAGAGCTTTTCAACGATACCCCACAAGACGTAGTTTCGAAAATTTCGAATTTCCATCCCCATACCCCCACCCCCACTCGTACTCCCAAAACCCCCGAATCGTTGGTGTCACTGTGAACTCCATAAGGAGTACTCTAATTTATTCAATCAAAGTTTCCCTCTATACTTCATAGGGGCCGAGATATAAATGTTTTAAAATTTCAACCCCCTCCCCCGACCACCCTCTTGCGCCAATTTTGCTCATTAACGAACTTGTCTGAACTATTGGGACTAGAAATAACATAATAAAATTTGATTCAAATATCTTGAAAATTACGGCCGCTAGCGTGTAAAGATATATATATATGTATATATATATGTATAAAAATATATAAATATATATATACATATACATATACATATACTGTATTTAATATAAATATCTCAATTTTTTTAACAGGCGGTGGTTTCGTACTTAGGGAGGCATGAAACGTAAAGATATGAACGAATTTTTTGAAAGTCATTAGGTAGATTAGATTTTTCTTCGAAATCTACCTAATAATAAAAATAATAATTGTGTTAAGACGCTAAAAGGATTTTAATACTTTATCCACCTTTTATTTATCTGCATGGTGAATTTCTTCTACCAGCATGTAGAAAAGCAAGAAAGTATTACCTACACTCAGCAACTACAGTTGTTTATCTGATAGGAATGTCGCAAGCTTATTCTGACTTGCCTAGGCTGGGTTTGACCTGACCCATCAGGCTTAAAGAAACCTGCCTGCTTCCTAGCTATGACGCTGGCAACTTGCTTGCCTGGCGTTCAAGCGGGTTTGGGCAAGCTAAAATCGAGATTTGTACACCTCTGCACGGCGGCAAACCTGGAAAGGGCGGAAAATCTAAAAAGGGCGCTAAATTTGTAAGGAAGATTTTTGAAGTGAAACTTCTTTAACCGCGGCAGGAGTAAATCGAGAGCTAACTCAAACTTGCGTTCCGAACAAAAATTTTTCAAGAAATTAGTGGGGCTGTGACGGAACGGACTGCACAGAAAACAATCAACTCAATGATTATGCTTATACAAAATTTAAAAAATAAAAAAATTCAAAATTAAAAAATCGAAACCCCAAAATTAAAAAATCGAAGATTAAAAATTAAATAATCCAAAAAATAAAAAATTGAAAGATGCAACATTTAAAAATCCAAAATTAAAAACTCCAAAATTTCAAAATTAACAAATTCAAAGATCCAAAATAAAAAATAAAAATCCAACATTTAAAAAATAAAAAATCCAAAATTTAAAAATCGAAATTCCAAAAATTTAAAAATCTAAAAAATAAAAAATTCAAAATTTAAAAAAATTAAAATAAAAAATCCAAAAAAACCAATATTAAAAAGTCCAACAATCCAAAATTAAAAAATCCAATAACCCAAAATTAAAAAAAAATTAAAAAATTAAAACAAGTTTCATTTCTGTCGCGTGTCGTTCCACGCAAACCTTTATTATAACATAAAATCGTATTATACAACAAAATATCGAATTTCACAACTTCATGGCACTGTGGTTTTACACTGTTTGCGAAACAGCCCTCAATGCAAAGAGAAAACCCAGGAAAAAAATTTAAATTAAACTTTTTGCCAATTGAACTTAACAGAATTAAACTTGAAACAATGATGTTCATTGTAAAGTAGAAATAAGACAATAAAAAGTTTTTGTTCTAAAAATACCGGTTTTGAAGAGTCATATTTTTAGTAGGCCTAAAAGTAAAGTGTTCGCTATTACAGACCATGGAGGCCCAGAGGGTTCCAGGAGGTTGAGGCTCCCAGATTTTTAGACACTCGGAACATGAAGGTGGTAAGGTTGTCAGCCTTACGCACCGGCCGCCTTTACCCCCAGGATTGCTCCTGGTACTCATTTCTGTTAGAGGCTGAGTCGACCCCAGGGCCATAGTGCCACCTGAAGGATTAGGCCAATGGAAAAACGCCATCGACCTCATCGGGGATCGAACCCGCGACCTTCCGGTTTGTAGCGCAGTACCTCAACCACCACGCTACGGCGTACCCCTTCTAGTAGGCCTATCATAATAAAATAAAATATAGCAGTATGTTTTTAAAATAATTAGCAAATATATTTAATATTTTTGAAAAATTTCAAAGATTAATTATTTTAAAAGTATCTTAGAGTTTTAGACTAGCGTTTGTAAATTAAATTACAAAAGCAATCGTACAATTTTTCGTCTAACATAACTACTTTTATTTTATAAAAAAAAAACTTTTGTTGTGTAGTCTAGGTAATGATTGGATTAATCAAAATAATAAAATGCTATCGGAATATTATTGGTTGATATTTGGAAAAATTTCAAACTCTACACTAAAACAATAACTTTGGGGTGGGGGTAAAAAATGATATGGGGCGGTTATACAAAGCTTTTGCCAGGATACAAAATATCTGACCTGCACACAGGGTGGGATTTTCATAGCGAATCGGTTATGTCTAGGGCTCGTAAGTTGAAGACCTATAAATTGCCTGTTCCGGTCTCATTGCTGTTCAATCCATCTTTTTCTTGGTCGTCCAGTCGATCTCCGTCCTGTTAGTTTATAATTTAATGCTTGTTTAGATATTCTTTCCTCTGACATACTGTTTAGATGTTAAACTCATTCCTCTCTATAGTTTTCTATCTAATTTAAGCCCGGTTTCTATAAACTCGTGAAATACCTATGGGTAATTTATCCATGGGCAAATTAGTTCCATTTCACCCACAATGATATAATGAGGAAGGTCTTGGAGTTGTACAGTTAATTTAATTCAGAAGGCTTTGATTTTCATTGTTTAAATTATTATTGATCATATGAAAGGTTAAATTTTATCCAGCCATCCATGGATAAATTAACCCGACGATTTACCCTTGGAAAGATCTAGCCCTAGTTTGTAGGAACATTTTTTCTGTCATTTTTCATATTTACCCAGAGGACATTTATCTAGAAACTCGCCACAAGTGTATGTGATTGTTACCTTTAAATTATTTGAGTATGTATGGTGTTACTCCTGTGTAAATTCTGTACATTGGATAATTTACCTATAGGTATTTCGCGAGTTTATAGAAACCGGGCATCAGAAGCGGTTGTACTTTAAATGCCTCTCTAATTTTCTCATTCGTTAACTAGGGCACTGCAAAGCTCTTTCTAACATGAGACTACATAGAATATTCACTACCACTTTGGCCCAACAGAACTGTGATTTCCTTCTCTCCTCTGCCCGGGAAGCTGATCTTACGTGTTTCTCACGCCCAACATGCTGTTAGACATGGAACTGCTTTTCTGCACTAACTTTTACCTCGCAAAATTTGAAGGAAAGTATACGTCATCAGTGGAAATCGCCTCCGCTCCAAATTCAGACAGCAACTATAGCAAACAATTGAGGAGTGTCGGTTCAAAACGCGTTAAGTCCACCTCCGATCGTAAGGTAGTTTTTTTTGCGGATTCGCATTCTCTGAGGTGTTCTGGATGATACTACATAACGTTTTTGTCTCAAATCGCAACCTTTCCCCGTTAAAATTGAGCCTGAAATATGGGGTTCGATGCAAAACGCGTTCAGTCCAGAACTTGGTTAGGTGAAAATTACGTTGAGTCCACATTTTAGACGCAATCACGTGCGAAACAGGTGATGCGTTGAACTTTTACGTAGTCAACTCACGGCATTCACCAGGCGCCGAAAAAGATGTAATTAGCGGTCAATAATAAAAGAAGAGGAGCATGGATTTTCCATGATTTAACATGCTTAAAAACATAAATTGTTTAAATTTTGACAATTTGGTACTTCGCCAATAGTTCACTTTGTATTAGTGCAATCAGATGTGATTGTAATTCTTAAATAAAATACTAACTTTCATCTTTTTAAATGATTATTAAGTGCCAGTATGGTACTTTATGAGATTGTGTGGGGGACGAAAAAATGTCTGTCCGTCTGTCTGTCTGTCTGTCTGTCTGTCTGTCCGTCTGTCCGTGCGTCTGTACGCACCATAACTCAAGTACGCTTTTTCGGATTTTCATGAAACTTGGTATAAACATTCATAATGTCGATGGGAAGAACCCTATTGATATTGAACCAAATCGGTTCACCGGTACCGGAGTAATGCCCAATTTAGTGCCTATTTTAATAGATTATGGCGCCTTTCTCATAGAAAGGCGCCATCACTCAAATACGCTGTAACGGATTTCCATGAAACTTGGTATACCCATTTATGACGTCCATGAGAAGTGCCCTATTGAATTTGAACCTAATCTGTTGACCGGTATCGGAGTAAAACCCAATTTAGTGTATATTTTAAAGACGCGGTAACTCAAATACGCTTTACCGGATTTTTATGAAACTTGGTATACACATTTACAATGTCCATGGGAAGACGCCTATTCATAATGGATAAAATCGGTTGATCTGTTTCAGAGTAATGCTCAATTTAGTGCCTATTTTATGGCAATATACGTATTCGAAAGAATTTATAAAAAAAATGAAAATCAGTTATCTTGACAACATAGCCTATTGTTTTACTGTGATCTTATAAGGCCTTGGCAATTAAAATACAGGTAGCTATGACAAGAAACACTATTGCTTATCCAACTAGACCGTTAAAATGACCCAGGTGGCCGAGATGGTAGACCTTTCTTCTTCCGTAAGCCCTGCTTAATGAATAAATCTGCAGTTTAACTTGGAAATCAATTTAAAAAAAAACATATTCTGCATATCATAATTGAAGTCATAACTGATTAAACAAAAACATACTGGCACTTTTTTACATCAGTTTACCTGATTTTATTATTATAGTGTTGGGTCAAAACGCGTTAAGTCCGTTACTTTCGAAACTTTAACTATCAATGAAAGATGTAAATGAAAAGAATGATTTGACACACCCAATACATTTAGCTATATATTTATTACTAATTCTGATCAGAAAAGCTATTGCAAATTCGTTTGATAGTTTGCCACAAACAGTTTTTCGTAATTCCTGAAAAATCATAAACGCGTTTTGAATCGACGCTCCTCAATTGTTATTAGCAGGGCCCGTATTTTGATGACCTAAAAATACTTTAAAAATGAGCTTTAAAAACAAAAAATGACCCATAAACTACAAAATAATGTCCCAAAAAATTGTATAATATGCTATTTTACTCATCAGATTTGTGTCTATTCAACATTTATGTTGTTGGCCCAATTGTAATTAGTTAAATGGTACATACGGTGAAATGCAAACAGCAAACATAGTCTTTCTGTATCCAAATTAAAATTGTAATATTATTTATTTATGCTTATTTAGGGTTTTGATAATATTCATTGTACGTAAATGTACAAAGACTTTATATAATGCGACAAACAACAGAAAATAAGAAAAAATTATGTAATTCATGTCAACGATGTCATTGTGGATAAATATACAGGGGCGTACCGTAAGGGGGGGTTCAGGGGGTTGAAACCCCTCCCGAAATATCTGCAATATTTTGAAGATTATAAATCATGGAACGAAATTAATTTTAAAAAAACTCTGATTCGGTTGTTACATGTTTTACAATTTCGTACATATCAAAGCATTATTTAAGATTTATCGTAATTTATTTAAGATTCAATTTTCAAAACCTCGTGGTGTTGATAGTTTTTCAGCTTAATAACAGTGATGTATTACTAGTAAACAAAAATCCCTTTGGAATTTGTCAAACGACAACTCGAATACTCCCGCCGAAATCCATCAACCTGTTTGTAAAGCCAACAGTAATCACGAGCTCATCGCCAAATTATCATGAAGTAATCGGCATTAATCGGGCTTTTCCACCGGTGGATTTACAGATGACTTTAAAAAAGTGTCCTATGCACCATGCAGTATTATGATAATTTTTCAAAAGAAAGTTTTTATTTATAGACTCTAGCTTAAACGAGAAATGGATAGAAATCTCAAGAAAAACAGTTTCAAAGACTGAGCTGCATATTAATCTATTACAGTGTATTAATTATCATAATACAACTGTTTATAATATAAAAAATCTGATGTGAAAGTCACATAACTTCCTCTGCCCAAATAAAAGTTAGCAGTATTCACATATCCTTTTACAGAATCGCAAGACACAATTTTACGCTAATTATCCTATAAATATCTCTTCTTTCAATGATGCGACTAAAAGCGCAAGGCTATATAACAAACTTAAAAAAAAAAGAACAAGTGACTGCAGACTTTCCGCCGTAAAGAATAATTTCCAAAATTTATCGAATATTTCCCTCAGATACTTCTTTACTCTATGCATGGCCAACAATACATCTTTCTCACTTCACATTGTTATATAGAATAAGAGGCCGTGAAAGAGTGCTATTCAGTTGTTCATCACACAAGACAAAATTTCTACAAATAGTGGGTGAACAGTGGGTGGCTTGTAACTACCCTCAGAGAATTTTTTCGAAAAAAAGTTTCAAATAAACGTGTTAGCTCTCAGTAAAAGGAACACATGTGCAAATTTTAAAGAAAATCGCGAAAAACGAAAATTTCTTCATGTAAAGTCCCCTTAAAAATAAGAATATAAATTTGTCGCCAATCTTCGAATCACATCTTCAGAAGGTAGCTGACCCAAATACGAAATTTTGTTTTCATACGATTCTCCGTTTCGGAGCTAGCCTGTTCACAAACTTCCACACAGACACACAGACACACAAACACACACACAGACACACATACACACAGACATGTTTCCAAAAATACTATTTTTGGATTCAGGGGGCCTTGAAACGTGTATATATGCTAAAAACTCAACTTCGAATTTTAGGGTCGAAAACAATACTTCCTCTACCTATAGTACCTATGGTACGGGCAGAGGAAGTAAAAAGTAATAATTCACAAAGTGCGCAATGACATGGAGCTGAGACGACTTTACATTGAACCCCTCCCGAACAAAATTTCACCGTACGCCCATGTAAATATAGGCTTAAGGTTTTATTTATTTTGCTGTTAATACATGCATGCGAAGCCGCTGGCACCTGCTCGTAATTAGTAACATAACCAGTAAACTGTAAAATACAATATCCAGTTGAGTACGGAGAATCAGAGAGCAAAATAATTTACATCAATATGCGATGCTGACATTTCTGCGAAATCCATTCAACCACACGTCAGGTTTCATGTTGCCCTACGGTGAACTCTTCTTGGTAAACAATGCCTGGCATTCATTCTTAAACATCGGGGAATTTGTGCACTAACGCGAAAATACAGTATTTGCCAATAAATTAATATAAACTTCATTACGCAAACAAGCAAACGAGCAGAAGGATTTTAAATGTTTCTTATTTTGCACAAATAATACTAACTGAATTGAAGCATATACGAGGGAGAATGAAATGAAAACCGCAATTAGTTTTGTCCACTATTTTACTGGTCAACCGATTTGGTCCAATATCAATAGGCTTCCTCCCATGGATGTTATACAATCGTATACCAAGTTTCATGAAAATCCGGAGTTGTTTCAACATTCACCCTACAGCTCGGACCTCGCTCCCAGTGATTTCCTTTTTTTTCCTACACCTCAATAAATGATAGAGAACGACAGAGAAGGGAGATGATTTTCACACAGTGGTTCAAATCCCAGGAGGCGAATATGTTGGAAAAATAGCTGAACACTTGCTATATCTGTTGCAATAAATATTTCCATGAAATTTTATTTTTTTGGTGTAAACGGTCCCAGGGAAACTTAGTTTATGGACGCACCTCGTAGGCCTAAATAATATTGGGAGTGTTCTGCACCTCACAGTAATTTATTATTTCGGGGGTGCCGAAAATGCAAAGCACCCCCAAAGTTGACGCACTTGATTTAAAATTTACTCCCTGATAAAATTGTATATTTAAAGCTATACTTCATTAAATTCACAAACATCTGACTGCATTGCAGTCATGGCCTCCCTATTAAACATAAATAAATTATAATCTTAATGAGGGCCGTGGTTTCTAACAATCATTTGTCCAGACATCGACGTATTTCTCCACACAACATTCTCCAGTATAAAAAAAAGCAGAAAGACCCTTCAAGGAGGGTCACCCCTTTGCAGGAAGGGAAGATATAAATCCAGGGTTGCCTGGAGTCGGCAAAAATACAACACTCTTTCCTCCCTAAGTATAGATGTGAGGGGGGGCGGGGAGACACCGCAGCTCTGACGGGAATTTTTACATTTCATTGAGCCCCGGAAACAAAAGAGCAAGGAGCTGCGATTCTATTGGCATTCCGTGCGTATTCCAATTGTAATCAGTAATGAGCTGCATGTCTGCCAACACAATGGTACTTTATTTCCCGTCCCATGCATGGAATACAACTCGTCTTCTTTTGAAAACACTTTGTCTCGCTTTTATATGAATGAAAGACTTTTTTCATCAAACATCTAAAGTGGAATTGATGTTTACAGGACTGTTTATTCAGCTCAGCTAAGAAACAGTGAAAAGAGATAAAAAGTAAAAAATAAAGAAAAGAGAAATATGACAATGGCTTTGTTTATTATGCTTAAACTGAAGGAAACCGGCTATTGTATAATCTTTTCTTTTGACTTTATTGAAGATCTGCAAGCTTAGAGAACAATTTAGAAATTAAAGTGCACTTTTTGTTCTTATATAGGCTATTTAACATATAGGCTACATTATTTATGTTATCTTACACTTCTGAAATTTGAATACTGGGTCAGTACATACGAGTGAGTAATATTTGAAATATTTTTCCCCTCCGGTTTTACGAATTTATTGAGTTTTAATAAGTATTTTTCTAAAATTTTTAATTAAATTCCGTCAGATTTCCTGCTTTCATACACTAAAAGGCTTTGGGTACATATATAGAAATTTGAAACCAATATTATATCAACATGAGTTACAAATTTACTTTCATAAAATAAAATAAAATCAAGTAGGCCTAAACTGATGTAACAGAATGCTTTTCTTTAATCAGTGATAATTGCAATTATAATATGCAGAAAATAAGCTACTTTTTAAATCCATTTCCAAGTTAAGCTCCAGATCGATTCATTAGGCAGAGCTTACGGAAGAAGAAAGGTACAATTTGATAAGAATATGTGAAGGAGTATGTGGGTAGTGCTAATTGTCAAAGCTAACTGCATTGCAACTTCGAAAGCCGTATATGAACACTGTAAAACAATAGCCTATTGTCATGAGATCTGATCTCCATTTGCTAAATTTTAATATATTACCATAAAATAAGCACTATAGGCCTATTGTCATTAATCCGGTACCAGTCAACCGAGTTGGTTCAAATTCAATAGGCATTGTCCCTTGGACATTATAAATGCGTATACCAAGTTTCATGAAAATCCGATAGAGTATATTTATGTTATCGCGCGTACAGGCAGATGGAAATACATTTTTCCATCCCCCACACAGTCTCATAAAGTACCATTCTGGCATTTAATAAATTAACAGTAATGCGAATAAAATATGTATTTTATATTTATTATGCAAGCATGGTTCATGATATTCATGAGAATATCAAAACGAGAGAAACCCTTGAGGATAACTGTCGACAATCGAGAACTGGAGAATGTGAAGCAGTTCAAGTACTTGGGAAGCTTGCTGACAAAGGATGCCCACTGCACGAATGAAATTCGAACAAGAATCGCCATGGCCAAAGCCGCATTCAACAAAAAGAGGACTCTACTGACCAGCAAGTTGAGCTAGGAACTAAGGAAGAAACTGGTGAAGTGCTACATCTGGAGCATTGCACTGTACGGAGCAGAGACATGGACCATGAGAAAGAGGGAGAAGAAATACCTAGAAAGCTTCGAAATGTGGTGCTGGAGGAGAATAGAGAAGGTCAAGTGGACAGAACGGGTGACAAATGACGAAGTACTGAGAAGGGTAGGAGAGAGGAAAATTATTCTGAATACAATTATTCAGAGGAAAGCCAATTGGATCGGACACATACTTAGACACGAGGGACTCATACATGATGTCATCGAAGGGAAGATCAAAGGAACTGCTGGAAGAGGAAGGAGAAGAATACAACATCTGGATGACATGAAAGATGGGAGGAGATACAGCAGATTGAAGGACGAAGCTGGAGATAGGGAACACTGGCGTCAGAAATTCTCCGTACGAAGACATGGACCTGCCACTAGGCAGAATACTAAATAATAATATAATGGTTCATGGCCCGTGTGAACAATTAAATCCTAAACGCTCTTGTATGGAAATCACTGTAATTTACACAATCTTTTCCTTATGTAACAAACCTAAATGATGATGAAATGGAAATTAGAGAAAGGATAGCGATAAGGTTCTTTTGTTCGACCATACTATAATTATTACTAATTAATTATTATAATTAGCTTATTACTAGATCTGGGTTTTTAAGCCAAAAGCCTATTTTGTTCCTTATGAAATAACATGACATTTTTAAATATGTGGACGTTTCATGATAAATCACTTACATTTATAGAGTTTTATAGTGCCCTAAAATGCCTATTTGGACCTTTAGAGCCTTTTTTTACTATTTTTGTACCTAAAATACCTATTTTGTACATTTAAAGTAAAATTCAACTTCACAATCTTATAATGGACACCCCTCAATGAAAAGCAGAACAGCAGAGGTGGGTTTTTCACGGAAACTTGATTACTCCAAACAATTGTCGCTAAAGGAATGCTGACTGACGGGGAAGGGTGAAGGACTACTGTGTCAAGTCACCAGTGAGAGAACATTTGTTTAAGTGAACATAGTTCGTGATGCCTAATTTTGCAGTTAATTCTGTTAAGAATAGGTATACCACGTTTCTTGCAGTAAAAAAAAAGACCATGTTACAGTTTAAGTGTATATTGTAATATTTTACAGTATATTTTCTATCTATTTACACATTTTTAAAGCATATTTTAAGTGCCTATTTTCTCTTTGAAAAGCATATTTACTTGTTTTAAAAGCCTATTTTAGGTGCCTAAAACTAATTTTTAGAGCCTAAAATCCCAGGTCTTCTTATTACATGCAACGTAACGTTATTGTCCATTTCGAAACAGATTTTCATTATGACACAGATGTGGCATGTATTATTTACTACCGAACACGATACGACTTGACACCATGATAGCAGCAAATGACACTTCGGTAATAATCAACCTGATTATGTTCGTGTTAATTTTAATATTAAAATGAATTGAGTTCATTTAGCCTTGTAAAAAAAACTCGTTCGTCAAGAAAAGGCCTAAAACAAGCTTCGACTTGACCTACGCCATCAGCTGCCATCTGTCGCAGAAGACAAGAACTACGTGAGCTTTCTAATGATCTAACAAACAGTTGTATGCAACTTGCCTATAATGCTTTGAAACAGACTCGTGTGTATAATAAATGACTATAAAGGATCGTTGCATAATGTTAATAATGTATAGATTGTGAAAACATTTTTAATGAATTTATGTAATTTGGTGTTATATTTTATTTATTGATTTATTTATAAAACCTGAAATGTGATCTGGACACAGTATAGTATAACAGTAGCGAAGCTCGATGCAGTTTTTTTTCAACCGGCGCGACTGCAACGCTCGTAGCGGTGAGCAAGAAGCCACACAATATGTTACATTGTTGCTTATGAAAAATGTCAACAATATTTTATGGAAATGCTTGTGGTGCTATGAACTGCACCAACAGCCAAAGGAATTCTCCCGATTTATCTTTCTTCAGGTTCCCTAAGGATCCTGAGAGGTAAGCAAAAACAGTTATTTGTGAAATTAAATTGCAAATTTGTGATTATCATGCTTGCATCCGTACTAGTGTATTTACTCCTATTTCTTTTCTTTTAGGATCAGAAAATGGCTTGTAAATGTTATACACAATTAATTATTTTTATATGTACATCATAAATAAAAATCCTAACGAAGCAAAAGTTTCTAAATATATAGGCCTATTTACAAATACCCCACCCGACCCTACTAATTTTGAAAATGTTTTAACACGAGGTTATGTTAGGCCTATATAATTGAATTTAACAAAATTAAACTGTCCAGAATAAAGATAACGTGTATAATCCCTTACTTTTTAATACTTTATCGTGTTTAATAAAATGAAGAAAAAGACAAAAGTGTTTTGTTATTGCATCTGATATTGACCACATCGGGCTATAAGCCTAGAACTTTACTTTCCCCCCTAATTTATGAACTACTACTACTACTACATGCTTATTGAAATCATTTGTCAGAATTTTCAGTGTAAGTATGTGTTAGTAGTAGGTCAATTAAATTCTTGAAGATTTGTCGTAGGGATGTTGCTTATATGGTGGACGGAAACCGGTCTGATACTTTATAAGATATACAATGCCATCGATCTTGAAACTACAACTTCTTTATATTCCCATAAAGTCTATGATTTGGTGAATTCACCATATGCCTTTCCGGTAACAATCTCGTTCTAGTAATTTTAAAAATAAGAAGAAATACAGCCATATATTCGTATCTTTCCAATGCTGGAAACGGCTGTTTGCTAGTTGTTTCTTGCTGGCCGCTTGGGGTGCTAGTGTCGCACGATCTGTCAAAAGGATGCATTTTCCTTTCATTAGAGCTTCGCTACTGTTATACTATACTGTGATATAAGCCCGTATAAATTATGTTTACTATCAAGCACTGACAGTTGGCATTAAAAGGACAGAGTTAACCATTAAATGCACGAGCCTCAATTTACCACATAATATACAAACTCAGGTCGGACTGCATAGAAAACAGTTAACATAGTGATTAGGTTCATAGTATATTTATGTACCTTTTAATAACCAGACTCAAACCATAACCGTTATGCTCCCAGCGACTACATATGCCCCATCGGATGATTTAAAAAAATTGCCCTCGTATTTCCGAAATTGAAGGTACTTTTACCGGAATTGAAATTACTTCTACCGAAATTCAAATTATTTTTTCCGAAATTGAAAATTACTTTTTTGCACTCCTTAACTAATTAGTGGTACTTCCGAATGTTGTTCCCGTGGATCGTAAGTTGACATTCCCACACAATCTTGTTGCTAAGGGCGTTGCGATGCGGTTAAATTACTTTCGGTGCTTGCGCCACGACATAATTCATTACGATACACTTCATAATACAAGCCACTGCCTTCTAGACTGTATTACTCGTGTATACACTGCCTGTCCTATACGGCTAATTTTGCGTACGCGGCGACATTACAGATGGCAGCACCTTTCACACCCAGCTGCAATACGCTTTACATTACCGTATGCTATGTGTTGCCCTCTGAAGTATAAACTCGGAAACTGAAATATGCTGGAATTTCATGCTATCTGGGTGTGAACTGTGTCGCCTCTACTGGAGAAATTAGGCAACTTTACAATACTCTGAACTCCATATTAAAATAAGCATAGGACAGACAGTGTAATTCTCGAGACGGCGGTGATACAAGCCTTTATGGACAAGGCCCCCAGGACAAATATTCGGTTCCCATAACAACAAACACTTGTGAATCACTTTCTGAAATAAACATATATCTTCAATAATGTATATAGCCTACATAACATTTTCAGGTAATATCTCAATTAATATAATTAAATTGATATAAATAATCATCGTGCAAAAAATAGCATGCAATACTCGTGCCGTAAGCGCATAACGGATCTCGGAAAATTGAAAAAACTCGGCGCGAGCGTCTCGTTTTTTCAAACTCTTTCCTCGATCCGTATGCATCGCTTACGGCACTTGAATCGCAATATACTATTTCCGAAATAGAAATTACTTTTTCCGAAATTGGGGTTGAAAAGGTGTAGAATGACCGAAAAGACAAGGAGTACATTTAATTAATGAACTAGCAGGTGACCGGAGCTTCGCCCAGGATAATTAATTTAAAAATTAAGAGCAGAATAAATATATTTAAAACGAATAATAATTATAACGAAATAGGCCTACCTAAAAATCCGGCTTTGGAGTGAATTCCAGGATTAGATAGGAAAAACGACCTCAGATTAGAGTTCGCTGGCCCAGAAAACCCCTCCATAATGAGATCCGTCCAAATGGATCAATGTTTGCCTATTTAGGCCTACATTCATTATACCTCTTCCGTGTAAGTTGAAAATTTCAGATGTCACCAGAGGGTGAGCTTACAGATTTATTTTTTAGTTAAATTTAGTCGGCCATAACCCAATTTTCCTTAATTATTTATCTTGTTTAGAGTTTTGTTTTCCTTGTTTTCTTTTTTTCCTCATTACACACAAATACTCATGCCCGAGGTGGAACTCGGAACCCACAGCCTCCTCCACCACGGATCAAAGGCAGCCTTAGGTGCCGCGGCTAAGGAAACCGACAGAATCTAAGCGATCTATAATTCTATGCGATGTATTGAAAAAATCGCGATGCTTTTATTTCCAAGTTATGAAAAATAGCCAAAGCCACCTGCAAATGATTTGTAAAATGAAATATATCACTGAAAACTGATACTTCGATAGAGCTAATAATTTACGTTTACTGCCAGTTTTTTACTCATAACTCGCGAACGAAAGCGAAAATTAAAAATCCGCTTAACATTCGAGGTGCATTCGGCCATCTATGTTTAAAATTTCTGATCTTTGCATGCAGTAGATTTCGCTGGGCATCGCGCACAGATAGACAGACACTTCCTCTTATTATTATAGATTATATCCTGCACTACTAGTTGAGTAATCAACAACACACAAGGCTTAAAATTAGAAGCAGAGAAATAACTTTAAAAAGAAACCAATTTAGAATTTCCCATGACAAAACACCTGTTCTAGATTGCATTTACATAAACATCAGCAATTTGCCACCGATTTTTATAAATAATAAAGTCAGGTAAACTGATGTAACGTAGTGCCAGAATGCTTCTGTTTAATGATAATTGCAATTATGATATGCAGAAAACAAGTTATTTTTGTAGTCGACTTTCAAGTTAAGCTCCAGCTCGATTCATTAAGCAGGGCTTACGGAAGAACGAAGATCTAGTTTGATAAGCATTTGTGAAGAAATGTGTGGGTAGAGTTATTTGTCAAAGCTAACTGAATTGCAACTTCCAAAACCGTATATAAACACTGTAATACAATATGTTGTCATGAGAATTGATATGTATTTGATAAATTCTGTCTAATATAAAGGTAACGTGATCCCTATACAGGCCATGGAGGCCCAGAGGGATCCAGGAGGTTGAGGCTCTCAGATTTTGAACATTCGGCACGTGAAGGAGGCAAGGTTGTCAGCCTTACGCACCGGCCGCCTTTACCCCCAGGATTGCTCCTGGTACTCATTTCTGTTGGAGGCTAAGTCGACCCCAGGGCCATAGTGCCACCAGAAGGATTAGATCAATTGAAAAATCTCAACGAGGTAATCGGGAATCGAACCCGCGTCCTTCCTGTTTATAGCGCAGCGCCTCAACCACTACGCTACGGCGTAACCGTCTGTCTAATACATTACCGTAAAATAGGCATTATATTGGGTATTACTCCGGTACGAGTAGTTTCATGGCACAAAATAATACTTTTTATATGAGTATTTCAATTTCCTTCTTCTATGTAATTAAAAATGTTGTACTAGTATACTGATATAAAAAAATATACTATGTATTCTTCATAGTACACGTGTAATACATCCTTAGCTAACTAAGAAGTATCAACTATTTAATACAATATTCCGCCTTTACCCTTAACATAATTATAATATACAACTTATCTAGAAAATGCATTTCGGCGTATGTTGCGCCATCTTCAGTTCAAATAAGATGTAATGAACACCACAATTCTTCACAAATAATGTTGTTTATAGAATTTTGTTAATTGGTAACCTAGGTCACCGTTGTAGTCAAGTCAAATAATGAAAATGAGTTATTTCAATAATTATGAAGTATCAGTTTGGCCTGTGACACTGCTCGATCTGTTATTGCTTTCACTCCGTATACAGTACTAATGTGAAAACAGCTATAGAATGTACAAACAGCAACCTTTTCTAATGTACATATCTGTTGCCGTTTGTGCAATGGAGTTTGTACAACTTCATGTGAAATAATTGAATATCGTGAGCAGAGTCAAGGCATTATGGATTCTAGTCTGCTTCACACAATTTGGTTTTAAGGTGAATGGAAAACTTTTTACATTATTCCACGTCGTTTTTCTTTCATTTCCTGCTTTCGCATGTGCTCTTTTCCCTTTTTTTTCTTCTTTTCGCAAGGCGGGGGGTTTTAAAATTTTCATACCCCTCAGGCGTTGTGCATATTTCATGAACAACAACTTTATGAAAAAAAGATAAAATCTATGTCTTCGCAAGACAATACTACAAGATGAAATCTTTTTCTACCCCTCCCACCTGCTAGACTGGAGCCAGAGAGCCTGTCACTTTCAAATATGTGCCGCATCTTTCATCTCTGACATCTCAGAGTACAGCACGACCCAGGGTTGCCAACACGAATGTGTACAAACATATTTTATTCTTATCGCAATCTTCAGGTTGCAGAACTGAAATAAAAAAAAAAGTAGCATACAGGTAATACGTAAGTTCGTTTGATCTGCCAGTTGGATATGATAGCACTGGGACCGTTATTATTTTTTTGCACTCCTTAGCTAGTAAGTGTTACTTACGAAAGTTGCTTACATGGATCTTAAGTTGACATTCCCACACAATCGTGTTGCTAAGGGTGTTGCGATGAGGTTAAATTACTTACGGTCCAAGCGCCACGTCATAATTCATTACGATACACTTCACAATACAAGCCTTTATGGACACGGCCCCCAGGACAAATATTCGGTTCCCATAACAACAAACACATGCGAATCACTTTCTGAAATAAACATCTATTTTCAAGAATGTATTTACATAATATTTTCAGGTAATATCACAATTAATATAATTAAATTGATATAAATAATCATCGTGCAAAAAATAGCATGCAACACACGGGCCGTAAACGTGCCTTACGGCACATGTATCGCAATATACTATTTTCACGACTTAACTAATTAGTGGTAGGCTTACTTACGAATATTGTTGCCGTGGATCGTAAGTTGACATTCCCGCACGCAATCTTGTTGCTATGTGCGGTAAGGGTTTCCGTGCGGTAAGAATTTACTTACGCCACACATCATAATACAAGCCTTTATGGACAAGGCCCTTCAGGACAAATATTCGGTTCCCACAACAACAAACACATGCGAATCACTTTCTGAAATATAACATCTATCTTCAATAATGCATATACATAATATTTTCAGCTAATATCTCAATTAATATAATTAAATTGATATAAATAATCATCGTGCAAAAAATAGCATGCAATACTCGTGCCGTAAGCGCATAACGGATCTCGGAAATTAAAAAAAAAAAAACTCTTTCCTCGATCCGTATGCACCGCTTTCGATGCTAAAAAATAGGTGAAGTTCATTTTCTTCCTCAGCAGTTCTGCAACCTTGTAATCTGGCATGCTCTATATTGACTAGTTCTACAGTGAGTCCCACGCAAGAGTTGGCCAATGACGCGGGTTTCTGCGTCGCGGCGGGCACAGCTCCAATTCCCGCGTGATCGGGTGAAATATCTACGCCAATAAAGCCGCGATCGGTGTAATGATTCAGTTTCTCACATTTACAGTTGGAATTACAATGAAAATAACCACGTACCTCATCACAAGAGATGTTGGAAATGTTCTCCTCTTGCATCCCCACAACACTGGCACCTTTTAAGGAAATTTTCTTTCACGGGCATAAGTTCAGCTTCCGAGATAGAGTTAATTTTTCTTGTGAGACTGCCTTTAAGTTCTTATAACAATAGCCAGATGTGACTATTATTTATGGAGGAACTTGAAAAATAAAGTGTATTGGTCAATTTCCCATACATCAGATAAACCTTCGTTTCTCTCTCAATCTCTACCATTCTCTAACATTAACATTCATTTGGGTGCGGGTCCGAGCTGTAGGGTGGAGGCTTCAACACCTCCCTGCAAGTCTACTGCAAAATTTCGGCTAGGAGATGTTTCAATATCCACTCTACAGCCCGGACCTCACTCCCAGTGACTTTCATCTTTTCCTACACCTCAATAAATGACAGAGAATGACAGAGAAGCGGAGATGATTGTCACACAGTGGTTCAAATCCCGGGAGGCGGACTCCTACGACACGTGTTCAAAAATTTGTTCCACGGTATGACAAATGTCTCAATTCCTGTGGCGAATATGTTGAAAAATAGCTGAACACTTGCTATATCTGTTGCAATAAATATCTCCATGAAATTTTGTTTAGTTTGTGTAAACGGCCCTAGGGAAACTTACTTTGTGGACGACCCTCGTAATTTCTCATTATTGAGCTATTCATATCACACACACACACACACACACACACACACACATGTTTCTGGAAGTAGTAGATTCAGGGAACCTCAAAACATGTATTTCGGAATTTCAGGGTAGAACATAGTACTCCCTGTGTCTAAACAGGGTGTTAATGAATAACACCGACATATTTTACCTGTATATAGAGGGGACATAGACAAGCAACTTTTATTAGGAGATTTTTGCTCTTTGACGTAAAATGGGTATACTGTAAGGCATTAAAAGCATTATAATTTGGTGCTCATAAGTAAATAATTATGCGAAATAGGGTCATGCCTTCCTAATGATCCATGAAAATCTGATTTCTAATCATTCATCCACAGCTATTACATAATTTAGAGGTTTCATAATCTGAAAAATTTACAGACTAATCACATGACTGGCCGTCACTGCATTATTCTTTTTTTTTTATTCCTAACAACTGACTACAGTGTTAACAACGAAGTTCCTTTCTTTTGCATTTTTTCTAATGTTAGAAGTCAGTGGCGGCCATGCCCTGGGAGATTTTACGCTGTAACAGGAAAAATTGAATTCATAGAGCAAAAATCTCCTAATAAAAGTTGCTTATCTATGTCTCCTCTATACACAGGTAAAATATTTCGGTGTTATTGATTAACACCCTGTATAGTACCGATAGTTTGGGCAGAGGATGTAAAAATAATAGTCCTAATGCATGTAAATAAAATTGGAACTGGCCAAATAATAAACAATGAAATACATTGCGTTATTTCTGTATTTAATTTACTCATTAAAACAACGCCATAGAATGAATTTTCCGCAAATGAAATAGAATATACTGTATAAGTTATAGAGTAGACGTAACACGCAAATATTTAATTATCGCATGTGGGTAGCCGCCGTGTAGGCAATTTAGTAAATCAAATTACGAATAAAATCAAATAACAAAACATAATGAAGTGTGAAATATTACAGCTTTGTACCTCGGGCCATGCATAAAAGTAATTAAATATTAATTATTAATCAAAATACCAGATTAATACTTAAACAAAATATTATATAAACAAATACAGTACAAGCTGGCTAGTATCAGCCAATTAATTGATTGAAAATTGAGCAACGAATCCCAAACTATGGGACGCAATTCTTACTACTTAAATATACGGCTATTTCTTACCGGTTTTAGAATTGGGCATCTACTATTACTTACTTATTCATTACTTACTTACATACTTTTTTTTTGTGTGCCCACCCTTACCCCCGGAGTGCCCAACAATGAAGTTGATTACCACTGGTCAAACCAATTTTGGTAACCATTTGTTTGATGTTTGTACCTAGGGTCGCCCATTTTTCATCCTTATGGGATATGTGGTGTTTTTGACATGTTTGGGCTGTTACTTGTTTCAGATTTAAGTGGCGCAAGCAGGGCCGTAGCTAGGCGGTGGCGAGATGGGCCCCCGCCAAGGGCGCAGGTATAAAGAGGGCGCAAAATTAACCATGAAAAATACCACCCTTTTTAGGCAATTTATCAAGCAATAAAAATTCTACATTTTATGAATTAATTATTTTTTAAGTAAGTAGTTCAATCGTCTGAAAATAAGGTTTTAGTACCTTGAAAGTTCAACACTTAGTTCATTTTCAAATTGAGGTTTAGGTTTTCTTTGATA
Organism: Ectobius pallidus; assembly: GCA_964059195.1. Lineage (NCBI taxonomy): Eukaryota > Metazoa > Arthropoda > Insecta > Blattodea > Ectobiidae > Ectobius > Ectobius pallidus. Next base: position 216,589,703 of record CAXKWD010000001.1, read on the forward strand.
ATAAGAGTGTTTTATATTAAAATAATAAACGATTTTACAGGAATTAAAAAAAAATTGTTCAGACCCCCCAGTATTGGAGGGCGCAGATATTTCAGACTCGCCAAGGGCGCAGAAAGATCTTGTTACGGCCCTGGGCGCAAGTTTGACTTTCTCGCAGTGATGTCAGTTTTAGCTTTCTTGGTATGTTAATTGTTTTGTATGGAGATGTACTTACCTACACACTGGCAATAGACAATTCCTAAGCCAGCTAAAGGAATATTATCTATTTTATGGAACCCGGAAGTTCATTTCGGCGCTTACCTGAGCCCCCATTCAACCCAATTCTGTGCTAACTACATCCAATCATCTCTCACAAATCCTTACTTCTCTTAAATCCATCCTAATATTGTCCTCCCACCTACGTATAGGTCTTCCAGGTGGTTTTTTCCCTTTGGGTCTCCCAGTCAATACTTCTGAGATATGTCTTGCCTCCCCCATGCGCGCAACATGTCCAGCCCATTTCGTCCTCTGTGATTTAATTACCCTTACTATATCCGGTGACAAGTATAGGTTATGAAGCTCGTCGTTTTGCAATTTTCTTCTGTCCCCGTTCTCATCTCTCTTAGGCCCAAATATTTTCCTAAGCCCCCTGTTTTCCAACAATCTCAGATTATGATAATTCTTTCACACTGGCCGTGTGTAGGCTAAGATGGACACGTGAAGTCAGAATGAAAAATTCAATGCCATAGCCGGGATTTGAACCAGGATCTTCCGATCTCCGTGCCGATGCTCTAACCAACTGAGCTACCATGACAACGTGCCGGTACAACATTAAATTCTCCAACTGACTCATAATCCGAGTATACCACCAGGCGTTCTCAATATGAGATACGAACCCAGTGGCCTACTAGTGGTTTACTATAAAGCCCGGGTCTTAAAGTAGGCCCACTTACAGGTTGTAAGTCGCCACTGGGTTCGTGTGTCTCGTGATCGAATATAATTGGTCTGAATGTTTAAATTTTGACATTGTCTGTCAGTGAGATAGACCATTAAGGGCAGTCAGTCATAGAAGAGAGGTTCCATCTGACGCTGTGAAGTGAACTCTGGCTTAGCTCGGTTGGTAGAGCAGTGGCACAGATAGCCAAAGGTCCTGAGTTTTAATCCTAATGTCAGAGGAAATTTTATCCTACAACATTCTTATAATCTTCGAAATAGAAATACCTCGATTTCTAATTTTTTGGTAGATTTCTAAGAAAAATCTACCTATTGGGAATAGGTACCATGTCATGACTTTCGAAAAATTCTTTCATATCTGTACGTTTCATGCCTCCCTAAGTACGAAACCACCGCCCGTTGGAAAGCTCTTGATGAGTACTCTACAAATCAATAACTAGTTTCTCGATAGCTCTCATATAAGGCGAGATTTGAATAGATATGTAAGCAATCATGAACCACAGATTATTGTCTCTGTTGGACACTACATGAGAATATTGCAGGAGAAAAATTCCTCCGGCACTGGGACTTGAACCCAGGACCTTTGGCTATTCGCGCCAATGCTCTACCAACTGAGCTAAGCCGGAGCTCAATTCACAGCACCAGATAGAACTTCTCTCCTATGACTAATTACCCTAATGGTCTACCTCACAGACAGACAAGTTATGTCATATGCAGTATTGTGAGGCACACTAAGTAGTGACAATAATCTAAGTAGAGACAATAATCTGTGGTTCATGATTGCTTATATATCTATCTTGAATGTTAACTGTACAATAACAGTGGGAGCCCGGTCACAAAAATCACTACTTAGTGTGCCTCACAGTACTGCATATGACATAACTTGTCTGTCTGTGAGGTAGACCATTAGGGCAATTAGTCATAGGAGAGAAGTTCTATCTGGTGCTGTGAATTGAGCTCCGGCTTAGCTCAGTTGGTAGAGCATTGGCGCGAATAGCTAAAGGTCCTGGGTTCAAGTCCCAGTGCCGGAGGAATTTTTCTCCTGCAATATTCTCAAGATTTGAATGTTTGAAAAAGTGATCTTTCCTCTTTTTTGCAGTTATTATTGCGGGTTTGTCATGCCAAGGCTAAAGAAGAAGAGTGCTGCGCAGCGACAATAAATTAAACCAAAAGCACTTTGAAATCTACCTCAGCCTGTATCCCTGCCTGAAGGGATATTATTTAATATTTTCCTAGATTCTATTAAAGCACACTTCCCAATCTAATATCACAACATAATAAATTGCAAATAAAGACTTGTTGTTGAAGAAGTAAAAGGTAAAAAGAAATGTGCTGCAGTTGTGTTGGTCAGACTGTACCGCGTGCGGAGCGAACTAATGTTCTTACTGGCTGCGTCTTTGCCTTTCCTTTTGTTCTCAATCGGAAGCAATCTTATGTAGGCTTATGGGATAAAGGCGGCGCTATCAAATAAAATAGATTCTCCACGCAAACATGTGGGTGCAGGTTGCAGCCATAATATTCCCAAATTCACGATATCGCCTCTTAATTCTCTCTCAACTTAATATAGACCTAATCCATTTATTCTGGCAGAGGTAATGCCATATGGCCTTCTCTTCCGCTCTTCGTGTGAAAACAATATTAAAAATACATAATATATTAACACAAAAATTAAAATTACCATTACTTATATCTATCTCTATCGTACAGCCTAAACTATAACAGGTAGAGACTTGGAATTTTGATAGTACCTTCGTTTCATAATGTAGATGCTCACTAAGAAAGGATTTTGAAACATTCTGATTCTAAATGCCAAAAATTAAATGTTTTTGAAAATACTTAATCCCTTTTTACATAGAATTATCGAAACAAATTCACAGAACATATTGTTGCCAATGGTATAGGTGGGTTTGGATTAAATGAAATGGATGTTTGACAAATTAGAGAAGGTATCATTATAATTCATATTATCTATATTAATAAAAGGAATTGTCCTCGATGTCCAGCAAAATCTACTGAACGCAGATATCTGAAATTTTAAACATAGGTGGGCTGAAGGGTCGGAAAATGCACCTCGAAGCTGGAATTTTAATTTTAGTTTTCGTTCGTGAGTTATGAGTGAAAAACGAGCATTTTTTGCGTTTTCAAAACATAAGTTTTCAGTTATACATTTCAATGTCAAATCAATTACAGTTGGCTTTGGCTATTTTTGTCATACCTTGGAAATAAAACTTTCGCGATCGCTTGAATGTTGTAAGCCCTAAATATGGTCAAACGTTGTTTTATTTGGACGAATCTCACTATGCAGAGGTTTTCTGGGCCAAGAAACTCGAATCTGAGGTCGCTGACGATGCTATCTAATCGTGGTATGTAGTCCACGTGATTTAGGAGTTAATAAATATAATGATTTTACTATTATGCTCTTAATTTTTAATTTTTGAATTACTATCGCGGGCGAAGCCGCGGGCACATGCTAGTGTGAAGATAAAAACACTATGGTTTAGAATATTTGTGAATATTATAGGAGAAAAATTCTTCTGACACTGGGACTTGAACCGAGGATCTTTGGCTATCCGTGCCAATGCTCTACCAACTGAGTTAAGCCAGAGTTCTCTTTACAGCGCCAGATGGAACCTCTCTCCTATGACTGATTGCCCTAATGGTCTACCTCACAGACAGACAAGTTATGTCATATGCACTACTGTGAGGCACACTAATTAGTGATTTTTGTGACCGGGCTCCCACTGTTATTGTACAGTTAACATTCAAGATGGATATATGCATTCATGAATCATAGTTTATATTTGCATGTAATGTCCAACAGAGACAATAATCTGTGGTTCATGAATGCATATATATCCATTACAGTTTAGTCTATATCACATTGGTAATGAGAATTTAAGACTAATTACTAAATTATTTAAAAAAAAAATCATTTGAAATTAAATGAGAATATTTTAGGAGAAAAATTGATGACAATGGGATTCAAACCACCAACATTCCGCTTTACGTGCCGATGTTCTACTTTTTGAGCTAGTCAGAGATGGATTCACAGCGCCAGATAGAATCTCTCTCCGATTGTCCATGGTTAGGATTCAACAATTGATCCATAAATGTTATTTAAATAACATTTTTTTTTTACTTTATAATTTGGATAAGCAATTATCTTAAAAGCCAGTGTTTATTATGACAAAGATGGAATCAGTCAGCATGTGTGCCAGAAGAAACGCCACATGTAATTATATTCTACTTACATTTCTTTGTCTTTACGTAGTTACCAGGGCCCGAATTTTGATGACCTAAAAATACTTTAAAAATGAGGTATAAAATGACTGCAAAAAGAAAAAAAAAATACGCTAAAACTAAAAAAGACCCTAGAATTTACATGAAAATACTAGTTTATTCATCAGATTTCTGTACAATCTACATTTATGTTGCTGATCCAGCTATAGGCTTGTTGGCACATACGGTTAAACGCAAACAGCAGACATAGTCTTTTTTGTATCCAAATTAAAATTGTAACAAGATGCTCATTTATAGTTCCAATAACATTGAATGTAAGTAAATGGACAAAAACTCTATATAATTCGAGAAACAGCACTAAGTGAGAAAACAATTACTTTACATTAAAAAAATTACCTAAAAATATGAGATGTGGAAATAAAAGCCCGTAAATTAACAACAACAACAAATTTCCAAATAATGACTTTACAGTTTAAAATGGGCTAAAAATAAAATATGACCAAAATGACCAAAAAATTACTCTAAAAATTACAATTTTTATAATCTAGGAGTCATGATCAGAACATCTGCACAAGTGGCCAACGTTCTTGATGTTCCAGTTTAAAGATTACATGTCATCAAAATCCGGGCCCTGGTTATTACTTTTCCGAACATCCTTATATATAGAAATTCTGAATGATAAAAACACTTTATTTTCCACTTACATTACTTTTAATAGCACAGGACTAGTTTCAAGAGCCTTATTCGCTCCCATCATCGGCTGGTGGTCGATTGTTATTCTGGTTGCTATGTTGGTTTGTATATATGCATTGTTCTGTGCTGCCCTCTCGTTTCGTTTTTGTAAGTCGCACTACGTCGTCTATAGGTGGGATTTCAAAGTTCATAACCTTGTCTTCTTTCTTAGTGATGAATATTTTCTCCCATACGTTCAGTTCGGATGGTTTCTTAACGTGTTTTAATAGTTTGATCTCCTTTTTAACACTGTGATTTTTTGTCCAGCAATGGTATGCAACTGCTGATCTTTCGGTCTGCATTAGTTTTATGTTTCTTAAGTGTTCCTTCATTCTTATTTCCAAACTCCTCCTGGTTTGTCCAATGTAGATCTGATCACATAGTGCGACTTACAAAAACGAAACGAGAGGGCAGCACAGAACAATGCATATATACAAACCAACATGGCAACCAGAATAACAATCGACCACCAGCCGATGATGGGAGCGAATAAGGCTCTTGAAACTAGTCCTGTGCTATTAAAAGTAATGTAAGTGGAGAATAAAGTGTTTTTATCATTCAGAATTTCTATCAGTATACTCCACTGTTTATATATCTTCTTTTTATTGGTATTATCCTTATATATTTTTATACTTTCTAATTTGGATTAGCAATTATCTTAAAAGGCAGTGTATAATTATGACACAGGAGGAATAATTTACAGTTTCTATACATATCAGGCTGCATGTGTGCCAGATGAAACGCTACGTGTAATTCTATTCTACTTGCATATCTTCATCTTTACGTAATTATTTTTCCGAACACCCTGTATAACAAAGTTTCATCTCGCCGGAGACTGACAGCCTTCTTGTCACTTGTACATGTTATGATGACGTCACTGGTCTGTAATATTAGCGCGCAAGATTAATGGTCACTCCGGACTATTTTTTATTCCATTGCTCGGTCATCAATAATTTCCAAACCTTCCACAGGCGAGTGTTAAGCGTTTTGGCCGCCATTTCTCTCTGTCCAAATGTCTGTCACATTATGTCCATCCGTCATTTCACTCCTCTGGTCTTTCTTCTTCAACTTCAAATATGAAAAATTTACCAGTGAATTCCATAAATATCCCTGGCGAAAATTAAAAATTAATTTTTCTATCTCAACCGCCGGCAAAAAATGATAGCTTGGATAGCTTGGATAGGTGATATTCAAAAGGAAGAGCAATGACTTAGATATTTCCTAGCAAAATGCCTGTATACAGCAGAGATAAATACTATAAAATGGACTTTTGTATATGAAAATCCCTTTATGCAGGCCTACAGGCTGAGGTAGATTTCGAAGTGCTTTTGGTTTAATTTATTGTTGGTCCTCACACATTGCTTTCGGCAGGCCTTCAGGCTGAGGTATATTTTTAAGTGTTAATGTTTTCCAACATTCAAATCTCGCCTTATACGAGAGCTATCGAGAAACTAGTTATTGATTTGTAGAGTACTTATAAAGAGCTTTTCAACGATACCCCACAAGACGTGGTTTAAAAAAAATTCTAATTTCCATCCTCCCACTCCACCCCTACTCGTACCCCCCAAACCCCCGAATCCATAGGGGAGACCTTTGTTCTTCCGTAAGCCCTGCTTAATGAATCGATCTGGAGCTTAACTCGGCGATCTACTACAAAAATAACTTATTTTCTGCTTATCATAATTGCAATTATCACTGATTAAACATAAGATTTTGGCACTTTGTTATATCAGCTTACCTGACTTTATTAGGTGCCAGTATGGTACCGGGTACTTTATGAGATTGTGTGGAGGACGGAAAAATGTCTGTCTGTCTGTCTATGTGTCTGTACGCGCCATAACTCAAATACGCTTTATCGGATTTTCATGAAATTTGCTCTACGCATTTATAGCGTTCATGGAAAGAACCCTATTGATATTGAACGAAATCGGTTTACCGGTACCGGAGTAATGCCCAATTTAGTGCCTATTTTGAAAGATTATATTAGAAAAGCGCCTTAACTCAAACATGCTTTATCAGATTTTCATGAAACTTGGTATGCGCATTTATGACGTCCATGAGAAGTAACCTGTTGAATTTGGCCCTAATCGGTTGACCGATACCGGAGTAAAACCCAATTTAGTGTCTATTTTAAAGTAGCGATAACTCAAATACACTTTATCGGATTTTTATGAAACTTGATGTACGCATTTATAATGTCCATGGTAAGAAGTCTATTGATATTGGATAAAATCGGTTGACCGGTATCGGAGTAATGCCCAATTTAGTGCCTATTTTATGGTGATATATTATTAAGAATTTAACAAATGTAAATCTGTTATCCTGACAACATATCGATTTACATACATCATATACGGCTTTGGAATAGTTAGCCATGACACATTCCTTCGTATTTAAGCTGAGACGTACGGTGATAATAACGAAGTAATTTGGAAGATTTAATTATCAAACTATTCAGTGTTTATTTCGTTCATCAAGTTGAATACTGTTATATACAGAAGACTAGGGTTGCAAGCTTCATAATTATTATTTCTTCTAATGTAATTCTCATAATTTCACCAGTTTTTCATGATTTTGTAAAGTTTTCCACAATTTTGTTCCAGTACATTTTTGACGTAACTAACGGTTTACCGGAATTTCGTCTGTATCTCTGTGAAATAGTTTGTTAGGTTGTTACAACCAAACTCATTGTTCGATTTCCTTTCAGTTTGACATGAATGCTTCTTGAAGTAATTAAAGACGACGTAAGCGTAAGGATTATTATTTTTTATTCAATTTCAAGATGGTGTCCGTTTTAACTAATGAATAGCAGATCTTAGATTTTGTACTAACCACGCTTAAATAAGTGGAAACGCCTGAAAGTGACGTTTAGACTACTCGCAGCTCCGGTGAGTGTTGCGTGTAAGTCTAATCATCACAATCAGGCGTTCCTGTTTTCTTTTTCAGATAAATCAACAGAACCTGAGGAATAAAAAAAAAGTATTGTATTTTATTTAACACAAACGTGGACACATGTGGTCTTGCATAGGCCTATTCATGTACTTACAAAGGAAATAAAATGGTCACGAGCTAATTTAACAATACAGTATTTTGGCCATCCCTGTTTGTGCAGTTATGGAAACGCTATAAAGTATACGTGCAGTTGAGCAACTGCTTTAAGCCAGAATATCAAACAGACGTAAAAACTTTGCGAATTGTTTTTCACATGTTGTTAGAAAAACCTGCTCCAGTCTGTGCAACTGTTAAAAGTATAACAAGATGGCGCACGGATAGATTTACAGCTCTGCCTGATTTTATTGGCTACATAAAAAGGAAATTGATATGAGGAAGTGAATATGGATTCTATGTTGAGCTGATCCAGAGCCTCCTGTGATTTCCAGGATGTGGTGACAATTTCCTGCTACACTCTCTGCATTGTTAAGAGACAAACCTTATTCTTTCTAGAAAAAGTAATATTTTGATATTAAAATGCAGGAAATAGTGTAGTTGTGTAGTCTTGATTATGAAATTACTTCGATGAACAATAAAACGTTTAAGTTATAGTGTAGGATATGCTATTGCATATATGTTAAATACTAGTGAAAGCCCTGTATTTCTATATAAATAACAGGCTTTGTCCTGACTGACAGAATGACTGAATGACTGACTGACTTAATGACAGAGAATCAAGCAGAGCCTGAACTATAATAGGTAGGGACTTGGAATTTTGAAAATACCTTCGTTTCATAATGTAAGTGCTCACTAAAAAAGGATTTTGCAAAATGTTGATTTTAATTGCCAAAAATTAAACGTTTTTGAGAATACTTAACCCCTTTTTACAGAGAATTATCAAATCCAAATCAAAGTTCACATGACAACATATTGTTGCCAGTGGACTCAGATGGGTTTGGAAATAAATGAAATGGGAGTTTGACAAACCAGAAAAGCTATCAATATAATTCATGTTATAAATAAATATTAAAGAATGAAATCCACGAAAATAATGCAGTCACATAACTTTCTCTACCCTGGACATAGAGAAAAGAATACGAGGTTTGGTAATATATATATTATTATATCGCAGGTTTTTGGGGTGAGAGGTATGAAAGTGATATTTCATTTCTGTTTAATTTCATCCCCAAAACGGTTTATGGTAACATGAGAGTGAGAAATAAATATTCAGCCAAGACAATACAATTTTATGTTACCGGAATTTCTGTTTCTTCTTATTTGAACCCCTACCAGTCTTGCTGTGTACTGTACAAGCGATGGGATGCAAAATTCTACATCCTCTATGAGCCATAAAAAGCTATATCAAGCGTTTTCTGAGGGAATAGTTTGAGTGTGATAAGTCATTCTTCCTATTTCAAATTGTAAATACCTATATAAGGAGGCCGGTGCGTAAGGCTGACAACCTTACCGCCTTCATGTGCCGAATGTCCATAATCTGGGAGCCTCAACCTCCTGGAACCCTATGGGCCTCCATGGCCTGTAAAGGGATCACTTTACTTTATATAAGGACGTAGAATTTAAAAATCAAAAGTTCCTCATAAGTTAATTTCCAATTACAAAATAAAAAAACCCGGGCGACGCCGGGCCTTTTAAGCTAGTATATTATAATTTAGCAAGTTCATATGAGCCATGTAGACTGGGGAAAATAAGAATGAATAGGGGAAGTTTCTTTAGTGGTTTCTGCGGTACCTACCCCCTTAAGTATATTAGCGATGCTTCTTTATATATGTAGGAAAACGCAATCACAAGCTTTTCTCTGTCCCTCTGTTACAGTCGTATTTCCACCCTTACTTAATACAGTACACCGCATTATATCGAGTTGCTACTTGAATATAACTCAGCTAGCAGTTAATTACCTGACCTGTAAGGACCAAGGCGATGACTTGAACCGCTCGGTATTCAAGATATTGGCTTCACCTGGCGGAGCCGGCCAAGCAATTTGTCAAAGTCACGGGGAAAAGCCACCCCCAGCTCGCATCGATTTCGGATTAACTTGATTTTTCTTCAATACAAAGAGAGAAAGAGAGAAAAAAAAAGCGAGAGAGAGATGGGAAGAATGTTCATCCACAGAAGAATTGAAGAAGGCTTTACCATTTTAGTTGGCTTTGAATAAAGAAGACATTTATAATAACCAGGGCCCGGATTCTGATGACCTAAAATTGTTAAAAAAAATTACCTATAAAATGACCCTGAATTTGAAAGAAAATGACTTAATAATTACAAAGAATGACCTAAAATCTCATATTTTATTTATAAAAATTATTATTGTGCACACAAAGGTATAGACTTATTTGTACATAACTAGGAGGTGCCCGCGGCTTCGCCCACGATAATTAATTGAAAAATTAAAAATTAAGGGTATAATAATTATTAAAGCATTATATTTATTAAAACTTGCACGCGAATCATTCATCAACTGAAACATTAGTAATTAATGAAACAGCTATAATTCCGGCTTCAGAGTACATTCCACGATTAGAAAGCGCCCCCTGGGAAAACGATCTCAGATTCGATTATGCAGTTCCAAAGGAACCTGTGAACCCATAATACGTATTGTTTCTCAACTGTTTGTTGACAGATGAATATCATGTGAATTTTATTTGATAAATTCAGTGTTATTTTCAGAAATATATAATTTTTCAAGGGAAGGAATGGTTTGTTTGGATTTTTATTGAACGCGATACTTCCTTGGTTAAACTATCAGTATTTTACAGCTGGTGTCAGCGGTTTCGCCCGCCATTATTAATTGACTCCAGGATTTTTTAAGAAATTTACACTGGCAGCTTATTAAAAATGTTTGTGGTTCAGAGCTATAAAAATTGTAAGTTATTTTATTCTGGTAAAATTCCCACAAGCAGCCAGTCCAATGCAGAAGGCGTTCCCCTAAAGACGACACGAACATTTAGACCAAAAACAGGAACAAAAACAATGGAAAGAAATGGAATTCCAATCCGGTATTGATTCATCTAGAGTGGAGTGGCATGGATGCTCTGCTACAGGCATACGCTATGTAATATCAATATGTCTTTCCTGAAGCCTTTGCGGCAGTGCGGCATATCACTGACCGTATATAAACCACGTCAGACGTGAATTTATGGAGCAGAAGGCTGTAAATAAAAAGCCCCGAAATCAACCGCTAAACACGCACTTTGTCATTCTCCGCACGTTCAGGATTACTCCATAAATCATCTGCTTGTGTACACACGTGCGTACATTATCAGAGGAATACACAGACTTCAAGACTTTGCAATATTCTTTCAAAATCTACCAGCTCTGCTTTTCCCACCCGTTATCATAAGCAGCCTACTGTGGGTAGAGGATTTAAATTTTTTTGTATTAATTCAGATTTTGAGCTATTTCACAAATTCGCTTGTTCGATATTCACCAATAACGTTTAGCAATTCCTCGGATGTAGACCAATCACGATAGTTTATCTCATAATATGCTTACTAGGGTCGCAAGGATGCTATTTTATCAGATAAAACGTCAGCTTGTTACTGGACACGTAAGGCATCAACTTGAGGTGATTAATACGTAACATGCTGCCAGTGAACACAATAAAAACACATTATTTTATGCAACACAACTTGTTTGGAAATTGAAATGATATAAATGTACATTGATTAAAAACACAATTTCGATTCGGTGCAATCCAGTTCGTGTGTTTATATTCTGTTCTGCTGTTAGCTTACCTGGATTAGGTTAACTATGTTTTATATGCACTATTGGTAGCATTGGTTACAAGCTGGTAACTCGAATCGATTCATGGATGGTTGATTCATACTATGCCATGATCTGGCAGCTGTTAGTTTTGTTTTTATGTAACGAAGCACAAAAGCAACTATTATTTATATAATCCGTTACATTTTATTCATGGAATAGTCTTAATAAATCCAGCTTAAGTTTAAGAGTTTCATCAGATAAGTTCGCTCTATTGATAAACTCGCAAACTCTCGTGGGATTGCCTATGATAAATTCAACTCCAACTACGTTGCTAGGGAGTTTATCAATAAAATTCGCAACTCTCATTATATTACATATGGAAAAATTATGTACTAGAATATATTTATGTTGTCCCTTAATACTACATCTCTATATATATAAGAGGCTTTGTCCTGACTGACTGACTGACTGACAGAGAACCAACGTAGAGCGTAAACTATAATAGGTAGAGACTTGGAATTTTGATAGTACCTTCGTTTTATAATGTAGGTGCTCACTAAGAAAGGATTTTGAAAAATTTTGATTTTAAATGCAGAAAATAAAATGTTTTTGAGAATACTTAATCCCTTTTTACACAGAATTATCAAATCCAAAGCACAGTTTACATGACAACAGTGTATTGTTGGCAATCTTTACATAAGGCTTTGGAAATAAATGAAACAAGGCTATGAATATTAGAGAAGGTATTAAAATTTATATTTGAGTAAATTATGTATTTCAAAATTTTGTAGAATATGTAAAATAATCAGTAAATTCAACCTTTTAATCGAAATGTTCGAATTAATCAATATGTTCTTTATAGCTTACAAGTTTCGCGGGCAAAGCCTTGATGGGAAAACATGGAATGATTTGGACGAAAAACACTATGCGGGGGTTTTTTGGGCTAGGGAACTCTAATCTGAGGTCTTTTTTTCCCTGGGTGGCGCACTTTGATCGTAAAATGCACCTCGAAACCAGGTTTTAGTTTTTTTTAAAATTATCAATCGTTATAATAAAACTGTTTATGCATGATTTGGGTAAGGTTCATGAATCTATGGTTCATTTTAATTGTTTCATTTGGAATTTGTATGCCTATATGGTAGCATAAGATTTGTTTTGTTCGTTTATTTATATTTTTAACGTTAAACAATATAATTAAGAGTAAATTTACATGATTTTTCCAATTTATTTAAAAACGATGTCAGTGTTAATAAATATAATGTTTTAATTATTTTTCTGTTAAATAAATGATTTAAGCACAATATCTAGCAGTTGAGTAAGTAATCGCGGGCAAAGCCGCGGGCACCTGCTAGTAGTTTATCAAATAAAAAATCTGATGTGAAAGTCACATAACTTCCTCTGCCCAAAAAAAAGTTAGCAGTATTCACATATCGTTTTACAGAATCGCAAGACACAATTTTACGCTAATTATCCTATAAATACCTCGTTTTCAATGATGCGACTAAAAGCGCAGGCTATATAACAAACTTTAAAAAAAAGAACAGGTGACTGCAGACGTTTATTGAACTTTCCGCCATAAAGAATAATTTCCGAAATTTATCGAATATTTCCCTCAGATACTTCTTTACTCTATACCTGGCCAACAATACATCTTTCTCACTTCACATTCTTATATAGAATAAGAGGCCGTGAAAGAGACAAAATTTCTACAAACAGTGGGTGAACAGTGGGTGGCTTGTAACTACCCTCAGAAAATTTTTTCGAAAAAAAGTTTCAAATAAAAGTTTTAGCTCTCAGTAAAAGGAACACATGTGCAAACTTTAAAGAAAATCGTTAGAGCCGTTTTCGATAAAATCGCGAAAAACGAAAATTTCTTCATGTAAAGTCCCCTTAAAAATAAGAGAAATTTGTCGCCAATCTTCGAATCACATCTTCAGAAGGTACCTGACCCAAATACGAAATTTTGTTTTCATACGATTCTCCGTTTCGGAGCTAGCCTGTTCACAAACTTCCACACAGACAGACACACACACAGACATGTTTCCAAAAATAGTATTTTTGGATTCAGGGGGCCTTGAAACGTGTATATATGCTAAAAACTCAACTTCGAATTTTACGGTCGAAAACAATACTTCCTCTACCTATAGTACCTATGGTGCGGGCAGAGGAAGTAATAACGTTAAAACGAGTATCTCTCTATTTGACATGAGGCAGCATTTTATACAGTTTCCATGGATTCCACAGAACATTCTGTAACATTGGTTGGGGGGGGGGGGGAAAGCTTGAAAGGATTGTGAACTAAGCAAAGATTACAAGCTGCGATATCAGTGTATACTCTTTGAAAAGGGTGGAGAGCCGAGGCAGTATATCACAGAAATAGAACTTGTTAAAAGACAGATATGGCTTTCCCTTACCCACACAGTGTCAACAAAACTTGCCGCGAAAACTTCCCCCCTAAGTGTGAAGTACATAATAATTACGCAACTTATTCGCAGCTGGCTCTGCGGGAAGTAGGAAGGGAGGAAAAAGGGCTGGAATCATCCCCCCGCAAGTCTAATTACGTCGGCATTAATGAATATTTGATATATTTTAATTCCAGAATAAATTTATTAGTTTGGGGTGGGGCTGCTCTCCCTTTTCCGTTTTCATTTCGCTCCCCCGGCTTTTGAAATGGGGGATTTATTTTCACTTTCTTAATGGCCCGACACTTTGTTTGCCTTATCGTAGCAGGAAGTCGTGTGAGCTGTTCGTGAGTGATGTCAGGAAATGTGCATGTGTCTTTTATGTGCTTCTTGCATTCATATCTCCATCCACCTTCATTCATAGCATTATCTTTCAGCTCTATAGGTTTACGACTTGCTTACGTTATCCTGAATCAGAGTGTTAAGTTACGGCTAATTTTCCTGTAAAAGATATTTCTTACCCATAGGCGTACCGAGGGGGGGGTTTGGGGGTTTGGGGGTTTGAACACCCCCCCTTGATTAAAAAAAGGAAAATTGTATAATTTTTTTAAGTCTGCCCATAAATTACTTAATACGAGTATAAAGCGTGGGAAGCTTAAAACTCGTTATTTTGAGTCTTAATTTTTAAAAATTTCCGGGAGAATCCCCGGAAGCTTAAAACACGTTATTTTGTGTCTTGATTTTTTAAATTTTCCGGGGGTGACCCCCGGAAGCTTAAAACTCGTTATTTTGCATCTTAATTTTTAAAATTTTCCGGGGGAGGACCCCGGAAGCTTAAAACTCGTTATTTTGCGTCTTAATTTTTAAAATTTTCCGGGAGAATCCCCGGAAGCTTAAAACACGTTATTTTGTGTCTTGATTTTTTTAATTTTCCCCGGGGGTGGACCCCCGGAAGCTTAAAACTCGTTATTTTGCATCTTAATTTTTAAAATTTTCCGGGGGAGGACCCCGATGTTATAACCGGATGATGTTATAACCCCCCATATGGTCGGCCTGGTTACGCCTATGTTCTTACCCTTTGTAGAATATCACAAAAATGCAAAATTAATGCCCCAGAAATGTAGCCCAGAGTAAGAAATTGAGTCTGAAAACAGTAGCTAAACCCGAAATTTTAGTCCCCATTGTTAAGTGCCAGTAGGGTACTTTATGAGATGTGTGCGGGACGGGAAAATGTCTGTCCGCCCATCCGTCCGTGTGTCTATACGCGCGATAACTCAAATACGCTTTATCGGATTTCTATTAAACGTGGTATACGCATTTATAATGCACATGGTAAGAAGGCTGCTTATTTTGAACCAAATCGGTTGACCGGTACTGGAGTAACGGCTAATTAAAGATAATATGCTTTTTAAATGAGAAATAATGACTACAGTATACTACAATGTGGCGTTTCTAATAATTGAGGGCCTTGACTGCAATGCAGTCAGACGTTTGTTTATTTGTTTGATCAAGTTGAAATGAGAATACATGAATACTCTTACATACAGACGGTATTTTACTATGAAATAATTAGGCCTACGTACATTAAGCAGAGTTCTTTGCCAGTGCATTTTGTGAAACGTTCACATATTTTAAGAATTTCTATTATCATTGTATACAAGTTTGAATTAAGGTTAAGTATCAAACTTTTTTCCGTAAGTTCTGCTTATGGCCGGTTTCTATAAACTCGCGAATTACCTATGGGTAAATTATCCAATGGACAGAATTTACACAAAAATAACACCACACCAACACAAATAATTTAAAGATAGCAATCACATCACTTGTGGCGAGTTTCTAGATAAATGTCCTCTGGGTAAATATGAAAATTACAGAAAAAATGTTCCTACAAACTCGGGCTAGATCTTTCCAGGGGTAAATCTTCGGGTTAATTTATCCTTTCATGGATGGCTGGATAAAATTTAACCTTTCATAGGATCAATAGTAATATTTAAACAATAAGAATCAAAGCCTTCTGAATTAAATTAACTGTACAACTCCAAGGCTTTGCTCATTATATCATTCTAGGTTAAATGGAACTAATTTGTCCATGGATAATTTACCCATAGGTAATTTACTAGTTTGTAGAAACCGGGCATTAATGAATCAATCTGGAACTTAACCCGGAAATTGATTTAAAAATAACTTATTTTCTGCATATCAGAATTGCAAAAATCACTGATTAAACAAATGCATTTGGGCACTTTGCTATATCACTTTACCTGATTTTATTTACAGTAGGCTACAGAGTTACATCCTAGTCTATTAGAGAGTTACATGTATATATATATATATATATATAAATTGACACTCTGTATATAAATATATATTAACTAGCATAAAAGACCCGGCGTCGCCCGGGTTTTGTTTTTTGTAATTGGAAATTAGCTTATGAAGGATTTTCAATTTTAAATTCTTGGACCTTATATAGGCATTTATAATTTGAAATAGGAAGATATAGTTTTTTATGGCTCATAGAGGATCTAGAATTTTGCATCCCATCGCTTGTACAGTGCACAGCAAGCCTGGTAGAGGTTTAAATAAGAAGAAACAGAAATTCCTGTAACATAAAATTGTAATATCGAGGCGGGAAATTTCCCACTCTTATGTTACCATAAAGCCGTTTTGGGGATGAAATTAAACAGAAAGCATTATCACTTTCATACTTTTCTCTCCAAAAACCTGCGATATAATATAATAATATACACATTACCATACCTCGTTTTGTTTTCTCTATGTCCAGGGTAGAGAAAGTTATGTGATTCCATTATTTTAGTGGAATTCATTCTGTAATATTTATTTATAACATGAATTATTTTGATAACTTCTCTTATTTGTCAAAAGTGCATTTCATTTGTTTTTTCCAAGCCCACCTGATACCATTTGGCAACAATATATTCTGTGATTTGGAATTGATAATTCTATGTAAAAAGGGATTAAGTATTTTCAAAAACATTTAATTTTTTGCATTTAGAATCAGAATTTTTCAAAATCCTTTCTTAGTGAGCACCTACATTATGAAACGAAGGTACTGTCAAAATTCCAAGCCTCTACCTGTTATAGTTTAGGCTGTACGTTGATTCCTGTCATTCAGTCAATCAGTCAGTCAGTCATTCATTCAGTCAGTCAATCAGGACAAAGCCTTTTATATATAGAGAGATATACAGAATGTCAATTTCAGGGTGTTTCACTAACCAAAAAATAATTTGCGAACCTATCTGTTTTCAGGGAGCGCAGGACTGCAACGACGGGAAACGTGAGTACATTCTCTCCTTTAAGGGGGGAGGTACACCTTTAAGCAGCAAAATATCACCAACTTTCAAAATTCATATCTCAGCCAATTAAAATCTAATCGAAAAGAAATTCTGTGTATACAGTATTCATTCCCTGTACTTTACTAAAAGATTTTCAAATTTAAGAAAACATATCAATATTATACATAATTTATTTATTATCAAGAATAGCCCGTGCCCCATGCTACCTTACACTGCTTCCTTCATAAACTCTACAATTTTTTAAAGTATTTTAATGAATCTATCACTAAAATGTTCCCAATAATCATATGAAGAGACTGTAGTAAAATATCACAAATACCTCTATAACAAATAGTTTTAGGTAGATTTCGAAGAAAAATCTACCTATTGCAATCGATACCATATCATGACTTTCGAAAAATTCTTTCATATCTTTACGTTTCATGCCTCCCTAAATACGAAACCACCGCCTGTTCAATTTTGGTTTTTTGTGAGATATATATATATATATATAGGCCTATGTATAAATATCTTTACTCGCTAGCGGCCGTAATTTTGAAGATATTTGAACCAAATTGTATTATGTTATTTCTAAGCCCAATAGTTCGGACAAGTTCGTTAATGAGCCAAATTAGCCCAAGGGGGGGGGTCGGGGGAGGGGGTTGAAATTTTGAAAAATTTATATCTCGGTCCCTATGAAGTATAGAGGGAAACTTTGTTTGAATAAATTAGAGTACTCCCCATGGAGTTCACAGTGACAACAACGTTTCGGAGGTTTTGGGGGTACGAGTGGGGGTGGTTTGTGGGGGGATGGAAATTATAAACTTTTGAAACCACGTCTTATGGGGTATCGTTGAAAAGCTCCTGATGAGTACTCTACAAATCAATAACTGATTTCTCGATAGCTCTCATAAAAGGCAGGATTTAGCACTTCGAAATCTACTTCAGCCTGTAGGCCTGCCTGAAGGGAATTTTTTTCCTTGATGTGTACACAATACAGGAAAAAGTCTTACATTTTCATGTTGAATTTTTTTCCTAAAAATAAACTATTAAGGATATTGCAAATGTTTTGCTACAGGCTCTAGCCATTGATGGTTTGAAGGTGTGTGCAAAATTTCATGCACATATATTGAAAACTGACTGAGTTATGAAGGAAAAGTTTTCAAAAAAAGAAAGTTGCAGAAAACCTCCCAATGCATAGAATTTAAAGGGACAAGCCGGATGACACTAGTACATTTAAATGGGCATATCTCGGTACATAATTGAGATATTTAAAAAACGTTTTCACAGCAATAAAAACAAAGGTTCAGTATTCACAGTAAAAATTTAAAAAAAATTGTAATTTTTTTACACTTAAAGGTGTACCATCCCCCTTAATTCTTTATTTTACATAGGTCAGCAGTCTCCATTTAGTAAATGAACGCTTGTTAATTAACTACTTAGTTTTAACATCATAAGCTGGGACTTAACATGTTTCACGATGCCTAGGAACTTTCTCTCTGTGTATGGACAAGCACAGCTGGTAAACGGTTCACTGTATATTTAGGTAGATTTCGAAGAAAATCTACCTATTGCAATGGATACCACTTTATGATTTTCGAAAAATTCTTTCATATCTTTACGTTTCATGCTCACCTAAGTACGAAACCTCCGCCCGTTCAAAAAAAAATTTTGTGATATATATATATATATATATATATTTATATATATATATATATCTTTACACGATAGCGGCCGTAATTTTGAAGATATTTGAACCAAATTTTAATATGTTATTTCTAGGCCCAATAGTACGGACAAGTTCGTTAATGAGCAAAATTGGCCCAAGGGGGTGTTCGGGGGAGGGGGTTGAAATTTTTAAAAATGTATATCTCGGCCCCTATGAAGTATAGAGGGAAACTTTGTTTGAATAAATTAGAGTACTTCCTATGGAGTTCACAGTGACACCAACGCTTCGGGGGTTCGAGTGAGGGTGGGGGTAGGGGTGGGGGTGGGAGATTAAAATTCGAAACTTTTGAAACCACGTCTTGTGGGGTATCGTTGAAAAGCTCTTGATGAGTACTCTACAAATCAATAAATAGTTTCTTGATAGCTCTCATATGACGCGAGATTTTAATGTTTGAAAATAATAACACTTAAAAATTATTATATCATAATTTTGTCTTGTTTAGCGGCTTTGCTAATTTTATTCATTGTTGATCTTGCGCACGGCCTCCCAGAATATTATATCCTATTATTGTTGTCAAAACAATTGATTGTAGGCTCTTCCTCTTTACTGCAGGTTTGCCATGCCAAGGCTAAAGAAGAAGAGTGCTATGCAGCGACAATAAATTAAACCAAAAGCACTTCGAAATCTACCTCCGCCTGTAGGCCTGCCTAAAGGGATTTTTTAAATTAAAAACTTTTTTTAAATTTCATCCAATCGCCCAGAGTCTGGCTTTTATAACTAAAATGTTAAAGGGACATTTGATGATTTAAAAAAAATTATACTTCTGAAAAAATGGCTGTAACGATTTTAATAAAAATGTAAAAATCGAATCTTCTTACCATGACGAATATAATGGGAATATCCGTTTTTCTGTGTACTTAGGGGATACTTTCTCGAATCTATTTTAAATTTTTCCATTACACTAGGCGATACGTGAAAAGCTAGCAGAGTAAAATTGTAGAAACGATTAAAAATGAACATTTTTTAAACACATTTCTTTATAAAATTAATAGTTATCAAGATAAAAACGAAATAAATATGAAAAAATCAGACTGTCAGAACAAAAATTAAAATATGAATGATAATCTTTCGTTTCCCTTAGTAACAAGAAAACTACAATCTACTTATTGTTGTGAAATGCAGTCAGTTTAGCTCAGTCGTAATGAACACACCAAAACCAATCAGAGCGAGGTGGTAGGCCTATGGGCTAACAAGGAAGAGGTCCTGGGTTCAAATCAAACCTCGTGGCCGCCCAAATTGACTTGGTTTTTCATGGTTTTCTCAATTGCAAAAGCAAACGCAGGATTTGTAGGACTTGTTAAGTATAAGAGAACACAACATTCGCTCTAGAACTCGGTAACGCTAAGCTGAGCCATAATTTTTTAGAAGGCGTGATGGAAAGTGCAATAACTGAGGAATGTGTTTAGAGGTGGAGTAATGGTTTAGGTAGAATTCCCCCGTGACACGCACGGATACCTGAGGAATTCCGTCTCTACTACTATCCAGGCGAGGTAACTGCTTCTCACATATGTCACTCCATTTTCACTCATGAGTGAGCATTACGTACGCGTATTAGATTGATTACCAGGGCCCGGATTCTAATGACATGTTATCTTTTTATTGATGCTGCATAGACATTGCCAACTTGTAGATAAATCCTAATCAAGGCCTCTAGATTACAGAAATACATTTTTATTAGGTCTTTTTTGTCATTTTATGCTATTTTATATTTTTAGGGCATTTATTCCAATTTTAGGTCATTATTTTGTCACTTTCATATCATTTGCTTCCTTATTTAGTCATTTTCATGTATTTACATTGAGTGTATTAACTATTTTTTCGTCGCTAGCGGTGCTGTCTTTGAAGTGTTGTGCGTTTAATGCAAGAAGGAAAAATTCGGCGTTAAGTGTTGTCATGTCTCAGTCGGAAATGAGAATATAAGAAACGCCAAAATTTTATATTAAATTACTATTGTTATTAGATTGACTTGGCACCAGAGTCTGCCACCTGCTTAGATATGAAAGTGCAAACTACTGTTTACAATCAATAAACAACAATATAATCCGGCAAAAGGATGTGCCGAATTTTGACTCCCTCAGTGCCAGTATAAATTTCCGCGAGAAAATAAGATTCACAACAATACAGTTATTTACAGTTTTTACAATTATGTACAAACTAGTCTATAACTTTGTGTATCTGTATCTGGTACCCTATGATCCCCAGGTGGGGCGAAGGGGCCTCCAATGGAGGTTTCATTACCTGTACTAATTTGGATATGCTTATTTTCCGAGAGAGGGTAGAGGGACAGGTGGCAAGCCCATCGCCTCGCAACCCCCCTCTGGAAACTAAGTATTTCTTGGACGTGAAAGGGCCGAGAAATTTTGTCCAGAGGCTCTAATTTAGGCTTGGAGTTCTTTTACGTGCCGTAAATCTACGACACGGGACCCCCAGCTTAAAGTCCCTCCCGGAGGACTCCGTGCCCAGGATTTTTACGTCCTGAAAAATCCATCGACCGCGGCCGGGTTTGATCCCGCGCCCTGCGGATCTAGAGGCGGGCACGCTACCTCTAGACCACCGCGGCCGACTATAACTTTGTGTGTACAATAATAATTTTTTATAAATAAAATATCAGTTTTAGGTCTTTTTTTATAATTATTAAGTCATTTTCTTTAAAATTTAGGGTCATTTTATAGGTCATCAGAATCCGGGCACTGTTGATTACTTACCTCAGGAATCAGTGACCAATCTGGTGTTAGGATATGTAAGATAAAAAATATCACTGCCGCCTATCATCTTATTTTTATCTCACCTATTTTCAATTGTTTTTGTATGGGAATTCGTATCAGAGTATAACTTCTTTGACCTAAACGATTAATCTAACATACCTATAATCTCAAGATCAACATCAATAAAATGATTATTATTTAATTAGCATAAACGCTCGGCGTCGCCCGGATTATGTATTTTCGGTGTCATTCAAAATTAAATTATGGAAGAATTTTGATTTTCAAGCTGTTAAGTCCTTATATAGGTATCTAGAGTTTAAAACGAAGAACGACTTATCACTAGGGACCGGATTCTTAGGTTTTTACCTATTTCTTTCCTTACTTCCAAAAGAAAAAGCGCTCATACACTTTTTCGAATCATGTTCTTAGGATTCACCCACATTAATTCTATGGCACCTAAAAATACCTAAATGGGGTATAAAAACCTAAATACACCTAAACGGGGTACAAAACCTAAAATATCTAATTTAGGCTACTTTTTTGTCTTTTTTTGTTTGTCAGTTGAGAAATTGATATTTAGAGGAGAGACGATAATTTTTGACGGGTTGAAGATAATACCACCAGCGTTTCGTTCAACCCATTGTCGTCTAGGATGGACAGTATCTAGAGAGAAAGTTTAAGAGTACCGGCGTATTCCTTTTAACATATTCGTACGAACAACCATTGTTGCCGTGTATGAACAAGGATATAGATTTTTGTGTTTTAAACCGCTTGTTTGCCTTTATTACTTCCCTGTTATTCATTCTTAGTGGTCACACTATGAGTTTTAAGAAGACGTGTTAATTATGCCGAAACAAATGAAATCGAGTTTATTACGGCAGTGGATTAGCGACGACCTGAATTTCACTACATATGGCAAAGTAATATTTTGTGAAGCCTGTCAGAAACACGTAGGCCTAAGTATTATTTACCTTTCTAGAAAAGGGGAAAGTTTCGTCCCTAGTTGATCTGTTATGCGGTTAACCGAAGAAGGAAGTTACCAAAGAAAGGAAAATAATCAGTTACACATTAACCACGTCCAACCATAAAGTATTTTACTCACTAAACTAGAAGCATCGGATTCGAATCCTGAGAAGGGTAGTGTCTAGATACAGTATTAACTATTAACTAAGAGATAACAGGAAGAACTTCAAAGTTGAGAATCTTGAAAGATATTTAGTGATATACTGTAACCAGGAAATGTGAGGCAATCTTATTTTCACTGCTTCTTTTGATTGTTTATGCTTTCTTTCTTCAATTGTATAATATTGTCCTAAAGCAAGTTTACACAAATTTAACTCAATTTTGTTAAGTTAAACTTTACAAGTATGTATTATGTATTGAATCCTATGTAGCACATTCAAATTCATTAAACCAATTATTCTACCAGAAAACGATATTTTGGACAAAAACCTAAAAAAAAAACTATTTCACCTAATGGAAAACCTAAAACAATGTTTTTAAAAATCTAAAAATCCGGTCCCTACTTATCACTCTTAAACTATTCCCTCAGAAAACGCTAGCTATTATTTTTATCACTCATGTAGGATTTACAATTTTGCAACCCATTGCTTTTAGACACCATGCGTTGTAGGGGTTGAGTAGTATTTGTTAATGCTATAGGGTATAAGGAGAAAAAAACATTTATTCGAATAAATTTCACCCTCTTTTTATACAATGAAGTTTATTAATTCAGTGGACATGTGCCCTTGTCTAAATGAGAGATTCAATTATAGTTTTATCACTAGACCTGGGATTTAAGGCAAATGCCTATTTTTTCCTTATGAAATAACATGAAAATGTTTAAATATGTGGGCGTTTCATGGTACAGCTGTCGTTTTATATCTGTGCCTCTCGCCGACCGTTGGAATTTTGTTACAAGGAGCAGGTAGTCCGTGTATTCCAATACAAAAGATATCCAGTTCCCTTTCTAGTCATTGCTTGTCCGAGCTCAAATCTGCTGCCCGTTGTAAATGTAAGACATGTTTTTGTGCACGCTAGTAGAATCTCTTCTCCTACCAGGAAATAGTCATTTGACAGACCGGCAGAGATATAATACGATGTCTGTAAATCACTTACATTTATGTAGTTTTATAGTGCCCTAAAATGCCTATTTGGACCTTTTGAGCCTATTTTACTATTTTAGTGCCTAAATTGCCTATTTTGTACAGTTATAATAAAATTAAACGCCTGTAATTTTTACAATCTTATAATGGACATCCCTCAATGAAAAGCAGAGCAGCAGAGGTGGGTTTTTCACAGAAACTTGATTATTCCAAACAATAATTGTCACTAAAGCAATGCTGACTGACGGGGGAGGGGGAGGATTAAGGGGGAAGGACTACTGTGTCAAGTCACCAGTAAAAGAACATCTGTTTAAGTGAATATAGTTCGAGGTGCCTAATTTTGCAGTTAATTCTGTTAAGAACAGGTACACCACGTATCTCGCAGTAAACAAAAAGACCATGTTACAGTTTAAGTGTATATTGCAATATTTTAAAGTCTATTTTCTATCTATTTACACATGTTTGAAGCATATTTTAAGTGCCTATTTTCTCTTATAAAAGCCTATTTACTTGTTTTTAAAAGACTATTTTAGGTGCCTAAAACTAATTTATTTAGAGCCTAAAATCCCAGGTCTATTTATCATCATAGCCTTCATTTTCCTCATCGTGATCATCTCTCCCGGATTTATAATTTGATCATAACGGTCATTATGCAGACCCCTACCGAGGCAAAGTTTCATCCGAACCCTATGCCTGCAGTTTTTCAGGGACGCCACCTGAATCGATAATTCGTGATTAAGGTAATGCGGGGTTGTAATGAAACGTAACAAGTTCATCCCTTTCTCCCCTCCCTACAGCACTGCTGGGGATCGTAAACTCTTTCCTTAATGTTTCATCTCGCTACGGGAAATTCACGGGGGGAGAAGGACTTGATCCTATTGCAGCCTTCCCATCATATAATAATAATAATAATAATAATAATAATAATAATAATAATGATAATATTAATAATAATAATAATAATAATAATAATAATAATAATAATAGAAGAGAATAATTTTTTATCAACATAAATTAAGCTGCTTGCCTCTACGCAATCATAATAATAATAATAATAATAATATTACTAAAAATAATAATGATAATAATAATGATAATAATGATAATAATAATAATATTACTAAAAATAATAATGATAATAATAATGATAATGATAATAATAATAATAATGATAATAATAATAATATTACCAAAAATAATAATGATAATAATAATGATAATAATAATAATAATGATAATAATAATATTAATAATAATAATAATAATAATATATTTTTTCAATTAAGGAATATTCCACAGTACAATAGTTTTCCTTCATCCCATAATAATCTTTTCCTTCCACAAGTCCCTGTCCATAGCATCTTCTTCACTTAATCCTTTTCTCGCCATACTCCTTTTTCACCCCATCCGTCTAGCACTTTTTTGGCTTCCCTCTTCTTCTTTTTCCTTCTATTTTCCAACCCAAAATTTTCTTGGGAAGTATTCAGCTAAATATAATATTATAATAATAATAATAATAATAATAATAATAATAATAATAATAATAATAATAATAATGACAATAATAGGATGGACTTTATCCTAATGCAGCCTTCCCATCATATAATAATAATAATGATAATAATAATAATAATAATAATAATAACTTCAGAAAGCGTACAAACTCACATGGACGCACTACAATAAAAGAAACATTTCAAGACAGGCACTACAATACAGTGGTACTACCAGAAGCCCTCTACGCATCAGAAACAACCACAATTGGAGCATCAGGTATCATAGAGACAGAAAAAATAGAACGTAAAATCCTCAGAAAATTTTTTGGAGCAATACACAGAGATGGCATATGGATGAAGAGACCAACAAAAGAATTATACGAACACACAGACAGACTCACAGACATGATCAGAAAACGCCGACTAACATTCTATGGACACATACATAGAATGAACGACAACAGACTCACAAAGAGGATTTTTGATGTAGTTAACAGTTCAGTCAAAAAAACCAATTGGCTGCAAGAAATAGAAGAAGACTTAAAACAAGCAGGAATCAATAGGGAAATGATAAATGAAAGAAAAAAATTCAGAAACAAAATTATGAATGCAAAATTTGAAGTAAACGAAAGCAAGAAAACAGGTAAAATATGGACCGAACAAAGGAAAGAGGAACACAGTCAAAGAATGAAGTGATTTTGGGAAGAGAAAAGGAAGAAGAAACAAGAAGGAAGTGTATAATCATGTAACATTCAAGTTCAAACACTGTCTTAATGGCAAAAATGTATAATAATAATAATAATAATAATAATAATAATAATAATAATAATAATAGGATGGTTTGAAAACTTGGTTGATAATTCTTAATCAAGCTTTAAGAATTATCAACAATGTTTTCAAACCATCCAAGGTACAGAGACGCACAAGAACAAAATTATATAGCCTACAATTCTCGCTAGACCCACTCTCTGTTATGGCAGTGAAGCATGGACCATTCGAACTCAGGATGAACGTCGTATCACAGCTGCTGAGATGAAATTTTTACGTAGAACGGCTGGTTATAGTCTTCTAGACTACCAAAGAAATGAAACAATAGCTAAAGAACTCAATATTACACCTATTTCCCCAGTAGCGTATCCAAGATTTTTTTTTCGGGAGGGGCTGTGATAAGCCTAACAATAGTACCATAGGGTTCAGAAGTGGATGACCTAAAAATGCCTGAAAATGACCTATAAAATTACCTTAAATTTATGAAAATATGACAAGAAGAATTGAAAAGAATGACTCAATATTTCTAAATAAATATTTTAAAAAGTAGTGTAAAAAATTAACAATGGACAAGACTTAAGTATTTTATAATACTACTTTATTACCACGTTTTCTATTATTATTTTTACGTTTACTATATTTATGCCAGAATGTCCCATAAATGAGATCGCTTTGTCTGTAATGTTTGAAAAGTTCATTCTGAAGACAAAATAGGGAAAATGCAACGAAAGAATGAACATTTCCTAAAATGGACTAGTGAAGAATAAAGTGCCGAAAAATGCAAAATAAAAGTACACTACTTTTATTCATTTTGAGGTGAGACGAATTTATACTACACCCTGCATTGCCTATGATATCTCAGAGAAAATAATGACATTTCTTGAACTTTCGAGCCAGGCTGAATTTTCTACAATTGCAATTAAACTTTCTACAATTTAAGAAATTAAAGTGCCCTCATGTGCAACATATTAGCATGACTTAGCGTTTCGGGGGGGGGGCTGCAGCCCCCTCAGCCCCCCTCTGAATACGCCCCTGTATTTCTCAATATCTGAGTGAATACAGGCATAACTGGCTACACCATATTCACCGCATGAACCGTTCCAGAATACCCAAACAAATGCTTCAATATAGGCCTATTCCATGTGGGAAACGATTTGCAGGCAGACCATTCCGGCGATGGAAGGAGACCGTAACAAGCCATTAGGCCTAATATTTGAAAGGATGAATAATAATAATAATAATAATAATAATAATAATAATAATAATAATAATAATAATAATAATAATAATAATAATAATAATAATTATTATTATTATTATTATTATTATTATTATTATTATTATTATTATTATTATTATTATTATTATAATGACCTTTTCAGTTATTGACTAAGTATTGGAAGGTTATTGAACCAAAAGGAATGAATCCTAATTCGAGTGCCCATTTTGGTAACCAGATCAAGTTGCTCTGAAAATGGAGGATTTACGCTTCACTGTTCTGGACGAGAATAGAATAGGCCTACAACTGTTCAAACAATTCTGCATCTAAAAAATATGAAATAATTGTGATTCTTCATACCGTAAGCAATTACAGGTATTGGGCCGAAGTTAAAAAAAATCGTTTTAGGTTAGGTTGGATAAACATGCATCTTTTAACTGCTGCGGCCGTGGTAGCAAACAAAATATGTTTAAATGTGCCCACATAAATCGATAATTACAAGTACATAAAAATCTTTATGTTAAAAAATGTAGACAATTAACATTGTCTTGAAAATATCATTCGTAGAACACAAGCTGTTTTATTTAAATCTTTCACAACGATTTAAAAATTATCTTTCGCCGTCAAAGTGACGATTACCAGCAGATAAAAGATTAATCGGCTATTAGCATTCAAAATTAATCGTCTTTATGTTGTTCTTTTCACGCATAAACATTCTCCCACAATGATGTAACTTATTCCTTACCAAAGTTCATCATAAGTGGAGAATTTTTGCAAGTTAAAACATCAGCATACTAATGATCTGGGAATAAGCACGTTATGCAAAGAGTATATAAAGACACTAGCTTAAAAGACCCGGCGTCGCCCGGGTTTTTTATTTTGTAATTGGAAATTAACTTATGAAGGACTTTATATAGGTATTTATAATTTGAAATAGGAAGAACGACTTATTACACTCAAACTATTCCCTCAGAAAACGCTTGATATAGTTTTTTATAGCTCATAGAGGATCTAGAATTTTGCATCCCATCGCTTGTAGAGTGCACAGCAAGCCTGGTAGAGGTTTAAATAAGAAGAAACAGAAATTCCGGTAACATAAAATTATATTATCGTGGCTGAAAATTTTGTTTCTCACTCTCATGTTACCATAAAACCGTTTTCGGAATGAAATTAAACAGAAATACAATACCACTTTCATACATCTCTTCCCAAAACATATTACCTTACCTCGTATTGTTTTCTCTATTTCCTGGCTAGAGGAAGTTATGTGACTGCATTATTTTCGTGAATTTCATTCTCTGATATAATAATACCAGCTTAAAAGACCCGGCGTCGCCCGGGTTTTGTATTTTGTAATTGGAAATTAACTTATGAAGGATTTTCAATTTTAAATTCTAGGTCCTTATATAGGCATTTATAATTTGAAATAGGAAGAACGACTTAGCCTATTACACTCTAACTATTCCCTCAGAAAACGCTTGATATAGTTTTTTATGGCTCATAGAGGATCTACACCATTTCAACCTCAATTTCGGAAAAAGTAATTTCAATTTCGGAAAAAGTAATTTCAAATTCGGAAAAAGTAATTTCAATTTCGGAAAAAGTCATCTCAATTTCGGAAAAAGTAACTTCAATTTCGGAAATACGAGGGCTATTTTTTAAAGCATTCGATGGGGCATAAAATGAAAACCACAGTGAAAATCAAAACTGTTTTATTTGGAACATTTAGGTACACCTTCTAGCTACTTCTCTACATAATCTCGCTCCGATTGAGTCATTTGTCTTAGCGTGGTACCAACTTTACTATACCCTCTTCATAGCCCTCGCATTTCCGAAATTGAAGTTACTTTTTCCGAAATTGAAATTACCTTTTCCGAAATTGAAGTTACTTTTTCCGAAATTGCAATTACTTTTTCCGAAATTGAAATTACTTTTTCCGAAATTGAAATTACTTTTTCCGAAATTGAGGTTGAAAAGGTGTAGAATTTTGCATCCCATCGCTTGTACAGTGCACAGCAAGCCTGGTAGAGGTTTAAATAAGAAGAAACAGAAATTCCAGTAACATAAAATTGTAATATCGAGGCGGGAAATTTCCCACTCTTATGTTACCATAAAACCGTTTTGGAGATGAAATTAAACAGAAAGCATTATCACTTTCATACTTTTCTCTCCAAAAACCTGCGATATAATATAATAATATACACATTACCGTACCTCGTTTTGTTTTCTCTATGTCCAGGGTAGAGAAAGTTATGTGATTCCATTATTTTAGTGGATTTCATTCTGTAATATTTATTTATAACATGAATTATTTTGATAACTTCTCTTATTTGTCAAAAGTGCATTTCAATTGTTTTTTCCAAGCCCACCTGATACCATTTGGCAACAATATATTCTGTGATTTGGAATTGATAATTCTATGTAAAAAGGGATTAAGCATTTTCAAAAACATTTAATTTTTGGCATTTAGAATCAGAATTTTTCAAAATCCTTTCTTAGTGAGCACCTACATTATGAAACGAAGGTACTGTCAAAATTCCAAGTCTCTACCTGTTATAGTTTAGGCTGTACGTTGATTCCTGTCATTCAGTCAATCAGTCAGTCATTCATTCAGTCAGTCAGGACAAAGCCTTTTATATATATATAGAGACGATATAATATAATAATATACACATTACCATACCTCGTTTTGTTTTCTCTATGTCCAGGGTAGAGAAAGTTATGTGATTCCGTTATTTTAGTGGATTTCATTCTGTAATATTTATTTATAACATGAATTATTTTGATGACTTCTCTTATTTGTCAAAAGTGCATTTCATTTGTTTTTTCCAAGCCCACCTGATACCATTTGGCAACAATATATTCTGTGATTTGGAATTGATAATTCTATGTAAAAAGGGATTAAGTATTTTCAAAAACATTTAATTTTTGGCATTTAGAATCAGAATTTTTCAAAATCCTTTCTTAGTGAGCACCTACATTATGAAACGAAGGTACTGTCAAAATTCCAAGTCTCTACCTGTTATAGTTTAGGCTGTACGTTGATTCCTGTCATTCAGTCAATCAGTCAGTCAGTCATTCATTCAGTCAGTCAGGACAAAGCCTTTTATATATATATAGAGACGATATAATATAATAATATACACATTACCATACCTCGTTTTGTTTTCTCTATGTCCAGGGTAGAGAAAGTTATGTGATTCCATTATTTTAGTGGATTTCATTCTGTAATATTTATTTATAACATGAATTATTTTGATGACTTCTCTTATTTGTCAAAAGTGCATTTCATTTGTTTTTTCCAAGCCCACCTTATACCATTTGGCAACAATATATTCTGTGATTTGGAATTGATAATTCTATGTAAAAAGGGATTAAGTATTTTAAAAAACATTTAATTTTTGGCATTTAGAATCAGAATTTTTCAAAATCCTTTCTTAGTGAGCACCTACATTATGAAACGACGGTACTGTCAAAATTCCAAGTCTCTACCTGTTATAGTTTAGGCTCTACGTTGATTCCTGTCAGTCAGTCAGTCAGTCAGGACAAAGCCTCTTATATATATAGAGATTTATTAAGATATGAGTATGTTTATGAAACGCGCGTTGCGAGTTTCATAATTTCCATACGAGTGTCTTAATAACCATTAGAGGCAAGTTGCATAGGACTGTTTTTGTTCGATCATAATTAAAATAAATGTTTAAATTTGGAGATTTTAAATTCACGCAAACGAACCGGCTATACGCTTCTGCCCGTTGATCTTCGCACCAGCTGGTTGACGTAGTTAATGTCTTCTACGAGAAATGACAGTTTACGGCGTCAGTCAAACCGAAGTTTCCTTTTCCTTCAAACCAACGGATTTTTACAGCGCGTAATGAATTCATTTTAGTATGATATTAAAATTAACACGAACATATGTGCTTAAGCTTTCACGGCCGGCGTTTACTGAGTTTACAACTTCCGGGCTGTGTGGCCGTGGTCTATGGGTGTCTAGTGCTGACGTTTCGCCGCGAGCTGCGTCGGGCATCTTCAGAGCGATGTGTTGCAACGTTTGGAGTTTGTTCTCTGAATAGTGAAAACTTATTAACTTTATAGGCGTTGCTAATATAATGAAACTTTAAGAAAGGTTTATATATATAACTTTGATTCTCAAAATTAGTAGATACAAGAACCATCAATACCAAATAATAAATATAAGTCTAATATCTCCAATATTTATAACTTTAACTTCGTTGCTGATTAGTTTAGTAATACTGATTCTTTTCAGGAAGGCGTGAGGAATTGCCCATCAGAGGGAGATCGAATTCTTCAGAATGAGGCAAAGTAGAGGGCAAGTAAAGGTGCAGCACAGAAAACAGGCCATATTCCATAATGGCAGTAACAATATTTAATAAATAAACTCCTACAACAATATTAAAACGGAGTAATTCTAAATAGCAGTAATTAACACTGCATAAATTCAATCTTAAATATGATATACAATAAATAAAGCATGTCACATAAAGACATAATATGGTTACTAATTATACCCAACAACTGTTACCTATCCAAATCCTCATCCAAAATTTCACTAAGTGCAAAGCAGAGTTAATGCGAACTAATCTAACCTAACTCATTAATTATCTGGAATAAGATCAATCATAAGCTTAGGGAAATACGAATGGTGTGAGGGACAGCAATAAATTTCTATTAGCATAGTTACTAATACGCAGCAAAATAATTGAATAAGAAAAGCTGAAGCACAAATTCAAATAATTTAGAATAATTACGCTGAGAGAAAATACAAAGAGAGCAGAGAAAAGATTTACATGAGCATATAATTAAGTGAGCATAATTTAGAAAAATCTTAAATTGAAAGAAGTATTTGCTGAAAAATACAGAGCCCAAAAAATGTAACAATAAGACTAGAGGCCCTAATCTAACCAGGAAAATAAGTTACTGTAATATAGAATATAGAAAATTTAAATGAACCAGAAAAGAGAATTTACAAAACCAGACAATAAATCTCAGAATGAAAATTTAGTTAATGACAGCAAGTCAGAAATATAACTATGGAAAGGGACCAATGCCAAAACCGAAAGTTTAGTTAAATAATCATAGTAAAATTGCAGATACACAGAAAAATATATGCACGCTGAGAACCAATATGAAAATGCAGAACGGTAGCAAATTTAGGCCTACCATGGTTAGAATAAATCTATAACAATTTATAATATACGGAATTACTATACGAACTAGGAGGGAATTTTCACAATATTCACACCATAGAATTCCAATCTAAGTCAAGTTAAATAATGATGAGCGTGAGAGCAAGGCAGAATTAAGTGGAAAAAGTAATTTTAACTTTATACAAATTTCAGTGCCAAATATCTGTATATCAATTAAACTTTATATGATATAATTCAAATTGCCGAAATAAGCAAATAATACAAGCTATCAATCTTATTGAAAATTTTACATCACTTGTTACGTGAACAATAATTTCCAGAAATTTGAACCTAACAAGGAATACTTGTTTTAATACAATTAATGCACCATATGCTACAGGGTGTCTAAATATAATCCTGAAACACTATCAAATATTTAAGAACATTCCCGAAACTAGTTAGCAAGAATGAATTACTATAAGCAAGGGATAATTTAAGATAACTATCAAAACTCAACTGGGAAACGCCCACCAAAATGGCGATGTCGGCAAGTCCGAATAATTAGCAAAATCTTGAACGTGGCAGATACATTATTAATGCTTCTAAGAAATTCACTCACAACAAAAATGTAAGACTACCTATAATAGGTGAAAATATTAACTGAGAGAGTAAGGAGTTGTCATATCCGCGTAGCATAGAATGTGAGGGAAATGTTAACTAACATTTACTACAGCATAGAATAAGCTAACCTGCTTCTTATACAAACATTGAAAATCTTTAGCAATCTCTTATATATATTAACTAGCATAATGCCTTGAGGCCTAAATCATGACTGTATAATGACGTTACAAACTGAATGTGATTACATAAAATGCCTACGTGCCTGACACACACAAAATGGATTATCCCTGTTAACTTTCTCTTTATGCATAATTAAATTTTCTGAGCAAAGGAGTGCTTAAGGCACATATTAAGTTACTTTGAAATCATAGTAAAGTATTCCACAACTCACATGACAGACCAAGAAAGTTCTCCACGGCAGGACTCCAGACAACCACACTCACTGGAAACCTCGGCGAGTCTAAATTGTCATAGCCTAGCGGTGAACCTCTCCAGCCTGCCACGTGAGGGCAGCACAGTACTAGATAACGTCATACCAAAGAACATAGAAAGGAGAAACCGTGGAATTATAATTCCACGTTACAGTGTCTAGCTGGATGGTCGGCTGTCAACTGCTGGCGCTTGAAGGAGGTGTCTTGAGTCGGTTTATGGTGCCAGTGCTGTTGCACTATGACCCGTCATAGTATTGTCAGTCGTGTGTTATTTCAGTCTGAAGTCCCCGTGTCTCCACGGTTGTCTTTCTAGGTATGTGGCCCTTTTCACCACAGTCTTGTCGTACTGTCATGGTTATGTCAGTAGGTCGTGTGGGTTTCGTCTGTGAACATCCCGTCTCCTTTCTTGGGTGCCTATAGCCCTTGCTATAGGATTGGGATGTTCGTCTCGTCCGTCTGCTAGTCTTTGTGCTTGTTGTCTGATGACTTCCCTTAAAAACGGAAGTTCTAAGTCCTCGTGCAGTTGCGTATTTCTCGTGTAGAAGTCTGTCGCAGCTATCATTCTTGTCGCTCTGTTTTCAACAGCCTGCAACCGTTGTAACAGAGTGTCGGGTATATAGCCCCACGCCGGTGAGGCGTATGTCATGATTGGTCTAATTAGTGTGCAGTACAGCGTCACTTTTTGTCTTAGTGTCAGTGATGGCGTACTTAGCGCCGGATACAGTCGTAGTAGCTGAGCGTAGGCCTTGTTGCGTACACTCGCTACATGTTGTCTCCATGTCAGTGATTTATCTAGAATTACTCCTAGATATTTCACGTGGTCTGTGTAGTCTACGTCTTGGCCGTCTATAACTATGTTGTTATAGTTACGTGGTCTTCGTCTCGTAAACACAATGGCCTGAGTCTTGGCAGAATTAATTTTAATTCTCCAATTATCGGACCATTGCGTTATGCGGTCCAAATGTCTTTGTAGTCGTCTCACGGCATAGTGTATATTTCTGTGTGTTGAAAATACTGCCGTGTCGTCTGCGTATTGTCCTAGAAATGTCTGGTCACTGTGTGGTATGTCGTGTGTCATAATGTTATAAAGTGTGGGCGACAGCACGCTCCCTTGCGGGACCCCGGCCTGTATAGGCCTCCAGCTTGAAAATCGTGTGTCTACCCTCACTCTAAACTGTCTGTGTCGTAAGTAGCTGCGTACCATGTGTACCAGCGAGTCTGGGACGTCACAGTCTATCAGTTTCCTGATAAGGCCAGTGTGCCAGGCCGAGTCGTAGGCTTTTTCAATGTCTAGAAATGTCGCTACGGTGTGTCCTTGGTTTGCGAAAGCAGTAGTGATATTGTCTACTGTTCGTACCAATAGCAGTGTGGTCGAGTGTTCTGGTTTGAACCCGAACTGGTGGTGTGGTACATGTCGGTCCAAGTATGGCGTCAGTCTTTTTAGTAGTAGTCTTTCTAGTGTTTTTCCCATAGTGTCCAGTAGGCTTATAGGCCTATGATTCTGTGGGAACAGTGGGTCTTTTCCCGGCTTGGGGAATGTCACAATTGTAGCTTTCTTAAAAGTCTTTGGAAAGTAGTTCAACCGTAGCGACGCATTGAATATTTTCGTCATGTGTGTTAGACTGTTACGTGGAAGTTCACGTAACGTTTCTGTCGTCAAGTGGTCGGGGCCTGGCGCTTTTCTGGCTGTCTGTCTATGCAGTATCTTTTTTGTCTCGGTCGGGGTTGCAAATGGCACTACGTGTGTCGGTATTGTGTTTAGAAAGTCTCGTACCGTCCTGCGTACGTCGTCTTGAAAATCATCATCTCCTATATCTGGGGATCTGAATGTATTTTCAAGGTAGTCTGCTATGGCAGTCGCTTTGTCTTGTGGTTCGTATACAAGTCCATTTAGTCCGTGTATAGGGGTGTTGCGCCGCGGTGCTTTGGCCTTAAAAGGCCTAATGGCGCTCCATATGTTGCCGCTTTCCACCGCGGCCTGCACCCGTTCGTCTAGTGTTCTGTCTTTATAGTCTCGTATGAGTGTCTTTATTCTGTTAGACAGTCTGTTAAATTCTGTTTTGTCTTGTATTTGTCTATATCGTTGCCAGCGATGACGATATAGTCGTCTTTGTTGTATTAGGCCTAATAGGCCTGGAATGTCATCGCTGGGTCGCTGTATGTGTTGTATTGTCGTGGCCCTTTCATAAGCATCTTTTACAGATACTTGGAAAGTTTGAGTGGCCAAGTCTAGTTCGTCTTGTGTGTTAATTACTACATTTCCTGGTATCTCTTGTCGCAATATATGGCGAAAGAGAGCCCAGTTCGTGTGTAATTTTCTGTACTGTGTGTTTGGTTGCCTGTGTAATGTGATGTCTAGTGTTGTGACCACCGGGTGGTGATCTGATGTGAGGTCGTGTAATACTTCCAGCTCGTGTATGTGTGCTGTTGTTTTTGCCAGAAGTATGTCCAGTACGTCTGGTCTATGTTCCGGATTATACGGAACATGTGTTGGCGTCTGTGGTCCGTGTACATCGTAATTGTGTCTGTCTGAGTGGTTTCGTATAATTCTGCCTCTCCGTGTGGTGAGGCGAGAATTCCAGTCTGTGTGTTTTGCATTTAAGTCGCCGCCCACTACAAAGCTGTCTTGTAGTGTGGTTATTATGTCTAAGTCTGCATCTAGTACGTCTGCGTTGGGAGATATATAGGCTGCAATTATTGCTAGCCGCTCCCGTCCAGTGTAGACGGCGACAGCAGTTGCTTGTAGGTTTGTCAGTCCGTCTATCGGTAGGTGGGAATGGCATATAGCAGATTTTATAAAAACTGCTGTGCCCCCCGCCCCCGCTACAGGTCCTGGTGTCGAATATGTGGTGTAATTTTGTATGCGTATTGTCGTGCGGTCCGACGTTCGGGTTTCCCCTACTAGTGCTACGTCTATGTCTTCTTGTACAAGTAATTGTGCAAAGTCCAGTCTATCCCTATTGATGCCATTTGCATTCCAGTAAAGTAGTCTAAGTGGTCTATTTATGGGATGTCTAAGGGCCATTGCTGAACAGTGACAAAATTCCTGTGGCGAATCGCACAAGCTTTGTCACCGGGTCAGCCGGTTGTCTTAAGTCTTGTAGCAGAGTCACTATCTGCGTCATGTAGTACGTCAAGTCTGCACCTTGGAGTAAGGCGAGCAGTTCTGTCGTACTGCTGGTCGCTGGCCCTGAGATGGACCGATTGTCTTGCTGTTGTGTCGTTGGCCCTGAAATGGGCCGATTTTCAGTCTGTCTCGTCGTCTGGGCTTGCT
Organism: Ectobius pallidus; assembly: GCA_964059195.1. Classification (NCBI taxonomy): domain Eukaryota; kingdom Metazoa; phylum Arthropoda; class Insecta; order Blattodea; family Ectobiidae; genus Ectobius; species Ectobius pallidus. The sequence continues at coordinate 216,626,452 of CAXKWD010000001.1, forward strand.
GGAAGCCAGGTATCCGTCTAGTGGATGGAGTCAGTCCTGGGAAGTTTGTCTCCGTCCTCGCTGGTGGTGTAGGTCTTGTCTCTGGTTTTGGTCGTGTCGTCTGAGTTCTGTGGGTGTAGCGCTCGTACACCGGACATTGCCGTGAGCTAGCAGTGTGTGCCGCTCCGCAGTTTGCACACTTAGGTGGCAAAAGTGGATCGCGCACACATGCACGAGTCGAGTGAGAGCCACTACACCTCACGCAGCGTTCAGTCTTGGTACAGAACACTGCTCTGTGACCAAAGTCTTGGCAGCGGTAGCATTGCTGCGTTCCCTTCAGAGGTTTGTACGCCTCGACGGTTACTCTTACATTGAAGAGACTCCGTACGTTGCGTACAGCCTCCGCCACCTGTGGGTTTTTCTCGTGAGAGATAACCCACACGGGTAAGGGCTTCGAGCTCCGCATCCCGTTGTCGTCATGTACAGTCTTTGTCAGCTGGCGAACTCCAAGTATTCCGAGGAACTTGGCACTGAGTTCGTCCAGCACGTCCTTGTCAGTGAATGTCGCTGGCAGTCCCTTGAGTGTGACCTTGGCTTGCGTCTTGGCGTCCACGGGGTGGGTAAAGTACCCAATCTGTTTAGCCTTGAGCACTTCCAAGGTCGCGTCATAGTCCTTTCGAGTCTTGCAGTATATGCGCACCCCCTGTGCCGCATATGCTACCTCGAAATTGGTCATATGGTTTGTCAGGCTTTTCAGCGTCGCGGGTGTTACAATTTTCAAGTCAGCCACTATTGGTGGCAGGCGTCTGGGTCGTGAGTCGTTTGGGGTGCTGTCAATGTTGGTCTCCCCCAAGGTCATTAGTGGGTTGAAGGTGTTGCTAGTAGTCAGAGGTGTCATTTTAGTCGGAGTCGTAGGACGGGTGGTTTTCTTTGGGTTCGGGGTCACGAAACCCTCGGAATCGATCGACGAGGTCGCCGTTCTCTTCCTTGGGTCGCGATCCCCCCCCTCCCCCGAGCTCGCCCCATTCCCGGTCATAGATCGGGAGATGAGGGCTCGCAGGAGGTCAAAACCTTCAGAAGGATTCAGTTCACAGGGCCGGAGGTGCTCTGTCCTGAGCCCCGGGACCAGGGCCAGGCTAGGAGCGAACTAGGATTTAGGAATTGGGTAGTGGTATGAGGGATGGGTTACAAGGGAGTCGTCCTTCTTTGCCGCCGCAGAGTGTGGAGCTGCGCTCCGGTAGAAGCTGCGTGGCTATACTATATTTGCTCTGTGTGTCAACAATCTAGCTCTTTTATATCAACAAGCCCTTAGCTTGCGTGTTTAGCTCTGCCAACATCCCTTAGGTCGCATTGCCGGCCTCCGCAGGTCTCTTGCAGGATGTCTCAATCCTCATAGGCCGCCGTGACGAAGACTGGCTCTTCTGGATGTCTCTATCCAGCGGTGCTTACTCTCAGATGTCACTATCTGGAATGTGTGGCGTGCTGTGCCAAATGTGCTGGCGCTTGCTCTGTCCCGCTGATATTTATAGAGAAAGAACAGCAGAGCGCCGACCAATCGGAGCGCGAGGAGAAAGTATAAATATCAGCGGGACAGAGCAAGCGCCAGCAGTTGACAGCCGACCATCCAGCTAGACACATCGCTCTGAAGATGCCCGACGCAGCTCGCGGCGAAACGTCAGCACTAGACACCCATAGACCACGGCCACACAGCCCGGAAGTTGTAAACTCAGTAACACGAACATAATTGATTTTATTTTTAAATACAGGCCATTTATTATGCAGTTTTCAGCTGCTACCCTCAAGGTCTCAAGATCGTTCCGTGTTCGATAGTAATCGATACCACACAAGTTTCAAAGTGATGAACAGCGTCGAAATGAGTGTCTTTTTTTTTTTTTTTTTTCACGACGTAACTAATTAGTGGTACTTACGAATATTGTTGCCGTGGATCGTAACTTGACATTCCCACACGCTTTAAAAAAACAAAAGAAATCTCCGTGCGGTAAAGATTACAAAAAGCACAAGTGCCGTAAGTAAAACCATCATAATACAAGCCTTTATCGAAGGCCGGAACCAAGGCCCCCAGTTTGTGGCGGCTTTAACAGGACTAATATTCAGTCCCCATAACAACCAACACATGAAATATCTCAATAAATAAATTGATATAAATAATCACCGTGCAAAAAATAGCATGCAATACTCGTGCCGTAAGGGCATAACGGATCTCGGAACTTGAACTCTTTCCTCGATCCGTATGCACCGCTTACGGCACTTGTATCGCAATATACTATTTCATTTCTTCCTGTAACACTTAGGCCTACTGCCTTATGACAAAGAGTACCAAATACTGAAATATAGAAGGAAATAAATAAATATAAACTTAATACCATTGAACCCGACTATGTAACATAATAATGTTGCACTTGAACACAAATATAAGCAAACACAAGCAAAATAAATTAAATATATTGTTCATATGCATGGTTTCGAAATATGGCCAAAGATCCTTTCAACGCTGCCAAAGCAATATCTTCCAGTCTCCTGCAGAAGTTCCTTTAAACATTCACCCTAAAGCCCGGACCTCGCTCTCAGTGATTTCCATATTTTCCTACACCTTAAGAAATGACAGAGAATCAGAGAGAGAGGAGGAGGTGTTTGTCACACAGTGGTTCAAATCCCTGGCGGTAGACTTCTACGACACAAGCATTAAAAAGTTGGTCACACGGTATGACAAATGTCTCAGTTGAAAAAATAGCTGAACACTGGCTGTTTCTGTTGCAATAAATATTTCCTTGAAATTATGTTTTGTTTCTGTAAACGGACCTAGGGAATCTTCCTTTGTGGACGGTCCTCGTATTTAGAAATAACATAAACAGCCATTTCATAAAATATGGGAATTTTACCCTCAAACAGAGAAGTTATAAAATTATCGTAATTGGGTGGTCAAAAATACGTTTAAAACCTCAAATTCTCTGAATATTAAGGACTTAGGTGTATCTGAAGTGTTTCTTGTGTAAAATATGTCGATTTACTTATTTATTGCGTTGAGTTACTTTTTTTTTGCCATTTTTAACATGATTTTAACACTCTTTAATGCCAAGTAGTCAAGAGTAATCAGCTATGTCCATTTTCATTTGAAAAAATATACATCTTAAGGTACAATTTGGTATAAGATTAACTTAAAAAAATATGTAAATATGTAAAATAACAAACAAGTGACTTTTCGTCCCACTCGTAATGTCCCACCCGTAATTGTGATAGTTTTGTTAAATTATTATTGATGAGTTAAATAAATGTTCTGACAACCTGAAAACAGTTTATAAATTTGTATTTAATCCCTCATACCTTCATTAATAACAACATTAAGACCCTAATAGTAATAGCAGAACAGCAGATGAACTTTTGTTTTGCATCATTAAAATCAGTGTCCAAATTATGTCCCACCCGTAATAGATTTTGAAAAACAAATTTAAAATATTTAAAATAAATTTAAAGTAATTCTTTGCATATAGTATGGAGGAGAAGGCATTGTAAATTTTACAGAATGAGAAGAACCAATTCTAGTTTATTATTTAAGAAATGTAATAAACAAAAAATAGCTTTTATAATTTGCTAGAATGTCCCACCCGTAATTACGAAATGGCTGTAAAGTTAACTGTGTGTTCAAATGCAGATAATTGTCCATGCAGTTAACCGTTGTCCAGTTATGAGTCCCAGCTCTAATTTCTAACCTCTAAGGCCGGGGCTAGCCACCATCCCCACAATTGTTCGTACAACGAGTAAAAATTGCGAAATAAACGGGATGTACGAATAAAATTAAGAGAAAGAAGGGCTGTCCTTGTTTTCCATCAACATATTTCATAAGATTATTTTTAGGCTATAACTCCAAGACAACTTTTAATTGTAGCCTATATAAACATAAATGTGTTACTTTTAATATAGACAACGCGCAAGTACACTACTTGCAAAAATTTTAGTCTACTATTATAGGACAACTTTTATTTGTATATAAGTCATATATGTTTTCATGTATATATTCTTATAATCAATTTTTTATCATTATATATATATATATATATATATATATATATATATATATATATATATATATAATTGTATAATATGTAAAAACTGTGTCTTATCATTTTAAAAATTTTTGTCTAACAGTTTTAATCTAATTAATTGAAGTAACATAGACCATAAAAAAAATAATCTCTCTCTCTCTCTCTTTACCGTAGTTTCACCTCTCAATTTTAGGATTTAAGCGACCCAAGCCGCCCGGGCCTTACAGGGCCGCGACCTGTCGGGAGAGGGATTATCTTTGGATAAAAAATAAAAAAAAATTCACTGACCATTAGAATATGTCAACAGTGTTTCCACTTAAATATTACACAATCACTCTATACATTTAAGGCATCTTATTATATTTTTTTAGGGTGTAAGATGAAAAATTAAATCTTATACTTTTAAAATTCTCCCTCAAAGGCATCAAGATGAAATTTATCAATAATATTTCATAAGTGTTCTAGTGCTGTAGCAATTAATCAGTTGAATAGCCCACTTGATTACTGTAATCTGTTGTAAGACAGAAGCGACCTCAGCTGCATTGAGGATATAACGGTCACGTGACATGACAGGTGCAGCAGAGCGGTAACACGGGGATTCCCCGCTGATTTATGCATGCTCTAGCTCCTGACCTAATTGAACAAGGAACCAGCCCGTGAGGCCGGATCCAGTGAACTTCTAATAACATGCGAATAAGGCAGAATGTCACCCACAATGGCGTTGCTTCTGTTGTCATGGGAACGGGGCACGCAAAGAAGTAAGAGGAATATTATATAAAAAAAATATATAAATAATAAATTTAAAATTAAAGAAGAAAGATTTTACGAAACAAAATTTATAATAGCTTCTACAAAAGTCAAATTAAAATGTAAAATTTCTCGATATCTTGAATGCGGGAACGGGGCCCAGAAGCAGTGGAGCCCCAAAGAAACAAGAAAAAAAAAATTAAGAAACAAAATTTATAATAAACTAACTTAAATGGCCCGGCGTCGCCCGGGTTTTGTATTTTGTACTATGAAATTAACTTATGGAGGACTTTCGATGCTGAAACTCTAGGTCCTTATATAATATGTTTTTTTTTTATTATTATTATTATCATCTTTATTAAACAACATGCTCCATTGCAATGCAGCAATACTACATGCATTCCTTTTATCTTAACTACTCAAAAATATCTACATATGTACACTTATAAATATTATCCTGAATTATGTATTTGGTTTGTTTGTAGAGCTTCAAAATTTATTTTGTTCACAAATTGTACGAATTGCTTTAGATTTTTTTGTATCAGTTCACTTTTCTCAACGGGCCAACACTTAAAAGTTTCCAAGATGTGCTTTCTGAATTGAGCTCTTTCCGAGTTCAGTAGTTCACACTCCCACAGTAAGTGGTCCACTGATTGCGAATTTCTGGTACACACGCAAGTTGAATCTTCCTTAATTTTAAAACGGTGAAAATATTCGCCAAACCTACCATGCCCTGTCAACATAGCTGTGATATTGTGGTTTAACCTCAGGGATTTGTTTAGTCTGTGTTTCACGGTTGGAAAATATGATTTTGTTGTTCTTCCATTTACCGTTTTATGCCACTCGGTTTCCCATGCCTGAACACTTTCTTCACACAGTTCGCGTTGTAGAATTCGAAATGAGGAAGAACGACATATGACACTCAGACTATTCCCTCAGAAAACGCTAGATATAGCTTTTTATGGCTCATAGAGGATGGCGAATGTTGTATTCCACTGCTTCTACACACCATGCCTGGGAGGAGAGAAAATAAGAAGAAAAAGAAATTCCGGTTACATAAGATTGTGTTGTCTTGACAGAAAATTGTATTTCTCACTCTCATATTACCATACAACCGTTTCGGGGCTGAAGTAAAAAGGAAATTCAATATCACTTTCATACTTTCCTTCTCAAAAACCTGGGACATAATATACTGCGCGCGTAGGACTGAAAACATTCCATCGCATTTTGTCTTCTTTTAGATTCTTAGGGCCTCTGATAAACATCCCTAGGCCTATTTCTCAACTAATACAAAGCCTACAGCTATGAGTGACGTATCAGAGGATAGGATTTGTTACAGACTTCCGATATAGCATACTCACTGGCACACACTTAAGTTGTCCCTGCAATACGACCGCTTATTCAACATCCAAATGTGAGAAATGTGAGAAAATGATATTTTCCATGTCGAGGGTAGAGAAAGTTATGTGACTGCTTTATTTTCGTGGATTTTATTCTTCAAGAATTACTTTCAGAAAGTTATTAATAACATCGATAGTATCAGAATTTGTTAAAGCCCAGTATTATAATATAGTTTCCAAAGCCCTTTGTGAACACCGTAAACAATACTTTCGTTATGTAAACAATTGACAACAGAACGCTCTAACTGTGCCTCATTTCACATTTCCAACTTTTCCCGTGGATTTTCCCAAAAGTTTCTTTCATACAAACCTTGTCCTGGCAATTACAAACACAACAAAACAAAAATCAGCCAAATTAAAATGTAATTTTGGATCTGATAGAAAGCCAATGATTAAAAAAAATAATATTCAATACCTTAAAATTATTTTAGATCCACGATAATATGCAATAACATAATCAACTGTTTCATGATTGGTTTAAAAAAAATAATCATTATGATGAATGATTGTGTGTAACGCATGATTGAACCTCCGCCGGAAGTGAAGAACAAGTGACAGGCTTCGACGTATTTTGCTCCTTTTCGGTATGGAACTATTGTGAATCAAGAATAATTTTAAGTTATTCAATTATTTTTAATCATTGGCTCTCTTGTCAGATCCAAAATTCATTTTAAACCGGTTGACAGAACCAGTTCAATTTCTTCTGGTTACTGTGAAGGCATTCGTAGTGATAGGAACCTCCTATTTACTCTGAAGTATGCTGGATATCCAACCAACATCCAAAAAAAGCTACTACAACTTCCTGTAAATTCACCTTCATTATATAGATGTGTTGCCACTGTCAAACTTCCAACCCTAGTAATTAGCGATGCTTCAGTGACAAAGTTATGCTCGAAGCATATTTGAGCATACTGGTAATTGAACCTAACCATTTTAAATTTAATTACAAGCTCACTGATTTGTACACTAGTCTAACATAGTTCTGAAGTCAGAAAACAAGCTTACTTTAAATATCTAACCAGCGATACTTGAGTGACAATGTAACTCTAGAAACACCAGCTTTTACTGGGAGACTAATTAATGAAACAATTGAAAGTTTTGCCTTCAAGCAATTAGTGGTACCTCAAACAAAATGAAGCAGACAGAAGTTGTGCTGCCTCCTGGTATTTAATGTTGGAACTACAACCGTAAATGGAGGAAAGAGACAATATTTTACATACAGAACGGGGTAGTTTAAAGACGATTTGCAATTCAATTACTGCTGTTCTTGCAGATTTGATTGAAGAAAAATCTTATTAAATATTAATTAATATGTACTTCATAAGCAACTAGCTTAAAAGGCCCGGCGTAGATCGGGTTTTGTTTTTTGTAAATTTGAAAATAACTTATGAAGGACTTTCGATTTTCAAACTCTATGTATTTATATAGGTACTTAGAATTTGAAATGAGGAAGAAAAACTTATCACATTCTAACTATTCCCTCAGAAAACGCTAGATATAGCTTTTTACAGCTTATAGCAGATCCCCGTGGCTTTGCCCACGATAATTAATCGGAAGATTAAAAATTAAGGGCAAAATAATTAAAATAAAACTAAACGACTGATAGGCCTAATTAATGAAACAGCTATAAATTAGGCTTTGAAGTGAATTCGACGATTAGAAAGAGCAGCATGGGAAAAATAACCTCAGAATCGAGTTCCCTGACGCAGAAAACCCCTGCATAGTGGAGTTTCATCCAAATCGAACAATGTTGACCCATTTAGGCCTACATTCATTATACTTCTACCATCAAGGTTGAACATTTTAGATGTCTGCGTGCCTTGACATTATAAACAAATGAATCGACCAGCGTGGGCTAACAACATTCAAGCGATCATCGCGATGCTTTTATTTCCAAGGTACGACAAAAGAAGACAAAAGCCACCTGTTCATTGAATTGACAATTAAAATGTATTACTGAAAACTGATGCTTCGAAAGCGCAAACAAATTAATGTTTTCTTCTCGTTTTTCACTCATAACTCGCGAACGAAAGCTAAAATTAAAAATGTTCTATGCCAGAAACCTTCGTGGTAGTGTACTCAACAATTTCCCAAAGTTTCATGGCGATCGGATGAATGGTGTAGTATTGCATTAAGGACAGACACACATACATTCGTTTTTATGTAGATTGAGTATTAAAAGCCAGAATCGCACTTTCTAAGATTACTTGGTGAAAGAGATGTATGTTCGTCCGTATGTCCGTATGTCGGTATGTCTGTATGCGAAATAACCCAATACGCCCTATCGGATTTTTATGAAATTTCGTATACAGACTTATGATGTCCATAGGAAAAATCATAACGAATTTTAAAAATTCAAAATTAGAAAATCGAAAATCTAAAATTTAAAAAACTAAATATCAAAATTAAAAAAATGGAATATCCAAAATTAAAAATAAAACAATAAAAAATTCAAAGATCCCAAATCTAAAAAATCCAAAATTAAAAAATTAAAAAATCCAAAATTAAAATAGTCCAAAAACCCAATATTAAAAAGTCCAACAACCCAAATTCGAAAAAATTCAATAATCCAAAATTGATGAAATCCGAAAATTAAAACAAGTTTCACTTGACCAATTGCCACTAAACCTGCCATCTGCTATTGGGTCGAGCGTCACGGAATTTAATTAGATTTACATTGAAATACAATTTAATTGGATTCTTCCTTACGTTTAGAAATAGCTGCATAACGAATTTTAGTCTAACTTTCTCTACCATAGGCACGAGCAATAGAACATTCTCACTACAAATATCGATACAGAATAAGTCCTCATTGCAGGGAATGCGTATTTCAGCCTGATGCAAAGACGTTTTGTTCTAGATTTAAAATGAGTCTAAAACTCCGAAAGAACGTCAGGCACACTAAAAAAAAGCAAACACAAATTTCCCTGATAAGACTACATCTCAATATATATAAGAGGCTTTGTCCTGACTGACTGACTAAATGAATGAATGACTGACTGACTGACTGACTGACTGACTGACTGACTGACTGACTGACTGACTGACAGAGAATCAACGTAGAGCCTAAACTATAATAGGTACAGACTTGGAATTTTGACAGTACCTTCATTTCATAATGGGAGTGCATATTAACAAAGGATTTTGAAAAATTTTGATTTTAAATGCCAAAAATTAAATGTTTTTGAGTTTACTTAATCCCTTTTTACACAGAATTATCAAATCCAAATCACAGAAAACTTAACATATTGTTGCAAGTGGTATCAGATGGATTTGGAATTAAATCAAATGGATGTTTGACCAAATAGAGAAGGTATCAATATAATTCATGTTATAAATAAATATTCAAGAATGCAATTCACGAAAATAATGCAGTCACATAATTTTCTCTAAACTGGACCTAGAGAAAACAATACGAGGTAAGGTAATATGTTTTGGGTAGAGAAGTATGAAAGTGATATTGCATTTCTGTTTAATTTCATCCCCAAAACGGTTGTATGGTAACATGAGAGTAAGAAATAAAACTTTTCTGCCACGATAACACAATTTTATGTTACCGGAATTTCTGTTTCATCTTATTTGAACCCATACTGTACAAGCGATGGGATGCAAAATTCTGCATCCTCTTTGAGCCATAAAAAGCTATATCAAGCGTTTTATGAGGGAATAGTTTGAGTGTGATAAGTCGTCCTTCCTATTTCAAATTATAAATACCTATATTAGGACCTTGAATTTAAAAATCTAAAGTCCTTCATAAGTTAATTTCCAATTACAAAATAAAATACCCGGGCGACGCTGGGTCTTTTAAGCTAGTACAATATAAATAGTATATTGCGACACAAGGGCGGAAAGGCACGTTTACGGGGCGAGGAAACAGATTGAAAACCCGAGGCACAGCCTCGGGTTTTTAAGTTTTCGAGACCCGTAAATGCCTTTACGGTCCGTGTGTTGCATGCTATTTTTTGCACGACGGTTACTTAACCTATATCAATTTAATTATATTAATTGTGATATTACCTGAAAATATTATGTATATACAGTCTTGAAGAATGGTGCTTATTTCAGAAAGGGATTCGCATTTGTTATTGTTTATGGCAACCGAATATTTATAAAGCGGGGAGGCCTTGGTCATTTCTGCTCGCAAATAAGCATTTGCGGGCGGTAAAGTAACTTTCCGCCCGTCGCCCCTAGCAACAAGTCACTTTCTGCCCGTCGCCCCTAGCAACAAGATTGCGTGTGGTAATGTCAAGTTACGATCCATGTAAACAACTTTCGTAAGTAACACTTACTAGCTAAGGAGTGCAAAAATAATTTTTCACCCTTATGAAGGACGGGTACTCGGCTAGTTATTAATATTACTACTACAATAATAATTATTGCATTACATTAGGTATATTGCTGCACAGGAACGATTATAATCGAAGAAGACTCCATGGCCACCTGATATAACGAGACAATTTCGCGCTCCATTGCGTCACCACAGTTGTCATGACAACATGCTGTATTGTAGGTGTTGGACAGTACAGCCTTTGTGCCTGCTATTAATGGAATTAACTTTTACCCCGACCGGCCCGGGAAATAAATGAGTGGTGTGGAAGGGTTTAATGGAGTTTAGCATAATCCAGACACCTTCTGCAGGGCAAAGCCCCGTGCAATAAAAAAGAATCGATCATTTTCGGTTTAACACCTGATAGAGATGAGCAAGGTAAGGTCCTAATACACTCGAACAATGAATTGCGGCGCTGAGAAATAATATGGAAGCCACAAAAATGTTGGGGAAAGAGCCGGACAGTCTGCAAAAAAAGGAAATAATAATAATAACAATAATAATAATAATAATAATAAAATCAGGTAAACTGATGTAACAAAGTGCCAGTATGTTTTTTTTAATCAGTTATGACTGCAATTATGATATGCAGAATGTGTTTTTTTTTTTAATTGATTTCCAAGTTAAGCTCCAGATTTATTCATTAAGCAGAGCTTACGGAAGAAGAAAGGTCTACCATCTCGGCCACCTGGGTCATTTTAACGGTCTAGTTGGATAAGCGCATGTAAATCAATATGTTTTTTGTCATAGCTACCTGTATTTTAATTTCCAAGGCCTTATGCGATCACAGTAAAACAATAGGCTATGTTGTCAAGATAACTGATTTTCATTTTTTTTATAAATTCTTTCGAATGCGTATATTACCATAAAATAGACACTAAATTGAGCATTACTCCGAAACAGGTCAACCGATTTTATCCATTATGAATAGACGTCATCCCATGGACATTATAAATGTGAATACCAAGTTTCATAAAAATCCGGTAAAGCGTATTTGAGTTACCGCGTCTTTAAAATATACACTAAATTGGGTTTTACTCCGGTACCGGTAAACAGATTAGGTTCAAATTCAATAAGGCACTTCTTATGGACGTCATAAATGGGTATACCAAGTTTCATGGAAATCCGATACAGCGTATTTGAGTGATGGCGCCTTTCTATTAGCAAGGCGCCATAATCTATTAAAATGGGCACTAAATTGGGCATTACTCCGGTACCGGTGAACCGATTTGGTTCAATATCAATAGGGTTCTTCCCATGGACATTATAAATGTGTTTTCCAAGTTTCATGAAAATCCGAAAAAGCGTATTTGAGTTATGGTGCGTACAGACACACGGACAGACGGACAGACGGACAGACAGACGGACAGACATTTTTTCGTCCACCACACAATCTCATAAAGTACCATACTGGCACTTAATAATAATAAAATCAGGTAAACTGATGAAACAAAGTGCCAGTATGTTTTTGTTTAGATTGCAATTATGATATGCAAAATACAAAAAAAAAGTCAAATTGGCCGGTTTCGGGATTTGAACCATGGAACTCCAGAATGTGAGGCCAAGACGTTACCACCTTAGCCACCTGGGTCAGTTTAACGGTCTAGTTTGATAAGGCATGTAAAGCAATAGTGTTGTCATAGCTAACTGTATTTTAATTGCCAAAGCCTTATAAGATCACAGTAAAACAATTGACTATGTTGTCATGATAACTAATGTGCATTTCATAAATTCTTTCGAATACGTATATTACCATAAAATAGGCACTAAATTGAACATTACTCCTAAACAGGTCAACCGATTTTATCCAAAATCAATAGAGGTCTTTCCATGGGCATTATAAATGTGTATACCAAGTTTCATAAAAATCCGGTAAAGCGTATTTGAGTTACCGCGTCCTTAAAATACACTAAATTGGGTTTTACTCCGGTACCGATCTACCGATTTGGTCCAATATCAGTAGACGTCTTCCCATATACATTATAAATGGGTATACAAAGTTTCAGGAAAGTCCAATAAAGCATATTTGAGTTATCGCGACTTCTTAAGGCACTAAATTGGGCATTATTACGGTACTGACCAACCGATTTAGTCGAGTATCAATAGACGTCTACCCATGGACATTTTAAATGCGTATACGAAGTTTCATAAAAATCCGATAAAGCGTATTTGAGTTATTACGTCTTTAAAATATACACTAAATTGGGTTTTACTCCGGTACCGGTCAACAGATTAGGTTCAAATTCAATTGGGTACTTCTCATGGACGTCGTAAATGCGTATACTAAGTTTCATGGAAATCCGATACAATAGGCATTAAATTGGGCATTACTCTGGTACCGGTGAACCGATTTAGTTCAATATCAATATGGTTCTTCCCATGGACATTATAAATGTGTTTTCCAAGTTTCATGAAAATCCGAAAAAGCGTATTTGAGTTATGGCGCGTACAGACACACGGACGGACGGGCGGAAATACATTTTTCGTCCCCACACACAATCTCATAAAGTACCATACTGACACTTAATAATTTGTCTAAGTAACATTTGTCTTTAAGTAATATCTTATATCTGAAGAATGTAATTTCATAGCTTTGATAGAATTTGCAGGAATTGAGGTCATGTTTATAGTTCTAATTTACGTACACTCCTGATGACATATTTAAGTTAATGAAATATAAAGTTAATTATTAAATATTTAAATAGGCCTGATTGTGTGAGGAAGGTTAATTAATTTTAAGCTATGGTAACTCTCAGTCGACGAATTAATTACTTCCTGCTACAAAATAAATATTTGTTGGGCAATATACTGCCAACAATACATGCGAGGGTAGTCCACAAAGTAGGTTTCCCTAGGGCCGTTTACACAAACAAAACAAAATTTCTTGGACATAAATACGAGGGGTATTCCGAAAGTAAGCTTCGTCAATGTATGGCAGGAGCGGCGTGTTCACCAGGGGAACCAAACAAACGCCAGACGAATCCCCACCCGTGGCTGGTTCCACGACGGAAGTGGCGTCAGCGGAGGAGGCATGACGCAGGCGCACTGCGCCGTAGAAGAGCGAGTCGCAGCAGACTGGCGTGCCCCCGGGTATTAGTGTACCGCTCACGATGGCACGAGAGATTTGGCGCCACTGCCATGTACCGCTATCTCCCCTCTTTCAAACGAGCCATTGCTGCAGCCGCTGAACCTTTTATTGTCCGAGATAGAGCTGTTTGAAATTGATCTCCCGATTTCCGTCCCCGCAAAGTGCGGCCTCCACGAACCCATCTCGCACAAACCTTATGGAACATCAATTTGTCACTCAAAATGGTCTGTATGGAACCTTTAGTAATGTCAGGAAGCTGAGGTGGAGCAGGCTGTGCGCCAATTCCTTGCATCGCAGGGCACCGAGTTTTACCACAGTGGGTTCTTCAAACTGATCGCACGCTACGACAAATGTCTCAATGTCGCTGGCGACTATGTCGAAAAATAGGGCACGGTGTATAGGTCATGCTGCCATGCTGTATTGCTTTTGGGTCAATAAAGTGTCCGTGTGACAAACTGACGAAACTTACTTTCGGAATACCCCTCGTATTCCAACAGATACAGCAAGTTTTCAGCTATATTTCAAAATATACGCCACCGCAATTTAAACATTTGTCTTACCGTGGCACCAACTTTTGAATGGGTCGTAGAAGTGTGCCGCCTGGGATTTGATCCACTGTGACAACCTCCTTCGCCTCTCTGCCATTTTTGGTTTTTTCGTGAGGTGTAGGAAAATATGGAAATCACTGGGAGCGAGGTCCGGGCTTTAGGGTGAATATTTAAACACCTCCCAGGCGAACTTCTGCAGGAGACTTGCTAGGAGGTTTAAAATTATGAATTCTTTTCCACCTTCAATCACCTAATTAGCCTAATTTTAGAGCTCAGTCATTTCCTTAACGTCTATGAGTGATTCCTATTAGCAGCTTCGTTGCGAGTTACCTACTAGCTATCACCACGCCTACGTGGTGGCTAGGCAGGGTACTGGGAGTCAGATTTTACTCAGTCTAGAAAATCTTACACCGCGTGATTAAACTCGTAACCTTTAATTAACCCTTTGTCGGATTCCTGTGAAATTTGTGCAGGAATAATCTACACACATCAGCCCTACTGATGGTTAAAACAGAGCCCTCAAAAAAGCGGACACATATGTTTTTATTTTATTATATAAACATCACCCGTTACACAAAATTCATGGAGGGAGAAGCGAATTTCACTATGCGACAATTTTTTGTATTTTTGTGTCCCGAAAAAACTTCAAGCGAGAAAGTTTTAGTGAAATAATTGAATTTTAATACAAATGAAGTTCCAGCTCTATATCTCGAATGGTTTACGAGTAATTGAGTGGTAATTATTCCATGCGCTTCAATTGTCGGACTGATTTGTGACGACCGTGAACTGTTCAGGAAGAAGCATATTTGACTATGCGACAATTTGTTTATTTCTGTGACCAGAAAATGATTCAAGCATGTAAGCTTTAGGGAAATATTTTAATTTTATTATACATCAAGTACCACGTTTATATTTTGAATGGTTTACAAGTAATAGAGTGGTAATTACTCCAGCGCTAAAGCTATAAAATATAAAATATATAAGCTATAAAATAGGCCTACTAGCAATTACGTAAAAATCCTTAAATATTTTATTCGTGGACTCAATAATAAAGGATATTTACTGGCTACTTGTACCCATACTGAAAGATTGACCCGCTGGGGAAGAGAATGAATTAAACTTTTTCCTAATCTTGTAAATCTGCACTACTTTTATTTAGATATTTGTTGAATTATTTATTTTATTTTTTGATCCTTTGTGCTAGTTACTTTTATGTCTAATTACCTTATCAAATGCCTTATTAGTTTAATATCTTGTTACGCCCTTTTCATATTTTAATATAATTTATCAACATGAAAACGTATTACAGTTAAAATGGGCGGTGAATTGCCGAGGCTTTAAGAGCATGCTATCCGGTTATAGATAGGGCAAGACGATGGTACTTTTGAATGAAAAATTCACGGAAAAATCCTTTGAAATATTGTGTGTTTTATGTAGAATGCATTGCGAAGCAATTTGTGCGTATGTGTGTCCTTTTTTGATGTTGAGACGCCGATTTTAAAGGTTCATCGCCTCTTTTCGTTGTGCTGCTCATGAAAGTTTCCCTGCTCTGCAATTCACAAACCATCCCTTAGTTTATTAGGTCTATATTATCTCTGTTGTCACATAATTTGTATACAGATCTACGTATTTCACCAATCATTACCTACATAACTTACCCCATATAACCCGGAGAAAATTATTATTTATATTAATGTATTGCTATGATTACAATATTAATACAAATTAATACTCTACAATAGTCTACACAATGTAATAATAATATTAGTACTGTACATATTAATATTAATATATAAAAATTCCCGTAGTTGTTTTCTACCCTTATTATAAGGTGTAATTGCTATAGAAAATTTGTATCCCTAATATAGGATACATACTTTAACAAATTTTCATCAAATTATACTAACATAACCTCTAGAATGAGAAATATTTTCTAGGCAACAAAATATTAGATCAAATCACCCTTTAGTTGTTGTATAGGCCTACCTTTATTATATAATTTCTATTCAAATCTAGATACTTTGAGAGATTTTTACAAGATTTTAAAGACAAATGCTGTAGAATCAGAAGAACATTTTAAGTAACTTGAATAACAGAACAGTTCACATCTTAGCTGTTTTCTACCCATACGTTGTGATCTCTGTACAAATCTACATTCTTCGAACAGTTTTCTACCCTATTACATAATCTATATATAAGTCTAAATACTTCGAAAGATTTTAGAAGATTTTTAAATAGATTCTGCAGAATCAAGAGACAATTCAAGGCAGCAATAATAACAGAAAAGGATCATACCTTAGCTCTTCTCTACCCCTATTTTCCAATCCCTATGCAAATTTAAATTCTTTGAAGGATTATACAAAACCAGATCCTATAGAATCAGGAGAAAATTCTATTCAACAATACTATCCTTCCCTTAGCTGTTTTATACCGCTAATATATAATCTCTATACCCGTCTACATTCTTTGGTTAGTTTTTTATGAAATCTTACACACAGAACCTTCAGAAACATATGAATTATGACACAACATGAATATCACTTGAGAACGGCTCGACCGATTTGGCTGATTCTTTTTTGTTGTGTTCGTAATTGTCAGGACAAGGTTTGTATGAAAGAAAATTTTTGGAAAATCCACGGGAAAAGTCGGAAATGTGAAATGAGGCAGAGTTAGAAAGTTCTGCTTTCAATTGTTTACATAACGAAAGTTTTGTTTACGGTGTTCGCATAGGACTTTGGAAACTATATTATATTACTGGGCTTTAACAAATTCTGATACAATCGATGTAAATGTGAAAATAATTCTTGAAGAATAAAATCCACGAAAATAAAGCAGTCACAAAACTTTCTTTACCCTCGACATGGAAAACATTTTTTCACTTCACATTTTGATGTAGAATAAGCGGTCGTATTACAGGGACAACTTAGTTGCAGTGAGTATGCTATATCGGAAGTCGGTAACAAATTCTATCCACTGATACGTCACTCATAGCTGTAGGCTTTGTATTAGTTGAGAAATAGACCTAGGGACGTTTATCAGTGGCCCTAAGCAACTAAAAGAAGACAAAATGGGATGGAACATTTTCAGTCCTACGCGCGCAGTAAGTTATAGTATGTCCCAGGTTTTTGGGAAGGAAAGTATGAAAGTGATATTGAATTTATTTTTTACTTCAGCCCCGAAACGGTTGTATGGTAATATGAGAGTGAGAAATACAATTTTCTGTCAAGACAATACAATATTATGTAACCGGAATTTATTTTTCTTCTTATTTGCACTCCTCCCAGGCATGGTGTGTAGAAGCAATGGAATGCAACATTCGACATCCTCTATGAGCCATAAAAAGCTATAGCTAGCGTTTTCTGAGGTAATAGTCTGAGTGTCATATGTCGTTCTTCCTCATTTCGAATTCTACATACATATTATATAAGGACCTAGAGTTTCAAAATCGAAAGTCCTCCATAAGTTAATTTCATATTACAAAATACAAAACCCGGGCTACGCCGGGCCTTTTAAGCTTGTTTCTATAAAGTTTATGAAATTCCTGCCATTTCTGTAAAAACAACTTGAGCGTTAATAAATATAATATTTTAATGTTAAATAAAACATCTAGCAGTTGAGTAAATAATCGCGAGCGAAGCAGCGGGCACGTGCTAATATAATATAAAAATTATATTCCTTAGGCGGATTCCACTGGTTGACAACAAACGTTCACACACTGGTCCAAACAGTGAATGACTATGCGCACACAATGTCGCGCTTCCCCACCACTACCAACCAGGGTAGGGCAGGACAGAACAGAACGCGCGCAAACTGCGTCATCTCCTAGGTCTGCTGACTAGCACCCCATAGACGTTCCGAATATGTCCGACCTTTACATAGATTTTAACCTGACGTTTCTTCTACAGCATATACCTAAAAATTTATCTTGTGTATATATAAAAAATATAATATAAGACACTGTATAAAAAAATAAAAACAGGTACTATAAGCTATCTAGAAATTCTCCGTCAGCAACCTATTATTCCAATATCAATATAAAACACTAGTGCTTGAAGGTGAAAAAGAATTCATAATTTTAAACTTACTATTAGCACTAGATGAACAAAATGAAATTTATCAATGAACAATTGCTAGGAGGTGTTTAAACATCCACCCTACAGCTCCCAGTGATTTCCATCTTTTACTTCCTTGAAATTGTGTTTTGTTCTGTAAACGGTCCCAGGGAAGCTTACTTTATGGACATGCCTCGTAAATATTTGTAGGGTGATATACTGCCAATGATACTATGTGGCCGTGTCAGAGAAATCCAACACTTATTCGCGAAACAGCATAAAAGAGCAGTCATGGTGTAAAATGTCGATTTTTAGATTTTGACAAAATATATTGGTTTCATTTTTGCACTATATTCTCTGATCACAAACACAATACAGAGTTGCTAACAGTAGTATTTTCAGTTTGAAAAGAAGTCTGTACTTTTTAGAAACCCACCCATATTAGGGCCTACTTAATGGAAATTTAACATGCTCTTTCATGTTTTCTTCTTAGGAATGAAAATGGGGACTGGAGAAAATTGCATAGACGAGCTTCATGACTTGTACGCTTTACCGGATGTAGTGAGGGAAATTAAATCGTGAAGGATGAAATGGGTTAGACATGTTGCGGGCATGGGGAGGAAAGACATATCTCAAAAGTATTGACAGGGAGACCCGAAGGGAAAAGACTACTTGGAAGACCTAGACGTAGGGGGGAGGATAACATTAGGATATATTTAAGGGAAATAGGATTTACTAGGGATGATTGGATGGAGTTAGCACAGAATAGGGTTGAATGGCGGACTTAGGTAAGAGCGGCAATGAACCTTCGGGTTCCATAAAATAGATAATAATCCTTACTTTGCTGAGAAACTGCCTATTGCCACTGAGTAAGTAAGTAAGTTAATTTTTTCTTTGTTGCCAACCAAAAGAGCCAACTTTTGTTAACTTCGTGCTTACCTGTTAAGTTCTACAGAACGGTCTTACATCGTAAATACCTATTACAGTATTGTGGGTGGGGCGAAAGGAAAGTGTTGCAATTTACATGCAGGGACTTGTACTTGGTGTTTATGCAGTCTGGGAAACTTTTATGTGCCGGACCTTATCTCCTACCTGTGACGTCACTCCAAATGGATTGATTCACCACCAAGTACAGGGATGTCAAAATATTTAACACTTTGCACTTGGTAGCGCTAGTGGTGAGCTGCCTACTTAGAAATTACAAAACGAAATGTGATTTCCCTAGATAACAAATATCTGGCTGGAATAATAAAATGTACACTTTCTGGAGGTCCCAGGTTCAAATCCCGTGGCTGGCCATTTTGACGTGGGTTTTTTTCATGGTTTCCCCGGTAGTAAAGGCAAATGACAAATTGGATATTTACATACCATGAGTCATCCTCACCATTTCATCCTGTATCATATCCATTTTAAATTAATATCAATTTAAATTTACTCCATAAAAATACACCAACGTTAGAAACAATTAACAATCAATAGTTCCATGGCCTACCCTACTGTATAGACATGGATCCCGAACTCTTGATATAGCCTCGAAGCTGAAAGGAGTATAAATACAGGTGAAATTTAAAATAATTCCCTTTAGGCAGGCCTACAGGCTGAGGTACATTTTGAAGTGCTAAATATCGCCTTATATAAGAGCTATCGAGAAACCAGTTATTGATTTGTAGAGTACTCATCAAGAGCTTTTCAACGATACCCCATAAGACGTGGTTTCAAAAATTTCGAATTTCCATCCCCCCACCAACCACCCCCACTCGTACCCCCCAAACACCCGAATCGTTGGTGTCGCTGTGAACTCCATAGGGAGTACTCTAATTTATTCAAACAAAGTTTCCCTCTATACTTCATAGGAGCTGAGATATCAATTTTTTTTAAATTTCAACCCCCTCCCCCGAACCTCTCCTTGGGCCAATTTTTCTCATTAACGAACTTGTCCGAACTATTCGGCCTAGAAATAACATAATAAAATTTGGTTCAAATATCTTTAAAATTACGGCCGCTAACGTGTAAAGATATCTATATCACAATATTTTTTTTTTTTTGAACTTTCGTACTTAGGGAGGCATGCAACGTAAAGATATGAAAGAATTTTTCGAAAGTCATGACATGGTATCGAATGCAATAGGTAGGGAAGCAGCGTATTTAAACTGACCAATAACGTTTAAGTCGGCCGCGGTGGTGTACAGCTAGCGTGCCCGCCTCTAGGTCCGAGGATCGTGGGTTGGAACCAGGAAGCGGTCAATGGATTTTACAGGACGTAAAAATCTCCGGGAGGAACTTTAAAACGGGAGGGGTGGCAGTGTCGTACATTTACGGCACGTAAAAGAATTCTAAGCCTAAATTAGAGCCTCTGGAAAAAAATTATCAACATTCTCACGTCCAAGTTATGTAGTTTCCTGTCAGGGTTGTGAGCTTATGGGCGGATTATGTTTCTACTGTGGCAGGGTTGCCAGAACAGAAACGTAGAACAGTCGTACCAATATCCGAAAATAGTCGTTGCTAATTAAAACTGTCGTATACATTGTGATTTTTCAGTGTAATGAAAGTATTGCTTAATAATAATAATAATAATAATAATAATAATAATAATAATAATAATAATAATAATAATAATAATAATAATAATAATAACAATAATAATAATATAAATCGGTATTATGCACCTTAAGTATGTCATGTAATTGTTAATAAATCTTCTTATTTGTAAATGACTAGGCGTCTTTTATTATCTTTCGATGTGCTAAATTTGATAAAATACAATAAAATAAAATAAATAATCGTTGCCACAGTGTTGTAATTATTGCAAAAGGAACAGGACTGCTTTCCAATTATATTGATTTTAGCAACATGCTAACAACAAAAACCACGAGAAAACAAAAAGCTGGATATATGTAAAAATTTTAATTTTGTCAGTAGATTGATTAAAAAAATATAAAACTCTATGTTAAAAATAGTCGTACGACTCGTGATTGCGTATGTCGTATGTATATGACTATAGTCGTACGTGTGGCAACCCTGTACTGTGGTCTCACAGAATTTACGTCCATACTTAAGGGTTAATAAATGCTACTCGAGGTTACAATATTCGTAACCCATCACCAGATTACGTATAAAAAAACCTTATTATTATTATTATTATTAATAACTGTCTAATTAGAGGTTCTGTCACTTTGTTATATCAGTTTACCTGATTTTATTCAGTGTATAGATTTTTGCCATGATATTGTATCACTAGACTAGCAATAAATTAAATTTAATTGCTTTTGGCAATAATATTGTGTTAGTGGGTTTTGTACATTATGTCGTGCAATTCTTTTCGCGAGTTTTGTAATATTATGACTTGTATCTAATTTATCGTACAAATTTTTGGAAAATAGCACAGTTATCTGAACATAATGAAATTATTTACATCATACGAGGCATACACACAGTTAGACAGAGAAATATTGTTTTGCACTAGCCTATGCACGGATGATATTTTCACACACGCATTTCAAAATAGGAAACAGTTAATGATGCGACTGGAGCCCTTCTTGCATGAAAGTTATCACCGTGTCACTAACGCGACAATTTACATGGCGATAGAGAAGGTAATTTAGTCGCAGGCAATATATAAAGCGGGAGGAGAAAGATTTAATGCAGTTATGACTACATCCTGATGGAAAGTAGCTAAGATACAAGGAAAACACTGTCTACGCTAGGGGTGTACAAGAATACCGGTAATAAATCTGAAAGGGTGAATAAAGAAGTTTAAAAGTAGCTGTTTTCACTTTTAGATTCAAGGGAAAAGTAATAAAGTACAGTTGTCCCTGTATAGGCCATGAAGGCCTATAGGGCTCCGGGAGGGTGAAGCTCCAAGATTTTGAGACATACGCACATGAAGTTGGTAACGTTAACAGTAGGGTTCGGATGTTTATGACCTAAAAAGTGGAAAATATGACTGTAAATATGACCTTAAAAAGGCTAAATATAACCTTAAAAATACTAAATATGACCTTAAAAATACTAAATATGACCTTAAGATGACAAAATATGACAAAAAATCCTAAATATCCCTTCATAAAAGAATGTTTTATCTAAAAATAAATGTTCCAATTTAAAACTTTTATGACAGTAAATTATAATATCACATTAATTCCATCACATAATCACAATTTTACAGGTGATTTACTAGTTTATTTGTAAAGAATTTCTAATCTGTTAATATCTCCAGTTACCACTGTAACTGTGAACTGAAAATCTTTTAAAAACATGTCTATTGGAAGTTGTTAACAACAAGGAGGAAAAGGTATTTGTGCTATTACTTGTTATTGTCCCTTCACATTTCAGTTAAAATAAAACCAAAATATTCGTGACCATTTTTCGGAAAAAAAATTAAGTCAATTTAGTGCACATACAGCAAAACTGTGCTCTTTTATCGAATTTATGGCTGAAATATGATGTTAGATTACGAATATGACCGAGACCATGAAAATGACCAAAATATGGCTTTATATGCAAAATAAAAACGGTTCGATTAGGATAACAAATATGCAATTCATGTTTAATTTGTGTTTGCGGCGAGAATGGAGGTCAGGATAAAAATATGACATTTCATAAGCATCCGAACCCTACATCAGTTTTCCGTTGGCCGTCTTTACCCCCAAGGATTGCTCCAATTGAAAAATTCAACGACCTGATAGGGTTTCAAACCAGCGACCTCCGGGTATTAATCGCAGTGCCTGAACAACTGCGCCATTGCGTAGTGGAAGTAGATGACATTAAAAGAAATATAAAACATATTTTGCATGGAGTGAATAACTCACGTTTATGATTTACTAGCGTGTGCCCGCGGCTTCGCACGCAATAATTATTTCAAAAATTAAAAATTAAAAGCATAATAGTTAAATCATTATATTTATTAACACCTAAATCACGTGAATTACATACCACGATTAGATAGCGTCGACTGGTAAAAGCGACCTCAGATTCGAGGTCCTTGGCCCAGAAAACCCCTGTATAGTGAGTTTCGTCCAAATCGAACAACGTTTGACCATATTGAGGCCTATATTGATTATCCCTTTTATAATAATAATAATAATAATAATAATAATAATAATCCTCTTCGGTGTAGGTTGAAAATTTCATATGTCTGCGTGCCTTGACATTATAAACAAATGAATCGACCAGCGTGAGCTACAACATTCAAGCGATCGCGATAGTTTTATGTCCAAGGAATGACAAAAATAGCCAAAGCCTACTGTAATTGATTTGACATTGAATGGTATTACTGAAAACGATGCTTCGAAAACTAAAAAAAATACACGTTTTTTGCCCGTTTTTCACTCATAACTCACGAACAAAAGGAAAAATTAAAAATGTAATATGCCAGAAACCTTCCCGGGAATGCACTTAACAACTTCCCAAAGTTTCATGGCGATCGGATGAATGGTGTAGTAATGCATAAAGGACACACACACACACACACACACACATACATTCATTTATATATATAGATGAGATAACTAGGTCGAAAGATTAGGCAGAATTGCAGCAGTAGGGTGTAATCTATTACGAGGGCCGTCCATAAAGTTTCCCTAGGGCGTTTACGGAAACAAAACACAGTTTCATGAAAATGTTTATTGTAACAGATACAGCAAGTGTTCAGTTATTTTTCAAAATATTCCCAATCGGAATTGATACATTTGCAGAGATGCCAACTGCTACGGAATTTCCGTAGTTTCTACGATTTTCTTGAATTTCCTACGACAATACGGAAAATGTACTGAATATTACGGATTTTACGAATCCCAATATCTATTTTTAAAATTTTTCGTTTCTCCCGCGAAAAAAAAAGTTAATGACTGTGTCAGCAGAGATGCCAACTGTTATCATGAGAAATAGTTTGTAAAAGAAAACACCCTTGTGTTGGCGACATTAGACACTACAATCTTTGACGTGAGTGTGTGTTAACCAAAGATGTTATATCTTACAGTTATAACATAATTGTAGTTATAACATCTTTTTGATTATCACTGTAATGCCGCTGACGACTGCCTACGCCATTGTTTGCTAGAAGTTTTATTGAGTGTTGCAGTGAAAGTAGAATATTGAGGAAATATGTCGTGTAAACATAAAATCAGTGGCGAGTCTGATGTTCAAGAACGAACTGCGGCAAATCAGCAGTATCGAAGAGTTTCCTTGCCTCGGACCTTCAAAAATTTCACCAAATCACGTAGGCTATTTTGTGAAAGCTGTAATTGTGATTTTTCGGTTAAACATGGAGGACGCGATGACTGTAGACGCCATGTGATCTCAAAAAAAGCATGAAGAGTACGGACGCGTCAAGGGGCAGCACAAGAAGACGCATATATTAATTTGCCCGAGACATCGAGCCCCCCCATCCGATTAGACTCGCACTACTGATAACTACCTTTCAAGGTTGGCATCTCTGCATTTGTCATACCGTGGGACCAACTTTTGAACACTTGTGTCGTAGAACTCTGCTGCCTGGGATTTGAAACATTCTGTGGCGACCATGTCCGTCTGTATGTCATTCTCTGTTACTTCTTGATGTGTAGAAAAAGATGGAAATCACTGGTAGTGAGATCCGGGCTGTAGAGTGGATTTTTAAACACCTCCTAGCAGGTCTTCTGCGGAGGTTCGACCGGGAGGTGTTTAAACCTGTAGCCCGGACCTCGATCCCAGTGATTTCCATCCTTTCCTACACCTCAAGAAATGACGAAGGATGACAAAGAGGCGGTAAAGCCGGAAAAGCATGTTGGTATGCGATCTACCTGGGTTTAATATAAACACCGCAAGTGTACGTTTGTTATGTTCCGAGGTTATGTAATCAGGATTATCAACACATAAGATGTGTATGTACGAGGGATTTTTTTTCACATGGAAACTTTATTACCAAAACAAATACACCATGCAATCATGAAATATACCCCTTGCACTATTTTTCAACATAGTCTCCACCGACATTGAGACATTTGTCATAGCTTGCAATCAGTTTGAAGAAACCACTCTGGTAAAACTCGGTGCCCTGCTATGCAAGGAATTGTCGCACAGCCTTCTCCACCTCAGCATTGTTTTGGAAGTGACGTCCCGAGAGTTCGGCTTTCATTGCATGGAACAGGTGCCTTCCTTCACTGAACATGCAACACCAGCGACCAACAATTTGATGAGACATGACCTCTTCACCATACACAGTCTGTAGGCGTCCATGGATGATGGACACACTAGTCCTACATGCCCATTCATACCGGATAACAGCATGTATACTTCCATTGTCGACCACGTTTTCAGTACACGTCCATCTGCCATCGTGATTTGTACTCAAATAACCTCGGGCACGCCAGTCTACTGCTACTCTCTCTTCTTCGGGACTCTACTCATGCATCGTTTCTCCTCTGCTGACGCTCTTTCCGTCGTTGAACCAGCAATAGGTGTCGATTCTTATGGCAGTTGTTTGCTTCATCTGCTTTACCATCTTCACTTTTTTAAAAAACGACGAAACTTACTTTTGGAACATCCCTCGTAATTGTGTATGACAGTGGTTCCCAAACTATGGGTCGCGACAGACTGGTGGGTCGCGGGAGCAATTTCTGTGGGTCGCGAAAAGGGCGAGAAAAATTAAACGTGTTTTCAATATAAGGAAAGAGTGTTTAATTGAATTGAATTTGTAAATAAAAAACAACAGTTTCACACATCTCAATTTTTTTAAATAAAAAGTACTAGTTGGACAAGGTCTAAAGCTTAGCGATTGGTTCAGCTGCGCTTTGGAGGTCACAGAGAGAGGGGAAGCAGAGGAATGACTTCACACTTTCGGAGTACTGTTCGATAAGTCTGTGGTAGGTGCACTTTACCAAAAATATCATGAAAATTCGTGAATAGAAGGTAAAAATCGAAAAATCTTAATCTGAGTTTGGAAGAAAAAAACCACAATTTAATATATACATTCAACTCGTCTTGATTGAATCTTAATCTGGGTTTAGAAGAAAATAATCACGATTAAATACATTCATTCAAATCGTCTTGGTTATATATTAATCTGGGTTTAAAAGATAATTTCGATTAAATACAAACACACAGATCATCTTGGAGGAATCTTAATCTGGGTTTAAAAGGTAATAATTTCGATTAAGTACAAACATTCAAATCATCTGGGAGGAATCTTAATCTGGGTTTAAAAGATAATAATCGCGATTACATACATACATTCAAATCGTATTGGTTGAATCTTAATCTGAGTTCAGAAGAAAATAGTCATGATTAAATACTTATATTCAAGTCGTCTTGATTGAATCTTAATCTGGGGTTAGAAAAAAAATAATCACGGTTAAATATATTCATTGAAATCATCTTAGTAGAATCTTAATCTGGGTTTAAAAGATACTAATCACGATTACATACATACATTCAAATCGTATAGGTTGAATCTTAATGTGAGTTTAGAAAAAATAATCACTATCAAATACATGTATTCAAGTCTTGAGAAAACGTGACGTTTTATAATCATGTTAATCTGCTTAAAAAGTTTAATTTTTCGAGAGTTGTGAAATTCCTAGTCACAGAACATTCAGGAGTTAGATGTGAAAGGAATATGCTGTAGGCCTAGTGTATATACAGAGAGTGTTTGCTTTACATTAGGACTACAAGTGTGTAATAGGATTAATGCTGCTAAGATCTCGCGTCTCACCTAACTTATAATTAATATTTGCACTAAACATCATCAGAAGCCAGATTCTCTCAACTCCTGTGCAGGAAAATCTGTATCACAAGTATATATATTTTTTATTTCAGCTGTGTTTATACTCCTTTCAGCGGCGAGGCCATATCAGGAGTTCGGGATGTGTGTCTATATAGTAGGGTAGGCCATGGAACTATTAACTGTCAATTGTTTCTATTGTCGGTGTATTTTATGGAGTAAATTTAAACTGATATTAATTTAAATGGATATGATACAGGATGAAATGGTGAGGATGATTCATGGTACGTAAATATCCAATTCGGCATTTACCTTTACGACTGGGAAACCATGAAAAAACCCATATCAAATTGGCCGGGCAAGGGATTTGAATATGGGATCTCCGAATGCGAGTTCAAGATGTTACCACCTCGGCCACCTCGCTCGGTATCAGAACAGTATACAGTAAATTGTAATTGAAATAATGATAAATCTATTGTATTCTTTAGAGGCAGATTGGTCATGTACGGGAGTCGATCTCGGGTTTTCAGCTTTATACACTAAAGCCAAGATCACTATGCCCTAAGAGGGCGTACCCAAATTTATTTGAAATGTTTCTCTAGACACTTATTAAACTCACCAAATATATTCGCACGTCTCTTGTAGCCTATAGAAAAGAATCCCTTTCGGCTTGGTCTGTAGGCCTAGGGAAACTTAGTTGTAAGATTATGTTAACACATTAAATATTTACTTACTTACTCAATGGCAATAGACACTTCCTAAGAAGGCTAAAGGAATATTATAAATTTTATCGAACCCCAGGTTCATTGCCGCGCTTACATGAGCCCGCCATTCAACTTTATTCTGTGCTAACTCTATCCAACCATCCCTCTCAAATCCTACTTCCTTTAAATCTATCCTAATATTGTCCTCCCACCTACGTATAGGTCTCCCAAGAGGTATTTTGCCTTCGGGTCTCCCTGTCAATACGTTTGAGATATTATGTCTTTCCTCCCCCATGCGCGCAACATGTCCAGCCCATTTCATCCTCCGTGATTTAATTAACCTTACTATATCCGGTGAGGAGTAGGCCTACAGGTTATGAAGCTCGTCGTTATACAATTTAAAATATTTTCAAAAATTTTAAATTTCTTTACGTTAGAATTAAATTGGTTAAGGTTCATTATTACCTACAATGCCACTTACACCCATAAGCTAAGCATTAAGCAAATTTATTCCGCCCTTATGAGTAGACCTGGGATTTTAGGATCTAAAAGAATAGTTTTAGGCACCTAAAATAGGCTTTTAAAACAAGTAAATAGGCTTTTAATAGAGAAAATAGGCACTTAAAATAAGCTTTAAAAAATGTGTCAATGGACAGAAAATAGACTTTAAAATACTACAATATGCTCTTGAACTGTAAAGTGATATTTTTTTACTGTAAAAAAGTGGTATATTCTTAACAGAAATACTTGCAAAATTAAGACAGAATTGTCAAAATATATCAAAAACAGTTTTGGATTATATGAAAAATTGGCACAGTATGTCCCTTCATACCATATACCTGCTACTTGTTTTGAGCGAATCCTCCCCGTCAGTCAACATTCCTTTGGCGACAATAGTTTGAGAAAATCAAGTTTCTGTGAAAAACCCACCCTCTGCTGTTCTGCCCTTCATTCAGGGATGTCCATTAAATGATTGTAAAAGTTATAGAAGTTGAATTTTATTTTAAATGTACAAAATAGGCATTTTAGGCACTAAAATAGTAAAAATAGGCTCCAACGGTCAAATAGGCATTTTAGGGCTCTGTAAAACTATATAAATGTAAATAATATATCATGAAATGTCTACATATTTTTAAAAATTTCATGTTATTTCATATGGAACAAAATAGGAATTTCCCTTAAAATCCCAGGTCTACTTATGAGCTATGGGTTAAGGTTTAAAGAAAAATGTTTCACACAAAATATTTTGGTAATGCTTAAAAATATTTATAGCAATTGAGCTCGATGTGGTATATACTAGAGAGTAACGAATCTTATTTCCTGTGACCTGCAGGAAAACTTTTTTTTTTCGTTCAACCCCTATCTTTTCCACTCCTTGAGCTAAAGGCTGGTACTATAAAATCCCTTTAAGGAGGCCTACATGCAGAGGTAGATTTCGAAGTTCTTTTGGTTACCCTGTTACATTGGTAATTTTATCCTTAGTCGGTCCTCCCATATTCCTTTCGGCAGGCCTTCAGTCTGAGGTACCGGTATATTTTTAAGTGTTATTGTTTTTCAAACATTCAAATCTCGCTTTATATGGGAGCTATCGAGAAACTAGTTATTGATTTGTAGAGTACTCATCAAGAGATTTTCAACGATACTCCACAAGACATGGTTTCAAAAATTTCGAATTTCCATCCCCCCACCCTCACTCGCACCCCCAAACCCCCGAATCGTTGGTGTCACTGTGAACTTCATAGGGAGTACTCTAATTTATTCAAACAAAGTTTCCCTCTATACTTCATAGGGCCGAAATATAAATTTTTCAATATTTCAACCCCCTCCCCCGACCCCTCCCTTGGGCCAATTTTGTTCATTAACGAACTTGTCCGAACTATTGGGCCTAAAAATAACGTAATAAAATTTTGTTCAAATATCTTCAAAATTACGGCCGCTAGCGTGTAAAGATATATATAAATATTTATATATACAGTATATAAATATCACAAAACAATTTTTTGAACGGGCGGTGATTTCGTACTTAGGGAGGCATGAAACGTAAAGATTTGAAAGAATTTTTTGAAAGTCATGACATGGTATCGATTGCAATAGGTAGATTTTCCTTCGAAATCTACCTAAAAAGCCGTTCAATCCAAAGGTTTAGTACTATTCTTAGGAGGAATAATAACGTTAATCGGAAGCAATATTTTCCATGTTAGGGGAGTTATAGTGATATTTAAGTTTTTTAAGTCCTTCCCAATTTATACTCCCTTGTTCCGATTTTCTCTATTAACAAACTCGACTGAGATTTTCCTTCTCTGGAAGTAATTTGTGAAAAATTACGACAGTTACCGTGTCCGTAAAAAATGGCCTGGAGACTGTCTATTTTAAAATTCATCCTGATAGTACAGTTCGGTCAAAATGTAATTTTAAATTTTGGTTAAAATAATTGGTTGTGCAGTATGCAGTCCTGCAGTAGAAATTAATGAATTATATACTATGTTCTTTATATTTTGTTGTCCTATGTTATAAATGCGTGCCGGACTGCAAAGAAAACTGTTGACACAATGATTAGCGTTATTTTTTTATTTCGAGAAACTTCCCCCATTAGGAGGTTGCCATGACGACAAAGTATAACAGTAGTAACATAGTACATGACAAAATAAAAATTCACATAAAACAAATTAATGAACACACACATTCGATTCATAAATATAAACATGATAATATTATTATATATATGCTAATGAATAAATAAATACATTCAACTGGTATAGAGATGGTTACGAAGTATTGCTATTGAATCACGTATTGCAGATATGGCCATATCTTGAAGACGTATCCTTTTAAGGCCAAAGGAATCCCAGACCTGGACGAGGTGTTGTGGAATTGTACCTCGTGCACCGATCATCAGCCCATGGACAGAGATACGTTCTAGTTTGTATTTAGTCTTATAGAAATCAATGGTTGGTTCATATATTGATTTCTTCTCGGCATCAACTTCTTCGGGTTGGCCCTTATGGGTCTCGAAACGTATAGTCGGATCCAGGATATATCCAGCTTTATTAGATGGTAAAAAGGCAATCATGTCTATACGCCGATTACTTCCATCAGTGGCCAGACCGGAAACCTCTTCGTAAACCGAGTAACCATGATCTCTCATCGAGTTGGCTATCATATGTCTGATGGTGTGATGACGATGATTTCGCAGTACCTCCCCGTAGGGACAGGCTCCCAGGACATGGGCAAGGGTTTCATGCTCTCTGTGGCAGCGCCGGCAGAGGGTGTTGTCCTGGGATCTACCCGGCAGGGAACGCACTGCACAAACATTTGCAGTCATTTTTATAGCCTCTCTCCATTCGGCGCAGGATAAACCTTGGTGATCTCTCATCCATTTATTCGCCGGTGTATATTCTCTAAACAGCTCTACGCCTTTTCCTTTTCTTATTTGGAATAATAGTATTTGTAGTGGTTAATATTATTTATTTGCACGAAAGGAATAATTTAATAAATTTAGTATAAAATGGCATGTAGGAATCTATGCTAATTAGTAAAACATTTTATTTTTATATTCATTATTTGTAATAACTAAGAATGTATTTGTTTAGTCTTTCATCTTTTTTCATTTCATTATTTTAGTCATTTGTAATATACTAGGAAATGCCCGTGGCTTCGCCCACGATAATTCACTTGAAAATTAAAAATTAAGAGTATAATAATTATTAAACCATTATATTTATTAACACTTGCACGCGAATCATTCATAAACTAAGCCATTAATAATATTATTGAAAAAAGCTAAAATTCCGGCTTCAGAGTACATTCTACGATTAGAAAGCGCCCCCTGGGAAAACTATATCACAATCTATTATGCAGTTCCAAAGGAACCTGTGAACACATAATACGTATTGTTTCTCAACTGTTTATTGACATGAATATGATGTGAATTTTATTTGATCAATTCAGTGTAATTTTCAGAAATGATATAATGTTTCAAGGGAAGGAATGGTTTGTTTGGATTTTTATTATCATCGATATTTCAAGAATTAAACCATCAATATAATTTTACAGCTGTTGCCCCCGGCTTCGCCCGCCATTATTAATTGACTCCAGGATTTTTAAGAAATTTTCACTGCCAGTTTATTAAAAATGTTTGTGGTTCAGAGCTATGAAAATTGAAAGTAAAAATAAAATTAGAATATTTCTTCATTGTGTTCATTTCACTTAGGCCTTATATAATAAAGAAACTGTTTTCCTAATTTTGTACTCTTCGTGAAAGTTTACACTGCCAGAGACGAACATCGCCGAGTATACCCGATGTTTCACGAAGCGGGCGAGCGAGCGAGCGAGCACGCTATTTAGGGCCGTTGAATTGTATAAGAGTAGATAAGAGAAGGAATCCTTTATTAATAGTGAATGGCATGCAACCGAACTTTATATAGACTGAGAGACTTCTGTTAAAAATGTTTACGATTCAAAATAACATAAAAAGTCATAACAACTTCAATATTTAAGAGAACGTGTATATTTAAGGATAATTTCGCTGTTCAGTATAATGTAGTCTCTCCCTAAAACATGTAAATGACGAACAGACAAACCTGCCTGCGAAATGGGAAGATAATGAACAAACATCCACGCGTTACAATCGGCGGGGAAATTGAATTTGGGAAAAATGCTGATTACAGAACTGGGGAGTGATTTTAATGGCGTATGAAACCAGATGCTGAATTGTGCTGAATGCGCACTGATACCAACATAACTGACAACCAATGCACATGAAATAGCCCAGGGGTGAACAAGCTACTATTCTCTGAGTCTGTGTATTCAATTCACAAACAACATGGCCTTCTGTGAGACATTTCAATTGAATAAAATGCCAAAGCAAAAATCCACATAATACCTTTAGCTGCAAATTGAACGATTACGCTAAAGGTTGGTAATACTTGTAATGGAATTTTATTTCACTCATGGCTCTTTAAATAAATACAATATACAGGGTGTTTCAAAAATACTTTTTTGCACGACTTAACTAATTAGTGGTACTTACGAATGTTGTTGCCGTGGATCGTAAGTTGACATTCCCACACGCAATCTTGTTGCTATGTGCGGTAGGAGTTTCCGTGCGGTAAGAATTTACTTACGGCACATCATAATAAAAACCTTTATGGACAAGGCCTCCAGGACAAATATTCGGTTCCCATAACAACAAACACATGCGAATCACTTTCTGAAATAAACATCTATCTTCAAGAATGTATATACATAATATTTTCAGGTAATATCACAATTAATATAATTAAATTGATATAAATAATCATCGTGCAAAAAATAGCATGCAATATTCCTACCGTAAGCGCAAAACGGATCTCGGAAAATTGAAAAAACTCGCCTCGTTTTTTCAAACTATTTCCTCGATCCGTATGCATCGCTTACGGCACTTGTATCGCAGTATACTATTACAAACTTCGGGCATGGGTTCCATACAAAAAAAAAAGTTCATATTGAACATATGTCCCATAATCCTTGCTTTCTCGTTAGGAATTGTTTAACACATTGGTACACTCATAACACGTCAACACACAAAACTCACAACAAATGCTCGAAATGTCCTCCTGAGACATGCATGCACTCGTCGAATCATGTCCGGACTGTCGCACCGTTTCAAATACTCCGGGATGGTGTCGCAAACTAAATGAATAACTAGAAAACAAGGATTATGGGACATATGTTCATTTTAACTTTTTTCCTTCTTTTGGTGTAAGGAACCCATCCCCGAAGTTCCTAAAAGTATTTTTGAAACACTCTGTATAACAACTTATATATAAAGGGTCTAGAGAAGTAGCGGCTCCGGCCATGGAAACCTCCATTAACGGCCGTGGGTGTCGGCATGCTGACCACATGCCCCCCAATCCTGCCGTCTGCTTATGGTAGATGACGCAGCGGAACCCGTGGCTGAG
Source organism: Ectobius pallidus (assembly GCA_964059195.1). Classification (NCBI taxonomy): domain Eukaryota; kingdom Metazoa; phylum Arthropoda; class Insecta; order Blattodea; family Ectobiidae; genus Ectobius; species Ectobius pallidus. Next base: position 216,659,995 of record CAXKWD010000001.1, read on the forward strand.
ATCCGAATCTCTGTGTTTTCTCAAACTGAGACCGGTCTGGAAAGACACCAAAGTTTTATTATTATTATTATTATTATTATTATTATTATTACTATTACTATTACTATTATTTCAGGCGTGTTATACTCCATTTAGCTATGAGACCATATCGGGAGTTCGGGATCTGGGTCTATACAGCAGGGCAGGCCATGGAACTATTGCTTGTCAATTGTTTCTATTAATGGTGTATTTTTATGGAATAAATTTCAACTGATATTAATTTAAATGGCTATGATACAGGATGAAATGGTGAGGATGATTCATGGTATGTAAATAACCAATTAGGCATTTGCCTTTACGACTGGGGAAACCATGAAACAAACCATGTCAAATTGACAGGCTATGGGATTTGAACCTGGGACCTCCCGTACAAAGACGTTGTTGAATGGAAAGAAAGAAGAAATTCAGAATGGAACAAACATGTAGAAAGAATGATTTAGGAAATATAAGTTAAATCAACACAGGACAATAAACCAGAGGTAAGAAGGGCCTCCGGTCGTCCACAAAAAAGGCATGATTAGGATAAACAGGCTACTAGTCTACTAATCTAATTATGGCTTGTTTATGTGTGGTTTTGTTTTACTTTATTTTATTTCATTTTATTTTAGTAGTTTCCTAGCCATCCCACCAGAAAAAAATTAAAGAATTCCTGTTAACTAGGTTTCCTGCTGATTGAATTACAACTTGTGATTGTCATTACAAACAATGAAATTGTTTCTTGCAGTTTTGTGTTTATCCGTAGTCGTATCCCTATAATGAAAAGCCACAAGGCTGACTGACTGACTGACTGACTGACTGACTGACTCACTGACATTAATGTTTGCCACTTCCAGATGAGCTAGAAACTTGAAATTTGGTACACATAAGTTTTAGACTGTAAACCACAGGAAAATGCCGAAAAGTTTCTTTTTTTAATGAACCCCCCCACTGACTCACTGACATTAATGTCTGCCCACTTCCAGATGAGCAGGAAGCTTGAAATGTGGTACACATATAGCTTTTAGGCTTTAAACCCCAGGGAAATTCCAAAAATTTAATTTTTTTAATTTTTAGCCCTCAAAACCTCGAAAAAGGGCTCGGATTCCATGGCAACGGTATTATCAAACAGTGTTCACGCAGGGCTATGAAAGTTTAGAAATAATTATTTCCGTAAACCTAACGGGGTGGTCGAAATGTCTTGGATTCGCATTCTGAAGTCTCAGGTTCATAATAATTAAATCCAATTAACATATTTTTGTCCAGATCTAACAAAATTTTCTTCTATGTGTTAGAGAAATTTCATAATTTATATTCTTTAATCATAACTCGTAGATGAAATCTCGCATTTTTACTTGTGTTTTTCTATGATTTTCGTTAAGGGAATGCTAAATTGAATATTTACATAGATAGGCTGTGAAATCTACGTAAATAAAATATTTAGACAATACAGGAGACTACATACACGCACTCTATCTCCCATAGATTTTTTTAAAAAACCTTTCCCGAGAACCTCAGCGGGGGTTTGGGGCGGAGCCATCAATGAACGAAGCGAGTCGACATTATACAGTAAAAGTACGAGTATGAACATTTTAAAATCTTTGAGCCCACCCAGTGTTTTTCACAAGAAATCATTCAAATCGGGGGCATCAATAGACACAAAATTTGTAGGTAGCAAGTAACCTTCTTGGACAGAGAGAAGTAACTGAAGTAGTAATTTATTATTATCATGCCCGGATTTTGATGACCTAAAACGCTTAAAAAATGAGCTATAAAATGGCTGGGAAAATACAAAAGAAGAACTAAAACACTAATAATAAAGACCCAAAAATGTATACGAAAATACTAGTTTACTTGTGAGATTTTTGTCTGTTCTACATTAATGTTGTTGAACCAATTGCAGGTTTGTAATTAGTTAATTGGTGCATACGGTTCCATGAAAACAGCAAACACCGTCTTTCTGCATCCAAATTAAAATTATAAGAAGATCTATTTAATTATGCTCAATTAGAGGTCTCATACTTTAAATGTAAGTAAATGCACAAAATTTTATATAAGTTAATGCAAGAAACACAAAATGAGAAAATAACGACTTTAAAATTAATATATATATATATATATATATATATATATATATATATATAACTTATGAAATTTCTTTCTATCTTTCTTTTTTTCTTTCTTTCTTTCTTTCTTTCTTTCTTTCTTTCTTTCTCGTAGTTTTACCTATCCCTTTTTTAGGATTTAAGCAACCCAAGCTGCCCGGAGCCTTACAGGGCCGCAACTTGTCGGGAGAGGGATTATCTTTGGATCACATACATACTTTTTTAACCAGACAAGGAAATGGAGGGCTTCCCCGGATGAGTGATCAGCCCAATGCCGGGGCCACCTCCGAGACAACACGAACACATAGGACCATTTCCCCCATTCACACCATTCACACACACACACACTCACTCAGATAAGGCGAGGATGGGGATGAGGATGATAATGACGGCCAGATGATATCCGGGGACCACAAGGGCCTAAAGTTACCCGAGCTAAAACTCTAGGTAACTTGTCTCGACCAGGAATCGAACCCGAGCCCGCTGCGTGAGAGGATTGAACGCATCCCCTGAGCCACAGCGGACTTTAAAATTATATGCATATATATACATATACATACATATATATACATACATATACATACCTATATATACATACATATATATATGTATATATATGTCATATATATGAAATGTGGAAGTAAAAGACCGTAAAATGGCCATAAAAGCTCAAATAATAATATTCAATTCTAAAAATGACCTAAAAATGAAAATGGGGGAAATGGCCAAAAAAGACCCTTAAAATTAAAATTTTTATAATGCAGGAATCACAATCAGAATATGCCTACTTGCACTAGTGGACAACGTCCATCATGTTCCAGTTAAAAGATGACATGCCATCGAAATCCGGGCCCTTATTATTGTTATGAATTGTGTTTCTCTGTCATATTTTCCTAGATAGCCCACTTCAAAATCATGACCATTTTCTCTCAGAAGTACTGCTGTGGTACGCGGACCATGGATTGAAAACTCGTGGTGTAAAAATGTACTGTACAGAAGTAGAGAGCGTGTTTGTGTCAAGTGAATGGTGGACCGCTTCCAACCGTTAAGGTGCGCTGCCCTAGCTGGTTTTGACATCGAGGGATTTATTGCCCCTTATCTCTGAAACCGATATATTAGTTCCTGAAGTCAGCAGAGCTTTTTGTGACAATTATATTTCGGCTGTTTTATTGCTGGAGGTGGACAGGCTTTGAGGTGATTTGTAGAGCAAATACTCCAATCACTTTCCTGAACCCGAGTCTCAACTCCAGACAGAAATATTAAGTAGGTTAATTGAACTGATCCAATTCCCAGATAGTGAACAGAGTTTTCAAATCTAGTGAAGAAAAATATATGTTATCCATACACTAACTACTGACAGTAAAAAAATCATCACTTTACATTCTGGCTACATTGCAGGGAATGTGTATTCAGTTGTATCAGCCTGATGTAAAAATTCATTTTTCACTCAAGTCCCAAGGTAGTGCAAACTGGCCTATAACTACATATCAGGAAATGTCAGCTAAATACAGAACTTCAATTACTTACTTACTCAATGGCAACAGATAATTCCTCAGCAAGTTAAATGAATATTATCTATTTTATGGAACCCTGAGGTTCATTGCCGCGCTTACCTTAGCCCGCCATTCAACCCTATTATGTGCCAACTCCATCCAATCATCCCTCGCAAAACCTACTTCCCTTAAATCTATCCGAATATTGTCCTCCCACCTACGTCTAGGTCTTCCAAGCAGTCTTTTCCCTTTGGGTCTCCCAGTCAATACTTTTGAGATATGTCTTTCCTCCCCATACGTGCAACATTTCCAGCCCATTTCATCCACCGTGATTTAATTACCCTTACTATATCCGGTGAAGAGTACAGGTTATGAAGTTCGTCGTTATGCAGTTTTCTCCAGTCCCCCTTTTCATCTTTCTTAGCCCCAAATGTTTTCCTAAGCCCCCTGTTTTCGAACACTCCCAGATTATGTTCTTCCCGAAGAGTAAGGGGCCATGTCTCACATCCATATAATACAACTTTAAGAATAATTTTTGCTTGATTTGCTCGATATAAACAATATACTGAAACGAATAGAAAGTATGATTTATTAAAACCAATATTACAGGAAAATTATTGGGTAAAGTCAAAGTTAAAGAAGAATGCCAAGGATACAGGAATTTAAAATCTTGTTTTCACCAATCAACAACTTCCTTATTGTCGGTGCCACTTTTTAAATACTGTTTTTCCAAGAAATGCCTCTATCTGCTGCCACCCTAATCCTTTTCGACCTGTCAATCAGTCGAAAGGTAATTAGGTAATTAGGCGTATTCACACCCGTCTGCAATCCAGTACAATGTTGCCAAAAACGTAACACAGCATTTACTTCACTTAAGAAATAGTGAATGACAGCGGCAACACTGGTGAAATCCACGCGACTAGAAGAGCACCTGTTCTTTGTCGGTGTCGATGTCGGTGCAGATTTTCGGATTAGGGAACAATGCAATAAATTAAATTAGGGCAAGGCATTTGATGATTTTGCATTTTTTTTTGTATGAAGGTTAAAAGATAGCTCGAATATATATAAATATATATCATGAAATAATTCATTAAATAAAGGCAATTTGTTTTTGCATCTTTTGGCTTTATTTTGCATTTTTCGTCATTTTCAAGAGATATGTATTTTTTTGTGCAATTTTAAGGTCATTTTCGGCATTTTTAGGTCATGTTTTGGTGAACGTAGAGAGGAGCTTTTCCATGTACAAATCGTTACTTTCAGACAACAGACAATAGTTTTTATTTGAGAATCTCCGCCAAGTGTTATAGTTCATTTTAATTAAGGTTTATTGTAAACATCACAGCAGTTCGTCTTGTAGCAATAAAGAATTATTTTTTCTTTCTTTTTAAATAGCAAATATCTGCTATGGGGCAATTTGATGGGCCTGCCAGTTTAGAAAAAAATTTCTTTTTCGCTAAAGGTGTCAAAGTAGTATAAATTTACTTACTTTTTACTAACAAAATAAGTGTGTTTTATATTGTAAATTCATATATAACGCACTGTCATCCGTTGAATTGTTTTTAGTAATCCATTACTTAAAAAAAAACTAATTATAAGACATAATGGTAAATTTATTGGTCCTTTTTTTAAATTATGGGTATTTTTTCACTATTTTAAGATCATAAATGCATTTTTACACTATTTTGTGGTCATTAAATGCCTTACCCTAGTTATTATATTCTTCTGTAGACAGACGATTGTTTGGGAAGAGGTCTTCTTAAAAATGGCACCAACAATGTTTAAAATTGCAACCAGGAGAGAAAGGAAGTCGCCGAATTGCTAGCTAACCTGCCATAGGAGACAGCACTCGAAGAAACATGAAGTATAAATTAGAGTCTGAACATCTGAGATGCACTGATGAGAGAAACGGTCTGATATAAATCTTTTGTGTGGAAGTTTAATATAATTCAAGGTTTCAGCTATCAGACAAAAGCCAAGGGAGAAAAGATTTTAAAAGTGCTTCATTGCATAACTCGACTTGAAAGCGGGAATTTACACATTAGGGTAGTAATGGAGTCACATTCCTTGGTAAAAGCTTTTGTTTCACCGACCGCAACTCTTTACCGCAGGGAAGGAACATTAAGGGGTGCATTTTAAATACGTTCCAACCCTTTGATGCCCCGGTGTCATATTCCAGCAAGGGGGGGGGCGGGGGGAGTGCCAGTTACACGCCAGGCTGCAGATGATCGGTACAGCTCCTGGACTCCTATCATCTCCAGTGACGGATTTGAAGGGCATCAAGTTTTCATTTAGCCTTTGATGTCAAGTACGGATGCAAATTTTGCCTCAAAATCATCCAGAATATGCATTTAATTTTTTTTGCTTTCTCTAAACAGTCTTTTTTTACCTTCCTATAGGCTATTAAGTTACTTCCGGTCCAGTCGATCATATCAATTAACATAGGAACTTACCCAATTTTGGGGACTTAGCGTTAAGTCATGTCTGTCCGCCCATTCGGAAAGCGAGTCAAAGTCGTAGCTGATTGATTTGATTGCGTCCTTTACACGGTCGAGTCGTGAGTGTGTAAAGATTTCGTCAACATATATCATGTATTTTACACTATGTCTATATACCTGAAATTTCATTTATATATATATATATATATATATATATATATATATATATATATACACACACAAATATATACATATATATAAATATATATTGCGCATAACATAACTTTATCTATTTGAGCATGGACAGTAATTTTAATGTTCTCACCTGACTTACTGACTCTATGAGATTAATGTTGATTCACTCAAAGATGAGCTAAAAACTTTTAATTTGGCACACTTAGAGGCTGTGTATTAGCCTCTAACTGATATATATATAAAAATAAAAATAAAAAATAAATAAACCCTTCATATTTTTATTTTTTACCCTTAAAATCCCTCAAAATTGCGGATGCAGCTTTGAAATCGCTGCAGTTTTTTTTTGAGGTTCCACATAAGCTAGAAACTTGAATTTTAGCAAACTTACAGACTTTAGCCTGTAACTGATGGGAAAGTTCCAAAAAGTTCAATTTTTTTTACCCCGAAAAAATTCTAAAGTCTTCGCGCACTTTTTTTAGGTTAATCAAGGCTTTTCTTACTCACTTACTCAATGACAATAGACAATTCCTAAGCAAGCTAAAGGAATATTATTTATTTTATGGGACCCGAAGGTTCATTGCCGTGCTTACCTGAGCCCGCCATTCAACCCTATTCTGTGCTAACTCCATCCAACCATTTCTTACAACCACTTTCCTTAAATCTATCCTAATATTGTCCACCCTCCTACGTCTAGATCTTCCAAGTGGTATTTTCCCTTCGGGTCTCCCATTCAATATTTTTGAGATATGTCTTTCCTCCCCCATGCGCGCAACATGTCCAGCCCATTTCATCCTCCGTGATTTAATTACCCTTACTATATCCGGTGAAGAGTACAGGTCATGAAGCTCATCGTTATGCAGTTTTCTCCTGTCCCCGTTTTCATCTCTCTTAGGCCCAATTATTTTCCTAAGCCCCCTATTTTCGAACACACTCAGATTATGTTCTTCCCGAAGAGTAAGCGACAATCACATCCATATAATATAATTCGCAGGGTAATTGTCAGGTAACCCCACGAGAGTTTAAGGCTTTATCGATATCTGATGAAACTCGTCAATTCAGGTTGGATTTATTAAGACTATGTCATGAATGAAAATGTGACGGATTAAACAAATAATAATTACTTTCGTGTTTTGTTATTAAAAAGAACAACAGCTTCGAGATCTCGGCATACTATGAATCAACCATCCATAAATCGATTCGAGTTACCATGTTGTAACCAGGGCTACCAATGGTGCATATATGACTTATGCCCGGTTTCTACAAACTTGTGAATTACCTTGTGGTAAATTATCCATGGGCAAATTAGTTCCATTTCACCCACAATGATATAATGAGCAAGGCCTTGGAGTTGTACAGTTAATTTAATTCAGAAGGCTTTGATTCTCATTGTTTAAGTTATTATTTATCCTCCAAAGATTTCAAATTTTATCCAGCCATCCATGAAAGGATAAATTAACCCGACGATTTACCCTTGGAAAGATCTAGCCCGAGTTTGTAGGAACATTTTTTCTGTCATTTTCATATTTACAGTCGGTCAAATAAAAAACGTCGGGCGTTATTTTATAAAGTATCACGAACGAGCATATGCGCATGTACAGGAAGACTTAAGGTTAGGTTCACAGATGCCTCTTCTCTATCCATGTATTTTCTTGATTATTTAGTCAGTTTTGTTCCAAAACAAACATGTATAGAAGGCTGTGGCTATATGCCTCAAATCCGCCATATTCTTGGTTGCAAATTCTTATAATATTAATAATTGATAAATTCGCAAGGAATATGATTATTCAAGGAGCATTTTTTAAAGATTTTATTTTATTACACCGGTATTTGTAGTGCAAAATCAATAACTTACGTTCTACTTTTGCCACCGTCTAGCATCGAAATACGCGGCCGGCCAGATCCCTGTGAAAACTTCCGGTCGCATTATAGTGAAGTTCCCACATCCGAGCTGCTCTTTCATAAATATGGAACGTTCTCGCTGCTTCAGAGGCCGAAAAATGCAGGTCAATTACAGCCCTAACTACAATTTCTCTCACTTTAGCATTTGTATGTGGCGATGACACAAAGCAAAATGAATTATGACAATACATTAAGTTGAATATCGTGTGATGCGCTTTTGGCGTTGTTCAATTTTTTCCCTTAGTTCTTCATTTTTTCCCTCCTGTCGCATGGCCTCATATGTTCCGAGAATGGCCTGTATTTTATGTTTTTATAGGAAACTTGTGAACTAATGCGTGAAAACTTTAATTTTAACTGCATACGAGTCCCGACGTTTTTTATTTGACCGACTGTACCTACAGGACATTTATCTAGAAACTCGAAACAAGTGTAAGTGATTGCTATCTTTAAATTATTTGTGTTTGTGTGGTGTTATTCTTGTGTAAATTCTGTCCATTGGATAATTTACCCATAGGTAATTGGCGAGTTTATAGAAACCGGCCATTAGTTAACTTCATTCAGGAAAGCTAACAAAAGAACAGAATAAAAGCTTGCGCCGAATAGAAATTGCGTTCTTAATCAATGTACATTTCTATTGTTTCAATTTCCAAAAAAGTTATTATCTATATTAATAAAAGGAAGTGTCTGTCCTCCTCCGTCTGTCTGTCCTCCGTCTGTCCGCGATGCCCAGCGAAATCTACTCAACGCAGAGATCTGAAATTTTATACATAGGCGGACTAAAGGGTCGGAATGTGCACCTCGAAGCGGGAATTTCAATTTTCTCTTTCGTTCGTGAGATGAGTGAAAAACGGGCAGAAAACGTGTATTTATTGCGTTTTCGAAGCATGAGTTTTCAGTAATACAAATCAATTACACTAGGCTTTGGCTATTTTTGTCATTCCTTCGACATAAAAGCATCGCGATCTCTTGAATGTTGTAGTTCATGCTGGTCGATTCATTTGTTTTTTATGTCAAGGCACGCAAACATAATATGAAATTTTCAACCTACACCGAAGAGGATTATTATTATTATTATTATTATTATTATTATTATTATTATTATTATTATTATTATTATTATTATTATTATAGGGATAATCAATATTAGCCTAAATATGGTCAAACGTACAGGGGTATTCTGGGCCAAGGAACTCGAATCTGAGGTCGCTTTTACCAGGGGACGCTACCTAATCGTGGAATGCACTCCACGTGATTTAGGTGTTAATAATTATAATGATTTAACTATGCTCTTAATTTTTAGTTTTTAATTTTTGATATAATTATCGCGGGGGAAGCCGCGGGCACATGCTGTTTGTCTGTCTGTCCACGATGCCCATCGAAATCTACTGAACGCAGAGATCTGAAATTTTAAAGATAGATGGACTGAAAGGTGGGCGAATGCACCTCGAAGCCGAATTTTTAGCTTTCGTTCGCGAGTTATGAGTGAAAAACTGGCAGATAAAATGCCTTCCTCGTAATAATAGCAAGCATTTTATAAGATAAACGATCGTGATTGGTCTATATCCGAGGAATTATAGGCTATAAGGCAGTCAAAATACACGGACTCGATCTCTGATGTGGGGTTAATTAAAAAAAAGAAACCCTTTCCCGAGAATGTTACTTGGTGGTTAGGGGCAGAGCCCCCAAAGAGCGAAGCAATTTTCCATATAAGGATATTTGATATGATTTACTGCAAATGTGAAGTTTTCAGCCCGAAGTTATGAGTAGGGACCGGATTTTTAGGTTTTTAAAACCACCGTTTTAGGTTTACCATTAGGTGAAATAGTTTTTTTTTAGGTTTTTTGTCAAAAATATCGTTTTCGGGTAGAATAATTGGTTTAATGAATATTAATGTGCTACACAGGATTCAATACATAATACTTGTAAGGTTTAACTTAACAAAATTGACTTAAATTTGTGTAAACTTGCTTTAGGACAATATTACAGAGAATTGAAGAAAGAAAGCATAAACAATCAAAATAAGCAGTAATAAACTCGATTTCATTTGTTTCGGCATAATTAATACATCTTCTTAAACCTCACACTGTGACCACTCAGTATGAATAAGAGGGTAGTAAATAAAGGGGCCAACAAGCGCTTTAAAACACGGAAATCTATACCCTTGTTCATACACGGCAACAATGGTTGTTCGTACGAATATTTGAAAAGGAATACGCCGGTACTCTTACACTTTCTCTCTTGATACTTTCCATCCTAGACGACAATGGGTTGAAGGAACGCTGGTGGTATTAATTCAACCCGACAAAAATTGTCTCCCCACAAAATATCGATTTCTCAACTGAGAAATTTAACAAAAAAGACAAAAAGTAGCCTAAATTAGATATTTTAGGTTATATATCCCGTTTAGGTATATTCAGGTTTTTATACCCCATTTAGGTATTTTTAGGTGCCACAGAATTAATGTGGGTGAATCCTATGGTCATGATTCGAAAAAGTGTATGAGCGCTTTTTGTTTTGGAAGTAAGGAAAAAAAAATAGGTAAAAACCTAAGAATCCGGTCCCTAGTTATGAGATATCGCAGTATCGAGACATCACTGTATTACTTACAGATACCGCTAGGTTACTCTTATTGCAACAGAAATGAGCTATTTGAACTGAGGATGGAAGAATTCCGAGGCTGGATATGAAATCCAACTGTAAGCCCTGGATGTCTTTCTCAGAGGAAATTGTTTCTGAACGTCTGTCAGGAAATTGATTCTGTCGTCACCGCACAGGTTGTCCTCAACCACAACAACGTGCAATAAGGGCATAACTCGCATATTATGAGCTGAGATTTCATATATACAGGGGGTTACTAGGTTTGTTCGCAAAGCAGTCAGAAACCAGGAACAAATCGTTCGCGCATGCGCTCTTTCTCCACACGCGTTCGCAAAGCGAGAATCCGTGATTCTGATTTCAATCTTCTGTTCGCAAAGCTCTCACGGACAGTTCCTGTACTATAAGAAAAATTTGCAGGCTCTACCATGAATTGTTATCAGAGACATGCGCAGTAACCTATTTTCACGCGCCTGACTCCTCCTCGAATTCCTTGCTCCAGATTTAAAAGCATAGACTACTTATATGTATGAATAATGGAAGATAATTAAAAGTCTCCCAAAATATAGTTTATATTGCCGATGTATATTGCATGTATAACATGTTAAAGGGAAATATATATTTTATTTGCATAACATATCGATTAAACGCAGAAACTATCGATTCCAAATTCTTCTAACCGTTCGCAAAGTGCAAATCACGGGTAAGTTACAGACTGGACATGCGCAGTACAACAAATTCTCAAGCGGTCACGGATTTGCTTTGCGAACAAACCTACTGAATATTACCGAAATATTTTACCTGTGTATAGAGGGGACACAGACAAGCAACTTTTATTAGGAGATTTTTGCTCTAGGGATTCAATTTTTCCTGTTAAAACATAAAATCTCCCAGGGCATGGCCACCAATGACTTCTAAAATTTGAAGAAATGCAAAACAAAAGAATTTCGTTTTTAACACTGGAGTTAGGAATAAGAAAACTAATTCAGTGGCGGCCAGTCATGTGATTAGTCTGTAAATTTTGCAGATTATGAAAACTTCAAAATATGATATAGGCTAGTTGTTGATGAATGATTAAGAATCAGGTTTTAATCTATAATTAAGAAGGCATGAAGTCAGTTTAATGAAAATTTAACTCTATTTCGCTTCATTATTGACTTATGAGCACCAAATTGTAATGACTTTAATGCCCAGTAGCATACACATTTTAAATCATACAGCAATAATCAGCTAATAAAGGTTGCTTCTATATGTCCCCTCTATACACAGGTAAAATATTTTGGTGTTATTGATTTAGGCGTGTTTTTTAAGTAAGTACCGTTTTGGAATTAAAAAAAGACGTGCAAAGATATCGCAATAATTTTATTTTTACATGAAAGCCTGTACCTTAATCTACTTTTCTACATAATTTCCGTGAATATTGAGGCACTTGTCATAACGTGGCACCAGTTTTTGAATACCCTCCTCATAAAATTCTGCCGCCTGACAATTTCCGGTAATTCAAGTTCTCGGTCACAATGCGATACAAAACACTACGAGAATATTGAGGAAACCAGTCGCACATTGATGAAATTGTAAAGCGTCTGTTTTCTCTCACCTTTTCTTCCACTTTCTGCACCAAATCTTCATTAAAGACCGAAGGACGCCCACTCCGTTCTTCATCATGCACATTTGTGCGGCCATCTTTAAATGCTCTCACCCATTTCCTTACCATTCCATCACTCATAATGTTTTATCCGTAAACTTCACAGATCTCACGATGAATATCGATCGGTTTTACGCCTTTAGCACTAAGAAATCGTATAACAGCCCGTACTTCACAATCGGCGGGACTCACGATTGTCGGAGGCATCTTAAACACTCAGTAAACAACGTATACAATGAAGAATCAGACTGTAATGGCGTCAGTGCGTAGACAAGAGATGTAGGTAACCATAAAAATAAAATTATTGCGATATCTTTGCACGTCTTTTTTTAATTCCAAAACGGTACTTACTTAAAAAACACGCCTCGTACATCCTGTATGTTCAATCAGCTGTGGTGGATGGTGTGCTGCAATATTGCCACAGATTAATAATTAGGTCGAATTTTACGTTAAAAAAAATCTGATGTGAAAGTCACATAACTTCCTCTGCCCAAATAAAAGTTAGCAGTATTCACATATCCTTTTACAGAATCGCAAGACACAATTTTACGCTAATTATCCTATAAATATCTCTTCTTTCAATGATGCGACTAAAAGCGCAAGGCTATATAACAAACTTAAAAAAAAAGAACAAGTGACTGCAGACTTTCCGCCGTAAAGAATAATTTCCGAAATTTATCGAATATTTCCCTCACATACTTCTTTACTCTATGCATGGCCAACAATACATCTTTCTCACTTCACATTGTTATATAGAATAAGAGGCCGTGAAAGAGCGCTATTCAGTTGTTCATCACACAAGACAAAATTTCTACAAATAGTGGGTGAACAGTGGGTGGCTTGTAACTACCCTCAGAGAATTTTTTCGAAAAAAAGTTTCAAATAAAAGTTTTAGCTCTCAGTAAAAGGAACACATGTGCAAATTTTAAAGAAAATCGTTAGAGCCGTTTTCGATAAAATCGCGAAAAACGAAAATTTCTTCATGTAAAGTCCCCTTAAAAATAAGAGAAATTTGTCGCCAATCTTCGAATCACGTCTTCAGAAGGTACCTGACCCAAATACGAAATTTTGTTTTCATACGATTCTCCGTTTCGAAGCTAGCCTGTTCACAAACTTCCACACAGACAGACAGACACACACACAGACACACACACAGACATGTTTACAAAAATAGTATTTTTGGATTCAGGGGGCCTTGAAACGTGTATATATGCTAAAAACTCAACTTCGAATTTTAGGGTCGAAAACAATAGGCTACTTCCTCTACCTATAGTACCTATGGTACGGGCAGAGGAAGTAAAATAAATGGTGCAAAAATATATTGCACAAACTTTCTCCCATATACGTGTTAAAGGCTAGCACAGAGAAAAGTAAATTAAAGAGATAATTAAATTTTACTTATTACATTTTCATAAAAACTAACAAATATCTAGAACGGAAAGCATCAGGGTCGATCTTTATGTTCAATGCTTTTACTGTGAAATAATAATAATAATAATAATAATAATAATAATAATAATAATAATAATAATAATAATAATAATAATCAATGGCAGTAAAACTATGGCATTAATATTATTAGTACTAATACTACGGGAAAATTCAAATATAAGTCGCACCTTGGGATGAATCTGTCCCACCCAACCCATCCTCACCGATGCAGTTTCTTTTGTACCACGATCTAGCAAATTCTTCTGTCCTCGTATTATGAAGAAACTCGTGATCGGACGTTGGAGGTGTGACGTCATACCGCTAGACGAGAGGTGACAGGCTGACAAACCTCGCGGGAGATATAATATGCCACATTTTCGAAACCTACAAACAGTGTATCGTACATTATTCGAAAATGCAAGGGCGCTTCGCTACGGCTGCCGCCTCCGCTTCGCGCACTTTAACTATGTGGTTGGTGTTATGCATTATTTAGTTATATGTAGAGTGGGATACAAGGCACTTGCGACAATATACAAGGACAGTTGGTCACTCTGCTTCGCTCAGAAACAAAATACATCACACAGTCCATGCAAATGTGAATATCGAATGGGCGGAGCTTAAGGAGCGACTTATATTTGAATTTCGCCACTACTGCTACTACTTAGGTTATATTGCACGCTTTAACTGCATGTAGGTCATATAACGTGTTTAGTATGTTTGCGTGAACCATTAGACTATAGTAACAGCTCATCTGCATCTATTGTTTAGTGATGTCTTCTTATGTAATATTCAGTTTAAACGATTATAATATCCACTGACATAGCGGCGATGAGTTATGGAAAATAAGCAAGTCCTACAAACCCGGCGTTTGGCTTTGCGAACGACGGAACCATGAGAAACCCAAGTCAATTTGGGCGGCCACGAAATTTGATTTGAAGTCAGGACCTCTTCCCTGTTAGCCCATAGGCCTACCACCTCGCTGTAATTGGTTTTAGTGTGTTCATTGCGACTGAGCTAAACTGATTGCATTTCACAACAATAAGTACATTAGGCCTATAGTTTTCTTGTTACTAGGGGCAACAAAATGTCATTCATAATTTAATTGATATTTATGTTCTGAAATTCGCATTTAAGCCGTCCTTATTTCGTTTTTATCTTGATATCTATTAAATGTATAAAGAAATGTGTTAAACAAAACATGTTCATTTTAAATTTCTCTACAACTTTACTGTGGTAGGTTTTACTGTATCGCCTACAGTAATGGATATAATCTACAAAAATTGAAAATGGATACGAGTAAAGTACCCCTTAAGTCATTTTTGCAGAAATACGGATATAGCCATTTTATTGGTCATAGATAAGAGTTTCCAATTTTCAATTTTTATTAAAATCGTTAGAGCCATTTTTTCAAAAATCAAAAATTTTAAAAAAGTTTTCATGAAAAGTCCCCTTAATATTTCAGTTGTAAAGCTAAATTTCTGGGCGGTTCGACAAAATTTCGAAAAAGTCCTTATTTCCAAAAATGAAGTAAATACAACGAGCCGTTTACCCGCTGTGCTTGTCCACAGACAGACGGACAGACGGACAGACAGACAGACAGACAGACGGACAGACGTCATTCCAAAAATACTTTTTTCGGTTTCTAGGCTTCATGAAACATGCTCTCCCGGTGTTATCTCGACTTCGATTTTTTGTCACGATCACAATACTTTCTCTATACTACGTATATGGGAGAAAGTAAAAGGACTGAAGTATAAATCACTAAGGAGGTTGAAATACACTGGGCTTTGAAGACATGCTAGCTATGGAAATAATATTATTTCTGAAAACTGAGCGAGGTGGCCGAGATGGTAACGTTTTTGTAGCAGGTTCAAATCCCATAGCCTGCCAATTTGACATGTATCATTTCCATTGAAATTCATATAGGCTAAGTTGAAATTTACTCCATTATACACACCATGAACTAAAAACCTGAGATTGGGCAGAATTATACCTGTTAGCTTGTAACCGACGCAAAAATTCCAAAAAGTTCAAATTTTAATTTTTTACCCCGAAAAAATCTCCGCAATTTTTAAGGTTTATTATGGCTAAACGGTAATAGACTATAAAACTAAAAACTAAACTCCGTGGCGCTACATCCCTGGAGGGGCTTGGCCTACCACCCGACCGTTGCGTCACCTACCACAGGCAGATGGCAGGATTGGGGGGCATGTGGTCAGCATGCCGACAACCACAGCAGTGGATGGTGGTTTTGATGACCGGAGCCGCTACTTCTCTATCAAGTAGCTCCTCAATTTGAATCATGAGGCAGTCTAAATACAGGACCTGAAGTCCGATACGGTTTTAGATACGGCAGATCCCCCAACGATCGAAACGAGTTTAGTCTATAAGAACAATAGACCTATCTTCTCTATATATATAAAAGGCTTTGTCCTGACTGACTGACTGACTGACTGACTGATTGACTGAATGACAGGAATCAACGTACAGCCTAAACTATAACAGGTAGAGACTTGGAATTTTGACAGTACCTTCGTTTCATAATGTAGGTGCTCACTAAGAAAGGATTTTGAAAAATTCTGATTCTAAATGCCAAAAATTAAATGTTTTTGAAAATACTTAATCCCTTTTTACCTAGAATTATCAATTCCAAATCACAGAATATATTGTTGCCAAATGGTATCAGGTGGGCATGGAAAAAACAAATGAAATGCACTTTTGACAAATAAGAGAAGTTATCAAAATAATTCATGTTATAAATAAATATTACAGAATGAAATCCACTAAAATAATGGAATCACATAACTTTCTCTACCCTGGACATAGAGAAAACAAAACGAGGTATGGTAATGTGTATATTATTATATTATATCGCAGGTTTTTGGAGAGAAAAGTATGAAAGTGATAATGCTTTATGGTAACATAAGAGTGGGAAATTTCCCGCCTCGATATTACAATTTTATGTTACAGGAATTTCTGTTTCTTCTTATTTAAACCTCTACCAGGCTTGCTGTGCACTGTACAAGCGATGGGATGCAACATTCTAGATCCTCTATGAGCCATAAAAAACTATATCAAGCGTTTTCTGAGGGAATAGTTTGAGTGTAATAAGTCGTTCTTCCTATTTCAAATTATAAATGCCTATATAAGGACCTAGAATTTAAAATTGAAAATCCTTCATAAGCTAATTTCCAATTACAAAATACAAAACCCGGGCGACGCCGGGTCTTTTAAGCTAGTAGTGTATAGGAGCGTATATGGATTAAGGTTGAGAAGAAGCACAGCTAAATTAACTATTTGGGTTGTGGGTTGTTCTATGCATTGCGGTGATACGTACCAATATCAGTCCAAAAACTAGTTTATATAGAGAAATAATATTCCTATTGTAACTAATTTAATATAATTTTTAGACAAGTTTGTAAATTTAATTTAAATAAAATACTTTTTTGGCAGCAAAATGCAATACAATACGTGTTATTACTTTTGTGTCTAAGTAGAAGCACTACATCCCACAATGGAAAATCATTTAAAAGAAGAATCATACCAACATTATCAGTTTAGCTAAACTTTAGCTACTACGAATTGCAAGTTTATTTATACAGGGTCCGCCAGAAAAATGTATACACACTTTAAGGAACGAAACTATTTATGAGGTTTGTTTTTTTAATTTAAATACTAATAAAGCATCTACCGGTAGTACTTTCTTAGTTCAGTGGTTACATTAGATGTTCAAAATGTTTGCCGTTGAGGGCCAGACACATTACTGAACGATGAGCGGTCGCCGCAGCTACGTAGGTCAATGTTTCAATGGAGATCGCAGCACATGCCGCTGTAATCTCCTGGCGAAGTTCCTCCACCGTGCGTGGCTACCTCGATAGACTTGATCTTTCACGGTTCCCCATAAGTAAAAGTCCATAGGGGTTAATTCTGGCGACCGTGGAGGGAACTCAATGGGCCCTCTTTGTCCAATCAGGATCGTCATCATTAATCACATGCAGTAATCGTGGAATGTAAGGTTTCCACTTAGCACCTTTCAGAATTCGTCGTACACTTGTACTGCTAATCCCCACTTCACGCGCACGTTGCGTAGCAGACTTTTGTGGAGAGGTAACAAACTATTCCAACGCGAGATCCGACGAAGCAGTACTTGTAGCTGTACGCGGTCTTCCTGATCTTCCTTTATGAATATCACAAATCGTTCCATGTGCCTAAAACTTGCCAATAATGCATTTAATTGTTAGGCGGGTTGGGGGTTCTGTTTCAAACTCCCGCCTCCACTGACGCTGCACTTCAACGGCATTATCAAACCTGATAAACCACTTCAGAATGCATTTTCGCTGCTCGAACGTTAAGCGTTCTCCAGCCATTTTGTTTTGTCACTATCGTGTTGAAAGTAACGACATGTGTTGAGCGTAAGACCATACTACAACATACTGGGACTGGTAATATCCCGATACAATATCCTGATACAGTCTGACAAAGAGTGTATACATTTTTCTGGCGGACTCTGTATATTTGCCCATTTATTTTACTCAGGGTTCCTGGGCAAGTGGCTGTACCCCTGGATATACATGAACGTTTACAACAATTTTCATGCATTAACATGATCCTTCGCTTCTTATAAGTCCAGGATTGTGTTTGTATTTCGTCCTATATCCTCAGAAGTTTCTGAATCGGACATTGTCTAGTTCTCGTTATTTCACTAAGTGTTTGCACAGGAACCGCCACTGATGATCATCTTTCTGTTTTCTCTGTGAGTGTGCTTCGTGAATCTCTGAGTTCAGAAAGCCCATGGTTCTCCTGCCATTTCAGTTGCATCATTCAAGATCTTCCTTTCTAAAATGTTTACTTTTTAAAATGAAATCAACAAATTTACATAATCAATCTACTTAAAAAAAACAATTCCCTTTGTCGTCTCTTCCTCACTGTCTTCACAGCAACAAATGTGGAGTCCTCAGCCAGACCAAATATCAGTAGGTTCACTCCAAAATATATGTGACTCGTAAGAAATTCCCTTTCACGCCCAATTAATACCTTAATTTCCGGAGGAGGGTTAAGGGGCGATGGGCTTACCACCTGTCCCTCTGCCCTCTCTAGGAAAATAAGCGTAACAAAATTCACATCGGTAAACAGAAACCTCCAGGAGGCCCTTCGCCCCAACATGGGGGCACAGGATTCGAGAGAGAGAGTAAGAAATTGAGTCGTTTGGTATTCCGGATGGATACAGGTCATCTTCATCCGCCACGCCACATCCGTTAATAGTTCTATGTTGTGAGCCCCTGTGTTCCTTGTTGCCATCTTCTCTGTCAGTTTGTGATCGTTTTTTTACTGAATTTTCCTTCTACTCTTTGCTGAGTTTGAGTGATATGGATGTTTACAACCCAAGTTTTTGTGACAACAGCTGATTCTCCAGCGAATCCTGTATCATTGCTCGGAACAAGGCCATACAGAACTTGTGTATGAACAAATGCCTACCAGCAGAATAAAAAGGGAGCTGAGAGAAGAAAGCCTGAGACTGTGGGAAAACGAATGGGAAGCAACACGGAATGGTGCAACAACGAAGACCTATTTTCCTAGTATTAAAAAAAGACTTCACATGAAATTAACTCTAACGCACAATCTAACAGCAATAACTAAAGGCCACGGAAAGTTTGGGGAATACTTCCACAGATTCAAGTTGACTGATGACCCTACATGCGTGTGTAGGAAAAAAACTCAAACAGTAGACCATATTCTATGGGAGTGTGAAATATTAAACAGTGAAAGAAACAATTTCAAGAAAGCTGTGCTACAGAAAGGCGGGAAGTGGCCCATTAACAAACAGGAACTCATGGAAAAGCACCTAAAACTATTTCAAAACTATATAAATAATATAGACTTTGAACTCTTGCAAATAATTGGCAGAACGTAATTAATAAGATCCAATAATCATTGTACAGGAATTTTATATTTGTAATTAGTAGTACATAAGCATGTATTATTACGAAATGTAATGGAGCATGCTGTAATAAAATGTAACTTAACAAAAAAAAAAGGCCATAAAGTAGGTTTCTGTGCGTTGAATTTGGAAAGATTCGTCGTGTAGCCTACTAGTTGGGCCGCGGGAAATCAGACTGACTTGGGCCGCACTTCCAGCTGATTCTGCCCAACCCTGCGGACGGAATCGTGATCGGAGCTAGGCCATGAAGAGTTGGGAATTGGAATTTGGAAAGATTCGTCCTGTATTAGTCGGGCCGCGGGAAATCAGACTGATTTGGGCCGCACTTCCAGCTGATTCTGCCCAACCCTGCGGACGGAATCGTGATCGGAGCTAGGCCATGAAGAGTTAGGAATTGGAATTTGGAAAGATTCGTCCTGTATTAGTTGGGCCGCGGGAAATCAGACTGATTTGGGCCGCACTTCCAGCTGATTCTGCCCAACCCTGCGGACGGAATCGTGATCGGAGCTAGACCATGAAGAGTTGGGAATTTGAATTTGGAAAGATTCGTCCTGTATTAGTTGGGCCGCGGGAAATCAAACTGATTTGGGCCGCACTTCCAGCTGATTCTGCCCAACCCTGCGGACGGAATCGTGATCGGAGATAGGCCATGAAGAGTTGGGAATTGGAATTTGGAAAGATTCGTCCTGTATTAGTTGGGCCGCGGGAAATCAGAGTGATTTGGGCCGCACTTCCAGCTTATTCTGCCCAACCCTGCGGACGGAATCGTGATCGGAGCTAGGCCATGAAGAGTTGGGAATTGGAATTTGGAAAGATTCGTCTTGTATTAGTCGGGCCGCGGGAAATCAGACTGATTTGGGCCGCACTTCCAGCTGATTCTGCCCAACCCTGCGGACGGAATCGTGATCGGAGCTAGGCCATGAAGAGTTAGGAATTGGAATTTGGAAAGATTCGTCCTGTATTAGTTGGGCCGCGGGAAATCAGACTGATTTGGGCCGCACTTCCAGCTGATTCTGCCCAACCCTGCGGACGGAATCGTGATCGGAGCTAGGCCATGAAGAGTTGGGAATTTGAATTTGGAAAGATTCGTCCTGTATTAGTTGGGCCGCGGGAAATCAAACTGATTTGGGCCGCACTTCCAGCTGATTCTGCCCAACCCTGCGGACGGAATCGTGATCGGAGCTAGGCCATGAAGAGTTTGGAATTGGAATTTGGAAAGATTCGTCCTGTATTAGTTGGGCCACGGGAAATCAGAGTGATTTGGGCCGCACTTCCAGCTGATTCTGCCCAACCCTGCGGACGGAATCGTGATCGGAGCTAGGCCATGAAGAGTTGGGAATTGGAATTTGGAAAGATTCGTCCTGTATTAGTCGGGCCGCGGGAAATCAGACTGATTTGGGCCGCACTTCCAGCTGATTCTGCCCAACCCTGCGGACGGAATCGTGATCGGAGCTAGGCCATGAAGAGTTAGGAATTGGAATTTGGAAAGATTCGTCCTGTATTAGTTGGGCCGCGGGAAATCAGACTGATTTGGGCCGCACTTCCAGCTGATTCTGCCCAACCCAGCGGATGGAATCATAGTTAAGGCATAAAGAAAGGGTTAATGCATTTTGAATTTATAATACTGCTGTGCTTACCATTGACAAATAAATAAATTCGCTGCCTATGTGGACTGTTTGAAACTTTGGAGAGGTTCACAGTTTAGCATGTGAAACAACGAAATTAAATTAAAAAATCCAAAGCAGGCTATACAAAAAAAAAAAAAAGACTGAAAAATTGACAAAATGGATGAATTAACGCTCATGAACTACTTAAGGAGCTTGAAGTTTATGACAACTATGCAGAGAAGGTTTAATTTTTATTATATTAGACAATAACTGCAGGATTGCTTGTAAAATACTTATTGTAAAAGTCAGGCCAATTCAATTAGGAAGACTACAAAGTAACCAGAATTCTACAAACAGAAAAAAGAATTATAAACAATTTGATATTTACAGACAAAACATTTTAATTGTACGAGAGATGTTCCAAAAGTAAGTTTCGTCGTTTTTTTTTAAAAGTGAAGATGGTAAAGCAGATGAAGCAAACAACTGCCATAAGAATCGACACCTATTGCTGGTTCAACGACGGAAAGAGCGTCAGCAGAGGAGAAACGATGCATGAGTAGAGCCCCGAAGAAGAGAGAGTAGCAGTAGACTGGCGTGCCCGAGGTTATTTGAGTACAAATCACGATGGCAGATGGACGTGCACTGAAAACGTGGTCGACAATGGAAGTACATGCTGTTATCCGGTGTGAATGGGCATGTAGGACTAGTGTGTCCATCATCCATGGACGCCTACAGACTGTGTATGGTGAAGAGGTCATGTCTCATCAAATTGTTGGTCGCTGGTGTTGCATGTTCAGTGAACGAAGGCACCTGTTCCATGCAATGAAAGCCGCACTCTCGGGACGTCACTTCCAAAACAATGCTGAGGTGGAGAAGGCTGTGCGACTATTCCTTGCATAGCAGGGCACCGAGTTTTACCACAGTGGTTTCTTCAAACTGATTGCAAGCTATGACAAATGTCTCAATGTCGGTGGAGACTACGTTGAAAAATAGTGCAAGGGGTATATTTCATGATTGCATGGTGTATTTGTTTTGGTAATAAAGTTTCCATGTGAAAAAAAAGACGAAACTTACTTTCAGAACATCCCTCGTATTTGTATAAAAGGATGGAGAAAGATTTTAATGGTGGAGAAAAATAAATACGTAAATTACATAGCATACATTAAAATTTTTAAGGCGTAAAAAGAATATGACATATTAAGCTACATCATGTATGCCATCTGAAAAAATTAAACTTTAAAACTGTAATAGGCAAAGTAAAAGAGGCAATGCAATAAGCCTAAGATAATATACCTGGGTAGGCTTAACAATGCGATAGGTAATACCAAGAATCCTATTGTTTTAAATGTATGCCTATAGATAAATACCTAGAACACATTCCTAATGCTAGAATCGTACAGTTTGGAAAGAATATTGCCACATCCAACTGCCATAAGAGTGCCAAATTCGGTGTTTCTAGCCGTCGTGTAAGTATAGAAAAACTGTATGGATAGTTGTGACGTCATTCACACTTAGGCATACGTCAATCCAGGTCGTTCACTGATTAGGCCTAACTCTCATGGGCGAGATACTTGAAATTTGACAAACTTACAGCTTTTAGCTTATAACCGATGGGAAAATATTCAGATAGAACATAAGTGTCGACTGAAATCAGGAAATGCTTTTTTTATGCAGTTCAGAAACTCATATCTTCTCGTATTCTTTACAGAAATCTAAAAATAAAAATTTATAAGACAATCCGTTTGTATTATATGGATGTGAGACATGGTCGCTTACTCTTCGGAAAGAACATAATCTGAGAGTGTACGAAAACAGGAGGCTTAGGAAAATATTTGGGCCTAAGAGAGAAGAAAATGGGGACTGGAGAAAACTGCATAACGACGAGCTTCATAACCTTGTACTCTTCACCGGATATAGTAAGGGTAATTAAATCACGGAGGATGAAATGGGCTGGACATGGGGGAGGAAAGACATATCTCAAAAAATATATTGACTGGGAGACCCGATGGGAAGAGAACACTTGGAAGACTTAGACATAGGAGGGAGGACAATATTAGGATAGATTTAAGGTAAGTGGGATTTGTAAGAAATGGTTGGATGGAGTTAGCACAGAATAGGGTTGAATGGCGGGCTCAGGTAAGCACGGCAATGAACCTCCGGGTTCCATAAAATAGATAATATTCCTTTAGTTTGCTGAGGAATTCTCTATTGCCATTGAGTAAGAAACTAAGTATTCTAGATAACCCATTTATTCCTTCACATATGCTTATCAATCTTTCTCAAGAAACCGTGGTCTAAAATTCAATAGTTTCTGAAATATAAATTATTAACTCCATTTGGCAGTTTCTTTTATCAGTTTACCTGATTTTATAAAGTGCCAGAATGGTACTTTATGTGGTACTTATCTGTCCTTCTGTCTATCCGTGTGTCTGTACGCGCGATAACTCAGACACGCTTTATAGGATTTTCATGAATCTTGGTATACGCATTTATAACGTCCATGGGAGGATATTGGAACAAATTGCTTGACCGTTACCGGAGTAATGCCCAATTTAGTGCCTATTTTATGGCAACATATTACAAAGAATGTATCAAATGGAAACCAGTTCTCATGACAACATATTATTTTACAGTGATTATATACGGCTTTGGCAGTTGCAAAACAGTTATCTCTGACACATATTCCTTACCATGTGATTATTAAACTGTATCTTTGTTTTTCCGTAAGCCCTGCTTAATGAATCAATCTGGAACTAAACTCTGAAATCGATTTTTAAAAAACTTAATTTTCTGCATATCATAATTACAATTATCACTGATTAAACAAAAGCATTCTGGCACTTTGTTATATTAGTTTACCTGATTTTATTAAGTGGCAGTATGGTACTTTATGAGAATGTGTGGGGAAGGGAAAATGTCTGTCCGTCTGTCCGTGTGTCTGTACGCGCAATAACTCAAACACGCTTTATCGGATTTTCATGAAACTTCGTATACGCATTTATAACGTCAATGGGAAGAAGCCGATTGATACTGGACAAAATCGGTTGACCGGTACCAGACGTAATGCCCAATTTAGTGGTTATTTAATGGTAATATAATAGAAAGAATTTATCAAATGCAAATCAGTTCTCATGACAACATATTGTTTTACTGTGTTCATAAACGGCTTTGGAAGTTGCAATACTGTTAGCTTTGACAAATAACGCTACCCACATATTCCTTCAAATAAGCTTATCAAACTAGACTTTTATTTTTCCGTAAACTCTGCTTAATGAATCGATCTTTAGCTTAACTCGGAAATTGATTACAAAAATAACTTATTTTCTGCATATCAAAAATGCAATAAATTATCACTGATTAAACAAAAGCATTCTGGCACTTTGTTACATCAGTTTACCTTTTTGTAATAATTAGGGGGCGGATTTCTATTATAGGCTATAATCTATTAGGCTATATATGTCATATTTTTCCCCTTAGCATTATTTCAGGTTTCCGTCTAATTTAAACCCGATTCCAAGCATCCTGGTGAAAATGGAACGGCTTTTATTGTGCATATAACTGCATATTTAGACAATTTTCAACTAATGTAGCATATTTAGTACGAATATGCATATTTAAGTCATATTTTTGGCATATTTGTGTGCATATTAAAGAAATTTTGAAGTTTCATATCATGTTTTGTAAATTTTGCACTATAATTATACTTTTTGAGAATTTACAGATATTTAAAATAATTAACACTATATTTTAATAAAATGTATTGTAATGATACTTAAAAAAATATACACAATGTGTTAGCGTTAAAGTCATATTTTAAATTTTATTGGTCATATTTTAATGTTTTTAGGTCATAAAGGCATGCATATATCCTATTTTTTATGTCATAGAAATTCGCCCCATAGTAATAGCCTAATATTGCTATAATACCTGATGGAATTCGACGCAGTCTTGAGGATGGGAGATGACGGTGTAGGTTAGGAATGGACTTGCTATTGTAGAGAACACGGGTTATATTGCAGGCGGGCTCGAAACAAGACAAACAGCTGCATTAATAAAGTGGGCCCATTTACTTGGGAATATATTGACCATTGCTTGTCTGCTAAATGCGAAAAGTACAATTGATTTCAGTCACAGGACACTGCGCCCCGCACAAACCACTTCTTCTTTGCGCCCTGATAGATGAGGTGGTTACAACACCGGGGTCCGAGAACACGATTCGGCTGGACTTATCTTAAGTTATTGCATAATACTCACAAGGGATGTAACAAAGGCTTCATGAAATGGAAACTTGTTCAACACTTCACTATAAGTCGAGGTCTGTGAGACCGCAGTAAAATATAAACAGCTGGGTACCGTCTTCACCTTCCCTTCTCGAGATCCTTTACATCCCATTTCGTCACTTACCCATCAGTTAGTGGAACCGGGTAGGGAAGAGTTTATTTTTGTAGCGGTCTGAAAGAATCAGTGTTAGTAGTGCTGTTCTAGGAAACATTTTATTTTTGTAGCGGTCTGTGAGACTTCATACTATAGTTGTATAAGTTTTTTATTCAGTTATTTTGTGAATAACAATGAGTGAACGGCCGGGATCATAACAAAACCCATGTCAAATTGGACGGCCACGGGATTTTAACCTGGGACCTCCCGAATGAGACTCCAAGACTTTACCATCTCGTCCACCTCGCTCTTAAAGCGAAGTTTTAAGCCGGTTTTGAAACCTGAAGTCTTGAAGAATACTTACATAACCTAATCTGGACATAAGAATTAAAAGCGCTTTTATGACAACGCTTGCGTACACCCAATGCATAATTTATCCAATAGGGTAGAATAGGTAGCCTTAAATTTGTAATAAAATAACGGAAAATATCTCGAAAGTTTAGAATTTATGAAATATTTATAGAGTAAGGTACAAAAATAACTATGAGCGTAATCATTGTGTGGACTGTTTTCTTTGCAGTCCGGCGAGAATTTATAATT
Source organism: Ectobius pallidus (assembly GCA_964059195.1). Lineage (NCBI taxonomy): Eukaryota > Metazoa > Arthropoda > Insecta > Blattodea > Ectobiidae > Ectobius > Ectobius pallidus. Next base: position 216,686,327 of record CAXKWD010000001.1, read on the forward strand.
TGCATTAGCAATTGATGGCGCAATTAAGGCTTAAACTATGTTTTTATCTTTCAGTTTTGAGGTTTTGCAAACTCCCAAAAGAATGTTTAAAAAAATCGGGGACGTGGAACGCCATGCGACAGAAGTAGTGAAACTTCTTGGACAACGTTGAAAGTGAAATAGAGGAATAGGCTACATATAATTATATCGAACGGAAGAAGGAAATCATCTGAACAAAATAAGAAATTCACTTTTTCGGCATTTTAAATCGAATACGTACAAAACAATAACACAGTTGTGATGAACTAATGCCCAAATCGTCACTGATCGTAGCCACTGTGTTTGTTTACAGGAACGGGACGCTTTGGTTAAGTTTCCGAGAACGTTAGTGACGTGTATACGATGCTCACGCAACGAGTACAGCCATCTATAATGGTGAAGGGCTCACCACGCCATTAGCTCGAAGCAGTAATAGCCCCCCCCCCTACTCAATGCCTGATACCTTTCCCCCGCGCGCTCCCGTGGCCCCACTCTTTCGATAACAACTCTATGCTTGCTACTTACCCCCACTACTTTCGTGACGATTTTGTTCGTAACGCAACTTTGGGTTAGCTCTCGATTTACTCCTAGCGTGCCTAAAGAAGTTTCACTTCAAAACAATTAGGCCGACATTTTAAGACTATGTGATGACAGCCGGCGAAATTTTGCAGTGAACGTTTTGAGAGAATGGCTGTATAGCTCATTTCTAAGGGAAAATGTCGTAAGTCTAGCTACTGCATTTATTATGGTGAACTGTGATTAATATCTAGTTGGGAGTGATGTGAAAGACGATACTAAATTAGTATATTGCGACACAAGGGCGGAAAGGCACGTTTACGGGTCGAGGAAACAGATTGAAAACCCGAGGCGCAGCCGAGGGTTTTTAAGTTTTCGAGACCCGTAAATGCCTTTACGGTCCGTGTGTTGCATGCTATTTTTTGCACGACGGTTACTTATATCAATTTAATTATATTAATTGTGATATTACCTGAAAATATTATGTAAATACAGACTTGAAGAATGGTGCTTATTTCAGAAAGGGATTCGCATTTGTTATTGTTTATGGCAACCGAATATTTATAAAGCGGGGAGGCCTTTGGTCATTTCTGCTCGCAAATAAGCATTTGCGGGCGGTAAAGTAACTTTCCGCCCGTCGCCCCTAGCAACAATTCACTTTCCGCCCGTCGCCCCTAGCAACAAGATTGCGTGTGGTAATGTCAAGTTACGAGCCATGTAAACAACTTTCGTAAGAAACACTTACTAGCTAAGGAGTGCAAAAAAGCTTTTGTGTATATTAGCTGTACATTTGAAATATATTAACATATTGTCGAAACTGTGCATTTCATTGAATTTGTGATGTAGTGTGCCTTGAAAACATCCATAAAATGATGGTGTAAGAATAATGCTTCGTTAATTAAACATTTAGGAACCAATTTTCTTCAACAACAATTAAAATTCACATTTGGTAATTTTTTTTTTTTTTTTTTTTTTTTTTTTTTTTTTTTAACTATCTCATTCATAGGCCGAAGGTTTGATATTAACCAATAACGTTTAGCAATTCCTCGGATATACACCAATCACGGCCTTTTATCTTACAATATCCTTGTAGGAATCGCGAGGATTCCATTTTATCGGGTAAAACGTCTGCTCGTTACTGGACACGTAAGCATCAATGTGCCGTGATTAATACGTCACACGCTGCCATTGAGAAGAAAGAAATCAGATTAATTTATACAACATAACTTGTTTGGAAATTGAAATAATAGAAATGTACATTGATTAAAAAAACCATTTCGATTAGATGCAAGTCAGTTCGTGTGCTTTTATTCTGTTCTGCTGTTAGCTTACCTGAATGAAGTTAACTATGTCCTATATTTACCATTGGTAGCACTGGTTAAAACATGGTAACTTGAATGGAATAATGGATGGTTGATTCACAGTATGCCGTGATCTCACAACTGTTAGTTTTGTTTTTATACAACAAAGCACGAAATTAATTATTATTTGTATAATGCGTTACATTTTTATTCATGGAATAATCTTAATAAAACCAACTCGAGTTGACGAGTTACTGCTGCGCAGTCGCGAATCTATCGATAAATTCGTCAACTCTTGTGGGATTACCTATGATAATAGTATATTGCGATACAAGTGCCGTAAGCGGTGCATACGGATCGAGGAAAGAGTTTGATCCGTTTGATTTCCGAGATCCGTTATGCGCTTACGGCACGAGTATTGCATGCTACTTTTTGCACGATGATTATTTTTATCAATTTATTTATATTAATTGAGATATTAGCTGAAAATATTATGTACAGGGTGGCGCACGAAATGTCATACAGTTTAGATTGTTTATATAATTTTTAATATACAAAATATGGCATACAATTTTATATTAAATTACTCCCCTGAATGTGCATGATTAACGAGCATGCAGGACGTGTTCAATATGTCCACCTTGTTGGCGTAATCACCTCTTCGAGACGAACCCTGATGTTTGTAACCACTCTACGACACAAGCTTTCTGACAGTCCCTGAAAGAAAGTTGTGATGGCCGCTCGCAGTTGCATTAGATTTTCAGGTTTATTGCGATAGACTGTCTCCTTCAAGTATCCCCAGAAGAAATAGTCACAGGGATTGATATCCGGGCTGTGTGGCGGCCATATTGAACCGCCCTGAAAACGTTCTGGATATCGATGGGACACTGCACGTGGTCCAAAATATTCATGCAGGAAATCAAGAACAATGTTTGCTGTATGAGGACGAGCTTTATTTTGCATGAACTATTGTGTCTCAATTGGCAGCCTTCTTGCATAGAGGTGCGGAAGAAAATTATTTTGTAACATGCCCATGTAGCGCGCACTGTTAATAGTGACGTTAAAAAAGAAAGGCCCAATGATTCCATGACTGGAAATCTCCGCGTAAAACAACACCGTCTTCACTTTCTATCCGAGCGTCAACCGGCTCTTGTCCGCCATGTTTCACAAATAATAACAATGGTTAATGTGCACAATGTGCAATGTTTCACAAATCGAATCGGGTGACCCCACGCATGCGCGGCATTGACAAGTGCTGCCTTCTAACGAACCATGCATGGACTAAGGCTAATCGTCATAAAATTTGAAAGTTCTAAACCCCAAATTAAACTTTTTATTACATATTTTCAGTGTATGACATTTCATGCGCCACCCTGTATATACACTATTGAAGATGGATGTTATATTTCAGAAAGTGATTCGCATGTGTTTGTTGTTAAGGGAACCGAATATTTGTCCTGTTAAAATAGCCACAAACTGGGGGGGGGGGGGGTCTTGGCTCCGGTTTCCATAAAGGCTTGTACTATGATGATTTTACTTACGGCACTTGTGCTTTTTTAATTTTTACAGCACGGAGATTTTTTTTGTTTTCATAGCAACCTGATTGCGTGCGGGAATGTCAAGTTACGATCCACGACAACAATATTCGTAAGTACCGCTAATTAGTTACGTCGTGAAAAAAAAGTACTTTAACTCTGAGCGGTCATTCGGTTATCCAAGTTAATGTAACAGAATAATTATGTCCACGGTAAAGGGCTGGTTATAGGCGGTCATGGAGGATCCACCAAACAGAAATCTTATTAGACGCAAGACTACTATTAATGACCCGGCTGCTTTTAGAACACAATAGATGAGTTAGGATTTGGAGATGGCATTTTAGCTATGGTTGCATATGACCAGTCTACATTTACGTGGTTTTGCATTCATTTACAGTTAGTTCGACTGGGAGCTGGACCAAACAATCCAGCCTCCAGCAAGTATCTGTGGAATGCATGGATGTTCCATCGAGTAGATGATTTTCGTTACAGAGTGGGCACTAAATCATTTCACAATAACTGCTGTTATTTAAAAACCGAGCGAGGTGGTCGACTCGCAATCAAGAGGTCCCAGGTTCAAATCCCGTGGCCGGCCAATTTGATACATATTTTTTCCCATGGTTTCCCCGGTCGCAAAGGCAAATGCCGAATTGGATGTTTACATACAACGAATCATCCTCACCATTTCATCCTGTATCACATCCATTTGAATTAATATCAGTTGAAATTTACTCCATTAAGTACACCAATAACACAGCCCAACAAAAAATAACTTTTTGTTTGGTGTCTCAGATGTTTTACCGGATTTTGGCTATACTTAGTGTGCTTATTCCAAATATGTAAACAGTTTTTCTCTATCGGCTCTACTTTTGTCGAGGGGGATTTTATTCGTGAACTCTTAGTCTAGCGAAAAAAAAAAATAACTTGCTTGATAATATTATAGCTAGTGAAGTTCTTGACCATACTTTGGACACGTAGGACAAAAACTGTACGAAGTACAGAAAAAATAAAAGCTGGATTATTTTTTGGCCGTCAAATTGACAGCTCATAAGTCATAAACGACCGAACAGTATGTGATAATAACAATTTTTTTTAAAGAGCCCATGTTATACTGTTGCTTTCTTCTTCAGATGATTTAGAAGCTAAAAATAGGCACTGTTTTTTTATTTATAACAAACGTAAAATGGAATAATATCCATAATGGTAATACTATACCTCAAAAATTAAAGCTGATAGGGCAAAACTAATGGGACATTTGACATCAGTGATCTAAATATACCCAGGAATAGGTATAAATTCTAAGGCACCAAAATAGCTGTCGGTCTGTGTAATAAAAACAATTGACAATCAATAGTGCCATGGCCTACCCTACTACGTATCTCGAACTCCTGATATGGCCTAGTAGCTAAAAGAGTATAAACACAGCTGAATTTAAAAAAAGACAAGATTTAACACACTTACTATCACCTCATGTTTAACATGAAAACCAAACTCTGAAAATAGTATGTAATTGTAAAAGTAGTCAATAAACCGTGTCAGGTTACAAGGGACGATGTCAGTGATTTACGGTTGATCAGTTTAGGACACTCCCTCCCCCCGAAACTGATTTATAAATACGTATGTGTCTGCAGAGTTGATCCAAGGAGATTAAGAAAAGCCATTTCATAATTACCATATTACAACTATTTTGGTTCATTAAATGTCGTAAATAATGAATTAGAACTGGTTCTGTAAAATCTACCAAGCCTTCTCCTTCATAATACATGGAAAGCATTATTTAAAATTTATTTTAAATATTTAAACTTTGTTTTTCAATATCTATTACGGGTGGGACACAGTTTGGACAACGATTTTAATGGTGCACAGAAACAGGTTCATTTGCTGTTCTGCTAATAGTGTTATAGTCTTAATGTTATTATTAATGAAGGTATGAGGGATTAAATAATAATTATAAACTGTTTCCAGGTTGACAGAACATTCATATAACTCTTACAATAATATTTAACAAAACTATCACCATTACGGGTGGGACAATAAGTCACTTTTTGCTATTTTACATAGTAATTAACCACACATAGTTTTCGAAGTTAATCTTATACCAAATTGGGGAAAAAATAGTTTTATGCTGCACCCTAGGCTCCTCTCTAATGAGGCTCGCCTGGGCAGGTGGGGTTTAGGGTTTCGTCACAGAAGAAATTCAATGTGAGACATAATAAACCTCGTGCTATTCAGTATATTGCTCCTAAACTAACATAAACGTTCCTAACCTAACAAAACGGCGGAGCTTGGCTGGGGTGCAGCATAAATCTATCTTTTGCCATTTTATTAAATGGCTGAGACACGTTTTCATGATTTCGTTCAAAGTTACTCTCCACTGTATAATGTAAAAAAAATACTTACACGATTTCCTTATGCAAACCATCTTGAAAGTCTGTTGTAATGCTAATCGTCCTTCACCACTAACTCATTAGTAGACATCGTGGCATACACGACGAACACCAAACGAAGACTAAGCATACAAGCGAGTTGGTATCACGTGACCATGGTTGACTCCCTAAAGTTTCCTATAGACAGCGGATTTTTTGGTTAAAACCTATTCTTTTCTTGAGTTTCCAGTTGCAGATAAAATTGTACTTACGCATTTGATGAGTGACTTAATTTATAGCACCTAAAATAGCCTATGTCAGCGTTAGTGACTATTTTCTCCTATTTTACCTTTAAAATACTAAAAAAAAACCCTGATTCACATAACTTCCTCTGCCCAGATAAATGTTAGCCTCTTAGTATAGGTCTAATATAATTATTATGTTGACATTCTCTTCACGTAAATTGGATGTAAAAACGAAGAGAATCTCCTTGCCACATCATATCGCATCCCCGAAGGATACATAACTCAAAATATGATTAATGTATTCTCGTAACTTTCTTTACTTTAAGTATGTTCAATGCATTTTTATCACTTCACATTTTGATATAGAACAAGAGGCCATATTACAAACAGCACGTAAGTTATTCAAAGTGGGTGGCTATAACTATTATTCAGATTTTTTTTTCGAAAAATGTTTCAAATAAAAGTTTTAGCTCTTAGCAAGCTATGTGCAAAATTTAAAAGAAATCGTCAGAGCCGTTTTGGAGAAAACTGCGAAAAAAGTAAATTTCTTCATGTAAAGTCCTCTTAAAAATAAGAGAAACTTTTCGTCGATCTTTGTGTCACATCTTCAGAAGGTACTTGACCAAAATACAACATTTTACTTTCATATGATTTTCCGATCTGTAGCAAGGCTCTTCACAGACATCCACACTCACAGAAATGTTCCCGAAAATAATATTTTTGGATTCAGGGGAAAATAGTATTCAAAACGTGTGTAGATGTAGATGTAGATGTAGATATCTCGTCCTGTAGATCCTGTGTTGAGCGGGGCTCAAGGATATAGAACACGTCAGATCAAAAAATACATGCATGTTATAACAATAATATAGGTCTACAGAAACTGCAAGCTGCCAAATTTATCCAAGCTGGAAATATTCCTCCAAATTGTAGAAGGTGTGAGTTATTAAAAATTCCTTGACAGCTGTTTTGAAAGGTTTGCTCTTTCTTTGAATACATAATAATTTAATGTTGTTTGGAAGCTTGTTATATATTTGTACTGCAGAATAATACGCACCCTTCTGAAAGAGTTTTAACGAGTTATTTGGTCTGTGTAGATCATTCATGTTTCTGGTAGTACGTCCAATTAGTTTGAAATTTATCAATATTATTCACTACATAACACATAACAGAGTATATATACTCCCCTGTAAGAGTGAGGACTTTTAATTTTTCAAATAGCGGTTTACAAGATTCCCTTTTTTTCTTTCCACATATTATTCTTATTGCCCGCTTTTCTAATCTAAATATTTTCTCCCTATGGGTAGAGTTGCCCCAGAAAATGATCCCATACCTCATTACCGAGTGAAAATATGCAAAATATACCATAAGTAATGCATCCTGTTTTAATATATTATTCAAAATTCTTAAAGCAAAGCACGCTGAACTCAGTTTTGGACTTATCATTTCTATGTGTGTCTTCCAGTCAAGATTTTGGTCAATTTGTAGTCCTAAAAAGTTTACATTGCTAATTTCTTGTATGATTTGTGTTCCATAATTAATTTCAAGATTTGAGATACATCTGATTTTTGTCCTAAATTGTATAAAATGGGTCTTATCAATATTAAGTGTCATTTTATTAGCTAGAAACCATGTGTTTAACTCGTGAAAAGCCTTTGTAGCTATTCTTGATAAATGTTCTTGTGACGTTCCTGTTACAAGTACACTAGTATCATCTGCAAAGAGCAATACCTTTGATTCGTCACTTAAGTTATAGGGCAAGTCATTAATGAAAATTAAAAAGAGCAAAGGTCCCAGTATTGATCCCTGAGGTACCCCATTCTTAACAATCCCTAGGTTAGATTCATTTCCATTTATTATTACCTTTTGAGTTCTATCAGAAAGATATGATTTGAACCACTTAAGTGTTAAATTATCGAACCCATAATGATCCAATTTTTGAAGTAATATTTCATGATTTATACAGTCAAATGTATACAGTCATATACAAGATATGATTTGAACCACTTAAGTGTTAAATTATCGAACCCATAATGATCCAATTTTTGAAGTAATATTTCATGATTTATACAGTCAAATGCTTTAGCTAAGTCGCAGAAAATTCCCAGAGCATATTTCTTTTTATCTAACGCTTCCAATATTTCTGTAGTAAGTTGAAATGTAGCATTCTCAGTGGACATGCCACTTCTAAATCCAAACTGAGATGAAGTAAGAATGTCATTCAAATTAAGATAGTGTATTATGCGGTTGTACATGACTTTTTCAAAAACTTTTGAAAATGAGGTTAAGAGTGATATAGGTCTGTAATTTGATGGTAGATTTTTGTCACCTTTTTTAAAGAGGGGCTTAACAATAGCATGCTTCAGTCTTTCTGGAAATATTCCATTTTCAAATGAACAATTGCATATGTGACTAAGAGGTTTACTGAGTTCCGATGAGCAGCTTTTTAATAACTTATTACTTATCTCATCCCATCCAGACGAGCTTTTACTTTTGAGAGACTTGATTATATTTTCAATTTCTACGTGGGAAGTCAGGTTCAATTGAAATCTATGGTTCCAAACTGTAGATTTTGTTAGTAGGTCTACTGCCTTAATGCTAATATTATTTATAGGAATACATTTCTCTGCAATATATGCTAAAAACTCAATTTAGAATTTGGGTGTCGAAAAAAATACTTCCTCTCCCTATAGTATGTATGGTATGGGCAGAGGAAGTAAAAAGTGGTTATTTCGTTTAATATGTTAACATTAAACTCATGGGTTATTAATCTTGAAAATTGACTCAGGCTTATAAGTGGCAGCAAGAATTCTCGTACTTAGGACAGATCTTAAAATTTATTCTGGCAAGCATTCAACAAAAGAGGTTAGGTAAGTTTTAATCGTTCTTAGTTTTTCCGGCTAATCGAAAATTACGATTTTATTCTAACGCCATCATTGATGCTCTTGAGACCATAGAAACCTAGATCGTCACCAGAGAACGATTGAAGAAGAATATTATATAAATACTAGCTTAAAAGGCCCGGCGTCGCCCGGGTTTTTAGGTAGATTTCGAAGAAAAATCTACCTATTGCAATGGATACCATGTCACGATTTTCGAAAAATTCTTTCATATCTCTACGTTTCATGCTCCCCTAAGTACGAAACCACCGCCCGTTCAAAAAAAAAATTTGTGATATTTATATATCTTTACACGATAGCGGCCGTAATTTTGAAGATATTTGAACCAAATTTTAATATGTTATTTTTAGGCCCAATAGTTCGGACAAGTTCGTTAATGAGCAAAATTGGCCCAAGGGGGTGGTCGGGGGAGGGGGATGGAATTTTTAAAAATGTATATCTCGGCCCCTATGAAGTATAGAGGGAAACTTTGTTTGAATAAATTAGAGTACTCGCTACGGAGTTTACAGTGACACCAACGATTCGGGGGTTCGAGTGAGGGTGGGGGTGGGGCTTGAAAATTCGAAACTTTTGAAACCACGTCTTGTGGGGTATCGTTGAAAAGCTCTTGATGAGTACTCTACAAATCAATAAATAGTTTCTTGATAGCTCTCATATGACGCGAGATTTTAATGTTTGAAAATAATAACACTTAAAAGAATTATTATATCATAAGTTTGTCTTGTTTAGCGGCTTTGCTAATTTTATTCATTGTTGATCTTGCGCACGGCCTCCCAGAATATTATATTCTATTCTTGTTGTCAAAACAAATGATTGTAGGCTCTTCCTCATTACTGCAGGTTTGCCATGCCAAGGCTAAAAAAGAAGAGTGCTCCGCAGCGATAATAAATTAAACCAAAAGCACTTTGAAATCTACCTCAGCCTGTAGGCCTGTCTAAAGGGATTTTTTTATTTTGTAATTGGAAATTAACTTATGAAGGACTTTCGTTTTTTAAATTCTAGGTCCTTATATAGGTATTTAGAATTTGAAATAGGAAGAAAGGCTTATCACACTCAAGCTATTCCCTCAGAAAACGCTTCCTATACCTTTTTATGGTTCATAGAGGATGTAGAATTTTGCATCCCATCGCTTATACAGTACACAGCAAGCCTAGTAGGAGTTCAAATAAGAAGAAACAGAAATTTGGTAATATTAAATTGTATTGTCTTTGCGGAATATTTATTTCTCACTCTCTTGTTATTATAAACCCGTTTTGGGGATAAAATTAAACAGAAATGCAATATAACTTTCATACTTCTCTCCCCAAAACATATTACCACACCACGTATTGTTTTCTCTATGTCCAGGGTACAGAAAGTTATGTGACTGCATTATTTTCGTGGATTTCTTCCTTAAAATATTTATTTATAACATGAATTATATTGATATATTCTCTAATTTGTCAAATTCTAGTTTCATTTATTTCCAAACCCATCCGAGACCCACTGGCAACAATATTATGTTATCATGTCAACTTACTGTGATTTTGATTGGACAATTCTGTGTAAAAAGGGATTAAGTATTCTCAATCATATTTGATTTTAGGCATTTAAAATCAAAATTTTGCAAAATCCTTTCTTAGAGAGCACTTACATTATGAAACGAAGGTACTGTCAAAATTAAAAGTCTCTACCTATTATAGTTTAGGCTCTATGTTGATTCTCTGTCAGTCAGTCAGTCAGGACAAAGCCTCTTCTATATATAGAGATTGTAATGTCCAACAGAAACAATAATCTGTGGTACATGAATGTGTGTATATGTATATATATATTCATATACCACAGATATTGTATATATGTATATATGTGTATATATATAATATACTATATATATATATATAATAACTAAGGAGAGGCTATCTAATCTACATTATCTGGCATGAACCACTCCCCAACATTTCCCATAAACGTCATAATTGGTACACGGCAAGACAGGAATGTAAACAACAGCTTTAGATGTCATGTAATCTGCAGAGTTGAGGCTATTGAGATAATTATATCTTTACATGATTTAAGCTATGTTTGAAGTCACTTTTCACTGCCTGATTTAGAAAGTATAATTTGAAATAAAACTTACATGGATTCCATTCTGAAGGTCCTTATGATGGCGAAACTTGTAACTGCTCTTTCACTGTTAAATCCAGACATCTTCATACCATGCACGACGAACGCTAGACGACAACTAAGTATGCAATCAAGCAACTCGCAAGTAGCCATCACGTGACTTGAGCTACGTCATATGGTTTTCTATAAATAGGAATGTAAACAAGCAACCTTTTCTGGATTTAAATTACACTTATAGCAATGTATAGTGAATACCTCTAGATTCAAAATTCCCTAAACGCCAAATTATATTTTCTTCCTTATGTACATCACCAGATTAGAATGGGTGCCTTAAATTGGTTTTTGTACGACGTGATATTTACGAATATTGTTGCCGTGGATCGTCACTTGACATTCCCGCACGCAATCTGGTTGCTATGAAAACAAAAGCAATCTCAGTGCTGTAAAAATTACAAAAAGCACTAGTGCCGTAAGTAAAACCATCATAATACAAGCCTTTATCGAAAGCCGGAACCAAGGCTCCCAGTTTGTGGCGACTTTAATAGGACAAATATTCAGTCCCCATAACAACCAACACATGCGAATCACTTTCTGAAATAAACATCTATCTTCAATAATGTATATACATAATATTTTCAGCTAATATCTAAATTAATATAATTAAATTGATATAAATAATCATCGTGCAAAAATTAGTATGCAATACTCGTGCCGTAAGCGAATAACGGATCTCGGAAATCGAAAAAACTCTTTCCTCGATCCGTATGCACCGCTTATCGCAATATACTATTGTTTATATATGAGGCTAAAAAACCCCCAAAGTACTATATAAAGCCATGTTGAAAATCAGAGATAAGTTCAAAAACCCCTCTATCCCACTGCAATAAACTTTAAAAACACCTCTTTTTATGAATGTCGTTTAGGGGGTTTTGAATCTAGAGGATTACAAGTTACATCTACAGAGTTCATGCAAAATTTATTCTGCACATGGATCATATAAATAGGCCTATCTGGACTCCTTTTAGTCTGGGCGAACCTTTTGACAGCTATTTTTAAAGGTCGAGATATTTAATGTCTCTTCCAATATGTTATATTTATTTATTTTTTATTTTATCTTATTTTTATTTTTAAATTGCATGAATACATAGATAATAATATAAGGTCCTGAAACCCCGAAAGAGCAGGAACTCGTGCTCGGGGGCAGTTCCATGCTTATGTTTACCGGTACATGTTTTACATTACTGAAATATAATCTTAACCTAAAATTACCTTAAAACTAAACAGACAAAATATTGTGAAATAGTACAAGGGGAAAAGACAAAAGCTAAGAGTAAAGGCTTGACTCAATTGATATAAAAAAATATTATAATAATGAAAAATAAATTATCATGATAGCAGCAGGTACCAAAAATATAAAGCTATTTTAAAAGGGATGAAAATCTAAGTTATATGAGATTTTTTAATTTTAGATTTAAGGACTCCATAACTACAATTGGCTAAAACTGGATGTAATGTGATTTTAGAATGTTACAGACGAGGACTGAAGCTAGAGCTATGTTACAGTGAAATATTTGGGTTCTACTAATGTACTAGTTTTATTTCGTCTAGTGCTGTGTTCAAAATCCTGCTTTTTCTGTGGCAAAGCCCTAAGTGTTGCACATTGTGTACGTTGAAAACTTATCTTGGGGGGGACGGAATACCTCAAATCCCTCATGGATCTTTCACAGAAAGACGCAGCAGCAGGATTCGTGAAACGTCTTGTGAGTGCTACCTAAATCTATCGCATTCCTTATGTTATGATTCGTTTTTAAATAGAACAGGCATACTTCTCGTAAGTTAGTTAATATTAGCATATCTATAATTTAACGTAGGTCTACCTTTTTATGTTAAATATGCAGATGCAGAATGTATACTGGTTTTACGAATGTTTAGTTAATATTTTTATTTATTTATTTGTAAGGTTTTTATAGTTGCTTTAATCCAAATGGTCATATAGCGACTTATAAATTACGCACAAAAATAATTACATGAAATTGGTTTACACAAAAGATAAAAAATTGAAATAGGCCTAGGTCAAATTATTACATATTTAGATTTCATTTAGAAGTATTAATATATGTATATACCTATAATACAATACCTATAATATAGGCTACCAATAATTTAATTTGGGGTACGCCGTAGAGTAGGAGTTAAGGCGATGCGCTACAAACAGGAAGGCCGCGGGTTCGATTCCCGATGAGGTCGTTGGAGTTTTACAATTGGCCTAATCTTTCTGGTGGCACTATGGTCCTGGAGTCGACTCTGCCTCTGACAGAAATGAGTACCAGGAGCAATCCTGGGATAAAGGCGGCCGGTGCTGACAACCTTACCACCTTCACGTGCCCAATGTCCAAAACCCGGGAGCCTCAACCTCCTGGAACCCTCTGGGCCTCCAGAGCCTATACAGAGAACATTTTACTTTTTTAAAAATAATTTAATATACATTTCCTCTTAAATTTGATCATCAAAAGCAAGGCCAAACATAATAAATTTACAAACATCTGATTGCAATGTAATCATTTCTCTGTATTTAATACCAAGAATGGAATTAAGACCATTATTACAATTACAATTTATTACTCCAAAGTACACGAAAAATATATACAAAAGTTGATACACCCCCCGAAGAAGCAGAGCTTGTGTTCGGGGGTGGTTCAGTTATATATTAGAAATACTTATACTAAACAATTACTTTTAAAAAAATGCATAATTTGGAGAAGTATGACAAAATGTTATGTATGAAAGGTTAGAACATGTTCTATTTACAATACAAAGGTACGAAGCAATACAACAATAATACATAACAATTTATTTGTTCAAATTTTAGTAAAAAATAAAGAAATTAAGTTCTATCCAAATTTTAAAGTTTAATATGAAAAATGTTATAACAGTAATAGTCGACAACAGAAGTAATAATTATATAAATTTTCTAATTTTAGACCTAAATTGTTTGTTGTTTAAGCTATTTAGATCAGGATGGTTGGTAATAAATGAATTGAATAGTCTTGGGCCAAAACTTGAACAGTGCTTAGCTCCAGCAGTTGTAACATTTTTTGGTTCAAGTAATAAATTAAATTGATTCCTTCGCGTGTTATATACGTGAGATTCTGACTTGTAATTGTCACGATGTTTATGAAAATAATCCAGTATGACGTACTTGTATATTTGGTCTATGGTGAAAACGTTAAATTCAGAAAATAATAATTTGGAAGAATAGTCAGGAGGCTTAAATAAACAAATCTTTATGATGCGTTTTTGAAGACAAAGCAAAGGGCTGAGGATCGTTTTTGCAACTCCTCCCCACCCAATTATGCCATATTGAAGAATAGAATGAATTAGGGCCATTGAGACCCTAGTTTCTACATTCCTTTGTTCAAACTTGACTTATTTCCGTTACATGCTGTTTTGGATAAGTGATCCGAATAAGACCAATTTTAAAGATGTTTGCTTATTACAAAATTGAAGCTTTGTTTTTTTCCAATGATTCATGTCAAATTATTCACCAAATGAGCTGAAAATTATTATACCTATCATACACATAGTTTACATAGGATGCAAAGAATGTACAATATAGGCTATATGTGTGAGTGTATATATATAGGTCTAATTGAAAGTTATTTTCAAATTTCATTTCAGTATTATAATTTTTGTAGTGTATGATCAATTATATATATATATATTATAGTACTTCATAGAAAAGTACTGAGTCGTAATGATCAATCAAAAAGATTTTCTGACTTTCACTTTTATAATATTGAAATACTTATTTACATACTTACTTACTTACTCAATGGCAATAGACAATTTCTAAGCAAGCTAAAGGAATATTATCTATTTTTCTACACAGAGGTTCATTGCCACGCTTACCTGAGCACGCCATTCAACCCTATTCTGTGCTAACTCCATCCAACCAAACCTCGCAAATCCTAATTCTCTTAAATCTATCCTAATATTGTCCTTCCACCTACGTCTAGGTCTTCCAAGTGGTATTTTTCCTTCCGGTCTCCCATTCAATACTTTTGAGATATATATTTCCTCCCCCATGCGTGCAACATGTCCAGCCTATTTTATCCTCCGTGATTTAATTACCCTTATTATATCCGGTGAAGAGTACAGGACATGGCAACAGCTGTTCTATCTGATTAATTATTCTCACATTCTTTATTATCTGCTAAATTCCTATCACAGCAAAAATAGTATGCAATACAAATGCGTTAAATATACTGAAGAGAGAGATCAGCAAACCTGGGTTCGATCTCCGGTACCTCCTTGGATATTTCTGAGGTAGGGAGGCCTGGTACGGGGTGCACTTGGCCTCGTCATATAAAGTGAGGACCTTTTTGATAAGGAAGTAGTGGCTTTGGTCAGGAAAACCATAAAAACGACTGCGGGTGTCGGAATGCTGACCGCATATCCTCAATCCTGCCATCTGCTTATGGTAGATGGCGCAGTGGTTGGATCTAGCCTCTCCATGGACTTTAGTTTTATATTTCCTTGGATCCTATTTACATCTGACAAAATACAGGAGGCCATGTTTATGTAGCACATTGTGTTCGGGTGTTGTTGATGTGGAACGCCAAGGTACGGTCGCCTGGCAACGTGTCTCTATCACCGTGAATGGAGTTTTATACAGGAAATATGTTAGAGAAGGCCATGTTTATGGCTAAGCCCGCACATTCACCAACTTCGACTCGCTGTGTCACTATAAAAAAGAATAATAGACTTAGTGGCCACTGCAGGTGTAGTAACCTCTGCCGCATTCCCACAACAATGTAACAATAATAATAAAAATAGTACCAATAATAATAGACTGCCAGTATGATCTATAAGTTAAAGTCTCTGATTGAGGATTTGTAGGCCCCAGTTTGATTCCAAAAACCTCCTCCGATTTTTCCGCATTAAGTAAGTCTGATAAGAGATTAATTCTCTTTGTGGTTAAAGGGTTATTTAACGGCGGGGGTGTACCACTCGTGGTCCGCGAAGATGGTGCATATGGTCCGCAGACATAATTAATTAGAAAATATCATAAGAAGTAAGTGAGAAGAAGTGGGAAGTAAAGAAGTAAAAATTCTTCACATATTTCGTTATAATCTTATATTAATAAAAGGAAGTGTCTGTCCTCCGTCTGTCTGTCTTCCGTCTGTCTGTCCGCGATGCCCAGCGAAATCTACTCAACGCAGAGATCTGAAATTTTATACATAGGCGGACTAAAGGGTCGGAATGTGCACCTCGAAGCCGGAATTTTAATTTTCGCTTTAGTTCGTGAGTTATGAGTGAAAAACGGGCAGAAAACGTGTATTTTTTTGCGATTTCGAAGCAACAGTTTCAGTAATATATTTCAATGTTAAATCAATTACAGCTGGCTTTGGCTATTTTTGTCATCATACCTTGGAAATAAAAGCATCGCGATCGCTTGAATTTGTAAGTCCATCGTGGACGATTCATTTGTTTAGAGTGTCAAGGCCCGCAGATATATGAAATTTTCAACCTATACGTAAGAAGGATATCAACATAGGCTTAATTATGGTCAAACATTGTTCGATTTGAACGAAACTCACTATACAGGGGTTTTCTGAGCCAAGGAACTGGAACCTGAGGTCGCCTTTCCTACCAGGGGACGCTACCTAATCGTGGAATACACTCCACGTGATTTAGGTGTTAATAAATATAATGATTTAACTATTATGCACTTAAGTTTTGAAATAATTATCGCGGGGGAAGCCGCGGGCACATGTTATCTTATATATAATAATAAAAGGACGTGTTTGTCTGTCTGTCCGCGATGCCCAGCGAAATCTACTGAACGCAGAGATCTGAAATTTTAAACATAGATGGACTGAAAGGTGGGAGAATGCACCTCGAAGCCGGATTTTTAATTTTAGCTTTCGTTCGCGAGTTATGAGTGAAAAAACTGGCAGAAAACGTGATTTTAGTGCTGTCGAAGCATCATATTTCAGTAATACATTTCAATGTCAAATCAATTGCATTTGGCTTTGGCTATTTTTGTCATACCGTGGAAATAAAAGCATCGCGATCGCTTGAATGTTGTAAGCCCACGCTGGTGCATTTGTTTAGAATGTCAAGGCCCGTAGACATACGAAATCTTCAACCTACACGGAAGAGGGATAATCAATATAGGCCTAAATATGGTCAAACATTGTTCGATTTGGACGTAACTCACTATACAGGGATTTTCTGGGTCAAGGAACTCGAATCTGAGATCGCTTTTGCCAGGCGACGCTATCTAATCGTGGTAAGTAGTCCATATTATTATCGCGGGCGAAGCCGCGGGCACATGCTAGTGACCTATAATTAATACCCCAAATATTAAGAATATAGGCCTTCTTTTAAAAATGGGATGTAAAATTAGGGGTCCGTAAATTTTCTTAAACATTTTAGTGGTCCTCGGGTTCAAAAAGGTTGAGAAACGCTGACATATAGGAAGGTGCCTGTCACATTTATAGCCTACACCAAAAATAAAAAAAAATTAAAGCAATAAGAAATCTGTGGATCTTATGTCCTGGTATCTGACTAATAAGTGCCAGAATGGTACTTTATAAGATTGTATGATAGACGGGAAAAATTGTCTGTCTGTCTGTCTGTCCGCGCGATAAATGAAATACGCTTTTATCGGATTTTCATGAAACTTGGTATGCGCATTTATAACGTCCATGGGAAGAAGCCTACTGATGTTGGACCAAATCGGTTGACCGGTACAGGAGTAATGGCTAATTTAGTGCCTATTTTATGGTAATATATTAGACAGAATTTATCAAAGGCAAATCAGTTCTCATGACCATAGGCGTACCGAGGGGGGGTTTTGGGGGTTTGAACCCCCCCCCCATTGATTAAAAAAAGGAAAATTCTATGATTTTTTTAAGTCTGCCCATAAATTACTTCATACAAGTATAAAGCGTGGGAAGCTTAAAACTCGTTATTTTGCGTCTTAATTTTTAAAATTTTCCGGGGGAGGACCCTGGTATTCCATACCCCCCCCCCAGACCCCGCGGATGTTATAACCCCCCCATATGGTCGGCCTGGTTACGCCTATGCTCATGACAACATATTGTTTTACAGTGCTCATATACGGCTTTGGAAGTTGCAATACAGATAGCTTTGACAAATAATTAACTCCGTGGCGCTACATCCCTGAAGGGACAAGGCCTACCACCCTACCGCTGCGTCATCTATCATAGGCAGACGGCAAGATTGGGGGGCATGTGGTCAGCATGCCGACACCCACGGCCGTTAATGGTGGTTTTCATGACCGGTTGACATATAACACTACCCACATATTCCTTCACATATGCTTATCAAACTAGACCTTTGTTCTTCCGTAAGCCCTGCTTAATGAATCGATCTGGAGCTTAACTAGGAAATCGATTACAAAAATAACTTAGCCTATTTTCTGCATATCATAATTGCAATTATCACTGATTAAACAAAAGCATTCTGACACTTTGTTACATCAGTTTATCTGATTTTATTATTATTTGATAAATATTAATGGCAGTTTAAAAAAATAGTACATGATACAGGTGGTAAAATGATTTTATTTCGCTCATAGGATTGCTTCAGTCGCCCTTTAGGGCTCGTTCCGCAATCATACCTACTCGCAAAATGAAATCCTTCTTTTAGCCCTTGTACAGGGCCGTGGAAAGAAAGCAAGGGCCCCAGTGAAAAAATTTTCCCGGGCTCCCGTCAAATATTAAATTCACTACCCAACTCGCCCTTTATAATGTATGCAACAAAAATATTAAGTAATGATATTACATAATTATTAAGTGCCAGAATGGTACCGGTACTTTATGAGATTGTCTGGTAGAAGGAAAATGTCTGTCCGTCTGTCTGTCCGCGCGATAACTGAAATACGCTTTAACGGATTTTCATAAAACATGGCATATCATTTATAACGCACATGGGACGAAGCCTCTTGATTTTGGACCAAATCGGCTAACTGATGCCGGGCAGAAAACGGAAAAATACATTAATAGTATATTGCGACACAAGGGCGGAAAGGCACGTTTACGGGTCGAGGAAACAGATTGAAAACCCGAGGCGTAGCCGAGGGTTTTTAAGTTTTCGAGACCTGTAAATGCCTTTACGGTCCGTGTGTTGCATGCTATTTTTTGCACGACGGTTACTTATATAAATTTAATTATATTAATTGTGATATTACCTGAAAATATTATGTAAATACAGACTTGAAGAATGGTGCTTATTTCAGAAAGGGATTAGCATTTGTTATTGTTTATGGCAACCGAATATTTATAAAGCGGGGAGGCCTTGGTCATTTCTGCTCGCAAATAAGCATTTGCGGGCGGTAAAGTAACTTTCCGCCCGTCGCCCCTAGCAACAAGTCACTTTATGCCCGTCGCCCCTAGCAACAAGATTGCGTGTGGTAATGTCAAGTTACGATCCATGTAAACAACTTTCGTAAGTAACACTTACTAGCTAAGGAGTGCAAAAAATGTTTTAATTAGGAATAATTTTATCTGTATGTACCAGTTTAATCTTTTGAAAATTATGATTTTAAATGCCGAACGTTAGTGAGGCCTACTGTTGAGTCCAAAATGATTTGTGCTTCTACTTTAAAAAAAAAATATCATTTTTTCTTAAAGATTAATCCGTTTCAGATAATTCCGTGATAGCCTACCGTTATACGACAGGACAATGCAGATAAAATAAACACATAAAACATAACTTAAGCTGTTTATAGACTTATAACCAATTTTATTTTAGAGTAAATTCAGAAAGTAAAAAATAAAACCTGGTCGGCCGGGCCCCCTTTTTGGCCCGAGCCCCGGGGCTGCAGCACCGGCTGCCCCTCCCTCTCGTCAGGCCTGCTCTTCTATCATAAACAGGGCTAGGATTTATATGTACTAAAAAATGTCAAAATATGTTCCTATATATGTACTTAAAAATGTCAAAATATGTACATATATATATGTACTAAAAATGTCAAAATACGTACATACATATATGCAAATATATTTTGTAAAATATGGACATCAAAACAAATTTAAAAACTAGACACTACATTTTGTTACTTAAATTAGAACCTATAAAAATACATTACAAATACTGGATTCATAAATTAAATTATTCAATTTTTTTTCAGATCACTTACTTTATTTGTATTCATTCATTGATTATTATTTCTGCTACCATAACAGTATGCCACAAAATGTTGTTTTAAATTTTCAAAAGTGATTTGTATTGGCTGAAGCTTCGTTCTACTGCACATGAAGTGATTGGCGCGTGTTTAAAATTCACTGATTCTAGTTTTACATTTGACGAGCTACTTAAGATTGCACTGATTTTACACATTTCTTCAAAGCCTGGATTTCTTGAAAACACATTGTCCACTTTCCACTTTACATTTGATAAGATCGGCTAAATGTCCACGTATACATTTTGAGTTCATGAATCATGTTTTCACAATGTCAATATTTCCAGGTAATGTCAGATTATTATTTTGTAGTTTCTTAATTATTTTTGTTATATTACAGAAATTTGATTCAATGTAACACAAATAATTTTTCACACATTAATTTCTGTACATAACTGTAAACTTATCCTGTACTGCCATATTTTCTGTCACTTAAAACGACAATTTTATATACCCTAGTTTTACTCTTAAGAATGAAATATGTACGAATATTGCATTAAAATCACTAAATATGGACAAATATTTATTTTACATATAAATATGTGCTATTGTCAGAAATATGGAAAAATATGTAAAATAAATTTGTTTAATTTGAATAGAGGACAACATAATACATGGAGATAAGTGAAAAAAATGTGTCTAAGCTTATATGTGAATTTAAGAAATATGTAATTACATATAAATCCTAGCCCTGATCATAAATAACTATTTAGATTTCACATGTTTCGGCCACCAATCATATAATAGCGGCTTAAGCATTGGAACTAGGGTATAATTATAATTTATCGTTGTTAATTTACTGAATTTTTAATAACAATAATAATTATCAATTATGTCACGTCGATTTCCATTTGCCGCTGATTGTTATAGCAAACCATTTATGCCGCATTGCGAGGTGTGTATTTAATGTGTGTATTAGACTAATTTGGTGATAAAAATTCATGTTATGTTCATAATTACAATATTTATTGCATGTAATTACCATCATCTGTTCACAGTCGATTGATATTATCTTTTTTAATCCTTTAAAATTAAACATTACAATTAAAGTAATGATACAGGATGAAAATATTTTATTGGCTTCACAACTCATAGTTTTTACTATCCGATCCGAATTATTTAATTAGAACCCATAGGTAATATAATGAGAGGTCAGGATTTTATCGATAAAATCGTGAGCAACGAATGAAAGGAATTTTGTGTGGGATTCCACCAAATATCCTCTGGAATCTGCTCTTTTTAAAAGAGAGGATTATGATAATTAATAACCTCTATTTTGTCCAATGAGGGTGTAGTTGATATATGTATATTTTTCCACCTCAATATGACCTAGTCCTGGTCGGGACAAGTTACCTAGGTGAGGTTTTTTCCGGGGTTTTCCCTCACCTGTGAGACAAATGTCAGGTAACTTTAGGCCATTGTGGTCCCCGGATATCATCTGGCCGTCATTATCATCTTCATCCTCATCCTCGCCTTGTTTGGAGTGAGTGTGTGTGTGAATGGTGTGTATCGTCCTATATGTTCGTGTTGTCTCGGAGGTGGCCCCGCGTTGGGCTGATCACTCATCCGGGGAGGGCCTCCATGTCCTTGTCTGGTCAAAAAAGTATGTATGTGATCCAAAGATAATCCCTCTCCCGACAGGTCGCGGCCCTGTAAGGCCCGGGCGGCTTGGGTAGCTTAAATCCTAAAAGGGGGAGGTGAAACTGCGAAAAAGAAAGAAGAAAGAAGAAGAAAGAAGAATATGACCTAGGATATCCAGGGAATGTTGCCAATAACATTTACAATATATGATTTAATAAACTGGTTTATTTTTTTAAAAATCCTATTCACATGAATTATCCTATAATATTTAAAAACATTTATATAAAACAACTTTACCAATTGTATAACATTTTCTTCGAATGAATCCATTGTAAAACTGTTTGTAGGTTCAACATGAAATCAAGTATGACTAAAAATTGTGTATAAACAATTAAATTTAAGACTAAGCTATAACATTGGCGGATTTGTGAATTTCATTACTTTTTTTTTCTCAGCAATTAAATTATTTTGGTAGACGCTGTAGCCACTCGTGCACCTTCGATTGGACGTCTCCATCAGACTTGAACTTCTGCCCTCCAAGGTGATCCTTTAATGAACCATAAATGTGGAAATATGATGGTGCCAAATCTGGCTATTATGGCGGATGTCGTCTACGGTTTTCATTGTTGCACTAGGAGCATGAGGACGGGCGTTATCATGTTGAAGCAAAACACCTGCACTCAGCAATCTCCTTCGCTTTGGCACCATGAGACTTCCACATCTTTGGTCCGTTAGGGAATGCACCACTGAAATTACTAAAATCGAAAGTTTTCAAGCAATATAGCTCAAAATTTTACCATACACTTGTCTCGTGCATTTATTTTAAGGTTTAAAATTTCATCCTAATATCTTGAAAAGTTTTTGAGTTATTAATTTTCATAGTATAAAAGTAGAGCGATTTTCAAAATACTCCACACGATGAAAATTTTCAAAAATTAATTTTTTTACAAATGCACTTTATTTATCTAACTATGAAGAAAAAATTTGTCATATGATTTTTTTCTAAGGTTTATGGTTCCTGAGATAAAAAAAAAGTGTAAGTTATATATATTTATATTTCAAAATTTCAAAAATATATTTATTTTGAAAATTCATAACTAATAAAATATTCATAATTTCAAAAATTCATATGACAGATTTTTATAACTACACCTTAAGAACAGGTGCTGAAAATTTGAGAGAAATTGCATAAAGACTTCATCGTGTGGAGTGTTTTAAATTATAAAACATGCTGAAAAAAAAGTTAGATAAACAATCTTTAAGGGCAGGCAGGTAGCAGTCAGGAACGTGCGCAAGGCCATTTAAAAGTCACCTGACGCCCTTTAAACACGCAGAATGTCATAAACGAAAATAGATTCTGAAACTAGAATGTTTGTAGAATTTTATCAGTACAAAAATGAAAAATGACTTTTTTTCACAATTTTTAACAAATCTCAGTGGTGCATTCCCTTTAAAGGATCAAGTTCAAGTCTGATGAAGACGTCCAATCGGCGGTGCACGAGTGGCTACATTCGTCTATCAATATAATTTTTCTCACGCGGTATCGAAGCTCTTCCTATCCACTTGCGTAACTGAATTGAATTGGGAGGGAACTATGTGGAAAAATAATGTTCAAGCAAACATTCTTCCTGCAGTATAAATCGTGGGAAAAAATTAATTGCTGTTTTCATGTGATTCTCCTTCGTGGTTTGGAGTAAACCTGTGGACATGCATTACATTCTTTTTCCGAGCGTAACTGAGGTTAAACAATGCATGCATAATCTACAGTAAAAGTGCAGGATGTGTTTAACCTGATTAAGTACTAGTAACCCTCTGAATATTACATGACCACAAAGGCGGTTGCCTAGCGACGACATAGAGGGAAAGCCGCATCTTAACCACACAGGTCGCAATTCCGATCGTTCCGTGCCGATTGTCGTTTGTTCCCTTGCCAGTAATTAACTGCCCGACCTGCTACCTGGTGATGGCATTTCCAACCAATCAGCGAGAACGGTATGGCATCTAAAGCCTCTTCTTAATTCAGCGATACCATGAGAGATAATCATCCAGCTGATAAAATCTGTTGAAATAAAGTCTATGTCAATCGAAACTCCATTTCGTATTGTGTTTTCTTTAAAGTAGCACATGGTCAAGAATTTATAGTTTTAATGACCAAAAACATAATTTTTTTTTTCCTCTTCCCGCACTTTAGGTAATACAGATGGAGGAAGTAGGCCCATTGTGTGCGACCCGAAATTCAAAGTTGAGTTTTTAACATAACATAACATTTTGTGGTCCCCTTAATTAAAAAAATCCCTTTAGGCAGGCCTACAGGCGGAGGTAGATTTCGAAGTGCTTTTGGTTTAATTTATTGTCACTGCATAGCACTCTTCTTCTTTAGCCTTGGCATGGCAAACCTGCAGTAAAGAGGAAGAGCTTACAATCAATTGTTTTGACAACAATAATAGGATATAATATTCTGGGAGGCCGTGCGCAAGATCAGCAATGAATAAAATTAGCAAAGCCGCTAAACAAGACAAAATTATGATATTATAATAATTCTTTCAAGTGTTATTATTTTCAAACATTAAAATCTCGCGTCATATGAGAGCTATCAAGAAACTATTTATTGATTTGTAGAGTACTCATCAAGAGCTTTTCAACGATACCCCACAAGACGTGGTTTCAAGTTTCGAATTTTCATCCCCCACCCCCACCCCACCCCCACCCTCACTCGAACCCCCGAATCGTTGATGTCACTGTGAACTCCATAGGGAGTACTCTAATTTATTCAAACAAAGTTTCCCTCTATACTTCAAAGGGGCCGAGATATACATTTTTAAAAATTTCAACCCCCTCCCCCGACCACCCCCTTGGGCCAATTTTGCTCATTAACGAACTTGTCCGAACTATTGGGCCTAGAAATAACATATTAAAATTTGGTTCAAATATCTTCAAAATTACGGCCGCTATCGTGTAAAAATATATATATATATATAAATATCACAAAATTTTTTTTTGAACGGGCGGTGGTTTCGTACTTAGGGGAGCATGAAACGTAAAGATATGAAAGAATTTTTCGAAAATCATAAAGTGGTATCCATTGCAATAGGTAGATTTTCTTCGAAATCTACCTAAAAAAAAAAAACCATTCTGAAATATATCTGCGTACCTGGACAATCTAATAAAGTGACCCCTATCCAGGCCATGGAGGCACAGAGGGTTTCAGGGGGTTGAGGCTTCCAGATTTTTAGACATTCGGCGCATGAAGGTGATAAGATTGTCAGCCTTACGTACCGGCCGCCTTTACCCCCAAGATTGCTCTTGGTATTCATTTCTGTTAGAGGCTGAGTCGAGCCCAGGGCCATAGTGCCACCAGAAGGATTAGGCCAATTGAAAAACTCCGATGACCTCATCAGGGACCGAACCCGCGACCTTCCGGTTTGTAGCGCAGCGCCTCAACCACTATGCTACGGGATACCCCGAGTTTTTAACATAAATATACATTTTTTGTCCCCTAAATCCGAGAAAGCTACTTTGAAAAATATACTCATATCTGCGTACCTGAACAACCTAATTCCAGAACTAAAAAAGTATGAAAACAAAATGTATTTTTCTTATGTATCTTTTGGGGAGTCGGCCGCGGTGGTCTAGAGGTAGCGTGCCCGCGTCTAGATCCGCAGGGCGTGGGATCAAACCCGGCCGCGGTCGATGAATTTTTCAGGACGTAAAAATCCTGGGCACGGAGTCCTTCGGGAGGGACTTTAAGCTGGGGGTCCCGTGTCGTAGATTTACGGCACGTAAAAGAACTCCAAGCCTAAATGAGAGCGTCTGGACAAAATTTCTCGGCCCTTTCACGTCCAAGAAATACTTAGTTTCCAGAGGGGGGTTGCGAGGCGATGGGCTTACCACCTGTCCCTCTACCCTCTCTCGGAAAATAAGCATATCAAAATTAGTATAGGTAATGAAACCTCCATTGGAGGCCCCTTCGCCCCACCTGGGGATCATAGGGTAGCCTACCAGATACAGAGATACAGATCTTGTGGGGATGTGAGAGGAAAATTGGCGACTAATTTTTCTTACTTTTAATGCCACTTTAAAGAACAAAATTTCGCTTTCGTGATTTTCTCGAACGGGGAGAACGGGGGAGGCCCCCAAAAGGCACTGACTGCCGAAGCAGACCCGATACCAGAAGTGGAAACGGAAAGAGGATGAAAAGGGGGAAAGGTGAGATGAAGTGGAGAGTGTTGGTGGAATGAGAGCGGGGAAACGGGAGAAACCCGAGAAAAAAACTCTCAAGGCACGGCTTCGTCCACCACGAATGACACACAAAACTGATGATTCGATAGCGCTAAAAATTCACGTTTTCTGCCAGTGTTTTACTAATAACTCGTGAACGAAAGCCAAAATTTGAAATCCGGCTTCGAGGTGTATTAGGCCACTCTTCAGTCCATCTACGTTTAAAATTTCAGATCTCTGCGTGCAGTAGATTTCGCTAAGCATCGTAGACAGACAGACAAACACTTCCTCTTATTATTATAGATATCAGGGGGCCGATGTGTATTTCCTTCCCTGATAGACAGAAATAAAGTCTGAATGGGGCAAAGAAGCATCTCATAACGGCAAGTATTACTGCGCTGCGCTCTATTGGATTTCCGTTAAATTCAACGAGGTACATTTCAATTTGCTGGTAACACAGTCCTGCCAACGAAACGGTCTTCCTTTTATTCTAATACGTTTCCACATTGAACTTTGCAAGTGGAGATACGGTGCAAGAGAGAGAATATGAACAAAGTGGGGATGTGAGTTGGCCCTATCATACGTCCGGTTTTTCTCCGGACATGTCCTCCTTTCTAAATTTTATGACTGGGCGAATTTTTCACATAAAAAAATTAGGGATTTTAACATGTATCTTTCTTTACTTTCGTTACATTTATTATTTTACTAGCATGTGCCCGCGGCTTCGCCCGCGATAATTATTTCAAAAATTAAAAATTAAGAGCATAATAGTAAAATCATTATATTTAATAACACCTAAATCACTACATACCACGATTACATAGCATCATCTGGTAAAAGCGACCTCAGATTCGAGTTTCTTGGCCCAGAAAACCTCTGTATAGTGAGATTCGTCCAAATAAAACAACGCTTGACCATATTTAGGATTTACAACATTCAAGCGGTCGCAAAAGTTTCATTTTCAAGATATGACAAAAATAGCCAAAGCCAACTGTAATTGATTTGACATTGAAATGTATAACTGAAAACTTATGTTTTGAAAACGCAAAAAATGCACGTTTTTTCCCCGTTTTTCACTCATAACTCACGAACGAAAACTAAAATTAAAATTCCGGCTTCGAGGTGCATTTTCCGACCCTTCAGCCCACCTATGTTTAAAATTTCAGATCTCTGCGTTCAGTAGATTTCGCTGGACATCGAGGAGAATTCCTTTTATTAATATAGATAATATGAATTATAATGATACCTTCTCTAATTTGTCAAACATCCATTTAATTTAATCCAAACCCACCTATACCATTGGCAACAATATGTTCTGTGAATTTGTTTCGATAATTATATGCAAAAAGGGATTAAGTATTTTCAAAAACATTTAATTTTTGGCATTTAGAATCATAATTTTTCAAAATCCTTTCTTAGTGAGCACCTACATTATGAAAAGAAGGTACTGTCAAAATTCCAAGTCTCTACCTGTCATAGTTTAGGCTCTACGTTGATTCCTGTCAGTCAGGACAAAGCCTTTTATATATATAGAGAAGAGAAGAGATTTCTTTCTTACGACATTTTCCTAGCAATTCCTGAAAATTCCAGTTATTGAATGTATCCCTTTCAACAATTAACTGGAATATCGTTTCCTTCCAGAGAATCTATACTCTCTGCTTCTCTCCTATGACTGTCCTTAATGGTCTACCTCACAGACAGACAAGTTATGTCATATGCAGTACTGTGAGGCACACTAATTAGTGATTATTACGACTGGGCTTCCACTGTTAGGCCTACTGTACAGTAACATTAAGGATGGATATATATATATGTACGTACATGAACAACATATTTTTGTCTCTGTTGTTCACTTCATGAGAATAACTTATTATAAGAGAAAAATTACTCAAAAATTCATAAATTAAGCGCAATCAGTCATAGGAAAGAGTTTCCATCTGGCGCTGTGAAGTGGACTCTAACTTAGCACAGTTGATTGAGCAGTGGCACGGATAGTCAAACGTCCTGAGTTCAAAATCCATTGCCAGAGGAATTTGTCTTCTATAATATTCTCATGTAGGCCTAATGTCGAACAGAGCAATAACCTGTGGTTCGTGAATGCATATGCATAGCCTATATCTATCTCAAATGCCGGACCCTGCATTAACCTTGTCCTTAGACACTCAGCAAAATTTGGAAGAGGTCTGTTCAGCAGTTTAAAGATTAATAATAATAATAATAATAATAATAATAATAATAATAATAATAATAATAATAATAATAATAAATTATTTTTTGTTCAGCCAGTTACAAACCAGCAATAGACATCGTCCTAAACATTCAACAGTGAACTACTATATAAAACATTAAAACGTAAAAACATAAAAACATAAAAATTAATCCTATTGTACAATATTTCTTGTGAAATATTCGTCTATCTTATAAAAAGGATTCCTGGAGAGCCATTCATGTAACGTATTTTCATATATATTAAAAGGCAAATGATGCCAGGCTAAAGATAATCTATTATACAGTCTTAATCCTAGATAATGGTGGTACCTCATAGTCGTAGACAATCTACATCTTGGTAAGTCTAAATTATTACTATAGGCCTACCTTGTATGATGACCGTGTATGTTGTTTTTTGCTTTATACAAATGTAGATTTTTTAACATAGATTAAAACATCATCTACTCTTATACAATTCAACGGCCCTAAATAGCGTGCTTGCTCGCCCGCTTCGTGAGACATCGGGTATACTCGGCGATGTTCGTCTCTCGCAGTCTAAACTTTCATGACGACTACAAAATTAGGAAGGAAAACCGTTTCTTTATTATATAAGGCCTAAGTGAAATGAACACAATGAACAAATATTCTAATTTTATTTTTACTTACAATTTTCATAACTCTGAACCACGAACATTTTTAATAATCTACCAGTGTAATTTTCTTAAAAATCCTGGAGTCAATGAATAATGGCGGGCGAAGCCGGGGGCAACAGCTGTAAAATATTGATGGTTTTATCTCTTGAAATATCGCTGATAATAATAATCCAAACAAACCATTCCTTCCCTTGAAACATTATATAATTTCTGAAAATTACACTGAATTGATAAAATAAAATTCACATCATATTCATGTCAATAAAAAGCTGAGAAACAATACGTATTATGTGTTCACAGGTTCTTTGGAGCGGCATAATCGATTCTGATATAGTTTTCCCAGGGGGCGCTTTCATGTCGTGGAATGTACTCTGAAGCAGGAATTTTAGCTGTTTCATTAATGATTAATGGCTTAGTTTATGAATGATTCGCGTGCAAGTGTTAATAAATATAATGCTTTAATAATTATTATACTCTT
Source organism: Ectobius pallidus (assembly GCA_964059195.1). Classification (NCBI taxonomy): domain Eukaryota; kingdom Metazoa; phylum Arthropoda; class Insecta; order Blattodea; family Ectobiidae; genus Ectobius; species Ectobius pallidus. The sequence continues at coordinate 216,715,660 of CAXKWD010000001.1, forward strand.
AATTTTTAATTTTTAAAAGAATTATCGTGGCGAAGCCACGGGCACCTCCTAGTATATGTACAAATTAATGATGGATAAAATTCCCGTTTGAATAAATAGTGGTCTACAACGGTCCAAAGGCTTCGAATTGGTGAGGATACTGAGGGATTTCTTCTGCGCTCAGAACTGCTGGCCTCACAGTAACTATTGCAGTTTCCTGGGCCCGTTCCTGAAGTTAAATGCCTGATAAAAAGTCAAAATGGTATAATGTTCCTTGTAGCTGCGCTGCATTCCGCTGAATTTTCACCCCTGGAGAGAATATCATTTCCACCACTCACATAAATGATATGTCCGCGTGCCTTATCTGTGCGCCTATTTCCTGCAGCCCGCATCACATGTCTACATATTTCATGCATCTGTAGGGGAAGCGGAACGAAAGCAGTAGAAAGATGGCTTGCATTTTAAAACACGTTCAAATGTCGCGACGTAAAAAGAAAAGAAAGTTCAACCTTGCTATAATATTCTTATTACGTGTGACATAATGGTATCATAATGAGTAGACTTCGGATTTTAGGTAAAAACCTATTTTAATCCTTAAGTGATATATGGACGAAAACTTGTATATGCACGTTTCATAAGTGACTATGCCTAAAACTGATACTTTTATAGGACCTAAAACAGCCTATTTTTACGTTAGAGCCTAATATTGCCTTTTTGCTTGTTTTCCCTCTAAAGTTCAAAATAAGTTATTTTTTAATAAATTCTAGCAATTATTTACAGTTCGTACTAAATTTTTAGTTCGGAATGTGCAGTACATGACATATTTGTGACGTGGTTAAATAGTAAGGATTGTTTCGTCTTCAGTAGAAAAATTCCTTGGAATTCCCAAGAAAATGTGGTGCTATTCTCCCAACTCCCACATAAAGTTAAAAAAAATATTTAAAAAACAACGTAGTTCTCTGAATCACTGAGGGATACAAGGGGTTGAATATGCTAGCGTGCGTAGCTTCTGGGCGCAAGGATTAGGTTTTCACTGTTATGATAGTAACACAGACCCTAGTATAGGTAGTAGGGCTATATAATTCTGTGTACCATAGGCATACATCTGTGTTTTATCATGATTATTGATTAATGGTGACTTCAATAAATATAATATTCTGCATTGCAATTGAGATATTTAAGAAAATTTGCAACTTAACGATTTTATAAGAGACTATTTTACGATTTTAAGAACCTATTTTCCAATTTTTAGACCCTATTTTAGGTACCTAAAACAGCATTTTTAGCGACCTAAAAGTCCGAAGTCTAATAATGACACTCATTTCGACATCGGTGTGATATCGATTACTATCGAACAAGAAACGATCTTGAGACTTTGAGAGTAGGAGCTGAAAACCATGTAATAAATAGTCTGTTCGTGTTAATTTTAATATGATACTAAAATGAAGCCAATTCCTGTTGTAGAAATTCGTTGGTTTCAAGAAAACGACCAAGAAAAAGCTTCGAAGACAAGAACTACGAGAACAAATGTGGTACATGAATACATATACATGTATCTTGAATATTAACGGTAGAATAGCAGTGGAAGCCCGGTCACAAAAATCACTAACTAGTGTGTCTCACAGTACTGCATATGGCATAACTTGTCTGTCAGTGAGGTAGACAATTCAGGGCGATCAGTCATAGGAGAGAGGTTCCATCTGGCACTGAGAATTGAAGTCTGGCTTGGCTCAGTTGGTAGAGCATTGGCAGGGATAGCCAAAGGTCCTGGGTTCAAATCCCAGTGTCAGAGGAATTTTTCTCCTATAAATATTCTCATGTAATGTCCAACAGAGACAATAATCTAAGGTTCATATATATATATATAGGCCTATATATATATTATATATATATACATATATATATACATATATATATACTCCTCCGTGGCGCGACATCCCCGAAGGGACAAGGCCTACCACCCGACCGCTGCGTCATCTACCTATAGGCAGGATTGGGGGGCATGTGGTCAGCATGCCGACACCCACGGCCGTTAATGGTGGTTTCCATGACCGGAGCCGCTACTTCTCTATCAAGTAGCTCCTCAATTTGAATCACGAGGCTGAGTGCACCCCTACCAGACCTCCCTACCTCAGAAAAATCCGAGGAGGTACCGGGGATCGAACCCGGGCCGACGGTATATATATATATATATATTATTTCAGGTAGTTTGGTTAACGGTTATCTAGTTATTTAGTTTTCCACGGTTCCAGGCACTATTTTGTGTGGAATGACCTAACTGTAACCTGAAAATGTGAGACGGGGTGATTTTCTTTAAAAATAATTTCAACAGTTGTTTTTCTTGTTTTTGAAAAATTGTTAATTTGGCATTTGCAACTTTTTTCTGCTGAGTATAGAAGCATAACTACACGACGAGTGTTACTTGAGTTGCACAAGTCCCTAGTTATTAATTTATTTTTCTTTGCCTAACAACTTCGTATCCCCATTTAAACTTCCTGAAACTTCTCAACAAATTGTTGCACAACGGAATGAGTATCCCAACTCAAAGCAGACTTTGGTCACAGCGATCGTCTTTTCTTGTAGCTACAGTCTGTAATCAAATCAGCTCTGCCACCCTCGAAAACAAATTTCCCTCTAGTTGCATCTTCCTCTTTGAAAGACAAACAAAAATAAATACAGCAAAGCAGATGTACTGGAAATAAAACAGGAAATCCAATTTTGTGGCATGATTGAATGGAGAGGAAGGCAAACATTCACAATTCCTGAGTTAAATTTTTTATTTTGTGTAAAATGTGTGACTTGTGTGTTTTCTTACTCAGAATTGAAGACTTCATCTACATTCGGCACACATTGTTGCATAATAATGCTCATAAATAAAATGTTTTCTTAACAAACTCCAAAGGTAAAATAACGAGAGATATTTTTTGTCTACTATTCCACTCATACGCGCTGCGTGTTTGATATTGACCAATAATGTTTAACAATTTCTCGGATATAGACCAATCACGATCGTTTAGCTTATAAAATGCTTGCTATTAATATGAGGATGAGATTTTATCTGATAATACGTCAGCTTGTTACTGAACACGAAAGCATCAATGTGCCGTGATTAATACGTCACATGCTGCCATTAAGCAGCACGAAAACAGATTATTTTATACAGCATAACTTGTTTGGAAATTGAAGTAATATAAATGTCCATTGATTTAAACAGAGTTTCGATTCTGTGCAAGCCGGTTCGTGTGTTTTTATTCTGTTCTTTCGTTAGCTTACCTGAATTAGGTTACCTATGTCTTATATGCACCATTGGTAGCACTGGTCACAACATGATAACTCGAATCGATTGATGGATGCTTGATTCATAGTATGCCGTGATCTCGGAGCTGTTAGTTTTGTTTTTATACAACAAAGCACGAAAGTAATTATTATTTTATATAATCCATTACATTTTATTCATGGAATAGTCTTAATAAATCCAACTCCAGTTGACAAGTTTCATCAGATAAATGCGCCGCTGCTGCGCAGTCGCAAATCTGTCGATAAACTCGTCAACTCTCGTGGGATTACCTATGATAAACGAATTTGAGAGAATCCGGAACTCGAGTTGTATATTTTATTGTGACTATTTATCGAATACCTTTATAATTAAGCATGTAATAAAGAAATTAAACCACACAAATTAATCAAACACACGACTCTTTGGGTCACTACAAGCAAAATAATCGATATAATGTGATGGTAGCGCTGCATGTGGTTATTACAACACTTTACATTAATACCTGCATTAAATTTATGTTTTGTATAAAATGTGTGATTTGTGTGTTTCCCTAAAAAAAAAAGTCCTTACTTTGAATTGAAAACTTCATCTGTATTCTCCACACATTACCAGATAATAATGCTAATAAATAAAAATTGTTTACTTAAATTACCATAGTTACATAACGAGAGGTCCGGAGAGGACCTGAATTATTTTTATTGCGGCTATTTAGGGAATATTTACATAATTAAGCCTGTAATGAGCAATTAAAACCACAAAAACGAATAAAAACACGTCACTATTTGTGTCAGCCTAGTGAGATAATCAGTCCGCCGGCGTGGTTTTGTGGTTAGCGTCGCTGACTACAGATCCGTCGGCCCGGGTTCGATTCCCGGTACCTCCTCGGATTTTTCTGAGGTAGGGAGGTCTGGTAGGGGTGCACTCAGCCTCGTGATTCCAAATTGAGGAGCTACTTGATAGAGAAGTAGCGGCTCCGGTCATGAAAACCACCAATAACGGCCGTGGGTGTCGGCATGCTGACCACATGCCCCCCAATCCTGCCATCTGCCTACGGGAGATGACGCAGCGGTCGGGTGGTAGGCCAAGTCCCTCCAGGGATGTAGCGTCACGGAGTTTAGTTTAGTTTTAGTGAGATAATCGATATCACAAAAATTAAAAGTTAAAATGCTTACGTATGATTATATAAATATTAGAACTATATATAACTAAGGCCTATACAGAAAATCTTATTAGTCATTTTATTACACACATCGTAAAAATATCGTGATACGAATTTCATAGCTGTTCTTGTGGGAGGAGATTCTGAATTACGCAGAATAGGCTAACTTGCAAATTAAAACAGAAAACATGCATGAAGCTGCCTATATTCGCAGTTTGAAAAGCCAGAAAAGATATTCCATGCGTCCAAATGGCATAAAATTTTACACAGTTGGCGTGGTCTGGTGGTTAGCGTCGCTGACTACAGATCTTTCTGCCACGGTTCGATCCCCGGTACTTCCTCGGATTTTTCTGAGGTAGGGAGGTCTGGAACGGGGGTTCGTGATTCCAATTGAGGAGCTACTTGATAGAGAAGTAGCGGCTCCGGTCATGGAAACCACCATTAACGGCCGTGGGTGTCGGCATACTGACCACATGCCCCCAATCCTGCCATCTGCCTATGGTGGATGACGTAGCGATCGGGTGGTAGGCCTTGTACCTTCAGAGATGTAGCGCCAAGTAGTTTAGGTTGATACTTTAGTTTACGGTATGCTTACACTAAAATCTCAAAATCACATTTTTTTAAATGGCTTAATGCAACACTTAAGCAACGTCTTGGCCAGAATCCCAGCTGTTTAGTTGTTACTCTTGAAAGTAGTAAAGCAACTCTGTGAACAAGGCCTCATTCGAGGCCCGTGTGAATTACCCTGTCACTGATATCGTGGTTAAGTACTATTACATACACCACTGCCTGCCATGTGATTATGTTAATATTGATGATTATACATGTCGATAACGCAGATGTCTGTTATGCAACATGGGTATTCTGATGTAATTATACGCTTGGGAAACAGGAAGCCTAGGTATCCCTCCTCGGTATGTACACAGCTTGCGCCTATCAGAGGTCTTGTACAACTTAGTTTTGCTGCTTCGAATTTGTTTCTATTTTCTCTCCGTGTTCAACAGGAACTATACGAAGAAAGAAAATATAGCGTTTGACACTGAAATTAGATATTTTACTTTTTAGAATTAATTGACTTTTGATGTAGTACTAGTGTAAGAGAAAAGTTCCCACCGCTCTAACATGCTTTCCTCACGCAGTGGGCCTTGGTTCGATTCCTGGTCGGGATAATTTCTCCTAAGTCTCACATTTCTAAGAGAGAAACCTGAAAAAACAAAAACCAGTAATAGCTACTTCAATCTGGAATATTACTCTGTAACTTCTGATATATTTATTACTAGCTTAAAAAGGCCAAGCGTCTCCCGGGTTTTTTTTATTTTGTAATTGGAAATTATCTTATGAAGGACTTTCGATTTTTAAATTATAGGTCTTTATATAGGTATTTAGAATTTGAAATAGGCATAACGACTTATCACACTCAAACTATTCCCTCAGAAAACGCTAGGTATAGCTTTTTATGGCTCATAGAGGATGTAGAATTTTGCATCCCATCGCTTGTACACAGCAAGCCTCGAAGGGGTTCAAATAAGAAGAAACATAAATTCCGGTAACATAAAATTGTATTGTCTTTGCGGAATAGTTTATTTCTCACTCTCATGTTACCATAAAACCGTTTTGAGGATGAAATTAAACAGAAAGTAATATCAATTTCATACTTTTCTCTCCAAAAACCTGCGATATGATAATATACACATTACCATACCTCGTATTGTTTTCTCTATGTCCAGGGTAGAGAAAGTTATGCGACTGCATTATTTTCGTGGATTTCATTCTTTAATATTTTTTATAACATGGATTATATTGATAGTTCTCTAATTTGTCAAGTCTCGTTTCATTTATTTCCAAAGCCTTATGTGAAGACTGCCAACTATACTGTTGTCAAGTGAACTGTGATTTGGATTTGATAATTCTGTTTAAAAAAGGATTAAGTATTCTCAAAAACATTTAATTTTTGGCATTTAAAATCTAAATTTTTCAAAATCCTTTCTTAGTGAGCACCTACAACGAAGGTACTGTCAAAATTCCAAGTACCTGTTTTCGTTTAGGCTCTACGTTGATTATCTTTCAGTCAGTCAGTCCGTCAGGACAAAGCCTTTTATATATATATAGAGATTGTTGTTATTATTATTATTATTATTATTATTATTATTATTATTATTATTATTATTCGTAATGGACATTATTTTGATAACTTACCGTTATGTCACAGCTGTGTCAGCTGCGTTTATACTTCTTTTTAGGTGCGAGGTCATATCAGGATTCAAGATCTATACAGTAGGGTAGGCCATGGAACTAATGATTGTCAATTGCTTCTATTATTGGTGTAATTTTATGGAGTAAATTTCAAATGATATTAATTTAAATGGTTATTCTCTCTTCATCGTAACTATATTCGTTTGTGGTACGAAAATACAGATTCTAAAGATGCGCAATGCATTAATTTTAAAATCGCAGTTTTAGCTGAGTCTCCCGTTAACATCTCAATGGAGTCTACTTCAAATTAAAGGCAATAAATAGAGTTTTCATAATATTATTCTCAAACAGCCCGAAGCATGTTTACGATAGCACATGCAAGCATTCATACATGCATAGAATTTACTGGACGGCATAAGCAAAAAAACACATAACCGAACAAAGAGGAAATACAAAAGCGATCTTTGCAAACAGGACGCTGAACGCACGTACAATAAAGGCAAATAACTAACTGAACTAATACCTATCCAGTCTTTTTATTGCGAATTTACTAGAAAGGAAAATAGTTGGAAAGAAGAGTGCAGAAATCTTCTTTTTTTGCACTCTGACTAACTCGTTGTATTGGAACAATAAATTTCCTGGTTGCTGCACTATTTACTCCGCTTCTGATTGTTCTGTTTGTTGTGCGGATAAAATGCTGTAGGAGAAATAATTCGCAAGGGAATATTATAGCGGAGCTCTGAGACATGCAAAGAAATATTCCCTTGCGTATATTTAAGTACTTTTGTCGGAGCACAATAGGAAGATGCAAAGCGTTATGAAAAACGAGTAAGTCTATCCATAACGCTACCATATCTTTAATGCCAGTGTTTAATTTGAGATCCAGGGCCCTATTTCATAGAACTTTTACACTCATATTATTAGGAAATATATAATGATATTAGTTATTATTATTAGCGGGGCCCGGATTCTGATGAACTAAAATTGTTTGAAAAATGGCCTACAAAATGACTCCAAATTTTAAGGAAAATGATTTAATAATTGTAAAGAATTACCTAAAAACTGATATTTTATTTATAAAAATTATTATTGTACACACAACGTTATAGACTAATTTGTACATAATTGTAAAAAGTGTAAATGCAGAAAGGATGTTGTAAGTCTAAAATCTTTGTTCTTTGTTCTTGATTGGAACATTTGAGAAGAAAGTAGTTCATAAAATAGATCCTACAAATAATGCTGTATTATACTAACCTAGTAATTTATTTAAATATTACCATAAGGGAAAGAAAGACGACAAAAAAGTTAATATACTCAACGTAAATGCATGAAAATGTATAAATAAGGAAGCAAATGACACGAAAATGACAAAATAATGACCTAAAATTGAAATAAATGCCCTAAAAATATAAAATTGCATAAAATGACAAAAAATGATCTAATAAAAATGCATTTCTATAATCTAGATGCCTTGATTAGGATTTATCTACAGGTTAGCAATGTCTATGCAGCATCAATAAAAAGATGACATGTCAATAGAATCTGGGTCCTGATTATTTGTCTTTTGTTTCATATCAATATTTCCTAATAATATTAGTTATGAGTTCATGGCTCTAAATTATTAGTAAATATTGATAATATTATTAGTAAATATTGATAATATTATTAGTAAATTGTTTCGGAGACTGCAGAACTAATAACATTTACTGATAATATTAGGTGTTTTCTATACGTGTATTTGGGCTAATAAATTATTCTCAAACCCATGTAATTCAGATTTCGTGATCTTAAAATTGTGAAAATGAATCACTCTGATTTAATTATAAATTTATAAAAAGCTTATATTCGCTATCAAAGGAATTTTTTTTCATAACAAGATTTTAGGATTTGAGGTTAGATTTTAGTACATAAGCCTACCGCTATCTTGAATACATGCCTGGCAGATTTATTCGTTTCTTAGAGCTGGTTATTATGAAGATATATGTAGGCCCTGCTGCTTTGAAATAGTATTGACAAAATTACTAAGATGGGAAAAAACACAAACAATAATCGAAACATAACCCGAAGGTTCATTGCCGCGCTTACCTGAGCCCGCCATTCAACCTTATTCTAACTCCATCTAATCATCCCTCGCAAATCCTACTTCCCTTAAACCTGTTCTAATATTGTCCTCACCCTACGTCTAGGTCTTCCAAGTGGTCTTTTCCCTTCAGGTCTCTCAGATAATATTTTTTCTTTCCTCCCACATGCGCGCAACATGTCCACCCCATTTCATCCTTCGTGAATTAATTACCCTTACTATGTCCCGTGACGAGTACAGGTTATGAAGCTCGTCGCTATGCAGTTTTCTTCAGTCCCCGTTTTCATCTCTCTTAGGCCCAAATATTTTCCTAAGCCCCCTGTTTTCGGACATGCTCAGATTATGTTTTTCCCGAACAGTAAGCGACCATGTCTCACATCCATGTAATACAACCGGCAGGATAATAGTCTTATAAATTTTATTTTTAGATTGCCGGACAGAAGTGAAGAAGATAAGAGTTTCTGAACTGCATAAAAGCAGGCATTTCGTGATTTGAGTCTACACTTAACTTCTGCCTTAATATTATTTGTATCTGTAATTATTGCTCCCAGACATTTTAATTTCTCCACGTGTTCTAATGATTTTTCAGGTATTCAGATAATGTGAGGCTCATTATTTTGACGTTTCATGATCATGCACTTAGTTTTTTTTCTGTATTGATTTCTACAACTCTGACTGAAGACTTAATTAAGTTCTCTTTCTTTTCAGGTGAGTACGCCATAAATAGAAGAAAGGAAGGTGTGTGACTGGATGCACAGAGGTCCATGTACGTACTCTGTAATTTGTGGTAGAGACTGGAATTCCTAATATCAATTTAAGCAGATTAAATAACATACGGACCATAAGACGCACTTTTTTACTTTGAAAACAGAGCCTTGAAAGTTGGGTGCGTCTAATGGTCTGAAGTACTTTAAAAAAAATTAAAATTATGGTAAATATTGCCGGAATACCATAGTTATAAACAAAGTGTTTTAAACGATAACATTGTTATAAATTTTGACAGACTGCAGGCTTACTTCAGTGCACTTGTCAAAGTCGTAAAATGAGGGTATACAATGCGAAAAGAAAGGAATGTTGAGTTATTTTATACGAAAGGAGTTGTCTCTGCCGGGGGGTTTAAATGAAGGCAATGACGTCTAAACAACTTTGTCCCATTACACTTACCATATTATGTTGGATTGAGAATTAGAGGGTGTAAAATTATTTTCAGTCTTTCATGAGGAATCAGTTCAGTTAAAATTTACGCGATGCCTTCTGTAAAGAAGAAATTTTCGTGCAAGCAGGTTTTAAGTTAGAAGTGATTTACACTGATTCCATTGTACAAGGTTATAATTTCTTTATGCAGTGAAGTATATTATTCCCTTTAAAATTTTTGGTTTAGAATCACATTAAATTTCTTTTCCTTTAAATTTTCATCCTAAAATCAAGGTGCGTCTTATAGTCCGGAGTGCCTTATGGTCCGTAAAATGCGGTAATACAGAAATAAGAACATCTGTTTATTTAAGAAATTATATGCATAAATATGTTGCTATGATTATTCTTTTTCAAACATACTACAACGACAGAATGAATATTGCAGAGTAACATGTAATCAGATTGGACAACATTCCATACTTATACAGACAACCCTCGATGTAATGCTACTATCCGTTCTCTAACATTTAGTGGCACAAAGCGAGGGTGGCACTAAAACGAATTTACATATTTTAATGGAAATAGAATAATACAGCGCTGTATTAATTTACTGTACTGTATACTGTATTATTAAAGAAAAATGAAATAAAACGAAAATAGCCTAACAATTTTTCTGTCTCATTCACAATATTGCCTAAGCATCTCCGACTAACAGTTTTCCCCCACAATAATAAAAAATGTAATGCAATAGCCTCCTGGCTAAACTTAGGAAATCTTTCACTGTATTAAAAAAATTCTAGTTTCTCTCTCTTTTCATTTTAACAATCTTACAAGTAACTGTAGTGCAATGTTTAACAGCTAAATGGACACTAAACTTAAAGAAGATAAATTTTGGAATGTCTTATTGTATGAAGGCTCTTTCTACCTGCTCCACCCTCACGCAGGCTGTCTGTCCGACTTCTTAACATAGCTTCATTATTTTACCGCACTTCATTTACAGTTAGTGGCAGGGGAACGCCCACTTCTTGGAAATACAGTACAGTATGTTTCTTAAATAATCTTCCTAACATTACGCCAGTTTTAGAATAATTCTGCAACTGAAAAAAAAAATCACTGCAAACTATATTTTAAAAAAAATTGTCTTATATTCACTGGCACTAAATGAATTGGCACAGTAACGACGTTTCTTAAGTATTTTATGTAGGAGAAGATCCGTTCACTTGCATTTATTGGCGCAGTGCGAGGGTGGCACTGTAATGAGGGGCATTGGGTTGACTGTATTAAGTCCGATGAACTCAGAACATCGAAATACTTTGTTGCCTAGCGTGAAGGGGTAAAGCACTCCCATAGGCATTGGACTCAAGCGAACTATCTTTACGTAACCTGGGGAATCGTGGCATAATTCTTCTATATAGACTTGAGCAAAACCTTTAAGGTTCATATAACACGTTTACATGCGGGATTGAAATCTATCTGAATTAGATCCCAACTCAATACTTTCCCTGTTTACATGGAAAGTTCTAGGAGTTGATTGACATTTGTTGTATTATTGGCTAATTTGGTTATGCATAGCTGTTTTTGTCGCTAATCTGTTTAAACAATTGCAGTCAGTGGTGATATTCAGCCGGTTCGCACCGGTTCGCGAGAACCGGTTGTTAAATATCTTGTAGGTTCTCCGAACCGGTAGCTTCACAATGAGTGATTGCCTTTTTCCAAGATCAGATTCACGCCAATCCACAACAGTGATAAACTGATAATACATATATGAATTTGCTAGAACCAAAACACGCCATTTATGTTCACAAGCGGTGGACTACCACCATAGGTAGCGGGCGTGCGGTTATGTTGGCAGACTCTTATTTGCGCACGGCCGATCGTCTCGACACTCGCTCGCTTTTCTTTCGATGTTCAATTATAAAACGGACTGTGGTCTTCTTTTGTTGTGTAAGGTTATGTTGGAAGCTGAGTAAGTTTAGTATGAGTATGAAAAGACAAAATAGCATATTAGGCTATTTTGAATCAACATCAAATACCCTGACGAGAACCGGTTGTTAAACTGTTTGAATATCCCCACTGATTGCAGTGTTTATTACGTGATTAAAAATATTTAAATTGTGTTTTCTATTAATAATTTCTAGTCACCATAAACAAATTATGACATAAAAGAGTAACAAAAATATTAATATTATAGTGTGAGTATTTTTTTTAAAAATTAAATTGACGACCAGTTGACAGAACAAACGACGAACGCCGTGCGAGTGTATGCGCGCGCCCAGGATTGAGTTCGCTAGCGTTTAGGCTACATGGAATTGAATACGACTTTAATCCAGGTTTGCCATACGTACGACTATAGTCGTACACATACGACTATTTCATAGACTTGTACGACGCACGACCCAACCACGAGGATTGGATCGGATCGAAAATTCATTCCGGACTGAATCCGCGTTTACATGACGATTTCAACACGGGTTCCACTAAAATTGCTTTTTAAATGTCTGCCTGTATTTTGCATTTCCTCAAACCGAAAGTTTTGTGGTTCCGAGCCATGGAAATTAAAGTGAAAATGAAATGAATCAATATATTTTGTCAATGTGTTTATTGAACTTATTAAAGTGAAACTAAGAAAATCGACTGAAAATGGCAAAAAACTGAAATAATACCATTTACATATGTTTAAAAAACTAAAACAGGAATTTTAAAAAACCTAAAAATCCAGGTCCTAATGATCAAGAAAATCAGTGACGTAGATTCACAAAAATATCCGTTTAAAAAAACTAAAGCAGAATTAAAAAAAAAAATCCAGGCCCTAATGATAACCAAAATCAGTGACGTAGATTCACAAAAATATTTACTAAAGCTGAATCTAAACGGCCTCTGTTATAACTCTGCGTAAACATTTTCCTTGTAAGGAATAACAGAGGGCTTAGCCTACATTACACAGAAAACAAATGATACGCAACTAGTTGCTAGATAGTTCTCGCTAAACTTTGGGGAGTTAAAGTACGGCAATTGTGTGCTTTGCAGGGGCATTTAAAGCTAAATCCTTGCACACACACACACACACACACAGACACACAAAAGAAAAGGAAAGCATTCTGTATAGAAGAAGCTAAAGAGGTTTTACGCTCCCACAGGGAAGGACTGTACACTAGCTACATCTATTGTTCTAGTTGCCGTACTAATAGAAAAGAAAAACAAAAGCCTCCGAGTTTTGTTCCACCTAGCCAATTTCCTGTCGCGCTGGCGATTTATTATTCACAATATTCAGGCCTCTTGATTGAAATATTAATTAAGCTCTCTCTTAGCCCACCAAGTTCTGATTTTCTGTGCGCCAAAGTTGTTTCCAACGTACCTACAACTTTATTTCTCATGTAAACAGAAACTTCAAACTCTTTATAGCTTTAAGACCATCAATTTACTAAGCTATCTTCAATTCCCACAAAACAATACTTGCCTTTTAAGAAAAATCTACCTATTGCAATCGATACCATGTCATAATTTTCGAAAAAATTCTTTCATATCTTTACGTTTCATGCCTCCCTAAGTACGAAACCACCGCCAGTTAAAAAAAAAGTTATATATATATATCTTTACACGCTAGCGGCCGTAATTTTGAAGATATTTGAACCAAATTTTAATATGTTATTTCTAGGCCCAACAGTTCGGACAAGTTCGTTAATGAGCAAAATTGACCCAAGGGGGGGGGGTCGGGGGAGGGGGTTGGAATTTTAAAACCTTTATATCTCGGCCCCTATGAAGTATAGAGGGAAACTTTGTTTGAATAAATTACAGTACTCTCTATGGAGTTCACAGTGACACCGACGATTCGGGGGTTTGGGGGGTACGAGTTGGGGTGGGGGTGGGGGGATGGAAATTCGAAATTTTTTAAACTACGTCTTGTGGAGTATCGCTGAAAAGCTCTTGGTGAGTACTCCACGGATCAATAACTAGTTTCTCGATAGTTCTCATATAAGGCGAGATTTGAATGTTTGAAAAAGTGCTCTTTCCTCTTTTTTGCAGTTATTATTGAGGGTTTATCATGCCAAAGCTAAAGAAGAAGAGTGCTACACGGCGACAATTAATTAAACCAAAAGTACTTCGAAATCCACATCAGCCTCCAGGCTTGCCTAAAGGGATTTTTTTACTTTAAACAAGCTGAAAAGGCCCGGCATCGCCCGAACTTTGTATTTAGCTTGTAATTCACAATTAAATTATGAAGGACTTTTGATTTCCAAGTTGTAAATCCTTATATACGTATCTAGAGTTTGAAGCGAAGAAGAACGACTTATCAAACTCAATCTATTCCGTAAGAAAACGCTGGATATGGCTTTTATCGCTCATACAAGACTTAGAATTTTGCAACCAATTGCTTCTACACACCATGCCTCGTAGGGTTGAAAGAAGAAGAAGAAACATAAATTGCGGCAACTTAACATTTTAATGTCTTTACGGGATATTTTATTCCCCACTTTTAGGCAGATAAACAGTTATTTTGGAGCTAAAATCAAAAGAAAATCAATATCACTTTCACACATTCTACCAGCAACAAATGGTAATGACTAGACTTCGGACTTTTAGGTCCTAAAAATGCTATTTTAGATACCTAAAATAGGCTCTAAAAATTGGAAAATAGGTCCTAAAAATCGTAAAATAGTCTCTAATGAAATCGTTAAGTCCCCAATTTTCTGAAATAGGCCCTATCTCAATTGGAATGCAGAATATTATATTTATTGAAGTCACCATTAATCAATAATCACTACCATAACTACTATAAGAGTGAAAACCTAATCCCTGCGCCCAGAAGCTACGCACGCTAGCATATTCAACTCCTAATACCCCTCAGTGATTCAGAAAACTATTTTTTTTTTTTAACTGGATGTGGGAGTCGGGAGAAAAATACTAATTTTCTTTGGAATTCCAAGGAATTTTTCTACTGAAGACGAAACATTCCTTATTATTTAACCACGTCATAAATGTGTCATGTACTGCACATTCCGAGCTAAAAATTTAGTACGAACTGAAAATAAATTCTAGAATTCTAGAACTTATTTCGAACTTTAGAGGAAAAACAAGCAAAAAGGCAATATTAGGCTCTATCGTAAAAATAGGCTGTTTTAGGTCCTATAAAAGTATCAGTTTTAGGCATAGTCACTTATGAAACATGCATATACAGATTTTCGTCCATATATCACTTAGGGATTAAAATAGGTTTTTACCTAAAATCCGAGGCCTAGTAATGACTTTAATGCCCTGTAGCATACTCATTTTATGTCAGTAAGCAAAATTCTCCTAATAAAACTTGTCTATGTCCCCTCTTTACAGGTAAAATATTTCGGTGTTTTTCATTAACACCCTGTATATCTAAGTGCGTTATTCTTTTTTTTATCGGGACAGTATTATCTCTATATATATAAAAGGCTTTGTCCTGACTGACTGACTGAATGAATGACTGACTGACTGATTGACTGAATGACAGGAATCAACGTACAGCCTAAACTATAACAGGTAGAGACTTGGAATTTTGACAGTACCTTCGTTTCATAATGTAGGTGCTCACTAAGGAAGGATTTTGAAAAATTCTGATTCTAAATGCCAAAAATTAAATGTTTTTGAAAATACTTAATCCTTTTTTGCATAGAATTATCAATTCTAAATCACAGAATATATTGTTGCCAAATGGTATCAGGTGGGCTTGGAAAAAACAAATGAAATGCAATTTTGACAAATAAGAGAAGTTATCAAAATAATTCATGTTATAAATAAATATTACAGAATGAATTCCACTAAAATAATGGAATCACATAACTTTCTCTACCCTGGACATAGAGAAAACAAAACGAGGTATGGTAATGTGTATATTATTATATTATATCGCAGGTTTTTGGAGAGAAAAGTATGAAGGCTTTATGGTAACATAAGAGTGGGAAATTTCCCGCCTCGATATTACAATTTTATGTTACAGGAATTTCTGTTTCTTCTTATTTAAACCTCTACCAGGCTTGCTGTGCACTGTACAAGCGATGGGATGCAACATTCTAGATCCTCTATGAGCCATAAAAAAAAAACTATATCAAGCGTTTTCTGAGGGAATAGTTTGAGTGTAATAAGTCGTTCTTCCTATTTCAAATTATAAATGCCTATATAAGGACCTAGAATTTAAAATTGAAAATCCTTCATAAGCTAATTTCCAATTACAAAATACAAAACCCGGGCGACGCCGGGTCTTTTAAGCTAGTGTGTTATCAAAACGGGACAGTCCCGAATAATCGGGCCGTATGGTCACCGTAGGCATAACGCATATGATAAAAATAGACTATTCAACACGAAAGAGTTGACTATAAAATTCTACAATGATACCTGGATACCACATCATTACCTGGAAACGAGGACAATTACAACAGTGACATAGCGCTATCCGTGTTGCAGCTGACGTAGCTTAATTGTTGCGTAACCAGACATAACAATGGAACATCACCGAGCGTGTAGCGTCTAATTCAGTTAGAGCGATTAATTCACAGCGGTAATCCCCCCCATGTCAAGTTGCTTGACCCCTGGTCATTGATAGAGGTAAGTTCAATTATTATCAGAGTAAGATTTCTCATGATGACTAGAATATGACTAGCCAGTTGCCCGTCCTTCGTACGGCACAGTTTTTAGTTTTACACGAGCAACTTAAAGAGAATGTAACCCAGGGTTGCCATACGTACGACTATAGTCGTACACATACGACTATTTCATAGATTTGTACGACGTACGACGCAACCATGGGTCGTACGCCTATTTGTACGACTATTTTTAACATAGCGTTTTATATTTTTTTAATCAATCTACTGACGAATTTTAAATTTTGATTCGTATCATCTTCTTGTTTTCTCATGGTTTTTGTTGTAAGCATGTTGCTAAAATCAATATGACTGGAAAGCAGTCCTGTGCCTTTTGCAATAATTACAACACTGAGGGAACTACTGTTTATGTTATTGTATTTAATCAAATTTAGACATAGGAAGATAATGAAACACGCCTAATCATTTACAGAAAAGATGATTTATTAACAATTACATGACATATTATATAAGGTGCATATTACTGGTTATTTATTATTATTATTATTATAATTATTATTAACGCAATACGTTCTATATACTGAAAAATCACAAAGTGTACGACAGTTTTAACTAGCATACGACTATTTTTAGATGTTGGTACGACTGTTCTACGTTTCTGATCTGGCAACCCTGATGTAACCGTACATTTTTGGTGCGCTTGACGTTCTTCCGGAGTTTGAATCAAGTATTATTTCTAGGGAGAGGATTTCTATGACCTAAAAAATAGGATATATGCATGCATTTATGACCTAAAAGACATTAAAATATGACCAATCAAATTTAAAATATGACTTTACCACTTGCACATTGTGTATATTTTTTTTTAAAGTTTCATTACAATACATTTTATTAAAATATAATGTTAATTATTTAAGATATCTGTAAATTCTCAAAAAAGTATCATTATAATGCAAAATTTGCAAAATATGATATGAAACTTCAAAATTTCTTTAATATGCACACAAATATGCCAGAAATATGACCTAAATATGCATATTCATACTAAATATGCTACAATAGTTGAAAATTTCCTAAATATGCAGTTATATGCACAATAAAAGCCGTTCCATTTTCACCAGGATGCTTGGAATCGGGTTTAAATTAGTCGGAAACCTGAAATAATGCAAAGGGGGAAAATATGACATGTCATAGAAATCCGCCCCCTAACTTATTTCAATATGGATATATATTTGCATTCATGAACCACAGATCATTGTCGCTGTTGAACATTACTATTATAGGAAAAAAATTCCTCTGACACTGCGATTTGAACGGAGGACCTTTGGCTATCCGTGCCACTGCTCTGCCAACTAAGCTAAGCCAGAGTTCATTTCACAGCGTCAGATGGAACCTCTCTCCTATGACTGATTGCCCTTAATGGTCTACCTCGTCCAGAAAGTTAAGAACGATTTGTCATAACTAGGGACCGGATTTTTAGGTTTTTAAAAGCACTGTTTTAGGTTTTCCATTAGGGGAAATAGTTTTTTTTAGGTTTTTTGTCCAAAATATCGTTTTCGGGTAGAATAATTGGTTTAATGAATGTGAATGTGCTACATAGGATTGAATACATAATACTAGTAAATTTTAACTTGACAAAATTGACTTAAATTTGTGTAAACTTGCTTTAAGAGAATATTATACAATTGAAGGAAGAAAGCATAAACAATCAAAAGAAGCAGTGCATATTTTAAAAGGGATACGCCGGTACTCTCTTGATACTGTCCATCCTAGACGACAATGTGTTAAATGAAACGCTGGTGGTGTTAATTTCTATCCGACAAAAATTATTCTCTCCCCGCAAAATATCGATTTCTCAACTGACAAACAAAACAGACAAAAAAAGGAGCCTAAATGAGATATTTTAGGTTTTATATCCCGTTTAGGTATATTTAGGTTTTTATACCCCATTTAGGTATTTTTAGGTGCCACAGAATTAATGTGGGTGAATCCTGTGGACATGATTTGAAAAAGTGTATGAGAGCTTTTTGTTTTGGAAGTAAGGGAAAAAATAGGTAAAAACCTAAGAATCCGGTCCCTAGTCATAACTAAATAATAAAGAAAGATATGAACACAAAACTTTATTTACAATGATAAAGTACCTTACTCTATTTCTCAACATAATCGCCATTACTGTCAAGGCATTTATGTTAACGTGGTACCAGTTTTTCAATGCCGATGTTATACTCTTCTACCGCCAAAGACCTGAGCATGGATGTCACTGCCGCTTTGAGAAATTCAACGGTTGGGAAAATTTTTTGCACCCAAAAAGTAATTTAGTTTCGGAAACAAGTGAAAATCGCTGGGTGCCAGGTCAGGGCTGTAAGGAGGATGTCCAAAAATGTTCCACTTAAAACGTTGAAGCCGAATGAGTCCGAGCGTTATCGTGAATCAAAAATACCTTTTTCAGACAACTTTCCCTCTCTCTTGTTTCGGATAGCTTTGAAGAGTTGCACAATTGGCCTCTGCGTTTATTCCTAGTCTTCTTGGCAGAAAACTGACATGGCATTAAACCATTGGATTATTACATTTTAACAGCAATATTAAGTTTATTACAAATTGAATTAAGTTTATTACAAATTAAAAAATACAAATTGATACAAAATTATTACAAATACAAATAACATACACACAATTTGTACAATTTGAAAAGAGTATTATTTGCCCCGCATGAGCATAGCTCGTGTTCGGGGTCAGTTCAGTCATACTAAAATTATATTTTGAAATTATATAAAAAAAAAACATACATATTATAGTTTTAGGTATAAAATAAGAATAAAAATAAATAAGATTGCTTATATGAAATAAATGCATGAACAAAGATACGAAAAAATAAATTACAGTAACATAACAGAGTTACAAACAAAATACCCAATGTTAAAAATTAAAAATTTACAGTTGAGAATGATTAACATAAAAAAGTGGTAAAAGTACAATTACAAGTTAGATTTAATCAAATCGAGTACTCTTTTTTTAAACAATTTATTGTTTAGTGGTATCATATTAGGGTTTCTTCTAGTAAAATTGTTGTACAGCCTTGGTCCGAAATTTATACTATGCCTTAGACCTACTTCTGTAGCACACTTTGGTTCGAAAAGAGGACAAGATAGGCCTAGATTTTTTTGTGATCTCAACTTTTGCAAGAGATTCTGGGAGACTTGTGAGGGCTCACCTATAACAACGCGAGGGGGCATGACAATGCAATGCTAGTCTGTCTATGATGTGCTGGACCTGGTACTGACAGTATCCCTAGGACGCCGCGATCTGTGTACAGGCCCTGCAGTAATGCACTACACTTTCATATATCCTGGGCTATAGTTAGTGGTAAACCTCTTAAATCACAGCCAAGTGTCAGCTTTTCCAGTTAGTATAAGTTTTTTACTTAAGTTATTATTACTTTCCTTTGTTCTGTAACAGGATAACTGATGAGCAGGGCCCGGGTTCTAATGACATGTCATCTTTTTATTGATGCTGCTTAAACATTGCCAACTTGTGGATAAATCCTAATCATGGCCTCTAGATTATGGAAATGCATTTTTATTGGGTCATTATTTGTCATTTTATATTTTTAGGGCATTTATTTCAATTTTAGGTCATTATTTTGTCATTTTCGTGTCATTTGCTTCCTTATTTAGTCATTTTCATGTATTTACATTGAGTGTATTAAATTTTTTTTTCGTCGCTAGTGGTGCTGTCTTTGAAGTGTTGTTTGTTTAATGCACGAAGGAAAAATTCGGCGTTAAAGTATTGACATGTCTCAGTCGTAAATGAGAATCGAAGAAACGCCAAAATTTTGTATTATATTACTATTGTTATTAGATTGACTAGGCACCTGATTGGATTTGAGAGTGCAAACTACTGTTTATCCTCAATAAACAACAATATAATTCGTCAGACCAAAAAGGAAATGCCGAATTTTGACTCGCCAATGCCTCAGTGCCAGTATAAATTTCCGTGAGAAAAGAAAATTCACAACATTACAGTTAGGACTATTTACAGTTTTTACAATTATGTACAAACTAGTATATAACTTTGTGTGTACAATAATAATCTTTTATAAATAAAATGTCAGTTTTAGGTCATTTTTTATAATTATCAAGTCATTTTCTTTAAAATTTAAGGTCATTTTATAGGTCATTTTTCAAACAATTTTAGGTCATCAGAAACCGGGCCCTGCTGATGAGTTTAACGTAAGTAAAATATTAAGATTTCTCTCCTTTTCTTAATTCACTCATAATTACATACTCAACGGCAATAGACAACAAAGTGCAAAACAAAGGAACTTTATTGTTAACGCTGGAGTAAAGAATAAAAAAATAATGCAGTGGCGGCCAGTCATATGATTAATCTGTAAATTTGACAGATTATGGAACCAGTAAGTTAAGATATAGCTGTTGATGAATGATTAAGAATCAGGTTTTTGTCGATCTCTAAGAAGGCATGAAGCCAATTCAATGAAAAATTTAACCCTATTTCGTTATTTATTGACTTATGAGCACCAAATTGTTTTGACTTTAAAGCCCCGTAGTATAAATATATTACGTCATAGAGCGAAAATCTCCTAATAAAAGTTGCATGTCTATGTCCCCTCTATATAAAGGTAAAATATTTCGGTGTTATTCATTAAAACCCTGTAGGCCAGTGTCCGGCAGATGCTGCAGTTGTGACGTAAGAGCCGATCATCTCGCAAGAGCTTGAGAGAGCGAGCAGTTGAGTTGCATTCCTGTTAATACGCACTAGCGCAGTGGCGTTCAGTGCAGCAGTAGGGTTAAGGTGAGCCGTGATGGTACATTGAATTGCGTGCATTAACCATGGCAAGGGTGCAGAGG
This sequence comes from Ectobius pallidus, assembly GCA_964059195.1. NCBI lineage: Eukaryota > Metazoa > Arthropoda > Insecta > Blattodea > Ectobiidae > Ectobius > Ectobius pallidus. The sequence goes on from CAXKWD010000001.1 coordinate 216,736,916, forward strand.
TCAGTTAATCAGTGAAATGTATGGTAAATTTAGTGCATTCAGATTAATACTAGACTTACGGAAACGTCAGGTCACCCTCGGAGACACGCCACATTTTCCAAAGTTGTCTACAGTATGTCATTCAATTACAGACATTAATAATTATGTACAAATATTAGAAGAACTGGATCAGGATATTTTATTACAGATTTCAAGATTTTGCAAAACTCCAATCCGATATTTGCATATTTGCGACACCATTTTCTGTGGATGTTGACAGTGTTCCAACGTCATTGCAACTAGAAGTCATTGATTTGCAAAAGAATATTGAAATGAAAGACCGCTTTCAAAACAAAAAGGATCTATCTATATTTTATAGAAGATTTCCCCAGGCAACTACATAATATATTTGCTGCTAGAATGTTGAGTATATTTGTATCGACGTATGTATGTGAATAGTTCTTTTCTTGTATGAAGATCTGCAAACCACAACATGGAAACCGCCTATCTGATCAGAACATGAAAAATGTTCTCGTTTGTGTGTTAGCCAGACTATGTCTCCTAATATTGCAAAATTAGTGCGCGAGAAAAGTGGGAAAAAATCTCGACAATGCCTTGAGCTTGGGCACGATAGTGACACAAAGTAAGGGTGTGTATCAAAAGTCTGAATAGGCCTATACTTGGCATAGTGCTCACAAAGGTGTATAGTTTAATTTGTATATTTTGTGTAGCCTATTTTGTATATTTTGTATACTTTAACATGTTTCAGTTTCCGAGTAGACAAAGTTTTGCAGTACTCCTTAAAGTATTCTTATGTTTTATGTATTTGTATGTTTATAGTAGTTTCGGAGCCTCATTTAAATAACCTGACGCATCCGCACCTGGATGCATTTCAGATTAGTGTAAGTAGGGCCTATATTAAATTTCATTACAAACAAAACTGTTCTGTTACATTGATTTATCACAGTTGTACTATTTTGTTTTCGTACAAATGCATTGTAATTGTGCTATTCCCATACTATCTACGAAGATCGGAGCGCACTCTGTCAATGCATAGGCGTCGTTCCGCCACTGGCCAGTTGAACCCTTCCTCCACGCTCAGTACGGAGATATTGCCGAGCAAAGAGCGCGGCTGCTCTGTAGTATGACGTCACAGAGCACGGAACATGCCGGTCACTGCTGTAGGCTATATATTTGTGGAACTTACCTTTATTATGATAGATTCCGTAATGAAAGGTACCGTACAATATAGAATTAAAATTGTGGGGGAATTTTAATATAAATTCGTAGTTTACAAGATTATTCCGGCAAAATAGTTTCCGGTAAATCATATTATACTTTGGGGTACGTCCTACGTCCAATTAAAGCACTATAAATAACTATTGTGATGAAGCAATAGATTGCATTATTACCTAAAATCAAGAATGATAATAAATTCAGAGAAAGACGTGATGAGCCACCTGGCGGAGAAGTGTGGAGTTATTTCACTGGGACTGGTTCGCTGGAGAATTTCCTCTATTGTGGGGAACACAAACACATCCCGTACGGATTTGTGCACTGAATTGGTTTCCTCTATTCCTCCCTAAGAAGAAATCCACAGAATACTGGAGTATGCAGAGAGTTGGAGGTTTTATTTATACTTCAGAAGAAGCATCAGACCGGGAGAAAACTTCGACCGGGAATACAATAATAATAATAATAATAATAATAAATTCTAGATGACATTCTTAATTTTACCAATAGACCTTAATAATCATAATCATAATTATAATAAAATCAGGGAAGTGATGTAACAAAGTGCTTTTTTGCACGACGTAACTAATTAGTGGTACTTACGAATATTGTTGCCGTGGATCGTAACTTGACATTCCAGCACGCAATCTGGTTGCTATGAAAACAAAAGAAACCTCCGTTCGGTAAAAATTACAAAAAGCACAAGTGCCGTAAGTAAAATCATCATAATACAAGCCTTTATGGAAGACCGGAACCAAGGCCCCCCAGTTTGTGGCGACTTTAAAAGGACAAATATTCGGTTCCCATAACAACAAACACATGCTAATCACTTTCTGAAATATAACATCCATCTTCAAGAGTGTATAAACATAATATTTTCAGCTAATATCTCAATTAATATAAATAAACTGATATAAATAATCATCGTACAAAAAATAGCATGCAATACTCGTGCCGTAAGCGCATAACGGATCTCGGAAATCGAAAAAACTCCTTCCTCGATCCTTATGCACCGCTTACGGCACTTGTATCGCAATATACTATTGTTTAATCAGTGATAATTGCAATTATGATATGCAGAAAGTAAGTTATTTTTTAAAATCGGTTTCCGAGTTAAGCTCCAAATAGATTCATTAAGCAGGGCTTACGGAAGAACAAAGATCTAATTTGATAAGCATATGTGAAGGAATATGTGGGTAGTGTTATTTGTCAAAACTAACTGTATTGCAAAAACCAAAGTTGTATATGAACACTGTAAAACATTATGTTGCCATGAGAACTGATTTGTATTTGATAAATTCTGTCCAATATTTACCATAAAATATGCACTAAATTAGGCAATACTCCGGTACCCATCAACCGATTTGGTCAAATATCAATAGGCTTCTTCCCATGGACGTTATAAATGCGTATACCACAGATAGAAAATATAAAGTGGATGGACATGGTGACAAACGAAGAGGTTCTGAGTAGAGTGGGTGAGAAGAAGTCAATCATACACACAATTCGTCAGAGGAAAGCAAACTGGGTTGGGCACATTCTCAGAAGGAACTGCTTATTACATGATGTCGTAGAAGGAAGATTGGAGGGTACAACTAGACTTGGAAGAAGAAGATTCAGCTGTTGGACGATTTAAGGAAAAAGCGGAAATATTGGATGCTGAAGGAGGAAGCAGAGGATAGACAGTTTTGGAAAACAAAATTCGCGTACCAAGTTTGAAAACCTGCCGGAAGGCAGAATACTTACTACTACTACTACTACTACTACTACTACTACTACTACTACTACATACCACGTTTCATGAAAATCTGATAAAGCATATTTGAGCTATCGCGCGTACAGACACACGGAGAGACAGACGGATATACATTTTCCCGTCCCCCACACAATCTCATAAAGTTCCAGGGTTCAAACTACGTGCCCAGTCAGTTTGACTTGAATTGGATATTTATTTACCACTACTTAAAGCGCCTGTTTCATCCTGTATCACGATAATTAAAATTGAATATTAATTGAAATTAACAGAAGCCATAACACATCAACAAAAGAAAATACAGCAACATCAATAGCTACATGGGCTACTGGTATACTCACAGAATCTGACTCATGATATGACCTCGATGTTTTAGCTGTTAGCGTTGCTGACTACGGATCCGGAGGTCTTAGTTCGACCTCCGGTACTCGTCGGATCTGAGAAAGGGTGGTCTGGAGCGGGGTGCATCAAGCCTCGTGATACAAACTGAGGAACTCCTTGATAAAGAAGTAATGGTTTCGGTTCAGAAAGACATCATTAACGGCCGTGGGAGTCGGCAATGCTGACGAATTCTGTGGTGTCTTGCATTTATCAGTATTAACGTCATTACGTTAAAGTTACATTATAGTTTTTGTTTAAATATTTATATTTTTAAATATCATGCTATATGATTGCAAGAATTACCAATTGCTTGGGTAACTGTGATATTTGTAAAAAGGTTGAAAGAGAAATTAGCTGGTAGACATAGCACTCTAAAACTCGCCATTAGTATTGCCCGAAAAAAGTACAAATGAAATCCACAAAATATCGTTGTCAAAGGTGAAATAACGTTGGTCTCTGTAAGAAAGCCGTGATCGGTCCTGTTCTGACTTTTAACAATATTATTTTGAACAGTAGCCAGCTTCCTGCTTTTATGAAAGGGAATCAGGGTTGCCATACGCACGACTAAAGTCGTACACATACGACTATTTAATAGTTTTGTACGACGTACGACGCAACCATGAGTCGTATGCCTATTTGTACGACTATTTTCAACATAGCGTTTTATATTTATTTAACCAATCCTCTGAGGAATTTTGAATTTCGATATATTTTTCAGCTCTTTGTTTTCTTATGGTTTTTGTTGTGAGCATGTTGCTAAAATCAATGTGATTGGAAATAATTACAATAATTACAACACTGTGGCAACTACTATTTTTTAATTTTATTGTATTTAATCAAATTTGGCACATCGGAAGATAATGAAACACGCCTAATCATTTACAAATAAGATGATTTATTAACAATAACATTATGTAAGGTGTATGGTACCGACTATTAATTATTATTATTATTATTATTATTATTAATATCATCATCATCATCATCATCATCATTATTATTAACGCAATAAGTTCATTACACTGAAAAATCACAAAGTAACTTATACGACAGTTTTAACTAGCATACGACTATTTTCGAATATTGGTACGACTGTTCTACGTTTCTGATCTGGCAACCCTAGGGAATTTCCATTAATAGCTATTCATGTGACCGCCGGCGTGGTCTTGTGGTTAGCATCGCTGACTACATATCCGTAGGTCTGGTAGGGGTGCACTCAGCCCCGTGATTCAAATTGGGGAGTTACTTGATAGAGAAGTAGCGGTACACAAACTTGCCTCACGAATTTTGCGACTTTGAATGAGGCTGAGAGAATTGAATGCGCACTTCTGCAATGCATTCGTTTACTTTACTTAGTTCTTAATGGCAATAGACAATTCCTAAGTAAGCTAAAGGAATATTATCTATTTTATGCAGAGGCGCTGACTTGGAAATATTTCTGGGGGAGGCAAGAACTGGATTTTCAGTAGCTATACATAGGCCTTACATGATAAAATCTTAAGTCTTGGGGGGCAGAAAGTACCTTGCCCCCCTAAGTTGGCGCCTATGATTTTATGGAACCCGAAGGTTCATTGCCGCTATTACCTAAGCCCGCCATTCAACCCTATTCTGTGCTAACTCCATCCAATCATCCCCCTGAAATCCTAGTTCCTTTAAATCTATCCTAATATTGTCCTCCCACATACATGTAGGTCTTCCTAGTATTCTTTTCCCTTCTGGTCTGCCAGTCAATACTTTTGAGATATGTCTTTTCTCCCCCATGCGTACAACATGTCCAGCCCATTTCATTCTCCGTGATTTAATTACCCTTACTATATCCAGTGACGAGTACAGATTATGAAGCTCGTCGTTATGCAGTTTTTTCCAGTCCCCATTTTCATCTCTCTTAGGCCCAAATATTTTCCTAAGCACCCTGTTTTCGAACACTCTCAGATTATGTTCTTTCCGAAGAGTAAGCGGCCATGTCTCACATCCATATAGTACAACCGGCAGGATAATTGTCTTATATATTTTTATTTTTAGATTTCTGGACAGAAGACGAGTTTTTGAACTGCATAAAAGCAGTCATTTCCTGATATTAGTCGAAATATGACTTCTATCTTACTATTATTTGTATCTGTAACTATTGCTCCAAGCTATTTGAATTTCTCCACTTGTTACATGACAATGTGATGAGTAGGGGTCGGATGTTTAGGCCTATGACCGGAAATATGACCTCAAAAATGACCAAATGTGTCCCTAGAAACCTAAATATGACCTCATAAAAGAACTATTTTCTAAAAATAAATGTTTCAATTTAAAACGATAATGACACTAAATTATTACATCACATTAATTCAATCAGATAATAACTTTTTAAAATAATTTGACAAGTGTTTTATAGTTTTATTTGTAAAGAACTTCTAATCAGTTAAAGTTTTCAGATACCACTGCAAATGTGTTAAAACATATCTATTGGAAGCTGTTAACAACAAGGATGAAGGTAAAGTGATCCCTATACAGGCCATGGAGGCCCAGAGGGTTCCAGGAGGTTGAGGATCCCAGATTTTGGACATTCGGCACATGAAGGTGGTAAGGTTGTCTGCGTTATGCACCCCAGGGCCATAGTGCCACCAGAAGGATTAGGCCAATTGTAATATGTCAATGACCTCATCGGGAATCGAACCCGCGACCTTCCGGTTTGTAGCGTACCGCATTAACAACAAGGAGGTAGAGGTAATTGTGCTATTACTTGTTATTGTCCCTTCACATTTCAGTTACAGTAAAATAAAAATTATCGTCACTTTTTATTTCAGAAAAAAATTAAGTTGACAATGTAGTGCACATAGCCTACTGCATAATTGTGAAATTTTACCGAATATTTATAACTGAAATATGACGTTATATTACAAATATGTCCAAAATATGTTCAAAATATGACTTTATATGCAAATAAAAACGGTCCGATTAGTTTTAGTATAAGATATATGTGATTCTTGTTTAATTTGTGTTTGCAGCGAGAATGGAGGTCAGGATAAAAATATGACATGTCATAGACATCCGAACCATACATGTAAGAGTTATATATGGACAGAAGAGTTTCTAACCTGCATAAAAGCTGGCATTTCCTGAGTTGAGTCTACACTTAACTTCGTATTTTACATAGGAATATTAAGGAATATTAGAGGAAATTGTGTGCATTACATCAGATCTTTTTAGAGCTGTGTTGCCAACCTACACGCTCCAGAAACAAGCGACAAGCGGCACTTACATAACAATAATTACATGACAATGTGATGACCAATTGAAAGAGGGGATTCACAGATAAGGAAAACACCATTCTAGTACGACTTTTTTGTTACTACGTACGTCAACAAAGTTTCCAGATAAGACGATAATTGTGTCAGACGTCCATTCTTCGCATGCGCTATTAACTACCAAGGCCAAGTTGTGAAGGTCTTTATTCCGACTGCAAGTCGTGTTCATGTTTTCCGTCCAGTGGTCGATTGAACGAGACAGGAACGGTCCACAGCTGTAAACATACGTGAGTCATATTACAACAGCTTAAGCCAAGCGATTTCGCTACTGTTTACATAATATTTAGTTTGTGTCGCATGATGTGGGGTCAAGGTTCTTTGAACGAGTGCACAGTGATTTTTTTTTCTTAGTGTTGAACGATGAACCTTTCAGGAAATGTGTTAGCATAGCCAGGGCTGTCCAACGTGAGGCCCGCTTTTTCCGACCCGCTGAACAGGCCTCTAAATGTACAGTGAGTCCCACGCAAGAGTTGGCCAATGACGCGGGTTTCTGTGTCGCGGCGGGAACAGCTCCAACTCCCGAGCGATCGGGTGAAATATCTACGCTAATAAACAGGGCTAGGATTTATATGTAATTACATATTTCTTAATTTCACATATAGACATATTTTTTTCACATATCTCCATCTATTATGTTGTCCTCTATTCAAATTAAACAAATTTATTTTACATATTTTTCCATATTTCTGACATTAGTACATATTTATATGTAAAATAAATATTTGTAAATATTTAGTGATTTTTATGCAATATTCGTACATATTTCATTCTTAAGAGTAAAACGTGGTAAAACTATATAAAATTGTCGTTTTCAGTGACAGAAAATATGGCAGCACAGGATAAGTTTACAGTTATGTACAGAAATGAATGTGTGAAACATTATTTGTGTTACATTGAATCAAATTTTTGTAATATAACAAAAATAAGTCAGAAACTACAAAATAATAATCTCACATTACCTGGAAAATTGACATTGTGAAAAACATGACTCATGATGAAATGTGTAAAATCAGTGTAATCTTAAGTGGCACGTCAAATGTAAAACTAGAATCAGTGAATTTTAAACACGCGCCAATCACTTCATGTGCAGTAGAACGAAGCTTCAGCCAATACAAATAACTTTTGAAAATTTAAAACATTTTGTGGCATACTGTTATGGTAACAGAAATAATCAATGAATGAATACAAATAAAGTAAGTGATCTGAAAAAAAAATTTAATAATTTAATTTATGAATCCAGTATTTGTAATGCCTTTTTATAGGTTCTAAAAGTAACAAAATGTAGTGTCTAGTGGTTAAATTTGTTTTGATGTCCATACTTTACAAAATATATTTGCATATATATGTACGTATTTTGACATTTTGAGTACATATATATGTACATATTTTGACATTTTTAAGTACATATATATGTACATATTTTGACATTTTTTAGTACATATAAATCCTAGCCCTGCTAATAAAGCCGCGATCGGTGTAATGATTCAGGTTCTCACATTTGCTGTTAAAATTACAATGAAAATAACCACCTAGGTACCTCATCACAAGAGATTTTGCAAATGTTCTCTTCTTGCATACGCACAACACTGGCACCTTTTTAGGGAATTTTCTTTCACGCGCGTAAGTTCAGCTTCCGAGATAGAGTTAATTTCTCTTTTCATACTGTATTTAAGTTCTTCTAACAATAGCCTATGTGACTATTATTTATGGGGGAACATGAAAAATAAAATGTATAGGTCAATTCCCCACACATTAGAACATTAGAAGAGAAATTAACTCTATCTCGGAACCTGAACTTACGCGCGTGAAAGAAAATGTCCTAAAAAGGTGTCAGTATTGTGTGGATGCAAGAGGAGAACATTTCCAACATCTCTTGTGATGAGGTACGTGGTTATTAAGTGCCAGTATGGTACTTTATGAGATTGTGTGGGGGACGAAAAAATGTCTGTCCGTCTGTCTGTCCGTCTGTCCGTCCGTCTGTCCGTGTGTCTGTACGCACCATAACTCAAATACGCTTTTTCGGATTTTCATGGAACTTGGAAAACACATTTATAATGTCCATGGGAAGAACCCTATTGATATTGAACCAAATCGGTTCACCGGTACTGGAGTAATGCCCAATTTAGTGCCTCTTTAAATAGATTATATTAGAAAGGCGCCATAGCTCAAATATGCTGTATCGGATTTCCATGAAACTTGGTATACGCATGTATGACGTCCATGAAAAGTACCCTATTGAATTTGAACCTAATCTGTTGACCGGTACCGGAGTAAAACCCAATTTAGCGTCTATTTTAAAGGCGCAATAACTCAAATACGCTTTATCGGATTTTTATGAAACTTCGTATACGCATTTATAATGTCCATGGGAAGACGTCTATTGATATTGGATAAAATCGGTTGACCTGTTTCGGAGTATTGCTCAATTTAGTGCCTATTTTATGGTAATATACGTAGTCGAAAGAATTTATAAAAATGCAAATCTGTTATCATGACAACATAGTCAATTGTTTTATTGTGATCTTATAAGGGTTTCGCAATTAAAATACAGTTAGCTATGACAAAATAACACTATTGCTTTACATGCGCTTATCCAACTAGACCGTTAAACTGACCCAGGTGGCCGAGATTGTAACGTCTTGGCCTCACATTCTGGAGTTCCATGGTTCAAATCCCGAAACCGGCCAATTTGATTTTTTTTTGTATCCTGCATATCATAACTGCAATCATAACTGATTAAACAAAAACATACTGGCACTTTGTTACATCAGTTTACCTGATTTTATTTTCATTGTAATTCCAACTGTAAATGTGAGAACCTGAAACATTACACCGTTCGTGTCATTATTTGCGTAGATATTTCATCCGATCGCTCGGGAGTTGGAGCTGTGTCCCCCGCGACATAGAAATCCGCGTCATTGGCCAACTCTTGCGTGGGACTCACTGTATAAATTACCCCCAAATACGAAATTTATAAGTCAAAATAAAGATGTTCCCTCACTGATAAGTAGACCTGGGATTTTAGGCTCTAAAAAAATTAGTTTTAGGCACCTAAAATAGGATTTTAAAAGAAGTAAATAGGCTTATAAAAGCGAAAATAGGCACTTAAAATATGTTTCAAAAATGTGTAAATATATAGAAAATATACTTTAAAATTTTACAATACACACTTAAACTGTAACATGGTCTTTTTTTACTGCAAGAAACATGGTAGGCCTATACCTACCAACTACGAACTATATTCACTTAAACAGATGTTCTTTCACTGGTGACAGTAGTCCTTGCTACTTGTTGTTTTGAGCGAATCCTCCCCCGTCAGTCAGCATTCCTTTGGCGACAATTGTTTTGGAAAATAAAATTTATGTGAAAAAACCCACCCTCTGTTGTTCTGCTCTTCATTCATGGATGTCCATTAAATGAATTTAAAAGTTACAGAAGTCGAATTTTATTTTAAATGTACAGAATAGGTATTTTAGGCACTAAAATAGTAAAATAGGCTCTAAAGGTCCAAGTAGGCATTTTAGGGCACTATAAAACTCTATAATTGTAAGTGATTTCTCATGAAACGTCCACAAATTAAAAAAATTTCATGTTATTTCATAAGGAACAAAATAGGCATTTGCCTTAAAATCCCAGGTCTACTGATAAGTCACTTACTCAGTTGCTTCCTTTATCAACAACAAATATTAAAGTTAATATTGATGCATTAGTTAATGAAAACCAACATCCTCAAATTTCCCACTAATTATTTTGTAATTTGATATACTTTTAATGAATTAAAATAACAATACAAACGCGTTTTTTTCTTTGTATACTAGGCTATACCTATTAACACTCACTGATAAAGTTGCACACGAAGTATTTTATGTATTTTATTCCGAAGAGGTAGGCCTTGTCCCTCCTGGGATGTTAGCGCCACGGACTTAGTTAGTTAGCTAGGCTGTTCACAAGCACACACACATACACAGACATGTTGATGAAAATAGTATTTTTAGAGTCAGGGAATATGAAAACGTGTATTTATATTCAAAACTCAACTTCAGATTTCGGGGTCGAACACAATATCCCCTCTATCTATAGTCGGCCTACCTGTGGTAGGGGCAAAGGCATACATTGTTACTGTTGGTTATATATTGCTATAAAATTTTTATTTCCATTAATATAATGTGACTCGTATTTTATAATTCTTACGTAAGGAGAAATAATGCATGCTTTTATGTTTTATACAGGCCTACACAGGCCATGGAAGCCCTAAGGGTTCCAGGAAGATGAGGATCCCTGATTTTAGACATTAGGAACGTGAAGGTGATAAAGTTGTCAGCCTTACGCACCGACCGCTTTTACCCCCAGGGTTGCTCTGGTACTTATTTCTGTTAGAGGCTGAGACGACCCCACGGCCATAGTGTCACCAGAAATATTAGGCCAATTGAAAAATTTCAACGATCTCATCGGGGATCAAACCCAAGACCGCAGTGCCTCAACAACTACACCACGGCGTAGGCCTAACCTTATGATTTATTTACGTAGGCCTACACCAGTGTGCCCTATAGGGCTATCGTGAATAAGTAATGATAAACAAAATTTCAATCCTCAATTTAGATATTAATAAAACCAGATAAACTGATGTAACAAAGTCCCAGAAAGCTTTTGTTTAAACAGTGATAATTGCAATTATGATATGCAGAAAGTAAGTTATTTTTGTAATCGATTTCCCAGTTAAGCTCCAGATCGATTCATTAAGCAGGGCTTACGGTAGAACAAAGGTCTAGTTTGATAAGCATATGTGAAGGAACATGTGGGTAGTGTTATTTGTCAAAGGTAACTGTATTTCAATTTCCAAAGCTGTATATGAACACTGTAAAAACAATATGTTGTCATGAGAACTGATTTGCATTTGATAAATTCTTTCTAATATATTTCCGTAAAATAGGCACTAAAATAGGCATTACTCCGGTACCAGTCAACTGATTTGGTACAATATCAATAGGCTTCTACCCATGCATGTTATAAATGCGTATAACTTACGAAGTTTTATGAACATCTGATAAAGCGTATTTCAGTTATCTTGCGTACAGACACACATTTTCCCGTCTCACAAACAATCTCGTAAAGTAGGCCTACCATTCTGGTACTTAATAGGCCTAATATTATAGTCAAATAATTCTTACTTTACTGTTTTATTTACATACACTAAGCTACAATGTGGAAATTAATCAAGGCTTGTAAACTACAAGTTGACCGATCTAGGAAATGAATGGCAAACAAAATTTCAGAGCTGAATTTAGATGTTAATAAAAGCACTCATCAAGTGGCATCATCAGCGGGCTCTAAGCTGAGAATCAATGAGGACAATTTCAGTACAAGATCTGGTATCAATGAATGACAATCGTAAAAAGAGGAAAAAAATCCTCACATTTTACATAAAACAATAGCCTATTAATCTTATAAGTTTCCGTTTATGCAATATTTTACATGAATTTAAACGCCACTAGCAATGAAAAGGTTAAGACAATCATTAAGCTATAGCTATTGGTGGTTGCTTGGTTACGGAAATTTGAACTCTTTCTGAATGTTACTGGTACAAAGCTACAAACGTGCAATCACGTGGTTAGAACACAGCCTAATGTGACTTTCAATTTAAAGCAAAATGGCGCCAATGGTACCTCCATCGTGGCTGAACGATGAGTTCTTACAGAAAGCTCTCAGATCTGGAAGGAACGACAAGAGCATATCTGTCATTTCAAGCGAGGTGGGTCCAGCAACGGCGGAAGGCGAACATTATGCAAGTGAAATGTACAGAGCCAGCATCGAACTCAAGTCATCAGGCCGAGAGGAAAACGTATCAGTGATTATAAAAGCTATTCACTCCAACAGAGGGCAAGAAAACACTAAAGTAAGTTTATTTATGTATTGATTTATTGATGTATTGATTGCATACACCGTAAACATACAAATTGTATGTAATACTATATATGTCAAACCGGAAGGTCGCGGGTTCGATCCCCGATGAGGTCGTTGGAGTTTTTCAATTGGCCTAATCCTTCTGGTGGCACTATGGCCCTGGGGTCGACTCAGCCTCTAACAGAAATGAGTACCAGGAGCAATCCTGGGGGTAAAGGCGGCCGGTGCGTAAGGCTGACAACCTTACCACCTTCATGTGCCGATGTCTAAAAATCTAGGAGCCTCAACCTCCTGGAACCCTCTGGGCCTCCATGGCCTGTAATAGGGAAAAACTTTACTTTACTATATATGTAGTCAGAATAAGAACATTAAACAGGTTAAAATAACAGAGTTCCTACTTTCTCATAGAATTCATCCACTTTATTAAATTAGTTTTCTGTTAGTCATCTCCGTAGAGTGGCTCTGAATCTTGATAAGCTAATGTCATGAACGCAATGAGGTAATTTATTAAAAAGTTTTAAAGTCATAGCATGAAATGGATTTTGTTTTTGTTTTAGACAATTCCTCTCATATGCCGCGTGTTTGATATTGACCAATAACGTTTAGAAATTCCTCGAATTTAGACCAATCACGATCGTTTATCTTATAAAATGCTTTATATTAATACGAGGATGCGATTTTATCTGATAAAGCGTCAGCTCGTTACTGGAAATGTAGGTATCAAAGTGCAGTGACTAATTCGTCACATGCTGCCAGTGAACACAAAAATACATAGTATTTTATAGGCTACAACCTAAATTGTTTAGAAATTGAAATAATATAAATGTACAGTCGGTCAAATAAAAAACGACGGGCGGTATTTGATTAAGTATCACGAACGAGCATATGCGCATGTACAGGAAGACTTAAGGTTAGGTTCACACCTGCCTCTTGTCTCTCCATGTATTTTCTTGATTATTTAGTCAGTTTTGTTCCAAAACGAACATGTATAGAAGGCTGTGGCTATATGTCTCACATCCGCCATATTCTTGGTTGCAAATTCTTATAATATTAATAATTGATAAATTCGCAAGGAATATGATTATTCAAGGAGCATTTTTAAAAGATTTTATTTTATAATACCGGTATTTGTAGTGCAAAAGCAATAACTTACGTTCAACTTCTGCAACCAATCTAGCATCGAAATACGCGTTTCCTATGAAAACTTCCGGTCGCATTATAGTGGAGTTCCCACCTCTGAGCTGCTCTTTCATAAATATGGAACCTCCTGGCTGCTTTAGAGGCCGAAAAATGCAGGTCAATTACAGCCCTAACTACACTTTCTCTCAAACTAGCATTTGTATGTGATGCGATGACACAAAGCAAAATGAATTATGACAATACATTAAGTTGAATATCGTGTATTGCGCTTTCCGCGTTTTTCATTTTTACTCGTTGTTCATTTTTTCCCTCCTGTCGCATGGCCTCATATGTTCCGAAAATGACCGGTATTTTATGTTTTTTGTAGGAAACTTGTGAACTAATGCGTTAAAACTTTAATTTTAACTGCATACGAGTCCCGACGTTTTTTATTTGTCCGACTGTACATAGATTAAAATCACAATTTAAATTCGGTGCAAGCCAGTTCGTGTGTTTTTATTCTGTTCTGCTGTTAGCATACCTGAATTAAGTTTTACGCACCATTCGTAGCATTGGTATCGATTCTTCCTGGAGTAAAATACTGGGAAAAAAATTAATTACGGTTTTCATTTGATTCTCCCTCGTAAATATTGTATAAAAATATTTTTTTCCCCAACAGAAATTGAACAACCCAGATGTGTTCGTGAAGGAAATTAATACACTTTCCACCGTGATACCTGCAATGGAAAATCTTCTCAGCAAAACAACATCCGATGGACGTAACCCACCGTTTGCTGCAAAGCATATTTACTCCAGCATGGAAGCACCTGCTACAGTGATAGTCTTGGAAGACCTCAAGAAACCTGGATTCAGGCTGGCAGAATCAACAATTGGTTTAGACCTGCAACACTGCCTGCTGGTTCTGAGAACCATTGGAAGGTACCATGCTGCGTCCCTGGTCCATCACGAAAATCATCCCGAAGATTTCACATCCTTTGGCGAGAATGTACAATGCGCAGGAGAAAATTGCAAAGCTGCACCTTTCTTCAATTCTAGCGTGAAAAGTTGTGCGAAAGAAGTGGGAAAGTGGCCAGTGTATAACGAAAAATATGCAGAGAGACTGCACAAAATAGCAGATAAGTCCATGAAAACTATTTCTGCTCAAATTAAGAGAGATGAAAGTGGTTTCAATGTACTCACGCACGGAGATCTGTGGAAGAACAACATCATGTTTAAATATTCAGAAGAAACTGGGGAAGTGCAGGAAGTCAGGTAGGTGTGATAATGATATTTTTGAAGTAAAAAAGTTTTTTAGCCGCAGTAGGGGTAAATCGAGACCTTGTGTCACGCTCAAAAATCGTCACGAAATTAGTAAGGTGTGACGGAACGGACTGCACAGAAAACAATCAACTCAATGATTAGGCTTCTCCAAAATTTAAAATATCCATAAATTAAAAAATCGAAAATCCAAAATTTAAGAAATCTAAAATTAAAAAATTGAAAATCCAAAATAAAAGAATAAAAAATTCAAAGATCCAAAATTTTAAACATCCAAAATTTAAAAGTCCATAAATAAAAACATTTTAAAATAAAAAATCCAAATATCCAAAATAAAAAAAAATACAAAATTAAAAAATTTAAAAAACATAAAATACAAAATATAATAATACAAAATTCCAAAATTAAAAAAATCGAAAATTGAAAATTAAAAAATCCAAAATTTAAAAAGTCCAAAAACCCAATATTATAAAGTCCAACAATCCAAAATTGAAAAATCCAAAAATTAAAACAAGTTTCACTTCTGTCGCGTGGCGTCCCACGCACACTTTTTATTTCTACGTGACGTAACGGTTCCGGTATCGAAAGAAACTCATTTCGACATCGGTGTGGTATCGATTATTATCGAACACTGAACGATCTTGAGACCTTCAGATTAACAGCTGAAATCTGCTTAATATTTAGGGGGGGGGGACATACAGCTTTGGGTGAAATTCAATTTTTTCTCGGAAATGAATTGTTCTACAACCTCGTAATCTGACATACTCTTTATTGGCTACGCCTCCAATTCCATACTATTTTCAAAATTAATCAAACTGTTACGAGTAATTATCGTTACAAAATGGCAGCCCCGTTTCATGCACTGGAATGCCGTTTCCTTGATAACTTCCACAAATATCAATATTTCTGAGTGATTATTTTTTCTGTGTATTATTTGTTAATATGATATGAACAACACAGCATACAATCATTCATTTAACATTAATCTTAACATATGCAGCAGAAACGAGAGCAGACACAAACAAATCTAAACAGATATTAAGCACATGTGAAACGAAGGGAAACCTTTATTAGATAAGATACACAATACAGAAATTAGGGACAAATGCCAAATTCAGGACATAACTAGATTTACCAATGGCAGAAGAAAATTTTGGAAAGAACACGTTGATAGAATGGAAAACAATCGCCTAGCAAAAAAGGCTCAAGAAAGCAGACCAGACGGAAAAAGATTAAGAGGAAGACCTGCTACGAGATGGAAAGACAGTATACATGACTCATCTGAGGAATAATGGCGAAATAAACAGGATGGCGTCCTACATCACAAGAATAAGAAGAAGAAGAGAAGAAGTTTGTTTTTTAAATATATAATTTTTTATGAAAATGAAAATTTTAAAAAATGATTTTTTTAAAAATACTTGTAATGCAGACATTCCAAATATTGTATATGGTGTTGTTCATATGATGTTTATAAATAGATAGAAAAAAGAATCACTAAAAAATATTGATATTTGTGGAAATTATCATGGAAACTGCATTTCCAGTGCATGAAACGTGGCTGCCATTTTGTAACGATAATTCCCCATAACTGCAACAGTTTAATTAATTCTGAAAATAGTACGCAATTGTAGAGACAGTCAATAAAGAACTTGTCAGATTGCAAGGATACACAGCAATTCACTGGTGAGAAAAAATAATTAATTTTACCTATTTCTCAGCTAAGAATTTCAACTAAAACTATAGATTGTAGAGCAATTCGGAAAAAAATGAAATTCGCCTTTTTCTCACTTGTGAATTTCACCGACAGCTGTATGTCCCCCCTTAATATAATATTTATTTTGTACAGATTTGTGGACTTCCAGCTGAGTCACTGGACCTCTCCAGCAGTGGATCTGATGTACTTCCTCAACACCAGCGCCTCTCCAGATGTAATGCGACAGTTCGATGTGTTGATAAAAGTTTATCACAACTCCCTGTGCCAAACTCTTTCTCTCCTGGGATACGAACACTTGAAACCTAGTTTAGAGGTCCTGAACAAGGAAATAGACCAAAAGGGATTGTATGGTGTTATATCGGGTACATCGGCACGGATCCTGGCATTAGTTGACAGAACAGTAGGGTCAAACATGAAGGAGGTTATTGCGGGAAGACAGAAGGATTTGAACTTGTCAGAAGCGTACAAAATTTCGCTAAAACATTTATTACCGTTCTATGAAAAAAGGGGATGGTTAAAAGTTTAAGTTTATAGGTTACCTCAAAAACACTCAGCAATTTAAACAATTTAGGCTAAGTCTGACATTAGAAACTTTATATACCGGAATTTACGGACCATAAGAAGCACTTTTTAGGTAGATTTCGAAGAAAAACAACCTATTGCAATGGATACCACTTCATGATTTTCGAAAAATTCTTTCATATCTTTACGTTTCATGCTCCCCTAAGTACGAAACCACCGCCCGTTCAAAAAAAAAAATTGTGATATATATATATATATATATATATTTATATCTTCACACGATAGCGACCGTAATTTTGAAGATATTTGAACCAAATTTTAATATGTTATTTCTAGGCCCAATAGTTCGGACAAGTTCGTTAATGAGCAAAATTTGTCCAAGGGGGTGATCGGGGGATGGGGTTGAAATTTTTAAAAATGTATATCTCGGCCCCTATGAAGTATAGAGGGAAACTTTGTTTGAATAAATTAGAGTACTCGCTACGGAGTTCACAGTGACACCAACGATTCGGGGGTTCGAGTGAGGGTGGGGGTGGGGGATGAAAATTCGAAACTTTTGAAACCACGTCTTGTGGGGTATCGTTGAAAAGCTCTTGATGAGTACTCTACAAATCAATAAATAGTTTCTTTATAGCTCTCATATGACGCGAGATTTTAATGTTTGAGAATAATAACACTTAAAAGAATTATTATAATATCATAATTTTGTCTTGTTTAGCGGCTTTGCTAATTTTATTCATTGTTGATCTTGCGCACGGCCTCCCAGAATATTATATCCTATTCTTGTTGTCAAAACAAATGATTGTAGGCTCTTCCTCTTTACTGCAGGTTTGCCATGCCAAGGCTAAAAAAGAAGAGTGCTGCGCAGCGATAATAAATTAAACCAAAAGCACTTTGAAATCTACCTCAGCCTGTAGGCCTGCCTAAAGGGATTTTTATCTTGAAAACAGTGCCTTGAAAGTTGGGTGCGTCTAATGGTCCGAAGTACACTAAACGAATTAAATTACGGTAAATATTGCCAGAATACCTTTCTTATAAACAAGTTGTTATAAACGACAAGATAGTTCCAATTTTTGCATAGACTGTACATCAGTGCAGTTGTCACAATCGTAAAATGAGGGTAGCTGGAAACCAGGTACACAATGCGAAAAGAAAGGAATGTTGAGTTCTTTTATACGAAAGGAGTTGTCTCCGTTGGGTGGATTAAATAAAGGCAATGACCTCTAATCCACCCGTTACACTTATCGTATGCTGAATTGAGGATTAGAGGGTGTAAAAATATTTTCAGTATTTCAAGAGAAATCAGTTCGATAGTTAAAATTTACGCGATGCCACCTGTACAGAAGAGATTTTCGTACAACGCAGGTTTTAAGTTAGAAGTGATTTACACAGATTCCATTGTACAATGTTATAATTTGTTTATGCAATGAAGTAGGCTATATTATTCCCTTTAAAATTTGTCTTTAGAATCACAATCAATTTCTTTTTCTTTAAATATCCATCTTAAAATCAAGGTGCGTCTTATGGTCCGTAAAATACGTTAATTACTTTTTTGCACGACTTAACTAATTAGTGGTACTTACGAATATTGTTGCCGTGGATCGTAAGTTGACATTCCCACACGCAATCTTGTTGCTATGTGCGTAAGTGTTTTCGTGCGGTTATGAATTTGCTTACGGCACATCATAATAGGCCTACAAGCCTTTATGGACAAGGCCCCCAGGACAAATATTCGGTTCGCATAACAACAGACACATTCGAATCACTTTCTGAAATAAACATCTATCTTCAAGAATGTATATACATAATATTTTCAGGTAATATCACAATTAATATAATTAAATTGATATAAATAATCATCGTGCAAAAAATAGCATGCAATACTCGTGCCGTAAGCGCATAACGGATCTCGGAAATTGAAAAAATCTCGGCGCATGCACCTCGTTTTTTCAAACTCTTTCCTCGATCCGTATGCATCGCTTACGGCACTTGTATCGCAATATACTATTATTTCCTCACTTCTGTCATGACTGCAACATTTCCGATATTAAACTTTGAAATATAAATATAATTGCTTTGTCTTATCTTAAAATCTGTTTAACAAAAAAAATATATTATTGTGTTTATTCGTACATTTCCATTGTTCTAAATATAACATGTTCTGTCCTTCCTGTAAATAATATTAAGTCGAACTTTTCTTTGTTTTGTAAATAAATTGTCTGAATTACTGTAAATAGTTAATGTAAGTTACTTTATTGCAGCGCTTCTCATCCTTTTTGAACCCGAGGACCTCTAAAATGTCTGTTGATATAATATTATGCATATTATCGAAATGTACGGCTATCTAAATGTACATTACATTTTAATGTGAGCATTTTTTAGTTTAAACGTTGCTGTGAAAGCAAATAGACATAATGGATGCCTAATTCCTGACAGATTGATTGCGGATTGAATTTAATTCATTCATGACCTATAAGGCTGCTCTAAACCTGAAACAAACATGACAGCGAATCGTAGGCCTACACTTATATCATTAATATTATTGCCAGTGCATTTTGTGAAATGTTGACATATTTTAAGAATTTCTTATATCAGTGTATACGTGTGTGGATCAATGTTAAGTATGAAACTTTAGACCTTTGTTTTTCCGTAAGCCCTGCTTAATGAATCGATCTGGAGCTTAACTCGGAGATCGATTACAAAACTAACTTATTTCCTACATATCATAATTGCAATCATCACTGATTAAACGAAAGCATTCTGGCACTTCGTTATATGAGTTTAACTCATTTTATTTTCTGTAAATTTTTTTAGGAATTTAAGATAGACTACAGTATACTACAGGTTACATTATTAATTATTTATTAAATTATTTTTTTCTGTACAAATCTTTTTGATGTTATAAAATAAAATAAAATCTTCTCTCTGAAAGATGACTGTCTTTTATTATCGTAATACATTTAGTTCCCAGCTCCTACCTCATACTGGTGAAATTATAAGCGATCATTCACACCGAAGTAGCATAGCATGCGAATCGCACTAGCTAGATGCAGGCTGCACATCGAATTGCATGGTTCACAGTTTTGCATTCATACCGAAGTAGCGAATGCGATCTGCAGTTTAACGTAAATTATATATTTTCACTTGAACTTTTGAGAAACCCATTTAAAATAATGTAATTTACCTAAAGAGGATATAGTTTCAGCAATTTTTATCCAGGCTTTTTTTCCTAGTAGGCCTAGTTTCGATTGCCATATTATATAGCCTACGCTCGTACAGGTAGGGGGAAAAAAAGCGCCCGACTAAAATATGTAAGTTGCCGATATGACCTTCTGCGCATGCCTAGCGGCATTCACAGGATAGCAGGGAATGTATTGAAATTTGTTCTACAGCCGATAAATTGCTTGAATGAAGAAATAATTTCACGTAATTTGCATTGCTTGTGAAAACAAACGTTTCCGTTACATCTCTTACATTTATTTACGTATCACAAGGCTCTGAAATCAGCTACAAAAGTCTGTCCGCTTTTTTCCCTACATGTACAAATTGTAGTTCTCTTTCAGGCAGTTTTCATGACATCTTTGCAATAATCTACCGCTGCACAAGCGAACATGTGTTGAATTTTCTTAACAATTAGAAAACAGCTGAAAAGGCAACAGTACGCATGCGTAGCGTCGAATGAAATAAGTCCAGATCTAACTGAAGAAATGAATGTCGCACTCTGCGAGCTGAACTATTGAGACGCTACTTTGGTGTGAAGACTTGAACTTGTTTATTTTGGATTTAAAATGAGTAGCGCTCAACCTGCATCCAACTATTGCGACTCGCATGCTACACTACTTCGATGTGAATGCTCCGTACAAGTCCGATTATTTCTTTTTACCAAAAAAGCTATAGGCAAGAATATGTTTTAGTGTTCAGTTCTTGGCAATTCAGACAAAAAAAGTGTGTGTGGAACGCCATGCGACAGAAGTGAAACTTGTTTTAATTTTTGGATTTTTCAATTTTGGTTTGTTGGACTTTTTAATATTGGGTTTTTGGACTTTTTTAATTTTGGATTTTTTTCATTTTAGTTTTTTTTATTAAATTTTGGATTTTGAAATATTTATATTTTATTTTAGAATTTTTTTAATTTTGAATCTTTTGATTTTTAAATTTTGGATATTTGGATTCTTTAATTTTGGATTTTTTATTTTTTAAATTTATTATTTTTGGAATTTTGAATTTTGGTTCTTTGAATTTTGTAATTTTGGAATTATGGATCTTTTAATTTTGTACATTTTAAATTTTGGATCTTTGAAATTGTTATTTTTTAAATTTTGGAACTTTTAAAATTTGGATTTTCGATTTTTTAATTTCGAATTTTTGTATTTTTTAAACTTTGGATAAGCCTACTGATTGAGTTGATTGTTTTCTGTGCAGTCCGTTCCGTCACACCTTACTAATTTCGTGACGATTTTGAGCGTTACATTAATTTCGTGACGATTTTTGAGCATTACACAAGCTCTCGATTTACCCCTACCGCGGCTAAAGAAGTTTCCTTCAGAAACAAGTGCACATCGGTGCGATAAAATGAAAGTGATAAAATAAAACGACAAAAGAATAACGATAGACACCAGCGATTGGTTAAAATTCTACATATTCTTACGCAGGATAGGTCACTGCTTCATGAACTGAATAGTTGGTGTAATTAATTCTGGCTTCCAGCCCAGATAATTTGAAGAATTAGAACTACTCTGAAATGCCGTGGCAAGTGGAGCGGAGAGATATTATATTCACAAGTGTTGGCCAGCCTGTTGGTATGAAAAGCCAAACTGTAATTGCTCTTGCGGATCTCAGATGCTTTTTGTTTCCAAGGCGGCTTTGAAATCAATGTTTACTTGCAGATAAGCTTCCATTATGCTAAACTAGCCCCGTACAGCGTTCCAGAGCTATTTAAATGAAGCGGCCGCTATTACGGAATGAAGTGGAGTCAAGATTTTCATATTCTCTTTGTTTCAGAGGATCTCTTCATATACAGAGTTGTGTACAAGGCTACTGGAATGGTGTTTTTATATTTAAATTCCTTTTTTTATACTTTAAACATGGAAAGTTGCTGGGATTTTATCTATAAAATAAAGTTCGTTGTACGGTATCCCGTAGCATGTTGGTTGACTCTCTAAGACCCAATCAGCGGCCGAGCTGCCACAAACCGGTAGTCTAAATGAATTAGGCCTAAACTTTTGAAAGCAAATAGTGGGTCATTACTAGGGCAAGGCATGTGATGATTTTGCATCTTTTTTATATGAAGGTTAAAGATAGCTCGAATATATATATATATATATATATATATATATATATATATATATATATATATATATATATATATATATAATGTGTGACATGAGATTATTGATTAAATAACGGCATTTTGTTTTTTTGCATTTTTTGCTTTAATTTTCATTTTTCGTCATTTTCCAGAGATTGGTAATTTTTGGCAATTTTTAGGTCATTTTGTGTATTTTTAGGTCATTTTCGGCATTTATAGGTATTTTTCGGCATTTTGGGCCATGTTTCATTGGAGGTAGAGAGGAGCTTTTCCATGTACAAATCATTACTTTCAGACAACTGACAATCGTTTCTATTTGAGAATCTCCGCCAAGTGTTCATAGTTCATTTTAATTCAGGTTTGTTGTAAACACCATAGGGTAGCAGTTTGTCTTGTAGCAATAAAGAATTATTTCTTTCTTTCCTTTATGGCACATATTTTCTAGGGGCAATTTGATGGGCATGTCGGTTCAGAAATATATTTTTTTTCCCCGCTATGGGTGTCCAATTAGTATAAATTTCACTTACTTTTTTAGGAATAAAATAAGTGTGTTTTATATTGTAAATTCATATATGAATATGACGCACTATCATTCGTTAAATTGCTTTTAGAAAGTCATTACTTTAAAAAAACTAAGTATAACGGAAATTTTATTGGTCTTTTTTTTTATAATTTCATGTCATTTTTTACTATTTTATGGTCATTAAATGCCTTGCCCTAGTCATTATGTACGTATGAGGTATCAAACAAACAAAAATTCTCTCGGTGCCATTAATTTGCATACCGTTGAGTTATAGTAAGTGTTTTCGATTGAAATTTTAAAATTAAAATTTTATATTTTAAAGTCGACAAGAACGTCGATATCTCGAACCAAAGCATTAGGGCAAGGCATTTAATGATAATAATAAAAAAGCACTTATGACATAAAAATAGTTTTAAAAAATTACCCAAAATTAAAAAAATGATCAATAAATTTACCATTATTACTTATAATTAGTTATTTATTTTAAGTAATGAATTGCTAAAAACAGTTTATTGGATGACGGTGCGTTATGTATGAATTGACAATATACAACACACTTATTTTGTTACTAAAGAAGTAAGTAAATTAATACTACTTGGACACCCTTAGCGAAAAATAACTTCTTTCTGAACTGGCATGCCCATCAAATTGCCCCTAGCAAATAGCCTATGTGCCATTTAAAAAGAAAAAAAAATTGCTACAAGACAAACTGCTGTGTGTTTACAATAAACCTGAATTAAAATGAACTATGAACACTGGCGGAGATTCTTAAATAAAAACAATTGTCTGTTGTCTGAAAGTAACGACTTGTACATGGAAAAGCTCCTCTGTACCTCCTCTACCGAAACCTAAAAATCCCGAAAATGACCTGAAAATTGCCAAAAAAAAATGACCTACCTGTTGAAAACGACTAAAAATGCAAAGTAAAGCAAAAGATACAAATTGTCCTTATTTAATTAATTATTTCATGACATTACATTTATATATACTGTGGTAGCGTATTGGACTCTCACTCGGGAGGTTCTGGGTTCAAATCCCGTTCAATTTGAGTTTAGGGTTTTCTCATGGTTTCCCCAGTCGTAAAGGCAAATACCGAATTGTATATTTACGTACCATGTCACTTCGCCGCAATTTCATCTTGTATCATATTCATTAACATTAATATAAATTGAAATTTACCAGACGAAATAATACATCAACAGTAGCAAACCGTTACACTTCAATAGTTACTGGACTAATTGGCAAATTTTCACCAACTCATGCATTTGAGTTTTTAATGGATGGACCTATACAGGCGTGTATATAAACAGAAATACATTGAAAAGGACCCTTTAATTATGGGAGTCAAATTATATAATAAATTACCATTAAATTTGAAAATGTTTACTGGCAACAAGCTAAAATTGGAACTAAAGAAGTATCTAATAGAAAGACCATTGTATAGGATAGAAGAATTTATGATGAAAAATAGACGAACACAAAGGTACTGACTTTAGAAATAACTTATTGGCGAAATCTGCTTTAATTAGTCTTTCTGAAATTATAATGTGTAACTTAAAAATTGTATCTATATTTATATTTTAAACTGTACATATATACTGAAATAATTTATATTATAACACTGACTGACAATGATTTTAATGTATATTTGTTTTAAAATTGTTAAAATACAATCCATTCTTAAAATCTTGTATGATATGTAGCATAACTTGACAATGATATTTATATTATACTGTATATAGACATATGAGATATTTTAATAATATGTGAATATTTGTATCTTAATGTTACAGATATGTCTTAGTATAGATATGTATTAATTTAGTTTAGTGTCATCAATTATAAAGCTAGCATATTGTTTGATATATAATTATACTAAAAATTGTCACTAAATGAAACACAAAAGGTATTTAATATACATTTATTATAGGCTTAATGAGTAAAAATTGATGTATTAAATCTTGACTATGCCTGAAACACCTATTGTATACTGGCAATAAATTATTATTATTATTATTATTACCTTCTCGGCATCAGTGCACCCTTCAAGGCAAAATTACCAGTCATTTACCCTCTATTTATCCGGGCTTCAGACCAGCATCTGATTGAGCTATATTGCTCTTCCAAATGGCTGGATTTCTTGAATTTTTTTTATTTCTCTCTCTTTCTATCTTCACCTTAGTTTCACCTCTCCTTTTTAGGGACATTTAAGCGACCCAATCCTCCCGGGCCATACAGGGCAGCGACCTGTCGGGAGAGGGATTATCCATGGATCACATACATACTTTTTTGACCAGACAAGGATATGTAGGGCCTCCCCGGATGAATGATCAGCCCAATGCTGGGGCCACCTCCGAGACAACACGACCACATAGGACAAGACACACCATTCACACACACTCACTCCAAACAAGGTGAGGATGGGATGAATGACGGCCAGATGATATCCGGGGACCACAAGGGCCTAAAGTTACCCGACATTTGTCTCACAGCCTAGGAAAAACCCCGGAAAAAACCCCACCTAGGCAACTTGTCCCGACCAGGATTTGAACCCGGGCCCGCTGCTTGAGAGGAGCGAAACGCCACAGCGGAGGACTTCTTGCAATTTTTAATAGCAAAAAAATGTGTGTGATCCATTAAATGCATCCACTGGCACGGGTCAACAAAAGTTCATAATCAGTAATTACGTAACAGATAAAAAGGAGAACGGTGTTCATCTGAAGAGGACTGATTTACTGATAAGAAACAAGTCATTCAGCAAATAATTCAGATGTAGATTTACAGTTACCTACGGTAACATTTATCTCTGGATAGAAGATGTCGTAACATGAGCAAATAATAGAGATTGAAAGTCATCCACACGCGAGGTCATTCGAATTAAACTTGATGATATGATGATGAAGGACACAGTGCTAAACCCGCAACATACATTGTCATAAGATTCAGTCTGAAAGTTAAGCAGCTGGTGTAGGTTTAGTGAAAACAAGTGAGTATTCCTAAGTAAGGGGCTTTTTTATTTAAGGCTGGTACTTTACATGACTTTCGAAAAATTCTTTCATATCTTTACGTTTCATGCCTCCCTAAGTACGAAACCACCGCTTATTAAAAAAAGTGATATATATATATATATACATATACATACATATATATATATATATATATTTACACGCTAGCGGTCGTAATTTTGAATATATTTGAACCAAATTTTATTACGTTATTTCTAGGCCCAATATTTCGGACAAGTTCGTTAATGAGCAAAATTGGCCCAAGGGGGTGGTCGGGGGAGGGGGTTGAAATTTTGAAAAGTTTATATCTCGACCCTATGAAGTATAGAGGGAAACTTTGTTGGAATAAATTAGAGTACTCCCTATGGAGTTTACAGTGACACCAACGTTTTGGGGGTACGAGTGGGGATGGGGGATGAAAATTCGAAATCTTTGAAACCACGTCTTGTGGGGTATCGTTGAAAAGCTCTTGATGAGCCTAAAGGGATTTTTTGATATTGTTAGCTAGCCTGTACTGAATCATTTCTTTATAATGATGTCAGTGTAAATTAATACAACTAAAGTCTAGCCGTTGAATAACTAAACGCAGCTGCTGTTGATATAATACTGTGCATTCTATCGAAATTTACGACTAAACTACATTTTAATGTGAGTATTTTTCAGTTTAAACGCTCCTGTGCAAGCAATAGACCTAATGTAAATCCTGACAGATTGATTTAAGATTGAACTTAATTCTCTCGTAACCTATATGACGGGTTTAAACCTACATGTTGTATAACAAACATGTCAGCGAATCGTAGGCCTGCACTTACATCATTAAAATTATTGCCAGTGCATTTTGTGAAATGTTGTCCTAAAAACATGATATTTTGCACATTTAATTAAAATCTAATTTTGATATAAAGTTTTTGTTCCATCATGATTACAAACCTTTTGAATTTTAAGCAGTAAGTTCCATCGGGATTAGATCAAAGAAAACAAAAATCAATGTGATATATAGGGGACCACGGGTCTAGTTGGCTACAGGGTCTAGCTGGCATTCTTCTAATAAATAGGCAAACCTGCGTTTTTGTACAAGGACATTAAGAAATCTGCTTGGTCATCTACCGTTAGACCTTGTCATAAATTTATATTGTATTTGGAGCTATCCTTTTCCTGCAATGTCTTTTGTACTCCCAGAGTACCTGCAAGTAAATATTTATCCCTCTGTAAAATGAAAGTCCGGTCCTAAGAAATAGTTGCTTCTGTTGTGTCGGTGAGTAGTGAAGACTAGTAACTACACGTCTGAGCAGTTTAAAGTTTATATTTGTGTTTCCTGACACAAAACAGAACCATATTTTCAACAGCATACGTCGGGGTAAGTTGGCACGGTCATTACGGGGTAAGTTGGCTCACTGAGCCAACTAGCGTCGCCGTTAAAATTTCTAACAATTTCCAAAAAGAGTTTATTCAATTGTTTAGCCGTATTTTAGAAGTCATAAATATGCCAAGTACATACCATCCAAAAACATGCAAAACTCAGTGTTAATCTACACTTCTATTCTCTATGGCAGAACAGCGTTGCTTTTTTTCTCGTTTATCGTCGCCCCAACATAAACGCAGCTTTAAACACAAACTCAACCTATTCTACTACATGTATTAATTTTAAATTCAAGGTAAAATGGCGGCAATAGTACGTCCATCATGGCTGAACGATGAGTTCTTACAGAAAGCCCTCAGGTCTGGAAGAAAGGACAAGAGCATATCTGTCATTTCAAGCGAAGTGAGTCGAGCAGCAGCAGAAGGTGATCACTATGGTAGTGAAATGTACAGAGCCAGCATCAAACTCAAGTCATCAGCTGGAGAGGAAAATGTATGTGTGATATTGAAAACAACACACGCCAACAAGGAGCACGAGGTGAACAAGGTATGAGTGATCATTTGTATTTCTTGACATTTGAAATTATTATTACACCGTTAGAGGTGTAATTGGTGGAGGTATTTCACCCGATTGCTCGGCAGTAAGAGCAGTGGCTGCCGCGGCGCAGATCCCTGCGCGACCGACCAATTCGTACGTGAGACACATTATACAGAGTGATTAAAAAAGAGTGGTGCAAAACTAAAGATCATTTATTCTTTACTGAAGTGACATACAGAAACAAACGAGGCATGAAATTATAGAAGAATTACTTAAGTTTGCATGGGCATTGCAAATGTTGGATACTAGCAGGTTGGAGTTGTCACTTGTCATCAACATTTCAAGTAGATTTAACACTTCCATTATTTAGTGCCAGAATGTACTTGCAAGATAATGTGGGGGAAGGGAAAATGTCCATCCGACCGTGTGTCTGCACGCGCGATAATTCAAATACGTTTTATTGCATTTTCATGAAACTTGGTATGCACATTTATAATGTCCATGGGAAGAAGTCTATTGATATTGGACGAAATCGGTTGACTGGTATCGGAGTAAAGCTCAATTTAGTGCCTATTTTTTTTGGAAATATATTAGAAAGAATTTACCAAATGCAAATCAATTCTTATGACAACAAATTGTTTTACAGTGTTCATATACGGCTTTGGAAATTGTAATACAGTTAGCCATGACATATTCCTTCACTTATGATTATCAAACTAGTGAGATGTTTCTTTATTTCGTTGATCAAGTAGACATGAGTACTACTTGAATACTACTATATACAGAAGGTATATTACTGTGAAATAATTAGGCATATGTACATGAAGTGGAGTTCTTTGCCCGCGTATTTTTTAAAATGTTGACATATTTTAAGAAATTCTTATAGCCTATCAGTGCATACGATTTTGAATTAAGGTTAAGTATCAAACTTTAGACCTTTGTTCTTCCGTAAGCCCTCCTTAATGAACCGATGTGAAGTTTAACTAGTAGATAGAATACAAAAACAACTTATTTCCCCTGCATATCATAATTGCAATTATAACTGATTAAACAAAAGCGTTCTGGCAGTTTGTTACATCAGTTTACCTGATTTTATTAAATTAACAGCAATTTCCTTCCTCAACAGATATTGAAGAAATCGGACGTATTTGTGAAAGAAATCAATTCATTTTCCATCGCAATACCTGCGATGCAAGATTTTCTGAACAACGCTACACCCGGAGGATCAGCCCCATTTGTAGCAGAATACATTTATTCCAACTTGGAAGGGCCTGCTCCAGTCATAGTGTTGGAAGACCTCAAGAAATCTGGATTCACACTGGCTGAACCAACAATTGGTTTAGACCTGCAACACTGTCTGCTGGTTCTGAGAACCATTGCGAAGTACCATGGTGCTTCTATGGTTCTTCATGAGAAACATCCAGAACACTTCACTGAATTCAGCGACAACATCTTCTGCGGAGAGCAACGCAGTGCAATCAAATCCTTTTTCAGTTCTACTGTGAGAAGTTGTGCCAATGAAGTTGATAAATGGCCTGTTTTTAAGGACAAATATGCAGAAAAGCTACATAGAATGGCTGACGATGCCGTGGAGATTGTATATCGCCAAGTTAAAAGAGATAAAAATGGTTTCAATGTCCTCACGCATGGAGATCTGTGGAAGAACAACATCATGTTCAAGTATTCAGAGGAAACTGGGGAAGTGCTGGAAGTCAGGTAAGTGTAAATCTGGGGAGAAAGTAAATTGCGGGGCCACTTATTTTGGTGAGAAATATACAATTAGAATCAAAGATCAAGTCACAGGACTTCTAACATACATAGCTCTTGTTTTTCACATATCATTAGGCCTATCACACTTTTTCATTTAGAATATTAGTTAGCATTTTTATTAGATAAAAAACCTCCTTATACCCTCAATATATTGTATTTTTCTTATGATGCTTAAAGAAAAAACTAGTAGCTGCCAATACTACAGGTTGTATTTTCTTTTTATAGAGATACCGCTTACAATTTATAATATATGTTATTATTTGGTAATAGGCTTTTAGTTGTTTATTATGTTTTTTATAGCTGAGTATAAAACTATAAAAATACACAAATTATAATTTACCAAACTTAAAAAACAGCCTTAAAAGTTCTGTTAGTTCATATGATGGTAGGCCTATTATGTCTTATCCCCCTTTTTAAAATTCATATCCTAGTTAAGTTCGTCATTTAAAAAATGCCTAGCGTTTTATTCAAACGCATTCCCTAAAAAAAGGCTTGTCATTGTGGTAAAAAAAAAATTTAAAAATGTTTTATATCTAATAAAAATACATTAAACTTCCCTCAATGGTATAAAAATGAAGTTTGTGAATATTGATATTAGCTAGCAATTTTAAAAGAATTAATAAACAAAAAGGATTGGCGTACCGATGAAGGATCAATTCTATCAATTTAAAAATGCACGAAAGCGAAACATCATAAAATAGCTAGTTGATTACTAAGATTACGTAGACTTCACTTAATTTTTGGAACGCCCCATTACGTAATTCATTTTTTTGTTGTTCAGATTTGTGGACTTCCAGCTGAGTCACTGGACCTCTCCAGCAGTGGATCTGATGTACTTCCTCAACACCAGCGCCTCTCCAGATGTAATGCAACAGTTCGATGTGTTGATAAAAGTTTATCACTACTCCCTGTGTCAAACTCTTTCTCTCCTGGGATACGAACACTTGAAACCTAGTTTAGAGGTCCTGAACAAGGAAATAGACCAAAAAGGATTGTTCGGTATTATATCGGGTACATCGGTACGGATCATGGCATTAGTTGACAGAACACTTGTACCTAACATGAGTGACGTAATTGGAGGAAAGGAAACAGATATTAATTTGTCAGAGCAGTACAAGATTTCCTTAAAACATCTGTTGCCATTCTACGAGAAAAGGGGCTGGTTAAATATTTAATTATCTGAAATAAGAGATATACAGGGTGTTAAAAAATTACGTTTACAACGTTTCAGGGATGATAGAGGAGGTAAAAGCAAACATTTTCTTTCTGTGACTAAACTTTGGCATATGCTCCGTTTTGCCGCTAGATGGACTTAAGGGTAGATGGCTTAACTGCCGTCAGAACGTGCGACGATTAGTTTTGTTTGTATTGCTTTGATCGTCGTGACAGGAACCATCTAAATGCTAAATTCCCCAATCGTTTGATCGGCAGGGGTGGGGCGGTACCGTGGTGGCCACCTCGATCACCGGACCTATCTCCACTGGTTTCCTTTTTGTGGGGAGACATGAAACGTCTTGTGTATGAGACACCGATCGATACGGCACAAAAATTAGTTACTCGCATTGTTGAAGCCGCACAAGTTATTTGAGACAATGTTGGCCTTTTTGAGCGTTGCAGACACTCCATAGTACGAAGATACCAGTTGTGCAATGCCTTCAATGAACGGCAGTTTGGACACCATCTCTAAAACGACAATTGACCTCGTACCTTCTGGATAATACGAACAAAATTTGAATGTTGCAATTAACACTTATGTAGGCCTACACAATAAACGGCGCATATGCCAAAGTTTTGTCACATAAATAAAATGTTTGTTTTTACCTCCTCTATCATCCCTGAAACGTTGTAAACGTAATTTTTTAACACCCTGTATATGGATATATGGATAAATCCTATATGCATTCATGGACCACAGATTATTGTCTCTGTTGGACATTACATGAGAATATTATTGGAGAAAAATTCTTCTGACAATCAATCTTAGGAGAGAGATTCCATCTGGTGCTGTGAAGTGAACTCTGGCTTAGCTCAGTTGGTAGAGCATTTGTACGGATAGCCAAAGGCCCTGGGTTCAAATCCCAGTGTCAGAGGAATTGTTCTCCTAAAATATTCTCATGTAATATCCAACAGAGAAAATATTCTGTGGTTCATGAACGCATTAAGATCCATCTTGAATGTTGTACAATAACAGTGGAAGCCCAGTCTCAAAAATCACTAACTAGTGTTCCTCACAGTACTGCATACGACATAACTTGTCTGACAGTGAGGTGGACCCTTATGGGCATTCAGTCATAGGACAGAGGTTCCGTCTGACGCTGTAAAGTGAACTCTGGCTTAGCTCACTTAGTAGAGGAGTGGCACGGGTAGCCAAAGGTCCTGGGTTCAAATCCCAGTGTCAGAGGAATTTTTTCTCCTATAATATTTTTAGGCTATATATGTTATAGTGAAAGTGGATGGTTAGAGAACTTACACTTTCCCTAGTGAATGTATGCCTTCACTAAAATAATCAGTGAAAGCTTACCATTAAAAAAATAACACACATTCCCTAGGGAAGGTATACCATCACTGGCCCCGAACAGTGGATTTGTACAACAAAAGTTATTGGCAAAACTTTACGTTTAGATGTTGCTGTAAGGTTCATACTAGCACTTTATGTTCACTGGAATCTACCCACGAATGTTAAATATGAATTACCGTTAGACTCAATTTTTCATACAATTTAGAAAAATTGGTGGACTGCAAAGAGAATAGCTAATACAATGATTATGCTTATAGTTTATTTTTCCACCCTATTCTGAAATTCTATATTAAATTAGATGTACGATATTTTACCATGACATAACAATGAGCTCTGCACGTTAATAAACTCACTATGTAAATAATGACACAACACTGAGGTTCCGAATCAAGAATGATCGATGCGGCCACAACGCTACATCTTAGCAACACCGCCGCTAGATTACGTTGTACGCAATCTTTTCCATCGCTCCAAGAGTATGCAGTCCGTAAAGCACGAAAAATAACCTTAACCATAATAAAAACGGAACCGATTGTATTATCAGGAAGAAATATGATATAGACATTCGTCGAGTCATAGGAAACGTATGACGCACATTTCAGACCTCTAGTTCAAAGGGTCTGGGGGAGTAGGCGTACATTTTAGTATTTAATAGATTATACTATTTTTTTATTTTTTATTTATTAAGTGCCAGAATGGTACTACTGTATATAAGACAAGCTTTTTCATAGTAATCAAATTAAACGAACACGGCCGGTGTACTACTTTAAAATCTAATTTTCTCCTCAGGTATATTTCATATTGGTTTTAT
This sequence comes from Ectobius pallidus, assembly GCA_964059195.1. Lineage (NCBI taxonomy): Eukaryota > Metazoa > Arthropoda > Insecta > Blattodea > Ectobiidae > Ectobius > Ectobius pallidus. Next base: position 216,769,924 of record CAXKWD010000001.1, read on the forward strand.
ATAGCCTAAATGAGGTACTGAAAGAGCCTATTTTAGATATCTAAAATGAACATTTTAAGACCTACGCAGTCTTATGTTATAAGACTACTAGCATTTGCCCGCGGCTTCGCCCGCGATAATTATTTCAAAAATTAAAAATTAAGAGCATAATAGTTAAATCATTATATTTATTAACACCTAAATCACGTGGACTACATACCACGATTAGATAGCATCGCCTGGTAAAAGCGACCTCAGATTCGAGTTCCTTGGTCCAGAAAACCCCTGTATAGTGAGTTTCGTCCAAATCGAACAACGTTTGACCATATTAGGGCTTACAACATTCAAGCGATCGCGAAAGTTTTATTTCCAAGGTGTGACAAAAATAGACAAAGCCAACTGTAATTGTCAAACTTCCATTTAATTTAATTCCAAACCCATCTGAAACCCACTGGCAACAATATGTTTTAATGTCAAATGTGATTCGGATTCGATAATTCTGTGTAAGAAGGGATTAAGTATTCTCAAAAACATTTGATTTTTGGCATTTAAAATCTGAATTTTTCAAAATCCTTTCTTAGTGAGCACCTACATTATGAAACGAAGGTACTGTCAAAATTCCAAGTCTCTACCTGTTATAGTTTAGGCTCTACGTTGATTCCTGTCAGTCCGGACAAAGCCTTTTATATATATAGAGGTTGTGTGGGGGACGGGAAAATGTCTGTTGGCCTGTCATTCTGTCCGTGTGTCCGTACACGCGATAACTCAAATACGCTTTTTCGGATTTTCATGAAACTTGGTATACACATTTATAACGTCCATGGCAAGAAGCCTATTTATTTTAAACCAAATCGGTTGAACGGTAACGACTAATTGAAGGTCACATGCTTTTAAAGGAGAAATCATGACTATACTACAAAGCCGCGTTACTAATCACCGAGGGCCTTGACTCCAATGCAGTCAGTTGTTTGTAAATTTATTATATCACGCTTTGCTTTAGATGTGAGGCAATTGTTGTAATTTCGTTCTGTTGTTATCTGACTTATACTTTCACATAGGCCTAATGCTTAACAATATACTGTAAGTAAATTATTTAAAATACATCTAGCCGCTGAATAATTAAACGCAGCTGCTGTTGATATAATACTGTGCATTCTATCGAAATGTACGGCTAACGATATCTACATTATATTTTAATGTGAGTATTTTTCAGTTTAAACGTTGTTGTGAAAGCAAATAGACCTAATGTAATTCCTGACTCCTAATTCCTGATTCCTATTACCTGATTCCTAGTCTAGGAGTGCCAAGGACAGAAAGAAGTGGAAAACTCTTGACAATTAGTACTAAAACTAGAGTCAATTAACTTATATTAAATTTTAGCGTTCTCAGGTGAGGCTAGCCTGAAACGTTCTTATTTAACGAGTCAGCCACCCTGGTATGCCAGGAGGCCCTTGGCCGCTATGGGATGCTTGTGGGCTAATTCTTAATTCCTGACAGATTGAATTTAATTCATTCATAATCTATACAGCTGCTTTAAACCTGAAACAAACATGTCAGGGAATCGTAGGCCTGCACTTATATAATTAATATTATTGCCAGTGCATTTTGTGAAATGTTGACACATTTTAAGAATTTCTTATATCAGTGTATACGTGTGTGAATCAATGTTAAGTATAAAATTTTAGACCTTTGTTCTTCCGTAAGTCCTGCTTAATGAATCGATCTGGAGCTTAACTCGGAGATCTATTACAAAATTAACTTATTTCCTACATGTCATAATTGCAATGATCACTGATTAAACGAAAGCATTCTGGCACTTTGTTATATCATTTTACCTGATTTTATTTTCAGTAATTTCTATTAGAAATTTAAGATGGCTACAGTATCCTACAGGCAACATTATTAATTTAAGGGTTAAAATTATTTTTTCAGTACAAATCTTTTTGATGTTATAAAATGAAATAAAATTGACTCTCTGAAGGATGACTGTCTTTTATTATTGTAATACATTAGTTCACAGCTCCTACCTCGACGTGGTAAAGGTATACAATCACTAGTGATGGTACACTATCCCTAGTGAATGTGTATTGTTTGGAAAACTTAGTGTTAATAATCCACTTTCACTAAAGGAGTAAGTGAAAGTGTACTATCAATAGCGTTGGTGCACTATCCCTAGTGAATGTGTATTGTATAGGCCTAATGTTAATGTGTAACTTAGGATCAATAATACGCTCTTCACTATAACATACACACTTTGCACTTTTCTATTGGGATATAATGTATATAGTGCAGCCACCGGATTTCTACCGTGCTAAGCGGGTCGTCACCGATCGCCGGGAGACTTTTTAGCTCTCTCCGCTACTTCTTTCGTCGAAGATTCAGGTAAGAGAATACCCAAATATAATAATGAATTCTAGTTCTTACCCCCTCTTTAAGGGGGACATACAGGTTTGGGTAATGAGAAACAAATGAAATTCATAGTTTTTTTTTTTTTCTCAGCAATGAATTGCCTCTGTCCTTGTAATCTGACATGCTTTTATTGACTTCTTCTACAATTGCATACTATTTTTCAAAATTAAATAAACTATTACAGTTACGGGTAATTATCTTTACAAAGTAGCAGCCACGTTTCGTGCACTGAAATGCCGTTTCCGTGATAATTTCTACAAATATCAATATTTCTGAGTGATTCTTTTTTCTACCAATTTGTTAATAGGCCTATCATGTGAACATAACTATCTACATTAAATGATTTAACATTATTAGTTTTTTTCTTAAAAATATTTTTGTTGTAAAGGAAAATGCAAAAGTTCACCGCATTCGCTCCTCTCACAAAGCGGGCCCGGGTTCAAATCCTGGTTGGGACAAGTTACGTAGGTGAATTTTTTTCAGGGTTATTCTCACCTGTGAGACACATGTCGTGCAACTTTAGACCCTTGTGGTCCCCGGATATCATCTGGCCGTCATTATCATCTTCATCCCCTCCTCGCCTTGTTTGGAGTGTGTGTGTGAATGGTGTGTCTCGTCCTATTTGTTGGTTTTGTCTCGGAGGTGGCCCCGGCATTGGGCAGATCACTCATCCGGGGATGCCCTCCATGTCCTTGTCTGGTCAACAAAATTTGTATGTGATCCACAGATAACCCCTCTCTCAACAGGTCGCGGCCCTGTAAGGCCCGGGCGGCTTGGGTCGCTTAAATGACCCTAAAAGGGAGAGATGAAACTAAGGTGAAAAGAGAGAGAGAAAGAGAGAGAGAGAGAGAGAGAGAGAGAGAGAGAAATGTGAAGAAAATATACTTCATGCGCTTATTTTTTTAAAACACTTATAATGTAGATAATTCAAAGAAAATGAATGCGCAGTACTGTGTGTGTGTGTGTGTGTGTGTGTGCCCACCCTTACCCCCGGAGTGCCAAGCAATTAAGCCTAAACCTCCGGTCAGACCAAATTTTGGTAACCATATGTAATGTGTGTATAGGCTACCTATTGTGCCCTTATGTACATCCGTAGGGGATGTTGATGGTGTGACGTGTTTGGGCTGAGTACTTGTGTCTTTGTACTTGCTATATTATGCTGAAATATATTAAGTGTAGAGAAAGTTCTGTGAGTGTTTCACATAAGATTTTTACATCTAGCTGAATCGCTGGATTTTACATGCAGTGGATCTGATGTAGGCCTGCAGCATGTTGTTCAGCGGTTTGATGAAAGTGAAACAGAGCACCTTACAAAAACCTCTTTCGCTCTTAGGTCATAAAAGGAATAGAGAAATGAGAACTAGAGTTGAGTTGTTTGTTCGTTTGGTTTAAAACAAAAACTGATTTAAACCCCTTAAATACGAAGGGTCCACCGCTGTTGCTCAGAGGATGCGTCCGATCCTCTCCCGCAGCAGGACCGGTCGGGACAAGTTATCTAGGTGAGGTTTTTTCTGGGGTTTTCCCTCACCTGTGAGACAAATGTCAGGTAAATTTAGGCCCTTGTGGTCCCCGGATATCATCTGGCCGTCATTATCATCTTCGTGTGTGAATGGTGTGCCTCGTCCTATGTGTTCGTGTTGTCTCGGAGGTGGCCCCGGCATTGGGCTGATCACTCATTCGGGGAGGCCCTCCATGTCCTTGTCTGGTCAAAAAAGTATGTATGTGATCCATAGATAATCCCTCTCCCGAAAGGTCGCGGCCCTGTAAGGCCCGGGCGTCTTGGGTCGCTTAAATCCTGAAAGGGAGAACAACGACACAACAACAAGGTAAAACAACGACAAAGAAAGAAAGAAATACGAAGGTCATCCAGAAAGTAAGTTCCAATCGCCGATAAAGAAAACAAAAATGTTAATAAGTAAGAAATATTTATTGCATTATTTACAGAGCACAATTGGCTACTTCTCTACATAATCTGCACCGTTATAGAGGCATTTATGTTAGCGGTGTACCAACAATTGTACGGCCGTGTCATAGGACTTTGCCGTCAGCGGTACGCAGAGAAAGATGATGAGTAGGGTTCGGATATTTATGACCTAATCAAGTGGAAAATATGACTGCAAATATGACTAAATATGACCAAAAAATCCTAAATATAACCAAATAAAATAACGTATTTTCAAAAAATAAATGTTCCAGTTTAAATCATTTTAAAGACACAAAAATCTTTCATCACATAATTTTAATCGGATAATCACTTTTTAACAATTTTGGCGATTTACAGTTTTACTTGTAATGAACTTGTATTCTTAAAGAATTTTCTCCTGTTTGCTAGCTTCATCAGCGTGTCCCTATAAAATATGAACAAATGCCTTAATTTTAATAATTAAGTTACCTGTCATACCGTGGAACCAACATTTGAATACCGGTGTCGTACAAGTCTGCCGCCAGGGATTTGAACCACTGTGTAACAATCATCTCCTCCTCTCTGTCATTTCCTGTCATTTTTTCAGGTATCAGAAAAGATGGAAATCAGTGGGAGCGCGGTCCGGGCTGTAGGGTGGATTTTTAAACACCTCCTAGCAAGTTCCTGCAGAAGTTCGGCTGGGAGGAGTTTAAACGTTCACCTTTACAGCCCGGACCTAGCTCCCAGTGATTTCCACCTTTCCCTACACCTCACGAAATGACAAAGAATGACAGAGAGGCGAAGGTGGTTGTCACACAATGATTCAAATCCCAGGCGGCAAACTTCTATGGTATTCAAAAGTTTCTCCCACGGTATGACAAACATTGTCAATTCCCGTAGCGAATATGTTGAAAAATAGACGAAAACTGGCTGTGTCTGTTGGAATATATATGTCCATTAAGTTGTGTTTTGTTTCCGTTAATGGCCTGTGGGAAAGTTACTTTATGGACACGCCTCATATTTTATCTTATGATAATGTCTGTACCCTCTAAGCTCCATGAAAAGTGTGTAATTGCACTTGCGCAGTACCGTACAACCAAAGGTCTATTTCGATATTACAGCCTAGAGCAACCTTATACAGAAAGCTTGTAGAATATTTCACAAAATATGGAAGTTGAAGAAGATACGCGGACCACATTTTCGTCTGGGTATTAATATGCAACCAACACCTCTCTTCTAAAAGTGTATCAAATGTTTTAGCAAATTTATCCTTTTCGTTCTTTCATCCAATGTTGCAATTACTATTTACTTGAAATTCTGTTTTTGTTTGGTAAGCGGACCCAGGAAAACTTACTTTATGAACGCGCCCCGTAAAACAGATCATTTATGTAATAAAATGGATTGATGGACAGCCAGCCATAGATAATTCTTTTAAAATAAATCTTAAAGAATCTTGTTTGCAACTTCAGTAAACATAATATCAAAATTATACAATTTTAGGCCTAAAGTCAGACTACAAGTTTGAATGTTAAAATCATCCATATGTCTAGTAGTGTAAGAATGTAGTTTATTTCTAGGTTAATACAAATAAATGCTGTTTCTTACATTCAGTCACAGTCTCAGGATATAGAATGAAATATCAGTCATAATCTTTTCACCAATTAAGTTTTGTATTAGAAGAATTGGTTAAAATTATGACGCCCTCTTCTGAAGAATAAGATCTATACAAGTATGAGTTACCCCAGAGGCCTTCCCACTGGATACGGAACAGTTGAATCGATAGTTTCTGTCATGCATAAACAATTAAAACAATTGATAATTTAAAAAGTATAATCCCGGTTTCGATGTACATTTCATGACTAAAGTGCGATGCCCGGGGCAAAAAACAACCTCAGATTCGATCTCCCTTGCCCATAAAACCCCCGCACAGTGAGCTTCGTTCAAGTTAGTTAGTTAGTTTGTTTATTTTCTTACACAGTACAGTGTTTTACATAGTTTACATATACTTATAAACTACATTTCTTAAAGTTTAACACACACATTTACAAATTAATAATTTACATACAAATATTCAATGCATGTTCAATATTTAAACATGCTACATTTTACTACATTATTCATTTTAATATTATTTCTAGCTCTATTTTTACAGTATATGAAAGATGAATTATACAAATTGAATGATAAATTTAAGAATATAGTATATACACACTTACAAAGAATAGAGATCACTTATATTATAAAAACAGTTTGATAAAAGAAAGGATTTAAGCATTTTCTTAAATGAAATTTCTGTTTTTTGTGATGTGATATGAGAGGGGAGTGAATTAAATACCTTAGAGCATAAGTAGTATGGAGAAGATTCGAATAGATGGGTAGAGTGTTTCGACAGTGCTATGCTGTTTTTATGTCGGGTGTTGTAAGAGTGGTAGTCAGAATTAACTTTGAAAAGGAGTCTATGAGAATAAGCAAACAGGGCGGCTTCAAAAATAACGATACATGGTAGTGGGAGGATCTTGTGGGTTTTAAATAAAGGTTTGCAGGAATCGAGAGGCTTGGCATTATAAATGGTACGTATTATGCGTTTTTGCAGGACAAAGATTCTATTTCTGTGGAATTGATCTGCTGATCCCCAAGCAATAATGTTATATTTTATTTTAGAATTTTAGTCATTCAATGCTCTTTTTTCCCCGATTGCTATGGCAATTAATCTCACAATTGAAAAGCGTCTTGTCAATAGGTGGCGTTGGCTGTGGGTTCATGACATAATATACACGAAGGATGGTTTTATATAGTAGATCATGTCGTATAGTTGCGTACTAAATTCATGAACACCCGGTAATGTGTAAATATATGCTTATAAATATGTACATACGTGAATATACTGTATATTATATGCACTAACTGAGAACATCATGACGTTATAATCCAGCTTTTATGCATCAAGTTCTATCTTATCAACACTATCTAACAAATATCACAGATTGTTGGATTTATTATTTTATGTAATAGTTTTCTATATTTAGGTTCATTGTCTTTGTTATAAATGCAAACAATGCAAGTAATCAAAACAAACAAAAATGGTTTGATAAAAAGAGGCAGGGATTTACGAACAATCACCCCTCCAAGGTAGCTTATGAAAATTTGATTTTCCAAAATGTACGTTCCTAAACTAAAATATTTCAGAAACAACAAAAAATATATTTTAGTACACTCTAAAACAGCTGCTTGTCGGACAGGTAACCCGCCGAAAAATTGCATTTTAGCTACCAAGGCCGCTAAAATTGCATAAAACTGTATTCAAAATGCAGTTTTATCGGCCTAGTACTTTAAAGTCGTCATGGCTATCTATAACCAACATCCAGATGGCATTTACCAGTCACATCAACTTTAACATGGATTTAAGCATATAATTGGTCATAAAACAACAAATATAAGCCAACATGTTTCTTTATGATAATCAAAAACTTTACCAGGGTTTTTCGCAAAACACGGTAGCCTACTTCATCATATAATATCAAATAGGCCTATACGCCAACAACTTTTCACATCTTCGTTCACAAGATAATCATTGCTTACCATGGATGCACCAGAATTTAATTGCAATATATTCCTCCTCATAGTCTACTGCTGCAGCAGCTGGCAGCTGGCAGCAGCTTCAATTAAATGTTTCTTACTTGGATTGAACTTTTCTAGGGATCATAAATCATATTTTCCCAAGCTTTTCATGAATACTAGTTCCTATGCATTATTGTTTACAAAAAGCGACTTATATATAATGCATCTATACCGCATTTCGTATTGGTACGTATGGTTCATTGTTGTTCCGCGATACAGGTGGCTACAATGTTTTATTGTTATCTTTCTTTTTCCTTCGATTACATCAAGCAGATATCCTCTTTCTCAGAAACAATTAACTAAGATTTCTTAAGAAAGTTTGTTCAGCATAATACGATATTATATGAAGGCATTTAAAACACATTCCTCAAACAATAATATATCCATTTACTTTCTCCAAAACACCTGAAGGCGTACAAATACTCAATCACTTGTCTTTAGTTCCTAACAGGGTATTCAGTTCTAGCGATTGATGCTAATTTTATATTTTTTAAAAAGCATGTTAATTGGTTTTTACTACAGTATCGGTTAACCGATTTGGTTCAAAGTAAACACTTTTATTCCTATGGACTTCACAAATGTGTATACCAAGTTTCATGGGAATATGATAAAGCCTATTTGAGTTATCGCACGTGCCATGCTGGCACTTAATAAACAGTAATAATAATTGTACAATGCAAAGTCAATATATTGAGTAAATCGTTCTCATACAGCAGAGCACAATAAATCACCAATTTTCCCAAGGCCTTCTGAATATAAGAGTTTGCCAAGGCCACCGTAATTAAGTTAGCACCATTCTGCATCTTTCAGAGGAAGTGTGAACTACATCTTTGCGAATACGCACGGTGGTGTCTTCTATTAAACGAAACAAGTGACTCGTAAGTAGCGAAATATTCTTTCCGAAATAATTCGTCAAATTTTATCATCTTCTTCATGTGCCGTCTTCTATCGGAGGTTGGCTAGCAATTTGTTGGTTCCTTCTTTCCTGGATAAAATTTCAAAAGATATTGATTGGTGAAATCAAATTTTTAATTTCTTGTATTATAGTTTTTTTTAAATATATTTACTATTCCTTAGTACGTGTTCAAAATATTGCAATTTTATTTTCTTTATATTGTAAGAAAGCATTTAATTCGGTAGTCTATCTTCTCAAAATTTGAGTTGTTCGGGTAATGTCTTCTGCCTGTAAATATAGGCCTACTATTCTACGATGCCGTTGGTTTAAATTAAACCAAGAGGCCTACCTATTAGGTCATCCATTTTTATTTCAAACTACACCATTTCAACCTCAATTTTGGAAAAAGTAATTTCAATTTCGGAAAAAGTAACCTCAATTTCGGAAAAGGTAACTTCAATTTCGGAAATACGAGGGCTATTTTTTAAAACATTCGATGGGGCATAAAATGAAAACCACAGTGAAAATCAAAACTGTTTTATTTGGAACATTTAGGTACACCTTCTAGCTACTTCTCTACATAATCTCGCTCCGATTGAGTCATTTGTCCTAGCGTGGTACCAACTTTACTATACCCTCTTCATAGCCCTCGTATTTCCGAAATTGAAGTTACTTTTTCCGAAATTGAAATTACCTTTTCCGAAATTGAAATTACTTTTTCCGAAATTGAAATTACCTTTTCCGAAATTGAAATTACTATTTCCGAAATTGAGGTTGAAAAGGTGTAGATCCTTCGATCTTCTGAACATCATCTTCAGCTCTTTGTAAGTGATAATTACATTAAAACATATCAGTTTAAATTTTAAATTTAAATTTATTCCTACAATTTACAATACAAATATGGTTTCGAAAGCCACCCGAAGAAGTAAAGCTTGTGCTCGGGGGCGTTTCATTTCAATACAATAACGCAACTTAGATTAAAATAATTACTTACAGTAATTTAAAAAACTGATCTACAAAACATAGAAATGTATGAGACAGGTTAATATTATACAGGGTGTTAATGAATAACGCCGAAATATTTTACCTGTGTATAAAGGTTTTTTTTTAAATTATTTATTTGACCATAGTTGACCCAGAGTCCCACAGCCGGAGGCTACACTACTGGGGAGAATACAGATAATACATAGAATAATATTATTATACAGTTTGCTATCTTGGTTTCAAGACTTCGGTATAAATGTACATGATGATGATGTGAGTGATGAATTAGCGAAGGGTGAATATTTACAACATGGTACAATGGCAATAAATCAGAAACAATCAGTACATATGTAGAAGATGACGATGATGATGTAGGGCGAATATTTACAACACAGTGACATAGCAATCGGGTGTATAAAGGGGATTTTTTAGGGGATATAGACAAGCAATTTTTATTAGGAGAATTTTGCTCTACAGATTCAATTTTTCCTGTTACAGCATAAGATCTCCCAGGGCATGCCCGCCACTGACTTCTAACATTAGAAAAAATGTAAAACAAAGAAACTTCGTTGTTAACACTGTAGTCAGTAGTTATGAATAAAAGAAGACTAATGCAGTGGTGGCCAGTCATGTGATTCATCTGTAAATTTTGCAGATTTTAAAGACTCTAAATTAATGACAGCTCTTAATGAATGATTAGGAATCAGGTTTTTATCGATCACTAGGAAGGGATGAAGTCGATTTAATGCAAATTGTAACCCTATTTCGCGTAATTATTGACTTATGAGCACCAAATTATAATAACTTTAATGCCCTGTAGCATACACATTTTACGTCATAGAGGAAAAATTTCATAATAAAAGTTGCTTGTCTATGTCCCCTCTATATACAGGTACTGTATACAGTACCTCCTTACCTCAGTACCTCCTTACTGTATACAGTAAGGAGAGAACATGTTATATTTACAACAACGGAAATGTAACAATAAATACAATAATATATACCGGTAATTGTTAAATAGAAAGGAATTAGAGTGGTTTTCTTAACTTTTAAGGAAAGTTGATTAAACTCTAACGACGATTTTACAAGATTGATAACTTTGTTGGCATTTTCATAAGTTTCACTCCACGAAGAACTACTAAAAATTACAACTGTGTCATCAGGATACGAGTATATAAAGTCATTAAATATATTCAAATTAATTTTAAGGAGTTCATTTATGCATATTAAAAACAAGATGGGACCCAATACTGTACCCTGAGGTACATAGATGTTTATTTTCCGAGAATCACTAAGGTCATTATCAGGGCCCGGATTCTGATGACCTAAAATTGTTTGAAAAATGACCTATAAAATGACCCTGAATTTGAGAGAAAATTACTTAATAATTATAAAGAATGACCTAAAACTGATATTTTATTTATAAAAAAATTATTATTGTACACACAAAGTTATAGACTAATTTGTACATAATTGCAAAAACTGTAAATGCATAAATGATGTTGTAGGTCTAAAAAGAAGTTCTTTGTTCCTAATTGGAGTATCTGAGAAGAAAAGTAAGAACATTTATTTTAAGGTAGATCCTACGAAATGTTGCATTGTAGTAACCTATTAATTTATTTACATATTTAAATGCATGAAAATGTCTAAATAAGGAAGAAAAGTCACGAAAATGACTAAATAATGACGTAAAATTCAAATAAATGCCCTAAAAATATAAAATGGCATAAAATGACTAAAAATACCTAATAAAAATCCATTTATATAATATTGAGGCCATGATTAGGATTAATCTACAAGTTAGCAATGTTTGTGAAGCATCAATAAAAAGATGACATGTCATCAGAATCCGGGCCCTGGTCATTATCTATTTTTGTAGCCTGTATTATATTATTTAAGTATGACCGAAATAAATTTTAAACATTTCCTCTAATGCCTAAGGCTATGCTATAAAGCCCAGGTTCAAATAAAAGAGGTAGAGAATTTCTGAATATGGTGGATAGAAATGGTCTTTTAATGGGTATGCTTGAAGGGGGAGTGGTTTGTTTTCATTTAAATTCATCGGAAGACAACAAAATTACACCATATCTTAGTTAATAAGGTCTTCTTTACAGTTTTACTTAGAGACAATATGGGGATGGACACACCGATTTGGCTGAATAATGATTTTCTGGAGAAAGCTTTGAATTCTGAAAAACCTAACTCGAGAATCAGGGTTATTTCTGGCGAAGTGAAACCGGCAGTGGCTGCTGGCGGGAACTATGCAAGTGATATGTTCAGAGCCACAGTTAAAGTGAAGAATGGAACTCGTGAAGAAGACATATCCATCATTATCAAGGCTTCATATACAGAAGGGGAATTTTCTGAGGTAAGTTTAATCTTCATTACCCAAGTAAGTTGTGCATTTCCTTATGCAAGTATGCTTTGAGGAAAGTATGTTCTTCATTTTTTGTCCTAAGTAAGTTCTTCCTTTTCTGACGCAAGTATGTTTTGAGGAAAGTATAATTTTCGTTTTCTGTCCAAAGTAAGTTAATTTTCGCAATAATGTTTTGAGGCAAGTATGTTCTCTATTTTCTGTCCTAAGTTCATTTTCTGACGTAAGTATATTTTGAGTCAAGTACCGTCTTTATTTTCTGTACTAAGTAAGTTCTTCGTTTTCTGATGTAAGTACGTTCTGAGGCAAGTATGTTCTTCATTTTCTGATCTAAGTAAGTTCATTTTCTGACGCAAGTATTTTGAGTCAAGTATGTTCTTAATTTTCTGTCCTAAGTAAATTTTTCATTTTCTGACGCAGGTATGTTTTGAGTCAAGTATATTCTGTATTTTATGTCCTAAGTAAGTTCTTCATTTTCTCACGCAAGTATGCTTCGAGGTAAGTACGTTCTTTATTTTCTGTCCTACGTAAGTTCTTAATTTTCTGATGCAAGTATGTTCTTCAATTTCTGAGGTAAGAAATCCAGTCATTTTCTAAGGAGGGAAAGCAATTTCAATCTTGAAGGCAGTAGCAAAACTAATAATATTAGTAGCCAATACTATTACATAGGCCTATTCCCTCCAGATGTGGAGGCCTAGCACCACGGAGTTTCCTTTTGGTAGAATTGTTGTGGGACTCTCAAAATACCACAACTAGAAGTATGGAATCATGTTTCGGGAAACTCCATCGAGAATGGTGTAGGCTTTCTGTAGTGAAGGTCTCGGGTTCGTATTTACGTAAAAAGCAAAAATGCGGATTTTTATGAAAATGGTGCGTGGTAAACAAAAAATAATTACAGATTCGTCATTTTCATTAAAAAATATACAAGAAACATATTTACATATAAAGGACATTTTTCATGTTGCACAGTGATTATTTCCTTTTTTCCAGGTCATGGATGATGAAGTATTTATGAAAGAGATAAATGCACTTACGGAAGTGATTCCCAAATTACAAACATTTCTGGATAAAGCGGCTCCAGGAAAATTCCCTCTCTTTGGCCCCCAACACATATATTCTTATGTTGGCAAGCCTGCTTCAGTCATAGTAATGGAAGATCTGACTAAATCCGGACTCGTCGTCACTGAGGCGATTGTGGGTTTAGATCTGCAGCACTGCCTTCTAGTTATCAGAACCATAGCTAGATTCCATGCCTGTTCAGTTGTAGTTGTAAAAAATAATCATGAAGTTATTAGATCATTTAAAGATAATATATTGTGCAAAGAAGAATATACGCACGTTGATACGCTTTTTGAAAGTTTCATTAAAACAGTCGCAGACGAGGTAAAAACATGGCAAGGTTATGAAAAACATGCAAGAAAACTTCACAGGTTATCAGAGACAGTTGGTTATCACAGGAAGAGGTGTGCAAGGACTGACGAGAAAAGCTTCAATGTCCTGATTCATGGGGATTTGTGGAGGACCAACACGCTGTTTAAGTACTCTGAAGAAACTGGAGAAGTGCAAGACGTCAGGTGAGTTTTCACTATATATGAGAATTGGTAAAATATTGAATATTTTGTGTAATGTTAGTGCATATAGGAAACCAGGACAGGGGTCAATAAAGATTAAAGTATTAATTAAATAAATAGGGCCAGAGTACGAGGCACGCCCAGAAAGTAAGTTTCCCTGGGACCGTTTACAGAAACAAAACACAATTTCATGAAAATATTTATTGCACCAGATACAGAAAATGTTCAGCTATTTTTCAACATATTAGCCCCCGGAATTGAGACATTTGCCATACCGTGTGACCAACTTTTTTAAAGCTTGTGTCGTAGAAGTCTACCACCTGGTATTTGAACCATTGTTTGACAACCATCTCTGCCTCTTTCATTCTCTGTAATTTCTTGAGGTGAAGGAAAATATGAATATCAGTGGGAATGAGATCCGGGCTGTAGGGTGGATGTTTAAACACTTCTCAGCCGAACTTCTGTGGGAGACTTGCTGTGGGCTGCAGAGTGGATTTTTAAACACCTCCCAGCAAGTCTGCCACAGAAGTTCGGCTGGGAGGTGTTGAAACATCCACTCTACAGCCCGGACCTCGCTCCAAGTGATGTCCAACTTTTCCTACACCTCAAGAAATGACAGAGAAGAGGAAATGGATGTCAAACAGCAAGCGGCAGACTTCTACGACACAAGTGTTTAAAAGTTGGTCTCACGGTATAACAAACATTGTCAATTCCGGTGGCGAATTTGTTAAAAATTGCTGAACACTTGTTGTATTTGTTGCAATAAATATTTCCATGAAACTGTGTTTTGTTTCTGTAAACGGTCCCAGGGAAACTTACTTTATGGTCGCGCCTCGTACAATAGGATGAAAATAAAATTTAGAACCAATGTACAGACTTGTCTAGGTGTAAAACAGTTCAGCAGATTTCTTGGGTTGACATGTTCAGGTGTATAGTGTAGACTACTGTATACACAGTTTTTAATATCTTATTTTTCAATCTATTTTACTTACAGTGTGTCCCGTATTTTATAATAGTTGGGCCTATGTACAAACAATTTGAAAGTTAAAAGTTAGTTTACTGTCTTGAATAAATTAACACAAAAGATTTTATTACAATTTTTCACGTTATCATATATTTTATATTTTCATTAAGACACCACCCCAATGAACACATGGTCGCGGTCGGAGCAGTTCAGAAAAAAAATATATATAGCCTACATATATGTATATATATAATAAAAATAGTTACTTCCTCAATGGAAATAGCCAATTCTTAAGCAAGGTAATGAACTATTATCTATTTTATGGAATCCGAAGATTCATAGCCGCGCTTACCTGAACACGCGATTCAACCCTATTCTGTGCTAACTCTATCAAATCATTCCTCGAAAATCCTACTTACCTTAAATTTATCCTAATATTGTCGTCCCACCTACGTCTAGGTTTTCCAAGTGGTCTATTTCTTTCGGGTCTCCCTATCAATGCTTTTGAGATAGGCCTATGATTTTCCTCCCCCATGCGTGCAACATGTCCAGCCCATTTCATCTTCCGTGATTTAATTACTCTTACTACATTCGATGAAAAGTACAGATTATGAAGTTCGTCACTATGCAGTTTTCTCCAGTCTCCATTTTCATCTCTCTTAGATCCGAATATTTTCCTAAGCACCCTTTTTTCGAACATTTTCAGATCATGTTCTTCCCGAAGAGTACGGGACCATGTCTCACATCCATATAATAAAAATACGATTTTTTAAAAATAAAGATACAAAAAAATACATTCATTTACAGTAATAAAGGGAAGGTTAGTTTAAAAAGAAGAACCCGTTAGTATCGTGTTACAGCACTACTTAGCTTGGTGTAGCATGGGTTAGCTTTCTGTATAGTAGCCCTAACGGGAGATCAGGAACTCGAATTTCTTAAAATAAGGATACTACATGATAATATTATGGGAACAAAATTTCTCTCACACTGGAATGAACCCAGGACCTTTGGCTATCCGTGCCACTGCTCTACCAACTGAGCTAAGCCAGAGTTCACTTCACAGCGCCAGATGGAACCTCTCTCCAATGACTGATTGCCCTCAATGGTCTACCTCACTGACAGACAAGTTATGTCATATGCAGTACTGTGAGGCACACTAATTAGTGATTTTTGTGACCGGGCTTCCGCTGTTATTGTACAGTTAACATTCAAGATGGATATATCTGTGGCTTGGTTCTAGAAGGGCCAATGTCAATTTCTTGCAAAAATGATGTATATGCATTATTGAGCTCGTCTAGACTTTATCATTCATATAATTAAAGTTACAATGTCTGTTGCTATTAATAGACATTACGGTATACAGGAACCTTAGAGGCCAATGTCGGAAGTTCTCAGCAAAAAATGTTACTTCTGCAAAGGCTTCAAAGTCAGTTACCTCAAAAGCAAGTTTTATGACATTGACCCTATTAGAACCAAGCCACAGATCATGAATCACAGATTATTGTCTCTGTTGGACATTAGATGAGAATATTAAAGGAGAACAATTCTTCTGGCACTGGGAATTGAACTCAGGACCTTTGGCTATCCGTGCCACTGCTCTAGCAACTGAGCTCAGCCAATGTCAGAGTAATTTTTCTCCTATAATATTGTCATGTAATATCCAACAGAGACATTAATCTGTGGATTATGAATGGATATACGAACTACAGTTTATTTCAAAGACAGCAGTCATTATAGCATTGTAATTAATATATATTTTTATTTATAGATTTATTGACTTCCAAATGTCTCAATGGACATCACCAGCTGTCGATCTCTTGTACTTCTTCAACAGCAGTGCTTCTCCTGATGTTCTGGTTCAGCACTTCGATACCTTAATCAATGTTTACCATAAAACCCTTCAAGACACTCTATCCCTGTTTGGTCATGAAGACCTGACTCCCACTAGAGACAACATATACAAGGAAATAAGTGAAAGAGGGGCATTTGGTGTGATTGCGGGGATGTCCACCAGAGTTAATAATTTCATCGACAAGAACAACCCTCCCAACTTCGACAAAATGATAAAAGGCGAAGCTGTACCTAAGTTGAGCGAAGAGTACAAGATATCGTTCAAAGCACTCTTGCCTTTCTACGAAAAAATGGGATGGCTGGAATTCTAGTTTTACCCACACACATAAAACTGGAATCTCTTCATAAAAACTGCAAACCTGATTACCAGTACGACATTATTTGTTGCTATAGTAACCACAAACAACAGTACCCAAAACCTCCTCTGTTTGGTCTCTTTTACTTAGGCAAAGCAAGAAAACTACAAGTACTGAGCCAGGTGGCCGAGATGATAGCATCTAGGAATCACATTCGGAAAGTCCCGGGTTCAAATTCCGTGGCCGGTCAATTTGACGGGTTAATTTATGGTTTCCTCAGTCGTAAAGATTAATGATGAATTGGATATATACATATCATGATTCATCGCAGCTGTTAAAACCTGTATCATATCCATTAAGAATGAAATGAATATCAGTTGAAATTAGAAAAACCATAACACATCAACAATAGCAAACGGATGCACATTGTGACCGGTGATCAGTGTTCGCCATAATAATTAATAATTGTATTCGTCCAGGGATGTGTGGCACATACTTTTTTCAGATCATGGAGTTCCACAAAATAACCATTTACTATTGCTGTGAATATTATTGTTACTGGAAAATGTAATATCCTCCCATAAAAATATACATATTATATATATATATATTTACATACACTAAATAAAAATAGTTACCGGTACTTACTAACTCAATGGAAACAGACAATTCTTTAGCAGGATAAATTTATTTTACGCAACCTGAAGGTTTATTGCCTCGCTTACAAAATCTGTCATTCAACCCTATTCTCCATACAACCATCCCTCGCGAATCCTACTTCCCTTAAATCTATCCTAATATTGTCCTCCCACCTACGTCTAGGTCTTCCAAGTGTTCTCTTTCCTTCGGCTCTCCCAATCAATATTCTTGAGATATGTCATTCCTCCCCATGCGCGCAACATGTCCAGCCCATTTAATCCTCCGTGATTTAATTACCCTTACTATAGGCTATCCGGTGACGAGCACAGGTAATGAAGCTCGTCGTTATGCAGTTTTCTCCAGTTCACGTTTTCATCTCTCTTAGGTCCGAATATTTTCCAAAGCACCCTGTTTTCGAACACTATCAGATTATGCTGACTTAAATAAAAATACGAATTATTTTAAATAAAAATATAACAAATTAGACTCATTTAAAGTAATAACAGGAAGAGAAGAAATTGTTAATATATCTTATTACAGCACTACTTAGCTTGGTGTAGCGTAGCATAGCATAGCATTCTGTGGGGTAACTTAGCCTTAAAACTTGCTTTCAAAGACAGTAATCATTTTAGCATTATAATTAATGTACATATATTTTATTTATAGATTTATCGACTTCCAAATGTCGCAATGGACCTCACCTGCTGTCGATCTCTTGTACTTCTTGAGTAGCAGTGCATCTCCTGATGTTCTGGTTCAGCACTTCGATACCTTAATCAATGTTTACCATAAAACCCTTCAAGACAGTCTATCCCTGCTTGGCCATGAAGACCTGGCACCCACTAGAGACACCATAGACAAGGAAATAAGTGAGAGAGGGGCATTTGGTGTGATTGCGGGGATGTCCACCAGAGTTGTTTGTCTTGTCGACAAGAACAACCCTCCCAACTTCGACAAAATGATAAAAGGCGAAGCAGGACCTCCGTTGAGCGAAGAGTACAAGATATCGTTCAAAGCGCTTTTACCTTTTTATGGCAAAATGGGATGGCTGGAATTCTAGTTTTACCAACACATATAAAACTCTGCAAAACTCATTACCAGTACGGCATTATTTGTTGCTATAGTAACAGCAAACAACAGTAACCAAAACTTCCTACACTCTCACCGTCATGTGGAATGCCAGCCAATTACAATGATTGCAATTGAAGAGCCTAGTTCCATAAGGGCGTAAAGCACAAATCTTTAATTTTTAACATTCATATCTCTTAAATACTGAGTGAAATATTTGTACTTGTGTCTTAAACCTCTGCTCAGTTATAAGAAAAGACCTGTGAGACTGCACTTTCATTCTATTTCATGGCAGTTCCATACAGGCGTAAGGCACACTTCTTATTTTTTTATTCAGGTGTGTTAACCAACTGTTTTTATTTTCCGCAGTGCTACCATCCAAGCAAATGTTTATAAAAAACTAAACATGTATTTCTGAAGTGTAACTTCATTGAAAATAGATTGTTTTGCTTATCTATTCTATTAATGACTTTACTGGTATTCATTGGCAAACATGCAATTTTCACTGTACAATACAGGTTTTTACTAAAAATAAAGTAAAAACAAATAATATGATACAAAGTAAAAAGAGTTTGCTACTGTAAAAATTGTTTAACATGTTTAGGTACCTCTAGTTGTAAAAAAAATCCCAATACACTCTACCTTGTAAATTTTCAGAACACTAATTTAGCCTGCCCTTCAAAACTATATGTTATAAAATTAAACTTTAAACCACCTACTTGTGAGTGGTAACATTGTTTAAAACATCAAGATTTCTCGAAACTATGTCCTTGTGCCTTACGCTCTTATGGAACTAGGCCCTTCAATTCAGATCAGTTGAAGAGGGATGCATGGCTGTGTGAATTTGTCTTTCAAATGTAATATATTTTAGATTATTTGATGATATACATTTCCCTGATCAACCTGTATAAATCCCATTGCACTGAAATAAATAAGCCTTCATCGGTTGTGAATTCTTTATTTAAGGTCTGTAATACCACCTTCAGATGAGAGGCTTAATGGCACAATACCTAACACCTTGCTACAATTTACCAAAAGGTTTGATTTCAAGAACATCCTGTTCCTTCAAATATTGCCAATGAGTCAGAAAAGGTTCAATTTCCATGAAGGAACCATTTGATGGCTCTAATATTTATTAAGAACTGAAATACCGAGCTAGGTGGCGGAGATGGTAACGTCTTCGATTCGCATTCGAGAGGCCCCAGTTTCAAACTCCGTGGCCGACAAATTTGACGAAGGATGGTCTTTATATTGTAGATCATTCCATATAGTTGCGTACTAAATTCATGAACCCCCGGTAATGTGTAAATATATGCTTATCAGTAACAAACATAACAGAGTGTTGGCTTTATTATTTTATATAATAGTTTTCTACTTTTACATTCATTGTCTTTGTTATGAATGCAAACAATGCAAGTAATCAAAACAAACAAAAATGGTTTGATAAAAAGAGGCAGGGATTTACGAACAATCTCCCCTCCAAGGTTTGTGTATCTTGATTTACCAAAATGTACGTTCCTAAAGTTAAAATATTTCAGCGTTAACAAAACATATTTTTTAAGACATGCTCTCTAAAAACAGCTGCTTGTCGGACTAATAATTCACCGAAAAATGGCATTTTAGCAACCAAGGCTGCTAAAATTGCATAAAACTGCATTCAACTGCATTCAAAATGCAGTTTTATCGGCCAAGTACTTTAAAGTCGTCATGGCAATCTATAAACAAAATCCAGATGGCATTGACCAGTCACACCAACTTTAACATGGATTTAAGCATATAATTGGTCATAAAACAACAAATATAAGCCAACATATCTCTTTATGGTAATCTAATCTTTACCAGGGTTTTATCGCAAAACAAGGTAGCCAACTTCGTCACATAATAACAAATATATACCAAAAACTTTTCACATCTTCGTTCACATTTTTACCATGGATTCACCAGCATTTAAATGCAATATATTCCTTCTCATAGTCTACTGCTGCCGAGATTTTACTGGCACCAGTTCTAATTCAATGTTTCTGGCTTGGATTGAAATTTCCTCGTTTATCACCTATATTTTCGTATGCATTATTGTTTACAAAAAGCTACTCATAGGCCTATATATTGCATCTATACCGCATTTCGTATTGGTACATACGGTTCAATGTTGTTCCGCGATTCAGGTGGCTGTGAGAATAATAACGTTAACAAATGGCTGACTACCTTACATTATAATTAATTATATACGGCATTTTTGTTTAATTTCATATAATTTAGAGAGCTTTTACTAAAAAATATTGTATGCTAAAGCAATATTGTGCGTATTTGATACATAAACTAGCTTAAAAGACCCGGCGTCTCCGGGTTTTTTATTTTGTAATTGGAAATGAACTTATGAAGGACTTTCGATTTTTAAATTCTAGGTCCTTATATAGGTATTTATAATCTGAAATAGGAAGAACGACTTATTACACTAAAACTATTCCCTCAGAAAACGCTTGACATAGATTTTATGGCTCATAGAGGATGTAGGATTTTGCATCCCATCGCTTGTACACAGCAAGCCTGGTAAGGGTTCAAATAAGAAGAAACAGAAATTCCTGTAACATAAAATTGTAATACCGAGGCGGAAAATTTTATTTCTCCCTCTCATGTTACCAAAAAACTGTTTTGGGGATGAAATTAAACAGAAAGCAATATCACTTTCATACTTCTCTCTCCAAAAACCTGCGATATAATAATATACCATATTACCATACCTCGTATTGTTTTCTCTATGTCCAAGGTAGAGAAAAGTGATGTGACTGCATTATTTTCGTGGATTACATTCTTTAATATTTATTCATAACATGAATTATAAATTGATACCTTCTCTTGTTTGTCAAACTTGCATTTCTCTTCTTTTTTTTCCAAAGCCATCTGATACCATTAGCAACAATATGTTCTGTGATTTGGGTTTTATAATTCTGTGTAAAAAGGGATTAAGTATTCTCAAAAACATTTAATTTTTGGCATTTGAAATCAAAATTTTGTAAATTCCTTTCTTAGTGAGCACCTACATTATGAAACGAAGGTACTGTCAAAATTCCAAGTCTCTACCTGTTATAGTTAAGGCTGCACGTTGATTCCAGTCAGTCAGTCAAGACAAAGCCTTTATATATATATATATATATATATATATATATATATATATATATATATAGAGAGAGATTGGTATTGTTAAAGGGATCGTTTCAATAATGAAGAACATGTTTGTCAAATATTTTACAATAGTAATTATAGTATGTAATTAAAATAAATGAAAACTTTTCGTTACATTCTTAACTGAGTGAAATATAGGCTATTATCGTTTGGTATTGGTAGTTCTGCTATAAAGCAGGTCTCCATGGTAAAATACATAGTTTTTTTTATTTTTAAGGTCATTCAGTAGGATCTTAATAAATATTACTCTACCATGTTTTCTTGTTGCCTTTATTTTTCCTTCGATTACATCAAGCAGAAATCCTCTTTTTCAGAAACTATTAATTTAAGTTTTAGACTATGGTTTCTTAACAAAGTTTGTTCACCGTAATATTATGTGAAGGAATAAGTGAGATAAATAGAATATTAACAGAACGAATTTAAAACAAATTCCTCAAACAACAATATCCGTTTATTTTTGCCAAAACATCTGAAGGCGTACAAATTAAATAGTCACTTATCTTCAGTTCCCAACAGGGTATTCAGTTCTAGCGATTGATGCTAATTTGCTATTTTGAAATCCCTTTAGGCAGGCCTTCAGGCTGAGGTAGATTTTACAGTGCTTTTGGTTTAATTTATTGTCGCTGCGCAGCACTATTATTCTTTAGCCTTGGCATGACAAACCCGCAATAATATTTCCAAAAAAGAGGAAAGAGCACTTTTTCAAATATTCAAATCTCGCCTTATAAGAGAGCTATCGAGAAACTAGTTATTGATTTGTAGAGTAGGCTACCCATCAAGAGCTTTTCAACGATACCCCACAAGACGTGGTTTCAAAAATTTCGAATTTCCATCCCCCCACCCCACCTCCACTCGTACCCCCCAAAACCCCCGAATCGTTGGTGTCACTGTGAACTCCATAGGGAGTACTCTAATTTATTCAAACAAAGTTTCCGTCTATACTTCATAGGGGCCGAGATTTAAAGTTTTCAAACTTTTAACCCCTCCCCCGACCCCCCTCCTTTGGGCCAATTTTACTCATTAACGAACTTGTCCGAACTATTGGGCCTAGAAATAACATAATAAAATTTGGTTCAAATATCTTCGAAATTACGGCCGCTAGCGTGTAAACATATATATATAAATAAATATATATATCACTTTATTTTTTAACAGGAACTTAGGAAAGCATGAAACGCAAAGATTTGAAAGAATTTTTCGAAAATCATGACATGGTATCGATTGCAATAGGTAGATTTTTCTTCGAAATCTACCTAAAAAGCATGTTAATTGGCATTTACTCCAGTACCGGTCAAACGATTTGGAGCAAAATCAATACTTTTCTTCCTATGGACTTTCTAAATGTGTATACCAAGTTTCATGGATATACGTTAAAGCATATTGGAGTAAAGACATTTTTCCAGGTATCATGAACTTAGAGAGTACCATGCTGGCACTTAATAAAAAGTTTCACACAGTTTTACAATGCAAAGTCATTATATTGAGGTAAAGCGTTCTCATACAGCAGAGCACAATAAATAACGAATTTTGCCAAGGCCTTCTGAATATAAGAGTTTGCCAAGGCCACCGTAATCAACTTAGCACCATTCGGTATCTTTCAGAGGAAGTGTGAACAGGTACACCTTTGGGAATACACACTGTGGTGTCTTCTATTAAACGAAACAAGTGTTTTAAGTGACTCGTAAGTAGCGAAATATTCATTCTGAAATAATAAGTCAAATTTTATCATTTTCTTCCTCATCTCTATCGGGGGTTGACTAGCAATTTGTTCACTCCCTCTTTCCTGGATGCAATTTGAAATCCACTGCCTTCTAAACTGTATTACTCGTGTATACACTGCCTGTCCTATACGGCTAATTTTGCGTACTCGGCAACATTACAGATGGCAGCACCTTTCACACCCAGATTGCTTCTTGTTTTTTGCTACGACATTGTTGATTATGTAGTGTATTATTCTAGTTACCGGTACTTAATTGCTATGAATAAAATTTTGTAAAATAATAATTATAAAATTTACTATCAATGCGTCTAATTAATTTATATTTATTTTAATTATTGCTCCAAAATTCCATTTCAGGGTAAGTGTCATATACTGGAATAATATTATGTTCTAAACAAATAACACAAGTATCTGTGTCTGTTTAATGCTTATTCTGACGCACTGCCTTCTAGACTCTATTACTCGTGTATTCTCGAGACGGCGGTTGTATAGGTGGCGGTGATTGCTGCAATATGAGTGTGAACTGTGTCGCCTCTACTGGAGAAATTAGGCAATTGAGCAATTCTCTAAACTCCATGTTAAAATAAAGCATAGGACAGGCAGTGTAATTCTCGAGACGGCGGTGTTGAAATCAATTGGTGAAATCAAGCTTTAACTTCTTGCAGCATTGTGTATTAACATATATTTACTTACTTACTTACCGTCTTACTTATTCAATGGTAGTAGACAATTCCTAAGCAAGCTAAAGGAATGTTATTTATTTTATGGAACCCACCATTCAACCCTGTTCTGTGCTAACTCCATCCAACCATCCCTCGCAAATCCTACTTCACTTAAATCTATCCTAATATGGTCCTCCCATCTACGTCTAGGTCTCCCAAGTGATCTTTTCCCTTCGGGTCTACCAGTCAATATTGTTGAGATATGTATTTTCTCCCCCCTGCGCGCAACATGCCCAGCCCATTTCATCCTCAATGATTTAATTACCCTTACTATATCCGGTGAAGAGTACAGGTTATGAAGCTCATCACTATGCAGTTTTCTCCAGTCCCCATTTTCATCTCTTTTAGACCAAAATATTTTCCTAAGCCTCCTGTTTTCGAACACTCTCAGATTATGTTCTTTCCGAACAGTAAGCGACCATGTATCACGTCTATATACTACAACCGGCAGGATAATTGTCTCATAAATTTTTATTTTTAGATTTCTGGACAGAATACGGGAAGATAAGAGTTTCTAAACTGCTTAAAAGCAGGCATTTCCTGATTTGAGTGACATATATTTACTATTCCTTAGTATGTGGTCAAAATATTGCAGTTTTCTTTCCTTTATATTGTATAAACATATAATTTGGTAGTCTCTCTTCTTAAAGTTGAGTTGAGATGATTATTTCTTGTTCGGGCAGTGAACGCTTTCTGTAAATATAGGCCTACTGTCCTAAGATGCCGTTAAATTAAACCAATGGGTCTATCTACTATTCTACTATTCTACTATTTTTATTTCAAACTAGGACCTTCGATCTTTTGAACATCATCAGCTCTTTATAAGTGATCTGGTATCTGGTACCCTATGATCCCCAGGTGGGGCGAAGGGGCCTCCAAGTGGAGGTTTCATTACCTATACTAATTTTGATATGCTTATTTTCCGAGAGAGGGTAGAGGGACAGGTGGTAAGCCCATCGCCTCGCAACCCCCCTCTGGAAACTAAGTATTTCTTGGACGTAAAAGGGCCGATAAATTTTGTCCAGAGGCTCTAATTTAGGCTTGGAGTTCTTTAACGTGCCGTAAATCTACGACACGGGACCCCCAGCTTAAAGTCCCTCCCGGAGGACTCCGTGCCCAGGATTTTTACGTCCTGAAAAAATCCATCCCGCGCCCTGCGGATCTAGAGGCGGGCACGCTACCTCTAGACCACCGCGGCCGACCTTTATAAGTGAAAATTACATGAAAACATAAAAAAGCCCAGGTTCAAATAAGGGAGATTGAGAATTTCTGAATATGGTGGGTAGAAATGGTCTTTTAATGGGTATGCTTGAAGGGGGAGTGGTTTGTTTTTATTTGTATTTATTGGAGGACAACAAAATTACACCACATCTAAGTTAATAAGATCATCTTTACAGTTTTATTTAGAGGTAATATGGCGATGGACTCACCGATTTGGCTGAATAATGATTTTCTTGAGAAAGCATTGAATTCTGAAAACCCTAACTCGAGAATCAGGGTTATTTCTGGCGAAGTGAAACCGGCAGTGGCTGCTGGCAGCAACTATGCAAGTGATTTGTTCAGAGCAACAGTTAAAGTGACGAATGGAACTCGTGAAGAAGACATATCCATCATTATCAAGGCTTCACATACAGAAGGGGTATTTTCTGAGGTAAGTTTGGTCTTCATTGCTCAGGCAAGGAAGTTATACATTTCCTTATGCAAGTATGCTTTGAGTCAAGTATGTTCTTCATTTTCTGTCCAAAGTATATTTTTCATTTTCTGGCGCAAGTATGTTCTTCATTTTCTGTCCTTAAGTTTTTCATTTTATGACGCAAGTATGTTTTGAGGCAAGAGTGTTCTTTAGTTTCTCTCCTAAGTAAGTTCATTTTCTGACGTAAATAACTTATGTTTTGAGTCAAGTATGTTCTTCATTTTCTGTCCTTAAGTTTTCATTTTCTGATGCAAGTATGTTTTGAGGAAAGTATGTTCTGCATTTTATGATCAAAGTAAGTTCTTCATTTTCTGACGCAAGTATGTTTTGGCAGAAGTGTTCTTTATTTTCTCTCCTAAGCAAGCTATTCATTTTCTGACGTATGTTTTGAGTCAAGTATGTTTTTCATTTTCTGACCTAAGTAAGTTCTTCTTTTTTCTGACGCAAGTATGTTTTGAGGAAAGTATGTTCTGCATTTTATGATCAAAGTAAGTTCTTCATTTTCTGACGCAAGTATGTTTTGGCAGAAGTGTTCTTTATTTTCTCTCCTAAGCAAGCTATTCATTTTCTGACGTATGTTTTGAGTCAAGTATGTTTTTCATTTTCTGACCTAAGTAAGTTCTTCTTTTTTCTGACGCAAGTATGTTTTGAGGAAAGTATGTTCTGCATTTTATGACCAAAGTAAGCTCTTCATTTTCTGACGCAAGTAGCCTATGCTTGGGGGCAAGTATGTTCTTCAATTTATGAGGCAAGAAATCCATTCATTTTCTAAGGAGGGAAAGCAATTTCAATCTCTAAGCTGTAGAAAAACTAATAATATTAGTAGCCAATACTAACACATAGGCCTATTCCCTCCAGATGTGGAGGCCTAGTGCCACGGAGTTTCATTTTTGTAGAATTGTTGTGGAAAGAGCAATTGAAATACCGGTATGAAATAAGGACGAAATAATTCCTTCTTATACTATCAAAATACCACAACCAGAAGTATGGAATCATGTTTCGGGAAACTCCATCGAGAATGGTGTAGGCTTTCTGCAGTAGAGGTTTCGGGTTCGTATTTTGGTAAAAAGCAAAAAATGTGGATTTTTTAAAAATGGTCCGTAATGAACAAAACATAATTACAGATTCGTTATTTTCAGCCAAAAATATACAAGAAACACATACTTTCATCTAAGGAAGCATTCACACCGAAGTAGCGTAGCAAGCGAGTCGCAATAGTTGGATGCTGGTTGTGCGCTACTCAATTTAAATCCCATTCGTTTCGTCAGATAGCTGGACTTATTTCATGCGACGCTACTCGGGATGACGCATGGGTAAAGTTGCCACATATTCGCTTGTGTAGCGATAGATTATGGCAAAAAAGTCATGAAAACTGCTGGAAAAAGAGCTACAATTTGTACATGTGTAGGCTATACGATATGAAAATCGAAACTAGAGGAAAAAATCCTGGATTAAAATTGCTGAAACTATATCTTCATTAGGTAAATTACATTATTTTAAATGGGTTTCTCAATAGTTCAAGTGAAAATATATAATTTACGTTAAACCGCGAATCGCATGAATGCCAAACTGTGAACCATGCAACTCGATGTGCAGCCTGCATCCAGGTAGTGCGATTCGCATGCTATGCTACTTCGGTGTGAATGCTCACTGAAGGACATTTTTTCATGTTGCACAGTGATTATTTCTTTTTTTCCAGCTCGTGGATGATGAAGTATTTATGAAAGAGATAACTGCACTTACTGAAGTTATTCCTAAATTACAAACACTTCTGGATAAAGCGGCTCCAGGAAAATTCCCTCTCTTTGGCCCCCAACACATATATTCTTATGTTGGCAAGCCTGCTTCAGTCATAGTAATGGAAGATCTGACTAAATCCGGACTCGTCGTAACTGAGACGATTATGGGCTTGGATCTTCAGCACTGCCTCCTAGTTATCAGAACCATAGCCCGATTTCATGCCTGTTCAGTTGTAGTTGTAAAAAACAATCGTGAAGTTATTAGATCATTTAAAGATAATATATTCTGCAAAGAAGAATATACTCACATTGATACACTTAGTGAAATTTACATTAAAACAATCGAAGGCGAGGTGGAAACATGGCAAGGTTATGAAAAGCATGCAAGAAAACTTCACAGGTTATCAGAGACAGTTGTTTATCACAGGAAGAGGTGTGCAAGGACTGACGAGAAGAGCTTCAATGTTCTGATTCATGGCGATTTGTGGATGTCCAATACGCTGTTTAAATACTCTGAAGAAACTGGAGAAGTGCAAGACGTCAGGTGAGTTCTCGTTGAATATGTAGATTGGTAAAAACTACTCTTATATAATTCAACGGCCCTAAATAGCGTGCTCACTCCCTCCCTCACTTCGTGAAACATCGGGTATACTCGGCGACGTTCGTCTCTGGCAGTGTAAACTTTCACGAAGAGTACAAAATGAGGAAAACCGTTTCTTTATTATATAAGGCCTAAGTGAAATGAACACAATGAATAAATATTCTAATTTTATTTTTACTTACAAATTTCATCCTATTGTATTTATACTTTAACCCGTATTTATTTATTAATTTAAAGCATTATATTTATTAACACTTGCACGCGAATCATAAACTAAACCATTAATAATTAATGAAACAGCTAGGTGTAAAACAGGTCGAAATGTTCAGGTCTGTAGTGTCCTGTGTACACAGTTTTCAAAATCTTAATCGCAGTCTATTTTACTTACAGTGTGTCTCTTATATATCATAATACTTAGGCCTATGTACGAATTAGTTACAATTACAATTACAATTACAATTTATTGTTTCAAATTACACGAAAAATATACATAAAAAGTTGAATAAAGTTAGTTTATTGTTTTGAATAAATGAATACATTAACGATTTTATTACAGATTTTGACATTATTATAACTTTTATACTTTTCATTAAGACACCACCCGAATGAACACGTATCGTAGTCAGAGCAGTTCAGAAATATATATATATATATATATATATATATATATATATATATATATGCCGGTACTTACTTAATAATAATAGACAATTCTTTAAAAGAACACATTTATTTATTTTATTTATTTTATAAAACCCGAAGGTTCATTGCCGCGCTTACGTGAGCCCACCATTCAACCCTGTTTTGTGCTAACTCCATCCATCCAACCATCCCTCGCAAATCCTATTTCCCTTAAATGACCCTAATATTATCCTCTCAACTACGACTAAGTCTTATACGTGGTCTCTTTCTGTCGGGTCTACCAGTCAATACTTTTGAGATATGTCTTTCCTCTCCCACGCGCGCAACATGTCCAGCCCATTTCATCCTCCGTGATTTAATTACCCTTACTATATCCGGTGAAGAGTACAGGTTATAAAGCTCGTCGTTATGCAGTTTTCTCCAGTCCCCATTTTCATCTCTCTTAGGCCCAAATATTTTCCTAAGCACCCTGTTTTCGAACACACTCAGAGTATGTTCTTCCCGAAGAGTAAGGGACTATGTCTCAGATCCATTTAAATAAAAATACGAATTATTTAAATTAAAAATACAAAAATTACATTCATTTACAGTACCGGTAATAATAGGAAGGATAGTTTAAAAAGAAGAACCCGTTAATATCGTGTTACTTAGCTTGGTGTAGCACGGGATAGCTTTCTGTATGGTAGCCTTAAGTGAGAGATCAGGAACTAGAATCTTTTAAAAGAAGGATACCATAATTTATTTCAAAGACAACAGTAATTATAACATTGTAATTCATACAGTTTTTTTATTTATAGATTTATTGACTTCCAAATGTCGCAATGGGCCTCACCTGCTGTCGATCTCTTGTACTTCCTGAACAGCAGTGCGTCTCCTGATGTTCTGGTTCAGCACTTCGATACCTTAATCAATGTTTACCATAAAACCCTTCAAGACACTCTATCCCTGCTTGGCCATGAAGACCTGGCACCCACTAGGGGCACTCTAAACCAGGAAATAAGTGAGAGAGGGGCATTTGGTGTGATTGCCGGGATTCCCCCCAGAGTTAATTGCTTCATCGACAAAAACAACCCTCCTAACTTTGACAAAATGATGAAAGGCGAAGCAGGACCTACGTTGAGCGAAGAGTACAAGATATCGTTCAAAGCGGTCCTGCCTTTCTACGAGAAAATGGGATGGCTGGAATTCTAGTTAAACCAACGCATATAAAACTCTGCAAAACTCATTACCAGTATAGTGGAAGCTAGACCTATGTAGACAGTCGGGATGCTTTGAGGATTAAGCCATTGTCTGGCACTTAAGGAGTGATATGGTAATGACTGAACGGCAATCGTCTGGTGCCCCACGTGGAGTCATAGCTAAAATGTCAAAAATTCAGAAATGAGCACTGATTGGTTGCACACGAAATTCTATTGGCTGTCAGGCAAATTCAACGCCCAAGAAAACACGCTTAAAATCCAGAATATACAACTCTTGTCCAAGACACCCTCATTTCAAGTTATTTACTGCGGATTATAAGGGTCTGTCGGCATTGCTTTGAAGAAAGTTGTATATGTAGAAGTAGTCTCCACTATACTGCATTATTTGTTGCTATGGTCACCACAAACAACAGTAACCAAAACTTCTTTTCAGACGATACTCTCACCGTTATGTGGAATGCCAGCCAATTACAATGATTACAATTCAGATCAGTTGAAGAGGGATGCAAGGAAGAGTGAATATGTCTTTCAAATGTAACATACGAGGGGTATTCCGAAAGTAAGTTTCGTCAGTTTGTCACACGGACACTTTATTGACCCAAAAGCAATACAGCATGGCAGCATGACCTATACACCGTGCACTATTTTTCGACATAGTCGCCAGCGACATTGAGACATTTGTCGTAGCGTGCGATCAGTTTGAAGAACCCACTGTGGTAAAACTAGGTGCCCTGCGATGCAAGGAATTGGCGCACAGCCTGCTCCACCTCAGCTTCCTGACATTACTAAAGGTTCCATACAGACCATTTTGAGTGAGAAATTGATGTTCCATAAGGTTTGTGCGAGATGGGTTCGTGGAGGCCGCACTTTGCGGGGACGGAAATCGGGAGATCAATTTCAAACAGCTCTATCTCGGACAATGAAAGGTTCAGCGGCTGCAGCTATGGCTCGTTTGAAAGAGGGGAGATAGCGGTACATGGCAGTGGCGCCAAATCTCTCGTGCCATCGTGAGCGGTACACTAATACCCGCGGGCACGCCAGTCTGATGCGACTCGCTCTTCTACGGCGCAGTGCGCCTGCGTCATGCCTCCTCCGCTGACGCCACTTCCGTCGTGGAACCAGCCACGGGTGAGGATTCGTCTGGCGTTTGTTTGGTTCCCCTGGTGAACACGCCGCTCCTGCCATACATTGACGAAACTTACTTTCGGAATACCCCTCGTACTTTACATTCTTTGATGGTATAGATTTCCCCGATCATCCTGTATAAATCCCATTACACTGAAAAAAATAAGCCTTCATCGGTTGTGAATTCTTTATTTAAGGTCTGTACTACCACCTCCAGATGAGGGCTTAATGGCACAATACCTAACCCCTTGCTACAATTTACCAAAAGGTTTGATTTCAAGAACATCCTGTTCCTTCAAATATTGCCAACGAGTCAGAAAAGTTTCAATTTCCATCAAGGAACCATTTGATGGCTCTAATGCTGTTTAAGAACTGAAAATCTGAGCGAGGTTGCCGAGATGATAAAGCCTTGGATTCTCATTCGTGAGGCTCCAGTTTCAAATCCCGTGGCCGACCAATTTGACTTGGTTTTCTTTTCATTGGTTTCCCCAGTCGTAAAGGCAAATGCCGAATTGGATATTTACATCCTCACCATTTCATCCTGTATCGTATCCATTTAAATTAATAACAGTTGAAATTTACTCCATAAAATGGATCAATAATAGAAATAATTGACAATCAATTGTTCCATGGCCTACCTTACTGTATAGACACAACATTAACAAAAGAATTATGTCACTTTTTTACATACCTGATTTTATTTCACAATGTTATTTTATATGTTTGTATAAGTTATATTTCTTTTTTATTTTAATATGTTTATGAAAACCAGTTTTGCAAACTGTTAAAATATTTGGAGACTGAGCTTTATCTGTAAGGCAATCTCCCTGTGGGGAAAGATGAAAGAATGTCTATCAAAATAAAAAATAAAAAATGAATTATGAAGTATTTTATGAAAAACCCTGTTAAAATTTCTGATTAACCTAAAGAAACCATGTAGAAAATCTTCTCGGGTTTGCAGCCAGGTGAGAAGTTTGTTGTGGTCCAACGTTTCCGAGGCTGACGCTGCCTCCATCCTCAGGGAATCTGAAGTCTTCAGATTCCCTGAGGATGGAGGCAGCGTCAGCCTCGGAAACGTTGGACCACAACAAACTTCTCACCTGGCTGCAAACCCGAGAAGATTTTCTACATAAGATTCGCCAGGAAAGCCTCAAATCTAAAGAAACCATGTTTGCTTTTGTTATTTAATGTTCAATTATTTTGTTTAAAAACCATGTTAAAGTTGGTATGACTGGTCACTGCCATCTGAAGTTAGTTCACTACACCGTGTTAAAAGTCTGACAAGCAATTGTTTTAGGAAGGGTATACTAAAATGTTGTCTTTCGGATTTATCAGGCTTTGTAATCAACCCCTCATTATTATTATTATTATTATTATTATTATTATTATTATTATTATTATTATTATTATTATTAATATTATTAGCAAGTGCCCGCAGCATCACACACGATAATTAATTTAAAAATTAAGAGCATAATAATTCAATCAAATTTATTAATACCTAAATCACGTGGAGTAGCTTACATTCCACGATTAGAAAGCGTCGCCTGGGAAAAACGACCTCATGTTCAAGTTTCCTGGCCCAGAAAACCCCTGCATAGTGAGTTCCGTTAACTTTGATCAATGTTTGCCCATTTAGGTCTATTTCATTATCCCTCTTCCCTCTATGTTGAAAATTTCAGATCTCTGCGTTCAGCTGGGCATCGCGTACAGACGGTCAAACACTTCTTCTTATTATATAGATTATTATTATTATTATTATTATTATTATTATTATGAAGAAATATAATCTAGAAATGTTTTCACCAGTATCAATGATTAATTTCTAAAGAAAATGTAGCTAATATTTGTTTATCATAATGTTTCGTAGACATTTTGAATAAGTTTATATTCCTTCACTTGTAAGCTAATTAAACGTTGGAACATGAACGTTGATCAGGATTTATTGTCGCTATAAATTAACCTAGACATCACCAAGGCGACTGAGTGAAAAACAAACTGAAGCTCGCACGCACGCGATTACCTCACATTACTACGAGGGATGTTCCAAAAGTAAGTTTTTGTCGTTTTTTTAAAAAGTGAAGATGGTAAAGCAGATGAAGCAAACAACTGCCCGTAAGAATCGACACCTATTGCTGGTTCAACGACGGAAAGAGCGTCAGCAGAGGAGAAACGATGCATGAGTAGAGTCCCGAAGAAGAGAGAGTAGCAGTAGACTGGCGTGCCCGAGGTTATTTGAGTACAAATCACGATGGCAGATGGACGTGTACTGAAAACGTGGTCGACAATGGAAGTACATGCTGTTATCCGGTATGAATGGGCATGTAGGACTAGTGTGTCCATCATCCATGGACGCCTACAGACTGTGTATGGTGAAGAGGTCATGTCTCATCAAATTGTTGGTCGCTGGTGTTGCATGTTCAGTGAAGGAAGGCACCTGTTCCATGCAATGAAAGCCGCACTCTCAGGACGTCACTTCCAAAACAATGCTGAGGTGGAGAAGGCTGTGCGACAATTCCTTGCATAGCAGGGCACCGAGTTTTACCAGAGTGGTTTCTTCAAACTGATTGCAAGCTATGACAAATGTCTCAATGTCGGTGGAGACTATGTTGAAAAATAGTGCAAGGGGTATATTTCATGATTGCATGGTGTATTTGTTTTGGTAATAAAGTTTCCATGTGAAAAAAAAATGACGAAACTTACTTTCAGAACATCCCTCGTACTTCTTCCAAATCGTTCAATGGAACCCAACTGATAAATTTCATGAAATAAGATTATTACTTCCTCTGCTCGTACCGTACGTACTATAGGTAGAGGAAGTATTGTTTTCGACCCCCAAATTCGAAGTTGAGTTTTTAACATTCTGAGGTAACCTGAATCCAAAAATACTATTTTCGAAAACATATCTGTGTGTGTGTGTGTGTGTGTCTGTGTGGATGTCTGCGAAGAGTCTAGCTCAATCGTATGAAAACAAAATTTTGTATTTAGATCAGGTACCTTCTGAAGATGTGACCCGAAGACTGGCAACAAATTTCTCTTATTTGTAAGGGGTCTTTAGCCTACATGAACAAATTTTTTTTTCCGCGATTTTTTGAAAACGGTTCTTAACGTTTTGCACATGGGAGGCTTATACTAACTTTTATTTTCGACAAAATTCTCTGAGGGGTAGTTATAAGCCACCCACTCTGAATACGCTCTCTTTGCAATACGGCCTCTTGTAACGGAAATTCGTGCGAAAACAAATTTTGTATTTGGTGACAGGAACATTGACGACAATATTCTCATATTCTTAAGGGAACTTTCCATAAAGAAAATTTCGTTTTTCACGATTTTCTTTAAATATTATACATGGGGTGCTTAGCCTATACCAAGAGCTAAAACTTCTATTAGAAACATTTATTCGAAAAAAATTATCTGAAGGGTAATTATACGCCACCCACTGTTTACAGAAACTCTGTTTTGCTTGGTGAACAATTAAAGCTTTGCATCAGGTTTAATATGCGCTCTTTCACGGCCTCTTATTCTATATCAGAATGTGAAGTGAGGAAGATGTATTGTTGGCCATGCATAGAGTAAAGAAAGTTAGGCCTACGTGAGTGCATTAATCAGATTTTATGTGGGTTATGCATCCTTCGGAGATGCGATGCTATATGGTAACGACATTATCCTCATTTTTATAACTAATTTACATGAAGAGAATGTCATACATAATATAGGCCATATTATACTAAAAGGCAAACTTTAATGGGCAGAGAAAGTTTTGTGAGTTTCTCAACTGATTTTTATATGACATTCTTTGAAAATTATTTTATTATTTACAGATGATTTTTATATTGTTTATACCTTTTGTTTAAAAAGTATTTTACCCAGAAAATTAAAAAAAAACTGTCTACTTTTGAAAAACCAAAATGGCTAAATCAACAATTATTTAATCCCTTAAGGGCTTAGCCTTAACTTGGACACAAGGATCAAGCAGATTTTATTTATTTATTTTTATTCTATACCAGAAATTGACCACCTGCGTGGTCTAGTGATTAGCGTTGCTAACTACGGATCCGCATGCCCGGTATCTCCCCGAATTGTTATGAGGTAGAGAAGTCTGGAACGGGGTGCACTCAGCCTCGTGACACAAACTGAGGCGCTGTTTGATAGAGAAATAACGGCTCCGGTTCAGTACACCATCAATAACGGTCGTGGGAGTCGGCATGCTGATCACATTCCCTCAATCCTGCCATCTACCTATGATAGATTATGCAGAGGAAGACCTTTTCTCCTTATGAGTGTCTGGCACCTATTTTTATTTTCAGATGCACCGAATCTCATGCAGCGGGCCCGGGTTCGATTCCTGGTCGGGACAAGTTACCTAGGTGGGGTTTTTTCTGGGGTTTTTCCTCACCTTTGAGACAAATGTCGGGTAACTTTAGGCCCTTGTGGTCCCCAGATATCATCTGGCCGTCATTATCATCTTCATCCCATCCTCGCCTTGTTTGGAGTGAGTGTGTGTGTGAATGGTGTGTCTCGTCCTATGTGTTCGTGTTGTCTCGGAGGTGGCCCCGGCATTGGGCTGATCACTCATCCGGGGAGGCCCTCCATGTCCTTGTCTGGTCAAAAAAGTAAATATGTGATCCAAAGATAATCCCTCTCCCGACAGGTCGCGGCCCTGTAAGGCCCGGGCGGCTTGGGTCGCTTAAATCCTAAAAGGGAGAGGTTAAACTACGAGAAAGAAAGAAAGAAAGATGCACCGAATCCTTTCGTAATATTGTGCAATGCAAAATAAAAGAGCAGGGTTTAATTGTTGCATATAAAGTGTGCCATTGATGCGAATCGCAATTAGTTGGTCACGGTCTGTTGGAATAGTGTTGTCAAGGCCATCGTATAAATTAACTGTATTCTCGCGAGTAATTCACAGTAGGCTTTGACAACTGCATCTGAGACAGCTCTCTAACTGCTTCTTCTCCTGTTTAGAACCTCGGTGCGTGGAACGAGTGTTTTTTACATTCTTTATAATTTTGCAATGTATGGATCCCGGCGTAATAGACTTTTAATTATTACCTTCTTATAGTAACAATGTTTTTATACATGAAAGTTAGTAAGAGGAAGTGCCTGTCTGTCTGTGCGCGATGCCCAGCGAAATCTACTGCACGCAGAGATTTGAAGTTTTAAACTTAGATGGACTGAATGGTGGCTAAATGCACTTCGAAGCAGGATTTTTAATTTTTGCTTTCGTTCGCGAGTTATGAGTGAGAAATTGCTTGGTGGCTTATAACTACCCTTCAAATATTTTTTCCTAAAAAAAGTTTCAAATAAAAGTTTTAGCTTTTGGTATAAGCAACCCATGTGCAAAATTGAAAGAAAACTGTTTGAGCCGTTTTTGAGAAAACAGCGAAAAATGACTTCATTTAGGATGCCCTTAAAAATAAGACAAAGCTGTCGCCAATCTTCGTGTCACATCTTCAGAAGGCACCTGACCCAAATACAATATTTTGTTTTCATACTATTTTCCGTTCTGGAGCTAGGGTGTTCACAGACACACAAACACGCGCAAACATATTTCCGAAAATAATATTTTTTGGATTCTGGGTACCTCAAAACGTGTATTTAAACCAAGAACACAAATTCAAATTTGGGAGTTTACCCATGATACGGGCAGAGGAAGTAAAACTAAATTTTGTGAATTTGTACAATGCTGTGTATATAAATAATTTCGTTTCATATTAAGAGTGTACGCGGTTAATAGCAGAGTGTCATCACGGCCATGTGAATCATAATTATATGCCAAGGCCACTTTATCAAGTATCTCTCTCCATCATTGTTATCTCTCCCAGTCGAGATTATACAACAGTTTTGGCTGCATCATTGCGATTGTGTCTGTCAGAAAGGTAAGTCCGTTGTTATTGCGTTTAAACAATTGAAACTGCTTTATTTAAATAATCTATATTAATAAAAGGAAGTGTCTGTCCTCCTCCGTCTGTCCGCGATGCCCAGCGAAATCTACTGAACGCAGAGATCTGAAATTTCATACACAGGCGGACTAAAGGGTCGGAATGTGCACCTCGAAGCCGGAATTTTAATTTTCGCTTTCGTTCGTGAGTTATGAGTGAAAAATGAGCAAAAAACGTGCATTTTATGCGTTTTCGTAGCATCAGTTTCAGTAATAAATTTCAATATCAAATCACTTACAGTTGGCTTTGGCTATTTTTGTCATCATACCTCATACCTTGGAAATAAAAGCAACGCGATCGCTTGATTTTATTAGTCCATCCTAGACGATTCATTTGTTTAGAGTGTCAAGGTCCACAGACATATGAAATTTTCAACCTACACGGAAGAAGGATAATCAACCCTAAATATGGTCAAACATTGTTCGATTTGAACGAAACTCACTATACAGGGGTTTTCTGGGCCAAGGAACTCGAATCTGAGATCGCTTTTACCAGGCGACGCTATCTAATCGTGGTATGTAATTCACGTGATTTAGGTGTTAATAAATATAATGATTTAACTATTATGCTCTTAATTTTTAATTTTTGAAATAATTATCGCGGGCGAAGCCGCGGGCACATGCTAGTTCTATATATGACTAGCTTAAAATGTCCGGCGTCGCCCGAGTCTTGTATTTTGCATGTACAGTATTACAAAATGAAATTATGGAGGACTTTTGAGTTTCAAGCTTTAAGTCCTTATATTAGTTACTACTTTAAAAGGCCCGGCGTCGCCCGGGTTTTTTATTTTGTAATTAGAAATTAACTTATGAAGGACTTTTCGATTTTTAAATTCTAGGTCCTTATGTAGGTATTTATAATTTGAAATAGGAAGAACGACTTCATCATTAATATAGGCCTTTTCAATCTGTCCAATTGGTGCTTGTATATTCATATTTGGTTGACACTAATATCTATTGGGAATGTTTTATACATTATACTCTTGCATATGTATAGGCCTAGTTTTACTTATCTTAACATTTAGACGTAATTATATATTTTGTACTTTTAAACTTTATCTGCTACTTGGTTATTCTAACTTAAACTTCTTTAATAGTATGTGACAATCTCTATATATAAAAAACTTTGTCCTGACTGACTGACTGACTGACAGGAATCAACGTAGAGCCTAAACTATAACAGGTAGAGACTTCGAATTTTGACAGTACCTTCATTCCATAATGTAGGTGCTCACTAAAAAAGGATTTTGAAAAATTCTGATTTTAAATGCCAGAAATTAAATGTTTTTGAGAATACTTAATCCCTTTTTACACAGAGTTATCAAAACAAAATCACAGAACATATTGTTGCCAGTGGTATCAGATGGGTTTGGATTAAATGAAATGGACGTTCGACAAATTAGAGCAGGTATCAATATAATTCATGTTATCTATATTAATAAAAGGAATTGTCTGTCTGTCCGCGATGCCCAGCGAAATCTACTGAACGCAGAGATCTGAAATTTTAAACATAGGTGGGCCGAAGGGTCGAAAAATGCACCTCGAAACCGGAATTTTAATTTTAGCTTTCGTTCGTGAGTTAGGAGTGAAAAACGGGCAAAAAAACGTGCATTTTTTGCGTTTTCGAAACATCAGTTTTCAGTTATACATTTCAATGTCAGATCAATTACAGTTGGCTTCGGCTATTTTTGTCATACCTTGGAAATAAAACTTTCGCGATCGCTAGAATGTTGTAAACCCTAAATATGGACAAACATTGTTTTATTTGGACGAAACTCACTATATAGGGGTATTCTAGGCCAAGGAACTCGAATCTGAGGTCACTTTTACCAGGCGATGCTATCTAATCGTGGTATGTAGTCCACGTGATTTAGGTGTCAATAAATATAATGATTTAACTATTATGCTCTTAATTTTTAATTTTTGAAATAATTATCGCGGGCGATCGCTTGATTTTGTAAGTTCATCCTGGACGATTCATTTGTTTAGAATGTCAAGTCCCTTAGACATATGACATTTCCAACCTACACCTAAGAGGGATAATCAACATAGGCCTAAATATGGTCAAACATTGTTCGATTTGGACGAAACTCACTATACAGTGGTTTTCTGGGCCAAGGAACTCGAATCTGAGGTAGCTTTCACCAGGCGATGCTATCTAATCGTGGTATGTAGTCCACGTGATTTAGGTGTTAATAAATATAATGATTTAACTATTATGCTCTTAATTTTTAACTTTTGAAATAATTATCGCGGGCGAAGCCGCGGGCACATGCTAGTCTTCAATATAACACAATCAATAAATTCATTCACGCTATTATTTAAATTATTCTATAATTGTATTTTATTTATATTAATTTTATATCTTTTAAACATTACACGCTTCTTTACAATTATTGTCCTTCGCTTCGTTAGTTGGTTGCCTTTGTATTGAGGGTATAGGCTAAAATCCTTATAATTTTTTATTTTAAGATACCCTCGTATACAAGATGAAATTCATTAATATTAAAATAAAACCGTTTTGGGGATGAAATTAAACAGAAATGCAATATCACTTTCATACTTCTCAATCCAAAAACCTGCGATATAATAATATACACATTACCATACCTCGTATTGTTTTCTCTATGTCCAGGGTGGAGAAAGTTATGTGACTGCATTATTTTCGTGGATTTCATTCTGTAATATTTATTTATAACACGGATTATATTGATAGTTCTCTAATTTGTCAAGTTTCATTTATTTCCAAAGCCTTATGTCAAGACTGCCAACAATACTGTTGTCAAGTGAACTGTGATTTGGATTTTATAATTCTGTGTAAAAAGGGATTAAGTATTCTCAAAAACATATAATTTTTGGAATTTAAAATCAAAATTTTTCAAAATCCTTTCTTAGTGAGTACCTACATTATGAAACGAAGCAACTGTCAAAATTCCAAGCCTCTACCTAATATAGTTTAGGCTCTGCGTTGATTCCCTGTCAATCAGTCAAGGACAAAGCCTTTTATATAATACTAACTTAAAAGACCCGGCGTCGCCCGGGTTTTTTATTTTTTAATTGGAAATTATCTTATGAAGGACTTTCCGTTTTTAAATTATAGGTCAATATATAGGTATTTAGAATTTGAAATAGCTTAACGATTTATCACACTCAAACTATTCCTTCAGAAAACGATTGGTATAGCTTTTTATGGCTCATAGAGGATGTAGAATTTTGCATCCCATCGCTTGTACACAGCAAGCCTGGTAGGGGTTGAAATAAGAAGAAACATAAATTCCGATAGCATAAAATTGTATTGTCTTTGCAGAATATTTTATTTCTCACTCTCATGTTACCATAAAACTGTTTTGGGGATGAAATTAAACAGAAAGCAACATAAATTTCATAATTCTCTTTCCAAAAACCTGCGATATAATAATATACACATTACCATACCAGGTTTTGTTTTCCCCCAGTTTTCTCTATGTCCAGGGTTAAGAAAGTTATGTGACAGCATTATTTTTGTGGATTTAATTCTATAATATTTATTTATAACATGAATTGCATTGATAACTTCTCTTAATTGTCAAATTTTCATTTCATTTATTTTAAACCCATCTGATACCATTAGCAAAAATATGTTCTGTGATTATGATTTGATAATTCTGTGTAAAAAGGGATTAAGTATACTAAAAAATATTTGATTTTTGGCTTTTAAAATAAAAAAATTTCAAAATCCTTTCTTAGTGAGCACCTACATTATGAAACGAAGGTACTGTCAAAATTCCAAGTCTCTACCTGTTATAGTTTAGGCTCTACGTTGATTCCTGTCAGTCAGTCAGTCAGTCAGTCAGGACAAAGAGAGAAGAGATAGAGATATAGAGATACAGAGTTTGAAGCGAAGAAAAAGACTTATCACACTCAAAAGTTTCCCTCAGAAAACGCTAGATGTGGCTTTTATCGCTCATAGGGGACTTAGAATTTTGTAACCAATTGTTTTTACACATTATGCCTGGTAGGGGTTGAGATAAGAAGAGACAGAAATTCCGGTAACATAATGTTTTACTGTCTTTACGGGATATTTCATAATGCCTATAATAGAAATTTAAATACTCGTATCTTAATATTAGGTTTATTGAAAATTCAATTTTTGGTCCACGTGCGTAAGTAAAACTTTTTTCATTCATTGTAATTTTTTGTTAATTATATTTCAGCTACCTAGTAGTTTGACATTTCAGTATTTTTTAATGTTATATGATGAAAATTACTATACTATGTTCGCATAATTGATTAATTTGTAATTTTTTAAACTGATAAATTAGCTGCAGAATTTAAAAGCCATAAAACTCAGCAATGGAATTCTCCGAAATAACATACAACTTACACTAACGCAAGACTATTGCTATTAGAAATAAATAAATCGGTCTCTTTAATTGGCTCGATGTTATTTTTCTCGTACTTACGCAATATAAAGAAACTAGCTTAAAAGGCCAGGCGTCGCCCGGGTTTTTTACTTTGTAACGGGAAATTATCTTATGAAGGACTCTTCATTTTTAAATTATAGGTCATTATATAGGTATTTATATTCTTAAATAGGAAGAACGACTTATCACACTCAAACTATTCCCTCAGCTGCTTTTTATGGCTCATAGAGGATGTAGAATTTTGCATCCCATCGCTTGTACAACACACAGCAAGCTTGGTAAGGGTTCAAATAAGAAGAAAAAGAAATTCCGGTAACATAAAATTGTATTATCGTGGAAGAAAATTTTTATTTCTTACTCTCATGTTACCATAAAACCGTTTTGGGGATGAAATTAAACAGAAATGCAATATCACTTTCATACTTCTCTCCCCAAAACATATTACCATACCTCGTATGGTTTTCTCTATGTCCAGGGTAGAGAAAGTTATGTGATTGCATTATGTTCGTGGATTTCATTCTGTAATATTTATTTATAACATGGATTATATTGATATTCTCTAATTTGTCAAGTCTCGTTCATTTATTTCCAAAGCCTTATGTGAAGACTGCCAACAATACTGATGTCAAGTGAACTGTGATTTGGATTTGATAATTCTGTGTAAAAGTATTCTCAAAAACATTTAATTTTTGGTATTTATAATTTAAAAAAATCAAAATCCTTTCTTAGTGAGCACTTACATTATGAAACGAAGGTAGAGTTGGATTATTCCCACAAAGTCTCTGGCCTTGAAGACAAACCCAGCCAGCGAGCTTCTCGTTACGTCTCGTTACCAAGATGCGCGAATTCGGTGCGCGTAAGATCAGTAAGCTACCGCTGGGCAGAGAGTGAACATCATGCAGCATGTCGTCGTCAGTCGTAGAAAATACAATAATAGTTGAGTGGAGGGGTGATGCCGCTGCGAGAGAGACAGACAACACGTGGAGTGGGATAGGATCCAATCAGGGTGCAGCTACCTCCCCTAGCCAGGAACTCTACGAGCGGTGAGACTCGCTCCTAAGGTATATACGTAAAAACCCAGAGACGTTGTGGAGGTAATCTTACTCTACTGTCAAAATTCCAAGTCTCTACCTGTTATAGTTTAGGCTCTACGTTGATTCCTGTCAGTCAGTCAGTCAGTCAGTCAGGACAAAGCATTTTACACATACAGAGACTAGCATGTGCCCGCGGCTTCGCCCGCGATAATTATTTCAAAAATTAAAAATGAAGAGCATAATAGTAAAATCATTATATTTATTAACTCCTAAATCACGTGGACTACATACCACGATTAGATAGCATCGTCTGGTAAAAGCGACCTCAGATTCGAGTTTCTTGGCCCAGAAAGCTCTGTATAGTGAGATTCGTCCAAATAAAACAACGTTTGACCATATTTAGGGCCTACAACATTCAAGCGATCGCGAAAGTTTTATTTCAAGGTAGGCCTATGACAAAAATAGACAAAGCCAACTGTAATTGTCAAACTTCCATTTAATTTAATTCCAAACCCATCTGAAACCCACTGACAACAATATGTTTTAATGTCAAATGTGATTCGGATTCGATAATTCAGTGTAAAAAGGGATCAAGTATTCTCAAAAACATTTAATTTTTGGCATTTAAAATCAGAATTTTTCAATATCCTTTCTTAGTGAGCACCTACATTATGAAACGAAGGTACTGTCAAAATTTCAAGTCTCTACCTGTTATAGTTTAGGCTCTACGTTGATTCCTGTCAGTCAGTCAGTCAGTCAGTCAGGACAAAGCCTTTTATATATATAGAGACGAGAAGAGATAGTCAGACTACTTATCTCATGAATCTATCCATTATAAGTGTGCGGAGTTTCAATCAATCGCAAATGAAGAGGCTATCGTCTTAATTTTAACGTTTTAGTTTCCACTTTCATTTCATCGCAACTATGGTCACTTGTTTTATATAAACCAACTGATTTCCATGACGAAAAATATTGATAATAACCACACGTAGCGCTACCATCGCCAGCAGATCTCGCATTCTCGCTTACAATGACACAAATAGCTATGTGTTGTATTAATTTTCGTGCTTTTATAATATTCACAAGCAAATCCCCGCGGTTTCACCTACGATAATTCATTGGAAGTTTAAAAATTAAGAGTAAAATAACTAACACATATTTGTTATCACTTGCAGAGGTCACGGTAGCTCATGCTTAGCGCGTGGGCTT
Organism: Ectobius pallidus; assembly: GCA_964059195.1. Classification (NCBI taxonomy): domain Eukaryota; kingdom Metazoa; phylum Arthropoda; class Insecta; order Blattodea; family Ectobiidae; genus Ectobius; species Ectobius pallidus. Next base: position 216,813,686 of record CAXKWD010000001.1, read on the forward strand.
GGCATGCTAGCGGTCCCGGGTTCAATCCCCGGACCTGGCAGGCGTATCATTCATGGTGGACGAAGCCGTGACCTTTGGGGGTTTTTCTCGGGGATCCCCCCGTTTCCACCAACACTTTCCATTTCATCTTCAAACTCCCCCTCATAATCATCCCGTTTCCTTTTTCGGTTTCCGGTATACCCTCGCTCCAGCACCTGCTGTGGGCCTCTCCCGTCCTCCCCGTGGCTTGTGGTCCTAAAGTTGCTGCCAACCCGGGGGCCCTATAAGAGGTACCAAGGCAGTGGCACACGTGGCATGGTAGAGGTATCTGTTGGATAATGGGGAGTTCCGTGGGGGCTCGCGGTGGGGTCTGTTGTCGAGGGACCGTTTGGCTTGCAAAATCATTACATGGGCCGCAAGGCTGAAGTGCTTAGGGTCGTCCCAACCCGCCTTCCCCCTTTAAGGGGCCAAATACATACATACATCACTTGCACACACGCGAAACATCCATAGGCCTAAACTAAGCTATTAGTAGGCCTATAATTAATGAAGCAGCTAAAAATTCGGCTTTAAAGTGAATTTCACGATTAGAAAGCGCAGCATGGGAAGAACGACCACAGATTCGAGTTCCCTGGCCCAGAAAACCCGTGTATAGTGAGTTTCGTCCAAATCGAAGAATGTTTGCCCATTTAGGCCTACATTCATTATCCCCCTTCCATGTAAATTGAAAATTTCATATTTCTGTGGGCTTAAAAAAGTCAAGCGATCGCGATGATTTTATTTCCAAGGTATGACAAAAGTAGGCAAAACCACTGCAATTTATTTGACAATTGCAAATATGTATTCCTGAAAGCTAATGCTTCGAAAGCGCAAAAAAAAAAATGCACGTTTTCTGCCCGTTTTTCACTCATAACTCACGAACGAAAGCGAACATTAAAATACCGGCTTCGAGGTGCATTTTCAGACTCTTCAATCCACCTATGTTTAAAATTTCAGATCTCTGCGTTGAGTAGATTTCGCTGGGCATCGCGGACAGACAGACAGACACTTCCTTTTATTAACATAGATAGATTAGATGCTATTTTTATTATTTCTTCTCTGACCAATCATTGTAACGGTGTTTTGTTTCTACGTTAAATACAATTTCTACTTGTTTCCTTCAAGGTAACAATATGGCGAAGGAACCACCGACTTGGCTGAACAACGAGTTCCTGGAGAAAGCTTTGAATGCTGGAAAACCCGACTCCAGCATCAAGGTGATCTCTGCAGAAGTGAAACCGGCCGTCGCTGCAGGAGAAAACTATGGAAGTGAAATGTACAGAGCTACAGTTCAAGTGAAGAATGGAACTCGAGAAGAAGAAGTATCTATTATTATTAAGGCCTCGCTTTCTGATGGACAGTTTTCTGGAGTGAGTATTATTAAATACTAGCAGATCCCCGCGGCTTCACCCACAATAATTATTTGGAAAATTAAAAATTAAGAGCAAAATAATAAAAGTATTATGCATATTAACACTTACATTCGTAACATTCGTAGGCCTAAACTAAACCATTAAAAAATATAATTAATGAAACAGCTAAAAATCCTGTTTTAGAGTGAATTCCAAGGTTATAAAGCGCCGCCTTGAGAAAACGACCTCAGATTCGAGTTCTCTGGCCCAGAAAACCCCTGCATAGTGAGTTCCGGCTAAACAGATCAATGTTTGTCCATTTAGGCCTTTCTTCATTATCCTCTTCCGACTACATTGAAAATTTCAGATGACTGCGTGCCTTGGCATTATAA